>CM022302.1:141618202-144018202 GCA_011799875.1 Thinopyrum elongatum | reverse complement strand
CGCCGGCGGAGGTGGCGGGTCAGGGAGCCGGGAGAAGGACGCGCCACCACGACCTTGGAATCGGGACGACTGTGGGGGTGGCATGGGTCGACATTTATAATTGGCGGCGGGGACCTACATAGGTTGGATTTGGCCATCCGTGCGACGGGGCGGCAACGGAGTGGATGCGGAGGCGCGCCGATGGGGATGCGATGTGCTCGAGTAGGGTTGCGGTAGGGATTGGGCGGCGGCGGAGTGGATGAGGTTGAGTGGTGGGAGGAAATTTTTTTTACTCTAGAGATGGGTGGCCGAGTATACTTAATAGTCGGGGTGGGCGCGGAGTAAAAAGTTTATAATCCTGTAACGCGTATAAGAGATCGGTTAGGTGCGATTTAGAGAGCTAAACGGGAATTCTACTCCTCCAACGCCTTCAAGGGGGGTCGGTTAGAGATGCTCTAAGTTTTTTTTTATCCCTTTTTATATTATTTATACTGTCATGATATTTGATGAATCGGCAATGCTAAAAATCCGAGGTCAGATTTTTAAGCATGATAAATCGAACATCTTTTTAAAGAAAATTATGTTTTTGTGAGGACGACTCGCGACAAAGATTTGTCATGCTTGCTAAATTTGTTTGCCACCGGCATGATCATATAATTTGTCATCTCACACGTTTGATTTGCCATGCTAAAAAAATTGGACGTCTTGATTAAGTTGTAGGAAGTTTTTCCCACAAAATGAAAAAAATTTAGCCGAACTGAACTGACAACTGCACGGTCTGATGCACGTGCAGGCGTGTAACCATTTCAAAGAGAAGAAGAAAAAAAAGGCGTGCAACCACTCGTGTGCACGTACTCCCTCCGTCCCAAAATTCTTGTCTTAAATTCGTCTAGATACAGATGTATCTAATACTAAAACATGACTTGATATATTCGTATTTAGACAAATTTAAGACAAGAATTTTGTTAAGGAGGGAGTACTACAGTTCGCCCCTCTCGCCGGTGCCTAGCTACCCAAACCCCCCGTTTCCGTCACGTGCACGCCTGCTCCGCACGAACCGTGTACCCTAGCGCCCCACACCCTGAGCGGGGGCCCCGCACGCCGCACACGTGGGGGGTACCCTCCAAAGTGGGTACCCGTAGGATTCCACTTCAGCGCTCCCAGTGGATGTGGATCGGGCCGCCGCACACCCCGCCCGACCCAACCCGGCCCGTCTGTCCAGCGTCGTTCGTTAAACTCGACTTAAATCGCCTCGGATCCTGCCAAGGAGGAAAGGAATGCGCCCCCACCCCCACCCCCAACTTGCTCCCCCGCTCCCCTCCTCCTCGGCGTCTCCTCCCATTCCGGCCCCGCCGCCGCGAGCACGAGCTACCGCCGGCGGTGCCGCCATCGCGGGGGAAAAGACGCCGCGCGCTCCCTCTCCGTCCCCTCGATCGGTTCGGTTCCGAGGCTTCTGTGACCGGAATGCGCCGCCGCTGTACGTCTCGTTTGCTGTCTCAGCGTCTCTGTTTCAGTTTTTGTTTTGTGCCTGTTTTCGTTTTTGTCCGAGGCTTCGAGGGTCAGGAACCCGTTCTGCCTGACGCTGTTGCTTGGGTTGGGAACTTGGGATGTTGGGCTGCCAAAACCTCGCGAGTTAAATTTCGATCGGTCTCAGCGTGAACAGTTTTTGTTACTGTGGTTTTTTTTTAACGAAAAAAAATTAGATGGATGTTACTGTGGATTTTAGGTTCGGAAATGCCAAGGGAAGTTCCGAGCATCTTATTCTTGGGCACGGTTTTTGTTAAGAAATATTTACGCGCCCACACAAGAAAAAAAGCCATTTCACTGATGAACTTGCAGTTACATTTACAGATTTCTTAAGGATGGGCGTCTCGGAAGTCAGTTTGGGATGGGATATTTTTTTTGAAACTATGGGATAGTTAATACTAGTAGCAGATATGTAAAATGTAAAATCTCCGGACTTATGTCCTCTAATAATATTGGCTAGTGGCCGCTGTTAGTGGCGCTGACGGTTTGTGTGCTCTTTGCATACGGTTCAGAGGAATTACTTGGTAGGAGCATGTGGATAGACGAATGATGTCAGGGCGGCGAGGGCGCCAATGATCGTGTCATGATATGTGGAGCGTGGACCCAACCCTTTTGTAAAGCTTATCTTGAGAAATACAGTTTGCATTATAAGCTGTTGTTTTTTGGAGAGAGTTGTTGATGACATCATGATCTTGTTTATGTCATAATACTATTAGGGCGTCTGTCGAACTGAACCAAGCGCTGCTACTCCTCTTGGATTTTTGTGACCGTGGAGTTCTGTAGTAAACCATGTAGGATTCAGCTTTCAGCCCTGCACATTGCTGTGAATATTCTATCCTCCTTCTGTAATTTAGCGTGAAACAACTTTAGTATTTTAGTGACCAAAGTAAGTGCTTGGATGGAGCGTTGTGGGCAGTTAGCTAAGCACAACAATCAAAGATGAACATACTACTTGCAAACTTGGTTGTTTCTTAGTTGCTGGAGTATAAATATATGCACACTGTTTTAATATTTTAGTATGATTTATTGGTTGTCTTGCTCATTTCTGTATATTTGGTTGGGATTCCACGGTAGAGAGAGAATGTAATGGTACAGCGCAATCTTACGCCTCTTCTTGCACTCAGCACAGTCTACGACTGTAGTATGATTAAAAAAAATCACAATGCTCTGTTTCATTTGTTGCATTTTCTTGCTTGTTAATTTCTTGGCTTTCATTGTCCAGGTTATATTTCTTATTGATCCTTGCAAATCGTGGTCGCAGAACTACTCGACATCGGAGAAATTTTTCATCTCGGTATTTAGCGACATCTGGTTACATGGAGGAGTATTTAAGTAGGAGATCCAAAACAGCAATTGGGTTTCTCAGAAGAGGTTCTGGCATAAATCGAAGCCCTGAAGGGACAACCAGTCAGAACACTGATGTACAGGGAAGCACTTCAAGAGTCAATCCTATGAAAACCAGGCTGGCTGATAATCAGGAGAGACCAAGATACTTACATGGCTCATATAAATATGCAAGCTCAAATGTCATGTCTGGAAGCTCTTCCAAATTTCCTAAGAACTTTCCCCTTGGGAAATTTGGTGAGGAAAAGCGAAGGCAGACTTTGTTGGAAGGGGCCGACGTTGCTGAAAGTAGTAGAAGAAAGTCCCATGCCGGGTGCCTGGAGGGTAGTAAGAAAACCATTGTAAAGCATCAGAGTTCAGATGCTCCACAGACTGAGACAGAAGGATTAACTGCCAAAGATGATGAACTGATAGCACCTGATCCTGAGGTTTCACATTCTGCTGGTTCTTCAGGTATGCATGCACATACAGCTGAGTCCTTGGTAAGGAGTGCTTCACTAGGTTCTAAAACACATAGACAGAAGGATAAGGAATTGAATTTGGGCACAGCTAGATATTCTTGCTCTTCGTCATTTAGTAATCAGCCTAGTATACCTAGAATTCCTATCGCTGGTGCGAAGCCATCATATAGTCTTGTTAGTGGAGAACAGAGACGTGGACCACGTGGTCTTAAAAACCTTGGTTGCACTTCAGTCTCTGATGTTCTGCCATCAGGATGCTCGTCTGATTCTGTTCGTACCAGGAGCTTTGATGCTATGAGAAAGAGAACTTCTGATGGGGAAAGCTCTTCCAGATCAAGAGTCATAAGTGATCCATCCAGTTTAGGTCATTCACATACAATATATCCTAGCATTAGTGGTCCCAGAATCAGAACTACCGAAGAATCAGTTCGGCAACAAACATTACGAAGCTGCAGTAGAAATATTCAGGATTCAGCTGTATCAGTAAGGACAAGACGGACTTATCCTAGAGACACTAGGTTCAGGATTTCTGAGGAAAGAGAGGATGCCATGCTTCATCTGAATGAGTCTACCATGGGGAATCAACAGTCAGTTGGTGCTGATTTTTCTGTGGAAGAGGATTCTTCAGAAAGCTCCATAAGACCAGTCTCTATGGAACTACCTCATGCAATTTACTCATCTAGTCGTCAGGGATCGAGTACTCGGACTGCGAGGAGAACATCAAGCTCTCGTTTTGAGCAAAGCCCCCCACAAACATTTCGCAGTCTGGCAAGGGAGAGAGGTGGCCACAGACGCATAAACATGGAAGGCATTGCAGAGGTCCTTTTCCAAAACACTTTTTTATATTGTTCCAGTTGTATTGTTCTTGTAGATAGGTTTTATGTAGGATTAATCCATCATTTTGATAATGATTATGCTAAAGACTATGCACTAGACTATGGATGTGGTATAAGTGTTTTTTTTTCTTATGTATGTGTATGTAGGTATTGCTTGTGCTGGAGAGGATTGAACAAGAAGCTGAGCTTACTTATGAGGTTAGTTAGTTTGACACAATGTTTGTAAATTTCTTGCCGTCTACCTTTTCGCTGAACATGGATAACATGTTAGCAGCAATTGCGGGTACTGGAAACAAATCTGTTACTTGGTGCCTTCGCCTCCCATGATCAGCATAGCGACATGCGGATGGATATTGACAACATGTCCTATGAGGTATTATTTTTGTCACGTCTAGTTCTGACTAAAGGGATTCATTACAGAAGTATGTTTCTTTGAGGAACTCTTCCTCCCCAACTTTATGATTTGCATAAAGTGTTCTGGTATATATTTTATTCAAGAGGCATTTGTTTTTCATTCTTTTGAACAGGAACTCTTAGAATTAGAAGAGAGAATAGGATATGTAAGTACTGCTCTTTCTGAAGAACAGTTTGCAAAATGTATCAGAAGGCGTTTATATAGACCAGTTGCTGCAAAAGGAAACAGATCAGTCATAGATGACATCAAATGCAGCATATGCCAGGTAAACATGTACCAACTGGATCCTATTGCTTCTACATGGTATACAGTAAAATAAAAACCTTACAGTTACTGAATATTGTTTTGCATCTATCATTGTTAGAAAAAAATTGCTATCAAAGTGGATATGTTGACTTTCTTGCGTTTAATGTCCTGATTAATCTTCTTGCATATAACCGAAAGAACTCTTTCAAAACCGCCATGATCCTCCTGTTAAAGAAAACGTCGCGATCCCCCTATCCTAGTATCTGTTTTCTTTTTGCCATGTATATCCAAGTGCCTCATCATGAAAATGACCAGCTACTTTACTAGGTGTTTGGTTCTTGTCAATGCATTAAACACGGTTCGTACTTAAGTTGGCATCATCCTTACTAATGACTCCGCCGAACGAAGTTGTCGTCTGAATCTTCCTCCGACAACAACGCCAATTATCTCCCTGTCTGCGGTGCAAAATAGTCCAATAGGCTAACTGGGATTACCTAACTGGTTTATATCTAAAGAAAAGGGTGCTATTGCTTACTTGACCTGTAAACGCTTGCTGAAATGGAAATGGGTTTGCTGTTCTTGTTCCAGGAGGAGTTCATGAAGGGCGAAGAGGTTGGCAGGTTGCGGTGTGAGCACCAGTACCATGTGTGCTGCATTCGCCAGTGGCTCCTGCAGAAGAACTGGTGCCCAGTTTGTAAAGCTCCAGCGCTGCCCTCTCTGAACTGAACTGAACATCCTGTAGGAGCTGAGGTCTCAAACCTGTAAATAAATTTCTATGTGATGTGTTAAGTAGTCGTGGTTGGTGGACCTGTGAATAATCTTGGCTGGGCTCACTCCAGTTTGTGAATGTCGAAATGGATTGTGTCCTGTGAAGGCTCCAGTTCGTGAATTTCAGACTGTTATTATGAGCACCAGTTTGCCCAATTTAGACATTTTTGCCGATCGAGTGCTAGTTTTTTTTTTTCAAAACGGAGGCAAAGATTGTCTCATCTATTAAATAAACAGAAGAGAATTGCCCAGTTAATTACGGAAACCGGGCGAAAATCGGAACAACAGGGACCAAGCCCACACCCATAGACTGAAACACACAGGGCAAAGCCCACCCTAATCGACAACATGTCGACCTATGGCCAGACAACGCAGCTCCAACTCTGACGGAGAACTCAGAAGAACAAAACCAGGCACGGCTGGCGCCACGAAAGATCGCCGAACGGGCCACCTGCAGCCAGTCATTGTACACCACAGGGCCCCGCCGCCGCAGCTTCGACTCCACAGCAACAAACAAACCGAGGCAATACCGTGGACACGCCGGAGAAGAGCCGACTACCGCAACCATTACCGCGTCGTCGACATCGCTCCCACCATCATCGTTGCCACAGAAGTCTGGTCGCCACAGTGATTTTCTCGGGGGCCGCCACCCCGACATCCACCGCTCCGTCGCGCCCTGCGCAATCAACCGGCACCGCCTTCCGAGGCCGCCGCCCCGACATACCACCGCTCCCCTCGAGCAGCAATGTTGCACAACCCAGCTGCCCGCAGCCCACGCTGCTCAGGGCAACCGCTCGCAGACCACAAACGTCGTACCACATCCGGGGCCGCCGGCCCGACATAAAGTCAGACCGCCCCCTGTGGGGCGCATCGACCGAGCCGACACCCCTACCGCCCAAGCGGAACAAGGATGCCACCCAACCAATGTCGAGATAGAGCCCCACCTCATAGAGCTGCCACTCACATTGTTCCCGAGATCGCCATCTCGACGCACAATCAGAAACTACCCGGAGTCGCCGCCCCGACGTCCACTGTCCTCGACGACGAAGAGATCCGTGCAAACTGCAGTATGCCGACTCTCCAAGGCGATGCCTCAAAGAAGGAAAATCTCTTCGTCGTCGTCGCCTTGATGAGTCATCGCGATGTAGCCTCGCGCGGCCGCTTGTTCCTGCCGTGCGCCTGCAGTCTCCTCTCCTTCTCCATCCGCCTCGCTCTCGCCACCAACACCGGTGCCGCCGCCGCCGAAATGAATCTCGCACGCCGCCCCCACCGCTTGATGTCTCGAGGAGCAGCAGGGAACCCTATCTCGATTGTCTTGTCTCCTCTCCGAACCCACCACCAGCGCTTAAAGGGAGGCCGGTGCGATACCGGGCCGGCAAAAGATGGGCTGACACCAACCAGGCCCACCACAGACGACCGAGGCGCAGCCGGCCTGGCCATGAGCTCGGCGAAGCTGAAGCCGAAAGTTGGGCCATGGCCCGAGCCCAGGCCCAGACCCTCGGACCCAGCACAACCCCGATTCCCCACCCCTTCGTTGACTCCGCACGGCTCCCCGGTTGACCCCCGCCCTGCAGGAAGCGGCGGAAAATTCGCCTGCGTGAACACCGGAGGCGGCCGCGCCGCCGTGCCCTCCCCCACCAGAGACCTGGCAACGTGACCAGCCGACCCCATGGTTGGGTCACGTCCCGCCGCCACCGGGCTCCGCGCTCCCGGCGAAGCAGCGCCGCCTCCCGGCGACCATGGCGACCACCACTCCGCCCCAGCTCGAGCCGCCGAAGACAGACCCCGGAGCCAGTCGGACCTGCAAGATTTCTGCCTCCTCACCAAGGTCCAACCTGCGTCCTTTCCCTCCCCCTCCACCCATTCCTCCCCCCCCCCCCCTACAACCGCTACCAAGTCTAACCGCCAGCCTCTCTGTAACCCACCTCCAGATCTCGCTCCGCCCGACGTCGTTATGGACCCGCAGAGCCTCCCTTCCCCCTCGTCGCTGGCCCCGGCCTCTCCTCCGACCGAGGACCCCTTCGCCCCCAGCAACCCTGCTTCACCCCTCGACTTGCCCCGCCGCGCAGGGCTCTCCTCTCTAACGCCCACGCCGGCCGACGTGTTCGCCCCCTGCGCCTCCTCCGTCACAACCTCGTCCTCCGAATCCTCCCCGAGCGCCCAGAACCGCCCCCCAGCGCGCCTCCCTTGCCGCCCACCACAAGGGAACGCACCCCGCCAGCCCAGGCGGCTAGCCACCCGCCGGATTCGCCCCTCCGACGGTGGCGCCCTGCGCAGAGGGACGGGGAGACGCGGCCGAGCGAGCGCAGGACGAGCTCTCCCCAACGGTCATATTTTCAGACTCCCGTGTCCTCTAACATAAACTACTAAACGGAACAAAGGTACCGGGATTCACCGTCCCGCCACCGACCTCCGGAACAACAGGCAAAGGGAAGGTGAATCCACGTGCTCGCCGACAAAGTTTGCAGAGGAGAGTTCGCCCTAGCCGTCAAGGGATAGGGGAGGAAAACCCTTTAATCTACCTTTTTTGTTTTCAATCAATCAAGTGTGGTTTGAGCTGTCAACATGGTTGCATACGCTACCGGCTGACCAATTTCAGTTCACTCACCGCAGAAAATAAATAAAATAGAATATATACACCAGCTCTCTAACGGTAAGGAAAGGGGGAGGTAGATGGTGTAGATGCATCTAGCCAATTCATAATCCAATGGAACACCTCGTGCATCGGTTAGGTGCCGCGTCGTGGGAATACAAGGAGAGCACATGACCATTTTACGTTAAGACATCACAATATATTAAAACGATGTTGTTACTTTCTTGGAACTTTTGCTTTCCATTTTCTCCTCATAAATCTTCTTGTGAACCCCTTGTGGCTTGGAATGAAAGTGTTCAGGCAGACGTAGTCCCATTAAAAAACATTTTTAGAATCATGGGTAGTCGTCATCCGGGCCAACGCTGCTGCCACATCTGTGGTATTAAACGTCTTCTATCTTTGTATGAAAAGCAGAATATGTATCGTATATTTCACATTTTGCCCACACCAAAGAATAATTAATATTAGGATGTTGCATATATACAATAGTTGTCTTGAAATGCACCTAAACTTTATCAATTTGGACGAGTTAAAATGCAACGATTTTTATCTTCGACCTCAACCGCCAGTTTTATGTCTAGCCGCTCTCCCATCAGGCCGAACCAACGCCCTTCCCATTCGTGCCTGGCACCGCTACCACATTGCCTCACCACATTGTCCTCCCATAGGCACCATCTTACCGCTAGCCTCGGTCATCTCTCTAACCCTGTCATGCCTCGCCGTCTTCTCCGACGTAGATGTCCCAACTCAGACCCCTAAACCCACCCGCGGATCTTCATCCTTGACGTCATCTCCACTTCGAATCTTTTGCCGCCTTTGGCTCGGTCCAGACTTGCCTCCATTGCACGCTGTCTCAGTATTTGGCTCAATAACCACGAATCACGAACAATGCATATATGTAATGACAAAATCAGACTACAATTTCGTGAAATTGTGGTCGACTGCAATACAACAAAGCCCATTTAAAAAAAAACAGCACTCAACCATCTGGTCGCACTACCATGTCGCCGTCCCTTGTTCTTAGAGGAGTGGCAGAGAAGCACCATGGATGTGTATGAGTGCAGGCCGACGGTGCCATAACAGTTGTGTAAGGGGAGATGAGAAGAGTACAGGAATTTGGCGGGTCTGGGGTCGGAGGGAGTCGGCTACTCTGAGAAATTGCCTCTTACCGCACTACCACTTTGTCAGTGCATCCTCCACCTTTGTCCCCGCCGTCACACAGCACAACCCACTTTGTGAACTCATTCACCTTCTAACACAACCAAAACATGTGGGACCGAAAGCCCTAGAAAAAAATCACGCATTAACTGATAAGTGGGCCAGCCAGCCAAACAAGAAAAATAACGCCTAGAGCCCGACAGCCGTGGCCCGCAAGCCCCCCTACAGGCCCGACGCACGAAAGAGCTTCATTTCGTGTGTTGCCAGTAACTTAGAAGATGGCATATTTGATATTTCACATCTTGCACGCTAGGGGATAATGCTAGGCGGTTGCATATACGACAGTCGCCTGAAAACATGCCAAACACAAAGTCGATTTGGATGAGTTTGAAACCCAACGACTTTTATCCTCTTCGTAAACCGCCGGCTCAACCTCCGGTGATCCGTCCTCCTGCCCAGCCCAACCGGCGGCCTCTAACCCCTGCACCGCAAATGTTCATCCTCGCTGCCACATCGTCTCCATCGCGCATCGTCGCCGCCTCCTTCTCGGTCCAAACTTACCTCTCTAGCCCAATAAATACAAAAATCATAAACAAATTGTATATAAACATAAAACCAACTAGTACAATTTCATGAAATTACAGTGGAGTGCGATATAGCAAAGGCCCTTTAAAAGGAAAGACCAGCACTCAGCCATCCGGTCGCACTACCCTGTCCCCGTCCCTTGTGCTCAGCACAGCAGGAGTGGAGCACAGCAGGAGTGGCCAGAGAACCACCGGCCAGCGCACGCCGGCCCAGCCGCAGATCGCCGCCGTCCATCCCTCCCACGGACGGCCGAGATCGCCCTCCCGCCCCCACAAACCAAACCCCGCACGTCCTCTCGTCGTTCTCCACTTGCTCTCGCCCGCCCCCGCCCCCGCCCCCGCGTCGTCCGTCCACTCGTTGCTTCGTCTTCTTCCTCCTCGCCCCCGATTAAATCCGGCTATTTAAATCGAATCCCCCAACGAACTCCCACTTTTCCCCAGCAGCAGCAGCGGCGTCAGCGGAGGAGCAGCGCGAGCGAGAGAGCCAACCCTAGCGAGGAGCGAGCGAGCGCGCGCCATGGGATAGGGGGTCCTCGGCGGGCCATGGAGTGGGACAGCGACTCGGACGGCAGCGGGGAGGAGGAGGAGGAGGAGGGGGTCGGGCCGTGGGGCGCGGATGGGTGCCGGGGCGGCGGCGGGTTCTCGCTGGCGATCGAGGGCGTGCTCGGCGGCGCCTGCGGGCTCGTCGTGTCGGACGCGCTCGAGCCCGACTTCCCCATCATCTACGTCAACCGCGGCTTCGAGGACGCCACCGGGTACCACGCCGAGGAGGTGCTCGGCAGGAACTGGTGAGTGCCCCCCTGCCCTTCAGCCTGCCGATTTTGTCTTCTGCGAGTAGTTACGGGCTGGGCGTGCGGCGAATTCGAGCTTTGGCCGGCCACGCGCCATGGCGCGGGCGGTGTTGGTTAGTGCTTTTCTGGGGGATCTGAGTTACATGCTGCTTATACTAGTTATTCGATTGGAACTGATTTAGTGGAACATAGAGCAGGGACTAGTAGTTCAGTTGGTTTGCAATCAAAATTAGTTAGGCGGATACTAGTATATATATTCTGTTTGGTGATTCATCACCATCTGTGTCAAATTAGGAAGATGGTTAACGAGAGACACGAGCTCACCGTTTGTTTGTGCCACAATTGGGCCCGTAGAGCACTTACTTTATTAGATGGATTTCGACCAAGGAGATACATACATCTAGCTCCACACTGAGAACATACATCTAGCCCCCACTGAGATCAGTAAAGGAAGCAATATCTTAGTTAGGAGTCAGACCATTAGTTACAACTTGGGTGTGCTGCGAATTCGAGTTTTGGCGACGTGCCATGCGTGCGTGGGTGGTGTTGGTTTATGTTTTGTGGGGGATCTGAATACATGCCGCTAATACCAGTTACTGGATTGAAAGTGATTTATTGGAACACGGAGCAGGAACTAGTAGTTCAATTTTAGTTTGCAAAATTAGTTAGGTGTATACTAGTATCTATATTCTGTTTGGTGCTGATATCACCATCAGTGTCAAATCAGGGAGATGGTTAACGAGAGACACGAGCTCACCGTTTGTTTGTGCTACAATTGGGCCTGTGAACACTTACTTCTCAGTGCTTTATATTAGATAGATTTCGATGAAGGAGATACATACATCTAGCTCCCCACTGAGAACAGTAAGAAGCCTATATCGTAGTTAGGAGTAGAGTATTTCAGTCCAATTAAGGGCTCTGTTGACACAAAAAATGAACACCAACTAGAATCATGATGCTGCTTATGCTAGTTACTGGATTGGAAGTGATTTGGTGGAACAAAGAGTGGGAACTAGTAGTTCAATTGGTTTGCAAAATTAGTTAGCGTGTACTAGTATATATATTCTGTTTGGTGCTGATATCACCATCAGTGTCAATTTAGGCAGACGGTTAGTGAGAGACACGAGCTTTCCATTTGTTTGTGTTACAATTGGGCCCGTGAACACGTGTTTTTCAGTGATTTATATCAGAAGAATTTCGATGAAAGAGATACATACATCTAGCTCCACTCTGAGTCTCCAAGAACGTGCATCTAGATCCCCACTGAGAACAGTAAATGACGCCATATCGTAGTTGGGAGTCCAGAGTATTTCAGTCCAATTAACGGCTTTATTGACACGAAAAATAAACATCAACTAGAATCATGATGTTAATGTTAAGTACTTAAAACAGCACTGTAGAAACATCAGAAAGAGACCATACTAACAGTTAAAGTGATATGTGGTTGGTTAGCTGTCTATCTGCTCATCTCCTCAATTGGAACTTGCTTCCAGAAAAAACTAACCAGTTAGTTACTATATGGTTGCACTTCTACGATGAGTTATCTCTGTCTTCAGGTGTTGCGCTCCTGTTAATTATTCATTGGAAATTGATTTAGGATGGAACACCTGCCTGCTTTTTATTAGGATGTCAGTCCTCTTTGAGTTTAAATAGTGTGAAATAACTAGAATGTTTGTGGATTCTATAATCAACTCTTGGTTTTTAACACTACCTTTAATTTTACTTGCCCTTCCTCTAGTAGTACTTCCCTGGTTGGTGACCTTCTATTTTGAAAAAAGCTAACTCTATCAGTTTTCTTTTTTGTGTTTTTTGCTAGAAGTGTGGTCTAAGATTAAATATTCAGCTAGTCAACTGTCTTAGGTTTGAAAATGTTATGCTATGTGGAGAAGCAGTAAGAAGGATCACCAATTGAGCATCAGGTATAATTATTACTCCCTCTGTCCGAAAAAGCTTGTCCCTCAAATGGATGTATCTAGCACCAAGTTAGTGTTAGATACATCCATTTGAGGGACAAGCTTGGGACAATCTTTTCCGGACGGAGGGGGTATTTAGCAAAGCTGAGCAGAAAGGAAATCAATCAGTTTGTGGTTGATGATTGAGAGATGTGGCTATATGTTCATGAAACGGTGTTCACTTGACAAAACATCATAATGCTGTTCAAAAAAGTATTTTTCTTGTTAGAGTAAATTGAAATAATGAAATGCAATGTAAAAGCTGAAACAGTAGCTAATACTTAGTTAAAGGCTCTCTGCCTGATATACAAGGTTTTTTTACAAGTAATGTGTGTGCGTGCACAACGAGGCGGGATTAGATGAACATCAAATGTTTTAGAGGAAGGTAAGCAAGACCCATTAGTTCGTTCAGCGCTGTAAACTGTTCTACTAATACAACTGTTTAGAAGTTGTCTGGATACACATATGCACTCCTATGTTGTTTATGCAAGATAATAATGGGAGCTTTGGTAGAGGTGGCTGAACTAATGGTGGTCTTCAGTATTATGGGGGCTAAAGTAGTTAAGACAACTCAATTTTTGGGTGCTTAAATAGTGAAGTTGTGAGGAGCTCCTGAACATAACTTGTTTTGCTGATGTTATTACTTATCATACCATCATGGACAGAAATAAAAGAAATAGTACATATAGTCGAGCTATTAATCAACTTGCTAGCAACACCAAGATACATTTCATCTTTGCTAATGTAATATATTTGGTCAATTTCTCAATGTTTGATTTCGATTTTGAGTTATCATGTAACTTAGTTGAACTTGAACACGTTACATTCGCCATTTTACTTTGCTTAGCTTACCTCTGTTATTCACAATTGTTTTGGTATTTTTTCTGCAGCCGGTTTTTGCAATGCAGAGGACCATTTGCTCAGAGGAGACATCCTCTTGTTGATGCTATAGTAGTTACTGAGATTCAGAGATGCTTAGAGGAAGGAACTGAGTTCCAGGGTGATCTGCTGAATTTTAGGAAAGATGGTTCCCCATTTATGACGAGTCTGCAACTAAAGCCCATATATGGAGATGATGAAACAATAACCCATTATATGGGCATTCAGTTCTTCAACGATTGTAATGTTGATTTGGGACCTTTGCCTGGCTCTATGGCAAAGGAAGTTGTGAGATCAATATGGATTACACCAGATAATACTCTCCGGCCAAGTCCAACAGGGAAGGGTAACTTTTGCTCTGAGTATTCTCATCTCTTCCAACTGAGTGATGAGGTACTGTGCCAGAAGATCCTATCAAGATTGTCACCTAGGGATATAGCATCTGTAAACTCTGTATGTAAACGTTTGTATCACATGACAAAGAATGATCACCTTTGGAGAATGGTTTGTCAGAATGCATGGGGCAACGATGCAACTCGGGCTCTTGAGAATGTGGCTGGCACAAAAAGTTTGGCATGGGGACGGCTAGCAAGGGAGTTGACTACACTGGAAGCCGTCACCTGGAAGAAATTGACGATCGGGGGTGCAGTGGAGCCATCTCGCTGTAACTTCAGTGCTTGTGCTGTAGGAAACCGTGTTGTCCTGTTCGGTGGGGAAGGTGTTAACGCACAGCCGATGAATGATACATTTGTGCTGGATTTGAGTGCGAGCAAGCCAGAGTGGAGGCACGTCAATGTGGGGTTGGCTCCTCCTGGCCGCTGGGGCCATACCCTGTCATGCCTAAATGGATCGCTGTTGGTTCTGTTTGGTGGATGTGGAGGCCAGGGCCTGCTCAATGATGTGTTTATTCTGGATTTGGATGCAAAACATCCTACATGGCGTGAGATTTTTGGCCTTACACCACCGGTTCCACGGTCATGGCATAGCTCTTGCACACTGGATGGGTCGAAGCTGGTGGTTTCTGGTGGCTGTGCCGACTCTGGTGTGCTCCTCAGTGATACTCATCTTTTGGATGTGACAATGGAAAGACCTGTTTGGAGGGAGATACCTGCACCTTGGACTCCACCTTCTAGGTTGGGGCACTCACTCTCTGTCTACAATGGCCGGAAAATCCTGATGTTTGGTGGCCTTGCCAAAAGCGGCCCTTTGCGACTCAGGTCTGGCGATGTATTCACAATGGACTTGAGTGATGCTGCGCCGTCCTGGCGGTGCATCACCGGTAGCGGAATGCCAGGAGCCTGCAACCCCGCTGGAGTTGGTCCGCCTCCTCGCCTTGACCATGTTGCCGTGAGCCTACCCGGAGGGAGGATTATGATATTTGGTGGCTCGGTAGCAGGTCTTCACTCCGCTTCACAGCTCTACCTCCTGGATCCGACCGAAGAGAAACCCACCTGGAGAATACTGAACGTTCCAGGGCGCCCTCCGAGGTTCGCCTGGGGACATAGTACGTGTGTTATGGAAGGATCAAAGGCAATAGTTCTTGGAGGACAAACTGGAGAAGAGTGGACGCTGACCGAAATACATGAACTCTCTCTGGCGAGCTCATTAGTTTGAGACCAGAAAGGCTCGTGGCAGGTTAGTTGTGTATGCTTGGAAGGCTAGTCTCAAGTAGATCAAACCTGGCTACTCTCGCAATGTCCCGGAGTTGCCCTACGTAGTCTATGAAGTAGGAATGTGTTCTCTCTGTTGTTGCTGCTGCTGCTGTCTGTTTGGTCTACTACAAGGTAATTAATTATCATCCATAACCCTCGACGTGTTTTGTTCTCGTCAGATGTTTCCGGCACTCTGACAGGGAACACAAAAGGGACTGGCGTCGTCATATACCTGGAGTCTCCGGTGCAAAACCTCTGTGGCGACAGTGATGGTGTTGTAATTTGGTCCTGAAATTCCGACCGCCCACCGGTTATGTTGAGCTTTGCTTTTTGGTACCTTGTATGTTTTCCGCGAGCTGCTTGCTGACTCCTCTCACATTGTTTGTCTACTAATTAATACCGCTGACAAAAACTTTCCGGTTTATACCTTTGTAAGTTGTAACTCTGATTGTAGCTAAAAAGTTATCAGGACTGGTTGTATGGAAAAACAGGGAGAGTTTTGCTTCCCCGTGACATTTGTTGTAGATTGTAATTTCCACAGCTTACAAGGATCTTTCTACAGAATTAAGTAATGGCCATAAGTTGATATACATGCTTATGATGCCATTTTGGGATCTGGTTTTTGGGAAGAATGGAAGCTCCCACCAGCTCTAATAAACCCCTCTTTCCAGCCCCTGGTTGGATGCTGGTATTTGCTAGCGTGAACAGTTAGGAACTCCCGCTACTTGCGCAACTATCGTCGAATTGCGTGGCGCAAAGCGTAGTTTACTGAAAATAACGTTTCTCCCAATGTTGCAACCATAATAATGGATGTATCCATTTTATTGTGAAGAAATATAAGATCATTTAGATCACTAATATAGCGTTAGTGATCTAAACGATCTTATATTTCTTTACATAGGGAGTATATCATACGAGTATAGGTAATCTAAACTAAGGTTCCGTGGCCATAGGCGATGATTAAGCCGTGCAAGCAAGTTAATGGAACAACATCAGCTAAAGAAAGTGCAAAACAAACAAGATTCCAAAAGCATCTTCAAACCGTTGGCGGCAGCCCAACGGAAGTCCAAGTCAACCCGGAATCATGCAGCAAAGCGGTTGACGGAAGCAACCACACAAGGTCCAGGATCAGGACGGGCATCGGCAAGGTCCGCTCCCGCACGCAAATCGCAGTCAGATAGATAGTATAGTACACAAGTGGCATTCATTCAGACACATCCCAGCACGGAAGCCTCTTCTTTCACAACAAGCCCAGCGGCACAAGGGAAGCACAGCACACAATCAAACACATACAAAACCTCTTCTTCACAGAAAAGTTGGAGCAGTTTTTCATAACAATTATCACGGGACATTTCCATACCAATTATCGCGCACGAAGATCTTCGTGGCGGTGTTCTTCGACATACAGGTGGTTCCGCGGACCGGTACCGAGACTTAGCAAAAGTTAAATATTTACATGAAGAACCTGAAATGGATGGTAAGACCTGTTGCTGATGCCTGATGAACAATGAAGGAAAGTTCACAGCACACAAACCCAGCAGTCACACAACCTTGTTTCTACAAGAAAGAGAAATCCATTCCAAAGCCTTTCTCCGACAATTATCGCGCACGGAAGATCCCTCCCGTGGCGGCGGTTGTTTTTCACATACAGCGGTTTCACGGACGGACACCGAGACATACATTGCTATAAGGTAGTAAAAGCTAAGTATTTACATGAAGAACCTAAAAATGGTAGAGACCTGTGAACAATAACGGGGGAGGACCTGCTGCTATCGTCTATGCACACGAAATACGGGCTTGGACAGCAGAGAGAAGAGGAGAAAGGAATGAAACAGGCGGTGGAGCTGGGATGCTTCTGAACTTCCTGATTGCTGCTGCATTGCGATCCTAGGCGTGCGCGCGTCGGCGGACATACCTGGGATCCCTGGATTGATAAAAAAAAAATGGCGTGTCAGAGACTGCCGAAGTGAAACAGCTAGGATTTGTTATAGTTTCTAGTAATATAACTGTTTTTTACAGTTATAAATGTGGCGTCCACTAGCGCTGCATTTCAAAGGATAAAGACGTTGTTCAGGACAATAAAAATTAGTGATTAAAGTGGCACCTTATTGATCCTTGAAAAGAAAAGAAAAAGGCTACTCTGTAGTAGCCAGAGTGCTAATCTCTTGGCCGCAGGCCAATGACAGAAAGTGGCCCTTGAAAAAAAAATGACAGTAAACAGGGGGAGCAAAGCATATGCACACACCTGTAATGACTGGCCATTCTCCTGGATGCTGCGACACTAGGCATTGCCCCTGTAACAAGATATTCATCATCTATTCCATCAAATCTGATTTCCCTTATGTCAACAGCTCTGGCTGGAACGTCGATGGTGAAGCTTTCCTGACCAGACCTGTTGCCGGCCCTCCTTCCACCACTTCTCCTTTCCCTTGTCCTTGCTCTTCTTCGGCCTCTCGAAGACCCGAACGACTTGCAGAAAATACAGGACGTCCACCAGTTTCCCCTGACCCTGTGGAGAACCTCATAGTCATCTCCAGCGTCATCGTCCCCATACTCGATGACATAGTCTCCCAGAACTATGCTGTTCGGCACCTGCGCGTGTATCGTGCTCAAGACATCGATGATATCGGACGACTGCTGGAAATTCTCCCAGTCGACTCGGCGAGCGGGGTCGATCTCCGAAGGACGGGAGTTCGGGTGCTTCTGCTGGGTGTGCTTCTGAAGCTCGTGGAAGTTGCCAACGTATGAACAGCAGCTCTCTTCGCAGCATCTTTTCTTCTGGTTAAGGTGCTGCCGCGCCTCACCGATAACAGCCCACCCAATGACATCGCCTCTACACAACGGGCAAGCCGGGTGGTTGTTTGTGTTTGACGAGATGAAATGGATGCTGTCACGGGGGGCGATGTTAACGGCCGAGACCTTCACGTTCACCGGCTGCCCATGGGCACTCTTAAACCGCTCGAGGCAGTTCGAACGGGACTTGTCGGTGTCACATACAAACGGCCTGCAACCCTTCTCATAAGATGTGCACCTCAGCAAGACCGCGTTGTGAGGGGAATCGAGACAGATCGGGCAAGTAACGTCCTCCGTCCAACTTTTGTCAAGTTGTATGTCGAGATCGAAAGAGCTGGGCTTGACCACCTTCTTCATCACCAGATTTCCTGAACCCATGCTGAACTTTGCCTACCAAACGTATCTTTTCATGACAGCCTGCATGTCATAAAGCAGCATGTCAACTTAGTCTCTTGCTCCCATAAGCAATAAAAGCAGCAACACTCTGCATCCCCATCAGTCCATCACTACAGAAATATCATCATAAGCCTAAGAGACTACAAGATGGTACAACAGCAACTTTCCAGATCAGTCTAGTTAACTAGATACGGATCCAATTAATTTGCCTCGCATCTATCACCTCCCTTGACCAAGTAATGAGCAGCCTAAAGCTTTCAGGTACCCCAGCCTAGTTCATGACAGCATCACATCATTTGTCAGGAAAAAAAGTTATGGATCATAATGATTTTGCTTTGTCACATAACATTTCATAATTCATACCATGTGCTTGAGTAATAGGACCATTTAGGAATTTACTATGGCCACCAAGTGTATAATTCAAATGTGCAAGAGAAGAAAAACCAAGCCATCTTACTTGTGTGCTACAAAGTCTACCTAAACATTCCACCTGAAATGCCAAAACATTCAAAGAGATTGACCGCAGCACACCATTCAGCGGAAGACAAACACAAACAGTTCCAGAAATTGGGGAAAGAATCCTGAAACAACATGGAAGCATCACATGCCCTGATTTTTCTTTTCTTTTTCACAAAGATCACATGCCCTGATAAAATCAGGTAGCGAACTAAACTAATCAATATACACTTGTATAAAACTGGAGCAGATTCCGCACAAGAAATTAATCAAAATTTATGCGGCAACTAGCCAAAAGCCAGCAAGTTAACCCATCCAACACGCACAAAGAAAAAGAGTAATTAAGAAGATCCCTAAACCCAAAATTAGTTCTGTCAAAGCTCGCCGGACGAACACCACAAGGGGGAAAACAAGAAATAACTCGTACAGAGTCACAGATACGGCTACACGACGAAATAAAAATTGCTGTTAGGGGAAAAATCCCGTACAGAAACCACACGACGGCGCGGATCCATGCCAAATCTTCAAAATTACCAAAAGGGAAAGAACCAGGAGAAGGAATGAAGAGGGGGCAGGGGGGCAGAGAGAGAGAGACGCACCGCGGACGAGGTCGCGCCGTGCCGCCCGCCGGCCGGCCGGAGAGAGCAGGAGACCCAACGGACAAAGAGTCAGAGACGGGATCGCCGTCGCCTCCTTCTCTCCCAACCTCTCTCTCTCTGACTAGAACCTTTCTCCTCTGACTCTCCCTCTGTCTCTGACTCTCTCTCTCTCTTGTGGAGCGAAATGGAGGAGAGGAGCGCCTTTCTATTCCCTCGGATTCGCAGCACCACTGGTCCACCACCACCACCGCCACCACCACGAGCCGACTACGGCCCTGTTTGTTCCAGTTTGGGAGCAGTTTTTGACTCAAAAAAGGTAAAACTAAAACAAACAGCTATTTTAAAACAGTTGTGAAACCATAATTCAAAATTGTTTCGGGTTATTTTCAGTGTAACAGCCCAAAGCACGTCTCGGGTACTTCACAGCCAAAGCTGTTTCCCTAGCCCCTCTGCTTTTGGCGTTTGATCGTAATTATGTCATAAATGTCGCCGCAGGCATGACCTATCTCTCCCTTCGCCTCTCCTCCTGAAACATAACGTTTTCACCAGCCCACAGTCGTTTCCATAGCTACGTTGCCAAACAACTAACCTTCACTGCAGCTATTTTCTCAGCACAACAGTTTTACCAGCATAACAAATTCACAGCTGAATCTGTCGAAACTGAAGCCCAAACAAACACAGCCAACTACTACTAGTACCCCCGCAGGCATAAAAACCCCGACTTTTCCATGCCTCCGCGAGGAAACCGATATTTTTTTATGGGCGTTTCTCCTGTTTCGTTCGGTGCGTGGTGAGATGAGATGGCTCGGTGGGAGGGACGGACGACGGGGAGAGAGAGAAAAAGTCCGCGGCCCGGGGTAGAGAGAGAGAGAGCAGGGTGATGCACACGACTCCAAAGCAACAAACGTCTAGTGCTGCCCTAGTGCACCTCTCTCTCTCTCTAAATTTCGCCATCATCGCCTCACCTCGCTGCCCTTTTCAACGCTTCGCTTTAATTTTTTCGCCTCTTTATTCGGAAATGACGAAAACGCCCCTAGGATAATTCTGTTTAGGAGCACGGCAATTTTCTGCTGACGCTGTCTTTTTTTCTTCCCTTTTGAGGGAATTCTGCTGCTGACGCTGTCTTACTGCGAGACTTATTTAAACAAATTCTTTCCGAATTACCACACGCGATTGCAGGAAGAGGAAGAACTCCCCCAAACAAATATAAGATGTTTTTTAATGGAAAATATAAAATGTCTTGTAGGAGTATATTTTATTATGGACTGCAATGGATTAAAATGAGTAAACAAACACGCTAAAACATGTATGTATACATCTGACTCAGAAAAAAAAAGCTAGAACATCTTATATTTGTAACAAATGGGTTAGTATACAACGGGGATTCCCTCATGAAAAAATAATAATACAACGGGGATGGATGCATCAGAAATAGTTGCGTGAGACGGAGGAGAAGTCGATATTTAATCAGCCTCGTGGCTTACATTTCGGTTTATTAAAAGGACAGAGACCAAGGGGATTGTCTTCCCCTGATATGAGCTTGCGTGATCACATGTTCTACAGTTTAATACCCTTCTCTAAATGTACGTGCATGTGGCATCTGTGGGGTTAACTTTTCAAATTGTAAATTAAGCGCCAATATGATGGGCTGTATGAAAAGTAAAATGTTTGCCGGACATGTCCTGAAAAAAATGTTTTCGCCTCCCTTTCGGTACAGAAGGCCCTCGTGTAATATCATTGTCTTTTTGCCAACAAAATGCCCCCTTCGTCCAGGATTACCTGTCGCGGGAATTCAGGATGTAGGGAGTATGTGTTATATGTAGCAAGAAGAAACTTGTGTCATTATAAACTTCTATCAAACACGAATACAACACTATATTTTTTCGTCCTCGAACTCTGGCGATAGTATAGAAATCGTCCCGTAACTCTAAAACCAGTAAAACTCAGTCTTTCAACTATTTAAACCGGGTACTTTTCGTCCCTCGCGGCACTTTAAGTGGTTTTGATATGACGTGGACCCGGTTTTGACTAAAACTGTCCACATGGCCTCGTTCTGACCGCCATGTCACCTAAGTGACCCCCGGCTTTCTTTCTCTCCCGTGCATTCTCTCGATCCCCTTTTTACAATAGTAATACACATTTCGTCAGCCGAATTGATAGTCTAGCAACAAGTATGGGTCTTTATGTATCGAAATGGAAGAGCGTGTTTTATGATTTTCGTTTTGCTAGCATGTTTACGGCTATGGATACAAGTCTCTTTTTTTTGCGGGTGGCTATAGATAAAAGTCAAAGGCTAGACAAGGACCATCTTTTGATTTGGTTTGTGTGAGGGGGATCAAGATGGCAATATTTCCCGTAGGGAAGGGTACCCGCGGGGATTTACCCGTCATGGAGCGTGGATGGGGGACAAATTAGCCCCATGGGTATTGTCTGGTGGGTACCCGTTAGTCTCGCGGGGCGGGGATGGGTATAAAATTCCCCCCGTGGGGACTTCATGGATATCCAAAAACTATGTCATGCGTACTACAAATGCAGAATATATAGATTAATACCTAGATATTTCACACAATTATTTTTCTCCATCTCTCCCAACAACCATGTCTTCTTTAATCTCACCTATCCTAGTCAGATTTGAAATCCCCATGGATACCCGACGGGTACCCGATATTAACGGGGATGGGGGGCGTTTTGTCCCCGCGAAGCTTCACGGGGATCGCGGGTATGGGGATTGGCGGGGATCGGGGCGGGGATGGTGGAGTCATCCCCGTCCCTGTTGCCACCTTGAGAGGGGGAGGGTAGGGGCATAATTTCACATCCATCATAATTCCGATCTTGATATTATACATGTCAATGCATCAATGTTGGGGATATCGCTTATCGGGAACTTATCGGTCGACCCATGATAAGGGGTAAATCGGCCAGTTTATCGGCATATCGGCCGATTTGTCACCATATCAGATGATTTATCGGACAATTTATCTTATCGGTCAGACAACGGTAAGCGATAAATTGGCCGATTTATCGTAATATCGGAAGATATCTTGAACAGTGCAATGCATTAAGTGAGAATTTCGTGAGATTTCACGGACTTATGCGCAAGGGGATGTATCCACAAACAAGTTGAAGTTGTAGTGCCAAATGAATTGACACCCATTGTTTCCAAAAAAAACTTTTATATTTATACAGAAGTGCAAAAAACTACTAAGCATGTAAATAAAATGACACCATGACGAGACCTTAGATCTGGCACTGCCACTCAATACATCTCCCTTTCTATTATTCATAGATCATAGATTGTGCAAAAGGACACTGTAATTCGTGTCTGAGCCCGGGCTTATCTACACCTGAAAAACATTAAATTCAAAAAAAAGTAAACATATTAAAAAAATTGTTTTTCTTTGGCAGCGAAGATGCTCGAGTGCGCAAAGAGCGTGCAAACTTTCGTGGTCTTTGGACATTCGAGGAGCCCTAGAGAAAAAAAGACAAAATCAGGCTCAAACAGCGTACTTTTTCAAAGTTTCTTTCACAAATAAAAATTTATTTTTTTGCCACAACCTCCATGAATGTCCAAACACCATGAATTTGTGCACGTGCATCACACATTCGAGTATCTTGGATGCCAAAAAGGTTCAATATTTTTGAGCCTTTTGCTATTTTAAACGAATTTACTGTTCACGCCTAGGTGCAGTTGCACCTTGGACCGAATCATTGCACTCAGAAAGGCAGACTTTCTTTGTTGGTAAATTCCTCCTATATCGACTTTGGTATTTCCGTCCTTTCAGCGGCGAGGTGCCGACGGTGTCTTCACCCCCTCCTGAGCGGGTTATGTCGAACCTGGCTCACTTTGTGGAGGGTGATAGGATGGCACAACGTAGATGTTGATCGTTTTCGTTGCATCCCTTTATGTATCAATTTGTGTTTTGTGGTGCGTTAGTCATTCGTTCCCCTGTTATTAAGGCTAGTGGGGAAGTGGGGGGGGGGGGGGGGGGTATGTCTTTTGTATTTCGTTCATTTTTCGACTATTTTTTTCTAAGTATCCGAACAATTATCTAAGCTATTTTTTTACCACTTCAATTAAATAGTCATAGCTCATGTGGTGTCCCCGCAAAAAAAGCCGCAAATGGGAAAAGTCGTTTATATCATCTTCGGTCGACATTACATAGCTACTTATATCAATGGCAAATTCAGGAAGAGGTCCATGTGTGCCATGGCATCCCCAAAATGCAAAACAATTTATACCATATTTATTTAATACTAGATGTCTACAACATAAAGCCTATTTTTTGGTCTATTTGTTTGAACCGTAATGATATTTAGACCAAATAATATGATCTACACAGTAATTTTTGAAAAAATTGAACATATATGTTAAAGTTATGTTATTCATACATATATACATATAAACCGTGGCATCTTTTTCCTAGGATCCTAGATCCGCCACTTATATAGGCTCCTCACGAAAGTTGGTGCAGCTGCTTTCGGTAACCTCCAAGTCACTAACCTCAGCTTTTCTTTTCTCTCCCAAGTTGTACGCTGTAAAGAGAAAGGATAGTGAAAAGAGAGAAAAGAAGAGTTGCTATGCGTGGAAAGAACCAAATCCATGTCAAGCTCGCTCGACCAAAAATCGTGCTAAAACAAGCACTCCCGCAAGCTGAATCTTATAAGTATCACCACATCGAGTATTTGGAGCACTCACACATTCTGTTTTTTTTCCCCTTTCTAAGAATCACGGTCAATTTTTCGGATTCTTGGACCTCTAACATTTGGAGCACTCACTTCCCATGTCCAACCGGTTGCCTCTCCCTGCTGCTACTGTTGCCGCATAGCACCTCCAACCCTCAAATGCCTCAGCCTAGCTCCTACTCCCTCAGTTATGGTTACTGTAGCACACACTTTGTAGAGATTTCACTATGAACCACATACGTTTCTTTTAGGGCATTTTTAAACTGGGCCCTCAAACCTCCCGCAAGCATAGCTTACCATCCAACGCCGCCCCGCATCGATTCGTGGACCAGTCCAGACGTCCGGTTTCCTGCAAACAGGGGGGCTTTGCAGGAGTACGAACACCAGCAACGTAAGACTCCGACACCCGCGGTCCACCCAAAAACCCGTTCGGACATGCGTCTTATCCTTTTCTTTCTTTTTTTGCATCCGCTTTCTCTCTCGCCGCCACCCCTCTACCACCTTGGCCGCCCGCCAAGGCTTCCCGGAACTCCAGGAGCTCCGCAACCTCCAACGCTACACCTTGTCCCCACTCCGCTTGTCTTCCGCCGCCGGTCCACATCTCTCGTTCGTCCATCGTGCAGGTACCGTCCACCCCTACAGGGGTCACCATGCCCGACATGTGTTTGGTGAAATGCCCGTGCTAATTTTTTTGTCCTTTCTTTGAAGCAATGGATCCAGGCATGGAGCAACTCAAGAAAATTTTGATTGAGCATCTGTGGGGCTAAAGGGGACAACTAGAACCTATGTGCTAGTTGAATTCAAGTTTGATCTACTTTAATTTAAAAACTCTGTTGGATTGTAATATTTAAATTAGAACAACTGTCGCACTTGAACATTTTCAATCATTGACGATTTGCTATGCTGTTATTTTAAGCTTGCGGACATAAAAAAAGAGGCGGAAGTTTTAGGGGATAAGGTTGAATTGCCGGCTACCGCTTTACTGTTCACGAACTGGTCCCACCAGTCCACGGACGGCCATAGTGTCTGTTTTGAAGTTCAGTGCTGGAGATGCCCTTATCTAGACCGTGTAAAATTAGTTATATAGCCTTTAATTTTAAGTATGAAAGAAATAGTAGTATTAGCTTAATCTCCATACGGATTTTTTTTTTCCCAATTGCATGAATGAAACAGTTCAGAACTTTTGGGTTTACAATCAGATATGTTTTTACACTAATTTCTGAATTATATTAATTAAGAAAATCAAGTTTTAAGGAAACATCTAGACATATGCAAGTATCTCCACTTTTACAAAAAAGATGTAACGCCCTTGTCAAACCCACAAGTTCACCCATAGATTACGCCTAGGATCTAGACTGGCCCCACAGATCAACATTAATCTTTTCTGTGCACTTTCTCCCTGTTTGTCCGCAAATTGCTCAAAGCCAAGCATGCTTAATGTTAAAAATCTTTTAGATGGACTCTCGAGAAAGAATGTGCACCTTTTTGATATGGGTAGTGTATCATTTCTATTAAGCCTCTTCTCCCTCAAAGGAGCCGATGTTCCCGTCGGCCCAGCAGGAACGTTCTCTCTTGGCACATATGTGCGCGACAGTGCCAACATCCACATATGCCCCATGTATGCATCACTGACCCACACATGCCTGTGTAACTGCGAGGTTCGACTCTGATACCAATTGTAATGCCGCGGCGAAACCACCAGTTCCTCGCCATTGTGCCTGCGATCTGGACTGACCACATAGACCTACACTAGTCTTTTCTGCGCACTTTGTCCTCACTCGTGCGCACCTGAGATCACCCATCCTCAAATTGCTCCAAGCCAAGCAAGCTTAACTTTAAAGTTCCTTTCAGATGGCCTCCCGAAAAAGAAGGTGCACCTTGTTGATACGAGTGGTCTATAATTCATATAAGCCGCGATGTCACAAAATACCCCAGAAATATATCCAAGTTCCAGAAAAATACACCACACCTAAGTCCCCAAGAAAATCCTTCTGTATTGAATCCTTCGTCGCTTGCCTGGTCGTCGTCACATCGCAGAGGAGAGACGATGATGAGAAGAGTAGTATATGTGTTACCCGCACGGGCATGCAAATGAAAACTTCTTATTTTGTCGCCGCAGCAACCACCTGTCGTGTATGACAAGATTTGCGGGAAGAAGCCAATGCACCGGGGCTACACCTAGATTTGTGTTGACCGTCGGGCTCACGTCACCGGCGGAAACCGACTAACTGGCCCACGATCGCTCACTCATGGAAACAACCTGCACACAAAATGAGGCCGCCCGTGACAGGCCAACGGCCAAACCCGACACCACACAATGTTGGACCACATGCCTTGAAACGACATTGACCTAGTGGTTCTCCGACATTGTTTACCACGTCGCGGAGACGTGGTTGAAGCCGATGCACCATTATTCGATGCAACGTCGTCGCTGCCGCCATCTAAACAATGCCCCCACAACACTGAACCCTAATCCCAATTACACATTGAGCTCTCAAAACTGGTTTCCCCCGCCTCCCGCTATTGAAAGAGTTGACGAGAAAAGATGAAGGTCTGGAGAAAGAGATCAAAGAGATCTTAGAAGTAGCAGGATGTTTTTTTTAAACTGTCACCGGGGGGGAAAGACTCCCCACCTGAATATATTTCAAAAAATAATAGTTCAGACAAGACGAGAGGTGAAAAAATCCCGCCACAATCCGGCGTGGATTTTTTGATCCGCATTTTTAAGGCGGTGAGACCAAAGAGTGAGATCAGAGATAATAGCCCTAATTACATTATACGGAGAAGGGGACAAGTCCCTAAAGGTTTTGTCGTTGCGAGCGTCCCAAATTTTCCATAATATGAGTAGCAAAATGAAAGGCCAGATTGACTGAGGTAGGCCATGCTGAACCGGCGCATTCCACAAGTCAGACAGGGGAGAGTGACGGGGCAGCAGCCCTATGGCACCCCAAATGGAGGCAGCCGTTGGGCATGTGAAGAAAAGGTGAGCACGGTCTTCTGGCGCAGCATTACAACATGGGCACGATGGAGAGTCGATGATGGTCTTGCGATGGAGATTTGCCCGCGTGTTTGACCTGTCCAGATAGAAAAGCCAGCCAAACAATTGAACCCTACTAGGAACACGAGAGTCCCAAATGTGGGTAAGAGATGGATCCGATAGCTGGGAAGCAAGAGCAGCATAAGCGCCCTTAGTGGAAAAAGCGGCGCCGTTAAGCAAGGACCTATCATCGGGTACTCCTGTAAGGCACACTCCCTGCAACAAAGGTCTCAAGGAAGCAAGTTCATTGGTAGCGGTTAAGGTTAGCCGGCTATGCAAGCCCAGTTCAATCCCATCCATCATAATTTTATCAACAAGAGCGTTACGCTTAGTATGGTGTGTAAACAAGGCAGGGAAGGCAATGGAGAGTGGTTCTGGCAGGAGCCAACGATCAAGCCAGAAAAAGGTTGAGGAACCATTATCAATAGTAACCTGGGAAATCTCTCTGAGCGTGTGTAAGTGTTTAAAAATAGCTTTGCCAAGGAAGGAGGCATTTCTACCTAGACCTATGTGGAGGGGGGAATGGTTTAATATCCAATCCTTCCAAGGCAGAAGTGGGGAGTGGAGGAATTTGAAAGCAAATTTCAACATAAGGCAAAAATTTTGTGCTTGTAAGTTTTTAACACCTAGACCACCTGCCAACTTGGGCATGCACACCCGGTCCCACACTACCAGACACTTAGCCCGAGAGAAGGAGTCATCATTTGACCAGAAGAAAATCCTTCTACGTTTGTCAATATCCTCGAGAACGCTTTTGGTAGTGAGAAGCACATCATGAAATAGGTGGGAAGACTATCTAGGACCGCAGACAGCAGAATGAGGCGACCGCCACGAGAGAGTAGGAGCGCACGCCAACCAGAAAGGTAAACATCACAGCGATCGATTACTGGTTGGAAAGCCGACGGTGGTAATTTGTGCGGGGAGAGTGGTAGTCCCAGGTATTTCTGCGGGAAAGAGGAGACCGAGGTCCCAAGAGTCGAGGCCATTTGTGCTGCCAGTTCTGGTTCAATATTGAGCGGGACGAAAGTTGTTTTGGAGAAGTTAATAGAGAGGCCAGTAGCAGCCGAGAAGTCATCTAGGATTTTATTGAGGTTATGGGCGGCCGAGGCGTCGGCTTTAATAATGATCAAGGTATCATCGGCGTACTAGAGGACAGGGCAGGGTAGATGAGGCGAGATAGGATGAGAAATTAGGTTTTGGTTGGAAGCCTCAATGATCATACGTTGGAGGACATCTGCGATGATTATGAAAAGGAAAGGAGAGAGCGGGTCCCCCTGTCTGAGGCCATTTTTGCACTGGATCCAGGGGCCGGGAACACCGTTTAAGAGAATAGTCGTTTTACCGGTACTGAGGAGCATATCAATCCATTTAATCCGTTTAGGCGAAAACCCCCTTGCCTCGAGAATAGCACGAAGGGATGACCAACAAACCGAGTCAAAGGCTTTGGAGAAGTCAAGTTTGACAATCATAGTAGGGGCTTTTTGTCTAGCGCAAACATGGAGGATATCCGCCGCATAGAGAAAATTTTCGGAGATAGTTCGGCCCGAGAGGAAAACTATTTGGTCAGGGTGAACAAGCAAGGGGATGACCGGTTTAAGCCTATTTACCAGTAGTTTGGCAAGAGCCTTTGCCGGGCAGTTTTGTAGTGAGATTGGTCTGAAAGCGTCTGGGGTGGGCGTGTTTGGGTTTTTTGGGAGGAGGACAATGAGGGCCCTGTTTAGACAAGAGATGTCTGCGGAGTGATTGAAGAAGCCCTGGAAGAGTTCCGTGACTTTATTCTTGAGGATTGGCCAAAATTTTCGGTAGAAACCGGGACCAAAGCCGTCCGGACCTGGGCTAGCGTAGATATTCATATCTGCAAAAGCATCGTAGATTTCTTGACCTGAGAAAGGTGTATCCAGATGCAGTAGTTGTGGGGTAAGGGCAGGGTAAAGGTCCCGAAGAGAGAAATTCCAGACTGGGATGAAAGGAGTGCCGAGGATGTTAGCATAAAAGGAGGTTAGAATCTGACTTTTAGCCTGGTGAGTTGTGAACAGCTGGTTATTATGAGAAATTGAGTGGATCTTGTTGTGCCGACGGCGTTGGGAAGCTGAAGCATGGAAGTAACGCGAATTCTCATCACCATCAATGGATGTTTTAATTTTGGACCGGAGGCGCCAATATATCATTTTTTCCCGGACCGTACGGTGAAGCACTTTAATTACTACTCTACGCAGGGCAAGTTCATGGAGGGAGAGGAAACGGCCCTCTTCGATGGTGTCAAGAAGATCAATAACAATTTTGAAGTTTGGTTCGCGAGCGTTGAGCGGGATAGTTTGTTTACGCCAATTTTTTAGAGCGAAACGGCATTTTTTAAGGGCGCGAACTAGGGAGAGAGGGCCATTTGAACGTTGGGGGGCCAAGGCCCATGCAGATGCAATGACCGGCCTACAAGCGGGGTTTTGAGCCCAGCCGAGTTCGAACCGAAAAAGCGCGGGGCGCGGGATTGAGGTGTTTAAAGAGATGATTAGGGGGACATGGTCTGAGATAAAGCGAGTTAAGCTTGAAATAGAAGAGTCCGGGAAAATTTGATCCCACGCATCATTCACGAAAACCCGATCGAGATGTTCTAGAGTAGGCTTGTCTCGCTTATTCGACCAGCTGAAACGTCGATCTAGAAGGGGTAACTCTATGAGGGCAAGGTTATTAATGCAAAGATTAAAGAGGTCGGCTTCGCTCTGACGGAAGGAGTCGTTGTTTTTATCGTGAGCATATCTCATTAGGTTAAAGTCGCCACATACTAACCAGGGAAGGTTTGGGGGTGGAGCAGCAGCAGCTAAATCGTGAAGAAATTGTTGTTTTAGGGAGTGGTCAGTAGGGGCATACACGTTAGTGATGAGGAGCGGTAGAGGGGTGGCTAGAGAGTGGAGGGTAATGGATTGGAGGTAGGTAGAGTGAGTCTGCGACGCGTTAGAGAAGTTTGCAGATGACAGGGCCGCAAGTAGGCCCCCAGACGAGCCAGCAGTGCCTTTGTGAAAGGTGAGATCTAGCTGTCTTGGTATGATGGATTTGATTTTTGAAGGGTCAGATGCAGTTAGCTTAGTTTCTTGAAGGAAACAAGCATGCGGTTTGATTGAGATGAGTTATGTTGTGAGCCTTGAGGTGCTATTAGAAGATGATACTTCCTTCGTTTTTTTTTACTTCGCATATAAGATCTGTGAAGTGTTAAAAAATATCAACATCCGCAATACAAAAGTTATACGCTATGAAAATTAATTTTAACATTGGCTATTCACTTCGTGTTGTGAATGTTTCTTTTTCTATAATGTTGATTAAACTTTTGCAAAGTTTGACTTCGGACAAAATCTTATATGCATGGTAAAAAGAAACCGAGAAAGTTAAGGAGAGCAGTGATACCAGCACCATTTTGCACGTTTAAGTGCAGGTTCCCGTTCAATGGTCAACGTATGGCAGCCATTTTGCTTGGTCATCACGTGACGCGCACGCACGGCGGCTATTGACCTGTGCGTAGCATCACATAATCCTGTGCATGCGTTGCATGCATGAACCACGAAGGTCAACGAGGGAGAAGGCCGCCAAGAGTGCGCCGCTTCTATTTCTCCAGTTTACCATTTTCTTTGTGTGTGGTTGTGATTCCTTTGCTTTGATACAAGTCAAAGCGGCTTTTATTTCTCCATTTCTCTCAACAGAAATAGATACAGTATTTTCTCCTTTTGTCCCAGTTTCTTTATTTTTGTTGGCACAGGCGGTAAAAAACTAATTAGTTAAACTTAGAGCATCTACAACTGGGCGCTCCAAACCCGCCTCATAAATCCGGACGGGCCGCCCGGTCACTGACCAGTCACGAAATTTCAACTCCAGACGGAAGCCTCAAACGAGTCTCAAACGCCCGGGCTGACTGGCACCCCTCGTATCCAGCCCAAATATGGGGCGCCCGGACGCGTTTGCCACGTCGAACCCGGCCCACGCTGGCCCACCCGGCCCCACATATATTCGTCCCCATCCGCTCGCCGGACCAAACCCTAACCACTTCACACTTCACTCCCCTCCACTCCCTCCGCCACCCAATCTCACCTCCGGCGATTTCCGGCTGTCTCCGGCATGGCGTGCAACGGATCTGACTCCGACCAGTCCAAATCCGTCGACTGGGGTGTCATCCCCTGTGTTGGGGAATGTAGCATGCAATTTCAAAAAAAATTCCTACGCTCACGCAAGATCTATCTAGGAGATACATAGCAACGAGAGGGGGAGAGTGTGTCTACGTACCCTCGTAGACCGAAAGCGGAAGCGTTTGACAACGCGGTTGATGTAGTCGAACTTCTTCTCGTTCCGACCGATCAAGCACCGAACGTACGGCACCACCGAGTTCTGCACACGTTCAGCTCGATGACGTCCCTCGAACTCTTGATCCAGCAAAGTGTCGAGGGAGAGTTCCGTCAGCACAACGGCGTGGTGACGGTGATGGTGAAGTGATCCGCGCAGGGCTTCGCCTAAGCACTACGTGAATATGACCGGAGGCGTAAACTGTGGAGGGGGGCGCCGCACACGGTTAGGAATCAATGTTGTGTGTTCTAGCGGTGCCCTCCCTCACATATATATAGGTGGGAGAGGGAGAGGGGCAGCAAGGGGCGCCCCAAGTAGGAGTAATCCTACTTGGGCGCCTCCCACAAGTCGGCCTCCCCCCCTTCCATAAGTGTCGGAGGGGGAAGGAAAGAGAGGGGGTGTAACACCCCATGTCATTAGCCACAGTAATCACTTTTGATAATGACATGTTAGCAAGTTTAACAGTGCCGAATCATCATTTGCATCATATTGCATTTAAACTCCCAATTCAAACTTCAAATTAAATTAAATTGGAAAATAAAAGTGGTTCAAACACAGAAACTAAAATGTTCATTAGGTGACAAATATTCTAGGGACCATTCTAAAATTATAACCAATAATTAATAAATTAATTAGGTGACTCTAACATTACCAAAACAGCAAGGATTAATACATTTTATTTAACACAAAATTTGTGTGAACTTCATTTGTCTCCAAACCAATTTTTGGCATTAATATATAATGCATAACATTTAATGGTACAAGTCACCTATTTTGCTAAAGTCATTTGGTGGCCAAACTATTTGCAAGGCAGAAAAGAAAAAGAAAATAAGAAAAGAAAGCAAAACAAAAATAAAAAGAAAACCCCCAGGCCGGCCCACTCCCACCCCTTGGCCTATATGGCCTCTGCCCCAAACCCTAACCCCCCATCGCCACTTCCCCCCTCCCCCCACTCCCGCGTCTCTCCTCCCCCTCCCCCGATCCAGATTGGATCGGGCTCGACCCCGCCGCCCCGCCGTCGTCGGACCACGCCACCGCCTCCTCGTCCTCCTCCCCGCCCGACTTCCCCAAGCCTCGCCGACCCCCTTCTCAGCAACGTGGGTGAGCCACGCCCCCCCCTTTTTTTTCGAACCCTTCGCGCGCCGACCGCGCTCACCGCGGCCTCGCCCCGTCCCGCGTGCCACCGCGCGCGCCCGCACCTCGCCCAGCCGCTTGACCGCCTGCTGCTGCTGCTCTGCATCGCGGCCGTGGCCACCCCGTGCCCCGCCTCGCTCGCGCTCCACCACCGCAGGCCGCGCCCGCTCGCGCCTGCCCGCGCCGAAGCGCGCGCGCGCTCGCACGCCCCGCTGCCGCTGCCGCTGCTCGTCTGCATCGCCGCTGCCGCGCCCGTGCCCCCTGTCGCCCCGCCTCCTGCCTCTGCTCCCCGTAGCCGTCGCGCGCCCGCCGCTGCATGCCGTTCCCCGTGCCCGCGGCCCGCTCCGCTGGCCGCTCCGGTCGCCACCGGCCGTGGCCGCGCCGCCCCTCGCGTGCAGGCACTGGCCCTTGGCCGCCGGCGCCTTGCCGTGGCCCCTCGCGGCCGACGCTCGGCCGGCCTCGCTCGGGTACGAGCGCCCGCGCCCGCTGGCCGCTTAACCCACGCGCCCGCTAAGGCCCCATGGGCCACTGACTGCTGGGCCCGCCCTCCCTGTGACTATGACACGTGGGGCCCAGCCCCACAGAACGTTTAAAAAAATAAATAAAGAAAATGAAAATGAATTAATATAATTAATAATTAATTAATTAATTAGTCAATTAATTAAGTTAATTAACTCTGATTAAGTTAATCTAATTAATTAGTTAGTTTAATTAAACTGCAATTAGATTAGTTAATCCCTAATTAACCTAAACAGACACTGACAGGTGGGACCCACACGATAGTTTGACCCAGTCAACGCCCTGTTGACTGCTGACGTCATGATGACGTCAGCATACACTGTTCTGGATAATGTTGATTTAAAATAATTAAATAAATTCAGAAAAATGATTAAAACTTTAGAAAATCATATAAAATAATCCGTAACTCCGATGAAAATAATTTATATATGAAAGTTGCTCAGAATTTCGATACGAATCTGAATACGCCCTCCGTATTCCTGTCAGATGCCCCTAGCTAGATGAACATGGAGCTTTTAGACCGATTTCAATAAATAAATAGTGCTCAACTTTAATTAAATAAATCCGGATAAATTCCTAAATTAACTAAATCATTTAGTTAGGTAATAGAACACCTCTACATAGCATTTAGGCATGTCATACATATTGTTTGCATTTTTGCCGTGAATTTACTGTTTCTCCCCCCTCCTTCTCTCTCGATAGACGCCGAGACCGACGACGTTGCAGCCGGGTACGACTACGCTCCAAACGAGCAGCCCGTTGACGACCCCACTTTCTTGCCAGAGCAACCAGGCAAGCCCCCCCCCCCTTGAGCATCCAGATATCGCCCATTTCATTTCTCCTGCTTGCATTAGATTTTGCTACTGTTTAATGTTTGCTCCTATTCTGATGCATAGCCTGCTTTTGTAACCTGTTTATTGTTACCTTACCTGCCTATGTCAAACTGTTTAGTATAGGTTGGTAGTGAACCATCAATGACCCCACCACCTTACCCTTGTTGCCCCTGCTTGATTATCGATGACTCGATCAATGTGATCGTCGACCAGAGACCGACACATCACTTCACCCCTTAGTTGTACGACTCTGCATAGCTACTATCGAGTGCCGAGGGTGATACCTCGTAATGCACTTCTGATGAATACTCTGCAGTGTAGCTGTTCGGTCGTGGTCATCGAGGGTGATTCCTCCTTCTCCACTTCCGATACGACTCTGTCGTGCAACCCCTCAGTGTGAACCTCGAGTTCGTCGAGTGGAATCCGCCGAGGGTGATTCCTCGGGTTTCCCCCTTGATGTTATGACCACACAGTTACTTTGACCTTTGTTACAGGCGGGTCGACCCTGATGGGTACCTGCAGGGGATCTATGTTGTCGGGTGTGCCGGAAGGGCACTCGAGTGTGATATTGTGGCGGAGCTTCAGAAACTCTGATCGTCTCCGCGTGTTACTAAATCAGCCTATCGGATTTGGGTGTTTGATCTGAGTGGGTCGACGTGCCCTATACGCACTACCACCACGCGGGATTATGGTTTATGGGGCCCTCTACGTCGTATGTTTCTCCCGAAAGCTCCTCAGACGTCACGGTTCACCGTGCAGGCTGATTGTTGGGATTGGGCTGGATACTTCACTGACGAGTTCAGTGTCGCGCCTGCACCCCGGCCAGTCTCACAACACGCAGGGTGCCCAGGGCGATGGCCCAAGACCTCTGGGTGCATAGGTTTGTCCGGCGTGCTGACCTCTCTGCTGAGCCTAGGTAGGGCGCTGCTTCGTGTTGATCTTCCGAGGCCGGGCATTACCCAGAAAGTGTGTCCGGCCAGAGGTGATCGAGCGTGTTGGGTAACAGTAGTGCACCCCTGCAGGGATGAATAATCTATCGATAGCCGGTCCTACGGTAAAGGACGCTCAGTTTGTATATCCCGATCTACTACTTGAACTGGATACTTGTTACTTAATTGAAGCTTCGGGATCACTTTCTCGCTGGGAGTCAAGGAAGGATCTCTAGGCTTACTTCAACATGTTTGCTTAATAAAATGCTATTCTACTCTCTTCTATTGCTGCAAGATGGTGGCTTCGTGAAGATGCTTGAAGATGCTAGTCTTCGATAGGACTAGGCCTTCTCTCTATTATGGCATTTCCACAGTCCAGTCCACATATACAACCTTTCTCCTTTGATAATGTTGCATATGTAGTGTAGATCCTTGCTTGCTGAGTACTTCGGATGAGTACTCACGGTTGCTTTGTTACTTCTTTTTCCCCATACCCCACTTTGATGATACATCAGACGATGGAGCCCCGGAGCCAGATGTCACCTCAGGAGCTTACTACCAGGAGGGTCCAGACGGCACTTACTACTGGATCGAGCCAGCCGACCAGGAGTAGGATCGGAGGCTCCCAGGCAGGAGGCCTACGCCTTTCGATCTAGAGTCGTTGTTTGTGCTAGCCTTTTTAAGGCAAAACTTGTCTAACTATGTCTGTACTCAGATAATATTTGTATGACTGACTCATGTATTCGGATCTTCGTGATCCCTGGTCTGTAATATTGTGGATTTCTGTTTATTTGTGTTAGAGTTGTGTTGTGATATCTTCCCGTGAGTCCCTGTGCTTGATCGTGCATGTTTGCGTGTATGATTAGTGCACGATTGAGTCGGGGGCGTCACAAGAGGGGAGAGAAGGAAAGGGGGAGGCCGAATCCTCCCCTTTCCTTCTCCCTTCCCCTCCTTCCTTCTCCTCCTATTTCGGCCTATATGGGGGAGCACCAGCCCACCAGGGGCTGGTCTGTCCCTCTCTTGGCCCATAAGGCCCATATCTTTGCCGGGGGTGCCCGGAACCCCTTTTCGGTGACCCGATATGTACCCGGTACCCTCAGAACACTTCCGGTGTCCGAATATCATCGTCCTATATATGAATCTTTACCTCTCGACCATTTCGAGACTCCTCGTTATGTCCGTGATCTCATCCGGGAATCCGAACAACATTCGGTCACCAAATCACATAACTCATATAATACAAAATCATCATCGAACGTTAAGCGTGCGGATCCTACGGGTTCGAGAACTATGTAGACATGACCGAGACACCTCTCTGGTCAATAACCAATAGCGGAACCTGGATGCTCATATTGGTTCCCACATATTCTACGAAGATCTTTATCGGTCGTACTGTAATGACAACATACGTTATTCCCTTTGTCATCGGTATGTTACTTGCCTGAGATTCGATCGTCGGTATCTTCATACCTAGTTCAATCTCGTTGCCGGCAAGTCTCTTTACTCGTTCCGTAATACATCATCCCGCAACTAACTTATTAGTCACATTGCTTGCAAGGCTTCTTATGATGTGCATTACCGAGAGGGCCCAGAGATACCTCTCCGATACTCGGAGTGACAAATCCTAATCTCGATCTAAGCCAACCCAACAAACACCTTCGGAGATACCTGTAGAGCATCTTTATAATCACCCAGTTACGTTGTGACGTTTGATAGCACACAAGGTATTCCTCCGGTATCCGGGAGTTGCATAATCTCATAGTCAAAGGAATATGTATATGACATGAAGAAAGCTATAGCAATAAAACTGAAGGATCAATATGCTAAGCTAACGGATGGGTCATGTCCATCACATCATTCTCCTAATGATGTGATCCCGTTCATCAAATGACAACACATGTCTATGGCTAGGAAACTTAACCATCTTTGATTAACGAGCTAGTCTAGTAGAGGCTTACTAGGGACACAGTGTTTTGTCTATGTATCCACACATGTATCAAGTTTCCGGTTAATAAAATTCTAGCATGAATAATAAACATTTATCATGATATAAGGAAATATAAAATAACAACTTTATTATTGCCTCTAGGGCATATTTCCTTCTTTCTCCCACTTGCAGTAGAGTCAATAATCTAGTTCACATCGCCATGTGATCAACACTCAAAGGGTTTACTAGAGTCAATAATCTAGTTCACATCGCCATGTGATTAACACCAATAGTTCACATCGCCATGTGACCAACACCCAAAGGGTTTACTAGAGTAAATAATCTAGTTCACATCGCCATGTGATTAACACCCAAAGAGTACTATGGTGTGATCATGTTTTGCTTGTGAGACAAGTTTAGTCAACGGGTCTGCCACATTCAGATCCGTATGTATTTCGCAAATTTCTATGTCTACAATGCTCTGTATGGAGCTACTCCAGCTAATTGCTCCCACTTTCAATATGTATCCAGATTGAGACTCAGAGTCATCTGGATCGGTGTAAAAGCTTGCATCGACGTAACTCTTTACGACGAACTCTTTATCACCCCCATAACCGAGAAATATTTCCTTAGTCCTCTAAGGATAATTTTGACCGCTGTCTAGTGATCTACTCCTGGATCACTATTGTACCCCCTTGACGAACTCATGGCAAGGTACACAATAGGTTTGGTACACAGCATGGCATACTTCATAGAACCTATGGCTGAGGCATAGGGAATGACTTTCATTCTCTCTCTATCTTCTGCCGTGGTCGGGTTTTGAGCCTTACTCAACTTCACACCTTATAATACGGGCTAGAACTCCTTCTTTGACTGATCCATTTTGAACTCCTTTCAAAATCTTGTCAAGGTATGTACTCATTGAAAATCTTATCAAGCGTCTTGATCTATCTCTATAGATTTTGATGCCCAATATGTAAGCAGCTTCACCGAGGTCTTTCATTGAAAAGTTCTTATTCAAGTATCCTTTTATGCTATCCAGAAATTCTATATCATTTCCAATCAGCAATATGTCATCCACATATAATATCAGAAATGCTACAGAGCTCCCACTCACTTTCTTGTAAATACAGGCTTCTCTGAAAGTCTGTATAAAACCATATGCTTTAATCACCTCATCAAAGCGTATATTCCAACTCCGAGATGCTTGCACCAGTCCATAGATGGATCGCTAGAGCTTGCACACTTTGTTAGCACCTTTAGGATCGACACAACTTTTTGGTTGCATCATATACAACTCTTCTTTAAGAAATCCATTAAGGAATGCAGTTTTGACGTCTATTTGCAATATTTCATAATCATAAAATGCGGCAAATTACTAACATGATTCGGACGGACTTAAGCATCGCTACGGGTGAGAAAGTCTCATCGTAGTCAACTCCTTGAACTTGTCAAAAACCTTTTGCGACAAGTCGAGCTTTGTAGATAGTAACATTACCATCGGCATCAGTCTTCTTCTTGAAGATCCATTTATTCTCTATGGCTCGCCGATCATCGGGCAAGTCCACCAAAGTCCACACTTTGTTCTCATACATGGATCCTATCTCAGATTTCATGGCCTCAAGCCATCTGTCGGAATCTGGGCTGATCATAGCTTCTTCATAGTTCGTAGGTTCGCCTTGGTCTAGTAACATGACTTCTAGTACAGGATTCCCGTACCACTCTGGTGTGGATCGTGTTCTGGTTGACCTACGAAGTTCTGTAGTAACTTGATCTAAAGTTTCATGATCATTATCATTAGCTTCCTCTCTAGTTGGTGTAGGCATCATGGGAACAGATTTCTCTGATGAGCTACTTTCCAAATTGAGAGAAGGTACAATTACCTCATCAAGTTCTACTTTCCTCCCACTCACTTCTTTCGAGAGAAACTCCTTCTCTAGAAAGGATCCATTCTTAGCAACAAAGATCTTGCCTTCAGATCTGTGATAGAAGGTGTACCCAACAGTTTCTTTTGGGTATCCTATGAAGACGCACTTCTCCGATTTGGGTTCGAGCTTATCAGGCTGAAGCTTTTTCACATAAGCATCGCAACCCCAAACTTTAAGAAATGACAGCTTAGGTTTCTTGGCAAACCATAGTTCATACGGTGTCGTCTCAACGGATTTAGACGGTGCCCTATTTAACGTGAATGCAGCAGTCTCTAATGCATAACCCCAAAACGATAGTGGTAAATCGGTAAGAGACATCAGAGATCGCACCTTATCTAATAAAGTACGGTTACGACGTTCGGACACACCATTACGCTGTGGTGTTCCAGGTGGCGTGAGTTGTGAAACTATTCCACATTGTTTTAAATGAAGGCCAAACTCGTAACTCAAATATTCGCCTCCACGATCAGATCGTAGAAACTTTATTTTCTTGTTACGATGATTCTCAACTTCACTCTGAAATTCTTTGAACTTTAAAAATGTTTCAGACTTGTGTTTCATCAAGTAGATATACCCATATCTGCTCAAATCATCTGTGAAGGTCAGAAAATAACGATACCCGCCGCGTGCTTCAACACTCATCGGACCGCATACATCGGTATGTATTATTTCCAATAAGTCATTAGCTCGCTCCATTGTTCCGGAGAACGGAGTTTTAGTCATCTTGCTTATGAGGCATGGTTCGCAAGTATCAAATGATTCATAATCAAGTGATTCCAAAAGCCTATCTGCATGGAGTTTCTTCATGCGCTTTACACCAATATGACCTAAACGACAGTGCTACAAATATGTTGCACTATCATTATCAACTTTGCATCTTTTTGGCATCAATATTATGAATATGTGTATCACCATGATCGAGATTCAATAAACCATTTACATTGAGTGTATGACCATAGAAGGTTTTATTCATGTAAACAGAATAACAATTATTCTCTGTCTTTAAATGAATAACCGTATCGTAATAAACATGATCCAATCATATTCATGCTCAACGCAAACACCAAATAACATTTATTTATTTAGGTCCAACACTAATCCCGAAGGTAGAGGGAGTGTGCGATAGTGATCTTATCAACCTTGGAATCACTTCCAACACACATCGTCACATCGTCATTAACTAGTCTCTATTCATTTTGCAACTCCTGTTTCGAGTTACTAATGTTAGCAACTGAACCAGTATCAAATACCCAGGGGCTACTATGAACACTAGTAAAGTACACATCAATAACATGTATATCAAATATACCTTTGTTCACTTTGCCATCCTTCTTATCCGCCATATACTTGGGGCAGTTCCGCTTCCAGTGACCAGTCCCTTTGCAGTAGAAACACTCAGTTTCAGGTTTAGATCCAGACTTGGGCTTCTTCCCGGGAGTGGCAACTTGCTTGCCATTCTTCTTGAAGTTCCCTTTCTTTCCTTTGCCTTTTTTCTTGAAACTAGTGGTCTTATTAACCATCAACACTTGATGCTCCTTCTTGATTTCTACCTCCGCAGCTTTGAGCATCGCGAAGAGCTCGGGAATTGTTTTCTCCATCCCTTGCATATTATAGTTCATCACGAAGCCTTTATAGCTTGGTGGCAGTGCTTGGAGAACTCTGTCAATAACACTATCATCTGGAAGATTAACTCCCAGCCGAGTCAAGTGATTATGATACCCAGACATTTTGAGTATGTGTTCACTGACAGAGCTATTCTCCTCCATCTTGCAGCTATAGAACTTGTTGGAGACTTCATATCTCTCAACTCGGGCATTTGCTTGAAATATTAACTTCAATTCCTGGAACATCTCATATGGTCCATGACGTTCAAAACGTCTTTGAAGTCCCGATTCTAAGCCGTAAAGCATGGCACACTGAACTATCGAGTAGTCATCAGATCGAGCTTGCCAGACGTTCATAACATCAGCATCTGCTCCTGCAGCAGGCCTTTCACTTAGCGGTGCATCAAGGACATAATTCTTCTGTGCAGCAATGAGGATAATCCTCAAGTTACGGACCCAACCCGTGTAGTTGCTACCATCATCTTTCAACTTAGCTTTCTCTAGGAACGCATTAAAATTCAAGGGAACGGTAGCATGGGCCATTGATCTACAACATAGATATGCAAAAACTATCAGGACTAAGTTCATGATAAATTAAGTTCAATTAATCATATTACTTAAGAACTCCCACTTAGATTGACATCCCTTGAGTCATCTAAATGATCACGTGATCCAAATCAACTAAACCATGTCCGATCATCACGTGAGATGGAGTAGTTTTCAATGGTGAACATCTCTATGTTGATCATATCTAATATATGATTCACGTTCGACCTTTCGGTCTCCAGTGTTCCGAGGCCATGTCTGTACATACTAGGCTCATCAAGTTTAACCCGAGTATTCCGCATGTGCAAAACTGTCTTGCACCCGTTGTATGTGAACGTAGCGCCTATCACACCCGATCATCACATGGTGTCTCAGCACGACGAACTGTCACAACGGTGCATACTCAGGTAGAAAACTTATACCTTGAAATTTTAGTAAGGTATCATCTTATAATGCTACCGCCGTACTAAGCAAAATAAGAAGCATACAAGATAAACATCACATGCAATCAAAATATGTGACATGATATGGCCATCATCATCTTGTGCCTTTGATCTCCATCTCCAAAGCACCGTCATGATCTCCATCGTCACCGGCTTGACACCTTGATCTCCATCGTAGCGTCGTGGTCGTCTCGCCAACTATTGCTTCTACAACTATCGCTAACGCATAGTGATAAAGTAAAGCAATTACATGGCGTTTGCATTTCATACAATAAAGCGACAATCATAAGGCTCCTGCCAGTTGCCGATAACTTTTACAAAACATGATCATCTCATACAACAACGTATATCACATCATGTCTTGACCATATCACATCACAACATGCCCTGCAAAAACAAGTTAGACGTCCTCTACTTTGTTGTTGCAAGTTTTACGTGGCTGCTATGGGCTTCTAGCAAGAACCGTTCTTACCTACGCATCAAAACCACAACGGTGATTTATCAAGTTTGCTGTTTTAACCTTCAACAAGGACCGGCCGCAGTCAAATTTGATTCAACTAAAGTAGGAGAAACAGACACCCGCCAGCCACCTTTATGCAAAACTAGTTGCATGTCTGTCGGTGGAACTGGTCTCATAAACGTGGTCATGTAAGGTTGGTCCGGGCCGCTTCATCCAACAATACCGCCGAATCAAAATAAGACATTGGTGGTAAGCAGTATGACGATCACCTCCCACAACTCTTTGTGTTCTACTCGTGCATATCATCTACGCATAGACCTGGCGCTGATGCACTGTTGGGGAACGTAGCATGCAATTTCAGAAAAATTCCTATGCTCACGCAAGATCTATCTAGGAGATACATAGCAACGAGAGGGGGAGAGTGTGTCTACATACCCTCGTAGACCGAAAGCGGAAGCATTTGACAACGCGGTTGATGTAGTCGAACTTCTTCTCGTTCCGACTGATCAAGCACCGAACGTACGGCACCTCCGAGTTCTTCACACGTTCAGCTCGATGACGTCCCTCGAACTCTTGATCCAGCAAAGTGTCGAGGGAGAGTTCCGTCAGCACGACGGCGTGGTGACGGTGATGGTGAAGTGATCCGCGCAGGGCTTCGCCTAAGCACTACGTGAATATGACCGGAGGCGTAAACTGTAGAGGGGGGCACCGCACACGGCTAGGAATCAATGTTGTGTGTTCTAGCGGTGCCCCCCCTCACATATATATAGGTGGGAGAGGGAGAAGGGCGGCAAGGGGCGCCCCAAGTAGGAGTAATCCTACTTGGGCGCCTCCCACAAGTCGGCCTCCCCCCTTCCATAAGTGTCGGAGGGGGAAGAAAAGAGAGGGGGGGGGGAGAGAAGGAAAGGGGGAGGCCGAATCCTCCCCTTTCCTTCTCCCTTCTCCTCCTTCCTTCTCCTCCTATTTCAGCCTATATGGGGGCGCACCAGCCCACCAAGGGCTGGTCTGTCCCTCTCTTGGCCCATAAGGCCCATATCTTTGCCGGGGGTGCCCGGAACCCCTTTCCGGTAACCCGATATGTACCCGGTACCCTCGAAGCACTTCCGGTCCGAATATCATCGTCCTATATATGAATCTTTACCTCTCGACCATTTTGAGACTCCTCGTCATGTCCGTGATCTCATCCGGGACTCCGAACAACATTCGGTCACCAAATCACATAACTCATATAATACAAAATCATCATCGAACGTTAAGCGTGCGGACCCTACGGGTTCGAGAACTATGTAGACATGACCGAGACACCTCTCCGGTCAATAACCAACAGCGGAACCTGGATGCTCATATTGGTTCCCACATATTCTACAAAGATCTTTATCGGTCGTACCGTAATGACAACATACGTTATTCCCTTTGTCATCGGTATGTTGCTTGCCTGAGATTCAATCGTCGGTATCTTCATACCTAGTTCAATCTTGTTACCGGCAAGTCTCTTTACTCGTTCCGTAATACATCATCCCGCAACTAACTTATTAGTCACATTGCTTGCAAGACTTCTTATGACGTGCATTACCGAGAGGGCCCAGAGATACCTCTCCGATACTCGGAGTGACAAATCCTAATCTCGATCTATGCCAACCCAACAAACACCTTCGGAGATACCTGTAGAGCATCTTTATAATCACCCAGTTACGTTGTGACGTTTGATAGCACACAAGGTATTCCTCCGGTATCCGGGAGTTGCATAATCTCATAGTCAAAGGAATATGTATATGACATGAAGAAAACTATAGCAATAAAACTAAACGATCAATATGCTAAGCTAACGGATGGGTCATGTCCATCACATCATTCTCCTAATGATGTGATCCCGTTCATCAAATGACAACACATGTCTATGGCTAGAAAACTTAACCATCTTTGATTAACGAGCTAGTCTAGTAGAGGCTTACTAGGGACACAGTGTTTTGTCTATGTATCCACACATGTATCAAGTTTCCGATTAATACAATTCTAGCATGAATAATAAATATTTATCATGATATAAGGAAATATAAAATAACAACTTTATTATGCCTCTAGGGCATATTTGCTTCATCCTGCGGGTTGGAGGAGGCAATGGTGGTCCGCATTACACTCCGTCACTCCCGGGAGGACAGCCCCCGGCGGACTGCAGGATCTGTCTGGCTCGACTCCATAGTGTCGGCTCAACGGGCGCTCGGGTCCTCTGGGGTTGGATCATCGCGCTCCCGGCAGCCGGAAAATCTCTCCTTCCCCATCACCGGCCGGGCAGAATATGAGTTCCCACCGAGAACGGGCGGCCCGCCGTGGGAAGAAGAGGATAAGGTCCACCGAGGCTCTTATGATGGCGGAAATGGCGGCGGAGGAGGCGGCTAATGCAGTTGCGCGGGCGGCCGCAGAGGAGGATGCCATCTGCTCCGCATTGTGAAGAAACGACAACAGAGGAACACGCGCGCCCTCGCCCGAGAGCAGAATCGGGCAGTTCGTGCCTGGCCGGACTGCCACCGAAGGAGGAGAAGGAGGACAGCGACGGCAAAGGACAGCTTCTGCGACAAGCAGATCCGGCTCGATCCCTACGGCGTCTTCGACCGGTACTTCCGCGAGAAGGACAGCAAGGGAGCTGGGAAGGCCAAGGGCAGCCGTGGATGATCTCCGCCATAACCAAACATGCCAAATTTTAGTACTCCGATAGCATGTTAGTAGTGATGGAGGAGCCAGATGATGTATGTAGTGCATCGACGTAGTTGCATGAGTTTGTATGGATTTGAGATATGATAGTTGAAGTATCTGGTTGTGAGGAGGCAAATTTGAGGCTTGACCGGTCAGTGTCCGCGGACGTACCCGGGCGCGTTCGTGGGCATTTGAGAGGTCGGATTTGCAAAGTCCGCCTGTAGATGCTCTTATATACCTCCTCCGTCCCGTAATATAAGAGTGTTTTTCAAGCTTAAACTTATATACTCCCTCCGTCTCATAATATAAAAACGTTTTTCAAGCTAACAATGGCTTAAAAACATTTTTATATTACGGGACGGAGGGAGTAATATGTTTTCTGAACACAGTACAGACGCAAGCGCTCATATACACGCGCATACACTCACCCCTATGAACGCACACACGCACACCCTACCCCTATGAGCACCTCCGAAAGACTGAGCCGACATATCATCTTGAAATTTACGAAGTCACCGTAGGCACCTCGTCGTCGACGGGAACGTCTCCTCCCACTGAATGCGCATCGCCGGAAATCCTGAAATAAATCCAGGAATAAATACTAGCACCAGGATTTGAACCCTAGTGGGCTGGGGATACCACAGTCCCTCTAACCATCCAACCATAGGTTGGTTCGTGAGGGAGTAATATTTAGTTTGTGTCAGTTTGTTCTGTTTTTTTGTTCCAAAACATGTATGCTGATTTTAGGGGACATGCTTTGGTCTCAAACCATAAGTAAGATCTAATCAGCCAACCCCAACCATATAATTTGGCTTTATGCATACATAGGTCTGCCGGTCCGGTCCGACCTTCAACTTTTTTTTAGAGTACGCAAATTGCTCACCTTAACTTTATAGAATAAAAGAATTGCAAGTACAAAACGATTATCATTCACTATGAAGAACGAGCGTAGCACCAACTCCACATCCGGCTAGTCCGAAGACAACCACCGACGACAACACAACTACAAAGCAAAAGACCTTGCCCAAAAGCGAAAAAACCTCACCGCGTCTCGACCGACGTCTGTCACCTCCGAAGAATAGCAGCTCCCGCCAAGCTTCCCTTGTCGACGCACCATCCACCAATAATACCTAAAAGGAGGTGGCAAGAGGATGGCCAGACTCGATTCGACCCGAGGAAGGCACCGTCTTGAATTCACCAGCGACGATCGTACATTGCGCCGGAGAAGAACGGTCGTGGGCAACGGCGAACACCGGAGGAGCGCATCATAGGACCTCCATGCGATGTCTCCCGGCACGATTCTTCCAACAGATGGACGACGTCGAAGATGCCAACAGAGGACCGCATCATAGGACCTTCAACCCTGAATCTCTCATTTTCTTCCTTTTACAGTTGTATCAATTCTTTTCACAGTTTGTTTTTTGAGAACAATTCCTTTCACACAGTTAGTTCTTGCAACCTAAAACCCAAGAGAATGCACATTTTGTTTCTTCTTTCCTCTCCCCGGGCCCAACTCAGAAGATAATCACGGGGTGGGAACGGGATACGTGGTTTGTTAGCAACCTGAAACTCAAGAAGAAAGGGGAAAAAATCAGAAAGATAATCATTGTGGTAATACCTTAGAGAAGGTTGACATCACATCACACCATTAGAGAAGCCTCAGCTTAGCCTAGCTTTAGCGTATGCTGTCAGGAGTCTCGCCGCCAGCGCCAAGGCCAACGCCAATCATCACCGGCTGTGCCTGCCGACTACACAGTACAGATGTCCGGATCACGACAGCAAAGCCTTTCAAATTGGATTAGCCGATCGATCACAACGCTGACTCACGCTTCTTGCCCACCAAAAAAATCCGAAATTTGCTCTGCTTCTGTCATCCTGGTTCCACGTTTCCATCAGAAATTAATCCGTCCACACACCACAACGGATGCGCTGTCTGATCGGAACAAAAATCTCGTCCATGTCACGGTATGGTTTACGTACGCGCGTCGACAGGGCCTAGACGTCTCTCAAACACTTGTACGCGTGTTGCTGTTACAGAGCACGTGTCAGGCATGCAGATGTGCCTAATGCTGTTTTCCCATGCTTTTATTTACTAATATACCCATCTTCTGCTATGGTTTTTAAAAAATATCAATCGCTGCATCTCATCTCTTCACAGCTTTAACCACCAGTACGTACGGAAGATGATATCCCGATCTCTTGCTTGCACATGCCGTTACTGCCCAGCTATTTTATGCTGTAATCTTTTACTAACTGTCGGTAGAAAAAGGTAGTGCTTAAATATGTTCTCCCTCTGTCTCAAAATGACGATTTTTGACACTATGAAGTAGTACGACAAGTATACGAAGAATTATGGACGGCGACGTCGAAAAAGAGGAGTATATTGCATACGAGAAATGTTTGGAGTTACGTGCAAGGTATGGTTTAGCAGTTTACTCAAAATTTGATTCTGTACTGCAACGAAGCAAATTACACACAAGAACCACCTATGATTAATTGAGAGAAAAAAAATGCTTGCGTCAGCATTTTCAGAATTCTGAATGCTCCTGTTACATCGTCTACAATCAAATCAAGTAGACGTCTGTGGTTAAAAGAATAATGCCAGAAAGAAGTGCTAGCTTCGAATCAGAGCCATCAGATTCGATTCCATTAATCACCATGTATTTTATTGCAGAAGAGTAGGCAGACGGGGGAGAATATCAGCTGCACCCTGTCCCAGTTGACATCTCAAAATGTTTTGGAAAATTCAAAAAGAAAAACATGGATTTTTTTTAACACAGTACAAACGCAAGCGCCCATACATAAGCACACCACCGTAGACGCCTCGTCATCGACGAAAACGTCTCCTCCCACTGAAAGCGCACCACCGGAAATCCTGAAATAAATCCAGGACTAATGCGAGCACCACGACTTAAACCTGGTGGGCTGGGGATACCACTGTCCCTCTACCCATCGAACCATAGGTTGGTTCGCAGAAAAACATGGATAATACTGGTATCCAACTGGACGGTGCCTACATAAGTTGGGCTTTAAATTAGGCCCATTACAGATATTGATGACAAATTTGTTAATTTTGTTTTTCGAGTTATGTTTGACATTTACACTTGAATTTTCGTCACGTCATAAATTCATGTTGTGCCTATGTGCTAACTTTTTCTCGGATTTATTTGAAGCATTTTAAAGTATGAACTGAAGCCAGGTGCATCAGATACTTTCCCCTTCATCTAAGCGTTGCAAGGAACTTGAGAAATTTACAGACACAGACGGAGGTTTTATCAGCAAAAAATAAGGGAAGAATGCTCTTAACCTGCAGCACTAATGTAAGATCAAAACTATCTCATCGCAGGACCAGCAGCAAATATCCCCACCTTGTTCTTCTTCTTCTGCCTCAAGTGCACTTCCCTCCCTAGGAAAGTTCGAACCCAAGCTTCTTTGCCTCCCGTCGAGACGGTTCTCGAGCTCCAAGCACTCCTTAAGCTGCGCCACCACCTCCGCCATTGTCGGACGCTCCCTTGAGACCTCTCGCTTGCAATGCAGCGCCAGGCCAGCTGTTCTCCAGACAGAGTTGATGTCATAGTCCCCTGCCATTCTTGCATCCACAATGCTCTCCATGGTGCTGTGATCGAGGCTCTGCTGCACCCACTCGCCGACGTGGACGCTCACGCTGTCGCTGATTGGGATGACAGGAGGACGGCCAGTGATGAGCTCCAGGAGTACGACGCCAAAGCTGTACACGTCGCTCTTCTCACTGATGTGATAACTGCGGAAGTACCTGAAGAATTGGTAGACACAGAGGTCCCTTGTTATGACAAAGTAATGCCACTGTAGGCAATGTTGATTCTGTTTTTAGAAAAGGAGGGTAACCCTCGGCCTTTGCATCACTGTGATGCACACAACTATTTAGGCAATGCTGATGAAGCAAGTATGCAGGAGAAGAGATGTTGTGCATGACGTACTCGGGATCTAAGTAGCCCATAGTACCCGCTGGTTCAGTGGTTATATGTGTTTTCGAGTCGCCGAAAGCCTTGGTCAGGCCAAAATCAGCAATCTTAGCCCCAAGATCTGTGGTCAGCAGGATGTTGGTACTCTTCACATCTCTGTGAATCAATGCTGGTTTACACGCGATGTGCAGATACTCCAGACCTGTGAACTTAAGTAAATAACAGGTGCAAGCAGAAATTTAAGGAACTAGTAGTAGATGGCGAAATCCTAACCTTGTGCAGCATCAAGGGCAATGTGAAGACGCTCTCCCAAGTGAGTGGTTTACTAGTAGAACCTTTGCACGTCAACAGAAGTTAAAACATAATTAGTTAGAAGATTTCAGAGAAATTCACGGGCTTCAGTTTAGTACCCACACTTGATTTAGGGTCTATGCAGTTCTCCATTGAGAAGTGTAACATTCTTCTGTAATACGAATTTCAAGATATAGCACACTGATGATCTAATCTAGGGCGCCTAAAAACTGAAATTAACCAATATAAGATATTTGAATAGCCAAGATGAAGTGTTAAATTTTTTTTGCCAAGATGAACAACCTCTCAGATGATCCTGCAGGTTCCCTTTGGGCATGTACTCGTAAACAAGGGCTAGATGATTTTTGTCCTTGCAGTAGCCAATCAAGGAAACCAAGTTCTTGTGATGAATCCTTGTCAAGTGCTGAGCCTGCAATATAGCTTGCAGAACGTATGTTCAGATAATTTAAACAGGGCATATAATAAGAATGGTAAGTAAGTGCAGTTCCATCTACAAAACCATAAAAAAAACTTGACAATGCTCATTCATAAAAGTCGAGAAACAGATGGCCACACAAGGATTTGGAGAAAAGGTGGATGAAAGGAAAAAACACAAATATTTGAGTTGCGGCACATAAAACTACAAACTGAATTTCCTTTTTTACCTCAGCCAGAAACTCTTTACCCCCTTGTGAAGATGAATCAGAACGCACTTTCACAGCAACTGAGTTTCCGTTCTTCAGGTAGCCAAGGAAGACAGCTCCAAACCCGCCCTTGCCAATCTCTTGGCTAAAGTTGCTTGTAATATACTTCAGTTCTCTGTAGGAAAATTCTCGGTTCTCAAGTAATGCAGATTCATCTTCAGGACCAGTAGTTTTTCTCTTATCTGAAAACGTACACAAAACGTAGTTAAAGATGAGAAATAGTTTTTCTGGAAAAAGGCAATAAATACTACAACAGTGTGCAATGCTCCATTCAAAATAAAACAGTGTTCAATGCACAAAACAGAAACCATTATTGCCATCTGTCTGCATTGCCTTTTCCCTTGAGCTTTTGGCGTAGCAGAAGAAATAAGACAACAAATATTGCAATGACAGCAACGATCGGAATAACTATTGCACCAAGAAGTGCCCCATTAATTTTCTTTCGACTTGATCCACAGGCAGTGCCATTGGCACATATATTTGCATTATTACCAACCCTGCTAATATCAAAGAGTATACAGCTGTTCACGTTAGTAATGTGCTTCCACGGTATTCCAGATAAAGAAATATGTTTGACTGAGATGGTGCTCGCAGGAACCAGTATCTCTATGAATATTCAGGTATCAATCAGATCTAATTGTTAACTAGGCAAGTAATATTGGTACTCCCTTCGATCCAAAATAAGTGTCGCAGTTTTGAACTAAGGTAAGTTAAACCTTAGTTCAAAACTGCGACACTTATTATGGATCGGAGGGAGTACTTTAAGGATGCGTTTAACTGGCAAACGTTCGCTGTGGGAGAATTTGCCAGCGAACGCCCCACCTGTGGCGAATTTGCCAGCGAACGCCCCACATGTCATGCTGAAATAAATAATTGCCATGCGTTTTTGAAGGAAACGCCATGTACGGAAGGGGGAATTGCCATGTATAGGAAAGAATTGCCAGCGATTTTTGAAAAAAATTGCCATCCACGTGATCTGGATCCAATGGCTGTGGGGGCGTTCGCTGGGACTGCCTTCCGAGCGAACGTTCGCCCATTAGCATCTCCAAATTTTAATGGTAATTTTATGATAAAACTTCTAGGAAACGGAGGTAACCCAAAAGGCTCATGGGTAGAAAGTAGGCGGATTCTAGCAATGTGGAGATGAGAAATCAAACTATAAAGTGTTTACTTCTGAAGTTTTATGTCATTGCAATTAATACCTGATGATGGATAATTCTAATTAACTAAAAGTAGTATACCTTATTAAATGGACAGGTAGAAGGAAATTGAAGAACACATAGCTATAATAGCATACGTTTAAAACAGCTAGCATGATACTAACAAGATGCCAAACATTTTACAATATTAATTTTTAAACTTTTGCTAATTTTTATTTAGAATGTAGATCAGGAGAACTCTACCTTAATGACAGAGTCCCATTTTGTGATTTTTGAAGAATACTGTCAGGGATTGTTCCATGTAGATCATTTCTGGACAGATCCCTGTGAAAAGAAAATGATTTTTTCGAAAAGGAGGTTATCCTCCAGCCTCTGCATCAGAATAATGCATGCGGCCATTTTATTAATAAGCAAACAGTTCAACAAAGTCTCCAAGTCTCAAAAAGCAAAAGGGCTCACAAAGAGCTAAAAATATGAAAACGGGATAGCCACAGCCGGCGGAATAAAGATAGATAGGAAACTAAACACCTATCCTATTACATGACCGCCATCGAAACCGGTTGAAGATAGCCCGCGCTACCATCTCCCAACGGATAGACCCAGTAACCATACGCTCCCTGACATCTGTCGGAGTGAGTAGCGACCACATACGGATCAATGTAGTGGCCAGGAAAATAACCTGCAAGAAATGAATATGAGTTGTTCTGTTAAAAACCAGATCGTTCCTGCAGTTCCATATAGCCCATAATAAAGCACATACTCCTACACGGATATGTTTCGCTATTTCTGTCTCAACTCCATTTAGTCACGTCCCAAATAACGTGTGGATGCTATTTGGAGGAGTAATGTTGAACGCTATATGAACAAACCGTCATAAAATTTTGGCCATTGGGCAATCAAGAAAGAGGCGTTTGATAGATTCATCATGATCACAGAAGCTACATCTTCGGGATCCTGTCCAGTTACGTTTTGCCAAATTGTCCTTAGTGAGAATGACTTGTTTGTGGACAAACCACATGAACACTTTAATTTTTAAGGGCACTTTGACTTTTCAAATATGCACAGATCGAGGAATAGAGCCAGAGTTGATAATATCCAAATACATAGATTTTACCGAAAACACTCCATTCTTGGTTAGTTTCCAGTGCAACTGATCTGGCTGTTGAGAAAGGTGAACATCCATCAATGTTCTCACACGATGGAGCCAAGCTTCCCAACGGTTTCCCGCTAAAGTCCTCCTGAATTGAAGATTGAGGGGATTGGACTGTAATTCTGTTGCAACGTAAGCATCTCTACGCTGAACAATATTATAGAGAGAAGGATATTGGATAGCTAGAGGCGTCTCCCCTAGCCACGTATCCTCCCATAACAAGATCCTAGAACTGGAGCATATATATGTAACAATGTACCAGAAGGAAAAAAAATGACTTACAGAAATATTAGAAACGGAAGCTGCCCAAGAAAATTTGGAATGGTGCCAGACAAGTTGTTGTTTGACAGATCCCTGAAATAAGTAACAGCTCTTGTGAATACTAGTAAGAATGGGGAAACATAATGATGTTTCAGAACTGATCTTTTTCAGCTTCACTTCTTGATTACATTCAAGAAGAAAAATAAACAGGTAGTCATTGCATATAAATGAAGAGAATTATATTTCTCTTCCAAAATACCTCCATTAGTAAACGGATGGCGTTTTAAGAAAATGACACAGTCTCCAGCATATATCTTTGACCGTCACCTTTTGTCTGTATATGCTAGTACTAAAGTATTTTCATGACAAATCTAATGATACTATTTTACCTTACCAATCTAAATATTTTCATATATATTAATAGTCAAAGTTTAAAAGGTTTGACTGCGCTTTTTCAGAATTCATGTATTTACGAATGGATGCAATATATATTTAAAGAGTTTTCTAGGACTATATTTTTTGTGGATTGTGGGGAGAAGGAAGCAAAAAACTCTTGAAGTATCCAGACTTTTAGACTGCATGGATATATGACAGCAGACACAAAAAATTAAAGAAATATACTGCCGTCTACTGTGAAGTTCAAAACAGTCTGTCATGTACTGCTTGGTAAACTGTTTCAGATATAGTTGAGTAATTCAGATTCATAGGTAACTTTGCCAATCAGTCCCTAGGAAGACTACAACATGAAGCAGAGGGAATAATCATCAACACGGTTAATTTTGCTAGTATTATAAAAAGAAAAAGGCTGTGGCACCTTAAAATTCTACACTGAGACATGATGTTGAGAACCTACAGGTACTGAAGTGCATTCAGATCTCCAAAATCAGTAGAGATGGTACCAGCCAACCCAAAGGAAGACACATTTCTGCCAAAAAGATAAATTCAGAACAGTTAGTTTCTCCAGATGAAATGTCCTGATGTTTCTATGAAATATGCAAAGTATTTCAGCCTATAACCATATATATTTAATTTCATTCAGACATGATTATGGAACTTACAATGCTGTTATTCTAGAGGCATGAGCTGGAGGATAGGAGCAGGTTAATCCTATCCATGCAAAAGCTTTTGGAGCACATGGATCACCCATCCAGTTTTTCTCCACACCAAAATTCTCCTGGATTGACATCATGGCTCTAGCTGGTTCGCGAAAACAACAAAAAATGTTCATGACCATACAAAATGAACAGACAGGCAAGCAAGCAGGTCAAATGCTATCAATAATAATGTGTATCTGATTCAGTTTAATACATCCCTTTTGCAAATTGTATGAAGACTTAACGTGGTCTAAGTACTTAACTGTAAGAAACATACACTCTGTACTAATATTGTATCGGTAAATTCATACCATCTCCACTATCAGTAGCGACCTCAGTTATCGGTTCCACCAAGTACATCTCCATGGCATTGAGGATAGGTGGAAGAGTTGCATTTTCTGTAGCAACAAGTGAGACACTATAACTCGCCAACCCTTGTACAATTCCTGAGAAAGAGTCGGGAATAGGAATCGAGGGGTGTAAGGTTGCGTGTTCCATGTCTTGTTATTGACAATGATGTCAAACTGCCGCACAGCATTGCTCTGTACATTCTGCAGCTCAGAGAAGTAGAAAACAAAGAAGTAAGTGGAGCTGATGTTCTCCGATGGATCCACTGGACCCCATGAGAAATCAATCCTTGAGCCGTTGACAGATGCTGCATTTTGCATAACAGCTGATGGCACGTCGTACACATCAGTGACATAATTCTGGACGACATATGTTGCAGATATTTCATTCCAGTTTGGGACTGTGTCGTAAGTCGACCATAGGCACAGACCAAAGAAATATGTTTGTGTGATCTAGTATCATAGTTCACTGTAATTGGGAGTAAAAAAAACCTCTTTGTGTCCTAAAGTATAAGAGCATGGTTAATAGTATAGCCGGATGCTGGCTATATGATCTTATAGCCTGCAAGTACAATAGTCATATACAAATATGTACTACTTTGTTGAAACATGACCCACCTTCCTCTCTCACATAGTGTCTAGAAGCGCGTGCTACAGCCGGCTGTTAATCAGGAGCCCGCTTCTCTTCTCTCTCCTCTTCTCACTCATCCAACTCATCAAAAATATATTATTTAAAGCCGTACAGCCCGCCTACATCATCCTATTGTACTTGCTCTAACTTGCAGAGACACAATCCATGCAAAGAATGTCTAACATTAGCGGCTACGCTTGCTCATTTACACGAGAATGTGTTTTTCTTCTTCTCTTTTATGTTTATTGACACTAAGTCCGCGATATACCCAGTCACCTAGGCTAAATGGTAAACAACCATTGATTTGGTTAGTTGAACTTGTTTCAGATAACAATGACCTAAAGGACCAAACAAACCTGATTATGCGATTGTCTGTGGGCCCCAAATTGAACCGATTGGAGCTAATCAGCACCAGCGATTGACTTGCATTTACCTCTGGGTAAAGAACAGTCCTCAGTGGCCTCAGATCCAGCCCAGAAATAAATGGAGTTCCCATCCTTTTGTTCACCAGGCAAACATGCAGGTAGTCAGCAGGAGCGACAACTATGATGTCCATCCATTTGACTGCTCCTGCATCAGCGATGTTAACTTCATGCCAGTAGTTTGCCCCCATGTACAGATCAAAGACAGGAAGTTTGTTAAGGCCATCGTAGTTTCCGTAGTAAAAAAGCGCACGGACGAAGTACTTGTTTCCTGCCACCAAGGACCTCAGGGCGTAGCAATTGCATGCTCCATGCTGAAAGAACCGGGTGTTGAGGTTGCGCTTTGCCAGTGAAGGCTTGATGTAAACTGAGAAGATGTTGCGGTTTTCTCCTGGGGTCTGTCTAGGAAACATCTAGATATGACATAGTTATGCCACGTCTAACCTGATGTCCACTATGTTTGTGGTTTATTTTTTTTGTCCCAGCTTTTTTTTTGTTCCTTGTTGCTGAGTTATTTGTGGGAGCTTAGATGTGACATCCTTAAAAATCATCTAGATGTGAATTAGACAAACTGTTTCTCCTGAGGTGACGTATCCATAGTCTGAGACATATACTATCTTTGAGCTGGGATCTTGGTAGGAGGAGTCCACCGGGATGCCACAATCGATGCTTATGAAACCTGCAAAAGATATCACAAGTCAAAATAACTCTTGCAAAATCAAATGGGTACTCACACACATTGATTCTCAAGTATGGTTCTGTGGAGTGGATCATCTTGCCTCTTACACAACTATGTAAACAGATATGATCACTGCAACTGCTTTTCGTTGTTTATTGTCTGAACACAAGAAGCTGCAAGAATTGAATGTAACGCACCTAGGTCATCAGGCTGGCCATGAATAAACTGATACGCAGAATAGGAGAATCACAACACATAGATCCATGCTTCCTGCTCACCCTTGTAAGAAAAACTACCTCCTACGAGGTAAGAGGCGGAGACTATATGCATAACCACAGACCAAATATGCGCATGCATCCATGTTATGACCGTGCTATTGTGCAGCTATGGGGCAAGAAAGTCAACGTACTAGGTCAGCTATTGTATGGTCCAACTAAAAAAAGTTATCTTCATAATACTTAAGAATGTCCCACCAATAGGGAGGATACAGCTATAACATTCTTCCTACCTTTGTGATTGACAGTGTGCATCCTTTGTTTTTTCTTAGAAAATCTACGGCTCCTTACAAAATTCTGTATTGATTATCTGTTCACATGGTTTTGATTCTCATGATCATCATGAACACAAGGGAACAGACATGTTCACCTAACATTGCTGTGGTTATCTGCTAGTATTACTCAGAGTAGAACAACAAGTCAGGAAGGTGACTGAATCTGAAAGCTCAAGAATTTCAGAATATGTATTAAACTAGTAGCTGTCAAGATTGGAACCACCCCAAATGGTGTGGAAGTAATAACATTCCAACTGAACAAATTTAGTGCACTTAACCGTGCCGGCGGCCGGCTGCATGCCTGCTCAGCAAATTTGACCTGGTACGCTAAACTAACAAGATGAACCAAACGAATCTTACAAGTGGCACGCAAGGATACAATAATCAGAGAAGAATTAAATACTTCATTTGATAACTTGATGTGTTATGAACAATTTTCACAGTTATTATACTGCCGGGATGAGCTCTGGCCGTTGATTTCCTAGGCAGATCTCGTGCTCTGCCGAACAACTCGGTTGGCGAAAGAAAACGACGCTAGGTGCTCAGATCAGATGGAGCCTGTCGCTACCAGTACTGGCAGAACAAAGCGCATCGCCGCTGTTGCGCAGAAACCACGTACCTTGCAGTTGCCGTCTCCCCTCCTTGTCCACGGCCCATCTCAGTGGGCAGCACGTCGGCGCGCGCAGCAGGAGACCCGCACGCGCACTCGCAGCAGGAGAAGGCGACGGCGGGAGTTATTACGGCGTGCTCCGGTGCGGCGGCTGGTACCGCCCCAGGCGCGGCCACGAACTCCTCGGACGGGCTTTTTTGCCATCGGCATTTCGCCGAACATCTATCGGGCGCCGGAGCACCGCCTCCTGAGCATTGTTTGGTCGTCAGTCGTCACTCGTTGAAGGCTCCTGTTCGAAATGAAAAAGGAAACAAAATGCGGCGATGCGGAGGGAAACTGGTCTGTGGGTCCAGGTTCTAGTCACTAACCTCCGTGATCTGTCTCGGACGTGAGCATAGCGTACGTGGTGATCAGCCACCGGACCATGGCGATGCCGAAGAGCGTGGGAGAGCAGGGGAGAGGAGGCGGACGGGCTCGGGTGGCGGCGCAGTGAGGGAGGAGGTGGATGGGCTAGGGTTGAGAGACGTCAGCCAGCTTAAATAGTCGGATTTGGCCTCGGGCGGCGAGACGGAGCGGCGCCACACGGCGTTCGCACCGCGGCGACGGAGGAGGCATCCGTCGGACCGCCGGGTTTCCGGGCGAGTCCGCGTGGGGCCTCATCATCAGTCCTACGTGGCGGACGCGCCCAGGCGCCCCCATATCCGCCCCATATTTGGGCTGGATATGAGGGGTGCTGGTCAGCCCGGGCGTTTGAGGCCCGTTTGAAGCACCCGTCTGGGTCAAAAATTCGTGAGCGGTTAGTAACCGGGCGGCCCGCCGGGGCGTATGAGGCGGGTTTGGGGCGCCCGACTGTAGATGCTCTAAAAATTTCCCCCTCTCGCTCGGCAGCCGCTCTCCCCAGCTCAGCAGCATCCCTTCGGCGTCACTTTACTTGCTTCCGCAGGGCACCACACACCGCCACCAACATCCTGTAGCACCCGTGGGGCTCCTCCCCCACTTTGATTTGGCCGCTTCTTGCTGTCACCACCTAAATCGCATCTACGCTCGTCAGCGCCGTTTCCAGATTCGACGCACCCAGGCCCCGGCGCCATCACGTTTCGACGGAATTCGATGGGGACCGAACTACGCAGCCACCTCGACCGCTCTGCGCTCCCTCGCGTATGTCCTCCTCCTCTCGGCGCTTGCATCTCACTCGTCGATCGACCGCTGGCACAGTCACGTCCGTCGATCGACCGCTGGCATAGCCATGTCCGTCGGCCGAGCGGATTAGCCCTTACCCAACAGCTCATTGGTGAGCCTCTGTCGGTCAGCAAGTATGATGACCACCGCTAGCTGGTGCTGCGCCGCGTCTCGAGCACGCCCAAACATTCGGATGGGTTTTCTACAAGTGTAAAATGAACGGAGTGAGCACAATTTTGTATGGTTGTTCTTCGGATTCGTAGCAATTTAAAATTCATTGTTTGCTTAAATTTTTATGTAGAAAGGATGCAAGTTTTGGTATTGAAAAGAAGAGTACACACGAGTGAACACTTTCTTTCTATATACAATGGTCAAGTCTACTATCCAAACAGTGATGAAAAGAATTCTCAAATCATTCACGGATTGACGTGAAGGAGATCTATTGATAAAGAGAAATCTACTTGATGTTGGTGTACTAGTTGCTAGAGACGAGACTACAAAGGATGCAATGTCCAAGTTTGAGGAGGCAGAGAAGAAATAAGCGTGCAAACTTGAGAAGCCAACAGAGAAGAGCAACAATGTAGACAATGAGCATGAGATGGAGAAAGTATTGATAGAACTACTAAGAGCAGTCAAGGAAGTGATGTTTCTACTGTAGCATGTAATTTTTCTTGTAGTTTTCTTTGGACCAGTTCTCTTGAAGTATGTGACGAATGTAACATCCCTGTGTAATAATCACTGTGATCATCTGCTAATAATGCCAATTCACTTTCATTTGCAGTGCCTAGTCACATTGGTTAAAGATTCAGTTCAAATCCTTCTCTGAAAATCAACTCAAATTCAAAAGTGCAAAATGAAGTTGCTCAAAACTTGTGGGAAAAATGTTCACCTTTTAGCAAATAATCTAAAATTATTTGCTGTTAAGGAACACAACATCATCATCAAATCTAAATGGGTCTATGCATTTTAACAGAGCCAAAACATCATCTAAAATGGCCTATTCATTTTTTAATAAATTCAAATGGATTTAAAAAATACCCAAACTTTTTGTGGCAGTGTTGGATGTTGCAATACACTGGTGTGAGCTAGTTTCACATTTTTGCAAATTCATTTGGAGGTTTAAACTATTACAAAACCCTCTCTGTAAAAAGAAAAACGCAGAAACAGAAAATAAAATAGAAAAAGACCACTGTGCACTGGCCCAAGTGCATAGTGCCTTAGCCGGCCCATTTCCCTCTCTCTCTCTCTCACTGCGTGTCGCCGCGCGCGCGCCGGCGGGACGCCGACAGCGCGACGGCCACCGACGCCCCACCGACGCGGGGGATAAGGCCGAAGCCCCATGCCTCCCCCCTGGTCCTCCTCGTTCACTCCTTCCCTCTTCCCTCGCTCTCCCTCTCTCGATTCCGTCGACGCCCGAGCGGAGCCGCCGCCGCGACAGCGAGATCCCGCGGCCACTGGCGCCGCTCCGACTGCTCGAGCTGTCTAGGGGAACCGCCGTCGTCCGCTCGTTCGTCTGGTGCCATCAGGTGGAGCTGGGAAGCACCGCTGACGCCGCACGACGTCGCCCCCTTCCGCCTCTGCTCCGACGCTCTTCTCCGACTCCGGCGAGCTCCTGCTGCTCATAAACCTCCACGGGCCATCTTGCGTGCCGCTCGATGAGCCACTCTTCCTTCCCCATCTCTCTGTTCGCCTCCGCACGCGCGCTAGCTGCTTCTCCCACGGCGCCCGAACGCGCCGCCGCCCGCGCACGTCGCCGACGTGCCTCCGTCGACCGTTTGGTCGCGGGCTGGTGTCCAACGCGCTCGCCGCGTTGCGTAGCACCTCTCGCGCTCGTTCGTTCTCGTTTTAGCGCGATGCTGCTGCGTTGCGCCAATCGCCCAAAACCCACCGCCGTCTCCACTCGTCGCCGGCGCAGCTCCGGTCACCCCCGAGCCCAACCGACCACACCACGCGACGCGGCGTTGAGCTCTCGTTCGAACGCAAGCAAAACCGCGTGAAACGGTGCCCCGTAGCGATTTTCCGAGCATCTCCGGCGAGCTCGCCACCGCGGGAGGCCACCGGAGCAACTCCAGCGCCGGCCACCTACGTGGCTGGCCTGGCCCCACCTCTGGGTGGCTGACAGTGGGCCCCGCGGGTCCCAGTTGACTGGGTTGACCCAGTCAACTGCTGACTGGGCAGCCCAGTGTCACTGACACGCGGGCCCCACCGCATATTTAGATTAATTAAAATGTTTTATGATTAAAACTTAATTAGTTAAACTAATTAGTCTATGACAAGTGGGGCCTACATGCTAAATAACTCTGTTTAGCTAAAATAATCATCTGTTAAAGCCACTGTCACTGAGCAGTGGGTCCCACTGGACCCACATGTCAGGTTTGACCTGGTCAGCGAGTCTACTGACTGCTGACATCATCCCTACGCAATGCTGATGTCATAAAAGGATTTCTGTTAATAAAAATAAATTCAGAAAATGCATTAAACTTCAAAAATTCATAATAATTAAGCCATAGCTCGGATCGAAAAACTTTCTACATGAAAGTTGATCAGAACGACGAGACGAATTTGACCGTGTCATCTGTTTCCATGACGGAACCCTCTACGTAGGTGAACCCGTAACTTTCCTTCCGTTTCCAGTAGATAAATAGTGCATATATACCGGTTAATAAATCCTACTTAAATCCTAAAATAACTAATATGACTTAGACATATTTTTAGGCAACCCTGCACTGCATCTTAGGCATAGCATGCTCTGTGTTGCATTGTTTGCTGTGTGTTCATCTGTTTCCTCCCCCTCTTCTCTCTCGTTAGACCCCGGCACCGACGTAGTCCCCGAGGCCGACGCAGCTCCGGAGTACGACTACATCGCAGACGACCAGACCCTTGCCGCAGTGCTTCCAGGCAAGCACCCCCCCTTTGAGCATACCGATATCGCCTATTCTTCTCTTTCTTATGCTTGCATTAGAAGTTGCTGCTGTTACTGTTATCCTATTTCTGCTGCATAGCCTGTTTATTGTAACCGGCTGTTGATACCTATCTGCTTATCCTAAACTATTTAGAATAGACTGGGTAGAGACCCATCAGAGACCCCTCCTTGTCCCGACTGCCCCGTTGGATTCTCAGAAGACCCGATCAACGGGATCGAAGACCAGGCCCCGGCACCGCACATCACTTCCCCTCTATCTGCACGACACTGCAGCGTTACTATCGAGTGCCGAGGGTGATACCTCGTAAGCACTTCTGATGTTAACTCTGTGGAGTAGTTACTCGGACGTGGTCATCGAGGGTGATTCCTCTTTCTCCACCCCGATAACGACGCTGTCGTGCAAACACCTCAAGTGTGGACCTCGAGGGAGATGTCTCCTTCGTTCACCTTGACAGATACATCGAGTAGGAATCCAACGAGGGTGATACCTCGGATTCCCTTGATGATATGAACACACGGATACTTGGACCTTACAACTGATACTTGGAAAGACGGGTCGACCCTAAGGGGTACCCGCGAATGATGGTTAGTTACCCATGAGATATTTTACGAGGCGTGGCCGGGCATTCTTAGCCCTTGCAGCAAGTCCTCGAGACGGGGCGACGGGGTCACATCAATCGTGAGTCTCTGCTCGTTACCGCAAGCCCCTAATCCACTAACGATTTGGATATTTGATCCGAGGGGCCTCTGGCCCGATAGCACTAACCATCACATGGGCATAGTATGGGTGTTCTGCGTCGTGGTATCCACCTATCTTTCTAGACATCAGCAAGGGAGCGACGCGCGCCGGGTTGGACTGGAACGCAACCGCGCTTGTATAAGGGGTTGCTAGGTCTGCTCACCGGCCGCGTACGCAACGTGCAGGAGTGCAAAGGGCGATGGGCCCAAGACCCCTGCGCGCATAGGATTAGTCCGGCGGGCTGACCTCTCTGTTAAGTTTAGGTTGGGCTGCGGCGTATCGTTTGGCCGAGGCCGGGCATGACCCAGTAAAGTGTGTCCGGCCGGAGTTAAGCGAGCGTGGTGGGTAAGTTGGTGCACCCCTGCAGGGAAGAAACAATCTATCGATAGCCTGTCCTACGGTAACGGACACTCGGAGTTGTATCCCGATCGATACAACTAGAACTAGAGATGATACCTGGATATGTGGCTCCGGGATCGCTTTCTCGCAGGGAGTCGAGGAAGGATCTCTGGGCGAGACTGTTACTTGACACTACTACTACTTTACATTATGCTACTCTGCACTCTTCTAATGCTACAAGATCGATGAAGATGCTGAAGATGCTAGTCTTCGATAGGACTAGGCTCTCCCCTCTATTCTGGCATTTCTGCAGCCCAGTCCATATATACAGTCTTCCTTTGATAATGTTGCATACGTAGTGTAGATCCTTACTTGCTGAGTACTTTGGATAAGTACTCACGTTTGCTTTGCTTTCTTTTTCCCCCATATCCGTTTGATGCAACCAGATAACGGAGCCCCTAAGACCGCTGCCCCCGACGACGACCACCACTACTACCCCGAGGGTGGCTACTTCTACGAGCTTGCCGACGACCAGAAGTAGGATCGGAGGGTCCCAGGCAGGAGGCCTGCGCCTTTCGATCGTAGTGTTTTATTTTGCCCCGCCTTTCTAAAGGCTTATCTGTTTATATTTTATATCTGTACTCAGATATCTAACGCTTCTGCTGATGTTTGTTTATCATCAAGCTTATGTATTCGAACCCTCGAGGCCCTGGCTTGTAATATAATGCTTGTATGCCTTTATTTACGTTTTAGAGTTGTGTTGTGATATCTTCAAGTGATTCCTTAGGCTTGATCGTGTGAATTTGTGTGTATGGTTAGTGCACGATTAAGCCGGGGGCGTCACAACGAAGATGCCATTTAATGAAATAATTGAGTAGTGAAGTTTAATTCGATGGCCCAAAGTAAATGAATTTGAGTTAATGTCAAATCTAAGATAGGTTTTCTGATTTGCGCAAATCTAAGCTAATGTCACGTGTTGATGGTCCTTTTAAGGTGTTAGAGAAAATAAACAATAATGCATAGAAACTTGAGTTGTTTGCAGACTTTTGGGTTAGTCCCACTTTTAACACTACAGATTTGAAGCCTTATGTGGTGAGGAATATGAGCTTCCATCGTGGACGACTTCAATTCAAGAAGGGGAGGATGATGAGGACACTACTACCACAGTTACTTTCACAACCCCTGCGGCTACGCATATTGGACCAATTACTAGAGCTCGTGCACATCAATTAAAATACCAGATATTTTCGTTTCTAGGTAATGATTCTAATGTTCGTGAGAATATGATGCTGGCTAAATTGGATACATTTGTTTTGCTTATGAATGAAGGTCCTAGCATAGACAAAAAGTATGAACATTGGAGTATGATCAAGCGTGGAGATGAAAACACGCACGAAGGGAACAAGAACGGAGTTTCCAATGGAGTTTTCAGCACTTCAAAGCCACCATGATGATATACAAGGACATAGACGAAATATACAAGATGACATTTCATAAATTTTGTCCATAATAGGGGAAACGACTTCATATGCTATTTTTATAGTCTGTATTGTTGGGGAAACGATTCAGGAGGTCTTTTAGTCCCACCTTGTCAAGGATGGACCAAATCCCCTCTCTTTTCCCCTGTAAATACAACCCTTAAGGCATCGTTTAGACTTGGGTTTTGTTTAGATTAAAATTTGCCATAGTTGCAACTCACGTCATTTGTTTGTGTTCAACGACCAGACCAAGACGTCACAGAACCCCATTTTGATTAATAAAGCTTTCCTCTTAAATTCGCAATATTCATATTGCAATCTCAATTTCTTACTTGTGCTTCGCTTGCGTGCAGGAAATAGACTCTCGTGGTCAGGTTGATCATGCTCCGGCGTAGTCAATAACCTCTCGGAGTTGGTTTAGCGATTGCTAAGGTGCGACGTCTTCACACGTTCGTAGTCGGATCGTCAAAATCGACTTCCACCGAAAACAATAGCTACCTCTCATCTAGGCATCGGAATACCTTCGCCTCTATCAACTATACATACAAGACAAAGCACCTAATAAGAATTGCATCAAGAGGTTTGAATTAGAAGAGTAAGAACAAATCTTTGTATCCTACAATAAAGGATCCCGGGCTTGTTCCAAATTGATGCTCAAAGTGCAATTTGAAATCTTCTTTATTCGGAAATTATTTCATTCGCTTGAGACACTAGTTCTGCAACACCATGCAATTCGTGCCAGCCTTCTTCAAGTCTTCAGGTAGAAGGAATTCCACTCCATGCTTGTACCGACGTGTCCTTGCAACATATCCGCACACACTCCTGGAAATTGCAGTCTTTCATTGTGAACCTACAATTTCATCAAGTAATTAGTTAAAGTAAGGATTAGGAGATGTACATGAATGTTATCAACCATAGTTCATGGTCCAAGTTCACAACATATATATACTTGTTCTATTCAAAAATCATGGATTGTTGTACCGATGATGAGTGTTGTTCTGCTCGACTCCTATCGCTCCACCCGCGACATCCGCCACGACCGCTGGCAGTACTGCCATCAGGCGGAGTGGAAGTTGCCTTCAAGGAGATCGACGAGGCGGCCGATGAAGTGTACGGTAAGAGCGAGGACATGACGACGTCGCCAGCTCCGCTACGGCCGCGCCCCACCGACTCGACCATGAAGCCAGCACGTCCGCTGGCGCCGGTGGCAGTGAAAAAGAGTAGAGCATGTGAGGTGGCCGACGCTCGGGTCCCAGAAAGGCCACCATTTCTCCCATCCCGTTGAAGCCAAACTTGGCGGGCTCATCATCCTCGACCGATTAGCCGCTTGCAGGTTGCGGAGGCGCAACTTTAGTTCCCGGGGCTCATGGCCTGACGGACATGGGAAACGGATGCCAACGGTCATTTAGGCTATATTTAGAGTCCGGTCTAATTGAAATATGTCGAAAGACATCTGATTTTATGTAAAAAAAATTATCCAAGTACGAATGAATATCGTCTTGTTTGTTTAAATTTGCATTAAACTTGTTCAATTTCATTCAGTCCGCGAACGGATGCAGTGTCCGGTTTGGGGTTGATCGTTTTGGAGATGCCCTATATAAGTTCTGTGTTTTTCATTCCGGGATATGATTCACCTGTGGGTGTGACTTGCGAAGCATGAAACACAATCCAAAGGGAATGAAAGCCATGCGCAGGCTCTAGAGACGGACGCACAGCCTATCCATCGGCTGTCGTCACTGCTGATTGCATGGCCGGCCTTCCCCGCGCGAGCACGTTTATGTGCGCATACGCGTGCACGCTTCTGCCCACCAGCTCCACTCCACTCCACAGACGACTCCACGTACTCCCTTCGAGAGGGCGAGGTTTGCAGGATGGAGAGGCGGCTGTTCGAGACGGTGAGGCACGGTGGCAGGGTGCTGTACAGGCTCCACGCCGTCACGGTGGCCGCATCAACGCTCCTGGTGCTCTACTACCGGGCGACGCGCGTGCCGGGCTCCGGCGAGAGGCGGGCGGCGTGGCTGGGGATGCTGGCGGCGGAGCTCTGGTACGCGGCCTACTGGGTCGTCACGCAGTCGGTGCGCTGGAGCCCCGTCCGCCGCCGCACCTTCAGGGACAGGCTCGCCGCCAGGTATGTACGAGTCCCTGCGACGACCAACGTATGCACGTACGGCAGCTGCTCGATCGAGAGAGATTGCGGATGCGCGCAGGCAGGCGTGCGTGCGTACGTGCGTGTTTTCCTTTTCCTTCCAAAATGATCGTATCTATTATAAAAGTTCATAAAAAATACAAAGCATTTTAAACATAATAAAAATAAAAAATTACATTGAGATTCTGAGACCATCAAATGACCACTAGTGCCGGCAGAATGAGCCGCCGACGCGTCGCTGTCGTCTCTCCCCTATCGGAGCCGGCTTGACCTTGTCAATGATAGCCGAAAAACCTTTGTGCACGTGCCCACCAGTGCTTTGGAGCCGTAGTTATCGTCATTGAACCCTCGCATAATCTAAAGCACCCGACATCAAATCTCGTCACATGATAAGAAACTCTAATCTCACCGCCCCAAGAAGACGGCAGAAATATACGCTAGAGCTCCATCAACTACGTCCAGACAGATGAACTCGAGGAGAATTAAAGCCCGAAAATCAAACTCGAAGAAGAAGCGCCGCCATACACCCGAGTGTCACATCTGCGAGATTAAATTAAAAAGACCCTAACCTAAGCTATGAATCAAGGGGAGGCATCGGGATTATCCTTCCTCGCACCGATCGCCGGAGCGATAGGCAGAAGGAAGGCGAACTCATGGGCTCACCGACGAAACCTAGAGGAAAGAGTTTGCTCTAGTCATCTAGGGTTAGGGAAGGAAGCAAGAGGAGGTTTTAAACCTGATGGAAGTTACGTGTGTTTTCACGACTTAGCTACGTTGTTTGGCTTGTGCGCGCACGCACAGCATCTCCAAGCCTTGCTGGTCATGCTTGAAGGAATCACCACGTTTCCACGCTTGTCTGTAATTATTGTACAATAATAGAAAAATCAATATATATTATATCCAGTCAATATATTATGATAATATTTTAATAGATCTAGTAATATTGATTTAGTTGCCTAAATTCTTTTTTTTAATAATTTTTGTCAAATATGAAGCCGTTAGATTTAAGAGACAAGACTAAGCAGTCTCGTATACATGATGAAATACATGTGGAGTCACTATATTTGGAACAATAGCATTTGATTGTGACTTAATAGAAAATATAAAATGGACTCGGATCGTAAAGAAAATCCAGCTAGATGAGACTTAATAGAAAATATAAAATATATAGCCAATTACTAGTACGCTACAAGATGACATACTATGGCATATGGTTATTTCAAAATTGCAGATCTATGTTGTTCTTTCATATATACACGACAAAACAGCTTTAAGCGTGACGAAAACTTTGGTTATGACTAAGGTTGTGAAAATGATTGAGCTGCTGGTGATGCCTATTTACCTTGTTATTCAAAAGAAAATCTTTTTAAAGCAAAAAAATGCATTAACAAGTCGGCCGTGCGACTATATGACGCATACCACCCACTAGGTTAAAAATCAACACTGAACACACTGCACAATTTACATTTCAGTCAGTACTCCATTTCTTTTTTGGTCAGCATATAAAATCTGTCTGAAGGCAAGAAGTTTGACCAATTTTATAGTAAAAATATCAGCATTCACATTACAAAATCAGTATCATTAGATGCATCATGACATGAATTTTCATACTATATAGTTTTCATATTCTAGATGCTGATATTTTTTAATATAAATTTGATCAAACTTTGCATAGTTTGACTTCAGGCAAATCTTATAAGCAGAGTAAAAAGAGACGGAGGGAGTACTAAGGTTACCTGATTTTACATTATGCCGTCTGTCCCTATCTAAGACCTTAGATAGCGACGTACGATATACACCGCAGCCGGCGGCCTTCAACAAAAAATCGTTGTTGTCGCCTCAAAGCTAAGAGACTGCATTCGATGGCTCAAGAAAGTTCAAACACCCCTTCTTTACTGACTGAAATCAAAGCTTAGAGGATGTATGGTTGGTTTATCTCACGCAGAAACTCACCCGACCACCCAATTACCTCGCGGTCCGCAAAGTCGTTGGATTCCGCACGAGGGCACTCCAAATTTAAAGTTTTATTTTCTGAAACTTGCGATTTTGTCACTCGCTTGTATCAAGTTTCAATAGTTGAACCTAATGAAGTTTTAAAAACTCGCTAAAACTTACTCAAAATGGATCTTATTTGAAAGCCCTTGTCACAAGGAACACGAATATGCGAACAAAACTTAATTTAGACTTTTGGTTAAAAAGATATAAAAAATAAAAATCGAAAGCCAAAAGAAAAATGTGGTCGGTGCCCCGCACCTGCGTACCACAAATCCCCTCCCTATCTCTTGCGTCTGAACAACTCTAAAGGCACGGATAAAACAACTTCCCTTGTTTGCTCCTTTTTAACTCAAATTTAGTCCAACTCAGAGACAGAGCACGATATTATACGCATGGGGCTTTTTTGGCTCTAGGAAGCATATGCTCTTGAATAAACAATAAATTCAAAATAAATAATAATAAAACTGATTTTTTTTAGACGTTCGTGTTAGTGTAGCAAGTGTGCTTGATAATTCTCATGCGAAATGGGATATCAATGCTTCATCACTGAAAAAAAAAAACTATGTGCAACATTTAGAGGTAATATTTGGTGTTCAACTTTTTCTTTGTACATGTCAAAAATACTAAAGTTTTCCACCTAAAAAAATGCAGCTATCACTTGGTTGTGACCATGAATACATATAATTTTTCTTCTTTTTTTACATTTGAAAAAAAAATGATACGCAGGAGCATGTGGGGACTGCACTGCACTATTTCTCCACTATTTTTAGCTGAGTTTGAATGTTTCACATGGGTCTCAGTTTAGAGTCAGTGCTACCTCCACAGATTACTGATGCTTCTAGTCCAAGGCGTCATTGTCTTAAACCTGCAGACAACACTTGTACACCTCCTAACAAAACCGGATAAAAAACTAAGAAACTTTTGTCGGACTCTAGTAAAAAACAAATAGAGTATAACGTAGACGCTCACATATATACACACTCTTTCCTATAAAGACATATATGCACATCCTATCCCTATGAGTATCTCCGAGAGTTTGAATGTTTCACATGGGTCCCAGTTTAGAGTCAGTGCTACCTTCACAGACTACTGATGCTCCTAGTCCAAGGCGTCATTGTCTTAAACCTGCAGACACTTGTACACCTCCTAACAAAACCGGATAAAAAACTAAGGAACTTTTGTCGGACTCTAGTAAAAAAAATAGAGTACAACGTAGACGCTCACATATATACACACTCATCCCTATAAAGACATATATGCAAATCCTACCCCTATGAGTATCTCCGAGAGATTAAACCGATAAATCTTAAGATTGACAAAGTCACCACAGGCATAGCCTTGTAGTCGATGAGACCGTCTTCTCCCACTAATCAAACATCACTGAGAAGTCTGAAACAAATTCAAAAAAAATGCAAACATCTGTGTCAAGTCTAGGACTTTGAATCCGGTGGGGTGAGCTGATTTCACCACAAAGAACTCTTGTATTGTTTTTGACATGTACACTAAGATTCAAAGATACGCCATGCTTGGCATTAACACAGTTACAATTGTCATTTGGATTTGGAGAAGGTACGGAGACAGGCTACCTGGTGTGGACATCTTTGTATGCACTGCAGACCCACTTTCAGAGCCGCCAAGTCTCGTCATCTCCACCATCCTATCGGTCATGGCATACAATTACCCAGCCGAAAAATTAAGTGTGTACCTTTCTGATGACGGAGGCTCAGTCCTCACTTTCTACGCTATGTGGGAAGCCTCCTTATTTGCAAAGCATTGGCTACCATTCTGCAAGAGATATAACATTGAGCCAAGGTCACCAGCTGCTTATTTCTCAGAGTCAGATGGGCATCAAGATTTGTGCACCCTAAAAGAATGGTCATTTATCAAGGTAAGCAGATATTACAAACGTCTTTTTCTTTTGTTTTTCTGAAACACTTGCCAGATGGCTATTTAACAGGGAATGAATTGACTCGCTCTCTCTCTCTCTCACACACACACACACACACACACACACACACACGCACACACACACACACAAGTGACAAAATTAATATATTAATATTACCAACCATAGTGCTCAAAATTTGTCATGGCAACTAATGATACTATTTCATTTATTTTGAGCAGGACATGTATGACGAAATGACTCAGCGCATAGACACAGCTGTCATGTCAGGCAAAATTCCTGAAGAGATCAGAGCAAATCATAAAGGATTTTATGAATGGAATCCAGAAATTACCTCAAAAAATCACCAGCCAATTGTGCAGGTAGATTTCGTGCCCTCCCAAATGGAGCAAAGGTTTCCAGCATTCTGGAGTAAATAACTTACAGGTATTGGGGAGTGTTCGAGGTTCTAAAGTTGTTTCTTTTGTTAGATTCTGATAGATGGCAAAGACCAAAAGGCAGTTGATAGTGAAGGAAATGTGCTTCCAACCCTTGTTTACATGGCACGCGAGAAGAGGCCTCAGCATCACCATAACTTCAAAGCTGGGGCAATGAATGCTCTGGTACACTCACTAGTCTTGCCCCGTCACACTAAGTGACAGTTTATTGTAAACTTCATAGTTATAATTATTAAGCTCGTTTTCTTGTACTGACCATTCTTGACGAACATAATATTTGCACCATATTCTAATTCACAACCTTGAAGTTTTTGATAAACAGTATTGCTGGACAAGAGTAACCAAAATGTTGTGGTGTACTTTCTTTCCTTTGAGAAAATTGTAGCATAAAGTTGACACCCTGATAATCAATTTTCCAGCATTGTATCAACAGTCCACAATAGAATTTTCCCAAGTACTACCCCCGTACCTAAATATAAGATGTTTTTGCAGTTCAAATTAAACTGCAAAAGTGTCTTATATTTAGTTACAGAGGTAGTATTTGGGAGAATGAGAGTTGAGGAAATGTAAGAACCACCACTTTTACAGCCTTTTTGTGAAAAAAAGTGTGGCGAATATATGAATATCTTGGTTTTACATGTAGACAATAACTCATTCATGAATGCTAAACACTAGTACTACCAAGTACCAACTACCAGTCCTGTCTCTATGGTACAATGTTATCATCGAATTAGATGAGCATTTTATACCATGAATGGTTGTAATACCTTCTTCATGATGGACTTAACTAAAATGTGTTAATTTTTTCCATTGGAACGCAGATAAGGGTATCATCAGTGATAAGCAACAGCCCTGTCATCATGAATGTGGACTGTGATATGTATTCCAACAACAGCGATACGGTCAAAGATGCATTGTGCTTTTTCCTTGACGAAGAAATGGGTCACAAGATCGGATTTGTGCAGTATCCTCAGAACTATAACAACATGACCAAGAATAATCTATATGGGAACTCCCTCCATGTCATCAATGAGGTCAGCATCGTCAAACTGTAACTTGAGTTCTGTTCTCATGTTCGCCATAATATTTCCACTAACATAGCTACTCAATTTAAAGGTGGAGATGGGTGGTATGGACAGTTTGGGTGGACCTCTGTATGTTGGCACTGGATGTTTCCACAGAAGGGAGATCCTTTGCGGCAGGAGGTTCACCAAAGACTATCAAGAAGACTGGAACGGAGGGATCAAGGGCAGAATTCAAGATACTAGCATAGATGAGATTGAAGAGAAAGCAAAGTCTTTAGCAACCTGCACATATGAACATGACACGCAATGGGGAGATGAGATTGGAGTGAAATATGGTTGCCCCGTGGAGGATGTAATCACCGGATTGGCGATACATTGCAGAGGATGGGAGTCAGTCTACAACAATCCTACAAGACCAGCGTTTATGGGTCTAGGTCCAATGACACTTGCTCAGACACTACTGCAATACAAGAGATGGAGCGAGGGTAGTTTCTCAATCTTTCTATCAAAATACTGCCCCTTCTTGTTTGGGCATGGAAAAACCAAGTTAAGACATCAAATGGGCTACTGTATCTATGGGCTATGGGCACCCAATTCACTCCCTACCCTGTATTATGTTGTCATCCCTTCACTAGCCCTCCTCAAAGGCATCCCCCTTTTCCCCAAGGTAATGATTCATAATATGAGAAAAGCGTCACTTTGGTTACATGTGTTTTCTATTGAAACTAATGCAGTATTTACGTGTCCTTCAGATTACGAGTCCATGGATCGCACCCTTCATATATGCCTTCTGTGTGAAGAACATGTACAGCCTATATGAGGCATTATCATGTGGAGACACGTTGAAAGGATGGTGGAATGGACAAAGGATGTGGTTGGTTAAGAGAATAACCTCGTTTCTCTTTGGAGCCATTGACACAGTTCGGAAGCTACTAGGGCTATCAAAGATGACATTTGCGGTTACACCAAAGGTAAGCAGTGAAGATGAATCCAAGAGGTATGAGCAAGAAATTATGGAATTCGGGTCATCGACTCCGGAATATGTGATCATCGCAACTATCGCGTTACTCAACCTTGTTTGCCTGCTGGGAGGGCTAAGTCAAATCATGACAGGTTCATGGAATATACACTTGGATGCATTTTCCCCCCAGCTCATTCTCTGTGGGATGCTAGTGATAACCAATATGCCATTCTATGAAGCAATGTTCCTGAGGAATGACAAAGGCAAAATACCATTCACAGTAACATTAGCTTCTTTTGGCTTTGTGATGTTGGACTTTCTGGTGCCAATAGTTTAAGTCCCCACAGGAGGCATCAGTGTCTAGTAAAGTACTCAAGTTGGTATGCTTTATGGTTCTCTTGAAATATATTTCATTTAAGAAACTTCATGTGCACTTGTGTTTATATGTGGCACCGCCTTGGTGGGCAGACGCAATTTGTCCAAGCCCTTCGACTCGAGATTAGCCCTTGACCAAATTACCCTTGCGAAAATTAAAAATACCCAAATGGAAAATATTAAGAATGCCAATACAATCAACGATAGATCTAACTCTCTATTTTTCTGCGAGAAAGATCTAAGTCAATACTACTCCTCTAGCAATAGTAAAATCCTGGTATGAGACTTGTATAGAATCAAGGCTTTAGACGGACCTATGAATACAAAGGATCCAACCATTTTGTATAACTGAATGAAGAATGAGTTTTCTAGATTTAGCAAGGTGGCTAGGACATGGAATTTTTGTAAACCCCTCTATTTTTCTCCACAATGCTACACCTAACCTCTTCCCATCCCACGTGTACCCACCTCAAACCACAATTTCATGAGATGCCATCGCCTCCGCCTGGCACAACTGACCTCTCCTCCAGTGCCTTGACTCGCAGATTCAGTGATACAACCTCCTTGGTGAATTTTTCGCTAAACGCGACAACTGCTGCCAAGACTTTGTCATTGGAACTGATCTTTTTCTTCGGTCGCATCGTTGGCCATAGTGGGAGGCTCTGATACTAGAGGTTGTACGTTGGGATACTTGCTGGATGCGAAAGTCATCGCTGTATAGGTGTCATGGTACAGTAGGAGGGTATTGGGGAATTAGAGAATTGGAAAGGTAGAATAGAAGCATAGGTAGGAACTAGATATACTTCATTGTTTGCCTCCCTGCAAGGGGGATATATACCTCCTTATATAGACCATTTAGGCTGGTTACTGTTCACTGAATAGTAGTTCAACACACCCTGGTACTTCTAGACTAGGTTAGGTACGGTCCATCTAAGAGACAACTGGACCCTACCAACAAACAAACCCTTGTACTAGGACACATACACCCTGGACACTTTGAGATTAGGTTGGGTTCATCTAAGAGATAATTGGATTCTTCACACAAACAGACTCTTCTACTAGGGGACACACACACCATGGATACTTCTAGACTAAGCTTAATCAACAACTAGACTCTAAGATGCCACAACACTCTCCCTCTCTTATATCCTGTCATTTCTTAGATCTTGCTAATGTGGGAATTCATTAATAGGAAACTCTTCACAACAGCTGAGTAAAATTGTAACATTAGATTTATGAAAATATTTTCAGATTTTTTTTTCATATTTTCCTAACCAACATATTCGTATGAATATTAACTATGAAAGTAACTTGTTGAAGAGTATGCAATGTCAAAATCACCATCTGTTTTGGTACGAATTAATTTTTAACATGTGTCCATGTGAGCGTAATATTAGTGCATTTTTACAATACTCCCTCCGTCCCAAAATAAGTGTCTCAATTTTAGGATAACTTTGTACTAAAGTTAGTACAAAGTTAAGACACTTATTTTGGGACGGGGGGAGTACATTTTACTTGGGAGTAACTTGTATAGGACTAGACTTTTAAAGTGAATACACAAGATCTAGCCATTTGGGCTGCTGAAAGGTGGAGACAAAACAAGGTGTGACCAGAATGTACATATCACATATGAATCCCTTGGTTCTGTCGCAATAACATTTAGGTCTTTCGCTTACTTAGTTTTGTTTAAAATATGAATGAATGTAAGGTGCCTGGTGTACACTGTAATGTGCCATCCTTCACAAAAGAAGGTAAGATGGATGAAGGTTTATCAGAAGGTAAAGGAAGACAGCTCCAACCTTCAGCACATATGTAAGAACATATTAAAACTATTATCTCATTGCTCTTCTTTAATAACACTGTCTTTCAGATAATTTAAGCAGAAAATATAGAGAATGATTAGTAAGTGCAGTTTTATGTAGAAAACCACAGAGAGAGGGGGGGGGGGGGGGGGGATCATTAAAAACTCATTCATCAAAATTTGTACACAGATGGCTACACTAAGAAATTTGGGGGAAAGAGAAAAATGAAAGGATTACACATGAATATTTAATTGCGACACGTAGAACTTCTTCACATTGATTCTTGTTTTTACCTCAGCCAGAAACTCTTTACCCCCTTGGGAAGATGACTCAGAACGCACTTTCACAGCAACTGAGTTTCCATTTTCCCAAGTAACCAAGGAAGACAAGTCCAAACCCGCCCTTTCCATTCTTTTGGCTGAAGTTATTTGTAATATGCTTCAGTTCTTTGTAAGAGAACTCTTGGTTCTCAAGTAATGCTAATTCATCTTCATGAAAAGTAACGTTTCGCTTAGCTGAATACATGCACAGAGTAATTAAAGGCAAGAGCTTTTCCTTCCGTATAACAAAAGCCAAAATAAAATGAAAATACGAAAGTGTGGAAGGCACAAAAAAGAAACCATTACTTACCTTTAAGTTTGAACACTTGGCACAACAAAAATAAGATAATAAATAGTGCAATGGCAGCAGCAATTGGTACAACTATTACAGCGAGAAGTGTCCCATTGTTTTTCTTTCAACCTGATCTGCAGGCAGTACCATTGCCACAAAGATTTGCATTATCACCAACCCTGGTAATTCAAAGTGTACAAGATTAATCGCAATATAATGTGATTCTATGGTGTTCTAAATAAAGAGAGATGTCTGACTATGAATGCTGGAAGAAATCAGTACTTCTCTATAAATATACTAATCAATAACCTAATAGTAAACTAGTCAAATGTAATACTAACATTTTTAAAGGTGCTTTCATAATGAATGCTTCCAGATAAAATGAAACTAATTAAATGCACTGGGACAAACAAAACTGATATATAAGATTCTTCCATGCCTTTCTAGAGGAATCCAACCATAAGCATATTACTTTCTTCACTAGAGTTACCGGTACTTGTTGTAGTATCAATTACAGTTGATAAATGATGATGAGATAACTTATTTTTCCAATTAACCAAAAGTACTATACTTTACTGAATGAACAGTCAAATAAATTGAAAAGCATTAGGCCCAAATAGCAAAGTATAAAATTTTCAGTTAGTATGATAAAATTTCCAGTTAGTATGATACTGAAGCATCATTTACAATGATATTAATGACATCATCTGAAAACATTGCATTACTTATTTACATGTTAGTATTTATATTTTTCGTCAAAAAATATATTCAAATTTAGTTAACTTTTGAAAGCAAAACATACCTTAGTGATAAGGACCCATTTTGGGACCTTTGTAAAAGGTTGCAAGGAATTGCTCCAGTCAGATCATTGTTGGACAAATCCCTATAAAGGAAAAGACATTGTACATGTACCATTGCAAGAAAAATGTTCACAAGCATTACATAGGTTCTCGGAGCCTAAGGGTCGGGCTATGGGTAGGGAGCTGGCCGAGTCACTCACGGTCAACTTCATTCGAGAAGTCAAACATCCGGACTGGTTGTCAAACCTAGTCAAGGTGCCCAAAAGGGATAAACCTGGGCGCCTCTGCGTCGATTTAAAAGATGTGCACAAGATGAAGTGGTAGGCATACGATCAGGAGGCAACTCCCTTCATCACTCCTTACAGTCCTTCTTGCCAAGTCACCATGCCCTTCGGGCTGAAGAGTACAGGGGCCACGTGCCCACGTACCAGCGGATAATCTAGGCATGTATACATATGCAGATTGGCACAATTGCGTGTAGGTGTATGTCGACAACGTGGTCGTCAGGACCAAAAGAATTGACACACTCAGCAATGACTTGCACAAGACGTTTACTAATCTTCGCGCACTCAACATCAGGCTTAGTACGGACAATTGTGTTCTCGGCTTACCGGTTGGGAAGCTCTGCGGATTCATCAGCTCCCGTTGTGGTATATATCAGAGCAAACCCATGCAATATGCGGGCGTTAGCAAGGCTCACGCCTATCGAGAAGCTCAAGGAAATATGAGAGCCGGTCGCCAAGACTAGGGGTTCCGGCCCCGGCTAGGCGGTGCCCATGGACATAGGGCCAGACGACGGAATCACTCGGGACTCGAGGCCAGAGGTCATCTCCTCGTCCGCGAGATCCTGGTGGTCATCACCTTGTGGATCGGGCCCATACTTAGGCACAAGGTTACTAGAGTTGTCCAACGTGGCACTTCTCCTGAGGAGGACCAACACCTATTTGCACGAGATCCACGCTGGCACCTGCAGTTGCCTGCTGGCCCCTCAGACAATGGTAAGTGAGCCTTAGGCCTTGTAAAATGTTAGGTGCTTAGAAAAATAAATCGGATTTTTCTGAAGCATCGGTGTCTATTTCTACAGAAGAGACGCCTAATTAAGCGTCTACGTTATACAAATAAGCACGGATGCTTAAGGAAAGCCTGATTTATTTCTCCAAGCACCTCTCCTAAGCACCTTGCATTGTACAAGGCCTTATCGCTATTTTTGGCATCAAATACTTTAGAATTACCTAGAATTGCCCAAAATCGTTTTTTACGTTTGTAAGAGAGCTGTCAAATTCATTGGTTATAAGGGGAATTTACAAAGAGGGGAAAACGCTCTCGCGACCGCGGGCAACCGGCCGTGTCCCCGACGCCTCCCACCTCGAGCCCTCCCCCATTCCTCCCTTCCAGCCGCCGTCGCTGGCGTTCGGTGCCGGGCTTGGCCCGGGTGGCGCAAGCGATGGTGTCCCCTGGCCTTTCCCCTCTCGGTGATGTGCCGACAGGGGGTGGAGCGGAGCCATCGGGTGCACCTAGGCAGCGGCGGTCCGGCGCGTCGACGGGGTTGCCTGTCGTGATCGTGGGTGATCTGCTGGGCGGCGGTGCTGCCATTGGTGGCAGGGTGGCGCGATCTGGTGGCACCCCCTCAGCCCAGATCTGGGCCTTTTGGGCCCCATCTAGGTCTGGGCGGGCTGGCGGCGGGGCATGTCATCGGCGTGGCTTCCAGGAGGTGGAGGAGCGGCGTTGGGCTAGTGGGTGGTGGCGGCGCTGGCGCCGGCCTGCTGCAGCGTGGCGGTCGGGGCTTTGCGGGCCCAGGTGGCCTGGTATATACGACCTTGCTATCGCGTTCGGACGGCGACCACGACGGCGCTGGAGGCACGGGCCTCCCGCATGGTGGCGGTGAAGGTGGTTCCCTCTCGTGCGGCACCGGTGCTGCCGCTCCCGATTCCGGGCGCTCCCTCTCCCCATCCTTTAGGCCTAGTGGTCTTGATCTCGGTGAGGCAGCGTGGGTGGCATCAAGACCGCGGTGGCGCATTCTAGTGGGTGGTATGTTGGTTGGTTGGCTCCAGATCGGTTGGGCAGTGGAGTTTGGGGTGCGGGAGAAATCCCAGTCGGTTCATCCAGCACCGACGCGGTGACGCTTGCAGGTGCCGCCATTCCTTCCTGAAGGGTGTCGGTGGTGTCCATCCCCCACTCCCCTCCGCGTGTCGGGGGAAACCCTAGGACACGTCTGGGCAGCAGCGTCGTCGGCGACACATTCCTTCTTGGAGGTGCTGCTTGGTACGCTATGGTTCGGAGCCTTGGACAGTGGTTGGACGACTTCGGAGGGCGCAGCGGTGGCGGGCCATCCGCGCTTTGTCGAGATGTTGTTGTTGGCATTTGTTTCTTTCTTCTTTCTATTTTCTTTTGGGCTTGATGTGCTGGTCGCCCCAGCAATTGCTATGTGATCGGTGATGGTTGCTTTATAATATAAAGCGGGGGAAATCCTTTTTCGGATAAGAAGAATTTACGGGACAAAAACAGGTCCCCAAACAAGTACACCAAGGAAGCACTTGCCAAAATAAGAAAGTGCAAAATAAAATAAAAGGAAAGCCCTTAACCAGGATCAATTCGAATAGAAACACCCACTAAAGTCCAGAGACTACTTCGTCATGGATTAAGTTTACAAACACTTCGACATTGAGTACTCATTTACGAAAGCGGATTGAAATTCAGAGAACCAGGCGGCATGCAGACACCATATCAGAATCGAACAAAATGTGTAGTGTGAGAGACTCACGAGGGTGAATATTCAGTGATACCATGCTCCCATGATACCAGTCCAATTTTTTTAAATGTTTCAAAAAATACTGAAAAAAATAATGAATGTTCGCAAGGAATGTGTATACAACCACTGCTTCAAATTCGAAATGCACATTGACAAACAAAAAAAAGACTAATCTAGATGTGAATAGTATTTTTTTTTGCGAGAAAACTTCTGATCTATTCACCTTCAATCATGGCAGTATAACGAACACCAGAAATAATAAAAATTACATTAAGATTTGTAGACCATCTAGCTACGACTATAAGCACTCAAACGAGGCGAAGGCGCGCCGCCATCATCACCCCTCCCTCACCGGAGCCGGGCAAAACTTCTTATAGTAGACAATCGAGAAGTCGTCGTGCTAAGACCCCATAGGACCAGCGCACCAGAACAACAACCACCGCTAAACAAAAAAGACTAATCCAAATGTGAATAGTATCTATTTTGCTTTTGTCCTTTTGTGACACCATTCATGCTAATTTTGTCAATTTTGTTTCTCAATGTGTATTTCGAATTTGTTTCTTATTTTTGGGGGTTGCAGTGACATAGGTTGTGAACATTCATAAAAAAATAGAATTTTTTGAAACATCTAAAATTGATGTTTTAAAGTTGGTATCACGGGAGCATTCAAGGTGTGGTATCACCAGATACTCTCCCAGATTCACAACTGCAGCTGCTCAGAGGTCAGAACATGAACTATGTTCAGAGCTAAACACGAAACATCACACCTACGATCACAGTTCATGGGCATTTTGTCCCCGGGAAGTCAAGTCAATGTGTGATTCAATGTCACAAGTTTCTATCGCAAATTAGGTCTAGATGCATCCATTTCAGTGTCAAGTATTTCCGGACGAAGGTAGTACTATATACTATATAGTCTGAAATAAAGGTGAATTACAAGTTTCGGACAGAACACCATGGACACTCACTTTATGTAACATCCGTAGGATTCCTTCTTTTTCCATGCAGTGGACATTGTGTATATTAAAATAAGCAAAGAAGCCTTTTTCTTTTCTGGACCCCAAGTCACAATTAAAACAAAATCTGTCTATCTGCTATTGAGGAAATGCAGCTCACACAATTCATCCTTTATCATTGACATAGACACCATTGAAGAAGTTGCCAGTATCCTTGCTGCACGCATGACATGTCTGTAAAGTTACAAGGAACACAAAATGAATCAAGATGGCAATAATTAAGGGAGATTTTACGGTACATTATAATACACCAGAGCACGTGTATTATATGGGCGATCTAACGGATGAGACTAACTGGGCCTTTTTAGAGCCCAAGGGTATTTTTGACCTAAAATTTTTTATACCTTTAATTGGCCCAATTAGGTCCAGGGGTATTCCCGTCCTAAATTTTTTGATTTACTTAATTGCATAAACATTGCACTTAATTATAACACCAATCATCGTGCGTACTCATTTGAATTTCGGTTCGAGCGGTTCGTCCTCTCTCCTCCTCTCGAGCCCTAACCTCTGGCGCCCTCGATCGCCGCCGATCGCCGCCGCGCGCACTCGTCGTGTCACTCCTTCCTCCTCCTCCTACTCCCCCCCCTCCATCGCAAGTAACCCTCCTCGGGTCGCGGCGCCAGATCTTCCGAGGAGCCGCTAATCCCCTCCTTCCCCGAGCCGACACCACCTTCCCCGACGCGAGAGGCCAGATCATCCGAGTCGACGTGCATCAATTTTTTCACGCCAGATCTCCGCTGTAAGTGCCTAGCCATCTCAAATCTTGTCTGGTCCCTTCTGCATAGTACCAATAGGGTCGGATTTGATTAGGGTTTAGGATATGTCATATGAGGTTTAGGGTTTACGGTTTCGGAAAGTTGTGACTAGATTTCGATTGAAAGAAGTGTAATTCGGATTTAGCTAGGACATATTGAAGGACTTAGTTAGGGTTATGTGGCATGAGAAAGTTGTCAGCAGATTTGGATTCAAAGAAAGTTATTTTGGATTTAGTTAGGAGATACTTTTGAATTGAGTTTCGAGATATTTTGGATTTAGTTAGGAGATAATTATTTTTGTATGGAGTTTGGAGTTATTTTGGATTCAGTTAGGAGATAATTTGGATTTAGTTAGGAGATAATTTTGGATCTAGTTAGGAGATAATTTTGAATGGAGTTTGGAGATAATTGATCTATCAGGGTGGATCTATCAGGGCATTTGAAGGATTCGTGGACTTTGGATTTAGTTAGGAGATCATCAGTTACAGCAAGTACAATCAATTAAATATTTCTGGATTTAGTCAGGGCATATTTTGTACTTACTTAGATCTTTTGAAGGACTAAGTTAGGTACATGAATCCGATATGAAAAATTAAATCAATTATTTAAGCAGAGTAGTGCATAATTATTATGTATGCTATCCATCCGTAACATTGACTATCTGTTTTCGTTGGCAGCATAACGACATGGATGATAAAGGCAATGATGGCGAAAACTTGGGTGATACAGGCAAGGATGACAAGGACATGGGTGATAGAGGCAACGAAGGCAAAGGCATGGATGATAAGGACAATGATTTCGTAGGCATGGACCCCAAAGGAATGGATGGTATGTGCATGGATGATAAGGATAATGAGGATGCAGGCAAGGATGGCATAGACATGGATGATGTACATATGCAAGGTAAAGGAATTGATAATAAAGGCATGGCTGGTTCAGGCCTGAATGAGTATATGGAATACTGAGAGATTGTGAAGAAGACTTTCAGGACTGAGGAAGAAGCCTACATGTTCTACGTAGGCTATGCGAGAAAAAAGGGTTTGGTGTTAGAAAGGATGATTTGAAGTAAAGGGGTCCGGATCCGAAACAAAATGCTTACAGAAGGACATACAAGTGCTGCAAACAAGGATAGCGGGCCCTTAAGCACTTTAACAGAGCTGAAAGAAAAAGAACACCGAGGGGTCTTTCTCGGTGTGGGTGTCCCGCTCTTTTTCAGGTTGAGCTACAAGATAGCAGTGGCCTCTGGTTCGTCAAGAATTTTGTGGACAAGCATAACCATCCGTTTGTCCCTGCTGACCTGACTCCCTACTTATCGGCTCATCATAGAATGACTGACGCACAAAAGGCCGATGTCATCGAGTATGCTGTCGGTGGACTTCGAACACATCAGATTATGAATGTAATGGAGAAGAATGCCGGAGGTCCCGACAAGCTTGGATTTATAGATCGAGACCTATACAACCATGTTTCAATCCAGAAGAAGCGCAAGATAGAAGGCAGTGACGCTACATATTTGCTCACCTATATGATTGCAAAGAAAAAAGCAGACCCGGAATTCTTTTTCAAATACACAAAAGACAGCGAAGGCCATTTGAGGAACATATTCTGGGCTGATTCACAATCCCGGATTGACTATGTTGCCTTTGGTGGTGTCGTGGTTGAAGGAAATATGCCCTAGAGGCAATAATAAAGTTATTATTTATTTCCTTATATCATGATAAATGTTTATTATTCATGCTAGAATTGTATTAACCGGAAACATGATACATGTGTGAATACATAGACAAACAGAGTGTCACTAGTAAGCCTCTACTAGACTAGCTCGTTAATCAAAGATGGTTATGTTTCCTAACCATAGACATGAGTTGTCATTTGATTAACGGGATCACATCATTAGGAGAATGATGTGATTGACTTGACCCATTCCGTTAGCTTAGCACTTGATCGTTTAGTATGTTGCTATTGCTTTCTTCATGACTTATACATGTTCCTATGACTATGAGATTATGCAACTCCCGTTTACCGAAGGAACACTTTGTGTGCTACCAAACGTCACAACGTAACTGGGTGATTATAAAGGTGCTCTACAGGTGTCTCCGAAGGTACTTGTTGAGTTGGCGTATTTCGAGATTAGGATTTGTCACTCCGATTGTCGGAGAGGTATCTCTGGGCCCACTCGGTAATGCACATCACTATAAGCCTTGCAAGCATTGTAACTAATGAGTTAGTTGCGGGATGATGTATTACGGAACGAGTAAAGAGACTTGCCGGTAACGAGAATGAACTAGGTATTGAGATACCGACGATCGAATCTCGGGCAAGTAACATACCGATGACAAAGGGAACAACGTATGTTGTTATGCGGTTTGACCGATAAAGATCTTCGTAGAATATGTGGGAGCCAATATGAGCATCTAGGTTCCGCTATTGATTATTGACCGGAGACGTGTCTCGGTCATGTATACATAGTTCTCGAACCCGTAGGGTCCGCACGCTTAAAGTTCGGTGACGATTTGTATTATGAGTTTATGTGATTTGATGACCGAAGTTTGTTTGGAGTCCCGGATGAGATCGGGGACATGACGAGGAGTCTCGAAATGGCCGAAAGGTAAAGATCGATATATTGGAAGGCTATATTCGGACATCGGAAAGGTTCTGAGTGATTCGGGTATTTTTCGGAGTACCGGAGAGTTACGGGAATTCGTATTGGGCCTTTATGGGCCATACGGGAAAGGAGAGAAAGGCCTCAAGGGTGGCTGCGCCCCTTCCCCATGGACTGGTCCGAATTGGACTAGGGAAAGGGGGCGCCCCCTTCCTTCCTTCTCCTTCTCCCTTCCCCTTTTCCTATTCCATGTGGGAGGTGGAATCCTACTAGGACTAGGGAGTCCTAGTAGGACTCCACACTTTGGGCGCACCCTATGAGGGCCGGCCTCCTCCTCCCTCCATCCTTTATATACGTGGCCAGGGGGCACCACATAGAGACACAACAATTGATCATTGATCTCTTAGCCGTGTGCGGTGCACCCCTCCACCATAATCCACCTCGATCATATCGTAGCAGTGCTTAGGCGAAGCCCTGCGTCGGTAGCATCATCATCACCGTCACCACGCCGTCGTGCTGACGAAACTCTCCTGTGAAGCTTTGCTGGATCGGAGCTCGCGAGACGTCATCGAGTTGAACGTGTGCTGAACTCGGAGGTGCCGTGCGTTCGGTACTTGGATCGGTCGGATCATGAAGACGTACGACTACATCAACCGCGTTGTGCTAACGCTTCCGCTTTCGGTCTACGAGGGTACGTGGACACACTCTCCCCTCTCGTTGCTATGCATCACCATGATCCTGTGTGTTCGTAGGAAATTTTGAAATTACTACGTTCCCCAACAGTGGCATCCGAGCCAGGTTTTATGCATAGATATTATATGCACGAGTAGAACACAAGTGAGTTGTGGGCGATACAAGTCATACTGCTTACCAGCATGTCACACTTTGGTTCGGCGGTATTGTTGGATGAAGCGGCCTGGACCGACATTACGCTTACGCGAGACTGGTTTTACCGCCGTGCTTTGCACACAGGTGACTAGCGGGTGTCAGTTTCTCCAACTTTAGTTGAACCGAGTGTGGCTACGCCTGGTCCTTGTGAAGGTTAAAACAGCACTAACTTGACGAACTATCGTTGTGGTTTTGATGCGTAGGTAAGAACGGTTCTTGCTCAGCCCGTAGCAGCCACGTAAAACTTGCAACAACAAAGTAGAGGACGTCTAACTTGTTTTTGCAGGGCATGTTGTGATGTGATATGGTCAAGACATGATGCTATATTTTATTGTATGAGATGATCATGTTTTGTAACTGAGTTATCGGCAACTGGCAGAAGCCATATGGTTGTCGCTTTATTGTATGCAATGCAATCGCCCTGTAATTGCTTTACTTTATCACTAAGCGGTAGCGATAGTCGTAGAAGTAATAGTTGGCGAGACGACAACGATGCTACGATGGAGATCAAGGTGTCGCGCCAGTAACGATGGTGATCATGATGGTGCTTCGGAGATGGAGATCACAAGCACAAGATGATGATGGCCATATCATATCACTTATATTGATTGCATGTGATGTTTATACTTTATGCATCTTATTTTGCTTTGTTTGACGGTAGCATTATAAGATGATCTCTCACTAAATTTCAAGGTAAAAGTGTTCTCCCTGAGTATGCACCGTTGCCAAAGTTTGTCGTGCCAAGACACCACGTGATGATCGGGTGTGATAAGCTCAACGTTCATCTACAACGGGTGCAAGCCAGTTTTGCACACGCAGAATACTCGGGTTAAACTTGACGAGCCTAGCATATGCAGATATGACCTCGGAACACTGAGACCGAAAGGTCGAGCGTGAATCATATAGTAGATATGATCAACATAGAGACGTTCACCATTGAAAACTACTCCATCTCACGTGATGATCGGACATGGTTTAGTTGATTTGGATCACGTGATCACTTAGATGATTAGAGGGATGTCTATCTAAGTGGGAGTTCTTAAGTAATATGATTAATTGAACTTTAATTTTATCATGAACTTAGTCCTGGTAGTATTTGCAAATTATGTTGTAGATAAATAGCTCGCGTATAGCTCCCCAGTTTTATCTTTTGATATGTTCCTAGAGAAAACTAAGTTGAAAGATGATAGTAGCAATGATGCGGACTAGTTCCGTGATCTGAGGATTATCCTCATTGCTGCACAAAAGAATTATGTCCTTGATGCACCGCTAGGTGACAGACCTATTGCAGGAGCAGATGCAAATGTTATGAATGTTTAGCAAGCTCGATATGATGACTACTTGATAGTTTAGTGCGCCATGATTTACGGCTTAGAACCGGGACTTCAAAAACGTTTTGAACGCCACGGAGCATATGAGATGTTCCAAGAGCTGAAATCGGTATTTCAGACTCATGCCTGTGTTGAGAGGTATGAGACCTCTGACAAATACTTTGCCTACAAGATGGAGAAGAATAGCTCAACCAGTGAGCATGTGCTCAGAATGTCTGAGTACTACAGTTGCTTGAATCAAGTGGGAGTTAATCTTCCAGATAAGATAGTAATTGACAGAATTCTCTAGTCACTATCACCAAGTTACTGGAACTTTATGATGAACTATAATAGGCAAGGGATGACAAAAACGATTCCCGAGCTCTTTGTGATGCTGAAATCAACGAAGGTAGAAATCAAGAAAGAGCATCAAGTGTTGATGGTTAACAAGACCACTAGTTTCAAAAAAAAAGGGCAAAGGGAAGAAGGGGAACTTCAAGAAGAATAGCAAGCAAGTTGCTACTCCCGGGAAGAAGCCCAAGTCTGGACCTAAGCCTGAAACTGAGTGCTTCTACTGCAAAGGGACTGGTCACTGGAAACGGAACTGCCCCAAGTATTTAGCGGATAAGAAGGATGGCAAAGTGAACAAAAGTATATTTGATATACATGTTATTGATGTGTATTTTACTAGTATTCATAGTAGCCCCTGGGTATTTGATACTGGTTCAGTTGCTAACATTAGTAACTCGAAATAGGAGTTGCAAAATGAACAAAGACTAGTTAATGACGAGGTGACGATGTGTGTTGGAAGTGATTCCAAGGTTGATAAGATCACCATCGCACACTCCCTCTACTTTCGGGATTAGTGTTGGACCTAAATAAATGTTATTTGGTATTTGCGTTGAGCATGAATATGATTGGATCATGTTTATTGTGATACGGTTATTCATTTAAGTTAGAGAATAATTGTTGTTCTGTTTAAATGAATAAAACCTTCTATGGTCATACACTCAATATAAATGGTTTATTGAATCTCGATCGTAGTGATACACATATTCATAATATTGAAGCCAAAAGATGCAAGGTTAATAATGATATTGCAACTTATTTGTGGCACTGCCGTTTAGGTCATATTGGTGTAAAGCGCATGAAGAAACTCCATGCTGATGGGCTTTTGGAATCACTTGATTATGAATCACTTGATGCTTGTGAACCATGCCTAGATGACTAAGACTCTGTTCTCCGGAACAATGGAGCGAGCAACTGACTTTTTGGAAATAATACATACTGATGTATGCGATCCGATGAGTGTTGAGGCTCACAGCGGGTATCGTTATTTTCTGATCTTCACAGATGATTTGAGCAGATATGGGTATATCTACTTGATGAAACATAAGTCTGAAACATTTGAAAAGTTCAAAGAATTTCAGAGTGAAGTAGAAAATCATCGTAACAAGAAAATAAAGTTTCTGCGATCTAATCGTGGAGGAGGATATTTGAGTTACGAGTTTGGTCTTCAATTAAAACAATGTGGAATAGTTTCACAAACTCATGCCACTTGGAACACCACAGCATAATGGTGTGTCCGAATGTCATAATCGTAATTTATTGGATATAGTGCGATCTATGATGTCTCTTACCGATTTACCACTATCGTTTTGGGGTTATGCATTAGAGACAGCTGCATTCACGTTAAATAGGGCACCATCTAAATCCGTTGAGACGACACCATATGAACTGTGGTTTGGCAAGAAACCTAAGCTGTCGTTTCTTAAAGTTTGGGGCTACGATGCTTATGTGAAAAAGCTTCAACCTGATAAGCTCGAACCCAAATCGGAGAAATATGTCTTCATAGGATACCCAAAGGAGACTGTTGGGTATACCTTCTATCACAGATCCGAAGGCAAGATATTCGTTGCTAAGAATGGATCCTTTCTAGAGAAGGAGTTTCTCTCGAAAGAGGTGAGTGGGAGGAAAGTAGAACTTGATGAGGTAATTGTACCTTCTCCCGAATTGGAAAGCAGTTCACCACAGAAATCAGTTCCAGTGATGCCTACACCAATTAGTGAGGAAGTTAATGATGATGATCATGAAACTTCGGATCAAGTTGCTACCGAACCTCGTAGGTCAACCAGAGTACGTTCCGCACCAGAGTGGTACGGTAATCCTGATCTGGAAATCATGTTACTAGACCATGACAAACCTACGAACTATGAGGAAGCGATGATGAGCCCAGATTCCGCGAAATGGCTTGAGGCCATGAAATCTGAGATGGGATCCATGTATGAGAACAAAGTGTGGACTTTGGTTAACTTGCCCGATGATCGGCAAGCCGTTGAGAATAAATGGATCTTCAAGAGGAAGACAGACACTGATAGTAGTGTTACTATCTACAAAGCTCGACTTGTCGCAAAAAGGTTTTTGACAAAGTTCAAGGTGTTGACTACGATGAGATTTTCTCACTCGTAGCGATGCTTAAGTCTATCCGAATCATGTTAGCAATTGCCGCATTTTATGAAATCTGGCAAATGGATGTCAAAACTGCATTTCTTTAATGGATTTATTAAAGAAGAGTTGTATATGATGCAACCAGAAGGTTTTGTCAATCCTAAAGGTGCTAACAAAGTGTGCAAGCTCCAGCGATCCATCTATGGACTGGTGCAAGCATCTCGGAGTTGGAATATACGCTTTGATGAGTTGATCAAAGCATATAGTTTTATACAGACTTGCGGTGAAGCCTGTATTTACGAGAAAGTGAGTAGGAGCACTACATCCTTTCTGATAAGTATATGTGAATGACATATTGTTGATCGGAAATGATGTAGAATTTTTCTGGAAAGCATAAAGGAGTGTTTGAAAGGAGTTTTTCAAAAGAAAGACCTCGGTGAAGCTGCTTAAGTATTGAGCATCAAGATCTATAGGGATAGATCGAGACGCTTAATAGGACTTTCACAAAGCACATACCTTGACAAGATTTTGAAGAAGTTCAAAATGGATCAGTCAAAGAAGGAGTTCTTGCCTGTGTTACAAGGTGTAAAATTGAGTAAGACTCAAAACCAGACCCCGGCAGAAGATAGAAAGAGAATGAAAGTCATTCCCTTTGCCTCAGTCATAGGTTCTATAAAGTATGCCATGCTATGTACCAGACCAGTTGTGTGCCTTGCTATGAGTTTAGCAAGGAGGTACGATAGTGATCCAGGGATAGATCACTGGATAGCGGTCAAAGTTATCCTTAGTTACCTAAGAGGACTAAGGAAATATTTCTCGGTTATGGAGGTGATAAAAGAGTTCGTCGTAAAAGGTTACGTCGATGCAAGCTTTTACACCGATCCAGATGACTCAGAGTCTCAATCTGAATACATATTGAAAGTGGGAGCAATTAGCTAGAGTAGCTCCGTGCAGAGCATTATAGACATAGAAATTTGCAAAATACATACGGATCTGAATGTGGCAGACCCGTTGACTAAACCTCTCTCACAAGCAAAACATGATCACACCTTAATACTCTTGGGGTAATAATCACATGGCGATGTGAACTAGACTATTGACTCTAGTAAACCCTTTGGGTGTTAATCACATGGTGATGTGAACTATTGGTGTTAATCACATGGCGATGTGAACTAGATTAATGACTCTAGTAAACCCTTTGGATGTTAATCACATGGTGATGTGAACTATTCGTGTTAATCACATGGCGATGTGAACTAGATTATTGACTCTAGTGCAAGTGGGAGACTGAAGAAAATATGCCCTAGAGGCAATAATAAAGTTATTATTTATTTCCTTATATCATGATAAATGTTTATTATTCATGCTAGAATTGTATTAACCGGAAACATGATACATGTGTGAATACATAGACAAACAGAGTGTCACTAGTAAGCCTCTACTAGACTAGCTCGTTAATCAAAGATGGTTATGTTTCCTAACCATAGACATGAGTTGTCATTTGATTAACGGGATCACATCATTAGGAGAATGATGTGATTGACTTGACCCATTCCGTTAGCTTAGCACTTGATCGTTTAGTATGTTGCTATTGCTTTCTTCATGACTTATACATGTTCCTATGACTATGAGATTATGCAACTCCCGTTTACCGAAGGAACACTTTGTGTGCTACCAAACGTCACAACGTAACTGGGTGATTATAAAGGTGCTCTACAGGTGTCTCCGAAGGTACTTGTTGAGTTGGCGTATTTCGAGATTAGGATTTGTCACTCCGATTGTCGGAGAGGTATCTCTGGGCCCACTCGGTAATGCACATCACTATAAGCCTTGCAAGCATTGTAACTAATGAGTTAGTTGCGGGATGATGTATTACGGAACGAGTAAAGAGACTTGCCAGTAACGAGATTGAACTAGGTATTGAGATACCGACGATCGAATCTCGGGCAAGTAACATACCGATGACAAAGGGAACAACGTATGTTGTTATGCGGTTTGACAGATAAACATCTTCGTAGAATATGTGGGAGCCAATATGAGCATCCAGGTTCCGCTATTGGTTATTGACCGGAGACGTGTCTCGGTCATGTCTACATAGTTCTCGAACCCGTAGGGTCCGCACGCTTAAAGTTCGGTGACGATTTGTATTATGAGTTTATGTGATTTGATGACCAAAGTTTGTTCTGAGTCCCGGATGAGATCGGAGACATGACGAGGAGTCTTGAAATGGTCGAGAGGTAAAGATCGATATATTGGAAGGCTATATTCGGACATCGGAAAGGTTCTGAGTGATTCGGGTATTTTTCGGAGTACCGGAGAGTTACGGGAATTCGTATTGGGCCTTTATGGGCCATACGGGAAAGGAGAGAAATGCCTCAAGGGTGGCTGCGCCCCTTCCCCATGGACTGGTCCGAATTGGACTAGGGAAAGGGGGCGCCCCCTTCCTTCCTTCTCCTTCTCCCTTCCCATTTTCCTATTCCATGTGGGAGGTGGAATCCTACTAGGACTAGGGAGTCCTAGTAGGACTCCACACTTTGGGCGCACCCTATGAGGGCCGGCCTCCTCCTCCCTCCATCCTTTATATACGTGGCTAGGGGGCACCACATAGAGACACAACAATTGATCATTGATCTCTTAGCCGTGTGCGGTGCCCCCCTCCACCATAATCCACCTCGATCATATCGTAGCGGTGCTTAGGCGAAGCCCTGCGTCGGTAGCATCATCATCACCGCCACCACGCCGTCGTGCTGACGAAACTCTCCTGTGAAGCTTTGCTGGATCGGAGCTCGCGGGACGTCATCGAGTTGAACGTGTGCTGAACCCGGAGGTGCCGTGCGCTCGGTACTTGGATCGGTCGGATCATGAAGACGTATGACTACATCAACCGCGTTGTGCTAACGCTTCCGCTTTCGGTCTACGAGGGTACGTGGACACACTCTCCCCTCTCGTTGCTATGCATCACCATGATCCTGTGTGTGCGTAGGAAAATTTTGAAATTACTATGTTCCCCAACAGTGGTGTTCGACAGTACATATCAGTCTAACAAGTACAGGCTTCCGTTTGTCCCATTTGTTGGTCTGAACCATCACCACAGCACAGTTTTGTTTGGGGTCGGTCTAGTGTCAGACGAGAGAGTTGCATCATAACAGTGGCTTCTTCATGTATTTTTGGAGGCAATGTCCCAGACACCACCCATTTCAGCAATCACCGATGGGGACGGTGCAATGGCTAAAGCAATAGCTACTATCTGGACCGGAACAGATCATCGTTTGTGCCCGTGGCATATCAAGGAGAATATGGTCATGCACCTCCGCAAGAAAAAGCTCGAGGAATTTAGGGAATTCATTTACCGTCGTTGGGATGTTGATGAGTTTGAGAAAAGATGGGAGGCTTATAAGGTTCGGTTCGAAATAAAACCAACGGGGAAGAGGTCGTCATGGGTTAACATGATGTACGAGCTGAGACACAAATGGGCTGCGGCGTACACAAAGGGTAGATATTTCCTAGGCATGATGAGTAATCATAGGAGTGAGTCTCTCAACTCAAGGCTTCATGTGCACCTGAACAGGAAGATGCAACTTGTTGATTTGTTGCAGCATGTTGAGCACTGTGTATCCATAATGCGTAAGACTGAAGCAGCATTAGATGCAGTAGCGTCACATACGATACCCTTCACTAAGCTGAATGCACACCCTCTGGAGATTGCTGCCTCTTATATTTATACTCCTGTGATGTTTCCAAAGGTAAAGCGTCAGATTGTCGAAGGAACAAATTGGCAGGTCGCAGACCGGGTGGCATGTGATGCTTTGGTCATGTTTGGAGTTTTGCGCAAAGTCCCATATGATAAAGTCCCACATGCCAAGGATGCTAGAGAATTCCAAGGTAAGGATGGTAAGGACTCAGATGCTAAGGTTCCTACAGGCTTGGAAGGTAAGGATGGTAACGACTTGCATGCAAAAAACTTGGATGGTAAGGATCCCAATGACTTGGAAGGCAAGGATGATGTGGACTTGGATGCAAAAAACCTGGATGGTAAGGATCCCAATGACTTGGAAGGTAAGGACAGTGAGGAGTTGGATGCAAAAAAGTTGGATGCACAAGGCGTGGATGCTAAGTCTGTGGATGTTATATATCACGTGACTTGTCTGTTCACAGGAGCAAGACTGGATGCTGCATCTTGTAATTGTAGAAAGTTAGAAAGTCAGGATTACCCATGCGCACATATATTTTGCATTCTGGATCATCTTGGTGTGCGCACATTTCCAAAAAAAATTGTGAAGAAAAGATGGACAATGCATGCCAAGCCTGCGTTCACTTCTTCGAGGACTGCGAATACTCATGTATGGTCTGATCACATGAATAAGTATCATCAACTACGCAACATGGCTAGTGACGCTTTATTCACAACCGCAGCTAGCGATTCACAGTCAGAACAGGTGATGGAGCTCCTCAGGAGTATATTGGTTGATGGAGAAAAAACTGATTTGGATGAAGGCCAGAAATCGTTTGTTCCTTTGTCGGCATACTACTCTGCTGCTCGCGAATGCTGCACTGATGACATGGAAAATCCAATCAAAATAGTTCCAAAAGGGAGACCAACTACCGAAGAATCAAACAAGAGGATTAAATCTAGGCGCGAGCGGATGAGAGGAAAAAAAAGCAATGAAGTTAGTGCACATGTTTATCTCATTGTTCATTTGCATACATGCTTACAGTGTTAATATGTTCTCCGGGAGAGTGTTCACATGTTTTCTTCAATTTACGCAGGAAAAATCAGGGAAATCAAAGGTCACAACGAGGAGGAAGCGAAAACAGAAAGACTCAAAGACAGAAGAAGAGATAGAGTCAGATACAGAATAAGAGGAAGATTCAGATGCAGAAGAAGAGGAAGATTCAGATGTAGAAGAAGAGGAAGATTCAGATGCAGAAGAAGAGGAAGATTCAGATGCAGAAGATGGTGTGCTGAGGAGGGCTAGGAAGAGACCATTGAAGGATGGTAGGCTGCGGAAGGGTACGAAGAGACCGTTCAAGGATGGTAGGCTGCCGAAGGGTAGGAAGAGACCATTGGAGGTTGCAGAAGAGGATTATGCAAAACCAAACAAGTGGGCATTACCACAATTGTGCGTACTTAAACATGTTTTCGAATGCTGGCTGCATATTCATCTATTTCATTTTTTACAGGAAACGCAAGTGCGCTCCAAATGTCAAAGCTGGGAGGAAGAAAAAGCAAGATGACAAGGAAGTTCCTACTAGGAATGTTGCAGCAAAGGGTGCGCGAAGAAAACCAGTGAAGTTAGTGTCTGTACTTACATGTCCGCTCTACAAGTCAGGTCTTTGCTAGTACTGTGTTGATATTTCTTAACTTTTCCAGGAAAGACTCTAGGAAGGGCGGTAAAGAACAGGACAAAGGGGTGATGAAGACAAAAAGGCCTGCTAGGAATGTACCAAAGGCTGTGGGAATAAGAGCTGTGAAGTTAGCTTCTGCAGCTATGAAGAGAAAATCAGTGAAGTTAGTATTTTTTGTGTTCACGTGTAATGTACATGCTCAAATCTTCTTTGCTATCCTATTAACAAACGTTGTTTCATGCAGGAAAGCTAAAGTGAAGTCGAGACAGGATGTTTAGATGCACAGGGTCAGGTAGAGAAAACAGAAGGATTTCTGGGGTCGAAAAATTGAGAACAAACTGAATTAGACAGTTTTCCATGCCGTGATCCACCTTGTTTCGGATGTATTTGACCTATTTGATGGACTGCCACAATTTTTCTGAATTCCTCGTTTGATTGGTACCCTCATTTTATTATGGATAGGTCGAGATGGTAGGCTAGTTATGATTTATCAACATCGATCAAACAATGCATTTTTAGTGAAGTTGGTTTTCTGTATTTTTTTTCATTTTTTTACATAAAATATTGCTGAATTTTGTTCAAAGTGTAGTCAAATTTCATACTTGAAATATAAAATAGAAAACAAAAAAAATATATAAGAAAATAGAACGTTGGATTTCCTCAGAAACCTATTATTATGAGCACAAAATTTCAAATTTGTATCAAAATAGAAACCTCATTTTCAAATAACCTTGAATTTTTTTTATTTTGAAGTAGAAAATAAGCATACTGATATTTTAAAAATAGCATGCTCATTTGAAAAAAGCATGTTGAATTGAAAATAGCATGAATATGCGGATTTAAAAATAGCATGCTGCTTTGAATATGTTGTTTTTAAAATACCATGCTATTTTAAAAATAGCATGCTGGTTTTCAAAATATAATGCTGTTTTAAATATGCTGTTTTTAAAATACCATGCTATTTTAAAAATAGCATGCTGATTTTAAAAATAGCATGCTGATTTTAAAAATATAATGCTGTTTTCAAGATGTTTTTAAAATAAGCATGCTGATTTTAAAAATAGCATGCTGCTTTTAAAAATATAATGCTCTTTTCAATATGCTATTTTTAAAATAGCATGCTAATTTCAAAAATAGCATGCTGTTTTGAATATGTTATTTTCAAAAATAGCATGCTGATTTGAAAATAACAACCTGATTTTAAAAATATAATGCTGTTTTCAATATGCTATTTTTAAAATAGCATGCTGATTTCAAAAATTGCATGCTTTTTTAAATATGCTGTTTTGAAAGTAGCATGCTGATTTTGAAAATAGCATTTTTTTAGCATGCTGTTTTGAAAATAACATATTTTTTTAGTATACTATTTTTTAAATTTTAAAAATAACATGCTGGTTTGCTCTGTTTTTGAAAATAGCATGCCATTTCAAAAATAACAGAAACATCATTTTTTAAATATGAAAGCTTCGACCCGCAAGTTTTTGTTTTTGCATTGCATTTTTTTGTGCAACACATACGAAACTCATTTTCAAAATAACTAGTACTAGCCAACACAGAAACCTCGTTCTAAATATGAAAGTAGCATCTAATCCATATGAAACCCGGTTAGATTTGATTTTAAAAATACTAGCATCACTTTAAAACTATGGCAAAAAAAGGAAATATCATTGCAGTCCATAAAGGTAATGATATCAAGGAGGGTACCAGGGTGCGTTATATATATAGACTTGCATAGCAAGTACATTACGCCACATAAGTTCATACTACCACCAACCAGTTACTGCCAAGTTCCACTTATTGGACGATCTTCATATCCAGTCGGACCCAAAAGTTATACTACCAAAGTACCAGCTACTACCAAGTACCAATTACTAGTAAGTTCCACTTACTGGACCCAAAAGCTGATACTACCAACTTCCAGTTACTGGCTAGTACATACATATTATAACAACTAGCGTCAAACTATGCCATTCAGTCATGGTTCTTCACATGGGTCAATGAATCTTCATGCCAGTGGCCATGTTCACCTTAAGCCCACCTCCCCTCCTTTCCATGAACCTGAAGATAGCCATATGATCTTCTTTCATTTGGCGCCCTCAACGACTTATCTCCAGTTCTTCGTCATGATCGCACGCCCATCCTTCTTGCCCATCTTGAACAAGACCTTTTTAGAACCTTCAAAATGTTTGTTGGTGACATGCACAACCATGGGCTTTCGCAGATAATCTTTGAGGTAGGCCTCACTGTAATCCTTTGAGAAGCACTGATTGCACAAGGAAATAAATAATGTTACATAAAAAATTAAGTATGATTTGCACACAAAAAAGTAAGTATGATTTGCACAACCACGCCCGTCCTCCTCTCTATCTCTACATGATGGCATTTTCACTTGTGAAGTATGATTTGCATAAAAAAAAGTCCAAGTGTTTACCATCTTGCTCTTCCCTCTGATGACTGCTGAGCGAGTGACGGTGCTGACATAGTATGGTATGGGACGTTTGCACTGCTTTACTATGGATTTGAGACGGTCCCACCGATTCTGGTTTAACGATACATGGTTGCCGTAGAAGATGCGATCCTCGAAACTTCCTCTTCTCCTCGGGTATCCCGGACCTGTATAAAAAAAATTAAGATGACAGAGTAGTAAATAATTTCATACATAAGATCTAGAACATCAGCACTGGGTTGATGATCAATGCCTACTTCAATGATCAAGAAATGAAGGACATAGATAACCCAATCACATCCACCCAGCAACATCTCGTAGAAACATGGGCAAATTGAATATTTGATTTATTTAAACTAACAACTAAACACTGCTCTATTTAAGCTCTAGTTCAGTCAATGTTGATTTGGAAACAAAGCAACAAGGTCATCTAGAACCCAAACAGAGTAATGTGTGGTAATCAAGTGTTACTCAAACCTCAACTTTAGATAGTTCATGGTTCATTTAATATCTAACTAGACATATAGAACTTTACCCCTGTGTGCCATGATGGGATCGTGGTCGACATATCCATCTCCATCAGAACTATCATCAGTGTCATAGTCGCTAGAGGTGTCGTCATCACCGCTATAGCCGTCACTCCCATGTGAAGTGCCATCTGAAGCATCATCTGAGGTGGTCCGGTGATCACTCTCTTCACTGCTGATGAGGATGGTTTCCCTTGCCATTCAAACCTGTTGCATGCATTGCAATGAACAAGTGGTAGTTATTAATATATGAAATCAGTCTTACATTAGGACTTGTTAGCACCATATACAATGTGAATAATCTTTTCGCATACTTCTTACTAAGTACGTAGTTCATGTACAAACATCTACACGAAAAAGCTAGTCGACAACTAGATTGATACTACTAAACTATTCGCACGACTAGTCAAGACTAGTGGTTAGACTCATAATCATTGGGCAGACATAACGAATTAGGATATTTCAAAGTTACAAAAATTTGGCATATTTTTGTGACATTGGCAAAAATAGTTGGTAGCCAACCAATCACTAGTCAACATTTGGCATTTTGCCAGATATTGGCATGCCAAATTTTGGCATCGAACCATTCATGCTGATAGATCATGATTGGCTTGCTACCAATGTTGGCATTGCCAAATACTGGCAACTTTATGTGAGCTGGACAAGAAAACTTGGTAACCAACCAATTAGTAGCTATGTATTTTTGGCATCAAACCAATTTCGCTCATAATTCGAACAAGCAGTAAAAAGAATCATCAAAAATATAAACCAACCATAATTGTTACACCATGATTGGTAGCCAACCAATCACTTAACAAATCATTTCATCAAAGGTATGCACAAATTAGTAGGCTTGCATACTTAACAAATCATTCAAAAAATGAACCATGATTGACTGCTCTCATCGAGTAATACGTGAAACTATAACTGATCTGCTTTCAATCACTGCAAATTTCCTGATGGGCTATTGTGTGGTACCATCAGCTAATAAATATAAAGTCTTTAAATTGTCCCAACAAAACAAATAATGCATTTGCTCCTGTACATAACATTTTTAGAGGTAGCTGTGGAGGTTAATTTTCTAGTGAGAATAAGGACATGATAGCATCTCTCAAGCAAGATGACAACATAGTGAAGGCTATGAGAACGAGCAAGGTATGCTGACCAATAGTCACCCTTTTGTATACCTTGGTATGTATTTACTCATTACTACCCATACCAACAAGTAAAATCATGATTATGAAGTATAATGGCAGAAAATCCAACAGTGAGGAATTTGTTGCAATATGAACTAATAGCTCACAACAAATCTTCATTGACCCCAACAAGCCCATACCATATCATGAGATAGGCTGACATAATTCAAGTAAGCAGTAACAAGAATCATCAAAAATATGCACCAACCATAAATGTTACATGTGTGCACATATCATCAAAAACATGCACCAATCAGTAGCCGTCTAAACTTAACAAAACCTTCAAAATATGCACTAATCATTATACTACCATCGAGTAATACATGAAACTATAACTGATCCTCATTCCATCATTACAAATTTCCTCATGGACTGTTTCTGTGCTCGCCTTCTAGTTTTTAATTAAGCATCAGCAAATACATATACACAGTCTTCAAACTATCCCAACAAACCAAAACATGTGTATGCTCCTGTAAATATACTTTTTTTATATCTAGCAGCGGGGGATCATTTTCCAGGGAGAAAAATTACTTGATAGCATCTGTCAAGCAAGATGATAGCATAGTGAAGGCTATGTCGACGAGCAAGGTATGCTGGCCAACACCCACCCTTTTCTCTTACTTGATAGGAAAGTGTTTACCCATTACTATCCATACGAACAAGTAAAACCATGATTATGCAGTACATTGTCAGATTATCTTGCTGTAAAATTACTTGTTGCAATATGACGTACTAGTTGACAGTAAATCTGTGTATACCCGAAACATGCTCACAAGCAAGTGTCAGATTTTAACTTGGGCGGTGCTGCTAGATCGTAAAATGAAAGTCAGATCGACATGCGAAGGGCAGGGAAGATCAATCTTACCTGTGAAGTGGTACCAGATGGGGCTGGAGTAGACTTGTTCGAAGCTGGCACCACCGGAGCTCCGGGCAGCGCGGCGAGGGATTGGGGAGAAGAGGTGCCGTTGTCGGACCTTGTTGTCGACGAAGCAGTGGAGAATCATGGCCGGAGTAGGGGGGTGGGTGGCCTCGCGGATCCGGCCGATTTGACGACGACGGGGGCGGCCAAGGTGACGGCTGGGCAAACCCTAGCCGTCGCCCTCCACGTCGCCTCTCTGTCTCTACAAAGAATGAAGTGTGGTGGGATTGGGAATGGGGGGTGGGGTTGGGGTTGGGGCCATCGCTCGCTTTTCTCTCTGCCTCCCACTTGTACAGGCCCACAAAAGGAACACAGTTTTGGGCCAGATCAGATGCAGATTCGGCAGCTTACCAATTCTAGCCAAACAGAAAAGATCAGCATGACCAGGCCATTAGGACCACCACAGGTGTGCTTTTAAAGAAACCCTAAAAATACAGTGCTGTTCATATTGCATGTGCATGAGTCTTTCAGTACACCAATTGATCTTGAATAATTTTAAGCACTCCACAGCATATATATGAAAATAATGGTTAACCGATAAAATGGTAAACTATTAGATGTAAGGTTAAAAATATTTGAAAAAAATCAATAATTGAATAGTATGCATTTTTATGATTAAATTAAACAAATGTAACATTTTTGCAAAAACTGTGATAATTAAAATGTTCATTGGTATTTTAAAAAACCCGCAAATGACTACTTATGCCAACCAGAACTTCTTCAGGGTTTTGATTTTTCGTGTACTCTTTGGCATGCTGGTTCTCATCACGCCTTCTTCGGACCTTCTCTTTATCCGACAAATTCCTGAGATATTGGGCTAGCGCCATGTGTTTCGCCCTCACACCATGCTTCATTTGGTAGCCTTTGGCAACGCCTTCGGCGTGCTCAAGAATACTAATGAAAGCCGGGTCCAGATATTTGCCATAGAACGCGCAACGATACGCCATATGCTTAAGCACGTTGCACTGTCCATTCTGCAATTCTTCAAGGGTTTTCTGAGTGTGTGCATCCATCTCTCCTTCCGAAATGTCCGCATAATCATCAGAATAAGGCTGCAAGTTTAAATTATGTATGATATAAGCTGCACCATTATTTACAGTACCTAATAGTCCCTACGTTCCATACTGTAGTGCCTATAAATTATTTTTAAAATAAATATTTATTAACTTTGAAAATTTAAGGAGAAAAAAGCAATATCAAATCCAAATGAAAGCATAAATCATATGATGTACTTTTAAAAAAATGTCAATAAACATGGACAACCTTTATGATATCTGACTTTTAGCATAAAACCAAACGCACTAAATTGTGGAGTGGATGAACCATTAATTTCTCAAAGATTTATTGAATAAATAATGATCATTATGTACTGATGATCAATAGTATATTTAGAGCTAGATTCCATTATGCCAATTCAACAACATATTGATGGTTTAATGATTAACCTAACCTTAAACTTGAAGACAGATCTAGGGTTAAAAAAAATAAAATTACCGTAACGGAATTCCAGTCCATGCCGTGCATGTGCTGCTGCCTGTGATCGAAGACGGAGTAGTGCACCTCCTCATGGACATGATGCTTCTCTGGGTCGAACACCGAGTAGTCCATAGCTTTCTCGTGGGGATCCTGATCCATGCGATGGACGACGACGTCGGTGGTTGGCCACGCACGTCCACGATCTGTCATGACGACGTCCATGACAGGCCCCACACACCCATGGCCACGATCTGTCACGACGGCCAATCGACCTCCACGAGTGGATTTCATATCCGGTGGCAGGGAGGTGGGCGTGTGAGCGGCGGCGATGGTTTTAGAGCGTACCCTAGGGGGAGAGATGCGGGGAGTAATTGGTAGTTACCTACTATAGCGGAAATATTGACTAACCAAAAAGGCAGGACTTGTGAAAAAATTGATTGGTCAGCGTTGGAGTTGCCCTTACATAAAGTTTCGTTATATTGAATTATTATATTATATAATAAAACAAAAAGAAAGAGGAGCCCTTGCATACCCGTCGTGTACATCTACGTGATGCAATCCAAAGATCATGTCCGGGGTGGATGGGTTGGGGATTGAAAATTTTGTACATAAACCCTAGTGCTCAAGACTTGTGAAACATGAGATCAAATTGTCATCAAGTGATCTAAAAATTTCAAACTGAGAAAGAAGTGCACGCAGAGGCCATTCTAGTATTACTTGGATCTAGACTTTGTGATCATCATGTAGCCACACCACAACCAACACGATGGTCCCCGTGGACATCTAGACATCACACCATGCATCATTGGCCGCCTACACCCTCAAGCCATGCATCGATAGTCGTCACGTCTCGCATGCATTTGCGATGGTAGCAATATCATCACGTGATGTCAAAAACTAACAAGCGTGTGACAATAATTTGAAAAAACAACAAGAAAATACTAAAGCATCAATATTTCAATCCTAGGTTGCTATAAGAGAAGCTTGGATTTCCATCTACCAAGCTGATTGCAGCTCAAGGCTGCAATTGCATTGCACTGGTACGTTAGATATAGTCCCCGCACAACTTAACATGCATAGTTGTACCATAGTTCAACAGTAAGCATAGGGTACTTCTTAACATAGTTCATCCATAAAGTCTCGCCAACATACCACAAACTAAGGTAGTACTTAACCTAGTTCAGACCAAAAGAGCTTCCATTCTAGCTGCCAGGGTGTGCGCATTGCCCTAAACCCTCTCCAAGTACTCAGCAAGCGCTGCGTGTGCCATCCTGGAAGCATGGCCATGGGCGTGGCTAGCGGCTCGTCCGAGTGCATGCTGGATAACACTCATACGGGTGTTATTAACCTTGTGGTTGCAGAAAGGGCATCCGTAGCCCCCAGCACTAGGCCTGACACGCCTGGCATGCACACCACCGACAAGCTCCCTCCCCTTGCGCCTCCTGTACATCATCTGGCCTTCTTCGTCACTATCGACGTCTTCAGATAGTATCTACATGTAGTAAAAAATGTTGTGTAAATAATGGGAATTCAGCAGGCACAGAGTCTATGAAACATAATATTATAGATGATAGCGTAAACCCGAAACCCTAAATGATCTTGATGAAAGAAGTGTGTTATTTATTAGGTGCTACATAAACAACCAATGGGATAACATATAATACAAAATAATGAAGGATCAACCATACATGTATGTGCTAAGCACCCAACACAGTTACCATGACGATGAGAGCACACAACTTAATGCAAAAAAATTCACTCATGACGTAGAATGCATGAACTGATGATGTACGATGGCAGAGCTGGGTAAAGATGTACCAATGCAAAAACAAGACTTAAAACTTACATGGATGACTTGCTGATGTGTCACTGGTGCATGACTCGATAAAATAGGTAGTGAGTTGTATATATTTAGCAATATAGGAAAAGAGAATCGTCTCTAGAACAGTAAAAAATCAACTACATATGTATTCTCCAAGCTTCCAACACACCGCCCTTGCTCACTGGTATATTTGCTAGTCAAGTAGTAAGATTTGACTACCATATCCAGCTACTATTTTCTGGTTCTCTATCTTAAAGATACCGCCGGTTGTCTATCTTATGGATCTCGTTAGCTAACCGCAAATTGCTATATAAATAAGACCATTCTGTTGCTTTCTTGCATCCAGTCCACTGTCATAAAAGAGCCACCCTGTATCTAGTAACATATAGATTTTGTGTGGTTAGGATCATGGATATTGAAAGTCCCCATGTTATCATCGTGGCAGATTCCCCTGTTGATACCCCGGCCGTCAATGTTCCTTAACTATTCAACATTCTAGCTAAGTAGTTATTATGAATTCTAACGAGAAGCGATCCAAAATTTTGTATTTACAAAGAAACTAATTAACAAAGCTCAAGTAAAACAATGATGAAATCCAGTTTCTTTATGCATTAGCCGCTGCTTAGAGATAATCAATGTTTAAAATCATTGTCACAATCACTTAGGTAGATCATTAAATTAAAACCAAAGATCAGTGCTCATAGAACAAAAGCAGCAAAATATATACTCAACATTTTAAGACCTTATTTGCCTAGTGCATAACTTGTGCTCAGCGCAAATCAATCTTTATGTTATTATCACAATCATCTGCATAGGAAATTCAATTCTAAGGTGCAGCTACGAACTAGTATAAGCACAATAACCAACCCTAGCCGGATTATTAGCAGAACAATTTATATAGATCAAAAAATGACCTCTAAAGGGCTCAACACATGTAACCTAGCAAGTTACCTAACGCTTCTACATAATCTAGATAGGCATTTCATCAATTAAAGAAAAAAAGAAACCCTGGCCTTCCCAAAAAATAGAGAAAAAGACAGACCAGAGAAAACCTAGGATTTTACAATAATAATAAAGGAGATAGATGACTAACGTATTCTTCGTTGACATTGACGGTGACCACATGCTCGGGCACTGGAGGAACCAATGGCAGAGGAGGAACCGGCTGCGGCAGAGGAGCCACCTACTCCGGCTGCGGCAGAGGAGCCACCTGCTCTGGTTGAGGAGCCACCTGCTGCGACCGAAGAACCTGGATGGCAGCAAGGACATCAAGCCCTCCCGTGCCGTATTATTAGCACAATAACTTATATAGGTCAAAAAATGACATATACATGGCTCAACAAATGTAACCTAGCTAGAAAGCAGCCGATCCAGGATTTCACACTAGGGTGTTCAAAAAAATTTATCGTAAACAAAAAACCCACAAATAATTTTGATACAGAGGGAGTAATATCTGAAATGTTCATGTGAAAATAATTTCTATTCCATCATAATTATAGTACTGATATGAATGACAGAAAATGAGGATTATTTACTACATGACCATACAATGAAATCAATGGTAATTGGGCTCCACGAATCAAGCAGTTTTATATGAATTGGCATGAAGTTTAGTGAACAAAGTACACCACTTTTAGTCCTTTTACCTTGCATACACCTTCATTAATTTTCTGCCAAAAAATTGGGGTGTACAGATGTACACGCATGCACCCATGTGGACCTACCCCTGAACCTAGATCTACAGAATCTAGGCAGGGATTTCTTCGACTAAAGGAAAACATAAACACTAGTCTTCCCGAAAAAAGGAGGAAAGCACTGACCAGAGAAAACTTTGGATTTGGCCCAAAATGGAAGATAAATGACTGACCTCTTCTCCGTCGTCGTCGCCGTCGACCACTGGCTCGAGCGGAGGAGTCAACAGTCGCGGCAGAAGAGTCACCTGCTCCGGTGGAGGAGCCACCTTCTCCGGATGAAGATCCAGGACGGCGGTGAGGACGTCAAGATGGCCCTGCTGCCCGCTCGACCCCTTGCCAGCGGTGACGGGTTTCTCCAGGTCCAGCTTCATATGGGGTTTGGATGCTTCATCCGCCCGGGCGTCGCCCCCGGCGTGGTCCATCCCTCCCATGGTGCGCGGCATCTCGACGACGGAGGTGTGCGGCATCTCGACGGCGTAGGTGCGCGGCATCTCGACGGTGGAGGTGCAGCGGTGGGAAGGGTGCACGGCGAGCGGTGAGGCGTGGGAGGAGAAAACCCTCATTTGTACCTATCTGTGGATTTGTGGATGGGGAAGAGGACGAGGCGGCCGACGATGAGATTGATAAGGGAGAAGCGGAGCGGCCGGCTCTAGACTTTGGGATGACTTAATTAGTACTACTTTGGCCATGTTCACACCACCCCGTGCGTTGTTCACACCGCCCCTAATCTGCTAGGCAGGTTTGAGATGGGCACGATCGTGCACAGCCAGGATTTAGGAGTAATGCACGTGTCATGTTGTATTTAAAAAAAAAATATGTTGTAAAACTTCAAAAACAAAGCAATGACAAATGAAAAGTTACGAAAATTCAGCATTAACTAGTGGTCATCGGCTTTGATGTAAAAACAATTGATTTGTTGTATTTATTTGTTAATTCCTAAATATTGAATTTCAACATGCACCTAAACCATGGCGGTTAGTTCAAATTTGTCTCATCGTGCGGATTCGTCTACCATATGCATGTCGCTACGGCATCTGGTACCGTCGAGGGGAATCAGATGCGGTGCGATGCGACAGCATTCATACCGACCCATATCATGTACCCCTAGCCAACCCGACCGGCAACATGCACCGCTAGCCACCTCGATCCGAACCATGCCCTCATGTCCACCATGGGCAACACGCTGCTCAACTAGACACATTTTATGGCAAAATAGTGCATGATGCCAAATCTCGGTGTGCAATATGTGCAGTTGGCTAGCGGTGCACGATTTGAGTATAGCTGGCTAGGTGTGCATGGTTGGTGGCTAGATGACTAATAAGTGTGCCTGCGTCATGTCCACGTTGTCAAGGTTGACCGATGGGTGTATACGTGGCCATGTGTGCATGCATCGTGTTGGTCCAGCAGGCGTGCGGTGCATGGGGCGGGCCTTGGTGGCTAGAGACCACATAAAGCGGCACCGAGTTTTGAGGCAAATGAAGGTTCAGGCCCCGCACTCCCTCCATAGGCCAGACTCGTTCCCTCTCGATGGCTTGATCCGGCATGCAATATGGTCCCGTTTCATGTGGCCGTGATCTAGATCTTGATTTTTTGAGGTTACAACCCTAGAAATGCTATAAATGTCCTGAATATGGTAGCAGAGCGATAAAGGCCACGCAATGAACTAACCCCCTCCCCCCGGGTAATTTAAGTTTATTTTTCTCTACTCCTATAAAACACTCAGTTTGTGATGGTGGTGTGCATGTCATCTGTCATTTCTGACCATTAGATCTGCATCTAATGACTGTGATGTAAGCTGTGACATTTTTGGAACAAGACCCCACTTCTTTGCTCCAATTTGCAGAAACCCCTTAGTATCTTCAAAACAATCACATCCCTGCCCCACCTCATCAAGACAGTCATGAGGAATATATTTTGAGTGAAACTTAATACGATTATATTTTTAGTGATATATATATACCAAAACTAGTGTTTTTCTTTCAAGTTTGTGACCATGCATTATTCTACTTTGGATCTGTTGCAAGGCTCGGGCACATTGCTCGCTTCTTAGTGAACGAGCTAACGAGTTTCACGAGTTGCTCGTTAGTAACAACATAACACCAATTTTCATCTTACGCGACAATTTTTGTAGGCACCTCAGCCCATCTATTCAATCTAATCTAGATAGGAGGCAACAAACTAATGCATTTCCTTTTTGAGTCACCATCTTCCTTCTTGAAAACCACATCTACACATTCATCATGTATACCGTAACATATCAGAATCTGTTAACGAGCGCTCGCGAGCTTAACTAGCTTCAAACGAACCTAGCCAGTCAGGGTTTTATGCTACTTAATCTCAACGAGCCGAGGATTAATGAGCACGAGTTTAACAAGCAGAGTAGATCATTAACCCCCCTACTGAAACCTGCAATTGCGTTACACTAGTACCTTAGATGCCAAACCGCACACCAATTAACATAGGTCTACCTTAGTTCAATGCTTCCATATATACAAAACCACACACCACTTAACAGTACTGGTGCACATAGTTCAACCATAAACTTTCACCAACATAGAATAGCCTAGGGTAGTACTTAGCATAGTTTAAACCAAAAAAGCATCAATTCTAGCTGCGAGGGTGCGCACTGACCTAAAGCCTCATCAAGTACTCGGCATACGCGGCGTGCGCCACCCTGAAAGCGTGGCCATTCTTGAGGGAGCCACGGGATGCTCCGAGTGCATGCTGAATGACACTCGTCAGGTCGCCTTTCATCAACTTGTTGCAAAAAGGGCATCCGTAGCCCGGCCTTCCGATTCTAGGCCTGACACGTTTTTCGTGCAACCCATTGTCAAGCTCCCTCGTCTTGCGCCTCCTGTAGATCCTCTGGGTTTCTGGGTCGCTGTCGACGTCGTCAGATAGTACCTACATGTAGTACAAAATGTTGCGTAAGTATATTTAATATGAGAATTCAGCAGGCACAGAGTCTATGAAACATAATATAATAGATGACAGCGTAAAATATCTTCAAATGATCTTGAAAAAATAAATGCATAACTTATTAGTAGCTACATAAGCAACTAAATGGTATAGTACCATATAGTAAAAAAATGAAGGATCAACCATACATGTATGTTCCAAGCCCCGAACACAGATACCATGTCGAAGAGAGCAAACAACTTAGTGCAACAAAATTCACTTATTACGTTAAAATGCATGAAGTGATGATGTAACATGGCAGAGCAGCATACAGATGTACTAATGCAAAAAAATGACTTATAACTTACATGCATGACTTTCTGATGTGCCACTGGTGCATGACTAGATAAAATAGCTAGTGAGCTGTATCTATTTAGGGTTAGAATTTTGTGTGCTTATGATCATGGATATTGAAAGTCCCCATGTTATCGTCGTGGAAGACTCCCCTGTTGATCGATACCCCACCCATCAATGTTCCTGAACTAATCAACGTTCTAGGTAAAGTAGTTATTATGAATTCTGACAATAAGTGATCCCAAATGTTGTACTTACAAAAAAACTAATTAAGATAACTCAAGTAAAACATTGATGATATCCAATTTCTTTCTAAAATATCCATTGCTTAGAGATAATCAATGTTTAAAATCATTGCCACAGCCACATATGGAACATTTAAACCAAAGATCGATCAAGTGCACATAGAACAAAAGCAGCCAAACATGTACTCAACATTTTAATACCTTATTTGCCTTGTACTGACCAGAGAAAACCTAGGATATTACAAAATAAATAAATAAATAAATAAATAAATAAAGGGGATAGATGACTAACGTATTCTTTGTTCACGTCGCCGGCGACCACAGGCTGGGGGAGAGGAGGCAACACCCGCGGCAGACGAGCAACCGGCTGAGGCTGAGTAGCCACCTGCTTCGGCAGAGAAGCCAGAGGAGCTACCTGTTTCGGATTATTAGCAGAATAATTTATATAGATAAAAAACTGACATATACATGCCTCAACAAATGTAATCGAGCTACACGGCTGCAGATCCAGGATTTCATACTTGGGTGTTCAAAAATTTATATTCCAAACTAAAACCACAACAATATTTTTCAAATGGAGGGAGTAATATCTAAAATGTTCATGTGAAAAGATTCTTTTTCCATCATAATGACAGTACTGACCTGAATGATAGAAAATGAAAATTATTTACTTCATGACCATACAATATGACATTTTCATAAACAAGGCATGGTGTTGTTATCCTTAAGTTGCAGAAAATATTTTCACAATCACCTACGTAGGCAATTCAATTCCAAGGTCCAGCTACGTATTTGTATTAGCACAATCACCAACCCTAGCTGGATTTATTAGCAGAATAATTTATCTAGATCAAAATATGACCTATACAGGGCTCAACACATGTAACCTAGCTAGTTACCTAACACATCTACAGAATCTTGATATGGAGTCCATCGATCAAAGATAAAAAGAAACCCTGTCCTTCCCCAAAAATAGAGAAAAGGACTGACCAGAGAACAGCTAGGATTTTACAAAAAGTTAAAGGAGATAGATGACTAATGTCTTCTCTGTTGACGTCGCCGACAACCACAGGCTCAGGCACAGGAGGCGTCACTCGCGGCAGAGGAGACACCTGCTCTGTCTAAGGAGCCAGAGCAGCTACCTGGGCCCACATAAATAGCAGAATATTTTATATAGATCGAAAAATGTCATATACATGCCTCAACTAATGTAACCTAGCGACACAGCTTCGGATCCAGGATTTCACAGTTGGGTGTTCAAAAATTTATATTGCAAACTAAAACCACAACAATATTTTTCAAACGGCTGAGATCAAGTTGGCTTTTGACTCCAGAAGGCATTCTTCTGCCTCTGCTTCTGTTACTTGATACGTCTCCAACGTATCTATAATTTTTTATTGTTCCATGCTATTATATTATCTGTTTTGAATGTTTTATATGCATTAATATGCTATTTTATATTATTTTTGGGACTAACCTATTAACCTAGAGCCTAGTGCCAGTTCCTATTTTTTCCCTGTTTTTGAGTTTCGCAGAAAAGGGATATCAAACGGAGTCCAAACGGAATGAAACTTTCGCGATGATTTTTCTTGGACCAGAAGACATCCAGAGGACTTCGAGTGCACGTCAGGAAAGCCACGAGGTGGCCACAAGGTTGGAGGGCACGCCCAGGGGGGTAGGGCCCCCCACCCTTGTGGGCCCCTCGTGACTCCACCGACCTATTTCTTCCTCCTATATATTCTCAAATATCCCAAAACCTACCAGGAGAGCCACGAAAACACTTTTCCACCGCCGCAACCTTCTGTACCCGTGAGATCCCATCTAGGGGCCTTTTTCGGCGTCCTGCCGGAGGGGGATTCGATCACGGAGGGCTTCTACATCAACACCATTTCCCTTCCGATGAAGCGTGAGTAGTTTACGACAGACCTACAGGTCCATAGCTAGTAGCTAGATGGCTTCTTCTCTCTCTTTGATTCTCAATACCATGCTCTCCTCGATGTTCATGGAGATCTATTCGATGTAATACTTTTTTGCGGTGTGTTTGCCGAGATCCGATGAACTGTGGATTTATGATCAGCTTACCTATGAATATTATTTGAATCTCCTCTGAATTCTTATATGCATGATTTGATATCTTTGCAAGTCTCTTCGAACTATCGATTTGGTTTGGCTAACTAGATTGGTTTCTCTTGCAATGGGAGAAGTGCTTAGCTTTGGGTTCAATCTTGCGGTGTCCTTTCCCAGTGATAGTAGGGGCAGCAAGGCACGTATTGTATTGTTGCCATCGAGGATAAAAAGATGGGGTTTACATCATATTGCTTGAGTTTATTCCTCTACATCATGTCATCTTACTTAATGCGTTACTCTGTTCTTCATGAACTTAATACTCTAGATGCAGGCAGGAGTCGGTCGATGTGTGGAGTAATAGTAGTAGATGCAGGCAGGAGTTGGTCTACTTGATACGGATGTGATGCCTATATTCATGATCATTGCCTTAGATATCGTCATAACTTTGCGCTTTTCTATCAATTGCTCGGCAGTAATTTGTTCTCCCACCGTAATATTTTCTAGCTTGAGAGAAGCCTCTAGTGAAACCTATGGCCCCCGGGTCTTTCCATCATATAAGTTTCCGATCTACAATCTTAGTTTCCTATTTACTTCCTTTGCAATCTTTACTTTCCGTTCCATAAACCAAAAATACCAAAAATATTACTTTACCGTTTATCCATCTCTATCAGATCTCACTTTGCAAATAACCGTGAAGGGATTGACAACCCCTTTATCGCGTTGGGTGCAAGTTGGTGTTTCTTTGTGCAGGTATTCGGTGACTTGTTCGTTGTCTCCTGCTGGATTGATACCTTGGTTCTCAAAACTGAGGGAAATACTTACTCTACTTTGCTGCATCACCCTTTCCTCTTCAAGGGAAAAACCAACGCAAGCTCAAGAAGTAGCAAGAAGGATTTCTGGTGCCGTTGCCGGGGAGATCTACGACAAGTCAAGACAAACCAAGTACCCATCATAAACTCTCACCTCTTGCATTACATTATTCGACATTCGCCTCTCGTTTTCCTCTCCCCCACTTCTAAAATGATTTTCGAAAAGATTTGCCTTTTCTTCGCCCCTCTTCCGTTCATCTTCTTTGCTTGCCTTTTGGTTGCTCGTTTGCTAGATTTGTTTGCTGCCACCATGTCTGAAACTGGGGAGGTAATCGCTGAAAAGGATAGTAGTAACAATGGGGGAAACTTTGATGCTCTTGCTAATTCTAAAGAGTCTACTATTTTGCACGCAAAAAAATTCGCATTTGTAGCGGAAATATTATTGGGAAAGGGGTTATTCAAGATTTCTTTACTTGTGCCGGCGCACTCCCCACTTTCGGTGGATCTATCCTTCATAGGACCAATAGTCTTGCGGATGCTATCTCTTTCCTCATAGTTGAACTTGAAAGACAGTTTGTTCACATGCATCCATCCATACAAAGGATTTTTCTAGAGTTTTCTAATATTGAGCATTCTTCTGTTAAGCGCGCCGCCACTATATTCCTAGCACATGAGTTTAGATTTATTATGAAAGAAGCTAGTGAAATGTTTGCGCATTACAAAGTAGATGGTGGTCGTCCTCCCATAGAGGGAATTCTTTTTAATCAAGAGGACATAATGCGTTTACGATCTCTAGATCATGTTGCTTATAATGAAAATTTAAGAAAGCGAGTCCCTACCGATGTTTTAGTTGATAAGATTTCTAAGCTTAATGATAATTTTGCTATACTAAACAACGGATTTGGTTTCTCTCTTGGACACAAGCTCATGACTTTTTTCCAAAAGAATGCTTATAATGATGAATTAGTCATACAATATGAAGGGCCGAAGGAGGAACCAATTCCTCCCGAGATCGATCTTGGGGATTCTTATCCTATTAAATTTAGCCCTTTTGATTACTTTTGCTTGCCACAAAGAAAACTTGCTGCTGAACATAGGGAGTATGAGATGAGTTTTCGAGATTTGCCTTATCATTATTATGATTACATCTAGATCTATTCGTGTTTTATGCCTAGCTAAGGGCGTTAAACAATAGCGCTTGTTGGGAGGCAACCCAATTTTATTTTTGTTTTTGCTTTTTAGGTTCAATTTTGCAATAAATAATTCATCTAGCCTCTGGTTAGATGTGTTTTGTCTTTTAATTAGTGTTTGTGCCAAGTAAGACCTTTGGGATAGCTTACGGTGATAGTTGATTTGATCCTGCTGAAAAACAGAAACTTTTGCGCCCAATCCCAGAATTTTTTAAATTCACTGGAGCGTGGAATAACTCTGAATTTTTTACACAAGATTAATAAACAAATTTCTTAGGCATTCCTAATTTTTCAGAATTTTTGGAGTTACATAAGTATTCGAAATATCCATATTGCTACAGACTGTTCTGTTTTTGACAGATTCTGTTTTCTATGTGTTGTTTGCTTATTTTGATGAACCTATGGCTCGTATCGGAGGGTATGAACCATGGAAAAGTTGGAATACAGTAGATATTACATCAATATAAATAAATAATGAGTTTACAACAGTACCAAAAGTGGTGATTTATTTTCTTATACTAACGGAGCTTATGAGAATTTCTGTTGAGTTTTGTGTTATGAAGTTTTCAAGTTTTGGGTAAGGATTTGATGGACTATGGAATAAAGAGTGGCAAGAGCCTAAGCTTGGGGATGCCCAAGGCACCCCAAGGTAATATTCAAGGACAACCAAGATCCTAAGCTTGGGGATGCCCCGGAAGGCATCCCCTCTTTCGTCTTCGTCTATCGGTAACTTTATTTGAGGCTATATTTTTATTCACCACATGATATGTGTTTTGCTTGGAGCGTCTTGTATGATTTGAGTCTTTGCTTTTTAGTTTGCCACAATCATCCTTGCTGTACACACCTTTTTAGAGACACGCATGAATCGTGATTTATTAGAATACTCTATATGCTTCACTTATATCTTTTGAGTTAGGAAATTTTGCTCTAGTGCTTCACTTATATCTTTTTAGAGCACGGCGGTGGTTTTATTTTATAGAAATTGATGAACTCTCGTGCTTCACTTATATTATTTTGAGAGTCTTTAAAAAAGCATGGTAATTTTCTTTGGTTATAAATTTAGTCCTAATATGATGGGCATCCAAGAGGGATATAATAAAAACTTTCATATAAAGTGCATTGAATACTATGAGAAGTTTGATTCCTTATGATTGTTTTGAGATATGAAGATGGTGATATTAGAGTCATGCTAGTAAGTAGTTGTGAATTTGGGAAATACTTGTGTTAAAGTTTGTGATTCCCGTAGCATGCACGTATGGTGAACCATTATGTGATGAAGTCGGAGCATGATTTATTTATTGATTGTCTTCCTTATGAGTGGCGGTCGGGGATGAGCGATGGTCTTTTCCTACCAATCTATCCCCCTAGGAGCATGCGCGTAATACTTTGTTTCGATAACTAATAGATTTTTGCAATAAGTATATGATTTCTTTATGACTAATGTTGAGTCCATGGATTATACGCACTCTCACCCTTCCACCATTGCTAGCCTCTCTAGTACCGCGCAACTTTCGCCGGTGCCATAAACCCACCACATACCTTCCTCAAAACAGCCACCATACCTACCTATTTTGGCATTTCCATAGCCATCCCAAGATATATTGCCATGCAACTTTCGACCGTTCCGTTTACTATGACACGCTCCATCATTGTCATATTGATTTGCGTGATCATGTAGTTGACATCGTATTTGTGGCAAAGCCACCGTTCATAATTCTTTCATACATGTCACTCTTGATTCATTGCACATCCCGGTACACCGCCGGAGACATTCATATAGAGTCATATTTTGTTCTAAGTATTGAGTTGTAATTCTTGAGTTGTAAGTAAATAAAAGTGTGATGATCTTCATTATTAGAGCATTGTCCCATGTGAGGAAAGGATGATGGAGACTATGATTCCCCCACAAGTCAGGATGAGACTTCGGACAAAAAAAAAAGAGGCCAAAAAAATGAGAGAAGGCCCAATAAAAAAATAAAAAAAAATGAGAGAAAAGAGAGAAGGGGCAATGCTACTATCCTTTTACCACACTTGTGCTTCAAAGTAGCACCATGATCTTCATGATAGAGAGTCTCCTATGTTGTCACTTTCATATACTAGTGGGAATTTTTCATTATAGAACTTGGCTTGTATATTCCAATGATGGGCTTCCTCAAATTACCCTAGGTCTTCATGAGCAAGCAAGTTGGATGCACACCCACTTAGTTTCTTTTTGAGCTTTCATAAACTTATAGCTCTAGTGCATCCGTTGCATGGCAATCCCTACTCACTCACATTGATATCTATTGATGGGCATCTTCATAGCCCATTGATACGCCTAGTTGATGTGAGACTATCTCCTTTTTGTCTTCCCCACAACCACCGTCTATTCCACCTATAGTGTTATGTCCATGGCTCACGCTCATGTATTGCGTGAAAGTTGAAAAGGTTTGAGAACATCAAAAGTATGAAACAATTGCTTGGCTTTTCATCAGGGTTGTGCATGATTTAAATATTTTGTGTGATGAAGATGGAGTATAGCCAGACTATATGATTTTGTAGGGATAAGCTTTCTTTGGCCGTGTTATTTTGAGAAGACATAATTATCTTGTTAGTATGCTTGAAGTATTATTGTTTTTATGTCAATATTAAACTTTTGTTTTGAATCATACGGATCTGAACATTCATGCCACAATAAAGAAAATTACATGGATAAATATGTTAGGTAGCATTCCACATCAAAATTCTGTTTTTTATCATTTACCTACTCGAGGACGAGCAGGAATTAAGCTGGGGGATGCTTGATACGTCTCCAACGTATCTATAATTTTTTATTGTTCCATGCTATTATATTATCTGTTTTGGATGTTTATATGCATTAATATGCTATTTTATATTATTTTTGGGACTAACCTATTAACCTAGAGCCCAGTGTCAGTTCCTGTTTTTTCCCTGTTTTTGAGTTTCGCAGAAAAGGGATATCAAACGGAGTCCAAACGGAATGAAACTTTCGTGATGATTTTTCTTGGACCAGAAGACATCCAGAGGACTTCGAGTGCACGTCAGGAAAGCCACGAGGCGGCCACAAGGTTGGAGGGCACGCCCCCCCACCCTTGTGGGCCCCTCGTGACTCCACCGACCTATTTCTTCCTCCTATATATTCTCAAATATCCCAAAACCTACCAGGAGAGCCACGAAAACACTTTTCCACTGCCGCAACCTTCTGTACCCATGAGATCCCATCTAGGGGCCTTTTCCGGCGTCCTGCCAGAGGGGAATTCCATTTGGAGGGCGTCTACATCAACACCATTGCCCTTTCGATGAAGCGTGAGTAGTTTACCACAGACCTACGGGTCCATAGCTAGTAGCTAGATGGCTTCTTCTCTCTCTTTGATTCTCAATACCATGTTCTCCTCGATGTTCATGGAGATCTATTCGATGTAATACTTTTTTGCGGTGTGTTTGCCGAGATCCGATGAATTGTCGATGGAAGTTGGTGTTTGTTTGTGCAGGTATTCGGTGACTTGTTCGTTGTCTCTTACTGGATTGGTACCTTGGTTCTCAAAACTGAGGGAAATACTTACTCTACTTTGCTGCATCACCCTTTCCTCTTCAAGGGAAAAGCCAACGCAAGCTCAAGAAGTAGCATTACTCAAGAAATGAAAGAGTTAGGAGTAATATCTAAAATGTTCATGTGAAAATATTCTTTTTCCATCATACTGACAATACTGACATGAATGACAGAAAATGAAGATTATTTACTACATGACCATACAATATGACATTTTCATAAACAAGTCATGGTGTTGTTATCCTTTACTTGCAGAAAATATTATGCTAAAAATAAGCAACCAAAAAATATATTTCAAGTAGGGATTATAACAAGTCTAAAATATTACATCCTATGGTAATTGGACTCCAGGAATCAAGCAATTGGTGTTGAGCAAATTGAACGACAAAATTTATGTCTGATGTATTAAGCGTTAGAGGCTAGTTTTATACGAATTGACATGAAGTTTAGTGCACAAACTACACCACTTTTAGTCCATTTACCAATAAAACACCATATATAAGAAATTTCTGCCAAAAAAATTCGGGTGCACTACTGTACCGGTGCTGCTACTATCAAAATTTGGCATCAACACATTTTGGATGCATGAGAGCCATGGGATCAGAGTGGTTGGTAGATCTTAAAAACAACATAACCTATACAATGAGTAGCCGATCCCCACACCCATGCACCCATGTGGATCCACCCTGGAACCTAACGGATCTAAAGAATCTAGGTACAGATTTCATAGATGGAAGAAAAGCAGAAACCCTAGCCATGCCCAAAAATAGAGAAAGGACTGAACAAGGAAACCTAGGATATTACCAAAAATAGGAGTTAGATGACTGACCTCTTCTCCATCGTCATCGCCGTCGATGCCGACCACGGGCTGCGGCAGAGGAGGCAGATGGCGTGGCAGTGGAGTCACCTGCTCCGGCGGAGGAGCCACCTGCTCCGGCGTAGGAGCCACCTGCTCCAGATGAAGAGCCTGGACGTCGTCGAGGACGTCAAGACCGCCCTGCTGCCGGCTTGACCCCTCGCCGGCGGCGACGGGTTTCTCCATGTCCAGCTTTGCACAGGGCTTGGATGCTTCATACGCCAGGGCGTCGGCCCCGGCGTCGCTCCTCCCTCCCATGGTGCGCTTGGGCATCTCGACGGCGGAGGTGCAGATGCGGGAAGTGCACGGCGAGTGGTGAGGCGTGGGAGGAGAAAACCATCGATTGTGGCTATTTGTGGATTTGTGGATGGAGAAGAGGACGAGGGGGCGGCAATGAGATTAATGCTATGGGGAAGCGGAGCGGCCGGCTTTAGTCCTTGGCTAGTCAAACACAATTGTTGCCACATTCACACCTCCCCGTGCGTTGTTCACACCACCACGTTTGCCACGTCAAAATGCAACTTCTCACTAAAATGAATGGCTCAATCATGCACAACCATGATTTAGGAGTAATGCAACTTCCCTTAAAAAAAAGTGTAATGCAACTGCTCCCTCATTACACAGAACAAAGTCATATAGTGGGATAACTCCATTTGTAGGCTTGTTTCATGTGCACGTGCCAAGTTTTATATTTGTCCGAATATATGTTGTAAAACTTTACAAACAATGGAATGGCAAATGGATGTGACAAAACTTCGTCGGCAACCGCGCGGATTCGTTGCCATATGCCCGATGTCCGGTACCGAGAAGGGGAATGTTGATCCACGCAATGCCATGCGTTTCATCTGGACCCATATCATGCACCCCTAGCCAACCGGGCCGACAACATGCGTCGCTAGCCTTCTTGATCCAAACCATGCGCTAGTGTCCACCATGGGCAGAGATCCCCATGTGGACAGGTTTGCTAGCACTAGTGAATGACGTCGGATCTCGGTGTGTAATATGTGTAGCCGCGTGTCGCTTTGGCATGCCTGGCATACCGACGGGAGGGACTCGTTGAAGGTCCAACGAACTGCGGTGGGGTCAATGGTGGATGTATGGTGTGGGTCAACCTAGCTAACGGTGCATGGTTTGAGTATAGGTGGCTAGGTGTGCATGGCTGGGGGCTAGATGGCTAATGAGTGCGCATGTGTCATTTGTACATTGTCAAGGTTGAACGGTGGGTGTCTACGTGGCCATGCGTGCATGCATGGTGTGTGTCCAGTTGGCGTGCGGTGTAAGGGACGTGCCTTGGTGGCTAGGGCCCACATCTTGCGGCACAGAGTTCTGAAGCAGATGAAGGGGCGGGCCCCGCTCTCCGTCCACAGACCGGACTCGTTCTCTCTCGATGGCTAGCTCCGAGATGCGTTTTGGTCCCGTTTACACACAACCTACGTGAAGGCTTATGCGTGCCGCTCTCGATGTTCGACCACACCCACACCGCGACAGGTCCCAAGAAATTCCGATCCCTCGTGAATTTACACGGATTATAGGGGCGGCAGACGACACACCGGCATTTTTGCCCATGACAACGGCTCTGAGGCGGCCCTTCCCATTGGTAGCACATGGCCCATATATGGACCAGATAGCTTAGCATGGGACTGCCACCCCAATCCCTGCTATGATTTCATGTGGCCGTGGTATAGATCCTGAATTTTCGAGGATACTACCCTAGAAATGCGGCAAATGTCCCGAATATGGCACGCGGGCTCCGAGAAAGGCCGGGACCTGGCATGTGCTTTTGGATTGTTCTCCGTTGACCCGAGAGAAAGCACCGACAAAAACGGGGAACGGGCCCGCACTCAGTGCGCAAACCGGACGTGTTACCTCAAGGTAGCTAGTTCCAAACCATGCACCCCCGCCGTCTAGACCCACGTGGCGCACCACTTAGGCACTAGACCTACACCACTTATGCCAGCCCCCAAGCCAAGCATTCCCCCCGTGTAGACTCATATATCGCACCTTGCAAAATAGCTTAGCACAAGACTTTCCCCTCGATTTCCACAACATGCACCACTACAAGTAAGTGTCCACAAAATGGACTATCCCATTATCAATTTTTTTGCCAAAACAAGTAAGTTTTTTCTAAATTGCTTGAAAATAGCAAGGTTTATGTTAAATTATAATTTCACTAATTACACATTATAAGGTGCATTTTTTTTGTCCCTCAAAAAGGGGTGCATTACTTTTTGTAAACCCACAAAATTCCTTCCTTCCCTTCTGTCAAAAAAAAAATTCCTTCCTTCCCTCGAAAAAACGAATCCTTCTTCACCCTCTCACGATCACGTTCATGGTGGCCTCGCCCTATAATCTAGGAATGGTCGATCCAATCTCCCCACGGGGGCCAACTTCCACGCACTATCTATCTTGGTTGGTTGCAAATATCTCTCCAAAATGGTTTATTATGGGAAAATCACATTCTTTTGTTTTTCCTTCCAAAGATATGTGGCGAAAAAACATGGAACAAAATTGTAGGAGGCATGGTGTGGGATACGTGCACATGCTGTCTTTTTGTACTACAAGTGCACTTGTTGGCAAATTGCATGTGCACGTGTCATGTTTCAGTTTTTCTTGAAAATTATGTTGTACACCTTTACATAGACGCTTGAATTATTGTTTTCATATGTTAATAATTCCTAAATATTGAATTTCAGCATGCACTTAGCACAAGACTTTCCCCCCGATTTCCACAACATGCACCACTACACGTAAGTGTCCACAAAATGGATTATCCCATTATCAATTTTTTTGCCAAAACAAGTAAGTTGTTTTTAAATTGCTTGAAAATAGCAAGGTTTCTGTTAAATTATAATTTCATTAATTACACATTATAAGGTGCATTTTTTTGTCCCTCAAAAAGGGGTGCATTACTTTTTGTAAACCCACAAAATTCCTTCCTTCCCTTCTGTCAAAAAAAATTCCTCCTTCCCTCGAAAAAACGAATCCTTCTTCACCCTCTCACGATCACGTTCACGGTGGCCTCGCTCTATAATCTAGGAATGGTCGATCCAATCTCCCCACGGGGCCAACTTCCACGCACTATCTATCTTGGTTGGTTGCAAATATCTCTCCAAAATGGTTTATTATGGGAAAATCACATTCTATTGTTTTTCCTTCCAAAGATATGTGGCAAAAAACATGGAACAAAATTGTAGGAGGCATGGTGTGGGATACGTGCACATGCTGTCTTTTTGTACTACAAGTGCACTTGTTGGCAAATTGCATGTGCACGTGTCATGTTTCAGTTTTTCTTGAAAATTATGTTGTACACCTTTACATAGATGCTTGAATTATTGTTTTCATATGTTAATAATTCCTAAATATTGAATTTCAGCATGCACATAACACACGGCATCCAAGCTTCGTTGGCGACCGCTTGGATTCGTCTTGCATATGCCCGCTGCCCGGTACCTGGCAGGGGAATGTGGATCCACGCGATGCCATGCGTTTCATCTGGACCCATGTCATGCACCCCTAGCCAACCGGGCCGACAACATGTGCCTCTTGGCTTCTCGATCCTAACCATGCGCTAGTGTCCACCATGGATAGAGATGCTCAGGTGCACCGGTTTGCTGGCACTAGTGAATGACGTCGTATCTCGGTCTGCAATATGTGTAATCGCGTGTTGCTTTGACATGCCTGGCATGCCAAGGGAAGGGACTCGTCGGAGGTCCAACGAACCGAGGTGGGGTCAATGGTGGATGGATGGTGTGGGTCAACCTGGCAAACGGTGCATGGTTTGAGTGTAGGTGGCTAGGTGTGCATGGCTGGGGGCTAGATGGCGAATGAGTGCGCATGCGTCTTGTGTACATTGTCAAGGTTGATCGGTGGGTGTCTACTTGGCCACGCATGAATGCATGGTGTGGGTCCAGTTGGCATGCGGTGCACGGGACAGGCCTTGGTTACTAGGGTCCACATCTTGCGGCACAGAGTTCTGAAGCAGATGAAGGGGTAGGCCCCGCACACCGTTCGTAGGCCGGACTCGTTCCCTCTCAATGGACAATGGCTCCGAGGTGGCCCTTCTCTTTGGTGGCACATGGCCCATATATATGGACCAAAGATCTTAGCATGCGATTGGTACCCCATTCCCTGCTATGATTTCATGTGGCCGCTATCTAGATCGTGAATTCCCAAGGATACTACCCTAGAAATGCGACAAATGTCCCGAATATGGCACGCGGGACCCAAGAAAGCCTGGGACCTAGCATACGCATTTGGATTGTTCTCCGTTGACCCGAGAGAAAGCACCGATGAAAATGGAGGAACGGGCCCGCACTCAGTGCACAAACCGGACGCGTTACCTCAAGGTAGCTAGATCCAAACAATGCACCCCCGCCGTCTAGACCCACGTGGCGCACCACTTAGGCACTAGACCCACACCACTTATGCCGGCCCCCAAGCCAAGCATTCCCCCCGGGTAGACTCATATGTCGCACAGCGCAAAATAGAATTAGCACAAGACTTTCACCCCGATTCATGAGGTTACTACCCTGTGCACCCCTAGCCAGCATGATACACTGCATGCACCTAGAGCTACCTGGGTCCACAGCATGCACCACTACACGTAAGTGTCCACAAAACGAACTAACCCATAATCAACTTTTTTTGCCAAAACAAGTAAATTGTTTTATAATGGCTTGAAAATAGCAAGGTTTCTGTTAAATAATAATTTCCTTAATTACACATTATAAGGTGCATTTTTGTCCCTCAAAAAGGGGTGCATTCCATTTTGTAACCACACAAAATTCCTACCTTCCCTCGAAAAAAAGAATCCTTCTTGACCCTCTCACGATCACGTTCACGATGGCCTCACCCTATAATCTAGGAGAGGTCGATCCAATCTCCCCACGGGGGCCAAGTTCGACGCAATAGATATTTTTGGTTGGTTGCAAATTTCTCTCCAAAACGGTTTATTATGGGAAAATCACCTTATATTTTTTTACTTCCCAAGACATGTGGCGACAAAATCATGGAACAAAATCGTAGGAGGCATGGTTGGATACGTGCACATGCTGTCTTTTTCTACTACAAGTGGACTTGTTGGCAAATTGCATGTGCACGTGTCATGTTTCAATTTATCTTGAAAATTATGTTGTACACCTTTACATGGACGATTGAATTATTGGTTTCATATGTTAATAATCCCTAAATATTGAATTTCAGCATGCACCTAACAGATGGCATCCAAGCTTCGTCCGCAACCACGGTATTCGTCTGCCATATGCCCGTTGTCATGCGTTACATCTGGACCCATATCATGCACGCCTAGGTCTGTCATGTTCTATTCCTAGGCATGAAAAGATCTTCTCGTACCCGATGTTGCTAATTGGACCGACATGTACAACTAGTATCAATGGTAGAGGTGTTTCACTGTGTGCCACATCCAATAGTTCGCAAAATTTCTTATCTCAAACTAAAACTTGCAAAATAGGGCTCCCCCCTCCGATTTCAAATACCAAACTATCAGTCATAGAGCCAACATCTTTTTAGTAGAGATTAAGGTACTTCCACATTAAACCTAATACTACAAATTCAAAGGATCAACTTAATACATTAACAACACATAGGGATGTAGCCCAGGAATCCAACGAGTAGAGACAAAAGGAGGAACAAAAGCTGGAAGAAGAAGGATCAGCCAGCAGCAGTACCATCAGCCTCCTAGCCTCACAACTCCAGGTCTCCAGCCTTGTGAACTCCAGGTTTTATCCTGCGAAACACGAATGGAAAAGTTGCTGTTACAGATTAGGACTTAGTGAAAATTACAGTTATGCTGAAACAGTTATAATGACTAGCAGTGTTGACATGATGGTTACAACAAGCAAACAAAACCAAGCTCACAAGTTGCAACTTACTTTTAACATCAAACAATTATATTAACATGACCACTTTAGAGCAAGATTTTACCATGCAACATAAACTTGTCATAGCAACAAAAGGCATGGCATGAAAGTATTGACAACATAATGCAAATAATGTTTAGGAAGCATGGCCATAGGAGTTATATTTTTAGTGGCAACCTTCAAGCAAAGTTGCATAGTTTTATAACAGACAGAGGGGCTGGAATTGGTAGAGGCACACTGAGGTTGGCTAGCCATCGAGGATGACCAGTGGGCCAGGGGCCACATGGCTGGGAGCGTTTGTGTGTGTGACTGCCGTGGGACCCGGATGCCAGTGGCTTTCTCTAAAAACAAAAGGGGGGGGGTTTATAGTTTAGTGGGAACCATCAAGCAAATTCCATACAGCGTCAAAAAGCTACCAAACTTGGCATGGATGCCCACCATGTTGCCATGTTGGTACAAGGCTTTGGAAAAAAATTGGTCCCACTTCAAGGATGTCGACAAAAACGTCCTTCGGACGGACCTTTCCCTCCTACGCGAACGTCCTCCGGTGAAGCAGGTTAAGAATGACACCAATTTTTTGTCTTTTTTACACAGTCCACAAAAAATGTATTTTTTGCATAGGGTTTTGAAATGCATTTTTTTTATAATGGGTGTATCTAAATTACAAGCCAAAACGGGCTAAAAAACCATGTCCAAACAGTAGCACAATATTGCATGAACAAAGCTGGTAGCTCTACCAAAAAGCAATCAACAACTCAAAAAAGGTTCAAATATAGTAGCAAGAACTTAATAATAGAAAGACACATAACAAATTTTTGGAGTAGAAGTCCAGGTGAACATCAAATTCCACCACTACAACAGTACAAATTTAGCCTAGGGTTCATATAAATCATAATCCAGCCCCCAAAAGCATGTACTCAAATCTTCATACAATTTATTGAGATTAAAATGCCATCTAGCATTCCCTCTCTAAACTATTATCATCACTACCACCACGACTATAAGCACGAGCAGTAGGAAGATTAGGAGTGGGGAAGCTTACTCTAAACAACGGTAACGCCACCGTTCAGACAAGGAGAGTGGCCAGGGAAGCATGGAGAACGGCGGGGAAGAGAGGTTGCGACCACTGTCCTCCTCCTCTTGTGCTTCGAAGTCTCCGATGACTCGGCTGGAGGCTGCACAATCTGCAATGGCACCTCGTGCACGGTTGCTACCTGATCCAGTGGATGCTCTACCCTGGATCTGAACACCCACCACCTTCGCCTGACCCACGCGTTGGGCGAATCGGCCTGCTCCATCGCCCAGAGGAGGATCTCGATCTTGTTGATCGGTTGTGCGGACGGGGGGTAAAGCTTGTTCTTTTCTTTCTTCGTCATTTCCTTCATAGTGGCCATCGTCGTCCAGCACATCTGTCGTGTGTTGTCAAACCAAGAAAGGATGCCATCTTGCGCGGGTCACCATCGGTGATCTGCTCGATCTGCTGCTCCATCGAGGGGGGGGGTGGATGTGGAAGAGGAGATGAGCAAAGTTGCGGCGGCGAGAAGGAGGAGATGGCTGCTGTGGATTTGGAATGCAGGAGAGGGAGGAGATGCCTGCGGTTGCGTAATGGTGATGGAAGAGGAGAGGACCCTGGCGGCGGCAGTTCTGCATTGGATGAGAGGGGCGGCGCGTGATTTTTTTTCCTATGACTAAAATGCCCCTAGATTAAAATGTGTCCCCACAATGTCATTAGTACCGACCCCACAAGTTGTAGTACTTTCGAATACTTTCATCTGAATACTTCCCAGTACTAGGTATTTGTGTGCCATTAGATTGAGAGCAACGAACGGTCCAAAAAAAGCCCAACCACTGTAAAACTTGTATAATAAATATAGATAGTTCGGGCCAACCAAAGCCCACAGCATGAGATATAGTACGCTTACAACTTAAATAACACCAAGACTAATATAGATAGATAGATTTTGCTAAAAAAGATAGATAGATAGATGGCCGCCGTCTTCTCCACCAGGCTACTCCTCGCTCCTCCTCCGGGCGCCCTTCACTGCTCCTCCGGGGTGTTGTTGATGGGGTACGATAGAGTGTGCATGCGCTCCATGGTGGGGAAGATGTTGTTGTAGTCCGTGAAGATGTTATGGGTGGTGAAAGCTATGAACTCACAGCCACACCAGAACACGCGGCCGAGGAGGTAGAATGCGTCGAAGGGGTTGGTGAAGTGGGCAAGGATAGCAACCACAACCCCATTGTGGATGACCTCTTGGGCTCGGTACATCCTTGGAGATCCCCGGGGGAGGTGGCAGTAGCCGGTCCCAAGGAAGAAGTCGGTGAACTCCCTTGCGCCCCTCCACCTTGACATCGCCCACACACGGAGGGTGCTCTCGACGTACACCCCGGCGGGGTAGAGCATCTCCGGCACGGTGGGGGGGAGCGGTAGGTTGGCCCGGTGTACTGCATGGCTGCGGCGGGCTGGTTCTTAGGCTGTTTGTGGTGAAGAAGAAGAAGGGCAGACGCAAAATACAGGTGGGAGAGTATGGGAGATGGATGAAGGGTGTGAGAGGAAGAGGAAGACGATAGGTGGCTTAAATAGCCACCGTGGCAGTAATGGGGTCAAATGTGAACAAGTTTTTCCACCCACCGCGGCATCGGGAGTGTACACGCGTGGGAAACTGTAGTCTGAATCAAAATGCGGCGTTTAAGTGCTGCCCTATGTGCCGTCGGTCGGGTCAAGCGGGGACGGCTCTGCGGCGCGTGCTCCTTCACGTATGCAACGTAGGCTGAAGCGGGCGCATGCATGCAACCGCATGCTTGCATGCAACATAGGCTCGCTCGGGCGCATGCAACGGCGGCAGACATCGCTCGGTCCAATGGGTGCGCTTCTTTACACAGCCCAACGGCGCGCATGCATGGCAGCCCACCCTCGAGCGCAGAAAAAAAACAGGCGCAAAAAAAACCAACGTAAGTATTATATGATTTTATCGACGCGAAAACCCTAGAAAATCCTTACAACATCAAAAAGCTATGAAACTTGGCAAGGATGCTAGTCATGTTGGTACAAGGCTGTAGAAAAAAAAAATTGGTCCACTTCAAGGATGTCGACAAGAACATGCTTCGAGACGGACCCTTCCCGTCCTACCCGAAAGGCCTCCGGCGAAGCAGGTTTAGAATGACACCAAATTTTGCCAGGATGTGAGTCCAATGAGATCAACACTTGTTCATGTTGGCCAATGTGGCACTGACTGTCGAAGGAGATAAAGATTGATACTTGTTCATGTGGGCCCGTATTTTTTTGTACATTTGGTGTCGACATAACACAAAAAAAACATGACTATATGCTTTTAGGTCTTCACCCTCCCCAATTTGTTGGCCAACTCAGCAGGTTTTGCCTTAAGATGCCACCTCTTTCTGCCAGCTGCAATTGCTGTGGTTTTGGAATGCTGGTTCTCTTTCTGGCAGAACGGGCATTTATAGCGACCGTTATGCCGGTACATAATCTTTGCAGCCATGAGCCACTTGAAGATTTTCTTTCTGAAAGCTTCCCTCAGCTATAGGTAGTTGTCCCATTCTTCCAAATCTGCAATCTGGTATTAGAAGAAAAAAAAAATCTCATGCCAGCGAATTGTACATTATATCAAAGGCAGGCATAAATGGATTGTTTTTTCTTTGTATTGGTTTTCTAAAACTTTGGTTATATGAAAGACAGGCATAAAATGGAATACAAATGATCCATTCATCTAAATTTGCAAACCCTAGGACTGATGACCGCACGATTAATAAAAAAAGCGAACAGTACGATTGTCTGTACGACTAGCGAGGAATAACAAGAGAGCAATTTCTAGGGTTAACCTCGAGAAGGCAAATTCTAGGGTTAATCTCTGCAGACACTAACCGATTCGTCGTCGTTGGTGCTGTGTTGGACCAGCTGTGGCTGTGAATCAGCGGCGACGACATCCTTGTCGACCAGTTCCTGCCTGGGGTCCACATCCGTCACACGGAGCGCACCAGCCATGCCCCCTCCTCCCGTAGGTAGGATCATCCTCGCCGGTAAGAATGTGAGCTTTTTTGGCGGCGGCGAGTAGTGGGCGGCGACGAAGACATGGGTGGATAGGCAGAGGCGATCAAACGCTGGAGGCGGGAGCGAGATTTGGGGAGTGAAAATTCAATTTGTTTGGGAGAGAGAGGTCAAGGCCGCGCACACTTCGTCACTTTTGAATTTTACATAGAAACATGCATGTATACGGCCAATCGTGCACACCCAGAGATTTGCCCGAACCAACCAATCAACCAACCAAGCAAAAGAAAAGTGCACGTTGTCGATCCACAAACATGGCAACATAAACCGAACACCAAAATAGGAGGGACAATTTTTTTGTTTTGCACAGTACTACTAAATACTAGAAGCGACAACTACTCAAAAAAAATACTAGAAGGGACAGTTGGCACATTAAATTTCACGTGGCATCTAGCTTTTTTGTTCATCGCTAGCTATGTTGTACCGATTAGGCAAAATGAATGGATAATTATTAAACCCTAGCTATTGTCAAGGTTTATCGGTGTGTGTCTACGTGGCCAACTGTGCTTGCATGGTGTGGGTCCAGGTGAGTGTGATGCACAGGACGGGCATTTGTGGTTAGGGCCCACATCAAGCGGCTCCGAGTTTTGAGGAAAGTGAAGGAACGAGCCCCGCACTCCGTCCACATGCCGGACTTATTCCCTCCCATTGGCTAGATCCAGCATGCGATATGGCCTCGTTTACACTTAGCCCGCGTGAGGGTTTATGCATGCCGATCTCGGTGTTTGACCACACCCTTCATGGGTCATACGATGAGACCGCGTCGGGCCCCGTGAAGCACCGCCTAGGCACAAACCGCACGCGTTACCTCTCGGTAGCTAGATCCAAACCATGCACCCCCGCCATCTAGACCCACGTGGAGTACCACCTAGACACATGACTCGTGACACTTACGCCAGCCCCCGAACCATGCATCCCCGCCGTATAGACTCATACGTGGCCATGTGTGCATGCATGTTGTGGTTCCAGCTGAGTGCGATGCACGGGACGGTCCTCGGTTACTAGGTCTAACATCACGCGGCAACGAGATTTGAGGCAAATGAAGGAACGGGCCCCGCACTCCCTTCACAAGCCGGACGCATTCCCACTCTATGGCTTGATCCGGCATGCGATATGGCCCCGGTTGCGTACAGCCTACGTGAGGGCCTATGCATGCCGCTCTCGATGTTTTACCACACCCTCTAGGGGTTGTATGATTACACTACGCTAGGTCCCGTGAATTTTTGGCCCCTCGCGAATTTGCATGGATTATAACAGCAGCAGACGAGCATCATAGCCTAGAGAACGGCGTCGAGGCCACCCCTCCCTTTGGTAGCATATGGTGCATATATGGACCAAAGAGCTTAACATGGGGCTTTCATCCCAATCCTTGCTATGATTTCATGTAGCCACCGTAGATCTTGAACTTTCGACGTTACAACCCTAGAAATGCGGTAAATGTCCCGAATATGGGAGGGAGGGGGCAAGAAAGGCCATGCAATAAACTACCCCCATAATTTAAGTTTGTTTTATCTGGCAAGACAAACAAGTTTTTTTAAATAAGGATTTTTAGCATGTTTTAATAAGGATTTTATAATTTCACATTATAAGGTGCTTTTTTCCCCTAAAACAACGGTGTTGTAAACACACAAAGCTCCTCATTGAGCCTCTCACCATCACGTTCATGTTGAACTCACCCTAAAATCAAGGAGAGGTAGATCGAATCTCCCCACGGGGGGCAACCTCCACCTAGTAGCTAAATATGGTTAGTTGAGAATTTCTCTCCAAGTCGTTTTTTGAGGCAAAATCACATTCTTCTTTTTTCCTCCAATATTGTGGCGAAATACATGGAAGAAAAATTGTGGGAGGCATGGTGGAACGAGTGCACCTATTTTTTCCCTCCAAAAGTGCACTTGTTGCCATATTGCATGTGAACGTGTCACCTGTACAAACAATTGAATTGTCATTTTTATTTTGTTAACAATTCCTAAATATTGAATTTCAGCATGCACCTACCCCATGGCGGTTAGGTCAAATTTGTCTTATCCAAGCTCCGCCAGCGACCGTGCAGATTCTTGTACCATGCACGTGCTGCTCCGGTGTCCGGTACCGGAGAGGGGAATCTGGATGTGATGCAATACAATTCATGTTGACCCATATCATGCACCCTTAGCCAACTGGGCCGACAACATGCACCGCTAGCCACCTCGATCTAGACCGTGCGGTAGTGTCCACGATGGGCAAAGATGCTCAGCTGGACATGTTTGCTGGAACTAGTGCATGATGCCCAATCTCGGTGTGCAAGACATGTAGCCGTGTGTCGCTTTGACATGCTTGGAATACCGAGGGAGGGACTCATTGGAGAACTAACGAACCGAGGTGGGGTCAAGGGTGGATGGATGGTGTGGGTCAACTTGGCTAAAGGGGAATGGTTTGAGGCCATTTGAACAATGTATGCCATGGCTATGGTCATGAGCTACCTCATTTGCCTTACCACGAAATTTTACATAAGAGGACAGTGTAAACGTAAAAAAATTGAGTTTTATTATTGGATATCCTATTTGTTATATTTATGGCACCATGTACAACAAATTTGGGGTTATTTGGAGATGGTCGAAAAAATCACTTCATTACAGACGGACCGTTTGGTCTCACTTAAGCGAGTTTTTATAACAAGGTGGTTTTTTCGACCACATCCAAATCACCTCAAATTTTGTACACATGATCTCTTTCATAAACATAGACAGAATATGAAAGTTTTCTATTTTTTAGAATTTTATATAATTTATAGTGGCTCAGTGAAACTCAGGTACATACCTCTGACTTTACCTTAAGGGGACAGTGTAAACTTCATTATTGTTGAAATTTCTTTGATAATCATGTTTATTAGATGTATGTGACAATGTAAAAAAATGGGTGATTTGGAGATGGTCCAAAAATAAACATGTGACCATATACAAAAGAAAAGCCCACCTCTAACAAGAGATTTCAGACCCCACGGCCTGCATACGACTAGAAGCCCAACCATATGGGCCAGGATGCAGGCCCGTGGGATATTCATTTCTCCTGCTAGTAGGCCCCACAGGGCATACACGGAGCTGGATAGAGAATATGTTGTTTCAGTGAGAGAGGCTCATGCAAATGCTTTCTCAGCCGCGTATATAAGCAGGTGTGTGCGCGTCTCGCTTAGCGAGGTGGAACTAAACTCCCACCACCCGTTAGCTGCGCCCTATGCGACTCAGCGTTGGGCCAAATTTTGTTGGACTGTCCCAGGCGAGCCTCACCCGCGTGCTGGACCACGCGTCCATGTAGATGGTTGGGCTAGCCCATCTTGTATGCATATCCTTTTTTTTCACATATTCTCTTTTATTTATTATTACAGTTTTAAAACAAAGATTGTTGTAAACGCACAAAACTCCTCCTTCAGCCTCTCACCATGACGTTCACATTGAAATCACCCTAAAATCAAGGAGAGGTCGATCTAATCTCCCCACGGGGGGCAACCTCCACGGAGTAGCTAAATATGGTTACTTGAGATTTTCTTCCCAAGTCGTTTTTTCCTCCAATATTTGTGGTGAAATACATGGAACAAAAATCGTGGGAGGCACGGGGGCTACCTTTTTTTTCCTTCCAAAAGTGCACTTGTTGCCAAAATGCATGTGAACGTGTCATATTTCACATTTTCCTTAAAACATGTTGTACACCTGTACAAACAATTGAATTGTCGTTTTCATTTGTTATCAATTCTTAAATATTGAATTTCAGCATGCACCTATCCCATGGCGTCTCATCCAAGCTCCGGCAGCAACCGCGTAGATTCTTCTACCATGCACGTGTGCTGCTCCGGCGTCCGATACAGGAGAGGGGAATCTTGATCCGATGCTATGCGATTCATGTCGACCCATATCATGCACCCCTAGCCAACCAGGCTGACAACACGCACCGCTAGCCGCCTCGATCCAGACCATGGGCAAAGATGCTCATCTGGGCATGTTTGTTGGCACTAGTGCATAATGCGCCAATCTCGGTGTGCAAGACGTGTAGCCGTGTGTCGTTTTAACATGCTTGGCATACCGAGGGAAGGGACTCGTCGAAGACCCAACGAACCGAGGTGGGTTCAAGGGTGGATGGATGGTGTGGGTCAACTTGGCTAAAGGTTTACGGTGGGTGTCTATGTGGCCAAGTGTGCATGCATGGTGTGAATCCAGCTGAGTGCGATGCACTAGACGGGCCTTTTCGGCTAGGGCCCACATGAAACGGCACCGAATTTTGAGGAAAATGAAGGAACGGGCCCCGCACTCCATCCGCATGCCGAACTCGTTCCCTCCCATTGGCTAGATCCAGCATGCGATATGGCCTTGTTTCCACATAGTCCGCATGAGGGCTTATGCATGCCGCTCTCGGTGTTTGACCACACCCTTCATGGGTCATACGATGAGACCGCGCCAGGCCCCGTGAAGCACCGCCTAGGCACAAACCGAACGCGTTACCTCTCGGTAGCTAGATCCAAACCATGCATCCCCGCCGTCTAGACCCACGTGGAGCAGCACGTAGACACATGACTCACACCACTTACGCCAGTCCCCGAACCATGCATCCCCGCTGTGTAGACTCATACATGGACATGTGTGCATGCATGTTGTGGGTCCAGCTGAGTGCGATGCACGGGACGGGCCTTGGTTACTAGGTCTAACATCACGTGGCATCGAGATTTGAGGCAAACGAAGGAACGGCCCCCGCACTCCCTTCATAGGCCAGACGCATTCTCTCTCGATGGCTTGATCCGACATGCAATTGTAGGGGAAAGCAGCAGAAAACAAAAAATTTCCGACCTACGCACCAGCCCAGGAGCACTATGAAGACTGCATACAAGGTTTTGATCTTTTCGTTACCGACTCGTAGCGCAGCGGAAGTAGAGTCGATGATGATCGGCGGTGCAGATCCCTGCAGCTAGGATTTTACAACCTCCCAACCGCGAGGATGTACTCCCTCATTTGCCCCTCAGACAGCCCTCCGGGAGGCGGTCGGACAGTCCCTCGGACAGTGTCACGGACAGCCCTTCGGGAGGACCCTCGAAACTCAGACGGTTACTCGGACAGTCCTTCGGGAGGACACTCGAACAGCCCCTCGGGTAAAAGGACGAAACTACGACCTCTCTACGGGGTTGCACACATACGGTGTCATCTATCCGGCAGGGCTTCGCCGTCCAGAACTAGTTCCCACCGGAACCCAGACAGCCTTTCGGCACTACGAAACTATTTCGTGGGAGGGAGAGAGAATGCCAGATCATGCATGGCTTGTGTGAGAGAGTTGGAGTGAGTATGGAGAGATCCTCTCCATCTCCTTATATAGTGGTGGAAGGGGTGAGGGGGGGCCGAAATTCAGCCCACAAAACATGCACCCACCAAACAAGGAAAACATGTTCCCACCAAACATGGAGAAAACATGTTCCCTTGTCCATGGTGTTCCCCCATGGGGCCCCACCTTCCTCCCAACACTCTCCACCATTTGTGGAGGCTGCCCCCACCATGGGGGGCCCCCCAACACCCTTTGTCCAGCCACAAGGGGCTGCCCCCCAAAGGGGAGGCGCCCCAAAACAGCCCCCCCCCCACGTATCATGGGATCTTGTCCCCTCACGCTGGGACAAGATGTTTTCCGCGACTATTACTTCTGAAAATTTCTAAAAAGTCCCAGAACATTTTCGGCACCCTCTAAAATTATCTGGTTGCGCTCCGGAACATTTCCGGTATGGTGGTTTAATTTATAACCATCTTCGTTTACTCTGTAAACAGTTCCGGCAGCTCCGAAACTTCTTTTCGGTTTTTTCTCCGGAAAAATTCCAGAAGTTACCAGACCAATCTGGCAACCTCCAAAACGTTCCCGGTGCTTGCCGAAACCTTTTTGGATCAATGGTTTTATCCGAAACAACTTTTTGGTTTTACCGAAACTTTTTCGGTGTTCTCTCCGGAACTTTTCCGTTGTCTCTGAAAGTTTTCCAGTGACTTTCTCTCGGACTCCTTATCTAGTATTTAGCAGATAGATGACCCTTAAGCGTGTGACCCTATAGGTTCGGTGAAGCATAGACATGACCGGAACACTTTCCGATTAATGATCAACATCGGAGTCGTGGACACCCATATTGACCCCTATACCCACACAAATGAATATTCGAGTGAACCTCCAGTTGTCGTGTGCTATTCCTGTTGCTTCGCGATATGTTAAAAATACCCGAGGTGAGACATGTTGGCTTCCCCGTGGATCAACAACTTGTCCACTAAGCCAGTTACCTCGTTACCGGTATTGTTCTCTTTTCTCGTTCTCGTGTTCCGGCATCCCTGTGATCAAATCACATTGTGTCTGGCCAGACGATGATGGATACCATAACACCGAGAGGGCCTAGAGATATCTCTCCATTGTCGGAGGAGCAAATCCCAATCTTGAGCTATCAAGTTACTTGACATACTTTTCCATAAACCCGTAAGCCGCCGTAATAGCCACCCATTTACGGATGACGTTTAACAAACCCCAAAGTGCATGAAGCAAGCATGAAGAAACTCGATACTGTCATGGTCTAAGGAATCATGCAAACGTTAACCATCTCTATGTTATTTAACCATTAACTTGTGACGAATGTATCTCATAGCATAACATCAATTTGGGTCGATTCAACACAAATGTTCTCCTAACATTGTGCCCTCAAAGTTGCTGGCATAGACATGCCCATGATCAGGAAAACAGAACCATCATGCAACACTTGAGCTAGTCTTAGAGGCCAGACTAGGAATACATTTTACCGTTTATTATTCCACACGTGCATATGAGTCTTCCTCCGAGCCTCATGGTTATTGTAGACTCGAGGACCATAGCAGTTATAGCATGGAACATAAACATAATTATGAACAGGGAGATAATCAATAACATTTATTATTGCCTCTAGGGCATATCTCCTACAGACTCCCACTTGCACTAGAGTCAATAATCTAGTTAATGCTAATGCACTTTACACCCATGGCACACTGGTGTAAAATATGCTTTGCATGTGGTATAGCCTGATGTCCAATAGATCTGACGACTTCAGCTCCGTGTGTAACTATGCATATCCTCGTGTTTTCACGCTTTCACAAAATGCATATTTTGTGTGGACTCGGCTTTGTATATATGTTAATCACAGGTCGAACCTTGGTTCCTCAGACTGAGCTATGGAGCAACTATCTGCAATAGTGTCCCATTGACCAAAGCCTTCTTGGAACCATACTAAGTTCATGAATGAACTATATGATTCAACATCTTGTTTGTCACTTCGAAAGCGGCAACATACTTAGCCTCTATTATAGAATTCGCCATAGTAACTTGTTTGGAACAATTTCAGACTAACGTGCCACCATATTGTGTATCACACAAAACCCTTAACTTAAATCGAAAATCGCATGGAGCATTGATGAAGACTGTATCGATGTAATTACTTACAACGAGTACTTCATGATCTCTGCTTGCGAGAAAACATGTCATCAGTACTACTCTAGTACTCAATGACATCTTTCACTGTTGTCCCATGATCAGTACTTTTGATCACTTCGGTATCTATACTCACAACAACTTTGGAGTATTGGACATATCTGGTTGGTTTTACATACCATGGAATACATGATTAATCCAAACACAAGAGTGTGTGGAATCTCCATCATGTATTTTACTCATCAGTGTTTTGGGACACCGAGTCTTGCACAAAACTCTTTCCATGTGACTTCGGCAAGAATCACTCTTGGCGTTTTTAAATGCTAAATTTTTCTAGCATCTTGTCAATATGTATTCATTGCTTAGCCCCATTAGGTAAATCTATCTGCATAGATCATCATGCCTAATATTGAGGCTATTTAGCCCAAGCACTTCATAGAAAAACTATTTTCAAATGAAGTCCTAATTCGTGTTAAGAAATTTATTTCCAATTAACAATGTGTCAAGCACACAAGGTTTTTAGAAATGTTATTATGCTCCCACTTACTTTCTTGAAACCACAAGCATCTTCATTACTCATTGATGAAGTCAAACCCCTTTGACCATTCCATCAAAAACGAAGATTCCAACTCCATTTTGCTCAATTCTGTCCATTGCTGGAACTCTGAAGTTTGCATACTTACTAGCATCCTCTAGATTGACAAAATATCTTGGACTGTAACACATGCAAGTCCTTGGTTTCATTTCTATTAGATGGAAATCCTTTCATCATCCATGTTTCATATCTCATGATTGAAATATGTATTAATTGCTAGTTCAACCCGAATCGACTTTAAGCATTGCTATGGTGAAACAACCTCATCGTAGTCAACTCCTTGAACTTGTTATTGCAACAAGTCGAGCTTTATGGATAAAACATTTTTATCTGTATCAGTTTTTAGTTCCATAATAATTCGTTAGACTCTAAGTCTTCTGAAAGCTGTATCAAGATTTTAATCTTGAATCACTTATATGGAAACTATCTCGGATTGTATTGGCATTTAGCCAATTCCGGAGTCAGGGCCCATCAACGCTTCCTTGTGTATTGTAGGTATACTATTGTCTAACAACAATATCTCGTATGCGCACCTGAGAGGTTTGCACGAGTTTCTCCTACGTGGTTCAGCTGCAAGTTCGACCGAAGTCCATACATCTCATGTAGAGGCTTCCGTATCAGTCACAGTAGGAAACTCTGGAATCACTTCCAAGGTCTCATTCCTTTGGTCTGATCACGAAGATATTGTTATCTCGTCGAGTTGCACTGTTCGCCCACTCACCTTTTAAAAGAACCATTTTCTACAAAAAAAAACATACCGTTCTTTGTGGCAAACCTATTTGCCTCGGTATAGTGAGGGAGTATACCCAATAACTTGGGATAACCTACAAAGTAGCACTTGTCTGATTTGGAATAGGTCCGTAACCTTTTACACAAGCCCCATATTCCAAAAGTTTAAGAAAAGATATAACATGGTTGGCGTACCATACCATGGTGTCATTTCAACAGACCTGATGGAGCTCTTTTCAGTGTAAAAGCCACAGTCTCTAAAGCATTACTTTTAAAAAGGGATAATGGCAAATTTATTTATGTCATCTTTGATCTTACCATGTCATAAATGGTTCGATTACATCTTCACGGACTTTCCACATGCATTGGTGTTCCGGGAGGTGCAAGTTATGAAACCCCTTTCACAACTCATCAGACATTCGCTAAACTTGTAACTCAAATATTCCTTTGCGCAATCAAATTGTAGAAACATAATTTTCTCGTTACAATAACTTCTACTTCATTTTGAAAACCTTTTGAATGATTTCAAAAGATCCAGACTTACGTCTCATCAAGTAAATATCCATATATTTACTTGAGTCATTTCAGAAGATAGACAAATCCACTACTTGCAACAACCTTTATTGAACTACACACATCAAATGTATGATCACCAATAAGTTTGTTGCTCATTCCTTATGGCCAGTGAACGGTATTTCAGTCACTTCACTTTTCGGAGGTAAGTTGCAAGTGTCAGGTGATTCAAAATCAAACGACTTCAAAATCCATCATAATGGAATTTTCCATGCGGGTTTCTCCAATGTGACCAAATGCAGTGCCACACTTGTGTGGTATTCGTTTAGTCTTGCAACATTTAGCGTCAGTGTTATGGATGTATCATATTACTATCAATATTCATAACATACATCCCATCTATGATGGAAGCATGGCCCTTCATGTTATTCATAATACTGAACAACAATTGTTGTTTTTATGAACAACTCTTTTGCATCAAACATTGTGCAATGGGCTAGAGTGTATGAAACTCTAAAATGAATTATGAAAGTAAACCCAGAGGTAATGTATTAATATCAATATTCATAACATACGTCTCATTCATAATGAAAGTATGGCCCTTATGTTATTCATCACACCGAACATCAAAAGTTCTCTTATGAACAACCTTCTTGCAAGATACCTTATGCAAAGGGCTAGAGTGTCAAACTCTAAAATGAATTATGGAAGTAAATACATAGGTAATACACCGGTGGAAGGTATAGTAACTATTACTATGTTTCCAGCGTGTATCAAAACCTCATTCCTGGCTAGTATTTCAGGCCATAGTAGTTCTTACATCGAGTTGCAACAGAATGCAATCGAGCTGGTATCTTTGTGATTAGCTCACAATACCCAAGAATTAGTGATTAACATGTTTAACCATAATTCCCAAGAACTATATCTTTGACCAGCCTTCTATACATCAAAAACTTGTATGACATTCACACATGAGCTGGATATTCCAGTCTTCTTTCCTTTTGCCTTTATACTTCTAACAGTTTAACTTTTAGTATTTCTCCTACTCTCAGAAGAAGCACCCAACTCAAGAGTGGAGTTAGCCCCGGACTTCCTAGGCGTGAAAGTTTCACTAACACCCTTCAGACACTTCCTTTCTCTTTAAGTTGTTGTTTTATTCACCTTTCATCATATGACAGGCATTCTTCTGGATCCCTTTCTTATCAGTCTAATGCATAGTAAACACCTTTACTAATAGTTTGCAAACAAACATTGCTTTGTTTGTATCTGGAAATGATTTTCAGTTCCATGAATATCACATAACTATCCCAAACTTTCGAAGTTCGGGTCTCATGGAAGCAAACATATTGCACTTTGACCGTAACGGAATTCTAGCTTTTGGATCGAAGGACGAGAGTCTCATCATCCATTGCATTATCGGGAGGATACCGAAAGTATGCGATAGGACAAAATCCTTCTTGGCACTCTTGAGGACAATCCTCACATTACGTTACCAACAGTAAAGTTTTAACCAGATAAAAACAGCTTTTTCAATTTTAATAGGGAAGGTGGAAACGCGAGCCATTATTCTACAACTATTTTGCAAATCACACTTTAGACAGTGTTCAAAATTAATTGCACAGAGAATTAAACAAGTTAATTCTACAGTGCGCTCCCACTCAAATCAATATCTCTCATAATTGATTGTGAGCGATTCAAGATCTGCATTTCAATTCAACGCCATTGATGGTGAGCATCACTGATGACGAAAATCTCAATCGGTAGGCAAACTTGACAATCACATCTCCATGTGACTCTTGTTCATATTTTGATGCGTGTGTTTTGAGCTCATGACTTTCATTCCTGAACGTCAAGACAACCAAGTGATCTCGCAGCGAGGTCTCAACTCACCCGCCTCACATTTCTCTAATCGTTCGTACCCATGTCAGCATGGCGCACCCCGAAAAGATAGGTGCCGTGACGGTGCTACACTTGGGAGAACACTAACTACTTGATATTTTTGTGAGAGATCACCCTAATAAAAGCGACTACCATGCAATCAAGAAGGGTGCATCATAAGGGATAAACATCTCAGGCAATTCATAATAGCATGATATGGTATAGCCCTTTCTGACGGAGAAGTCTTGTATTTCTTCGTCCTCGGCATTCACATCGGTGTTCACCTTCACGAAGATTGCCACCACCTTGTCGATGCACCAGATAATATTGCTATCTCTATAGCTAATAAAATAATGCATTACTTAAGGTTGACACGTAGGTCATTAAAGTGACAATCATATGGCTCCAGCCATCATGCCGAATCATGACACGCAGGTCATGTTAATTTACATTGTATAGTCACCTCATGCATAATCGAATTAATAAGAGCACTACTATACCACATCACATGCACATGCAAACCATCCTGCAAAACCAAGTTAGACACCTCTAATCGGTTCATGCAAAAACTTGCTTTACGTGGCTTCTAAGGTTTCGAAACAAACCGAAGCTACCAACGTTCATCATCAAGCATGATTATTCAAGTCGCTAGATTAACTTTCCAGGGTGTATGAAACACAAGATAATAAAATCTCGAGCCCCATACTAAACTTCGTCATACGCATGACCCCCGTGCAGATCATATCTGCATTGCCTTTTCATCTGCGAAATTTCATCTTTCTTTTTAACTACGATGGAATTCAATGAACAGTTAGCACTTCGTTGATCAATCAGGATCACGGAGTGCCAGAACTTTGAAACTCCACCATGCCATTATCAAGATCCGAAATATGCAAATTCCAGGGAAGCAACAAGAACATCGGGTAATAGATTTCATCTGCTACCCGCATAAATAATTTTCAGTAATAGAACTCATCTACTACCTAATTATATTGTGCAAGACCCATACATCTCTATGTATTCTAGATCGCAACCTGCATCTACGCATAGCACGGCTCATGATGCCACTGTAGGGGAACACAGCAGAAAACAAAAAAATTCTGACCTACGCACCAGCCCAGGACCACTATGAAGACTGCATACAAGGTTTTGATCTTTTCGTTACCGACTCGTAGCGCAGCGGAAGTAGAGTCGATGACGATCGGCGGTGCAGATCCCCGCAGCTAGGATTTTACAACATCCCAACCACGAGGATGTACTCCCTCATCTGCCCCTCGGACACCCCTTCGGGAGGCGGTCGGACAGTCCCTCGGACAGTGTCACGGACAGCCCTTCGGGAGGACCCTCGAAACTCGGACGGTTACTCGGACAATCCTTCAGGAGGACACTCGAATAGCCCCTCAAGCAAAAGGACGAAACTACGACCTCTCTATGGGGTTGCACACATACGGTGTCATCTATCCGGCAGGGCTTCGCCGTCCAGAACTAGTTCCCACCGGAACCCAGACAACCTTTCGGCACGAAACTATTTCGTGGGAGGGAGAGAGAATGCCAGATCATGCATGGCTTGTGTGAGAGAGTTGGAGTGAGTATGGAGAGCTCCTCTCCACCTCCTTATATAGTGGTCGAAGGGGTGAGGGGGGGCTGAAATTCAGCCCACAAAACATGCACCCACCAAACAAGGAAAACATGTTCCCACCAAACATGGAGAAAACATGTTCCCTTGTCCATGGTGTTCCCCCATGGGGCCCCACCTTCCTCCCAACACTCTCCATCATTTGTGGAGGCTGCACCCCACCATGGGGGTCCCCCCAACACCTTTTGTCCAGCCACAAGGGGCTGCCCCCCAAAGGGGAGGCGCCCCAAAACAGCCCCCCACGTATCGTGGGATCTTGTCCCCTCACGCTGGGACAAGATGTTTTCCGCGACTATTACTTCTGAAAAATTCTATAAAGTCCCAGAACATTTCCGGCACCCTCTAAAATTATCTGGACACACTCTGGAACATTTCCGGTATGGTGGTTTAATTTAAAACCATCTTCGTTTACTCTGTAAACAGTTCCGGCAACTCCGAAACTTCTTTTCGGTTTTTTCTCCGGAAAATTTCCAGAAGTTACCAGACCAATCTGGCAACCTCCAAAACATTCCTGGTGCTTGCAGAAACCTTTTTGGATCAATGGTTTTATCCAAAACAACTTTTTGGTTTTACCGAAACTTTTTCGGTGTTCTCTCCGGAACTTTTTCAATGTCTCTGGAACTTTTCCAGTGACTTTCTCTCAGACTCCTTGTCTAGTATTCAGCAGATAGATGACCCTTAAGCATGTGACCCTATAGGTCCGGTGAAGCATAGATATGACCGGAACACTTTCCGATTAATGATCAACATCGGAGCCGTGGACACCCATATTGACCCCTATACCCACACGAATGAATATTCGAGTGAACCTCCAGTTGCCGTGTGCTATTCCTGTTGCTTCGCGATATGTTACAAATACCCGAGGTGAGACATGTTGGCATCCCCGTGGATCAACAACTTGTCCACTAAGCCAGTTACCTTGTTACCGGTATTGTTCTCTTTTCTCGTTCCCGTGTTCCGGCATCCCTGTGATGAAATCACATTGTGTCTGGCCAGACGATGATGGATACCGTAACACTGAGAGGGCCCAGAGATATCTCTCCATCGTCGGAGGAGCAAATCCCAATCTTGAGCTATCAAGTTACTTGACATACTTTTCCATGAACTCGTAAGCCGCCGTAATAGCCACCCATTTATGGATGAAGTTTAACAAACCCCAAAGTTCATGAAGCAAGCATGAAGAAACTCGATACTCTCATGGTCTAAGGAATCATGCAAACATTAACCATCTCCGTGTTATTTAACCATTAACTTGTGACGAATGTATCTTATAGCATAACATCAATTCGGGTCGATTCAACACAAATGTTCTCCTAACATTGTGCCCTCAAAGTTGATTGCATAGACATGCCCATGATCAGGAAAACAGAACCATCATGCAACACTTGAGCTAGTCTTAGAGGCCAGACTAGGATTACATTTTTCTGTTTATTATTCCACACGTGCATATGAGTCTTCCTCCGAGCCTCGTGGTTATTGTAGACTCGAGAACCATAGCAGTTATAGCATGGAACATAAACAAAATTATAAACAGGGAGATAATCAATAACATTTATTATTGCCTCTAGGGCATATCTCCTACAACGGTATGGTCCCGTTTGCACACAGCATATGTGAGGGCCGATGCATGCTGCTCTTGATGTTTTACCACACCCTCTAGGCGTTATATGATGACACCACGCCAGGACCCATGAATTTTTAGCCCATCATGAATTTGCATTGATTATAACGATAGCAGACGGGCATCATAGCCCTAGAGAACGGCGTCGAGGCCACGCCTCCCTTTGGTAGCATATGGCGCATATATGGACCAAAGAGCTTAACATGGGGCATTCATCCCATTCCCTGCTATGATTTCATGTGGCCGCGTAAGATCTTGAACTTTCGAGGTTACAACCATAGAAATGCGGTAAATGGCCCGAATATGCGAGGGAGGGAGGGGGGGCGAGAAAGGCCACGCAATTAACTACCCCCATAATTGAAGTTTGTTTTTTCTGGCAAGACAAACAAATTTTTATAAATAAGGAATTTTTAGCACTTATTAATAACGATTTTATAATTTCACATTGTAAGGTGCATTTTTCTCTCTAAAACAAAGGTGTTGTAAACGCACAAAACTCCTCCTTGAGCCTCTCACCATCACGTTCACATTGAACTCACCCAAAAAATAAGCAGAGGTCGATCGAATCTCCACACGGGGGGGCCAACCTCCACGCAGTGGCTAAATAAATGGTTAGTTGAGAATTTCCCTATTTTTCTTACGGTTTTCCTTTGTTTTTGTTTTTTAGACAAAAGGGTTTTCCTTTGTGTTTTTTTATTAGTAACAGAGGGTTTTACTTTGTGACTGGTAAGCGGCCTATGGGCCTGTTTGGTTGTTTCTTTATGAACTGGACCCACGGGCCGTTATTTTCTGTGCTTGACACGGAGAGGGTCCGTGTCATCACCCGCATCGCCCACACACCCCTGCCCCCCTCACCCCCGCCCTCCCTCCCCCCCCCCACACACATACCACCCCGCCACAACCCCGCCGCCACCTCGCCTGGTCGCTCTCGACGGTTGGAGCAGAAGAGCGCAGAGTGAGATTGGGAGGCTGCCAGCAAGCACCTAGCGACTACCGGCGACTAGGTGAGGTGAAAAACCCTAACTTGTAATCTTTGACTTCTTTGTTCCTTTGTTGTGTTGCCGTTTCGGGAGTTGGATATGGTTTTCAAAGTCGAAGATTAGATTGCTAGGATTTTTAAATCGGAGGTTAGATGGAAGGCGATGCAGAGATTGAAGGAAGTTTTCTACATCGGTGGCTTGCTCGGTATTTTTTTTCTAGGGTTTCGGTATTCCAGGGTTTTCATAACAATGAGCAAGTGCAGATGCCTAACACAATAGCAGCAAATATCAGCAAACAGTCCTTTAAAAACTTAAAAAAAATTGGCCTTGTGCAGTGGCGAATCCAGGAAGAAACCGGAGGGTGGGCTCAAAACTTATAGGCTGGGCTAGTGGATTAAATTCCTTTTTTGGCCGAAATTAGGTTGGGTTTAGTAAGGCAGCCATTAACTTCTAGTCCTAGATTGCAAGTCAACTAAACATTTCTCAGAATAATATTTACTGCAGTTTTTTTTGCAGAATATGAAATTTTGATCCAAATATTTGTATCTTTCTAGGGAAATAACAATAACCTCTTAATTCTGTTGCCCAAATTAAGTTCATATTTTAAAGATTATAAATGTGAGGGCGTACAATATATTAGAGTTTTTAGGAATTATTTTAATCTTTATTTTGTATGCTTATGTAGTACCAGGAAAAAGTGAAGTAAGTTCATTTTCTACAATATGATAGACAAGTGGCTAATTAAGTTGGTTACCCTGACGATCCTTCGTCCTTCCAGAACAGATTTTCTTTTCTTTTTCCAGGAATAGATTGTTGGATGCGGATGTATGTATATGGGATGTATGTTGAAGGTGTGCGTGTGTACATTCGGGAGGGCCGAGTAACAGCACTAGTAGGATTTATGTTTTGATAGGACTTTTCTCAGAGATTACTGCTCAGTCTCAGACACTACCTCAGTTGTGCTACAGAGGAGGAGGAGCCAATGCCGCGCGTGGATGCTCGGGATGAGCCCATGCTGCCGGTCGAGGATTAGGAGAAGGACATGTCTGAACAAGCTGTGGTGCGGCGGGCACGCGCTGCGTTGCGGGGTTATGAGGAGTGGAGGGCGAGCCACCCTCTCAATTCAAGTGTATGATAGTTGATTACTGATGCAGTACCTTTGTTGATTATACTGTATGATTGTTGCCTCGTGTGTTTACATGCTCTATAAGCCCTTTTCTAAAATTCTCATCCTTTGCTTTTCTTCATTTTATTTTGTTTACACAGGTGGTGTGCATAACCTATCGACAGGACTGCAACAGGCCCAATGCCACTGGGTTGACATTTACCATCAGGCTAGATGGGGACACTTCAGCGGTGGTATAAATAAGCATGTCAATTTTTACTTTTATTGTGTTTGTTCCCCTCTACTTTGAAGATCAACAAAATGTAGGAAATAAATAGCAATTAAATTCTACATCTACAGATCATGCCATGCTATGCATGAAACCAGTTCAGCGCCATCCCAGACAGTTCATTGCTTTTTCAAGCGAGAGGGAGCCGCACGTATGATTTTGGCGTGTACAAAGGGAATTCAAGGGCGATCATCGGTGGTGAAAACTGGTGCAGGTTTGTTGAAGACTTCGACCTGCGAGAAGGCGACCTTGTCTCTTTCGATTTGACTGAAGACATTCCTATGGTGTACTTCTGCAACCTGCCAAGGACATGCGATCAAAACGAAGAGGGTAAAGATCCTCTAGAATCAGCTGTCATAATGAAGGGAATTAATCTGATGAAGCAAGAGGAGCTGAATCTACATGACCTTTTGGCGATGAAGAAAGGTTATATAGGTGCATTTTTTGTCCACCGCTTCACCAAGTCGAACATAGCAGGAAAGACGATGGTATGTTTTTGGTGTATTAGTATTTTCTATTTTTGTATGCAATTTTCTTTGTTTTTTCATGGAGAGAAAGATAAATGATATGCTATTGTAGCTGAAACCAGTGAATACACTGATGTGTGTTTTTGCATATCCTTTCGTTTCCCATAACTGAAGATCCTTATGTAATATATCTAGATGTAGCTGAAGATCCTTTTGTTTACTATTCCTTCACATATTTGATAATTTTTCTTCCTATGATGGTGCATACAGAGATTACCGGCGAAAGTTGTCGACGCCCTGAAGACCCCAGGAGATGGGGAGATACTGGGAGATGGGCTTGCTGGCATTCGGCTGTGCAAGGACAATTTCATGCCAGTCAAGTACCACAAGTGTGATGATGGCCGCATCATCTTCGGCAAGTGATGGAGTGATTTTGTTGACAGTGAAGAGCTCAAGATTCATAAAGCCGTTCTTTTCGGTTTCAAGACCACCACCCGTGAAGATCTTCAGATCAAGGTGGTTATGAACATGCTGACCGAGGAGCCACAAATGTAGCACGACAATGCAAGAGTGTCCTTTACACTAGGTATAGTGCGAAAACTATGTTGATAGCAGTTATGCATCTATGGGGTTACGTCTTCATTCTGTCTTGGGTGACGATGACTATGAGAGGAGGACATGTTGCAGTTAGAGTAAATGCTAGGATTGGGCCCTATTCAGGACTCAAAATAGGGCTTACACAGGTGGTTGCTTTATTGGCTGCTGTTTCCCTGGCTATAATCATGAACGATGGTAATGCAAATGGAATCGTTAAGGGGTTTTTATTAATAATTTAAACCATGGAGTTAATATGGTCGAACTACCTATGAGTGTTTGCATAGGAGATGCGGGAAGGGCATCAGTTGTGTTCTTGACTCTTTGGTAATGCAGGAATAATGTGAGATTACAAAATAAATGGTATAGTGATCTTATGATTCTTGTTTAGCTAATTTTCTTGTGGATCATGGGATGGTCTATATTGCAGACGAAGGTGGTAAACAAAGAGGTGCTGATGTTGGGAGCAAAGCTGCTAGAGCATGTAGCAGGTGAATTGTACAGATCATCGCAAGTGTGGAGTCACAGTGTACTGCGGTGTCGCCTGCGCATCTCAGCTATATTTTCTATCCTCTGCCGTAGTTTTATTTTTTGGACCTTGCTGTTAAGTCTGGCTGGTCTTGCTACCATGTATGATTTGTGCTGCTATTTGATTACTTTAGTTTCTAGGTGTAGTTTGTATCAGGGGCTTGAAAGACCATGTGGTTTCTGTTAATGGAAAATTAGAGGGGCGACCCTTCTTTTGATTAAAAAAAATGAACTTTCTCTATTCAATAAAAAAATGAACTTTCTCTATTCAACCCCAGTTGAGAATAGTATTTATGATAAATCTGAAATAATCTTTTGGTAAAAATGGTTATCACATTCTGTATCATAGCTAGCGGAACCGAAACAAAATAAACGTCTTAAGTATAATATCTCGTGAACGTGGATCAAATTAGGGAAGGCAGCTAGAATAAAGGATGATTCAACTTGCATGAAATTTGAACTTACGACTTACTAGCAATATAATAAAGTTTACAAACTATCATCTAGATAAATAGAAGAAACATTTTAGGTTGACTCATTCTTCCTTCCAGACTTCCTCGACCGCCTAGATGGTTTGGCGAGATGCTGGCACTGGCTCTCGAAGCCCTTCTGGAAGTTCACCAAGCACCTGTATACATCGTAGGTGGCATACGCGTCCCTGGAAGCATAATAGATGTTCTTCAAGGGCAAGGGCGCTTCTGCCCATATATGGTGGTCATCTTCTGTGATAGCATCCTTCATCTTGTTGTAGCTATGGTGGATGATGGAACCAGCGTAGTCAGCCAAGCCATACTTTGCCTTAATCTTCACTGGATCAGGAACTCTCCACATACTCTAGATATCCATAAAGTTTCGTACCACCAGACCAATACGCTTGAGTTTTTTCTGGTCATTGTTGATGTCCACCCCAACAAAGGCGTACTCCTCGTCGAGCAGGAAGGCGGCCAGCAGGCCGCAGTGCTCATCAGCAACGCTTATGTGGTACACGAGGACGTAGAGGCCAACGCATACCTGGACCACGGCGGCCATCTGTGTCGGACCACGAGGCCAGGTGAACTCCACATCCAGTCCAACTATCTTCTGGTCATCGTTCTGCAGCCAGTACTTGAATCTGCGAATGCAGTACTCAACACAGCTAGCCTTGTTCGTGTACTTCACAAAAATTACGGTATTGCCATCTGCCCTGACACCATAATCTTTCACGAACGCCATGCCGAAGGACTGTAACTGATGAAACCAGTATAAGACATGAAGCATGACAAGAACATGATAACAGAAAGCCGAGATGAATATGACGGCAGATAGTATAGTAATTCTGGCGCTATTGAAAGTTTATCTAAACAAGTGCATGAACAATTTAAACTAAACATGTACTCCCTCTGTAAAGAATTTTAAGATCTTTTAGATCACTAAAGTAGTGAACCAAAAGTTGTTATATTTCCTTGCAGAGGGAGTATATGCGAATTAACAATCAAAATTTACAATGTTGAAATATTTATCTAAACAACTGCATCAACAATCAAGAATGAACATGTATCTATGAATTGTTCATCGCCCATGCAGATGAATCTGTCTGTACAAACTAAAGAAGCAGGAGAAAAACAAGAAATTGACAAGACAACGGACTAGATGTTGCATGCAGATGAATCTGTGTGTAAAATTCTCATAAGGCAACGGACTACATGTTGCATGCAGATGAATCTGTGCGCACAACATAAAGAAGCAGGAGAACAAGAAATTGACAAGAATAAGGTCATCGTATGTGCTGCTACTGGAGAACTACTAACAAAAAATTGACAGGAAGGAGAATTTACCGATGTAGAAGCCAGATTGTTGGGAGAGTGGGCGACGCAGAGGCAGAGGAACCGTTTTTTGAGAGTCGTGGCAGTGAGAACGAAGCGCCCTCGCGCATGCCCATCTTAAATAATTGGGACGGGACTCGTCCCGCCTGTTGGAATCCTCGCTTTCGTTTCTCATGTTTTCATTTAAAATGGGCTCATCCCATTATAATAGGCCCATAAAGAAAGCACAAGAAGCCCAAACGCTTCACGGTTGAGATTACTGATCTAAATTTGCTAAAAAAAAATATGTGATCTAAAACTACCTCTTCGTGAGATCTCTACGTGATATAAAACTACCTCTTCGTATCGTTTGTTTACAGTATATCCCAAATTCCCAATATTTCCTTGTGGTCGGTTGTTAGAGAATCCCCTATAAATACAAAGCTTTTCACGGCATAGATCGTATACTCCACCCCACGCCTCCAAGACCTAGCCTTCCAGGACTACACCGAATTACCACCCCACGCCGCCCAAAGTAGCTCCCAGGTCGGAGAAGCCGATAGAGCCGTCATCTTCGAAGCCTACGTCAGCCAATCCTGAGATGAAAGAGAAGGGCATGTCAGAGAAGCCGATGAAAGAGAAGGGCACGTCGGAGAAGCCGGCGAAGCAAAAGATGAAAGAGAACGGCAATGGAGCCGGTCGCCATCGAGAGAATCTTCCGGTAACGAGCGAGATCCTTCTATTCTGTATACTCCCTCCTTCCCCAGTCTAATTTTTTGCATGCAATCCCATAATTTACGGCGCACTTGCCTTTTGATCTCATTTAGTTACAGCCATAACTAACTATCCCTATTTTACTGGAAGGGAGGTCGTGGATGCCTTCCTCTCTTAGTTTTTAGTCTTGAATGCCTCTCTCTGTAATGAAACTTGTGCTAATTTTCGTGCTGGAAAGTACTACGCGTAACGATATGGAAAGGAGGGACTAGTAATTTAACTTTGTTTAAAACCAGCTACCGAATCAACAAAATAATCGTAGTACTCCTAAATGGCTGATCAAATACGCAGTAGACAGAATATAAAGTAGTTTTGTACGTAAGTTGTTTTCTCTTTTTGTTGATTGGCCTGTTTTACACTAAACGTCTAGAAATTCAAGACTAGTGTTTGTAGCTAATTTGTTCACTGTGAATCTGTGGTAACTGGGCCAACTTGTGAGTTCTGCACGTTTCAACGGTCACAATGTACATGATTTAATAAAAACATGCAGAAATATGAGCATGCCTCACTTAATTGGCATTGAGAACATCACATGTATGTACTATATTAAATTTTAGAGTCACATGTTTCGGTCCATGTCAACAATTTTAGGCTGCTTGATGATGCCTAGTTGTGTTTTTGGTTGCTTGAGTCACTACTATGGTCATGTTTACTGGACATCATGGTTATCGTCTCTGTTTATATGCCTTAAAATTTGGAAATTGCTAATTTTTTGGCATAGGCTTTCTAAATGACGTTCAAGTTGACTGGAGAACATCATATTGATTCGACTTATGCGAGTTATTAGTCTCTAGTCAATGAAACTGTTGGTGATTGCCCTTAATTTTGCATGGTCTTTACTATAATATTTTCTTGTAATTATATCCTTAGATCACCATATATAGCAGTTAATTTGATTGAACATTTGCTCTCGTGTACTTTAGTAGTAAAAAATGGTAATTGATATTTTTGAAGCTGATGGGAACTAAGGAGTATGTGCTCTTGAATGCTTGCAATGGAACTGCTACATTATTTTTTTGAGATTATCTATAAACTATTGATCTTCTGATCATGTATGCAATTGTTTTCGTAAGTGTGATGCCTGAACTTTAGTAGTGTACATAGACCAAAGTCTGCTCTTTCTACTAAAAAACTATACTATTATCAATCAATTAGCAGACATAGATAGCTTGTTTTTCTATGTCTGGTGTTCATTATATGGCCGAGAAGCTCTATGATTTCATGCAGTACTGTAGAGCACAATTTTGATATTGGCATAGATTAGATCTAGTCGGTTCTATGAGTGTTTAAATGAATACCATACAGAATCTAATCACACTATTTGTACATTCAGGGAACTCAGGTTGCTTCTTTGCTGCAATACGAGAAGTTCATAAAAGAATTAAACCCACAGCAACGGACGTACATCCAGTTGATTGGACTGGGTGAACTTTTGAAGACTCCTGGCATGAGAATGAGACGTCTACTGTGCCAGTCCATCGCTTATTCATATGATGCAGAGCAGGATGCCTTTATAATTAATGGGAGACCATGTAGGATCACACTAAAAGATGTGGAGCATATAACAGGCCTGCCCTGCATGGGGAAGAATCATGTCTCTTCAAATCACAATGATACTTTGGAGTTGTGGAAGGAACTGAAAGACCCCAATAACACAAAAGTAACTTTGAAAGGATTGCTAGCCAAGATGAAAGGCGACAGCACACCTAATTTTGTCAGGCCATTTGTCTTGTACACCATAGGCAAATATGTATGCCCGACAACACAGCAGTATGTGGACAACAGATACCTTGGGATTGTTAGAAACGTTGAGACGATAAAGAGCACCAATTATGTACAGCTTACGCTTGACCATCTTATGGCTAGCGTCAGGAAATTTGTAAATGGTGGAGCAAATCTAGAGGGGAACCTACCACTAATGCAGGTAATACAATCATTATTTACATACCATACATTTAATTTTATGGAAAAAATTCTAAGCTGCTTTTGTTGTAATGCAGACGTGGTACTACGAGAAGTGGAGGGTGCACCAATTGGACTCTATCATCTCGTATGCATCAAGGTTAAGGCCGCTGATCCAAAACTGGAGTGACGAGAAGGCACAGAAGGTTGACAACATAATCAACAAAAATTATATAGGGGTTGGAGAGGTAAAGTGTTAGTTCTGTGTGCCAGGATTATCTACCATATGTTTTGAATGATACTAACGACACTAACATGCAGTATGTCGATGACCTGTTGCGGCCTTTCAATCCGCCACCAGTTGGGACGCCGGTCAAACCGAAGAATGACGGTCAGGTAAATGATGAACATCAGGCACAAATATATATTGTAACTTTGCAAGTACAATCGAAGTTATATGCTTCTAACTGCTTGTAAGTTGCAGGATAAGGCACTCATCGGCCGTGTATTGGCTGATTTGAAAGAAGTTGCCTCCATCGTGCGGGAGGCCAGTGCACAACAATTCGATAGGATGTGCACCCTTGAAAAAAATGGACGAGTGCCTTAGGCGTACCCTTGCGAACGGCAGACGCACGGACGACCTCATCACAGAATTCAATGTAAGTATACCATTATGATTTTCTATAAATAACTATCAATACTCTCCACACTAACTCATTTTTTTAAAGAACCACCGCTATGGAATATTTGATGTTGATCGCCCAGGAGTCGAGGACATACAGCTATCTGACCTGGGAGTACCTGCGGACCCAATGGAGGTCCCAGGAGAGAATACTACTAACCAGCAAAAACAAAAAGATGACACGGAGGTCACTGCCAAAGGCATTTCTGCTAAGGGAATACGAAAAGATTACACGGATGCCCCCATGAAGAACGTAGCTGAAGATTTGCAGCCTGCTCCTAGTTTGCATTCGTGAAAGCATTCCAAAACCACCACTAGCCTTGAAGCTTTCATGGTGATACACATTTTACATCTAACTGATTTTGTTTTAAGTTAACGCAGATTCGTAGCAAACATATGATCTTCCACGTTCAGGATGAAGAAGACAGAGCTGTTGCTGCAGCTTGCAAGGAGAGTCTCAAGAATGTTTCGCAGCTTTATAAAGAGGTGGATGCTTCGCAGGGTGCTCCGAGTTTGGATTCGTGAAAGCATTCCAAAGCCACCACAAGCCTTGAAGCTTTCCAGGTGATGCACATTTTACATTTAACTGGTTTTGTTTTTTTATTTCACACATGTTGCTAGCTAACAAGTGCTTTATTTCGAATCACAGGATCCTCTGAATTTGAGGCATAATAAGAATGTGCGAAAGGCTGAAGAAAGAAGAAATCAAGATGACGAAGATGTCAGTATTGAGGTGGGGGAGAGGCAGGTACCAAAAGAAAGCACCGGTCAGCCAAGGCTAAGGGAACAAGGGAGCCGGAAGAACCCCATGTCTTCCCAATTGATGAGGACAACTATGATGATTCTTTAGCAAAGCAGCGACAAGATAGTGTGGTTTAATCCATGCTACCAACTCATGCGAGCATCCGGAAAAGAGTGGTATCTTCATTATTGAACAATGAAGATTATGTTCTGTACGATAGTGATAAGAAGAGAAAGAAAAACAGGACTCTATCGGAGTCTACCAACGATTCCAAGGACACAAAGAATACAAAGAGGAAAAACCATGCAAGCAATTTAAAAGATACAGACACAGGTGCTTCGAGGCTGGAGACCGACCTTGACAAGTTTTGACAGAATTACGTGGCCGAAATTGTCAACACCTCAGATCTTGATAAACAATTGGTGGTAATTGATGACATTGTTCTGTTACAGAAGCATTTGCAATGCCTCACCATGATAGATGGAGGCGAAGATGGCAAATGGTTAGGTGACGAAGTAAGATATTTGCCAAATTAGTTTATCAATTTTCTTTTGCACAGTACAATTAACTTGAATTTTGTTTTAGGTGGTTGATGATGTGATTCAGATCATGCGTCATGATCATCCTAAGGACATAAGGGACGGGCAACTGGTTTACATTGAGAGGGTGGCCGGTGTCGCTATGCTCGAAAGAGATGGTAAGGTAGAGAACTGCTACGAGGCCACTTTGGCGGGCAGTCATGGAACAACAAAAGGAGACAACTACCTCAGACATGATCTGGTACCATCTAACCATGACATAAACACATTTATTTTTCTAATTATTATGCATGTCGATGTAATCATCTTTGCTTTCCAGGTTTTCCTACCTACGAACATGGCGAACACCCACTGGTTCCTTGTGGTCGTAAACCCCAGAAAGAGGGAGATTCAGATTCTTGATTCACTTTTCAGCTACGTAGCACGCACACAAGTGAATCACGTGGTGAGATTTTAAGCGTCTTTCAATATAACACAGGATTTAGCATCATACCTAACCATGAACCGTGAGCAACTTCTCTTCCCATGGACTTGGCAGATACGTGGGGTGGAAGCACATCTGAGAGCATCGCTGCGAATCAATGGACCACAAAGCCATGCATGGCAAGACATTAACATGACCCAATGGACAGTAAAGCTTGTTCCTGTGCCAAGACAAGATGACACGTCAGTCAACAATATTAGCTTCTAATTATGTTTTTCATTGTTAATACATGAAATGCTGCTAACAGAATTAAATGTTGTAGTTCTTCATGTGCACTCTACATGCTGAAGAACATCGAATTCTTTACGGGGGAAGATCTTACACTGCATTATGAACAAGTACGTAGAGTAACACCTAAAGTTCTGTCAATTTTGTAAACGTATGGAACGATACTAACATATCCTCCCATGCAGGCCTACATCGACAATTATAGAAGAGAGCTACTTGTTGTCCTTCTTAACTCGCCCTACAACAAATTGAAATCCATGAAAAGGCTGAAGACGTACAATGCTAGCCTATCGGATGCAGCAGCGGTTGAAGATCATGAAGATGCAAGCAGTTAGTCCAGCAGTGGTTTATTCTTAGATATGGAGTGTACACTTGGTTATGAAGCGGTAGAGTAGGGTGTGGTTTGGTTTTAGTCCCGAAGAAGGTTTTCTAGCCATGTTCTTAGTCCAGTGCGGATTAATCAAGTTGTAATACTTCATAGTACTGGTTCCAAATACTATTCTTAAAATAAATTTGGTCTGCATGGGAGACGCTGAAACATATATTTGCTTTTTATAACCAGATTTTTTGAAGGTTAGGAAGGTTAACTGAATTCTTAAATTTATAGTTAAGTTTCGTCAGAGTCTAGACAAGATTCTGAACAATTACATAGTGCACGAGCAAACCTAGATGAAGTCGTGTCAATTTTTCCATCGCTAGTTGGAAGTGTCGTGCAAGGTTTTCAGTTTCAGTTTCAGAAAAATTTCAGCGAGTGCTAAAATATTTTGGCCGAAATTCAGTGAGGCTGAAATGAATGAAATTCAGTGAATTTCATTGAAATCTCATCGAAAGTGAAAACCATGGTGCCGTGCCATCTTGAGCAGCACCAGACATGATTCAGTATTATCAACAAAATTTGGTCTCACATATACGAGGAAAAAAGGTATGAGCATGGGCATGCAAGATCAGATGGGCAATAAAATAGCTTCACAAGAGAGAGTAAAATACTTCATGTGTGAACACTCAATCCTAGTTGACTTAGAACCAGTTTTCATCCTAAAAGAGGTCCAGTGATTGACTTAGAACCAATAATAAAAGCGGTCCAGTTCTTTTGGCTGATTTTCAAACAAACGCGAACTATATTTTTTTGACAATCGTGATTCTCAAGAGACCTACGTGTTGTTACGCAACTTACCTTAGCTTTTTTTACACCATCACTTACCTTAGCTAAACTCTCCACAACCCCCCCCCCCCCCCTAATATTCAACCAGGTGGGCCCCCTCCCTTGATTTCCACCAACCAAAAAAATTGATACGTAGGTATATGCCCGGGTTGTTACGATCCCTATAAATAGGGATCCTTTGAAACCTCGTAGATCATAGTTTGTCCTTCTGCGCCGCCCAAACCAGCAAGACCGAAGGACGGAGCAATCCAGGAATCCAGCAAGACCGAACGACGGAGCCAAACATGAATCCTCTGGTAAGTCGCCACCATCTCCTGCTGCAACCGCTGCTTTTTTTCGTGCCACGATCTTCCTCCCATGATCTCTTGCTGCAACCCCAACTCAGCATGTTTTTAAACAAATTAAGTTGGGGGCGTTAGGGGAGGGCGCTAGGATTTGTTTCCTACCAGATTGGCAGTTGATTGATTAATTCCCGGCTAATTCCCAGCGTCTGGTCTTGTCGATGCCAATTAGTGCAGCGGGCGCTTGCCTTCTTTTTTCCTTCCGCACGAGTTATGGAAGGCATCGCTGGCCCATGTTTTAATTCCATACTACTGACCATGATTAGCGCCTAGAGTTGAGGAGACCACGGTTGGATAGTTTTTTATTTTCCAATCTTTATTTTATTTCAGATAAGCGCCTTGCAATGGAGATTACCTTATATGAGTGTTCAAATGTAACCAAGCTCAATCTAATGATAGTATTTGCACATTCATGGAACTCAGCATGCTTGTAAACAAATTACCTCATGCAGTAGCGTAGAGCATAATTTTTATGTTGGTATATATAAGCTGTAGTCGTCTGTATGAGTGTTTAAATTGTATACCATGCTGAATCTAATCACACTTGCACATCCATTGAACCCAGGATGCTTCTTTGTCGCCATATGAGGAGTTCATAAACGGATTAAACACGCAGCAAAGGATGTACATCCAGTTGATAGGACTAGGTGGACTTCTCAAGACACCTAGCATCAAAATTAGACGTGTACTATGCCATACCATCGCTAATTCATATGATGCAGAGCAGGATGCCTTTATCATTAATGGGAGAGCATGTAGGATCACACTAGAAGATGTAGCGCATAAAATAGGCATGCCCTGCGAGTGGAAGAAGCACGTCCCTTCAAATCTTGATGATACTATGGAGTTGTGGAAGAAACTGAAAGACCATAATGACACCAAAATAATTTTCAAAGATTGCTAGCCAAGATGAAAGGCGACAGCACACCAAATTTTGTTGGCCATTTGTCTTGTACACCATAGGCAAATATGTATGCCGAACAAAAGAGGAGTATGTGGATAACAAATATATTGGGATTGTTAGAAACGTTGAGACGATAAAGGGCACAAATCTTGGACAGCTAACGCTTGACTATCTTATAGATAGCGTGAAGAATTTTGTAAATGGTGAGGCAAATCTGGAGGGGAACCTACCACTGCTGCAGGTAATTCGCAGTAGTACAATTATCAGTTACCTAACATACATTACATAATGTACGAGAATGTTTGTAAACTGCTTTTGTTGTCATGCAGACATGGTACTACGAGAAGTTCAGAGTGCACCAATTGGACTCTAGCATCTCGTATGAATCAAGGTTAAGGCCGCTGATCCAGAACTGGAGCAAGGAGAAGGCAGAAAAGGTTGACAATATAATCCAGAATAATTATGTGGGAGTTGGAGAGGTAAAATGTCAGCACATTGCCTGGATTATGTAACATATTTTCTAAATCATACTAACTACACTAAACTGCAGTATGTTGAGGACCTGATGCGGCCTTTCATTCCAGCACGAGATGGTACGCTGGCCAAACCAAAGACTGGCGCTCAGGTAAATGAGTTATAGCAGGCACAAATATATATTGTAACATTGCAACTAGTATGAAGTTATATGATTCTAAATGTTTCAAAGTCTCAGATTAAGGTACTCGTCGAACGTGTATTGATTGATTTGCAAGAAGTTGCCTCCCTCGTGCGGGAGGCCGGTGCACAACAAGTCGATAGGATGTGCACCCTTGAAAAGAAAATGAATAAGTGCCTTAGGCGTACCCTTACAAATGGCAAGCTCACGGAGGACCTCATCAAAGAATTGAACGTAAGCATAGAATTATGAGATTAGTATATATAATTGGAAATTTACGTGTACAAGGTTTTTTCTAAATTAGTTTACTATGAAAACACCCCAGACTAACATGTATTTTTTTAAGAAAAAACGCGATGGAATATTTCCAGGAGTGGAAGACATACATCTTTCTGACCTCGGGGCACCTTCACACCCAATGGAGGCCTCTGTTGAGAATGCTGAGCATGCTTCTCACCAGGGGAAACAAAAGGATGTCACGAAGGTCACTGCTAAGCTCCATTGTAAGCAGGGAATAAAAAAGGATTACATGGAGTCCCCCATGAAGAACCTTGATGAAGATTTTGACTTACGCATGTTAACTTAATTATGAAACAATCATTTTTGTTTCAGAAATAACATGTGATCTTCCACGTACAGGATGAAGCATTCGAAAGAGCTGCTATAAAAATCGAAGATAATCTCAGGGGTGTTCATAAGCTTTTTCAAGAGGTGGATGATATCCAGGGTGCTCCTAGTTTGGATACGCAAATGCATTCCAAAGCCACCACAAGCCTTGAAGCTTTCTAGGTGATGCACATTTTACCTATAATGGAGCAAGAATCTGCTAAAGGCTAACATGCGGTTTATTTCGTATGACAGAATCCGTTCAAGAGACGGAGTAAGCACCACTCTGTGAAGCCTACGGGATCGCGGGAGCCTGAAGAACCCCGTGCCTTCACAGATGATGACAACCATGATGAATCCTTTCAAAAGCAGCAAGAAGTAAGTGTGGTTGAATCGACGCCACCAAATCATGGGGGCGAAAGGAAAAGGGTGGTATTGGAATTATTTAAGAATAACGAGTACGTTTCGTACGATACTGAGAAGAAAAAAAGGAAAAACAAGACTCCATCAGAGTCTACGAATGATTCCGAGGACACGGACAATAAAAAAAGGAAAATCGGCTCTATCAACTTAAAAAAGAGGTCAGAAGTTCCTGTATGGAAGAGGGACCAGCTAGACGTGGTTCGACGGGATTTCGTGGCGTCACTGATCAACACTACAAATCGTGAAAAACAAATGGTCTTAGTTGATGACATTGTCGTGCTATCGAAGCATTTGCAATGCCTCACCCAAAAAGATGAATCTGAAGATGGCATATGGTTGGGTAACGAAGTAAGATATTTCACAAATTAGTTTATCAAGTTCATTTTTGTACAATACAATTAACTTGATTATTGTTTTAGGTGGTTGATGCTGTGATCCAGCTCATGCGTCATGATGAACCAATTGACACAAGGGACGGGCAAGTGGTTTACATTGAGAGGGTGGCCGGCGTCGCAAAGCTTGAAAGAGATGGTAGGATACAGGAGTGCTACGAGGACGCTTTGGCAGGCATTCCTGGAACAACACAAGGCACCAACTACCTAAAACATTATATGGTATTTTAACCTGACGTAGAACAGATTTTTTTTTATTACTATACACGTTGATCTAATTATCTGTGCACTCCAGGTTTTCCTACCTACAAACAGTTTAAACGTCCACTGGTTCCTTGTGGTCGTAAACCCTAGAAGGAAGGAGATTCAGGTTCTTGATTCACTTTTCCACTATATGGTACCCGGAGAAGTAAATAACGTGGTGAGAATTTCAACATATTTAGTTATAACAAAGGATTTAACATCGTATGTAAGTATTAGTCGTAGGCAACTTCTCATCCCATTGGGATTGTAGGTACGTGGGATGGAAGCACATCTGAGAGCAGCGATATGAGTCAATGGGATAGAAAGCAATGCATGGGAAGACATTAACGTGACGCAATGGCCAGTAAAGCTTATTAAAGTGCCAAAAGCCGATGAGACGTCAGTCAACAATATTAGCTTTTGTTTTTGTTTTTGATTGTTAATACGTGAAATGTTGATCTAACAAAATAAAATGTTGCAGTTCATGTTGTGCACTGTACATGCTGAAGAACATCGAATTATTTACGGGAGAAAAACTGAGGATGCAATATGACCAAGTACGTAGAGTAACACCTAAAATTCTGTCATTTTCTGAAACTTATGGAACGATACTAACATATCCTTGCATGCAGGCCTACATCGACAAATTCAGAAGAGAGCTACCTGTTGTGCTTGTCGATTCACCCTACAACAAAATGAAATACATGAAAAGGTTCAACCAGTACCATGCTAGGCTATCGGATGAAGCTGCGGTTGAAGACGATGAAGATGCAAGCAATTAGTCCAGCAATGGTTCATTCTTACATGTGGAGTGCACACTTGGCCATAAAGCGATAGAGTAGGGTGTGGTTGGGTTTTAGTCCCGAAGAAGGTTTCCTCGCCGTGTTCTTAGTCCATTGCGGATGAGTCAAGTTGTAAAACTTCAATAATATTGGTTACATTACTTTGCTTGAAATGAATTTGGTCTCTACGGGAGCTCATAGAAATCTATATTTACTTTTTACAACACTTTTCCAATAACATGCCTGGGAAAGGTTCGGACCAATTACAGTGCACGAGCAACCCTAGAAGAATAATGGATTATGATATGTTTATTTTCATACGAGAGAAAAAGGTACGAGCATGAGCATAGCCTCGCAACATAAGGAAAAATACTGCATGAATCAACACGCAATCCCAGCTATCCCAGGAAATGGCACAGCCAATGTCTCATAGGCAGGCCGCAAAGCCAATAAAAGAGAGCATAGGATAACAAGAGTAAAGCACGTACCATAGGGGGCCTTTGCAGGTGTTGCAACGACCATGGTGTGGCATGGTAGGGCGTGCGCTGAATTGAAGGGATCTCTGGGTTTGTATGCACCTTCAGGAGCACAGTGGGGTGGCCATGGTACATCCATCCTGCCTCAGGGAATCACATAGCATGTTGTGTCATAACCCTGCAAAATAGAGGAAAAATTACTACTTGTACTCACCTTGTCAAAAGTGTCCAGCTAACAAACGTTGCACATAACTAAACACGGAAGAATGAAATGCAACATATTCAAGAATCGAATGCTCATTCCTTTCTATCTGCTTTCTGCGAGGATCATTACTCTCTCTTTAACAAGACAAAAACATCATAATAAGAATTTACACTAATCTTCAAATGGTGGATACCCCATGTGAATCTAAAACAATTATAAAGCAGATGCCAAGTCTATTGATCCCAGTGCAGCAATTGCACAATCAGCAGCGAGCATCATAAGTATTGAGCAACATAAGCTATGAATTGTCTATAGTACATTTTAGAATAAATAGATTATCATCTCTCCTGATCTCCAAATCCAACGTCTGACCTATCAGCCAAACTGAAAGAATAGAGCTTGAATGAAATATATAAGAATACATATGGAACAATCAAACATTCGTAGATCTTGTCGTGATGTGGATGAGGTCGTACGAATGGGACTGGCCGTCGAGGCCGGCCGGCTTCATCCAGTGACGCAGCACCCCGCCAGCAGTGAGAACATGATTCATCTAGAGGCCCAACCACCTTGCCTTTGGACGAGATGCATGGCCAGATCAAGTTGCGGCCATGGCAAAGAGGTGAGACTGAGGACGCAAACAACCACGTGGGGAGTGGGAAAGAGGTATAGACTCACCTCGTGGCTATAGGCACCCGCATAGAGGAATGGGAGGTGGGATGGCGCCGAATATTCGCCGGCGGCTGCCGCGGGGAGGGCAGTCATCGTCCTCTCGTGTTCGTCGGTGAAGAGGAGTTGCGAGAGCGTGAGGGAATTCGGGTGGAGGGAGGGAGGGGCCGCGACATGCGGCAAGATCCAATCGCGGGGATAAAACCCTACCGTCGGCGAGGGATCTTGCCGCGGCCCCTCCCCGCCGGCGAGGATCTTGCCGCAACATCTTGCCGCGGCGAGGGAGTAAAACCCTAGCGAATGGGATAAAAATAGAATTGAAAATAGCCCTGAAATTCGTACCGAGAATACCCTCGAAATATTTGGGAGGGAAAATCTGATCAGTTCGAAATATTTTTTTCTCCCGAAAATGCCCCTCGGGATCTGGTATAATACACGTGACATCAGCGTATTGCATCGGATCTGGACCGTCGAATTCGCTCCGACGGACGGTCCATATCGACCGGATGCACTGTAAAATGACTCATAATTAATTGCTGGAATAAATATCGACAAAACTAAGTACAATGGTAAACTAATAGCATGTTGCACTCAGAAGTCTAAATTATATAAGTGTTCTAGAAAAAAAGATTAAATGCTTTCATATAAAAGAAAACGAGTTTATGTACTATAACTTGTATATTCTACTAAAGCAAGCATCTGGCTACATGCCAACCAAGTACAAAGCCAATGATAAAGCCCAAAAGCTCACTGATATTTTGTGTGTGTGTTGTCAGATTAATTTGGATTAACAATAATGCTAGACTACTTACCGATAATTTCTTACTGATTAAACTTACGGGCTGACTTTGAGGCAGGCCGTGTAATCATGGGAGGATTTTTCGGAGAAGTTAGTTTGAGGGGAATAAAGAAATAGGACGAGTAGGGTCCATAATTTTAATATGTAAGTCTGGCATTATTGTATGGATAATGAACTTGATATATTGGAGGAAATCTTAATTATGATGTAAGTAGATGATTAGTAATTAACACAATGCCCTATTAAAATTATGAAATTTTAAGAACCATGAATAGCTAAGATAGGTCCGCAGTGAGAGGTCCGCAATAGACCGAACTCATGATGTTTGGAACCACATCATGCGGTTAAACATAGGTGTGGGGACCCTAACAACATAGTGGGATAAAAGTACAAAAGAAATAACCTGTGCTAATTGAACCATGTAAACTAGAATTCCCACTTATAATAACAAGTTAGCAAGCATTGAACAAACTTTTTTTTTTTTGGAAAAGCATCGAACTAGCTATGTGATAATTACAAAGGAAGGTGATAATATAACTAGGATGTAATAAAAATACTTACCGCTTCATATTTTCGATGACGATAACAACGATGGTGGATAATTAGTATATATGTGTGTCCTTGATATGCCAGACTGTTTGGTGTGTTTCTTGGCGCACATCCTGTCAATCTGCAATGTCTTGACATCTAGTACAAAACATTCATAGCCTGGGCACTCCAACGACGAGCAGTCATACAATTTGTTTTCTTTCCTCACCAGTATGGCGTACCTCTCCGTTACATCTGTGATATAATGTTCGTACGTTGAATCCAGTGAGATTGTCTTCTCCATCTGCCATTGGTTTAGCGTGGAACTCCCACTTTTACTTTGTCTAATGCTACAACATAAGTCAGATCTGTTCCCTTCTATATTGAACGTCCCAAGCCTGCCTTCCCCCGCCTCCACAATGTTACATGTAAGCGTAAAGGTTCCGAATGGAAGGCCAACAGTGGAGAACTCCATACCTTGGGAGTTAAGCACGAGCAAGACATTCCAAAAGTCTATCTTCCAGTAAAAGCATCCATAAGCACACCGGCGCTGGGATAACATATGGCGTCCTGTATTCCCCATGGGATAACATTTAGAGTCTAGCAAATCATTCCAATTGTGGTATCCAGCAGCTCGCCATTGTCTGGTGTTCGAAGAGAACACGAAGGCAACTGGTTTAGTCAGGCCACTTGCTACCCAGATCACTTGAAATGAAATCTCTTCATCCACCACTGCTACTAGCTCCTCTCTGCCATGGGGAGCGAGGAAGGGTTCGCTTAGCTCACAAAGTGGATCCTCCACCGACGCGACTAGGTCATCAGGAATTGAAGGAAGCAAGAGGTATCGTCGGTGCAAGGGGTCGCACACCACTAGCTCGCCGAATGCAGGGCGGCGTTGCTCACCAGTGTGGTGGCGATTGAGGAGGACACGGCCATCACGAATGTCCTGGACGGTCCAGTGGGCGGGAGGAGGGAGAAAGGAGAAGGAGAAGTCGGCAGTGAAGGCGGTGGTGAGGGCAGCAGTCGCGGAGGGGTGAGGTGGGGTGGCAGGATGGAACCCGGCTTTATCGAGGTGGGGTGGCAGGCAATGGCGGGGTGTGGAGCTTGCGGAAGTGCGGAGGGGTGAGGTGGGGTGGCAGGCGGTGGTGAGGGCAGAAGCCTAGGATGGGCGGGGTGTGGAGCTTGCGGAAGTGCCGTAGGAAAGAACGGTTGGCGGTGAGTCGGTGGAAGGACATGCAAGTAGCGGATGTGCGGATAAGATCGGCTGGGGTTGGTAGTCGGAGGAAGATCTCCGGCAAGATGTCGGCCAGGCGGTCGTCGGTGATCATTGTCGGTGTAGAGACCACCATCTTGCAAGGAGAAAAAGGGTTTTGGCGATCATCCATCAATGACCACTTCGTGTGGAGGGAAGTAACGGGGTTGGATGATCTCGATCGAAGCTGCAGGGAGCTGCTGTTTCCTTGATTGAAGCAGTTTTATTTGTTGCAAACATATATAGGCACCAGTAGCCAGTAGGTGGTTGCTCCACATCGAAATGCAGCCAGCCCAGCTGTCGTTTAAAATGGAAGTTTTCTTGTCAGCGTGCGCTTGTATTTCGATATAACCAAAGCGTGCAAAATCAAGTGGCAACCTCCGCTTGTCTGGCCGGCCGGCACGATAGTGACGTGTTTACTACTACGAATTTTCCAGAGTACTCGTACTCGATCCGTGTCCGGGCTGCTCACGGCCGGCATCACTCGGTTCCGCTTGCTCCTCTAGTGGAACCATTACTTTTCCCAAATGATAAGTGCCGTTCTTAGTTCAGTCCTCTGTAATTAGTCAATGAAAGCTTCCTCGGCTACATCGATCATTTGGAGATCAAACTGTCTGCAAAGTTAAGGTAAATACTAGAGAATTTCCTAAAAAAAAGGTGAATACTAGACAGTGTGGGTTTTCTCTTTGGCACGGATCTGTATAATTTGAGTTTTAAGAGGATCAATCACTTTTTTGTACACGCTTGGCATGGATCTAACAAGAAGTGCAACGGATGATGTGTTGATGCGCCTTGAGAATGGAATAAAAGTTGTTTTGCTCGCCATCGGCGTCCTATCTATACATTTATCATCATGGTTTATTTTAGTGCTTAGCAATCGTTAGTTCGTTACTATGTTCTAGCCTTAAGCAAAAACATTATTTCTGGATCATGTTTGTTACAAGACGGTTGTTCGTTTAATTTTGAGAAGAATGGTTGTTTGATTTATACGAATAGTATCTTTTATTGTTATGCTCCCTTGTGAACGGTTTATTTATTATTAATCTTGATTGTGATACACACATCCATAACATTGACCCATTCCACTTGTTTATGGCACTACCGTTTGGGTCATATTGGCAAAAAGTGCATCAAGAAACTCCATAGTTGTAGACTTTTAGAGTCATTTGATTATGACTCATTTGACACTAAGAACGTTGTCTAATGGGTAAAATGACAGACGCCATTCACAGGACATACTGAATGGGCGACTGACTTATCGGAGATCATACATACAGATGTATGTGGTCAAATGAGTATTGTTGCGTATGGTGGATTCCTCTACTTCATTACCATCTTGGATGGTTTGAGTAAATATGAGTATATCTATTTGACGGGACACAAGTCTGAAATCTCTGAAAAATTCAAAGAATTTCAGCACAAAGTAGAAATCTATCGTAACAAAAAAAACACGTTTCTGCAATCCAATCCCGCAGGGGAGTATTTGAGTTACAAGTTCTGCAAACATCTGAAGAGTTGCATAATTGCTCCACAGCTTATGCCTCACGGAACGCCACAGAGGAATAGAGTGTCTCGACACTGTAAGATTGATAGGCATGGGATGCTCAGCCGAAGAGAGTGAATGTACTACCGGATCAAAGCGTCTAACCCACAGGCACCCGCATGTGCCCAAGATTTAGCTTCGTCCTAGATCGCCAAAACCAAACGTTGGGTGGTGGGGTGCTCACCGTCGAAAATGCAACGGTTGCGAAGCCGCCACATAGTCGTTCGGGCGCGCGAGACGGATTGCTTCAAGGGAGTTGGCGGCCATGGCAGGTCGCGGAAACGGTCCGCCACCCAAGTCAGTGCCGCCGCTGCCAAGGCCTGCGCCGCCGTCTAGGGCTGCGCCTCCGAGGAACACCCCGCATCTCGCGCCTCCGCCGCAGCATCCGGCTCACAGGGCGCCCCGCCGCCGCATGTTGTAGCTGTGCCGGCACAGAAGGGGGGGCCGGGATCCGGTGCTGCTAGACCCCCTCCGCCGGCGGCGGTTAGCGGGAGGGAGGTCACCGCAGGCAACCATGGCGGGGCTGCGCATGGCGGCCGGGTTCCGCCGCGAGGCCAGTGGGGGGACGATGGTGCTGATGCTTACGGGGAAGGCCAACATCGGGGCTCGTCGTCGACTGGCGGTGGCCGCGGCTATGCTTGGCAAAGCGACGGCTCTCGAGTGCAGCCGTTCTACGGGCCTCTTGGCGGTTTCGTCGAGGGGGCATCGGGCCCGGACTATAGGGCGCGTGGAGGTTTTCGGGAGTTTCACGAAGGTCGGGGGGGTGGCAGGCGGCCACCCCAGTACCGTCATCGCCCGCCCCCACCTCCGACAACGATGGACGTGGACAACTCAGCGGCGCCGGGAGACCCAACGGGGGCGGCGGCTGTGGCCAGTACCCCGACCTTGACGGGTGAGGCATTAGCAGTGGTGTCCGAGCTAGCCGCGGTTGTGGTCTCGCCGGCCGAGCCTGTCACTTCGAAGGCACGGGAGAAGGCTAATGCTGCTGATAAGTCCGATGGTGAGAGATTATCCAAGTGGGCTCGCAAGAAAGAAAAGCTGCCATGTTATCGGTGTGGCGAGCAAGGTCATTTTATTGCAGAATGTACAACAGAACTTTGTGATAACTGCCTAAAGCCTGTGCACGAGTTGGGAGGATGCCCGATGCTGATTGAGCCGATTCCGAGTGTCACGATATATGGGGCATGTTGCGCCAAACTGATGTTCTTTGAGTCACCCAGTGCCATGGTTGTACTGGATACGCCGCAGGTCTCGACTATAGGGGTGGTCAAAGTGACAAAGGGAATTTTGTCAGAGGCACAAATTGTGAAGAGACTAAATGAACTGGCGCCAGGTAACTCTCGTTGGGAGCTGATCAGGCTTGAGGATAATTTATATAAGGTAGATTTTCCGTCAACAAAGGAACTGAAGAAGCTTCTTAAGTTTGGAATGTGCCGGGTGCCCGGGTACTGAATGTATTCTTGAGTTTGATGAGTGGAAGAAAACTGAACCAAAGGGTTCACCGCTCTCTCAGTTGTGGGTTCGTTTCTCCGGGGCGCCCTCAAAGCCTCTTAACGATGTGCGAGTGGTGGGCAGTCTTGGATCACTTATCGGGAAGACAGAACGAGTGGACATGCTGTTTACTCGGGCACATGGGGTGGCCAGATTGCTTGTCAGTGTTGTTGATATTGCGTACATTCCTGATGTGGTCAGATGGACACACGCGGGTATGTTGTATAACCTGGAGATCGAGTTCGAGGACACCACAATTTTTGACGAGCTGGATGAGGGGAGTGATGTGGATATGACGGATAAGGACGATGCCTCTGGAAACATGGAGAAGCGTGATGGTACTCGTCCACAGGATGGGTCTCACCGGTCGGGTGGGAAAACATTGCCACCCGAGCCACAGAAGGGGGCGACACCACCTTCTTCTACGCCTGTTAACACACAGAGGTTTGGCTCTTTCGACCGTCAGTCCGCACCTCCTCGCCTTTGGAGTGAGCGTGTAGAGCGAGATGATCCCGCAGAGCTCTTGTTGTCACCTCTTGTTCTCGATGGTTCTTCTGGGGATGCACCTGGGGTGACTGAGGTGGAGCGGGCACCTATCCCAGGGGTGCGTGTGGAGGCGCATGTTAGGGCTGCCGTGCTCGATGTCCAGGTTGGGGTGACGCGCGGGCAGGTGACCCCCACTTCCCCCACGGTGCCTGTTCAGGGCATGGCTGCACTTCAGAGGATGGCTGGGCCGGATGCTGGCCTGGCCTGTGGCGAGCGGTGCGCCGGTGTGGGCGCCAAGCCTGGGGAGGGGCGCGGGCAGGAGGCCCGTGCTTCTACCTCCCCCGAGGCGCCCCCTGGGAGATCTGCCGGCGTAGTGCGGGGAGGGTCAGCAGAGCAGGAGGCTCTGCGTGCTTACTCTCCTCGTTCGACTCCGCGTGGGTTTCCGGCACCCACGCCCGTGGAGGCGGGCGCGGCTTCTCCGGTAGGGCCAATGGCAGGCGGCCATAGCCCGATTAACTCGGTGGAGTTCGGTCCACTTGGGAGTCAGGCAAGAGGCCTTACCCCGAGTGGGCCTTCGCGCCTTCGCGGGATGAGATTGTCGCCTTCGGAGGGATCACGGATCCCATGTCTGATGGTCGACGGATGAGCAGCCGTCTCCAGGATCAGCCGGACGTTGACGACCTGCAGCTAGGGCGCGCCATGCGGGCGGCCAAGCTTCGTGACATTGAGGTCACTTCTGGTATGTCAGTTAATACTTCCAATTCCATTTTGCATTTTTCCGATGATGAGATAATTAATAATGCAAATCAGTTGGGAGTTTCACTAGGCAGTAATGGAAAAGAAATTGCTAAGTCGGTTAATGATATTCTTGATCTAGAAGCGGAACGAGCTTTAGAAATGATTCGAAACCTAGCGGCTGTTAAACCATTAAATGATTCGAAAATCGATGCTTTGGGTGTTAGGGTTCTAGATAGTCTTTGTGCGGATCTTGCACCCACACCTGCTGAAGAGGAGGACGAGAGTTTTATATCTCCGAGGGGGTCGAACCACGCTGACTCTGAGGCATGTAGGCTCACTGAGCTTGGTTGTATGGACCGAGTTGATGAGCAAAGCAAGCCTAAGCGCAAGTGGAGCCGGAAGATATATCCGGCCTCGGCTGTGCGCAGAAGTGCTAGAATCTGGACTACTAAAAAATTCCATGATGAAGTATGAAAGGAATCTTTTGGAATACCAGAGGTCTGGCTGACTTGGCTAAGCGAAGGTTTCTAGCAGATGCTTCTATTGAACACAAGTTAGATTTCATTGCCCTCTCTGAAACTGGTAGAGACAATTTTACCTCTCAGTTTCTTGGCACCTTATCGGGAGGGGTTGATTTTGATTGGCACTGCTTACCCCCAAGAGGAAGATCCGGTGGAATTTTACTTGGGGTGAAGTGCGACACGTTAGAGGTTCGGAATGTTGTGTTGGGAGATTTTGCGGTTAAGTTTCGTGTCCGATCGAAGGTTGATGGTTTCCAATGGGCACTCGTGGCAGTGTATGGAGCTGCACAGCCTGAGTTAAAACCAGATTTCTTGGCTGACTTAGTCCGTATTTGTGGAAATGAATAGCTCCCAATTCTGGTTGGGGGCGATTTTAACATCATACGACGACGAGACGAAAAGAATAATGATAACTTTGACGGCAGATGGTCGTTTATGTTTAACACAATTATTGAAAGTATGGATCTTAGGGAGATCGAGCTTTCTGGTAGAAAATACACTTGGGCAAACAATTTGCCAATTCCAACATACGAGAAGTTGGATCGTATTCTCACCAGCGTGGAATGGGAGCAGAAGTTTCCCATGGTGACGGTCCAAGCGTTGTCGCGCGGGATATCGGATCATACCCCACTACTTGTTGACTCTGGGGAGGCAACTCATGTGGGAAATAAAAATATCTTCTCTTTTGAATTAGCATGGTTCGAGAGAGAAGGTTTCTTGGATCTGATAGCATAGGAGTGGGCTAAAGACTCAGGAGGGAGATCGAACATAGAGAGATGGCAGAATAAAATTAGGCATTTACGCCAGTTCCTACGCGGTTGGGCTAAACATCTGAGTGGTATTTATAAGGTTGAAAAGGAAAGGCTCCTTAACCTTATCAGTAACTTAGATTTAAAAGCCGAGTCATCCATTTTAGATACCAGAGAGCTGGAAACTAAAGTGGAGGCGGAACTGAGACTGAAAGAATTGCTTCGAGAGGAAGAATTGAAATGGGCGCTCAGAGCTAAAGTGCGAAAGGTCGTTCAAGGGGATGATAACACATAATTCTTTCATATGATTGCGAATGGCAAGCATAGGAAAAAGAAAATCTTTCAGCTCGAGCAAGATGAGTGGACGATACTGGGGCAGGAGAACCTAAAATTATATATCACCAATTATTACAAGCAGCTTTTTGGGGCTCCTGATGATAGTTTTGTGTCCTTAGACGAGTCGAGGGTGGACGATATACCTCAACTTGCGACGGAAGAAAACAATATTTTAACCGCCCAGTTTTCGAAGAAAGAGGTGTTTGACGCAATTTCACAGATGAAGAATAATAAAGCTCCTGGACCGGATGGATTTCCGGCTGAGTTTTATAAAAGGTGTTGGCATATTATTAAAGGTGATTTGCTTCCAATGTTCCATGATTTGTTTTCTGGGCATCTGCAGCTATTTCACCTAAATTTCGGCACGATAACTCTGCTCCCTAAGAAAACAGATGCGGTGCGGATTGAGCAGTTCCGACCGATATGTCTTCTTAATGTCAGCTTTAAGATCTTCACCAAGGTGGGGACTAACAGACTTACGCAGATTGCACATACTGTGGTGCAGCCTTCTCAATCGGCCTTCATGCCGGACAGAAACATCCTAGAAGGGGTTGTGGTCCTACATGAAACGCTCCATGAGATCCACACGAAAAAGCTAGATGGAGTGGTTTTTAAGGTGGATTTTGAGAAAGCGTACGATAAAGTTAAATGGCCGTTTCTACAGCAGGTCTTGCAGATGAAAGGATTCGATCAATCCTGAAGAAAGCAGGTAGACTCTTTCACGCAAAAAGGCAGTGTTGGAATCAAAGTGAATGATGACATAGGTCATTACTTCCAGACACACAAGGGTCTAAGGCAGGGCGACCCGATGTCACCTATTTTGTTCAACATAGTAGTGGACATGTTGACAATCCTAATAGGAAGAGCTAAAGAAAATGGCCAAGTAGGTGGGCTCGTTCCGCATCTAGTGGACGGAGGAGTATCCATTTTACAGTACGCTGATGATACTATCATCTTTATGGAGCATGATCTGGCTAAAGCAAGAAACATGAAGCTCTTGTTATGCCTGTTCGAGCAGTTATCGGGGTTAAAGATTAACTTCCATAAAAGCACTGTTCAAGATATCTTCCGATATTCCGATAAATCGGCCGATTTATCGCTTACCGTTGTCTGACCGATAAGATAAATGGGCCGATAAATCAGCTGATATGGCGATAAATCGGCCGATATGCCGATAAACTGGCCGATTTACCCCTTATCATGGGTCGACCGATAAGTTCCCGATAAGCGATATCCCCAACATTGCATAAAAGTGAATTGCTCTGCTTTGGGAAGGCTAAAGATGAACAAGAAGCTTACAAACAACTGTTTGGATGTGAATTAGGGTCGATGCCGTTTACTTATTTGGGCATACCGATTCACCATTGCAAGTTATCTAACAGCGAATGGAAGAGCATTGAGGATCGATTTGAAAAGAAACTAAGATGCTGGAAGGGCAAGCTTATGTCATATGGAGGCCGACTTATTCTTATTAATTCGGTGCTCACGAGCATGCCAATGTTTCTATTGTCCTTTTTCGAAGTACCAGTTGGGGTTCGGAAAAGGTTGGACTTCTATCGATCACGTTTTTTCTGACAGAGTAATGAGTTAAAACAAAAATACAGACTTGCCAAATGGGATATTATCTGTAGGCCAAAAGACCAAGGTGGTCTGGGCATTGAAAATTTAGAGGTGAAGAACAGATGTCTTCTCAGCAAGTGGCTGTACAAGCTATCTGGAGAGACCGATGCCACATGGGCCCAGATCCTGCGTAATAAGTACCTTCATTATAGAACCTTATCTCAGGTGATGGTTGGACCGACCGATTCACCGTTTTGGAAAGGATTGATGAGAGTGAGATCAGCCTTCTTTCAAAGGACAAAATTCATTGTTGGTAATGGTACTTCTACGAGATTCTGGGAGGATACATGGTTAGGGGAGACGCCTCTAGCTCTCCAATATCCTTCTGTCTATAATATTGTTCAGCGAAGAGATGCTTACGTTGCAACAATATTACAGTCCAACCCTCTAAATATTCAATTCAGGAGGACGTTAGCGGGAAACCGTTGAGAAGTTTGGCTCCATCTTGTGAGAAGATTGATGGGTGTTCACCTCTCTCAACAGCCAGACCAGCTGCACTGGAAACTAACTCAGAATGGAGTGTTTACAGTGAAATCCATGTATTTGGATATTAACAATTCTGGCACTATCCCCCGCTCCATGCATATTTGGAAAGTCAAAGTGCCCTTAAAAATTAAAGTGTTTATGTGGTTTGTCCACAAACAAGTTATTCTAACTAAGCACAATTTGGTAAAACGTAATTGGACAGGATCGCGAAGATGTAATTTCTGCGAACATGATGAATCTGTCAAACACCTCTTTCTTGATTGCCCAATGGCAAAAAAATTATGGCGGTCGGTTCACATTGCGTTAAACATTACTCCTCCCAATACCATCCACACGTTATTCGGGATGTGACTGGATGGAGTTGAGTCAGAAACTGCGAAACATATCCGTGTGGGAGTATGTGCTTTATTATGGGCTATATGGAACTGCAGGAACGATTTGGTTTTTAACAGAACAACACATGTTCACTTCTTGTAGGTTATCTTTCGGGCCACTACACTGATCCGTATGCGGTCGCTACTCACTCCGACGGATGCCAGGGAGCGTTTGGTTACTGGGTCTATCCGTTGGGAGACGGTAGCACGGGCTATCTTTAACCGGTTTGGATGACGGTCATGTAATAGGATAGGTGTTTAGTTTCCTATCCATCTTTTTTCCGCCGGTTGTGGCTATCTCGTTTTCATGTTTTTAGCTCTTTGTGAGCCCTTTTTGTTATTCGAGACTTGAAGACTTTGTTGAACTTTTTGCTTATTAATAAGATGGCCGCATACATCATTCTGATGCAGAGGCCGGGGGATAACCTCTTTTTCGAGAAAAAAAAGAAAAAAAAAAGATAGACGATGCCATTAGGATTGCAAGCGAAGCAATACCCTTTCGAAGGCCGGTAGGTGAGACGTCGATGATGGAGGCACACCGGGGGAGCAAGTCCTTGTAGCCGGCAGGCATAACGTCGATTGCACGGCACCAGGTGAGCAGATCATGCCAGACCTGCCGAGAGAACAGATATCCGATGATGATGTGCTGTACTGCTGTATGGTTTCAGGATCTTGGTCGAAGACAGCGCAGTGGTCAGCATGATGCAGGCCATGGCGAGCAAGCCTGGCCGAGGTCCAAACATTACGCGCCAGAGGGGGGCTGGGATGGAACCGGTGAACAGCGCACCGTAGCAGGAGCTCGCCGAGTAGGCTCCGTTACTGGCCCAGCGCCAGCGGAGTTGGTCGGGCATGGACTAGCACCGTGCGCATGCCCCAGCTGGTCCTCAGCTAAACGAGCTCCAGGAGAGGAAGTGTACAGAACCTCAACCTGCAGATTAGAGCATGAAAGGGCACCCCTGGTTGGTGCAATAGCAAGAGAAGCTTGCCGGCTGGCAGTCTATATAGGAGGGTGTCAGTTTGATTTGACCAAGAATCGCTAGCGCCTCTTGCAACATGTGGGTTACATCCCTATCTTGCAAGTCATCATCACGATTAGCTTCATGGTCAGGTCCATGATCATGGCGATTCCAAATGCGAGGAATTGAATCGTCATCCATGACACAGTAATCCCCTTCAAGCACATAATGGAATTTGTAGCCGCTGAGCTTAACAAACACGTCCGTGGAAAGAGAGACACCATCAGAACCAACCCTCTTTTGGAAAATGTCTTAAGTTAGTACTACCACCTGAATTCTCAAAAATTTAGAAGCATAGTAAATTTAAAGATTTATAGGAATTGCCACAAAGAGGAATAAGATGTAGTTTCGTTGATTTCGTGCCCTCCAACATTGGGCAAAAGGCCGCGTCAATTGCCGGGAAGATGGAATCGTCGATTCAGAAGTGCACAGTGATGAAGGTGAAGCAAGCAGCTGTCGTCGACCAGCTCACCAACCCTGCCACACGGAGCCATACGTGTGCATCAGATTTTACTGCCACATGACGAGGCAGGCGATGCCAAACTACGCTTCATCGATGGTCAGAAAGGACGGCACCGCGGTGGAGGCCGTGGTGGTGTGCCACGCCGACACGGCCGCATGCAACCCATGGTATGTTGCCTTTTAAGCCTGTGCTGCACCAAAATTACAACTCCTCATACAGACATCAGAAATCCTGCTTTTTAGGTTCGTGAATTCCTCGACGAGGATGTCGGCGAGGGACATGTAGACGAGGATCCCGGCCACAACTTAGCGGAGGCCGCGGTTGGGAAACTCACTCCGGTTGTAGTGAAATTCTGCTCTCTACAATTTTCGGCACAACTGAAATTTAACCCTTTGATGATGGTTACTAACGCAAATGCCAGTTGCAGGTTGCATGTATGGGAACAACCTATATAACACCTTAAGCTAGATTTGGTTTTCTCCAAAATCTCATAGATTCCTAAAAAAAGAGAGTGAAGGTGAATCTTCCATCACCCCATAAGCGCTATAAGTGATCTTGTGTGCGAGCTGAACTACTGGCAATGGTAGTTTACCTTACGAAACGTCTGCATATTTATAGCTGGACTCTCGGCTAGGATAGCATCCGCGCGTACATGCAAGATGCATGCATTATACTGTAAAACCAAAGCAAATTCATATATTTGCAGAGTGGGCTGCACACAACAGGAATGATCCATCCACCGAGCATCTCGTTTGCATCTCATCCGAATGATATGAGCACTTTCAGGCTTTCCAAGCGAAGGAGACATTGGAATGCTATCTTCTCGTGTGTTGGGAATTAACCTTACGTGTAATAAAGTCTTCAAAATATTTTTGTTTTTGAAATAGAAGCATTTTATTCATTCACCGCACTGTCACCTTACTGTTTGGTTTTTATAAAGCATGAAAAGAGTAGGGAGTTCCTGCATTTCATCATAGAAGAATAGAGATTTGACAAATAGATCGTGAAACCGGTCAAAAACAAAAGAAATCAACCTTACGTGTAAAGAGGTCTCTGAAATATTTTTTTCAATAGGAGCATTTTATTGATTTCTTTGTCACTTATTACTATTTTTTATAAGCACTTTTGCTTCGGTACACCCCCCTTAACACAAGAAGGGCTGAGATTGCTCGATACCCCTTCATAACCAGGGGCATGATGGCCATATCTTGAAAAAGAGGCCACCCGCCGCCCGCCCCGCCCGCGTCTTATACGTAGACGAATACATTCGTACAGAAATGAGAAGTGCAGGGCTCCCGTGAAAAAAAATGCATGCAGGCTCGCTTAGGCCGCCGTGACTGGCCTGCCCGGCCCGTTTTCGTCTGCGCCGCTGCCCATGCTGCCGCGCTGCACGGACTGCGCCGCTGCCCCGCCTGTCCCGCTTTGGCCTGCGCCGCTGCCCCGGCTGCCGCGCTGCCCCGCCTGCGCCGCTGCCGCGCTGCACCGCCGCCCCGCTGCCGCGACGCGCCGCTGACCCGTTGCCCCGTCGCCCCGCTGACCGCCGTCCTCCCACACCCCCGACGGGTCGCCTGTCCCGCCTCCTTCCTATAAGAGAACCAGCCCACCCGGCGCTTCTTCTCACGCACGCAGAAACCACCCCGCCCGGCGCCTCTTCTCACGCACGCACATACCCAACCCCAACCCAAACCCTAGATCGATTCTGCCGGCGGCGCAGCTCTAACCGGTGCGATGCTTCGCGGGCACGGCTGTTTCGCTCACTTCGCCGGTTCCGATGACTCTGACTCCGAAGACGGCGAAGACGGCGGCGGAAACGGCGGCGAGCCCATAGTGGTAGATCTGATTAGCGACGAGGAGTAGTTTGATTTATTTTAGTGTTTTTTACTTTTGAATGTAAAATTTTGTTCAACGAACCATGTAAAATATCGTAATGAGTAATGGAATGTTCGAATAATTTTTCAGTTATTTATTAGTGTCATGCATTGCATTACAAATCGGTAGAAATACGTATGAAAGAACGGACGAGCGGTCGTTAAACGCGACGAAAACTTGCATAAATTTGTTTTGTAAAAATCGATCTTCATTGCCGAAATGGAAAAAATTATATGCATTTGATCGACGAAAAAAAAGCATTGTGTCACGTCCGGCTAGTGTTTTAGGGTTTTTTCTCCGGGAAAATCCCAGGAAATGCATCGAGCGCCGGAAAAGGGTGCTAATTGGCTGTGTGCTGTCGATGTTGATGACAACGTGTGGAAAAAGTTTCGGGCCATTTGGCGGTGTTGAAAAAAAAATACTCCTTCGGAACCCCCTCCGGCAGACCGAAACGGTGCTGGTTGCACATGGTCTACGTGATCGCATGCATGCAACTGCACCAGACTGTGCAGACATGTGGGCACGGCCAACGTAGGACACCACGCAAGGTTGGAACGAAATCGGACACCAAACGAACGTTGCGTCACGTCGTTGCCAGTGTTTTAGGTTTTTTTCTCCGGGAATCCCAGGAAGCATCGAGCGCGCCGAAAAAAGATGCAAATTGGCGTCCATGCCTGTCGTGTCGATGCCAAAATGGGGAAAAAGTTTCGGGCCATTTGGCAGTGTTGAAAAAAAAATACTCCCTTCGAACCCCCCCCTCCGGCGAACCGAAACAGTGCTGGTTGCACATGGTCACGTGATCACATGCATCAACTGCACCAGACTGTGCAGACATTTGGGAACGGCCAACGTAGGCACCCACGCAAGGTTGGAACAAATCGGACACCAAACGAACGTTGCGTCACGTCCGTGCCCAGTGTGTTTTAGGGTTTTTTCTCCGGGAAAATCCAGGAAATGCATCAGCGCCGGAAAAGGTGCAAAATGGCGTGCGTGCTATCGATGTTGATGACAACGTGTGGAAAAAGTTTCGGGCCATTTGGCGGTGTTGAAAAAAAAATACTCCTTCGGAACCCCCCCCCCCCTCCGGCAGACCGAAACGGTGCTGGTTGCACATGGTCTACGTGATCGCATGCATACTGCAACTGCACCAGACTTGTAGACATGTGGGCAGGCCAACGTAGGCCACCACGCAAGTTTGTAACGAAATCACACCAAACTATTTGCGTCACGTCCGGCCAGTGTTTTAGGGTTTTTTCACCGGGAAAATCTCAGGAAATGCATCGAGCGCCGAAAAGGGTGCAAATTGGCGCATTGCTGTCGATGTCGATGACATATGTGGAAAAATGTTTCGGCGCCATTGGGCGGTGTTTGAAAAAAAAATACTCCTTCGGAACCCCCGCTTCGGTAGACCGCAACGGTGCTGGTTGCACATGGTCTACGTGATCGCGTGCATGCAACTGCACCAGACTGTGTCGACATGTGGGAACGGCCAACGTAGGCCACCAGCAAGGTTGGAACAAAATCGGAATCCAAACGAACGTTGCGTCACGTCCGGCCCAGTGTTTTTAGGGTTTTTTCTCCGGAAAATCCCAGGAAATGCATCGAGCGCCGGAAAAGTATGCAAATTGGCATGCGTGCTGTCGATGTTGATGACAACGTGTGGAAAAAGTTTGGGCCATTTGGCGGTGTTGAAAAAAAAAATACTCCTTCGGAACCCCTCTCCCGGCAGACCGAAACGGTGCTGGTTGCACATGGTCTACGTGATCGCATGCATGCAACTGCACCACACTGTGTGAACATGGGCCACGGCCAACGTAGGCCACCACGCAAGTTGTAACGAAATCGGACACCAAACGAACGTTGCGTCACGTCCCCAGTCTTTAGGGTTTTTTCACCGGGAAAATCTCAAGAAATGCATCAGCGCCGGAAAAGGGTGCAAATTGGCGTGCATCTGTCGATGTCGATGACAATATTGGAAAAAGTTTCGTCCTTTGGCGGTTTTGAAAAAAAAAATACTCCTTCGGAACCCCGCTTCGGTAGACCGAACGGTGCTGTTTGCACTGGTCTACGTGATCACTTGCATGCAACTGCACCAGACTGTGCGAACATGTGGGCACGGCCAACGTAGGCCACCACAGCAGAGGTTTGAACGAAATCGGACACCAAACGAACGTTGCGTCACGTCCAACACTGTTTAGGGTTTTTTTCATTTTTCACCGGGAAAATTGTAGAAAATGCATCAAACTTGAAATGGTAAAATTGGCGTGCGTGCTGCCGACGTGATGCCAGCACTGTGGAAAAAGTTTGGGGCCAGTTGGCGGAGCTAAAAAAAAGTACTTCGGAACCCCCCTCCGGTAGATCGAAACCGTGCTGGTTGCACATGGTGTACGTGTCGCAGCATGCAGTGCACAAACTGTGCATACATGTGGGCACGGCAACGTAGGCCACCACACAAGGTTTGAACGAAATCGGACACCAACAAAGTTGCGTCATGTCCGGCACTGTTTCGGGCTTTTTTCACCGGGAAATTCGTAGAAAATGCATCGACCGTCGGAAAATATGCAAATTGTCGTGCGTGATGTCGACGGTGATACCAGCGTGTGGAAAAAGTTTGAGGCCAGTTGGCGGAGTCAAAAAAAATAACTTCGGGAACCCCCTCCGGTAGACATAGTTGGATAAATCAACGTAGTTGCGAAAAAAAAGCCAACAGAATTAATGAATGGGCAGGCGTATTATCATATGGATACATGCATGAGGATCCATCGGGGGTCAAACCCTTAGACCACGACTCCACGATCGCCACGCCCCGCCTCCTCCACGATCGCCACGCCCCGACTCCAGCCGCCAGCCGCCCCGCCGCCCCAGCCGCCGCCAGCAGCCCCGCCAGCCGCCCCCGCCGCCCGCCGCCATCAGCCCCGCCGTCCGCCGCCAGCCGGCCCCGCGGGCAGCCGCCAGCCGCCTCCACGAACGGCCGCCGCGTCCACGATCGGCCGCCGCCTCGACGACCGATCGCCCGCCACGTCGACGATCCGCAGGTCGCCCCCCGCACGAACAACCCCGGCCCCGAAGGTAAAGTGACGTTTCTTGCCGTGGACGTATGTGAAATCACTATGTCAAATAGCTAATAGTTGATGTTGTTTTTCATCTAGTATGGAAGAATACGGAGAAGTTTATTGCTCCGTGGAGAAGTGGTGCACGTTGGTCAGCAAGTTAAACGCCAGGCAACGAAAGCGGCTAGGTGGCACCAGCTTGCAGAATTTTTTGCAAATACCTAGCGTGCAAATGCGAAAGTGTTTACTGAAATACATCATTAAAAAATATGACCCGATTAAAAAAAGATTCGTGTTGCGTCCGACAAAAGGTGACATATCCTTGCGCACGGATGATGTCTTTCATATTTTTGGCCTAGTGAACAAGGGCAAAGATGTTATGAAGGCATTAGGTAAAATGGACGAGTACGCGAAGGAAATGGTTCCTTCTCGGTTTGTAGACGCGCGAAGTGGAGAAATAGTGATCGATCAGTTGATCGACAACATAGCTTCGAGTGGGACGTATGACGACGACTTTGTGCGGCAAGCGGTATTAGTACTCATTGGCACAATTACAGCACCGCACTCCACCAGACATGTTCCACATTTTTTTTACCAGTTGGTGGAGGATGTCGATGCCATAAAATCATATAATTGAAACGCGTTCACGTTACGCGTCTGCATTGAAGGCATCACAAAGACGGTTAAAGATGTTAAGAAGTTCAAGTGGCCTGTTGGAAACCTGGCGCTCATCCAGGTATACCGTAATTTTATTGTGCATTACTTATTTGTTTTCTATTGCAAGAACAATAATGCTTTTGATGTTTATGCAGTACATGTACTGGGAGAAGGTGCAGCCAACTTCAGTAGAAACATTCGATCCTTTGTCGTCGGAGTACCCATTGATGGTAAATTGGTCCGAAATGGAGGCTAAGAAGCGTGACACTTACGACACAGAGAACGACCGTGGTCATGGCACGGTAAATATTTATATCTTGTAGTGCATGCATTAATTCGAGTACATAACGGATCACTTATTTTTAATTCGTTGAACATTTCACAGATTGATGATTTAATAAGCGAACAGTATAGACATGCCAGAATAGCAAAAGAAGCAATAATCGAAGAGGAAGAAACCGAGCCACCTACAGCTAAAGGTGGTGGCAGAACTAGAAAAGGTTGTAAGCCCACGGCTTCATCGAGCAGAGGCGGTACGAAAGAACACGTCATGAAATGCATAAGAGATATGCAGAAAGAGATCCGTCTAATTCCTGAGAAATGTGCTGAGGTAATTATTAATGTGTACTTTATTTTACGTGGGCAACTACATGTACTTATTGTCTTCCATGTGTTCTTCCAGATAATGCTCGAGAAGCTAAGTAAGAAGGGTTTGCTGGTGAAGCGAAGTGGGGACTTCCGTGATGAGCGCGCTTTTGCGGACGATAGTGATGAGTGGGTGAGAAAGTACAAGCCAAAGTATCATACGGAAGTTACTTCAACTCCTTTGGAAGAACGCGCGGAGGAGAAGATGGAAGCATCCTTCACGGGTGCAAATGGTACGAACTTTCCCAATGACATAGGCATGCAGTCCACTACACCCGGTAAAGGTGTTGAAAACGACCCCTTCATTATTGAGGATAATGGTTCACCCAAGGAAGCAACACCATCATTAGGCACGAATGATTTTCCTTCTATTACTAGAAACCCACAGAAAGAAAATGTAGTATCAGGCGGGTCTAGCGCTGAAAATTCACCGGAAGGTAGTTACCCTAGTCTGACAACAATAATTAAGGATGCGATTAATAATGGGACTAAGGAGCATGATGTGAAGCGGAAACGGCAAAAGTCAAAGTATTGTCGGTCCCCCTACCAGCAGGACGGTCGACGCAAACGTGTGAAAAAAAGTAAGTTAATTGTAAAACATTTGTAAAGCTTTTTATGTCCTAACATTTGTAGTTAATTAACTAAATGTCCGCTCATTGCTGTAGGTCTGTTTCGTATACGTGATGTTCTCCTTAGTACGGACTTTATTGATGAGAATCACATAGAGGGCGCGAGGGTTTATATCGACACGCTAGCAGGCTCGCGGAAGCATTGTGCGCAGACTGTGGTCCACATGACGGGAATAGGTGGGGAAATCGTGTACGGCGGAAATGCTTCAAGCTATCACTTCACGCCAGTGGCTGAATGGCGCTGTAAGTATGAGCATTATTTTATGTTCTTATACACTTATGTTGTATTAAGTACATTTTCTAACTGTCATTTTTTGGCTTCTCAATTTTGATAGGTCATCAATTGTTATTCAAACCACTTGCTGACTAGTACTCCTCTGCCTGATCGGCATGTTCTAACATCATGGGTGTCACACTGCCTTATACAGCGCGCTGAAGGAAAGCTGAAAAACTCGAACATGAACTACATGGAATATTTCACGAAAGAATCGAAAACTGTGTCAAGAGTAGTTGACGAGTACTTCGCAAAAGATAAGGTATTTGCATTTCAAACGACTGTTGACAGTACATAACAAACTTTTTGTACATAACCTTACTGTTTTGTAGGCATTTTTCCCTCTGAATGTGAACAATAATCATTGGATAACCGTTGTCATGCACAATGAGAAGGAAGAGTTTCAAGTTCTAAATTCTACTGGTAAAATAAGCAACGCAGTTCGTTCGAAGATTGCTTCGATGGTAACTTAACAACTTTGCATAACATGAATACATTTGCACGTTCGTAAGATGTTCACTTTGTACATGCTTAATATTGTTTTGACAATTTTTTTTCAGAGGGCAGAAATTGTTGTAGATACAAATGAGGTGAACTCTGCTGTAGGTACACATCATCCAGATGTGTCTAAATGGCCAATAAAGGAGTACAAAATGCCGAGACAAACAGACGGGTAAGCTCATAGTCGAATGCATATGTAATTGTGTTTTCCATCATGACTTGACTAGCATTTTTATTTTCAGAGTGTCTTGCGGACTTTTCATGATGAAATGCATCGAACTCTGGGACGGGGATGCCTTCAGACATGACTTTGACCAGGACGAGATCCATTCTTCAAGGGGACGCATTCTCGCGGAAATACTTTTTTCAGAGAGCAACACACTGACTAGGGTGAAGGAGAAGATTCTGAAAATTATGGAGAAGGAATAAGTGCGAGCAAGTGTGTAGGGTTTTTGGCCCCCACATGATTATGCCTATTTGGTACCATTTCATTATTGTAATAATGGCAGAATTTTGGTTTTAGCCACGTAGATGATTATGCCTATTCGGTGGTTCGTACCATCTGTTTTATTATTGTAATAATGCCACAATCTCCTTTTTTCCCACGTAGATTATTATGGCTATTTGGTGATTGGGACAAATTTATTATTGTAATTATGCCTGTTTGGTGATTGACACAATTTTTGCTACTGTTACAATCGATTATCCCTTTGTGATATTTATGCCTACAGATTTCTGTTTAAAGGAAAAAAAATTATGGCTATTTGGTGATTGGGACAAATTTATTATTGTAATTATGCCTGTTTGGTGATTGACACAATTTTTGCTACTGTTACAATCGATTATCCCTTTGTGATATTTATGCCTACAGATTTCTGTTTAAAGGAAAAAAAATGTCGTGACGTAGTAAAAAAAATGCCCAGCCAGCAGCTGGACCCGTAGTAGGTATATTTTTCAACACAAATCAAGCCCAACAGGAAGACTCGGCCGATCAAATCGGCACACTACGGGCCCAGCAGCAGGAACCAAGGGGGCTGGAAGGATATGTAACAGAGGAGTTCGATGTTTGTGCCGCGCCCGCATATTTAAGCCGGTCGAGGCGCCTCCCCGCTTCCGAGGTGGGACTAAACCTCACAAGTGCGGGCGGCACGGCGTGCACGGCATGCACTGCGTTGTTCGTGGGCCGGCGCAAATTCGAAGCCCACCGCGGTCGGCCCCCTCGCCCCGCGCGCGACCTCTCCCCCGCCAATTGGGCCGGCCCATAGTCCACCCGCGCGGTCGCCCCTGCCCCCCGCGCGCGCGCCGCACCTGGTCACTGGTTTAGTACCACCTCGAAAGCGAGGGGGCGACTCGACCTGTTTAAATAGCCGGGCATAGCAGTCGAACTCCTTTGTTACATATCCATCCTGCCCCGTTGCACCCTGCTGCTGGGCCCGTAGTGGTCGATTTGACCGCCCGAGTCGCACTGTTGTGCTTGATTTGGGTGAAAATCTATACCTACTGGCGGGTCCAGCTTGCTGGACGGGCATTTTTTTTTCATTTTTTCCCTTTAAACAGCACATATACAGTACAGTAAACAAACAAAATATGAGAATACAGCATGTTAAAACTGTGAACTCCTTCACACGAAACATTACAGAAAACATGGCAATTAATTCAGTACATAGGATACATGTCCACATAAATATTTTGACAATCATAATTCAGTACATACGATAGATGTTCACATAATTATTTTAAGAAACATAAACAAAACACTTATTAAGTTTTCTGGCGCCGCACACATGGTCACATAAATAAATAACAACTTCCAACATGACTCGTGCAACCAGTTTTCTTCTTCCCACGATCGAAGCCACTTCTCTACGCCACTTCTCTACGCCCGGTACCTGAAAGAAATATAAAGAACGCGTGTGAGAAAATATAGTCGATAAAACCGAACACACAACATAACTGAAATAAGAATGTAAAACTTACTTCTCGTTTAGACTACATGTCGCCTTGTTATGACCTGGTAAATTACAAAGACTGCACAACGGACCACTTTTCTTCTCTCTAAAATCTTTAGGTCTACCATTTTTCGTAACGTCAGGGCCACCCTTTGACCGGCCTTTCTTAGGTGCACCCTTCGTCGAAACTTTCTCAGGATCACGTATACGTGCTGCACCTTCTTCCGCTTGAATTGCCTGCTTCGCAATTAGACCACACCTTCTGCGTCCTATGAGTTCCTCTTCCGGGATCTTCTTCCTTGCTATTATACCGTCTAGGCACTTCATCAATTCATCAAACAAGAAGGGATCATTTGCTGCAACATGAGCAGCTTCTGCTGATTTTATGCTCACTTGACTGTACCGTTCTCTCTCCTCAGGCCCAGACCAACCCCAACCAAAAAGATCACTCTTGCGCTGCGCTGGCAACCCATCTCTCGCATCTTTCGACAACCGATGGAGGACACAACACTTTGGTATTTCAGACAATTTAAGATGATGCAGAACAAAGAGAATATGTTTGCAAGGCAGCCCTTTCCGAACCATCCTGCGACACGTGCATGATAAGGTTTCTTCAAAGTTACCTGGTTCATACACAACATTATACCTGAACTTGTGGTTATTCTGCCATGTGACGATGAAGGTCTGGCGCTCAATTCCCACCAGCGTCTCAAATATCTCCAGTTCTCCCATCTTCTTCAAATCATTTTGCAGAATGTAGAAATTAGCAGGAGTGAATACTTTGGCAGCATGCTCCTCAATGTCCTTATATTCAGTAACCACCGGTGGTACTTTCTGATTGGCCTCACAGTCATCATGCGCCTCGTTCTCACGGAGGCGAACTATGCAGTTCTCATAATGCACTACCAAATCAACTATGGTCATACCATAGTCGAGGTGAAGGTGAAGGGAGGAGTTGAGGCTTTCGCTCCTCTGGTTACTACGCATACCAAGAAAAAAGCCATCCGAAAGATATGATGCTGCCCACAGTCTCCTCTTCCTATACATCCTCCTCAGCCACTCTTCAGTTTTATCCGTCTTCCATTTATTGACAAAGGCGGTCCATCTCTCCTCAAAGTTCTCTTGAGAGGTGGCATAGTACAGGAGCGATCTGAACTCATCCAGTGACTTGTAATGTAGGTGCCTCTGCATATTTTTCTCGATATGCCACGAGCAAATACGATGGAGCACATCTGAAAGGACACTCCGAATCGCTCGGAGCATTGCAGCGTCATCGTCTGTGATAATTGACTTTGGCTTCTGCTGACAGTTTGCCCTCATAAAAGTCTGGAGCAGCCACACATACGTCGCTTCGGTCTCGTCGGAAACAATGGCGCAACCAAAAACTGTTGTGCAACGGTGGTTATTAACACCGACGAAGGGGACGAACGGCATACCATATCTGTTCATCTTATACGTGCTGTCAAACACGACCACATCTCCGTAGTCCTGATAGTCCCTCCGCGACTGTGCATCGCACCAGAACATACTCTTCAACCGCCCTTCATTATCTAGCACGTACTCGAAGAAGAAGTCTGGGTCCTTCGCCTTTCTGCTCCTCATAATGCCCACTGCCGTCTCAGCATCACCCTTTGCTATGAGCTTCATCTTCTCTCTGCAGCAAAGATTGTACACGTCCCGCCTAATAAGTCTGCATTTATCGTACGAACCATACCTACTGATGAAGTTGTCCACCATTATATGATTCCTGATTCCAGCCCCTTGCATAGCCAGTATCTCTGCCCTCGTGCCATCTCCAATCCGTCTGTGTGACCACAAATATGGAACCTCGTCGGGTCGAGCCATCGTGTGGTTGTGATCATCCACGAATGACGCGACGAACCAAGCTCCACGTGCCCTGTCCAATTTCACCACCATCTGCGCACCGCACTCGCATCGAGTCTCGGGTCTAAGCCTGCGGGTGCGACCCTCCATGGTTATGAATTTCCTCTGCCTTCTCCCTGCCCTAGAACAGACAAAACGCCTGAACCGTATTATTCCTGAAGCACCCTTCCCTCGTTTCACCTTCTCTCTCCTGATGCTGAACCCATGTTCTTTGGCGTGCTTGCTGTAGAATAAATATGCATCCCCTTGTGACCGAAAAGTCATAGCCATGACCTTCCAATGTGTCTCCAGCATGTGCTGCTGGTATTGAGCCTCCTCAATGTCCATCTCTGCTTCGTCGTCACCACCATCGGGACCATCTGAACCCTCCTACAAAATTACATATGAAACTATGTCAGTTTTTATGATCTATTACAAACTACCGCGTGCGGTACAAAATGTTTGAACGAACCTGGCTCAAGTTATCGGCCCACGATTCCTCAACATTATTTTTCTCATTCTCAACGTCCACATCTTCCTGTAAATTAAAAACACAGACAAATAAATACTACCAACGTATGATGACCACAAATAATTACACATACGGTACTCTGCCAATTCAAAACTGGAATCAAATAGACTTCACTTACGTTTTCACTGTTTGCACCATGTTCATTATTTGCAAAATCCTCTGAAGGTAATATATCATATGATGACCACGATTCGTTATCGCTGCTGTCGTCATCTTCATTACTAGGATCGTTATCGGTCCGACTGACCTCATTTGTACCATTGTCATAGGCCGTAAATGAGGTTTCTTCGTCCATTTAAACACACGTTACTACCAACACTGCACATCATTGAAAAACACATTATCCCACGTTAAATTCTAAATTCATACAGTGGGACATATAGATGAATAAATTGCAACATTTAACCTATGAGTTTTTAAAATAATTTCTTTCTACATCTAACTCATCTACGTAGGTGGTACAAGGGTCAGATGACAAACCTTCGGCGGCGGTGTCGACGTCGTCCGTCAACGCCGACGGGGCCTTGAGGCACAGGCGTGATTCAAGACGGAGGCGACGTGGAACACGACGAATCCACAAGCGGGATTACCGGACAGCTCGGCGGCGGCGGACGAGTTAGGTCACCTCCGTCGTTGGACGAGTTAGGTCAACTTCAGACGGTTAGACGCGGCGGACGCGACGTCGTTGCGGAAAACGGCGACGTCCAACACCTGGCCGGCCACTTCCCTAGCCGCCGACCACGACGTGGGACACGATGGGGTTGGAAACGGCGGCGTGGGAGATCGGGGTGGTTACAGGTGGCCGTCGATGCGGAGAACGGCGACGTCCAACACCTAGCCGGCCACCGGCGACGGCGGTCTTCCACTCCTCAGTCGAGAGGACCGAGAGTAGCGCGAGTGCCGTGCGCGTGATCGCCGAGCGCCAGGCGTGATCGCCGGGCGGCAGGCCTGATCGATCGCGTTTGTTTTTTCCTCCAGGCGGGCGGCAGGCTGGATCGATCGAGGAGTGCCCTTCTACGTTTTTTTTTCTCCTTAGGCAGGTGTTTCGTAGGGCTGGGGGTAAGGCTGTACATCTACGATACTAGGTGGGTATACTTTTCTTCTGTATGACCTTTCTGCCCTTTATACGTTTTGTTGGGGGGGGGGGGGGGGGGGGGGTGGGGGGGGGTGTACCGAAGCACTTGCCTTTTTATAAGAACCTAGATACAATAGAGGGGGAAGCTCTACCAGTTCTCTTCCTTCGCTATAGAAGAATATATATTTGCCCAATTAATTTGTGAAATTGGCCAAAAATGATGGAAATCAACTGTACATGCAAAAACATTTTAAGGGCATCTCCAAGGTCGTGTCACAAATCAAATTCACTATCCATCCACACAACGGCGGAGCCCCCTCAGCCCAAACCATTTTCTTTTATTAGGTACTAAGCAATGGCCCCTGCAGCTTGTTGGAAATAGGAATTAGGCCCATTTTCAGTGTACACTACACGCATAAACCCATCGACGCACGCACACTGCTCGGCTGCTCCTGATCTCCTGTGTTGTGATGTGCTCCATCTCACCCAGAACAGCCTAACGGCCAGCCGAAGAGAAGGCGGGGAGATCAGTACGAGCTATCCTTCTGGGCCGTCTGGGTCACCGCGATGACCCGGCGCCAAGGTGGGGGGATCAAGGGCGCGCCTGGCATCGCCGCTGGCCACTGGTCGCCGATGCTGTCGACTGCTTGAACTCCAACCAGCAGGCCGCCCCACGGAATTTGGTTCCAAGTTCAGTGACAATGTGACCTTGAGTCGTTGCATGTATACATTGATTTGGTCCGTGTATTTGTGTACAATACGACTCAGCTGAGAATTTTCTTGTTGTTCTCCTGCATGATTCGGCCATCTAATCGGGGATCTTTTTATTATTGGCAAAACGGATTTCTTGTTTGCTGGCTGTAGCGGTTAACAGTAGTGTTCAAAAAATTGGCTCCCCACACACACACACATTCATTTTGGTGTAGCTCCGCCCCTGCATCCGCAGACACGGATACGAGAGGCCCCCGCGTTGCATAGCCTAGGTGACACGGGCGACGACCGATCTACCTCACCTTCGACCCCGTCGACTGCTCCTCCCCCTCGCCGCCGCCGAAGGCCAGTGCTGGGCAAAGCCTGTGCGGCGGCGGCGGCGAGGCCTCACTCTGCTCTGGCGACGTGACGGCCATTTGCGGCTCCCTCCACAGATTGGATCGGCCTGAGACGAAGCCCTGGCGGCGGCCGTCAGATCTGCGGATGGCGGCACGTGCAGCAGCGGGAGGCAGAGCGCCGGCGGCGGCCGTCGGATCTGCGGATGGCGGCGGTTGCGGCCTGCTCTACCTCGGTCAAAAGACCCGGGGACAACAGCCATCGCAGATTGGATCCCAGTTGGGTTGTTTGCATGTCCAACGTGAGCTTGGAATTGGATGGATGCGATCCAGTGTACTGGTCACAACTTCCTTGTCATGTACATGGACGTGATCCAGCCGCCAGCTGCCGGGTATTGCGTCTGCCGGCGCCTCGCGCAAGGATGCACTGAGCTGTCACAGAGCCCGCACTAGGACGCGTTGGCCTATCGCCTGGATCCAGCCTAACCATGCGGACATCGGCTGATCTCTCGTCGAGCTGCAGTTCAGGCTATGTCGCCCCCTTGAGCCGACATGCATATGCAGTGCTCTCTTCGGCGAGGAGGTAGACGGCCCCATGGTGGTGGTGGGCTCTGCCGTCGATGGTTGTCCTTGTGGTGACCACCCCGACATGCGACAACAGACTTGCTGTAGAGTGCGGTGACCATCTTCCAGATCCGGTGGTCAACTTCGGCGGTGAGATGCGAACTATAGACGGTGGCTTGACACAAAGGGATGGTTGTGCGGTGGTTGCGGTCTCACATCGCATGCAGCTGTTGGGATCGCGAAAAAGTGGTGGCGACAACACATAATTGACATCGATGCGCATGCAGCTGTTGGGATCGCGAAAAAGTGGTGGCGACAACAAATAATTGACATCGATGGTGGTGCTTCTCGAGCACCTAATCTCGAGTTCTGGGGCGAAAGCCTAGGTCTAACCCCAGTTGGTTATACTTGGCAATGATGATGTTTTTACATCGTTACTTTCTCGAAGGCATTGCTCGGATATGCTCGGTTTAATTCTTCAGGGTGAAAACCTAGATTCTGACCTTGAGTGGTTGAATCCGGTGACGATGAAGCTTGAGTTGAAGAATCTCGTCATTCTTGTGATGTCATGAGATGGGTGATGCGGATATGGATGGCGGATCTGATCACTTTGTTTTTTTTCCGCCTACGCATAGCTGTGGTCTTATTTGACTTTGCTATTTGTCGGCGTGTTTTTGTGTGTGTGCGTTGGTGTTGGCTGTGTGCATCCTAACTATGCAGAGGTCAGGTGTGTGCTCATTATGTTTGTATTATCTTAATGCTCCATTTTAAGTTAATAAAATCCACCCTTCATCGAAAAAATTAATTTTATAAAATAGCAACGGCAATCTTCCGCCAAATAGCAACAGTCTTCCACCAAATAGAAGCGGTCACATGCTAGCAGCAATCACATTTTACATGGATAAGAGAAAGAAAACGGAATGAAACAACTACATGATTTTTAGAGCAATGTGATATTAGCATGCTTGGCACTTGACTGGCAACTTCCCGCCAAACGTCGTAGCCTTTCACCAAATGCCTCGTATAAGATCAACATGCAAGCCTCATATTTAGAACAGTAAAACCGAGCCTAATCTGAGCCCTCTCACGCATCCAAGCTCTTTGCCGTCAGATTCCGTGTCATGATCACTGCTAGCTGTCGGGTACACCTCCTCTCACGCGTTGGCTGCTCCTGAGCCAACTGTCCTAAGGGCAGCTGCTCCCAAAACTAAAATCGACGCCCTCACGTTCTTTTATACGACGTGATGCCCGATCCCGGATGGACGGTGAGCGTTCTTTTCCCCCGTTCCACTCACCTCTTGTCCCTCTCGTTCAATTCCCACCCCATCTCTCCTCTCACCCACAACACAGGCGTCGCCGCCACCATCCTCATGGCGCAATGAGAGGAGGAACGGGTCCAGCCGGCGCGCTCCAGTTGAGGCGCCATGAGGGCACCGCCGAGGGGATCCAAGGCGAGGGGATAGACATGTGGACCCATCCCTCCCAAATAGTCCTGCCGACCTCAACCTTGGGCGGATCCTAGGTCCGCCGCCGCCACCAGCTCGCAGGTCCTCCACCGTGTGTCTGGGGCTTCTCCCAACCCCGCCCTTCTCATTCGGCAATGGTCTGGTCTACTCCACCATGTCGGATGACCTGTCGCCGCTGGGCCCAGCGCATCCCAACTTCTCCTTTAGCGAGTAGAGAGGCAGAGCAGCAAAACCAATGTGGTGACCTATCAACAACGCATCCCAACTTCTCCTTGAGCGAGTAGAGAGGTAGAGCAGCATAACCAATGTGGTGACCTATCGACGGCTCCAACAGTGGAGCTATATTCAGGCCAGGGGGCGCCCCCCCCCCCCCCCCAATAATCGTATTCGAAGGGCCTAGATGAGGGGAAATTTAACCTTTTGCCTCCATATCTTTGCCATCTATGTTTCACCCCCCCCACACACACACACAAAAATAATTGTATTCGAAGGGCCTAGATGAGGGGAAATTTAACCTGTTGCCCCCATATCTTTGTCATCTACGCCTCCCCCCCCCCCCCCCCCCCCCCCCCCCCCCCCCCCCCCCCAAAAAAAATTTGTATTCGAAGGGCCTTATCTTTGCCATCTAACTCCCCCCCCCCCCCACACACCACACACACACTTTTTTTTTGTCTAGCTCAGCCACAGCCCGGCTTCACGTAGGTGTGTGCGGCTCACCCCCCACACCGTAATCACTGGTAATTAGCGGTTATAATCAGTAGTTTCATATATGTTCCGTGAATCTTGATGGATTGCTGTACTTTCGCCTTTTCTATGCACTGGATTTCCTCACTGATCTACACATACGCAGTCATTTCCTGCCTCTTTTTTTTTTTTTGCCTGTACCTTACCTTTGGGCTCAAACTTCAAACTGGTAGCACCTCCATAAAAATCCCAAATTATTTGGCTCAAGTCAATTCGAAGAATTGTCTAGCTAATGCTAATTCTTTTTTTTTGTAATTCTTACTACTTAAAACATGCTTCCACGTGAAGCAAGTCAAGGTTGGTTAGTGGCTTCAGGCAAACATGAAGCACGTGATTAGTAGCTTTCGCCAAGCATGCTAAACATGCCCGAACGCCAAGCGTGCTAATCACCTTCCGCCAAACAGCAACAACAAATAATAGCGGCCTTCAGCAACAGCGGCCTCCTCCTCCCCGCGATAAACCCTGATTGATCCATGTCAACGACACGGCTGATTTGTCTCTTAAGCCTGGTGGTGAGGCCGCAACACAGGATCTTCACGTCATCGTTCTGAAGTGAGACCAGCCGGAATGCTCCCGGCGAGGGGATGCCGTCGCCCTTGGGGAGGACCGTCGAGCTGAGCAGTGCTGGCGTGCACCTCGTCAAAGAGGCGCTGAAGGAGAGAAACATCGAAAACATGGACCAACTAAGACGGACGTGCCAACAAACAAGGCCACCCTAAACACTGAGAAGCCTACCACTGGCAGGCCGTCCAAACCAGAAAATATACTCCCTAGTAATCCATTTAAGCTTCTTTCATCACAATTCTTTTTTATCTAGAACAGGTAGACTCCATCTAAGCATTGCCAGAAATTTGAGAACATCACAAAGTAAGACAAGATGATGGCTTATCAGAAAGGTGCAAGGCAAGAGCGCTCAAACCTCCAGCATTTATGCAAGATCATCAAACCTATTATCTCATTGCAGGGCCAGCAGCCGCTTGTATCTCCCCATCTTGCTGCTGTTCTTCTTCTTCTTCTATCTCAAGTGCACTTCCCTCTCCAGGACAGGTCGAAGCATCACCATTCAAACCCAAGCTTCTTCTCCTCCCATCACGATGGTTCTCGAGCTCCAAGCACTCCTTAAGCTGCGCCACCACCTCCTCCATCGTCGGCCGCTCTCGGGAGACCTCCTGCTTGCAATGCAGCGCCAAGTCAGCAGCTTTCCAGACCGAGTTGATGTCATAGTCGCCTTCCATCTTTCCATCCACAATGCTCTCGATGTTTCCATGGTCGAGGCTCTGGTGCACCCACTCGCCGATGTGGATGCTCATGCTGTCGCTGATTGGTATGACCGGGGCATGGCCTGTGATGAGCTCCAGGAGGAGGACACCAAAGCTGTACAGGTCGCTCTTTTCACTGATGTGATAACTGCGGAAGTACCTACACGGTTGGGAGACACAGCCACACAGGGGGTCCTTAATTATGGCAAAGTAATGCCACTTCAGGCAATGTTGAAGATTAAAGTGGAGTATACAGGAGAAGAGATTGATGATGTGCATGACGTACTCAGGATCTAAGTAGCCCATAGTACCAGCTGGCTCAGTGGTTATATGTGTTTCGGAGTCGCTGAAAGCCTTGGTCAGGCCAAAATCAGCAATCTTAGCCCCAAGATCTGTGGTCAGGAGGATGTTCCTGCTCTTCACATCTCTGTGTATCAGTGCTGGCTTACAGGCGATGTGCAGATACTCAAGACCTGCCATAAAAAAAATAACACTTTGTTGTTAACAGTTATGAGTAAATGAAATCTCAGACCTAGTGGATGGCTGCTATGTCCTAACCTTGTGCAGCATCAAGGGCGATCTGAAGACGCTGCTCCCAACTGAGTGGTTTACAAGTAGAAGTGGCTTCGCATGTCAACAGCGATTAAACATAGTTAGCTTAAAGAAGATTTTGGGAAAGTCATGGACTTCAGTTAGTAACCACAGATAATTCAAGTTTTATGCAGTTCTGAGTAAAATGTAATAGTTCCGTCGTTCAAATTTCAGGATATAGCACATAGCTGATCTAGGGTGCGCCGATATAAGAATCTATATTTGAATAGCCAAGATAAATAACCTCTCAGATGATCCTGCAGGTTCCCTTCGGGCATGTACTCGTAAATAAGGGCCAAATGATTTCTGTCCTTGCAGTAGCCAACCAAAGAAACTAAATTCTTGTGATGAATCCTGGTCAAGTGCCGAGCCTGCAATATAATGTGCAGCACTGTCTTTCAGATAATTTAAGCAGAACACATAATGAGACTGATTAGTAAGTGTAATTTAATCTACAAACCCACAGAGGAAAAAAAATCTTTAAAACTCATTTATCAAAATTTGTACACAGATGGCTACACTAAGAAATTTGGGGGAACGAGACAAATGGAAGGATTACACATGAATATTTTAGTTGCGACATATAGAACTTCTTCATATTGATTTTTGTTTTTACCTCAGCCAGAAACTCTTTACCCCCTTGGGAAGATGACTCAGAACGCACTTTCACAGCAACTGGGTTTCCATTCTCCAAGTAACCAAGGAAGACAGGTCCAAACCCGCCCTTTCCAATCTCTTGACTGAAGTTATTCGTAATATGCTTCAGTTCTTTGTAAGAGAACTCTCGGTTCTCAAGTAATGCTGATTCATCTTCATGACCAGTAGTGTTTCGCTTAGCTGAATACATGCACAGAGTAGTTAGAGGCAAGAACTTTTCCTTCCGTATAACAAAAGCAAAAATAAAATGGAAATGCAAAACTGTGTAAGGCACAAAACAGAAACCATTACTTCCATCTGACTGTTACCTTTTCCGTTGAGCACTTGGCACAGCAAAAAAAAGATAACAAATAGTGCAACAGCAGCAGCTATTGGTACAACTATTGCAGCGAGAAGTGTCCCGTTGATTTTCTTTCGACCTGATCTGCAGGCAGTACCATTGACACAAAGATTTGCATTATCACCGACCCTGGCAATTCAAAATGTACAAGGTTAGTCACAACATAATGTGATTCCATGGTGTTCCGAATAAAGAGAGATGTCCGACTATGAATGCTGGAAGGAATCAGTACTTCTCTATAAATATACAGATCAATCAGACCTAATAGTTAACTAGTCAAATGTAATACTGACACTATTTTTAAAGGTGCTTTCATAATGAATGCTTTTAAAGAAAATGAAACTAACCATTAAATGCACTGGGACAAAGGAAACTGATATATAAGATTCTTCCATGCCTTTCTAGAGAAATCCAACCATAATAAGCATATTATTTTGTTCACTGGAGTTGCCGGTCGTTGCTGTACTATCAATTACAGTTGATAACTGATGATGACATAACTTAAATTTCCAATTAACCAGAAGTACTATACTTTACTGAATGAACAATTAAAGAAATTGAAAAGCAATAGGTCCAAATAGCAAAGCATAAAATTTCCAGTTAGTATGATATTAAATCATCATTTATACAAATATTACTGATATCACAAGAAAACGTTGAGCATTACTTATTTACATGTTAGTGTGTATATTTTTCTTTGAAGGGGAGCCTTGGCGCAGCGGTAAAGCTGTTGCCTTGTGACCATGAGGTCACGGGTTTGAGTCCTGGAAACAGCCTCTTGCAGAAATGTAGGGAAAGGCTGCATACTATAGACCCAAAGTGGTCGGACCCTTCCCCGGACCCTGCACAAGCGGGAGCTACGTGCACCGGGCTGCCCTTTGTGTATATTTTTCTTCAAAAATATCTTCAAATTTAGTTAACTTTCAAAAACTAAACATACCTTAGTAATAAGGACCCATTTTGGGACCTTTGTAAAAGGTTGTAAGGAATTGGTCCACTCAGATCATTGCTGGACAAATCCCTATAAAGGAAAAGACATTGTATATGTAGCATTGCCAGAAAAATGTTGCGAGAATCAAGGACAAACAGATAAGTCATAAGACTTACAGAAACATTAGTGATGAAAGTTGCCCAAGAAAATTCGGAATAGGACCAGACAAGTTGTTGTGTGACAAATCCCTGGAAGGAATAACAGATCTTGTGAACTACAGCTAGTAAGTAAATGAGGAAATACAATGTTTTTGGAAGTTCTATTTTCAGCTTCACTGCATGACTGAATACAAGAGGCAAAAGTATGCAGCTAATCACTGCATGTAAATGAAGAGAATTACGTTTCTCTTCCAAACTATATCATTAGTGTTCTGACAGTATTTTTCCTGAATGGTGAAGACAAATGGGGAAGCACAAATCATGTGTCCAGAGCTCCTATATGGAGATACACTGTTCTTTATTTTTCCTGAAAACATGGAGACACGGGCAATCCAAGATATGTGCCACCTTGATTCTAAGAAGAAAAGAAAATGTACCACCTTGATTCTCAAAAGAAAAGAAAATGTACAGCCATCTAACCGTGAAGCTCAAAACAGTTCCTCCATACTACTGTTAAATTGTTTCAGATATTGTTGAGTAATTCTCTCCATGTGTAAACATGCTAATCATCTTTAGAATGTCAGTGCAATAATTTCTTTTTTTGGAAATTCGCAAATGTGGCTGTGAATTATGCTGGTGAAAATAAACTTGAACTTCCTTAGAGAAATACAGACATTCATGTTTTAACAACAAGTACACCAATTCCTAAAATATGCTTAAAAAAGCAGGTGGGGAAAAGATCCACGTGGGTTTATGTTTAGTATAAAAAGGGCACTGGCTTGTTAAAATCCACAGTAAGAAATGATGATGAGAAGCAAGAACCTACAGATACTGGAGTGCTTTGAGATCTCTAAAATTAGTAGAGATGGCACCAACCAACCCAAAGGAAGACAAGTTTCTGCGAAAAAGGTAATCCAGAAGAGTTAGCTTCTCTTGTTGATTTGTCCTAAATGTTTCTTCGAAATGTCAAAATATTCAGCATATAAGAACAAGTTCTTTATTTTATTCAAACATAGTTGTGAAACTTACAGTGCCATTATTTTAGAGGCACCTACTGGTGGATATGAGCAGTTTAATCCTCTCCATATGGAAGCCTTCGGAGTACATGGATCACCCATCCAGTTTTTTATCACACCAAAATCGTCTTGGATCGCCATCATGGCTCTAGCTGCTTTGCAAGAACAAGGAAGATGGTTAAACCAATCAAATGAACAGACAACCAGGCAAACCTTAAGGTACACATACACCTCAAATGTGATAAACAACAGTCTAATACATCTCTCTCTATTGCTAAGATGAAGTAGACCTACTTCTCAACCCTGAACTTGCGTCACTGCCATGAATAAAAATATACTACAAGTCTACAACAGCAAACAATATAAAGCAAGATCCACCATTTGGATTAAAAAAAACTTTCACAAAAAATGCCAAAAATAAAAGAAAAAATGGCAGACATATCAATAAACGGAACTTGGTGACATGGCAACGACATGTAAGTGATATGGTGGACACATGGCATACACGTAACAGTAAATCACTTGTGAGACTACCCGAGAGTTGAAAAGACACACGCTTTCAATAGTTTCACGTGCCAATCGAACGGTTTTAGAGTTCAGGATTGAAACATAAACTTTTGCCAAAGTTCAGAGTTGAGAAGTACTACAATTTTTCTATTGCAATTAGACACGACCCTTAACATAGTAACTGTGGGTGGTTATACCCTCTGTAGTCCGGTACTAATATTGCATCAGTAAATTCATACCATCTCCAGGATCAGTTGCAACCGCAGTTATCGGTTTCACCAAGTACATCTCCATGGCATTGAGGATAGGTGGAAGCGCTGCATTTTTGGTAGCAACAAGTGAGACACTATAATTTTCCATCCCATGCAAAATGCCGGAAAAAGAATCGGTGACTTGGAATGTTGGGGTGTAAGGTTGCTTGTTCCATGTCTTGTTATTGATAATGATATCAAACTGCCGCACTGCATTGCTTCCTACATTCTGCAGCTCAGCAAAGTAGAAAATAAAGAAGTATTTGGAGCTTATGTTCACTGATGGATCAGATGGATTCCATGAGAAATCAATTCTTGAGCTATTAGCAGTCACTGCATTTTGCATAACAGACGATGGCACATCGTAGACATCCCTGAGGTTATTCTGAATTACAGATGTTGCAGATATCTGAATACAGTTTGGAATTGCATTATATGTCGTCCAGATGCGGTCATGGGAATCCGAGGGGTACCTGCTTAGACCAATGAAATATCTCTATCATCTAGCATTATAGTCCGCTGAATTAACTAGAGTCAAAATAACCAAATCTTTGTCGAAAAGTACACCTTGCGAACAAAACTTATGCAATACAAGGCTAAAAGCAGCTGGTACAGATTACACTCGTCTATTTATTTATTTTTTCTTTTAGTCTACATTACTTCTATTGACCAATATGCGATAACATAGATTTTCCAATTTAATATTTGATTAAAAAAATTATAAGTAGAAAACTAACCTGATTACTGAACCATCTGTGGGCCCCATGTGGAACCGATTAGAATTAACCAGCACGAGCGATTGAGTTGCATTTACCTCTGGGTAAAGGGTAGTCTTCAGTGGCCTCAAATCCAGCCCAGAAATAAATGGATTACCCATACCTTTGTTCACCAAACAAACTTGCACGTAATCATCAGGAGCCACAAGTATGATGTCCATCCATTTGAATGCTCCTGCATCACTGAAGCTAACTTCATGCCAGTAGTTTGTCCCCAGGTACAGATCAAAGATAGGAGGTTTGCCCAGGCCATCATAGTTTCCATAGTAGAAGGCGGCACGAACAAGGTACTTGTTTCCCATCACCAATGATCTCAGGGTGTAGCAATTCCTTGCGCCATGTGGAAAGAACCGGAGATTCAGATAGCGTTTCACCAGTGATGGCTTTACGTAATCTGAGGAGATGCCGCGGTTTTCTCCAGGGGTGATGAAACCATAGTCTGATACATATATCATATTTGAAACGGAATCTTGGTAGGTAGAATTCACTTGGATGCCACAATCGATGCTTATGAAACCTGGAAACAAAATACAAGTCAAAAAGATTTATATCATCGATCTTGAATAAACCTTTGGCTATGAGCAATGCAGGTGCTTCAGATTGTGTATTTTCTGAACAGAAAGAGCAGTAAGAAATAAGAATTGAGGGGCAACACACCTAGATAATCAGGCTGTCCATGGATCAACTGGAACATGTAGAATAGGAGAATTGCTGCACATAGATTCATGCTTCTTGTGAGCAAAACTAGAGGCTTCAGGCTTCTATCCAAGAGAGAGAGGGAAAGAGGCAGAGACTGGCATATATGTATATCCATGGGACTAGCAAATGCTTTCATATGCGTATTACGGTTGTCATATTCCACAATTATAGACCAGGAGGGTCAGTGTGCAGTTGCCAGTGTGGCTATGGTACGCTCCAATAAGAAATGGCTGTTTCGAAACAGTTTCGTCATGATAATGGAGTATCTCCCACCAATAGGAAGGATACGGCCGCGACATAATTGCAACTTTTAGACTTGACTCTATGATTCCTTTGTTGGCATTAGAAGAAAGGCTGTCCTCTCTTGTGGTTTGGTCATCTCATAGTAGAATGATAAATCAGAATGGCAAGTAAATCCCATGCCTCAAGCATTTCAGTGTATTTATTAAGCTCCGGAACAGAACCGGCCTGAAACAGTGCGCAACTAATTACATTCCAACCGATCTTGTTGTGGTAATCTTGTGGCCATGGCCTTGATGCATAACTTAACTGCCATCCGCCAGCAACCTAAATGAACTTATGCAGTAATCTAATATGACGATCTAAACGAATCTTACAAATACAAGTGTCACACAACGAAAAAGTTGGGGAAGAATAATGTACCTCATTGCTTATTATGCGCTACTGCTAGTTAACAATTTTAACAATTGGTACACATACTGTAGTCTGTAGAGGGGACCTGATTTTTCCCCCAGATTCCATGATCTACCAACAGCTTCAGATGGAGCCCCGCAGCTGGAGGGCGACCACGTGCCATACCTGGCCAAGACAAGGGTGCGCGACAGCGCGGCGCGCGCCGTCTTCGGAGACCCTGAGGCCAGGTCGGCACGAGCAATCCGTACGCTCCCCGGGGCCCCGACGGCGACGTCGCGTGTACGAGGACACGGGTGCGGCCGCGTCAAGACACCACCGCGCCAACTACCCGGCCAGTGGATTGCAGCGAGCGGCCAGGTAGTGGAGTCGTCCTTGTCGGCCTCCTCTCCTTGACCTCGGTCTCAGTGGGCATGTCGGCACGCACTGCACAGCGCCGAAGGAGATGCAGTACAGGCAGCCGAGGAAGCCATTACGCCGAGCACCCTGCGCGCGCGGCGACCGGAATCGACCCCGGCACACACGAACACGCGCGCGCGCGCCGAGAGGAGAAGCGCGGCATCAAGGTCTTCGGTCCCCCCAGAGTGACCCGCACGGGGGGCGCGACCATGGCTGGTCTAGCTTTGCGGTGACATTTCGCCGAACACACATCGAGCAACGCCATCATCCCGGTTCCGATGGGCAGTGGGGAATTGATGGAAATTTCGAGAGAAGGGAAGCATTGGCCTGGATTAGTCCTGGCCATGGGCCGCCCGGCCCGAACAGCCCGGCCCAAAAAAGCCCAGCCCAACGCTGCTCCCGGGCCGGGCCTGGGCCTAGGTTTTAAGCCCGAAGACTAGGTCGGGCCAGGCTTGGGCCCGCTGTTTCTGTCATTTACTAAAGAGGCCCGGCCCGAGGCCTGAGGCCTGGTGTGTTTTTTGCTGTGACGGGCCGGGCTTGGGCCTGAAAATTAGGCCCGACAGCCGGGCCGGGCCGGGCTCGGGCCTGAGTTTTCTACCTCGGGCTTGGTCAGGCCCGGCCCGGAGGATGGCCAGGTCTAGCCTGGATTATCGTGGGACACGTGTATAACGTCATTAATTTCTGCATTGGACGTCTGTGTTGGTAGGTACAAGCTGGTATATGCATTCGTCGGCTGTGAACGACTATTCCCTGCGTATTCAACTACTACTATATGCATGTGGTTGCTCATCGTTGAGGTGGCCGCGACGCGCTTTGCTCGCGTCTCTCTGCGCGCTCTTCACTCGCGTCCATCCGCACGCTCTGCTATCGCCTCCTTCCGTGTGCTCTGCTTGCTGATACGTCTTCATCATATCTACTTTTCCAAACTATTTTGCCCTTGTTTTGGACTCTAATTTGCATGATTTGAATGAAACTAACCTGGACTGACGCTGTTTTCAGCAGAATTGTCATGGTGTTGTTTTTGTGCAGAAATCAAAGTTCTCGGATTGACCTGAAAATTTACGGAGAATTTTTGTGGAATATATAAAAAATACTGGCGCAAGAATTAATCAGAGGGGGTCCACCCAGTAGCCACAAGTCCTAGGGGGCGCGCCTAGCAGGCTTGTGGGCCCCCTGAACCTCCTCCGACCCTAACTCCAACTCTATAAGTACCTATTCGGGAGAAAAAAATCAAAGAGAAGTATTCATCGCGTTTTACGATACGGAGCCGCCGCCGCCGCCTCCTATTCTTCATCGGGAGGGCTGATCTGGAGTCTGTTCGGGGCTCCGGAGAGGGGGATTCGTCGCCATCATTATCACCAACCTTCCTCCATCGCCAATTCCATGATGCTCATCGCCGGGACTGAGTAATTCCTTCGTAGGCTTGCTGGACGGTGATGGGTTGGATGAGATTTATCATGTAATCGAATTATTTTTGTTAGGGTTTGATCCCTAGTATCCACTATGTTCTGAGATTGATGTTGATATGACTTTGCTATGCTTAATGCTTGTCACTAGGGCCCGAGTGCCATGATTTCAGATCTGAACCTATTATGTTTTCATGAATATATGTGTGTTCTTGATCCTATCTTGCAAGTTGTAGACACCTATTATGAGTTATGATCCGCATATCCCAAGGTGACAATAATTGGGATTATTTCCGGTGATTACCGTAGTTTGAGGAGTTCATGTATTCACTAAGTGCTAATGCTTTGGTCCGGTTCTCTATTAAAAGGAGACCTTAATATCTCTTATTTTCCTTATGGACCCCGCTACCACGGGAGGGTAGGACAAAACATATCATGCAAGTTCTTTTTCATAAGCATGTATGACTATATATGGAATACATGCCTATATACATCGATGAATTGGAGCTAGTTCTGTGTCACCCTAGGTTATAACTGTTGCATGATGAATGCCATCCGACATAATTATCCATCGTTGATCTAATGCCTACGAGTTTTTCACATATTGATCTTTGCTAAGTTACTTTCGTTGCTACTGCTGTTACAATCACTATAAAATTGCTACTGTTACTTTTGCCACTATTACCGTTACTTGCATATTATTTTGCTACTAAATACTTTGCTGCAGATATTAAGTCTTTCAGGTATGGTTGAATTGACAACTCAACTGTCAATACTCGTGAATATTCTTTGACTCCCCCACTACTAGGGAAAAGCCTAGCAGTAGCGCGGCCGCGCTACTGATACGGCGCTACAGCTAACGCTTATCAGTAGCGCGGTTTGACCCGTGCTACTGCTATCTAGGGATAGCAGTAGCGTTCGTCCCCAACACGTGCTGCTGCTAATAGCTGTAGCACCCTAGTACAAAGAGCGCTACTGCTAAGACATCGCTGCTGCTAAAGCCATACCCCGCGCTACTGTTATTAGTTTCTGAAAAAATATTCTGCTCCATATTTTATGCTGCTGAATTTTGTTTAGGGCTTTATACAATAATCTCTAGCATATCATACACATACAAATGTAATCATAGCATATACATACAAATAGTCTCATCAAATCATGTCATCATCATAATCATCATCCAACACAAAGTGGTCTCTCGTCATCATCTCGAAAATAGCGATACAAGTCTCGAATACTTGCAACTACATCGTCATCCATCTAAACAATGATATACGCGAGAAGAGCTATCACTATGAGCGATAGCGGAACTATGTAGTACATGAGGCGGCGGTTATGAGTCCTCTCTCGCACTAGCGTGAACCTCAAGTAACTAGCTTCTGCTTCTTGTCTGCTTTTGAAGCATTTATGGCTGGCGCCCGAGACCCCCTCCACTTGCGCCTGACACTCAAGCCACTCGCCGTACACTCCCGGAACCTTCCCTTTGTACACGACATAGCACTGCTTCTTCGCCATCAAGAATCTAGGTACCTGTTAGAGATGCATCTTCATCAAGAGAATGTATAATCATATATGCAACAAAATATACTTGAGCAACACGAAAAAGAAAGGGTTAGCAACTAGATGCAACATATAGTAAACATACAAATAATGAACGCAGTTTCATCGTACGCAAACTAATTAACTAGAGGTACGCAGGTCATCGTACCCAAACTAACAAAGTAGCGTTACGCAAGTCCGGCAGGGACCGTGGACATCACAAAGTTTCATCGCTACAGAAACTATACAAGTTCAACCAACACATATCATCATCATCGGCATCATAAATCACTAGTAGTTCCATCCTTCCATATCATCGAGGATGGACCCTAGCTTCTTGAACGGCGTGAGGTCCTGACGTTGCATGCCTATGCGAGTTCGGACGTCAACTCGCGATATAGGGCCGTGGTGGAATATCCCCTTCTCATCGACGACTTCTTTCATGATGATCGTCGCAATGTCCCTCTGGATGCGAAAGAAGTCATCTCTAAGTTTATAATCCGCTTCTCCATGAGATTCTACCCACTTGCGGATATGATCATCGTTTCTGCTTGTCATGCGAAGCTTTTGGTGATTCGTTCTGAACTCTATCATGAGATGGAGGAGGTAGAATCCATCGTTCTTGCTTAGTTTTGGGACATGGATGCAGCAGAAGTTAGTTTTATGCGAGAAACTTGTCTTCTTGTTCCTTTGTTTCCTGATCTGCAGGTAGCCACCCCTCAAGCTGAAGCCTTGGAGAGCATCATCTAGAATATTCATTATGTGGGTGTAGTCCTTCTTCTCGTAGTTTCTGGTAGGGTCGAAATACACGGCGTGGGAGACTCGCGGGTAAATAACGATAAGGACGGCGCGCCCGTTGCTGTGGGGAAAAAACACCTCAAATTATTCTCCATATGAGCGAGAAGGAATGATTGAAATGTATGAAAGGGTTGTCCGGCACTGACTTACTTTGGATGATAAGGCAGGAGGACAATTTCCTAGTCCTTATTCTGTACCATGAAGTTTTCGAGGTACTCCCTAGCAGTTTTACGCTCAGACGTCGAGACTCAAGAAGGACTCGTGCATGTAGTATGGATCCGCCACACAGATTTGCGAGACTTCTTCTTTCTTCATGACGGAGCTCATATGTAGCGCAAAAAGGCGGACGATTGTAAAATCGAGCTGCCTTATCAAAAACATCTCGAAGATATGGTCAAACCGCAGGAAGAACACCTCCGCGGGCCATGTGTCGACGTAGTACTTCCCCTCAGGCACACGAGCCGCGTATGTCGGATATCCTGGATCCTTTGAGTCTAATAGGCTTTTCTCAGTCGACAGCACATGGTCGTGCAGTCTCCTGAGATCCCCTGATAGTGCCTCCAGCGGTTTCGGCGGTAGCATTGGCTCGCCCGTGACATGGAACATGGCCGCACCTTTGACGGGTACACGCTCTTCAAAATCCACCGTCTGGCTGCTATGTGCTCTGGCTTGTTTGTAGGCAGCTGAGCCTATCTTCCCCGGTCTCTTCCTCTCCTTTTTCTTGGGCTGACCTTCCAGACCCTTCCTTAACCCCTGCCCCAGTGTTGTCGGGCTAAGCACTGTACGACCCCCGGCTAGTTGAGCCTGTGTTGAGGCGGCATCTTCAGGCATGTCCTGTGAGGATTGCATGAAGAGAGACTTCTTGCAATCCCTGCTAGGACGTTCCTGCCCGGGCAGATCATCCATATCCTCATCAGCATGCTGATAGCCCGAGTCGTCATATGGCTAACTCATCATATCTAAGTCACCATCATAGGCGCCTGTATTGAGGAACCTCATTGGGTCCTCCTCCATCTCATCATCCATTCTTTGTTCTATGGGGGCGATTACATCAGCCACTATTGGACCCCCTTCATCACGTCATCCGCCGCTCTCACCCGGCACTACAGGCGCTGGTAATTGCGTAGGCGGGGTGGTGGTGTCCATACATGCTTGTTGATGTGTGGTTATTGGTGTGCTCTCGGCCGGCTCCAGACGAAGACGATTCTTCGGCCATAGCAGCACCCAACCCTTGCAGCTTCCAATCCGTAGCGGGGTCTCGTCGTCCTCTCCACCTAGCCATACTGGAGGAGGCAAATCCTCGTGCCCCGATTTCACACTCGACAAGGTAACCCCAAAGTGCCCACCGGGCATCGGTTGCCCGTGGAACGTGAGTTCCAAGGGCTTCGTTATCACCCCCTTTCCCACGTCCACCTTCTAGCCTTTGATCAAGTAGAGTACGGTGCACGGGGTTTCGTCGGCCTGCAAACACATGTCTGCGGCGTAAAACATCCGAAAGGCAACGAAAATGGAATATTCTAGATATATGTTGGTGCGACATGTAATTACCGTGAGGGCATCGAGCTCAGCCAAAGACGAAGGCCCACCTAGCGCGCCAGAGACTGAGGACGGGCTGCTATGAGCGGGTGTGGGTGCGGGTGCGGGAGCAGGCCCGGTTGCGTGAGCAGGTGATGGTGCGGTGGTGTTGTTCACCGAGTTGCTCCCGACGAAACTGGGCATGGGGAAATCATCTACCGTCTTGTCTGGATTTTCCTTCGTCTAGTTGATGATAGCCGGGATCAAGTTAGTAGCGAAATCATTTCTGCAGGCATGTACAGCTGCATCGACTGCCTGCTGTAGCAACTCATTTTTCTCCTCGGCTGCTTTTTTCGCGTCCTCAGCTGCTTTTTTCTCGAACGCAAGCTTCACCTTCTCGTCGATGGCCGCCTGACTAAACTTCTTTTTCTGCTTCTTGGCCTCCGGGCCCTCGTTGTAAAACACCTTCCACGTGGCGCCGTCTCCGGCACCATGCACACGTCCATATTGCGGCCGCTGGCCCAAAGGGAGACCCTTAAGTTCGTTCAAGGCCCGGTTGAGAGGGGTGTCCCACTTGGGCCTCATCGGCGTAGTAGGGCTTTCAGCTACAAGCTGGTGTTGCTTCTCCTGCAGAAGGAACGTGAACCGTTTACGAATGTGTAGTCGACTTGATCAGGAGCTAAATGTAAGGTGGTAAAAGAATAATTACCTGTATTCTAATCAATTTCCTCATGATCTGGTCCGTGTAAAAAACCTTCTTTTCCTTGTCCCACTTGTAGCGGGCCCTGATGAAGTCACGCTCCAAGGGGTTGGTGAACTTCGCGAAGGGGTCTGGGAGACCCGCGGCTTCACGTAGCCACGGCTTTTTGCCAAGGTAGCCACGGCTTCCGAGGCGGTGCTTCCCCGTGTTCCTTTGTTGAAGGCTCTTGAATTTCGCAGCCTTAGCCTTGGCTGCCTCGGTAGCGCAAGTGTCCTTGAACTTTTCGAACTCCTCTTCCGTAAGTGTCAGATTTTCCTCCAGAATCTTGGACAGGGGTTCCTCAGCCTCAATAGCTCATTTCACCCTCCCTTTCCAAGAGGCCAAATCATTGCTGAACATGCCCATGGCGTGATTGTTAATCTTTTTCATCTTCGGATCATCCCACGGTTGTTCTATGCTATCATCCCGGTCGGGGAACTTGAATCTCTTGTGCAACTTTGTCAGGAGCAACTGCCTCAAATGTTCTTTACTCCTTAAGTCATCGTCATTGATGCTCGCGCATTCCCATAGGATGCATCCTACTTGGTTCCCATAGCACTTGCGAGGTTCTTCCGGCTCTAATGGCTCAAACTTGCCAGGGGCCATCTTTGTGATCACCAGTCGTCCGATGCCGAGTTTGTTAGGTTTTCGTAACCTCTGCTTCTTCTTTTCGGTAGCGGCATCGGCGCCGGTACCTTCCCCGCCGGTCTCGGCGCCGCCATCGGTGCCGGCGCCGTCGGTGTCGATGTCGGCGTCAGTACCATCATCGAGGCCGACCCGCAAACCTTAACTGTGCTTAGCAGACAAAAAGTCGAGGTACTGTTGTTCACCCTCATAACCCATCTCATCTGCATCTTGGTCAGAAGGCCCGGTTTCTTCGTTGTTCGACATGTTTCCTATGATTAAGTCTCCTCGTTTAATTCTAAAACTATAATAAAATGAGAAATGACATAAAAAAAAGGTCTATGGTTTGCCAGAATGTCGTTTGCCAGCAAATCCCGGCACTCAATATGCCTACTTTCTAGCACAAGTCATCCCAAAATTCACGGGAAATTTTGGCATGACCTTTGCTAAAAAGTGGACATATCGAGCGCCTGAAATTCACCGGAACGAAAATGAATCAACATTCTGGTGAAACATAGGCCACTCGGATCATTTACCCTGCACATAATCATCATTTTCCAAATATGACATGTCCAAAACATCACATGTCCACATATCACATGTCCACTTCAAATTTGCATATAAAAGGAAGAAAAATATAGAACTTGAAGAAAAATGCAAGAAGTCATTTTTCTTCACAATATTTGAAACTAAATTCAGCCTACCTAAATTTGAAACTAATTTTTTTTGCTTTAACTAGGGTTCATACTAATTCTGTTTTTTTAAATAGCAACAATTGCTTAAACTAAAAAAATTAAATAGCAACGGTTGCTTTAACTAATCTGTCGTAGGTTTCATACTAATTCTAATTAACTAACTAGCACTATAAAATTTAAATAGCAACAATTGCTTAAACTAAAAAATGCAAGAAACCTATATAATCAATTCTGTTTTTTCTTTTAACTACACCTAAGACACCTAACCTAATTAACCTACTGCCCTAACTAAAACCTAACTAAATTAACCAAAGAACCCTAGCTAAATTAGCAGAGAGAGGAGGAGCGGTGGGGGGCTTATTATGACAGAGGGTGCAGGGGCGAGGAGGCAGGCCCGACGACGGCCGAGGTTGGGAGGGAAGGAAGCAGAGGAGGGAGGCGTGGCGCGCCGGGGCCGGGGTCGGGGGCGAGGGCAGGACTTCGGCGAGGTCGAGGGCGAGGGTAGGGCTCCGGCGCTTGAGGCAGGGGCGCGGCGAGGGCAGGGCTCCGGCGGCGATGAGGGGGAGAAGAGAGAGTGTGGATTTGGGGAATGAAGCAGAGGCGGGAAGCCCGCCGGGGGGGTTAAGTGAACATAGCAGTAGCGCGTTTCCTCAAAACGCGCTATAGCTAAGTTAGCTATAGCGCGTTTCGACAAGCAGCGCTACTGCTATCACCGGTAGCTATAGCGCGTTTCCCCAAAGGGCGCTACTGCTATGTTGACTAGCTATAGCTCTTTTTTTAGAAAAGCGCTACTGCTATAACCAGTACCTATAGCAGTTTTCCTGTTTTGTTTCTTTTATTTTCTTTTCCATTATTTTCTCTTCCTTTTCTTTTCTTCTTTTTCTTTTCTTTTCCTTTTTTCCGAGAGCAGGAACGAAGGGAAGGTGATACAATGTATATAATTAAGGCGATATATATTGCATCATTTGACGGTTAAGTATGTATACAAAATAGGAATATATATATTACATCATTTGACCCATGCATGCATAACGGTTAAGTGTGTACACAAAATAGAAACATATATATTACATCATTTGACCGATAACGGTTTCTCAGCGTCGACGTTTTCGTTTTTGAGTGAGCTTCTTTCCCTTCTTGTTCGTTGAAGAATAATTGAGCCCCTCATTGTGACTTTTCCTTTTCCATGGAGTACGATCTTTCTTAGGTAATGTAGTATTGATTCTTCTTTTGACGTATACTTCATCGTCATCGTCATCTTTCCTCATTGGGTTGTCGTACTGGTCGTAGTCTTCCTCGTTGGTGACTCCATCCATTCCAATGATGTTCCTTTTGCCTCTCCTCACGACAACACGGCTGGGATTGCACGGATCGGTTATGAAGAAGCATTGTGTCATGTGCTTAGCGTGTACCCATGGCTCGTTTTTTGCGATAGCGTTCACGGTAGCGCTCTTGGCGTCGGGTATAGTCATGGTAGTGAAATACCGGTTTTCTCTTTCGACATTCTTAGCCCATCTGACACGGAACATCGTCGCGTTGTGCAGTCCAGAGTAGTCAAGCTCCCAGATCTCCTCGACCCTTCCGTAAAATCTCTCAGCTGCGCTGTTGTCGCTACCGGTCATGTATTCCATCGTCACCCCTGAGTTCTGATCATCACTGTCCATATCTTTGGCCTCCGTGTAGAACGTGTATCCGTTGATATCGTATGCCTGGTAGGTGACGAGGTTGGGCGAGGGGCCATGTGCTAAGGCATATATGAGCAATCCGTCCTTAGAGCCCTCTTCCGGGGGATTAGCAATAATATGCTCTTTGAACCAATGCAGGAAAGTGGAGTTGTGCTCTCTAGTAACTTCGGCGTCCGTCCTGCATACCCCCCGGTCATGATACTTCTTTGCGATAGTTTCTTTGTGCAGTGCCACGAAAGGATCTACCTGGTCTAGGTGTTGTAGCACTACCAAGTTTGCTCTGTCAAAGTCGTTGCGTCGATCTGAGTAGGTGACATGCAGTTCCCTGCGACCGTTGGAGTGACCTTCTCCTTCGAGCCTCCCATCGTGCTTGTTAACGGGCAAACCAACACCAGGCGGCCGGTCTGCGCCATATAGAAAATTCTCGCAGAAAGAGATGCACTCTTGTGTCAGATAGCCCTGGACGATGCTTCCATCCGGACGGGACATGTTACGAACGAATCCTTTGATGATCCCATTCATCCTCTCAAACGGCATCATGTTGTGCAGGAATGACGGCCCCAGGTCTATTATGTCATCCACAATATGGACACACAGATGCACCATGACGTCAAAGAACGCGGGCGGGAAGTACATCTCAAGCTCATTTAGTATCACAACGATCTCTTCCTGTAGCCTTCGGAGCTGCTTCACACTGATCGACTTTCGAGAGATGACGTCGAAAAAGTTGCAGAGACCAATAAGCGTGTCACGGACGTGCTTGTCCATTATCCCTCTAAGGGCAACAGGTAGTATCTGCGTCATCATCACATGACAGTCATGGGACTTCATCCCGCTGAACCTTTTCTTCTTCGTGTCTAGATATCTGCTTATCTTGCCATAGTAACCGGAACTAACTTTGATTCCGGTAAGGCACTTGAAGAATTGATCGATCTCAGCCGGACTTAAGGTGAAGTAAGAAGGGGGGCAATAATCCTCTTCCTTTACTTTTTTGCCCTTCTTCTCCCGCGCCTCTGTCTCCGTCTCTATCTCCTCTAACTTTTTACGGGGCGGCATGTGCAGATCTTCCCTGATTTTCAAATCTTGCAAGTCTTTTCTTGTCTTCGGCCCATCCTTGGTCTTATCCGGCATGTTCATCAGTGTCGCAAGCAAGCTCTCAAGGACATTCTTACAGATATGCATTTGATCAAGGCAATGAGGCATGTCGAGTTTGTGCCAGTACTCCAAGTCCCAGAAAACAGACCTCGTCTTCCATACCTTCAGCAGCGGCTCCGGCGCCTTTTTCATCGTCTTTCTCGGCGCGGGGCACTGTTCCCAGTTTTTCAACAGCTCATCGATTTCGGCGCCGCTCCGCTTACGTGGAGGTCCTCGATGCTCAGCCTCACCATTGAATTGATCTCCACGGTTTCTCCACGGGTCGTCCTTCTCGAGCCATCTTCGATGCCCCATGTACACGATTTTCCCAGACCCGCCATCTTTCCTTGACATTAGCTGCTGAGACGTCGTATCATCCATGCACCGCGTGCATCCGCAATATCCATGGCACACCTGGCCTGCGACATTTCCGTAACCGAGATAGTCGTGCAGCGTCGTGATCAACGTGGCTCTCATATAGAAATACTCGCCTTTGCTGGCGTCCCATGTCTTGGCCGGTGTTTTCCATAACATGTCTAACTCCTCTTGAAGTAGCCCTGATGACCCACAAGTATAGGGGATCTAACGTAGTCCTTTCGATAAGTAAGAGTGTCGAACCCAACGAGGAGCAGAAGGAAATGACAAGCGGTTTTCAGCAAGGTATTCTCTGCAAGCACTGAAATTATCAGTAACAGATAGTTTGGTGATAAGGCAAATCATAACGAGTAAAAAGTAATAAAAGTAAACAAGGTGCAGCAAGGTGGCCCAATCCTTTTTTTAGCAAAGGACAAGCCTGGACGAACTCTTATATAAAGCAAAGTGCTCCCGAGGACACATGGGAATTGTCGTCAAGTTAGTTTTCATCATGCTCATATGATTCGCGTTCGTTACTTTGATAATTTAATATGTGGGTGGACCAGTGCTTGGGTGTTGTCCTTCCTTGGACAAGCCTCCCACTTATGATTAACCCCTCTCTCAAGCATCCGCAACTACGAAAGAAGTATTAAGGTAAACCTAACCATAGCATGAAACATATGGATCCAAATCAGCCCCTTATGAAGCAACGCATAAACTAGGGTTTAAGCTTCTGTCACTCTAGCAACCCATCATCTACTTATTACTTCCCAATGCCTTCCCCTAGGCCCAAATAATGGTGAAGTGTCATGTAGTCGACGTTCACATAACACCACTAGAGGAGAGACAACATACATCTCATCAAAATATCGAACGAATACCAAATTCACATGATTACTTATAACAAGACTTCTCCCATGTCCTCAGGAACAAACGTAACTACTCACAAAGCATAATCATAATCAAGATTAGAGGAGTATTAATTATCATTAAGGATCTAAAAATATAATCTTCCACCGGATAAACCAACTAGCATCAACTACAAGGAGTAATCAACACTACTAGCAACCCACAGGTACCAATCTAAGGTTTTGGGACCAAGATCGAATACAAGAGATGAACTAGGGTTTGAGAGGAGATGGTGCTGGTGAAGATGTTGATGGAGATTGACCCTCCCTCCATGAGAGGATCGATGGTGATGACTATGGCGATGATTTCCCCCTCCGGGAGGGATGTTTCCCCGGCAGAACAGCTCTGCCGGAGCCCTAGATTGGTTCTGCCCAGGTTCCGCCTCGAGACGGCAGCGATTCGTCCCGAAAGCTTCCTCTTTATTTTTTCTAGGGTAAAAGACACCATATAGCCAAAGATGGGCACCGGAGGCCTGCTAGGGGGCCCACAAGGTCGGGGGGCGCGCCCAGGGGGGTAGGGCGTGCCCTCCACCCATGTGGCTGGATGGTGGCCCCCCTCTGGTTCTTTCTTCACCCAATATTTTTTATATATTCCAAAAATAAGCTCCGTGAAGTTTCAGGACTTTTGGAGTTGTGCAGAATAGGTCTCTAATATTTGCTCCTTTTCAAGTTCAGAATTCCAGCTGCCGGCATTCTCCCTCTTCATGTAAACCTTGTAAAATAAGAGAGAATAGGCATAAGTATTGTGATATAATGTGTAGTAACAGCCCATAATGCAATAAATATTGATATAAAAGCATGATGCAAAATGGACGTATCAAGCCCCAGATACAGATTAATATTATTTCTCGTTGTTTCGATCCTTGAATCAGCATGTGTTGGGAAACGTAGCATGCAATTTCAAAAATTTCCTACGCTCACGCAAGATCTATCTAGGAGATGCATAGCAACGAGAGGGGGAGAGTGTGTCCACGTACCCTCGTAGACCAAAAGCGGAAGCGTTTGTTTAACGCGGTTGATGTAGTCGAACGTCTTCTCGTTCCGACCGATCAAGTACCGAACATACGGCACCTCCGAGTTCTGCACACGTTCAGCTCGATGACGTCCCTCGAACTCTTGATCCAGCAAAGTGTCAAGCGAGAGTTCCGTCAGCACGACGGCGTGGTGACGGTGATGGTGAAGTGATCCGCGCAGGGCTTCGCCTAAGCACTACGTGAATTGACCGGAGGAGTAAACCGTGGATGGGGGCGCCGCACACGGCTTGGAACAATTGATGTGTGTTAGAGGCGCCCCCCACCCCCGTATATAAAGGAGGGAGAGGGGAGGAGGCCGGCCCTAGGCGCGCCCCAAGTAGGAGGAGTCCTACTTGGGCTCCTAGTAGGATTTGGCCCCCCCTTCCTTTTACCGGAGAGGGAAGGGGGGAAAGGGAGAGAGGGGGAGAAGGAAAGTGGGGCGCCGCCCCCTCCCCTAGTCCAATTCGGACTCCTCCCTTGTGGGGGGCGCGCCACCCCTTTGTGGGCTGGTGTGCCTCCCTCCTATGGCCCATATGGCCCATATCTTCCCCCGGGGGGTTCCGGTAACCCCCCGGTACTCCGATATGTACCCGATACACTCCGGAACACTTCCGGTGTCCGAAAACTATCATCCAATATATCAATCTTTACCTCTCGACCATTTTGAGACTCCTCGTCATGTCCGTGATCTCATCCGGGACTCCAAACAACATTCGGTCACCAAATCACATAACTCATATAATACAAATCGTCATCGAACGTTAAGCGTGCGGACCCTACGGGTTCGAGAACTATGTAGACATGACCGAGACACCTCTTTGGTCAATAACCAATAGCGGAACCTAGATGCTCATATTGGCTCCCACATATTCTACGAAGATCTTTATCGGTCGAGCCGTTATGACAGCATATGTTATTCCCTTTGTCATTGGTATGTTACTTGCCCGAGATTCGATTGTCGGTATCTTTATACCTAGTTCAATCTCGTTACCGGCAAGTCTCTTTACTCGTTCCATAATGCATCATTCCGCAACTAACTCATTAGTCACATTGCTTGCAAGGCTTCTTATGATGTGCATTACCGAGAGGGCCCAGAGATACCTCTCCGATACTCGGAGTGACAAATCCTAATCTCGATCTATGCCAACCCAACAAACACCTTCGGAGATACCTGTAGAGCATCTTTATGATCACCTAGTTACGTTGTGACGTTTGATAGCACACAAGGTATTCCTCCGGTATCCGGGAGTTGCATAATCTCATAGTCAAAGGAATATGTATATGTCATGAAGAAAGCTATAGCAATAAAACTGAACGATCAATATGCTAAGCTAACGGATGGGTCATGTCCATCACATCATTCTCCGAATGATGTGATCCCATTCATCAAATGACAACACATGTCTATGGTTAGGAAACTTAACCATCTTTGATTAACGAGCTAGTCTAGTAGAGGCTCACTAGGGACTCGGTGTTTTGTCTATGTATCCACACATGTATCAAGTTTCCGGTTAATACAATTCTAGCATGAATAATAAACATTTATCATGATATAAGGAAATATAAATAACAACTTTATTATTGCCTCTAGGGCATATTTCCTTCAGTCTCCCACTTGCACTAGAGTCAATAATCTAGATTACATTGTAATGATTCTAACACCCATGGAGTCTTGGTGCTGATCATGTTTTGCTCGTGGAAGAGGCTTAGTCAACAGGTCTGCCACATTCAGATCCGTATGTATTTTGCAAATCTCTATGTCTCCCTCCTTGACTTGATCACGGATGGAGTTGAAGCATCTCTTGATGTGTTTGGTTCTTTTGTGAAATCTGGATTCCTTCGCCAAGGCAATTGCTCCAGTATTGTCACAAAAGTTTTTCATTGGATCCGATGCACTAGGTATTACACCTAGATCGGATATGAACTCCTTCATTCACTACTTCCAAAGCAGCTATGTACTCCGCTTCACACGTAGATCCCGCCATGACGTTTTGCTTGGAACTGCACCAACTGACAGCTCCACCATTCAATATAAATACGTATCCGGTTTGTGACTTAGAGTCATCCGGATCAGTGTCAAAGCTAGCATCGACGTAACCATTTACGACAAGCTCTTTGTCACCTCCATAAACGAGAAACATATCCTTAGTCCTTTTCAGGTACTTCAGGATGTTCTTGACCGCTGTCCAGTGATCCACTCCTGGATTACTTTGGTACCTCCCTGCTAAACTTATAGCAAGGCACACATCAGGTCTGGTACACAGCATAGCATACATGATAGAACCTATGGCTGAGGCATAGGGAATGACGTTCATTTTCTCTCTATCTTCTGCAGTGGTCGGGCATTGAGTCTTACTCAACTTCACACCTTGCAACACAGGCAAGAACCCTTTCTTTGACTGATCCATTTTGAACTTCTTCAAAACTTTATCAAGGTATGTGCTTTGTGAAAGTCCTATTAAGCGTCTCGATCTATCCCTATAGATCTTGATGCCCAATATATAAGCAGCTTCACCGAGGTCTTTCATTGAAAAACTTTTATTCAAGTATCCTTTTATGCTATCCAGAAATTCTATATCATTTCCAATCAACAATATGTCATCCACATATAATATTAGAAATGCTACAGAGCTCCCACTCACTTTCTTGTAAATACAAGCTTCTCCAAAAGTCTGTATAAAACCATATGCTTTGATCACCTCATCAAAGCGTATATTCCAACTCCGAGATGCTTGCACCAGTCCATAAATGGATCGCTGGAGCTTGCACACTTTGTCAGCACCTTTAGGATCGACAAAACCTTCTGGTTGCATCATATACAACTCTTCTTTAAGAAATCCATTAAGGAATGCAGTTTTGACGTCCATTTGCCAGATTTCATAATCATAAAATGCGGCAATTGCTAACATGATTCGGACAGACTTAAGCATCGCTACGGGTGAGAAAGTCTCATCGTAGTCAACTGCTGGAACTTGTCGAAAACCTTTCGCGACAAGTTGAGCTTTGTAGACAGTAACATTACCATCAGCGTCAGTCTTCTTCTTAAAGATCCATTTATTTTCTATGGCTCGCCAATCATCGGGCAAGTCAACCAAAGTCCATACTTTGTTCTCATACATGGATCCTATCTCAGATTTCATGGCCTCAAGCCATTCATCGGAATCTGGGCTCATCATTGTTTCTTCATAGTTCATAGGTTCGTCATGGTCTAGTAACATGACTTCCAGAACAGGATTACCGTACCACTCTGGTGCGGAACATGCTCTGGTTGACCTACGAGGTTTGGTTGTAACTTGATCTGTAGCTTCATGATCATCATCATTAGCTTCCTCTCTAGTTGGTGTAGGCATCGCGGGAACAGATTTCTCTGATGAGCTACTTTCCAAATTGAGAGAAGGTACAATAACCTCATTAAGTTCTACTTTCCTCCCACTCACTTCTTTCGAGAGAAACTCCTTCTCTAGAAAGGATCCATTCTTAGCAACAAAGATCTTGCCTTCGGATCTGTGATAGAAGGTGTACCCAACAGTTTCTTTTGGGTATCCTATGAAGACGCACTTCTCCGATTTGGGTTCGAGCTTATCAGGCTGAAGCTTTTTCACATAAGCATCGCAACCCCAAACTTTAAGAAACGACAGCTTAGGTTTCTTGCCAAACCACAGTTCATACGGTGTCCTCTCAACGGATTTAGATGGTGCCCTATTTAACGTGAATGCAGCTGTCTCTAATGCATAACAACAAAACGATAGTGGTAAATCGGTAAGAGACATCATAGATCGCACCATATCCAATAAAGTACGGTTATGACGTTCGGACACACCATTACGCTGTGGTGTTCCAGGTGGCGTGATTTGTGAAACTATTCCACATTGTTTTAAATGAAGGCCAAACTCGTAACTCAAATATTTGCCTCCGCGATCAGATTGTAGAAACTTTATTTTCTTGTTACGATGATTCTCCACTTCACTCTGAAATTCTTTGAACTTTTCAAATGTTTCAGACTTGTGTTTCATCAAGTAGATATACCCATATCTGCTCAAATCATCTTGTGAAGGTCAGAAAATAACGATACCCACCGCGCGCCTCAACACTCATCGGACCGCATACATCGGTATGTATTATTTCCAATAAGTCAGTGGCTCGCTCCATTGTTCCGGAGAACGGAGTCTTAGTCATCTTGCCCATGAGACATGGTTCGCAAGTATCAAATGATTCATAATCAAGTGATTCCAAAAGTCCAACCGCATGGAGTTTCTTCATGCGCTTTACACCAATATGACCTAAACGGCAGTGCCACAAATATGTTGCACTATCATTATCAACTTTGCATCTTTTGCATCAATATTATGAATATGTGTATCACCACGATCGAGATTCAACAAAAATAGACCACTCTTCAAGGGTGCATGACCATAAAAGATATTACTCATATAAATAGAACAACCATTATTCTCTGATTTAAATGAATAACCTTCTCGCATTAAACAAGATCCAGATATAATGTTCATGCTCAACGCTGGCACCAAATAACAATTATTCAGGTCTAAAACTAATCCCGAAGGTAGATGTAGAGGTAGCGTGCCGACGGCGATCACATCGACCTTGGAACCATTCCCGACGCACATCGTCACCTCGTCCTTAGCCAATCTTCGTTTAATCCGTAGTCCCTGTTTCGAGTTACAAATATGAGCAACCGAACCGGTATCAAATACCCAGGTACTACTATGAGCATTAGTAAGGTACACATCAATAACATGTATATCAAATATACCTTTGTTCACTTTGCCATCCTTCTTATCCGCCAAATACTTGGGGCAGTTCCGCTTCCAGTGACCAATCCCTTTGCAGTAGAAGCACTCCGTTTCAGGCTTAGGTCCAGACTTGGGCTTCTTCCCGGGAGTGGCAACTTGCTTGCCATTCTTCTTGAAGTTCCCCTTCTTTCCTTTGCCCTTTTTCTTAAAACTAGTGGTCTTGTTAACCATCAACACTTAATGCTCCTTCTTGATTTCTACCTCCACAGCTTTGAGCATAGCGAAGAGCTCGGGAATAGTCTTCTCCATCCCTTGCATATTATAGTTCATCACGAAGCCTTTATAGCTTGGTGGCAGTGATTGGAGAACTCTGTCAATAACACTATCAACTGGAAGATTAACTCCCAGTTGAGTCAAGTGATTATGATACCCAGACATTTTGAGTATGTGTTCACTGACAGAGCTATTCTCCTCCATCATGCAGCTATAGAACTTGTTGGAGACTTCATATCTCTCAACTCAGGAATTTGCTTGAAATATTAACTTCAACTCCTGGAACATCTCATATGCTCCATGACATTCAAAACGTCTTTGAAGTCCCGATTCTAAGCCGTAAAGCATGGCACACTGAACTATCGAGTAGTCATCAGATCGAGCTTGCCAGACGTTCATAACATCAGCATCTGCTCCTGCAGCAGGCCTTTCACCTAGCGGTGCATCAAGGACATAATTCTTCTGTGCAGCAATGAGGATAATCCTCAAGTTACGGACCCAGTCCGTGTAGTTGCTACCATCATCTTTCAACTTAGCTTTCTCTAGGAACGCATTAAAATTCAAGGGAACGGTAGCACGGGCCATTGATCTACAACATAGATATGCAAAAACTATTAGGACTAAGTTCATGATAAATTAAGTTCAATTAATCATATTACTTAAGAACTCCCACTTAGATAGACATCCCTCGAGTCATCTAAATGATCACGTGATCCAAATCAACTAAACCATGTCCGATCATCACGTGAGATGGAGTAGTTTGCAATGGTGAACATCTCTATGTTGATCATATCTACTATATGATTCACGTTCGACCATTCGGTCTCCAGTGTTCCGAGGCCATGTTTGTACATGCTAGGCTCGTCAAGTTTAACCCGAGTATTCTGCATGTACAAAACTGTCTTGCACCCGTTGTATGTGAATGTAGAGCTTATCACACCCAATCATCATGTGGTGTCTCAGCACGACGAACTGTCGCAACGGTGCATACTCAGGGAGAACACTTATACGTTGAAATTTTAGTAAGGGATCATCTTATAATGCTACCGTCGTACTAAGCAAAATAAGATGCATAAAAGATAAACATCACATGCAATCAATATATGTGACATGATATGGCCATCATCATCTTGTGCCTTTGATCTCCATCTCCAAAGCACCGTCATGATCTCCATCGTCACCGGCTTGACACCTTGATCTCCATCGTAGCGTCGTTGTCGTCTCGCCAACTATTGCTTCTACAACTATCGCTAACGCATCGTGATAAAGTAAAGCAATTACATGGCGTTTGCATTTCATACAATAAAGCGACAACCATAAGGCTCCTACCAGTTGCCGATAACTTTTACAAAACATGACCATCTCATACAACAACGTATATCACATCATGTCTTGACCATATCACGTCACAACATGCCCTGCAAAAACAAGTTAGACGTCCTCTACTTTGTTGTTGCAAGTTTTACGTGGCTGCTACGGGCTTCTAGCAAGAACCGTTCTTACTTACGCATCAAAACCACAACGGTGTTTCGTCAAGTTTGCTGTTTTAACCTTCAACAAGGACCGGCCGTAGTCAAATTCGATTCAACTAAAGTTGGAGAAACAGACACCCGCCAGCCACCTTTATGCAAAACTAGTTGCATGTCTGTCGGTGGAACCGGTCTCATGAACGTGGTCATGTAAGGTTGGTCCGGGCCACTTCATCCAACAATACCGCCGAATCAAAATAAGACGTTGGTGGTAAGCAGTATGACTATCACCGCCCACAACTCTTTGTGTTCTACTCGTGCATATCATCTACGCATAGACCTGGCTCGGATGCCACTGTTGGGAAACATAGCATGCAATTTCAAAAATTTCCTACGCTCACGCAAGATCTATCTAGGAGATGCATAGCAACGAGAGGGGGAGAGTGTGTCCACGTACCCTCGTAGACCGAAAGCGGAAGCGTTTGTTTAACGCGGTTGATGTAGTCGAACGTCTTCTCGTTCCGACCGATCAAGTACCGAACGTACGGCACCTCCGAGTTCTGCACACGTTCAGCTCGATGACGTCCGTCGAACTCTTGATCCAGCAAAGTGTCGAGGGAGAGTTCCGTCAGCACGATGGCGTGGTGACGGTGATGGTGAAGTGATCCGCGCAGGGCTTCGCCTAAGCACTACGTGAATATGACCGGAGGAGTAAACCGTGGAGGGGGGCGCCGCACACGGCTTGGAACAATTGATGTGTGTTAGAGGCGCCCCCCACCCCCGTATATAAAGGAGAGAGGGGAGGAGGCCGGCCCTAGGCGCACCCCAAGTAGGAGGAGTCCTACTTGGGCTCCTAGTAGGATTCGCCCCCCTCCCCCTTCCTTTTACCGGAGAGGGAAGGGGGGAAAGGGAGAGAGGGGGAGAAGGAAAGGGGGGTGCCGCCCCCTCCCCTAGTCCAATTCGGACTCCTCCCTTGTGGGGGGGGCGCCACCCTTTGTGGGCTGGTGTGCCTCCCTCCTATGGCCCATATGGCCCATATCTTCCCCCGGGGGGTTCTGGTAACCCCCCGGTACCCCGATATGTACCCGATACACTCCGGAACACTTCCGGTGTCCGAATACTATCATCCAATATATCAATCTTTACCTCTCGACCATTTCGAGACTCCTCATCATGTCCGTGATCTCATCCGGGACTCCGAACAACATTCGGTCACCAAATCACATAACTCATATAATACAAATCGTCATCGAACGTTAAGCGTGCGGACCCTACGGGTTCGAGAACTATGTAGACATGATCGAGACACCTCTCCGGTCAATAACCAATAGCGGAACCTGGATGCTCATATTGGCTCCCACATATTCTACGAAGATCTTTATCGGTCGAACCGTTATGACAGCATACGTTATTCCCTTTGTCATCGGTATGTTACTTGCCCGAGATTCGATCGTCGGTATCTTTATACCTAGTTCAATCTTGTTACCGGCAAGTCTCTTTACTCGTTCCATAATGCATCATTCTGCAACTAACTCATTAGCCACATTGCTTGCAAGGCTTCTTATGATGTGCATTACCGAGAGGGCCCAGAGATACCTCTCCGATACTCGGAGTGACAAATCCTAATCTCGATCTATGCCAACCCAACAAACACCTTCAGAGATACCTGTAGAGCATCTTTATGATCACCCAGTTACATTGTGATGTTTGATAGCACACAAGCTATTCCTCCGGTATCCGAGAGTTGCATAATCTCATAGTCAAAGGAATATGTATATGTCATGAAGAAAGCTATAGCAATAAAATTGAACGATCAATATGCTAAGCTAACGGATGGGTCATGTCCATAGCATCATTCTCCTAATGATGTGATCCCGTTCATCAAATGACAACACATGTCTATGGTTAGGAAACTTAACCATCTTTGATTAACGAGCTAGTCTAGTAGAGGCTCACTAGGGACTCGGTGTTTTGTCTATGTATCCACACATGTATCAAGTTTACGGTTAATACAATTCTAGCATGAATAATAAACATTTATCATGATATAAGGAAATATAAATAACAACTTTATTATTGCCTCTAGGGCATATTTCCTTCAGCATGCTCATGTGTATGTACTTCGACTTCATGCACAACCAGGGGGGATGTTGTACATCCATACAAACACGGGCCATGTGCTATGGTCGATGTTCTGGTTGCCAAACAGATTCATGCCATTGGTACACGCGCCGAGCACGATGTTCCTTGCATCACATGCGAAATACCGATATTCGCCGTTGAACGCTCTCCGCTGGCTTCCATCCATGACGTGTCTCAGCTTCGGATCATCTCCATCGTCGGGCTTCTTCCTCTCCGCGTGCCAGCACATGAGCTTTGCTTCCTTGGGATCTATGAAATACCGCTGTAGACGGGGAGTGATCGGTAAGTACCATACAACTTTCTGGGGAGATTTCTTCCCGGCCTTCTTGTATCGAGAAGCATTGCACACCGGACAACTTGTTTTTTCACGTGCTCCTTCCGATAAATTATGCAATCGTTGATGCATGCATGGTATCTAACGTGCGGCAGATCAAGAAGGCACACGATCTTCTTGGCCTCATCCACACTAGTAGGACATAGATTCCCCGTGGGAAGAACATCCTTTAGGTACTTGAGAAGCTCATCGAGGCTAGTGTCAGTCCATTTGTTTTTAGCCTTCGTCTTCAGGAGTTCGAGCATGAAACTCAAGCGGGTCACCTCGGGATTGCAACCATGATACAATGGAGTGTTCGAGTCTACCACCAGTTGCTACAGCTTGGCCTCCTCTCTAGAAGCAGCTCTCTCAGTACTCGTCTCCTTGCGAAGCGGTGCTTGAACATGAGGGTCCCACACGATTGAACTTAGTACCGATGAATTCTGCGGCGTGGAGTCCACATTTTCTCCGCCGCCATGTCCGGCCCCTTCTCCGCCGCCATGTCTGGCCTCTTCCCCGCCGCCATGTCCGGCCCCTTCTCCGCCACCATTATCGATCATCTCTTCGTCTTGCCCCGTGTCGTCATTGCCTGCCCCGCCGGCGTCCTCAACATCATCATCCTCATCTTCAATTATCCACCGATTATAGCCATCCATGAAACCAGTCATGAGCAGGTGCGCCATCACATCATAGGGGTCGAGCCAAACTCCTCCTTTGCATCTTCGACACGGACATAAAACCTCTATCAGGTTATTTTCTTTCATGTCCTGCACCGCCGATCGCAACCACCTGTCCACCACCGTTCCACTGACCATCATGAACGCCTGCATGGTAATAATAAACAAATTGATTATAAAAATGCATGCATGCATCAAAGTCATACAAAAATTCGGCATGACCTTCCCTAAAAATAGGACATATAGAGTTTGCTCGGAATTCGCCGAAACGGAAATAAATCGACATTTCGGCAAAACATAGGCAACTTACAAGCACAATTCAGCGGCAACTCATGCCACACACACAATTTCCATCATATCGCCCGATTATGTCATATCGCACACATACAGATATTTCCATTCTTGCAAAAGCATAATTTTTTAATCACCTATCTCGAGATCGAGCACGGTGATGATGATGTTGTCGATAGGTGTCGCCACACACACCTATGGAATAATGATCAAAAGTGGACAAAGCTCTTTTTGACAAGGCTATAGATCTAGTTAGGGAAGTACATAGGTCACTTCACTAAATGCTAGCTAGATCTACCTAGCTAGCTAGTTTGGGAGGAGACAAGTTCAACTAGTGGAGGGGGAAGGAAAAAGAGAAAGGAGATGCATTAATGGAGGTGGTGTAGTTAGCTAGGAGTAATAAAGAGAGAGAAAGATAGGTAGAAGAAGGAGAGTAATGGGGGGGAGAAGTAGTGAGGAAGAAGCAAAGTGAGGGAGAGAGGAGGTGGGAGCTAGGGGAAAGTGAAGGAAGAGAGGATGGGGGAGGGGAGGGGGAGGAAAAAGGTGGTATGACTGCGGTTTAGCAGTAGCGCTTGGCGTAAAACGAGCTGCTGCTAACATGATAGCAGTAGCACGCTTCTGGCAGAGGCGCTACTGCTAAGCGGGGCCCGCCATGTGGCCAGGTTCAAAATTAGTAGTAGCGACCTGCAAAAAAAGCGCGCTACTACTATTAGAGTAGCAGTAGCGCGGTTAACATGGGCGCGCTACTGCTAAACCTAGCGTGGCGGGAACGGTCGGTTGATACGTCTCCAACGTATCTACTTTTCCAAACACTTTTGCCCTTGTTTTGGACTCTAACTTGCATGATTTGAATGGAACTAACCCGGACTGACGTTGTTTTCAGCAGAACTGCCATGGTGTTATTTTTGTGCAGAAATAAAAGTTCTCGGAATGACCTGAAAATCCACGGAGACACGTTTTGGAATTAATAAAAAATATTGGTGAAAGAATCAACATCAGAGGGTCCACACCCTGTCCACGAGGGTGCAGGGCGCCCCCCCTGGGGCGCGCCCCCTGCCTCATGGGCCCTCTGAGACTCCACCGACCTCAACCCCAACTCCATATATTCACTTTCGGGGAGAAAAAAACCGGAGAGAAGGATTCATCGCGTTTTACGATACGGAGCCGCCGCCAAGCCCTAATCTTCCTCGGGAGGGCTGATCTGGAGTCCGTTCGGGGCTCCGGAGAGGGGAATCCGTCGCCATTGTCATCATCAACCATCCTCCATCACCAATTTCATGATGCTCACCGCCGTGCGTGAGTAATCCCATCGTAGGCTTGCTGGACGGTGATGGGTTGGATGAGATTTACCATGTAATCGAGTTAGTTTTGTTAGGGTTTGATCCCTAGTATCCATTATGTTCTAAGATTGATGTTGCTATGACTTTGCTATGCTTAATGCTTGTCACTAGGGCCCGAGTGCCATGATTTCAGATCTGAACCTATTATTATTTCATGAATATATGTGAGTTCTTGATCCTATCTTGCAAGTCAATAGTCACCTACTATGTGTTATGATCCAGCAACCCCGAAGTGATAATAATCGGGACCACTCCCGGTGATGACCATAGTTTGAGGAGTTCATGTGTTCACTAAGTGTTAATGCTTTGGTCCGGTACTCTATTAAAAGGAGGCCTTAATATCCCTTAGTTTCCAATAGGACCCCGCTGCCACGGGAGGGTAGGACAAAAGATGTCATGCAAGTTCTTTTCCATAAGCACATATGACTATATTCGGAATACATGCCTACATTACATTGACGAACTGGAGCTAGTTCTGTGTCAGCCTATGTTATAATTGTTGCATGAGGAATCGCATCCGACATAATTATCCATCATTGATCCATTGCCTACGAGCTTTTCACATATTGATCTTTGCCTAGTTACTTTTCCGTTGCCACTGTTACGATTGCTCCAAAAACTGCTACTGTTACTTTTGCCACCGTTACCGTTACTTCCATACTACTTTGCTACTAAATACTTTGCTGCAGATATTAAGTCTTTCAGGTGTGGTTGAATTGACAACTCAACTGCTAATACTTGAGAATATTCTTTGGCTCCCCTTGTGTCGAATCAATAAATTTGGGTTGAATACTCTACCCTCGAAAACTGTTGCGATCCCCTATACTTGTGGGTTATCAAGACAATTTTCTGGCGCCGTTGCCGGGGAGCATAGCTCTATTCTTTGAGTCACTTGGGATTTATATCTATTGATCACTATGAGGAACTTGAAAGATGAAAGAACCAAGATTTTTCCCTCAACTACGAGGGGAGATAAGGAACTACCATCTAGCTCTGCACTTGATTCACCTTCTGTTCTGAGTAAATTTGCGACACCTACACCTGTTATTGATTCTGATATGTCGCATGTTATTGATGATGCCACTTCTGCTATGCATGATGCTTATGATGAAACTACTCCTATGCTTGATAATACTGTGCCATTAGGTGAATTTCTTGATGAACAACTTGCTAGGGTTAGAGAGAATGAAATTATTGAAACAGATAATATTGATGAAAGTGATGATGAAGATTCTCCCCCTAGATATGAATTGCCTGATGTGCCTGAGGGTTATGTTATGGATGAAGAAACTGCTAGAGACCTTTTTGCTTGCAAAGATAGATATGATCTTAAGAAACTGTTAGCTAAGCTGAAAGAAAAGTCTTTGAATGCTAGAATGAAATATGACCCTACTTTTCCTACTTCACCTATCTGTATTTCTGATAAGGATTATGATTTCTCTGTCGATCCTGAGTTAATTACTTTGGTTGAATCTGATCCTTTTTATGGCTATGAATCTGAAACTGTTGTGGCACATCTTACTAAATTGAATGATATAGCCACCCTATTCACTCATGAGGAAAAAATTCGTTACTACTATATCCTTAAGTTATTTCCGTTCTCATTAAAGGGTGATGCTAAAACATGGTTCCATTCTCTTGCTCCTGGTTGTGTGCGTAGTCCCCAGGATATGATTTATTACTTCTCTGCTAAATATTTCCCCGCTCATAAGGAACAAGCTGCCTTATGGGAAATATATAATTTTGTGCAAATTGAAGAAGAGAGTCTCCCACAAGCTTGGGGGAGGCTTCTCCGATTACTTAATGCTTTGCCTGATCATCCTCTAAAGAAAAATGAAATACTTGATATCTTTTATAATGGACTAACCGATGCTTCCAGAGACCACCTGGATAGTTGTGCTGGTTGTGTTTTCAGGGAAAGAACTGTTGAGCAAGCTAAATTGCTATTGAATAATATATTGAGTAATGATAATGATTGGACACTTCCTGAACCAACTCCTAAGAAAAGGGGTATTCTATTTCTCAGTCCTGAAGATATGCAAGAGGCAAAGAAATCTATGAAAGAAAAGGGTATTAAAGCTGAAGACGTTAAGAATTTACCACCTATTAAAGAAATACATGGTCTTAATAACCCGACACAGGTAGTAAAGGTAAATTCTCTCTATAGATTTGATGAAGGTGATATTCCTCGTAATAAGTCTGCTAGCCAATGCTTGGATGAGTTTGATAATTTTATTGTTAAACAAGAAAACTTCAATGCTTATGTTGGTAGACAATTGAAACATAATGCTTATATGGTTGAACACTTGAGTGATTATATGTCTGGAGTTAAAGGTGACCTTAAACTTATTAGTAAACATGCTTCTATGGTTACCACTCAGGTAGAACAAGTGCTTAAAGCACAAGATGATTTGCTCAATGAATTAAATAATAAAAAAATGATAATGCTGTTAGAGTTATGACTAGAGGGGGTAGAATGACTCAGGAACCTTTGTACCATGAGGGCCACCCTAAGAGAGTTGAGCAAGATTCTCAGAGAACTAATGTTGATGCACCTAGTCCTTCTAAGAAGAAGAAAAATAAAAATGATAGGACTTTGCATGCTTCTAGTGAACCTGTTGTTGACACACCTGAGAATCCCAATGATATTTCTATTTCTGATGCTGAAACATAATCTGGTAATGAACATGAACCTAGTGATAATGATGATGTTCATGTTGATGCTCAACCTAGCAATAACAATGATGTAGAGATTGAACCTGCTGTTGATCTTGATAACCCACAATCAAAGAATCAACGTTATGATAAGAGAGATTTCGTTGCTAGGAAGCACGGTAAAGAAAGAGAACCATGGGTTCAGAAATCCATGCCTTTTCCTCCTAAACCATCCAAGAAAAAGGATGATGAGGATTTTGAGCGCTTTGCTGAGTTGATTAGACCTATCTTTTTGCGTATGCGTTTGACTGATATGCTTAAAATGAATCCTTATGCTAAGTATATGAAAGATATTGTTACAAATAAAAGAAAGATACCGGAAGCTGAAATTTCCACCATGCTTGCCAACTATACTTTTAAAGGTGGAATACCAAAGAAACTAGGAGATCCAGGAGTACCAACTATACCATGCTCCATTAAAATAAACTATGTTAAAACTGCTTTATGTGATCTTGGAGCCGGTGTTAGTGTTATGCCTCTCTCTTTATATCGTAGACTTGATCTGAATAAGTTGACACCTACTGAAATATCTTTGCTAATGGCCGATAAATCAACTGCTATACCGATCGGTATTTGTGAGGATGTGCCTGTTGTGGTTGCAAACGTTACTATTTTAATGGACTTTGTTATTCTTGGTATTCCCGAGGACGATAGTATGTCGATTATCCTTGGTAGACCCTTTTTGAATACTGCAGGGGCTGTTATTGATTGCAACAAAGGCAATGTCACTTTTCATGTTAATGGTAATGAGCATACGGTACACTTTCCGAGGAAACAACCTCAAGTCCATAGTATCAATTCTATTGGAAAAATTTCAATGATTACTATTGGAGGTTTTGAATTCCCTCTTCCTACTGTCAAGAAGAAATATGATATTCTTATTGTTGGGGACATGCATATCCCCGTTGAGGTAACCTAGTGTTATTTGAACATTCTCCGGTTTCATGTTATTCGAAAAGAGTTTGTTAACAAGACTTGATCAACCTTGTTAGTGGATTCCTTTTGATGAGCACGAGATGGATGAAGTTAGAAAGCACAACTCTCTGTACCCACCTTTTACTTTCTTTTATTTAGATTAAATAAAGCAAAAATAGTATTTTCTGTCTGTTTTCTGAATTATCCTTGCAATAAAAATACCCCGAAAATAAAAGTTCTTCAAATGTCCTGAAAATGAAATATGATTTTTTGTAGAATATTTAAGAATTTCTGGCACTGAGAACACACCAGGGGGGCTCACCATTTGGCCACGAGGGCACAGGGCGCGCCCACCCCCTGGGGCGCGTCCCCCTACCTCGTGGGCCCCATGAAGACCCCCTCCACTTACTCCAGCACCCACTCACTTCGTCTTCCTCCAGAAAAAATCTTCCCATAGCTCAAACCCGTGTTCTAGCTCATCTTGCTGCCATTTTCGATCTCTTTGCTCAAAGCTCCATTCACAAAACTGTTTTGGGAGATTGTTCTTCGGTATGTGACTCCTCCAATGGTCCATTTAGTTTTTGTTCTAATGCTTTATTTATTGCAAATTTTTGCTGCTAAGGTGACCCTGTTCTTGAGCTTGCATGCCAAATTTATATGGTCCAAAGTAATTTTAATGCATGATATAGCCTCTAGGCACTTGTGGGAGTAGTTGTTATCAATCTTGTTGAGTTTGTTTCACTTTTATTTTGAGTCACTAAAAATTTCAGAAATTTTTCAGAGAAAGAAAATGATGAAGAGATTGTTGGGGAGCTCTTCGAGCCGAAGCTCGAAGGATAAGTAGAATGGGGAGAATAAAAAGCCCAAATACAATCTTCCTCGCACTGCGGAGGCCTCACCGACTTCCTCCACGACCAGCGTGAACAACTTTCAGTGGGATCCAGAGGAGATCGCCAACCAGTGGCGCCCTGAGGACCCTCCTCAGTACGCTGGAGAGAATAGCTTTGATCCGTGGCCATAGACCAACTTAGGCCAAAAGCCTAAGCTTGGGGGAGTACGTATTTCTCACCGACATTACATTCATGTTCACACACTCATTCTAGTTGTCGGTGCTCATACTTTTTCATTGTACTATCCATGCTAGTTTATTTTCTTTTCTAAGCCTTCTTCTTGTGTGTTTGAAAAACCTTAAGAAAAACCAAAAAAATTAGTTGTAGCTTTTAGCTAGTTTACTTTCCATGCCTGTAGTAGTAGTAATTAAAAGAAAACCCAAAAAGATTTTTCGTTCTTCTTTTGCTTGTTGGGAACTTTCCCGTGTAAATAGTTTTATTTCTTTTCTTATTCTTTGGGGGTCGAGAGGAGAAGACCATGATGAAAATGTTGAGTGGCTCTCATATGCATTATTGTTGATTTAACCAAGAGCCCATATTACCTTGTCTTCTCCCTTGTATTAAATCCTTGCAGATTCCAACTTAGTCCAATGCACGTGCACTATTATTATTATCCACACCGTTCGGTCGTGCGAGTGAAAGGCAATAATGACGATATATGATGGACTGAGTGAGATGAGAGAAGCTGGTATGAACTCAACCTATCTTGTTTTTGTAAATATGATTAGTTCATCGTTCCTGATTCAGCCTATTATGAATGAAACATGTTTGCAATGACAATTAGAGATTATAGTTGCTCATGCCATGCTTAATTAGCTAGGAGTATTTAATGGTTTATCTTGCGTGCCAACATGCTATTAAAATGGTTGTGATGTGGTATGATAGGGTGGTATCCTCCTTTGAACGATTCGAGTGGCTTGACTTGGCACATGTTCACGCATGTAGTTGAAACAAAATCAACATAGCCTCCACGATATCTATGTTCATGGTGATTTATATCCTACTCATGCTTGCACTCATTGTTGATTAATCTTAATGCATGTTCATGACTGTTGTCGCTCTCTAGTTGGTCGCTTCCCAGTCTCTTTCTAGCCTTCACTTGTACTAAGAGGGAATATTGCTTGTGCATCCACTTCCATAAACCCCAAAGTTATTCCATATGAGTCCACCATACCTTCCTATACGCGGTATTTACCTGCCATTCCAAGTAAATTTGTATGTGCCAAACTCTAAACCTTCAAATGAAATTCTGCTTTGTATGCTCGAATAGCTCATGTATCAACTAGGGCTGTCTATATCTTCCATGCTAGGTGGGTTATTCTCACGATGAGTGGACTCCGTTCATCACTCACGAGAAAATGGCCGGTAACCGGGATACCCAGTCCCATGCTCAAATCAAATCAAAATAATTGCAAACAAAACTCCCCCAGGATTGTTGTTAGTTGGACGGCACCCGTTGTTTCAGACAAGCCATGGATTGATGTTTGTTGGTGGTGGGGGAGTATAAACTTTACCATTCTGTTTGGGAACCGCCTATAATGTGTGTAGCATGGAAGATATCGAGATCTCTTGGTTGTTATGTTGACAATGAAAGTATGCCACTCAAAATATTATTTATCTCTGTTTCAAAACCCGAGCTCTGGCACCTCTGCAAATCCCTGCTTCCCTCTGCGAAGGGCCTATCTATTTACTTTTATGTTGAGTCATCATCCTCTTATTAAAAAGCACCAGTTGGAGAGCACCGCTGTCATTCGCATGCATTGCTATTAATTTACATTGAGTATGACTGTGACTGGATCTCTTTTACCATGAATTACAATGTCTAGTCAGTCCTTGATATTCAAGGGTGCTCTGCATTTATGTTTTGCGGTCTCAGAAAGGGCTAGCGAGATACCATCTTGTTATATCATGTTATGATTGTTTTGAGAAAGTGTTGTCATCCGAGATTTATTATTATTGCTCGCTAGTTGATTATGCCATTGATATGAGTAAACATTAGACCTAAATGTTATTGTGAATATGGTTAGTTCATAATCTTTGCTGAAAACTTGAATGCTGGCTTTACATATTTGCAACAACAAGATCAAACAGAGTTTGTAAAAGTTTTTCTTTATCACTTTCAGTTCATCAACTGAATTGCTTGAGGACAAGCAAAGGTTTAAGCTTGGGGGAGTTGATACGTCTCCAACGTATCTACTTTTCCAAACACTTTTGCCCTTGTTTTGGACTCTAACTTGCATGATTTGAATGGAACTAACCCGGACTGACGCCGTTTTCAGCAGAACTGCCATGGTGTTATTTTTGTGCAGAAATAAAAGTTCTCGGAATGACCTGAAAATCCACGGAGACACGTTTAAGAATTAATAAAAAATATTGGTGAAAGAATCAGCATCAGGGGGTCCACACCCTATCCACGAGGGTGCAGGGCGCGCCCCCCTGCCTCGTGGGCCCTCTGAGACTCCACCGACCTCAACCCCAACTCCATATATTCACTTTCGGGGAGAAAAAAATTGAAGAGAAGGATTCATCGCATTTTACGATACGGAGCCGCCGCCAAGCCCTAATCTTCCTCGGGAGGGCTGATCTGGAGTCCGTTCGGGGCTCCGGAGAGGGGAATCCATCGCCATCGTCATCATCAACCATCCTCCATCACCAATTTCATGATGCTCACCGCCGTGCGTGAGTAATCCCATCGTAGGCTTGCTGGACGGTGATGGGTTGGATGAGATTTACCATGTAATCGAGTTAGTTTTGTTAGGGTTTGATCCCTAGTATCCATTATGTTCTAAGATTGATGTTGCTATGACTTTGCTATGCTTAATGCTTGTCACTAGGGCCCGAGTGCCATGATTTCAGATCTGAACCTATTATTATTTCATGAATATATGTGAGTTCTTGATCCTATCTTGCAAGTCAATAGTCACCTACTATGTGTTATGATCCGGCAACCCCGAAGTGATAATAATCGGGACCACTCCCGGTGATGACCATAGTTTGAGGAGTTCATGTGTTCACTAAGTGTTAATGCTTTGGTCCGGTACTCTATTAAAAGGAGGCCTTAATATCCCTTAGTTTCCAATAGGACCCCGCTGCCATGGGAGGGTAGGACAAAAGATGTCATGCAAGTTCTTTTCCATAAGCACGTATGACTATATTCGGAATACATGCTTACATTACATTGATGAACTGGAGCTAGTTCTGTGTCACCCTATGTTATAACTATTGCATGAGGAATCGCATCCGACATAATTATCCATCATTGATCCATTGCCTACGAGCTTTTCACATATTGATCTTTGCCTAGTTACTTTTCCGTTGCCACTGTTACGATTGCTACAAAAACTGCTACTGTTACTTTTGCCACAGTTGCCGTTACTTCCATACTACTTTGCTGCAGATATTAAGTCTTTCAGGTGTGGTTGAATTGACAACTCAACTGCTAATACTTGAGAATATTCTTTGGCTCCCCTTGTGTCAAATCAATAAATTTGGGTTGAATACTCTACCCTCAAAAACTGTTGCGATCCCCTATACTTGTGGGTTATCATCGGTTAATTTTAGTAGTAGTGTGGTTCTACCGAGCCGCGCTACTGCTAAGCTGGTAGCAGTAGCGCCTGTTTATTGCACGCGCTACTGCTAATTAGCAGTAGCACCCCTTCTTGCCCAGCACTACTACTAAGTTTCTGTGTATAAGGTTTTCGCTAGTAGTGCCCTTGTGTCGAATCAATAAATTTGGGTTGAATACTCTACCCTCGAAAATTGTTGCAATCCCCTATACTTGTGTGTTATCAAGACCTTTTTCTGGCGCCATTGCCGGGGAGCATAGCTCTATTCTCTGAGTCACTTGGGATTTATATATGTTGATCACTATGAAGAATTTGAAAGATACCAAAACCAAGATTTTTCCCTCTAGGACGAGGGGAGGTAAGAAACTGTCATCTAGCTCTGCACTTGATTCACCTTCTGCTTTGAGTAAGCTTGCGACACCATCACCTGCTAGTAATTCTGATATGTTGCAAGTAATTGATGATGCTACTTCTGCTATGCATGATGCTTATGATGATACTACTACTTTGCTAGATAATACTGTGCCACTGGGTGAATTTCTTGATGAACAACTTGCTAGAGCTAAAGATATTGAGAATGCTGAAACTAATAATATTTCTGAAACTGATGAAATTATTGAAACTGGAAACTTTGAAACACCCATTAGACCGCTCTCCTAGATATGAATTGCCTTTTATACCTGAAGGTTATGTTATGGATGGAGAGGTAGCTAGGGACTTTCTTGCATGTAAGGATAGAGATGATCTTAAGAAATTACTATGCAAGTGGAAAGAAAAATCTTTGAATGCTAGAATGCAATATGATCCTAAGTTTGCTACTTCACCTATCTTTGTTACTGATAAGGATTATGAATTCTCTGTCGATCCTGAGTTAATCACTTTGGTTGAATGTGATCCTTTCCATGGTTACTAAATTGAATGATATAGCCACCTTGTTTGCTCATGAGGAAAAAATTCGCTATTACTATATTCTTAAGTTGTTTTCTTTCTCATTAAAGGGTGATGCTAAGATATATTTTAATTCTCTTGCTCCTGGTTGTGTGCGTAGTCCCTAGGATATGATATATTACTTCTCTGAAAAATATTTTCCTGCTATAAGAAACAAGCTGCTTTAAAGGAAATATTTAACTTTGTGCAAATTGAAGAAGAGAGTCTCCCATAAGCTTGGGGGAGGCTTCTCCAATTACTTAATGCTTTGCCTGATCATCCTCTCAAGAAAAATGAAATACTTGATATCTTTTATAATGGACTAACCGATGCTTCTAGGGACCACCTAGATAGTTGTGCTGGTTGTGTTTTCAGGGAACGAACTGTTGAACAAGCTGAAGTACCATTGAATAATATATTGAGTAATGATAATGACTGGACTCTTCCTGAACCACCTCCTAAGCCAACTCCGAAGAAGAGAGGTATTCTATTTCTCAGTCCTGAAGATATGCAAGAGGCAAAGAAATCTATAAAAGAAAAAGGTGTTAAAGCTGAAGATGTTAAGAATTTACCGCCTATTGAGGAAATACACGGTCTTGATAACCCGACACAGGTAGTAGAGGTAAATTCTCTCTATAGATTTGATGAAGGTGATATCCCTTATAATAAATCTGCTAGTCAATGCTTGGATGAATTTAATGACTTTATTGTTAAACAAGAAAACTTCAATGCATATGTTAGTAGACAATTGAAACGTAATGCCTATATGCTTGAACACTTGAGTGACTATATGTGTAGAACTGTTAATGATCTCAAGTTTGTTAGTAAACATGGTTCCATGATAAAACCCCAAGTAGAACAAGTTCTTAAGGCGCAAAATGATTTGCTTAATGAGATGAATGATAATGCTATTAGAGTTATGACTAGAGGTGGTAAAATGACTCAGAAACCTTTGTATCCTGAGGGCCATCCTAAGAGAGTAGAACAAGACTCTCACATAATTAACACTGATGCAACTAGTCCTTCTAAAAGGAAAAAGAATGATGATAGGACCTTGCATGCTTCTAGTGAACCTGTTATAGACACACCTGAGAACCCAAATGATATTTCTATTTCTGATGCTGAGACACAATCAGGAGATGAACCTGAACCTAGTAATAATGATAATGATGATGTTCATGTTGATGCTCAACCTAGTAATGATAATGATGTGGAGATAGAACCTGATGTTGATCTTGATAACCCACAACTTAAGAATAAAAGATATGATAAGAGAGACTTTATTGCCAGGAAACATGGCAAAGAAAGAGAGCCATGGGTTTAGAAACCCATGCCCTTTCCTCCTAAACCATCCAAGAAAAAGGATGATGAGGACTTTGAGCGCTTTGTTGAAATGCTTAGACCTGTCTTTTGGCGTATGCATTTGACTGATATTCTGGAAATGTCTCCTTATGCTAAGTACATGAAAGATATTGTTACTAATAAGAGAAAGATACCGGAAGCTGAAATTTCCACCATGCTTGCTAATTATACATTTAAAGGTGGAATACCAAAGAAACTAGGAGATCCAGGAATACCAACTATACCATGCTCCATTAAAAGAAACTATGTTAAAACTGCTTTATGTGATTTGGGAGCCGGTGTTAGTGTTATGCCTTTCTCTTTATATCGTAGACTTACACCAACTAAAATCTCTTTGCAAATGGCTGATAAATCGACTGTTATACCCATCGGTATTTGTGAGGATGTGCGTGTCGTAGTTGCAAATGTTACTATCTTAACGGACTTTGTTATTCTTGATATACCTGAGGACGACAGTATGTCGATCATCCTTGGTGGACCCTTTTTTAATACTGCAGGGGCTGTTATTGATTGCAATAAGGCAATGTAACTTTTCATATTAATGGTAATGCACATACGGTACACTTTCCGAAGAAACAACCTCGAGTGAATAGTATCAATTCTATTGGAAAAATTTCAACAATTACTATTGGAGGTTTTGAATTCCCTCTTCCTACTGTCAAAAAGAAATATGATATTCTTATTGTTGGGGACATGCATATCCCCGTTGAGGTAACTTAGTGTTATACGAAGATTCTCCAGTTTCATATCATTCAGAAGAAGTTTGTTAATAAGACTTGATCAACCTTGTTAATGGATTCCTTTTGACGGGCATGAGATGGATGAATTTAGTAAACACAACTCTTTGTACCCACTCTTTACTTTCTGTTATTTAGAATAAATAAAGCAAAAATATTATTATTATTCTGTTTTCTGAATTATCCGTGCAATAAAAAATGACCAAAAAATAAAAGTTCTCCAAATGCCCTGAAAATTTAGTATGATTTTTTGTAGAATATTTAAGAATTTTTGGCACTAAACACACCATAGGGGGATGCACCAGTGGGCCACAAGCCCACAGGGCGCGCCCACCCCCTGGGCGAGCCTAGCAGGCTTGTGGGTCCCACGTGGGTCCTCCTCACTTATTCCAGCACCCATTCACTTCGTCTTCCTCCAGAAAAAATCACACCATTGCTCAAACCCGTGTTCTTGCTCATCTAGCTGCCATTTTCGATCTCCTTGCTCAAAGCTCCATTTGCAAAACTGTTTTGGGGGATTGTTCATCGATATGTGACTTCTCCAATGGTCCAATTAGTTTTTGTTCTAGTGCTTTATATATTGCAAATTTTTGCTGCTGTGGTGACCTTGTTCTTGAGCTTGCATGTCAAATTTATATGGTCGAAAGTAGTTTTGTTGCATGATTTAGCCTCTAGACACTTGTGGGGGTAGTTGCTATTAGTTTTGTTGAGTTTTGTTCACTTTTATTTTGAGTCACTAAAAATTTCAGAAATTTTCAGAGGAAAGAGAAACCATGAAGAGGTGGTTAAGGGGTTCTTCAAGCCAGAATCCAGAGGGAAATGAAAATGAGGAGAAGAAGAAAAACCCAAGTACAACCTTCCTCGCGCTGCGGAGGTTCGGCCGTGTGAGTGGCCAAGTGATACATTCTTGAGGGAGGCAGGAATTTATAATGATTTCTATTATTTTGCGGAGAATGTCGGCATCACCGCCTTCCTCCAAGATAAGTGTGACCAATACCTCTTACTCACTAATACCTTCGTGCAAAATTTTCACTTTCATTCTAGGAAGGATCCTCCCATGGTAGAATTTCACTTGTATGATGTGCCTAAGTGAATGACACTTTATAATTTTTGCGATGTTTGCAAAATACCTTATGAGGGCAGCATCAGTGAGCCACGTCCTAGGGATGTGGAGGATTTCATTGCTGACACTACTGTGGGGGAAGAGAGAGGAGTGTCAGAGGCGAGAGTGGCTAGTTTACATTTTTCCTGTTTTACGCTATTATTCATTACTTGCCGGGAGATGTTTGATTGGTCGATGGGAGAGTGGAGGACTAAGTGCCCCTGACCTTGCCATTTTGCGCCATGCTTTATATGCTGAGAGAACTTTTAGTTTGGGCGCTATTGTTGCTCGACGGTTGAACATGAACCGCTCGAAGGGTACTATTTTTGGAGGTGTCCATGCCTCCCGCCTTGCTAAATATTTTGAGATACCCATTAGGCACGATGAGGAGGAGGAGATGTTGTTACCCACTAAATATTTAAACTATGCCAGTATGGCAGCACATGATTTTATTAAGAAAGATGATGACAAGCGACTCCTCTACAACCTAGTATTTAGTCAGGGTACTTGTGAGATTATTACCTTACTTGCACCTTCTTTGTTCGATATTCGTTCAGGTAGGTACACCATTACGCCAGAGGACATCTACAGATTTTGGGGTCTGTCACAACCCCCAGCACCTGAGTCAGCACTAGTTCCTGACCCATATCAGGAGCCTATTTATCAGTGGGAGCCACAGGAGCTCGCCAACCAGTGGAACCCTCAGGACCCTCCGCAGTATCTAGGAGAGGGTTATTTCGAGTCGTGGCCATAGACCAACTTAGGCCTAAAGCCTAAGCTTGGGGGAGTATGTATTTCTCACCGACATTATATTCATGTTCACACTCTCATTCCAGTTGTCGGTGTTCATACTTTTTCATTGTATTATCCATGTTAGTTTATTTTTCTTGCTTTCTTCTTGTGTGTTTGAAAAACTTTGAGAAAATCCAAAAACAAATTAGCTCTTGCTTCTTTTTAGTTTTTCTTTCTAGTTTATTTAGTAGTAGTATTAAAAGAAAACCCAAAAAGATTTCTCGTTCTTCTTTTACTTGTTGGGAGCTTTCCCGTGTAAATACTTTTTCTCGTTTTCGTTTTACTTTCTTCAGAAAAACAAAAACTCCAAAAATATTTCAGTGTGTTTCTTTGAAATTCTTTTCCTTTTCTTTGGGTCGTAAGGAGAAGACCACGATGAAAATGTTGAGTGGCTCTCATATGCATTATTGTTGACCTAACAAAGAGCCCATATTACCTTCTCTTCTCCTTTGAACAAATGTTTGCAGATTCCAGCTTAGTCCAATGCACGTGCACTCTTATTATTATCCACATCGTTCGGCCGTGCAAGTGAAAGGCAATAATGATGATATTTGATGAAATGATTGAGATGGAGAAAAGTTGGTACGAACTCGACCTATTTTGTTTTTGTAAATATGAGTAGCTCATTGTTCCTGATTCAGCCCATTATGAATGAAACATGTTTGCAATGACAATTAGAGATTATAGTTACTCATGCCATGCTTAATTAGCTAGGAGTGTATAATGGTTTGTCTTGAGTGCCAACATGCATTTTAAAATGGTTATGGTGTAGTATGATAGGATGGTATCCTTCTTTGAATGATTTAAGTGGCTTGACTTGGCACATGTTCACGCATGTAGTTGAATCAAAAACAACATAGCCTCCACGATATTTATGTTCATGGTGATTTATATCCTACTCATGCTTGCATTCAATGTTGATTAATCTCAATGCATGTTTATGACCATTGTCGCTCTCTAATTGGCCGCTCCTCAATCTATTTGCTAGCCTTCACTTGTACTAAGCGGGAATACTACTTGTGCATCCACTTCCTTAAACCCAAAGTTGTTCCATATGAGTCCACCATACCTACCTATATGCGGTATTTACCTGCCGTTCCAAGCAAATTTGCATGTGCCAAACTCTAAACCTTCAAATGATAATCTGTTTTGTATGCCAAAATCGCTCATGTAGCTACTGGGGGCTGCCAGTATCTTCCATGCTAGGTGGGTTATTCTCACGATGAGTGTTTATTCACTTGTCATTCACGAGAAAGTGGCTGGTAATCGGGATGCCCAGTTCCATGCTCAAATTCAAATCAAAATATAATAATTAAACAAAACTCCCCCAGGACTATTGTTGGTATGGATGGTACCCATGGATTCGGCTAGCCGTGGAGTGTGATTGTTGGTGGAGGGGGAGTAAAAACTTTACCATTCTATTTGGGAACCGCCTATAATGTATCTAGCAAGGAAGATAGTGAGATCTCTTGGTTGTTATGTTGACAATGAAAGCATACCGCTCAAAATTATATTCATCTCTGTTTTAAATGCTTCGAGCTCTGGCACCTCTGCAAATCCCTGCTTCCCTCTGCAAAGGGCCTATCTATTTACTTTTATTGTTGAGTCATCATCCTCTTATAAAAGCACCAGTTAGAGAGCACCACTGTCATTTATATGCTTTATTATTAATTAATGTTGAGTATGACTGGATCTCTTTTGCCATGAATTACAATGTATAGTCAGTCCTTGATCTTCAGGGGTGCTCTGCATTTATGTTTTGCGGTCTCAGAAAGGGCTAGCGAGATACCATTTTGTCATATTATATCATGATTGTTTTGAGAAAAGTGTTGTCATCCGAGATTTATTATTATTACTCGCTAGTTGATTATGCCATTGATATGAGTAAATATGAGATCTAAATGTTATTGTGAATATGGTTAGTTCATAATCTTTGCTGAAAACCTGAATATTGGCTATACATATTTGCAACAACAAGATCAAATAGAGTTTGTAAAAGTTTTTCTTTGTCACTTTCAGTTTGTCAACTGGATTGCTTGAGGACAAGCAATGGGTTAAGCTTGGGGGAGTTGATACGTCTTCATCGTATCTACTTTTTCAAACTCTTTTGTCCTTATTTTGGACTCTAATTTGCATGATTTGAATGAAACTAACCCAGACTGACGCTGTTTTCAGCAGAATTGCCATGGTGTTGTTTTTGTGTAGAAATCAAAGTTCTCGGATTGACCTGAAAATTTAAGGAGAATTTTTGTGGAATATATAAAAAATACTGGTGCAAGAATTAACCAGAGGGGGGTCCACCCAGTGGCCACAAGCCCTGCCCCCTCCCCCCCCCCCCCCCCCCGGGGCGCGCCTAGCAGGCTTGTGGGCCCCCTGGACCTCCTCCGACCCTAACTCCAACTCTATAAGTACCTATTCAGGGAGAAAAAAATCAGAGAGAAGGATTCATCGCGTTTTACGATACAGAGCCGCTGTCGCCTCCTGTTCTTCATCGGGAGGGCTGATCTGGAGTCCGTTCGGGGCTCCGGAGAGTGGGATTCATCGCCATCATCATCACCAACCTTCCTCCATCGTCAATTCCATGATGCTCACCGCCGGGAGTGAGTAATTTCTTCGTAGGCTTGCTGGACGGTGATGGGTTGGATGAGATTTATCATCTAATCGAGTTAGTTTTGTTAGGGTTTGATCCCTAGTATCCACTATGTTCTGAGATGGATGTTGTTAAGACTTTACTATGCTTAATGTTTGTCACTAGGGCCCGAGTGCCATGATTTCAGATCTGAACCTATTATGTTTTCATGAATATATGTGTGTTCTTGATCCTATCTTACAAGTTGTAGACACCTATTACGAGTTATGATCCGCATACCCCAAGGTGAAAATAATTGGGATTCTTTCCGGTGATTACCGTAGTTTGAGGAGTTCATGTATTCACTAAGTGCTAATGCTTTGGTCCGTTTCTCTATTAAAAGGAGGCCTTAATATCCCTTAGTTTCCTTATGGACCCCGCTGCCATGGGAGGGTAGGACAAAACATGTCATGCAAGTTCTTTTCCATAAGCACGTATGACTATATACGAAATACATGCCTACATACATTGATGAATTGGAGCTAGTTCTGTGTCACCCTAGGTTATAACTGTTGCATGATGAATGCCATCCGACATAATTATCCATCGCTGATCCAATGCCTACGAGCTTTTCACATATTGATCTTTGCTAAGTTACTTTTGTTGCTACTGCTGTTACAATCACTACAAAACTGCTACAGTTACTTTTGCCACTGTTACCGTTACTTCCATATTACTTTGCTACTAAATACTTTGCTGCGGATATTAAGTCTTTCAGGTGTGGTTGAATTGACAACTCAACTGCTAATACTCATGAATATTCTTTGGCTCCCCTTGTGTCGAATCAATAAGTTTGGGTTGAATACTCTACCCTAAAAAACTGTTGCGATCCCCTATAATTGTGGGTTATCACTTGCCGTTGAGGCGGTCGTGGCGTGCTCTGCTCGCGTCCCTCCGCGCGTGCTCTGCCTACGGTTGGGGTCGGCCACGTTCACGTTGGGGGCCACATATGCATGCGATTGCACCGCGTGCGTTGCCATGATGCAGTTACGTGCGACACGATGGAGTTACGCGTTGCAAAAACTGCCATCCAGAAATGCCGAGAAGTTGAGCTGCCGGCCCGGTGTCGGTAAGGAAAACTTTGCCTGTCTCTCTTATTCTTCTTTTTTCGAAACTGACTTGTATGAGATCTAACTTTTAACTTTTATGTGAGATCGTAAGATCAACCTCTAAAAATTATGTTTAGACATTCCGAAAAATCTGAAATTATTTGACAACATTTATGTGGGGTATGCCTACAGCTCCAAAAAAAAATCAGCTCAAAACTAGATGTACATTTAGAGATTCAAAAAAGACAAATTCGAATGTGAATAGTAGTAGTTTTCGGTGAATAGTACTCCCTCCGTCCCATAATATAAAAGCGTTTTTTACACTACACTAGTATTGCTTGATGTCTCAACACCCATTAATATATGGTGTTCTTCGATAGATCGGCATATTGATCCTTTTGCTTTTTCAGCGATATCTGCACATCTAAGTAACTGTTCTTTTGTCAGACCATAACGGAAACGCAATTTCTATTTTCACTCTCGTTCTTTATGCTTCTTCTTGGCAGATTGGCATGCAGTAGGAATCTGGTTCACTTTCCTTATGATCTGATTTTTGAAAAGAAAATTATAATGATTCTTTGATTTTGATTATGATTTGCTATTGAATTGTTGGCTAGTCTATTTTTCACTACATATAAAGGAGCGAAGGCAAAAGGTGCTGACACTGGGGGAAGACTTTTTGAAATGAAAGTATATCGTTCGTCACATGAGTGAGACATGACGTTTTGTGAATTGGTTACTAGGATATCAGGTTGGATGCTATGTTGTTAGATTGGACATGCGGAGCTTTTGCGCCAGTTTTCATCTCCCTTCGAGTTTTATCTTTGCTTCTATTCGCTATGTTATTGATACTCATGTTCTTCCGCAATTCAAAGTTTAAAACTTAGTGTGGGTATGTGATTGGTTAAGTTGTGGGTGTGCTCGTTTATGGCACTCCATACTGTTACGTGTTCTCTTTTGGCTTTTAGCTTGCTTGGGATCCGTCGTGACTCAACCTTCTTGTATGATACATGCTGGTAGTTTGTACGAGGGTTCAAACCAGATGGTTTCTTTAATAGAAATCAAAGGGGATGGCCTCAGCTCTCTTTTATTCAGAAAAAAAAAACAATCTTTAGGAGATCAATCTATATGCATAGGTGATACTGGATAATGTGGTTTCTCTTTGACTTGGATCTATAAATGTTTATTTAGATATGCAGAAAAAGATAAAAGGCAGCTATAAATTGTGTCACAAAAGGCAAAAACACAACCGCAAAAGTAGCATACATGGTTAACATCTAGTTTTATACTGAATTTTGATTTAAATTTTTTTGGATTGTAAACACATATCTTATTGACAAATATTTCTTTCTAGATTTATTTAGAACTTTTTTAGTGGTGTGCCATGCACTGGTAGCAAGCTAGCAACATAGTCCCGGTAGCACTAGAACTCTGCGAGGATGTAGACCTAACAAGCAGCAACAATACATGATATTAGGAGTATTCTCGGCCCCGAGATCAACTAGAGATTAGGGCAAGTCCGACGCGGATCACCTAAATGCATCGCACAATGTCTGAACACTTTTAGTATTGGACTAGTCTAGGGGTTTGGAGGGGAGGCTTTGGGAGAGTTTGGACGTCCAAGAAATCGCCAACTCAGCCTCAGACCCGCCACAAAATTGCCTTTTCCCACTCCCTTCATGTCTAGATTTCAAGGTCTGGAAGATAACAAACTTGATTAAAAATTTATGGATTCAAAAGTTTGAATTTAATTTTGTTGGGATGCTCCGGGCCTAGGCAATAGTGCAACGCCTAGGCGACACACAAGGGCCCCAATGACAAGCCATTGTGATGGACCCTCCCCACAAAAAATAAATTCAATATCATAGTGGGCACATAGCCTGCATATTAGATATTAAACTGATAAGAACAGATACTGAAATAATGTCTTGTGCCTTATTTTATAGCTGCCATCATCCGCCTCCTCCACTTTCCGTAGACGAGGTGATACTAAAGCAAGTAGGGATTTTTTTTGTTTTAGGTAAGAACGATGAGTTTGCATTGAACTTTGAGCAACCGGCCTGCTTGGGGCGCCCTAGTGTCTCGCTTATAGCGAGACCTAGGGAACCCCCATATAAGGGCAACACAAGATGGGCCGACCCAAATTCGCTGGAGGCCACAGCCTCTGTTTTTTTTTTTTACTTTTGTTTACACTTTCAAAAAATTCTATACATATATATTAAAAATATATAATTTATGTAATGTTTTGGAAAATGTTAATCATGCATTCAAAAAATATTCAAATGTGTATAAAAGATGCTGACCAGGTATATGAAAAATGAATAAAAAAGATATGCCATGTGTGTGAAAAAAGTTGGTCATGTATTTTAAAAATAATCAAGCATTCGAAATAAATGATAAACAAGTATTTGAAAAATGTTACTCAATCATTTGAAAATGTTAAATGTGTATAGAATAATGTTGACGATGTAATAAAAAAAATCTTGCATCATGAAAATATAAGATTTCAAACAAATGTTAATCATGTATTAAAAAAATTAAACTTGTATATACTAACTGTTTCTAAAGTATACGAAAAATGTTGGGTGTGTGCTGAAAACCGAGTAAAACTGAAAAAAGAATAGGAAACAAAGAAACAAGAAAGAAAAAAAGAAGAAAACCGGGAAAGAAACAAAAAAATAAAAAAGAGGGAAAAACCAGTGAAAACCGATGAAAAAATGACAGAAATAGACAAAAACACAAAAATAGAAGCAACCCGTGAAAAAAAAAACTACTAAGAACCATGAAAAATGAAAAAAAAGTTGATAAATAACGGACTAAAAAATGATAAAAAAATATAAAGAATTTGAAGATACCAATGAAAACAAAGAAAACAACTAAGAACCGTGAAAAAATGATGATAAATAAAGTAAAGAAATAATAAATATAAAAAATTAAATAAAACGATTAAAACAAAGATAAATAAAAAAAACCAAAGAAAACCGGCGAAGAAACAAAGAAACCAAAATAAGAAACAAAAAAACCGAAAAGAGACAAAGAAACGTCCGCAGCAAAAAAAAAAACAGCAAAGCCACAACCAAAGCGTACGAACGAACCTGCGAAGCGTTTGTCCCACGAAAAAAATAGAAGAACGGGCCGGCCCAGTCTCACGCGCTAGAGCTAGTCTCTTCAGGGCGAGTGTAGCTTCCATCTCATTTAAAGCGAGATATAGCTCTTGCGACCTGGTAGTGCCACCGTGTTGTTTGGGTCTCCGAGACCCAACAAAAAGTAGCAGCTCCAGGGCTTTTAAACCGAAATCACTAATTGAGGAGTACTCCTTCCATAGATCACTTCCACCTGTCCAGGTTGTGACAAGTGGCGTGATACAAGTGCGCTAGTCGTTTTCCTTTTTTTCATAGATATGTTTATTCAAAACATTTTATGTTTTAAATCATGCGTCTAAATCTCGAACCATTTTCACCGTTGGATTCCTCGCATCGAGATCTTCAAAATTAGATCCCATATTCATAGATTTTGATGAACTTTTTTTACGAAAAAACCCAAACTAAGGGCTCGCTTTTTTTTCCTTTTCTGAAAGAGGCACGACGTGCCTCTCGCGGAGGCAAATCCGTACCTTTCGCGGAAGCAAACCCGTGCATCTCGCAAATGAAAAAAACACATTTTTTTCGTTTCCGAGAGGAAAGACCATGCCTCTCACGAAAAAAATGCATTTTTTTTGTTTCCGAGAGGCACGCCCGTGCCTCTCGCTGAAGCAAACCCTTGCCTCTCGCGGAAGCAAAAAAAAACACTTTTTTTCGTTGTGCCTCTTGCGGAAGACAAAAAAAGAAAATGCGTTTTTTTTCATTTTTTGAGAGTCGCGGTCATGCCTCTCGCGGAAGCAATAGAAACGTGTTTGTTTGCACAAAATTTTTTTGTCCAAAAGTTAAGAAAGACTGATGAAAAACTGAAAAAACGCAAAAAAAAAAACATCTAAAAAGCGGAAGCACCCAAGACGCGACATGTGACGGCGGCTGAGAGCACCCCAAATGGCTCGCTATCAGCCCACCCCAGATGACCTTTGGGAAGGCTCCCGAACGGGCGCTTCTTAATTAGTTGCTCCCCTTTTAAACGGGCCAGCACCTTGGTTTGGCATGCAGGATTGCTGTCGGCGCTGATTGTTGTAATCCCGTTCAACTCAAAAAAAAAAGATTGTTGTAATCCCGTCTTTCCATACCATATTTCTCGATCTAAAATGATCTCACAAAAAAAAAAACTTCTGATCTAAAAGAGACGCAAAAAGAAAGGAAGAAAAAGGTCTTCTGATATAAGGAAACTGCTTGCCCGAGCGTCTCCTTCAGAATCTGTTTGGGTATATACATTTTGGTAGCATGCAGCGGCACATCTTCCAAGCTAAGCCAAGATACTCACCTCGCAACTAGAGATGTTAGGAGTAGTACTACTTTGCTGACAAGAAAAAGACTACTCGTATGGTCTTCTCGAGCTCTCAATCAACGAACTTTGGCTGACATGGCAGGCCGGCTGAAAGGAAAACCACTTGACGCGGAAGAACAAAGTAAATCAAGTCGTTGTTTAGTTAACGTAATTATATATAAACATGTGATTTGATATGGTTACATTACCTAACACAGATTGCAGACATGCTGATTTGTATCCTGTATAAGTTTCGGTGCTGTTGACAAAACCTTTTCTCTAGAACTGTTGACAAAAAATATCCCAGCAAAGCTCACCAGTTGAGTAAGAAACGCATGGTATGGTATGGCGTTGTGTTGTAGTAGTATACACTTGTGCTTCTATCAGCAGATGCAGATGCCGACGGGTTGGTCCGGAAAATCAAGGTAGTTAGGCAATTTTCCGGCAGCTAGCTAAATCAGCCCTTTCAATTCCCCCTTTAATTCCTTTCTTAATCACAACCAACGTCAAGTTGGAAGAAGGGAAGAAGGATGCAATTAATCATACACACAACACAATCATCCAACACCCCAGTAAACTAAGTGGAGTAAACTAACTAACTGATTAAGTGGTAGTAGTACGTACACAGAAAGGTGATGCGTGTTCAACCTTTGTGTCCTCCCTTTTCCCACAACAACCCAAAACTTTGGGGTTTGAATATGCACGCACTCATCTGTCTGCCTGTGTGACCATACATACATGCATGCATACATTTTCTTTTCCCTTCTTTTTGGGACAGTGTGATGGATCGACCATACGGGCGCTTTCATACAAGAAACTTCTCCTACGTACACGTACGTGCAAAGTTCCAAACAGAGCTAGTACTAGTAGTGCTCCTGCTTTGTTGCCATGGAATGGAATTCAAGCCAATTCAATCAATCAGACGCTTTGCTTCGAGACTCCGTTGTTGTTAGGCGACAATAATTGCGAGAACGATCTTGACCTGCTGATGCCTGCCTGCTTGCTTTGTCAATTCAAGTGTTCGGCGTTGAAACTCTAGCCAGTTTGAATGCTTGCACACGTAGCATGTGTGTATATGTTGTACGTGCCAAATCTTTTGACGTTCCGCTGTGCATGGATGGGGGACCTGAATTGACCAGTCCAGTTCGTTAACTAACCCGATCGCTGACGCGCGGGCGTGTCGTGTGACGACCGGATGACGCCCGTGTGTGCAAGGCACTGACCAGCTAGCTGCTCCGAGGAAACTAGCTACCTTATTACAGGTAGCAAGCAGACCAGCACGTACGATGGAATGGAGTCTTGATCGGGGTGCATGTCCCCTAACGGCGGGCTGTGCTGCTCAAGCTAGACAGATATTGTGCGCACGATCGATCGATCATGGGCAGTTGATTCTGATCGATGGGATCACTCAGCTGCCGCCTGGCTTGCTTGCCAAAACGGAATGTGGCTCCGGCGTCTCACTCTCCGTGGATCGATGTGATCCATGGCATGGAGCTCCACATAGACCGGTCCCTCACTGGGGAAGTATGTTTTGTTCGTTCCCCATGTTGAATATTAGTTGGGCTATAGGCCCATTTAATAATTTCAGAAAATTTCTAAGAGCCAATGCTGTCAAGGGAGTGGTGGGAAGTTTAGTCCCACATGGCCACGCCTCATTACGACGCGCGCGCGCCGCGGGTTGCGGGAATGAGCCGAGCCGATGCAATGTTTTGCCGGTCAAAATTGGAGAGTCCATTACAGACACAAAATGAATATGAGACGTCATATTCATTGCGGAAATGGAAACGTCCATAATAAATACGTTTTATTGTGAAGATGAAAACGTCTGTCATTAAACGTGTTTTTATGGAGATGAAACGTTTGTCATTAAACGTGTTTTTATGGAGATGAAACGTCTGTCATTAAACGTGTTTTTATGGAGATAAAACGTCTGCCATTAAACGTATTTTTATGAAGATGAAACGTCTATAATTAAACGTGTTTATTGCTGGACCGTTCTCCTACCCGACTGGTTATATATATATGAGACATCGCAGCCCAGCCAAATAGAACACTTCACACCTCCACTGCTCCTCGGTCGTTCCTTTCACTGCTGCTGCCTTCGGTGATCCCATCCCGTCTACCGCGTACACGGCTGACGGGAGAGCAGGCCTCCGAAACCCCGCTTCTCTAGATCGTACACTGTACGGGAGAGAGGCGATTAGGTTTTTGGGGAGCGTCTCCTACGCGACTGCTCGTTTCTTTCGACTACTTCCTCTACGTCGACTACTTCCGCGTCACCTTCGTCTTCACCATGAGCACTGACGCCGATCGCGTGGCTGCCGAGAAGGCTGCTGCTGACAAGACGATCGCCGACGAGGCCAACGCCTCCACTGCTGCTACGGCCGACTGGCCTACTAGAGGGTATGACACATTTACCCCACTCCTATTTATTTTCATGTGTGCAGTACTAGTGGTTTGCGTGGATATTTCTACTATCTGCCTAGTACGTGCGTACATCATCAAAATTCAGTATGTCATTAGCACTGCCTATATCATGTTCATGATTTATTATTGGATTAAATTAATTGAACAATTGCTTAATTTCTCAACAATCCAAAAACCTAATTTGTGTAGGCAATTTTTGATCCATGGTTTTGCTGCTGCACTGAAACCAGCCTCATTTACGGGGACGTACTTTAAGCGTTGGCAGACCAAAACCGTCTTATGGCTCACGGCGATGAACGTGTTCTGGGTCGCCGGTGTTACTCCCACGGGAACGATCGCTCCTGAACAGGAGAAGGCGTTCAGGGAGGCCACCGTCGTCTTTGTTGGATGTGTTCTGAGCGTGATCGGAGATAAGCTGGTTGATGCATACTTACATATGCGGGTTGCCAAGGACTTGTGGGAGGCGCTCGAATCTAAATTCGGCGCAACGGATGCTGGGAGCGAGATGTATATTATGGAGCAGTTCCACGATTACAAAATGGTCGAAAACCGTTCTGTATTGGAACAGGCTCATGAGATACAGTGCACCGCTAAGGAGCTTGAGCTTCTCAAGTGTGTGCTGCCGGGCAAATTTGTCGCGGGTTGTATTATCGCTAAGTTACCCAATTCCTGGAGAAACTTTGCCACTACTCTAAAACATCAGAGGCGTGAATTCTCAGTTGAGGATGTCATTGGCCATCTGAGTGTCGAGCAGAATTCGAGGGCAAAGGACTCGCACGGAAAAGGGACTGAAGGGACCTCTGTCGCCAATGTGGTGCAGAAGAACTTCAACCCCCACAAGCCCAAGGGGAAGAATGGTGTCCAACAGAATACCGAGTTTAAGAAGAAGGGCAAGAAGACCTTCAAGAAAGATAAGAAGAAGGGTGGTTGTTTTACTTGTGGTTCAGATGAACATTGGGCTGCCAAGTGCCCAAACAAGTTCAAGAAGCCAGGACAGGACTCCAAGACCGTCAACATGATTGTGAGCAACAATGAGAGTGGGCCATCTGGGTACGGTAATTTGTTTACTGTATTTTCAGTTTGTCAGTCTACCGATTGGTGGATTGACACAGGTGCAAATATTCATGTGTGTGCTGACATTTCATTGTTTTCTTCTTATCAGGCCACAGGGAACGGGTCCATACTGATGGGGAACGGCGCGAGTGCTTCTGTTCATGGTGTTGGCACGGTCGATCTGAAGTTTACTTCGGGGAGGATCATGCAACTGAAGAACGTGCAACATGTCCCCGCCATCAAGAAGAATCTCGTTAGTGGTTCCCTTCTATGTAGAGAAGGGTTTAAGTTGGTATTCGAGTCTAATAAAGTAGTTGTTACGAAATATGGACTGTTTGTTGGAAAAGGTTATGAATGCGGAGGTCTATTCCGTTTTTCCCTCGCTGATTTTTGTAATAAAGTCGTGAACAATATTCATTCGAGTATTAATGAAACAGAAGTTTGGCATTCACGTCTTTGTCACATTGGTTTTGGTAGTATGACGCGGTTAGCAAAATCAAATTTAATCCCGAGTTTCACTTTAGCCAAAGGTTCTAAGTGCCGTTCGTGTGTGCAATCTAAGCAACCTCGCAAGTCTCACAAGGCAGCAGAGGAGAGACACTTGGCGCCACTGGAACTCATACATTCTGATCTTTGTGAGATGAATGATGTGTTGACTAAAGGTGGAAAGAAATACTTCATGACATTGATAGATGATTCCACTAGATATTGCTATGTGTATCTATTAAATACTAAAGATGAGGCTCTACACTACTTTAAAATCTATAAGGCAGAAGTTGAGAATCAACTTGAAAAGAAAATTAAACGAGTCCGGTCAGATCGTGATGGAGAGTACTTCTCAAAAGAGTTTGATGCCTTTTGTGCGGAACACGGTATTATTCACGAGAGGACGCCTCCCTACTCACCCCAGTCAAACGGGGTTGCCGAGCGGAAAAACCGTACTCTAACTGATTTGGTTAACGCCTTGTTAGATACGTCGGGTTTATCCAAGGCATGGTGGGGGAGGCTATAATGGCATCATGTCATGTCCTGAATAAAGTTCCGACAAAGGATAACGAGATCACTCCTTATGAGAAGTGGACAAAGAGAAGGACAACACTCTCGTACTTACATACTTGGGGCTGCTTGGCGAAAGTCAATGTGCCGATCCCCAAAAAGCGTAAGCTTGGGCCAAAGACTGTGGACTGTGTTAATTTGGGCTACGCTATGAATAGCATTGGCTATAGATTTCTAGTAGTGAAATCTGAGGTACCTGACATGAAGGTCGGTACAATTATGGAGTCTAAGGATGCTACATTCTTTGAGGATATTTTTCCCATGAGAGATATGCAAAGCACTTCTAGACAGAAATCTGAGGAAACTCCTGAGCCTGCCATTCCAATGGAATATTATGAACATACACATGATGAAAATCATGAGGAGAATAATGAGGAAACCCTTGGTAGGGGCAAGAGACAAAGGACTGTAAAGACTTTTGGTGATGATTTCCTCATATACCTCGTGGAAGATAATCCCACTTCTATTTCAGAAGCGTATGCCTCTCCAGAAGCTGACTACTGGAAGGATGCGGTCCGTAGCGAGACGGATTCCATCATGGCTAACGGGACTTGGGAGATTATTGAACGTCCTTATGGTTGCAAACCATTGGGATGTAAGTGGGTGTTCAAGAAGAAGCTTAGGCCCGACGGTACGATTGAAAAGTACAAGGCTAGGCTTGTGGCCAAGGGCTATGCCCAGAAAGAAGAAGAAGATTTCTTCGACACTTATTCACCTGTGGCCAGACTGACCACCATTCGAGTATTACTCTCATTGGTGGCCTCGCATGGTCTTCTCATCCATCAGATAGATGTTAAGACGGCTTTCCTGAACGGAGAGCTAAAGGAGGAAATCTACATGCAACAGCCTGATGGCTTTGTGATAGATGGTCAGGAAGAAAAGGTGTGCAGGTTGGTGAAATCTTTATATGGCCTGAGCAAGCGCCTAAGCAATGGCATGACAAGTTTAATGAAACGTTGACATCTGTTGGCTTTGTTGTTAATGAGGCCGATAAATGTGTATACTATCGCTATGGTGGGGGCGAAGGAGTTATACTGTGCTTGTATGTTGATGACATACTGATATTTGGAACTAGCCTCAAGTTGATTGAGGAGGTTAAGTCCTTCTTATCTCAGAACTTTGAGATGAAGGACCTTGGAGTGGCTGATGTTATCTTGAACATCAAGCTATTGAGAGATGATGAGGGTGGGATTACACTTCTGCAATCCCATTATGTTGAGAAGGTGTTGAGTCTCTTTGGATATTCGGACTGCAAACCATCTCAAACACCATATGATTCTAGTGTGCTGATTCGAAAGTCTAAAGGCACAGCTATAGATCAATTGAGATACTCTCAGATTGTTGGTTCACTCATGTATCTAGCGAGCGCAACGAGGCCTGACATCGCATTTGCTGTTAGCAAACTGAGCCGGTTTGTTTCCAAACCGGGTGATGTACATTGGCATGCTTTAGAAAGAGTTATGCGCTATTTGAAAGGTACTATGAACTATGGATTTCACTATACCGGATACCCGTCGGTACTTGAAGGGTATAGTGATGCGAATTGGATCTCTGATGCTGATGAGATGAAGGCCACGCCAGGGTATATGTTTACTCTTGGAGGTGGTGATGTTTCCTGGAAGTCTTGCAAGCAAACGATCTTAACGAGATCGACAATGGAAGCAGAATTAACATCATTAGACACATCGGGTGGCGAAGCAGAATGGCTTCGAGATCTTTTGATGGACTTGCCAGTGGTTGAGAAGCCGGTACCGGCCATCCTTATGAACTGTGACAATCAAACAGTTATTGTCAAGGTGAAGAGTTCAAAGGACAACATGAAGTCCAACAAACACATAAGAATGAGGCTAAAAACTGTCAGAAAATTAAGAAACTCCGGAGTGATAGCGTTGGATTATATCCAAACGGCTAAGAATCTGGCAGATCCCTTTACTAAAGGGCTATCACGTGTCGTGATAGATAATGCATCGAGGGAGATGGGTATGAGACCCACATGAGTTGCCATGGTGGTAACCCAACCTATGTGATCGAAGATCCCGTGAAGTAGGACCTGGGAAAACAAGCCAGTGGTGAACTGAGGAGAGTAACTATACTGACCCACTCCGTTGGAGATGCAATACTCTCGATACTGTATGATAGGATGACTACTGTCTTAATGTGTTCCAAAGCTTATGTAAGCGAGATGCTATCCTACAGAGCAATCTTTGGAGGAACACACCTATGTGAGCCCGACTGCTGGTCACAGTCTATGAGATTGGGGTGATCTCTAGTAAGCTCATGAATAGGCCAGGAGTGTGACTTATATGCTCCACCCGAGGTGTCAGCCTTCGGCAACCTAGTACTAGTAAGACATGTGGTGAAGCTTCTTTACGCCAAACTGACAATTCAAGGCTTAGTCCATTGTTCAGTTGTGAAGGAGTGTAGCTATTTGTTCTAGGTGGATGTTCAACCTTAACGGGTCTCCACTGAAAATACTGGTATATCAAAACAGAGTTTGGAACAGAGGACAACACCATGGGCCTTCGGGATCTGGTGGGGGATTGCTGAATATTAGTTGGGCTATAGGCCCATTTAATAATTTCAGAAAATCCCTAAGAGCCCATGCTGTCAAGGGAGTGGTAGGAAATTTAGTCCCACATGGCCACGCCTCGTTACGACGCGCGCGCGCGCGCCGCGGGTTGCGGGAATGAGCCGAGCCGATGCAATGTTTTGCCGGTCAAAATTGGAGAGTCCATTACAGACACAAAATGAATATGAGACGTCATATTCATTGCAGAAATGGAAACGTCCATAATAAATACGTTTTATTGTGAAGATGGAAACGTCTGTCATTAAACGTGTTTTTATGGAGATGAAACGTCTATCATTAAACGTGTTTTTATGGAGATGAAACGTCTGTCATTAAACGTGTTTTTATGGAGATGAAACGTCTGCCATTAAACGTGTTTTTATGGAGATGAAACATCTATAATTAAACGTGTTTATTGCTGGACCGTTCTCCTACCCGACTGGTTATATATATGAGGCATCGCAGCCCAGCCAAATAGAACACTTCACACCTCCACTGCTCCTCGGTCGTTCCTTTCACTGCCGCTGCCTTCGGTGATCCCATCCCGTCTACCGCGTACACGGCTGACGGGAGAGCAGGCCTCCGAAACCCCGCTTCTCCAGATCCTGTACGGGAGAGAGGCGATTAGGTTTTTGGGGAGCGTCTCCTACGCGACTGCTCGCTTCTTTTGACTACTTCCTTTACGTCGACTACTTCCGCGTCACCTTCGTCTTCACCATGAGCACTGACGCGGATCGCGTGGCTGCCGAGAAGGCTGCTGCTGACAAGACGATCGCCGACGAGGCCAACGCCTCCGCTGCTGCTACGGCCGACTGGCCTACTGGAGGGTATGACACATTTACCCCACTCCTGTTTATTTTCATGTGTGCAGTACTAGTGGTTTGCGTAGATATTTCTACTATCTACCTAGTACGTGCGTACATCATCAAAATTCAGTATGTCATTAGCACTGCCTATGTCATGTTCATGATTTATTATTGGATTAAATTAATCGAACAATTGCTTAATTTCTCAACACCCCATGTATTCACACACTAGCAAAGGTGAATCTTGAACAAGTTGGAATCACATTCTTCTCTCCCACGCAGTCAGTCATCCAAGGGAGCGCTAGAGTTTGAACAGGCATTGCTATTTGCTAGCTCAAGTGGCGTAAAGCAATGCACTATGCCCGGCCCCCTCCATCTGTGTCATACGTTTCAGACGAGACAACCAATCGCGCACTAAAGAGTCGTGGAAAAGGAACAATTCTCATGTCACTGTTCGTTACAAAAGTTGGGCAAAATCATATTCTTAGCCCCTCGATTATTACCAGAGTCTGAAATTGGTTTCTTGATTCTAATACCACAAAGAGATGCCACAAATTATGCTACCAAGTCTAGAATATTCTCAAGTCTAGAGAGTGGTTTTGAGTTTTGACGATCAACTGGTGATGGTCTTGTGTCACCCGCAAAAAAAAAAAAAAAAACCGGTGACGGTCTTGTGGCAGCCCAGTCTTTTTTATTATTAACATTATTATAACGCAGATGCCCCAAAACACGCATATACATTCACCCTATGAACACACGCACACATATTTTATCTTTATGAGCACGTCCGAGATACTGAGCCGACACAATATCTTGAGATTGACGAAGCCATCACAGGTGTTTTCGTAGTCGACGGGAACACCTCCTCGCACTGAACGAACGTCGGCGGAAAGAGGCTGAAATAAATTTAGAAAAATGCAAACACATGTGCTAAGTGTAGGACTTCAATCCTGGTGGGCTGCTTCAACCACAAGGAACCTAACCTAGTCCAGCCACCATGTATACTAAGGTAAAACTGAAAAAAAGATCCCCTCAGGTACTAGGCATTTTGGAAATGCAAAGACATACACGAATATTCTTGAAAAATTCAAAAGTTTTCTTTTCCTCAAATCATGATTTTTGTTAGTTTCAAATTATGATTTTCGGTAACTACCTTGAATATTCCACTTTTCTTCTAAATTTCCATGTTTTCGGTAGTTCTACGTATTTTTCTATTTTTTATTTCCTATCATTTTATTTTAAATATATTAAAAATGGTTTTTATATAAAAATGAATTACTCATCTACATTTTTGAAAATGTGAATATTTTAATGTGGTCTTTTCCTCAATATTTCTTCAATGTATGACAAGAGTTTTCCAATATACCATCAATTTTCTGAATTTTTTTATCTGTGATTTTTTTTTTTGTTTCGTAACAACATTGATGAGTGTGTTGCCCACATGTGTGAAATTGCCGACACAATGCCAAAATTTTCGTGATCATGGTGTGTGGAAGTGCCTCTCCAGGCAGTATTGTCTTCTTTGGCAAGTGGTGGTGGCACACATGGTGCCTTATTACTGGGTCTCAAGCTCCAGGGTCAAAACCCTTGGTCTGGCCTTCAATGGCCGCACCTGGTAGTGGCAGTGTTTTCGCATCCTTGCTGAAGGCATGGCTTTGAAGATTCTTCAGGTGTACCATTTCGGGTGAAAACCCAAGATCCAACCTTCGGTTGTTGGATTTGGCGGCGGAGGCGCTTGCGCATCGTTCCCTTTCTAATGGTGTTGCTTACGGAGAATCTTTCTTGTAGCCCATGTGTTGTAAAATGACGGTGGTTGATGTTGCTACTTGTTTGCTTGTTACGTGTCGTTGTCACGTCGGCTCTCTTTTTTCCTTCCTTTTTTTATCATTTTGGTTGCAACCTCAATGTCTAGATTGGGTCTTGATATTGTATCGTTGCAGAGGCCAAATATAATTGATATCTTCTTGATACCAATATATTATCCTTTGTCGAAAAAGTCTAGAACATTCTCAACTCTAAAGAGTAGTTTTGACGATCAAGCAACGATGGTCTTTTGCACATGGAAACCCATTCACCATGTACAAAATAAAAAAAATAAAAAAAAGGTCAGCCGAGGTACTAGACATTTTACATATGCAAACCATTTTCTGTTCCCTAGCTTATGATTTTCTTAGTTTCAAATTTTAGTTTTTCGGCAACTTCCTTGAATATTGGAAGCAACTATTACATAGGTGGCTGAATTTTTTGGGGCATTCAGTCAATTTTCTCACCACCACTATGCACCACCTGATAAAAATCCAAAGGCCCGGCCTTCTTCTTCTTTCTCTAGCCTTCTCCTCCTCCCTATACTCATGCTAAAATAAAATAAAATAAAAGTTTTCTAAAGAAGAATAAATTGGTGTAGTGATATTTAACTATAAAATGAAGAAATTAAAACAAGCAATGATTTTTTTTGCACATAATTTGCAAATAATTTTATAAGATGAAAAGGTAAGCATATAATAGTGAAATTTTCACATAAATGTTTTTTTTCTAAGAAAGAATTAATTAGTGAAATTGGTATTACCATTAAAGAGGAAAGAAAATAGATAAACTACTAACAGATGATGACAGAAAGCACGCACAATTTATACTGAAATTGCATTTTGTAAATACAAAATAAACATATAATTATGCAAATTTTGCACTCTAGTATAATTGACAGACGTATTACGTAATACTTATGTGTATACTTGCACACACACACACACACACAACATTCACACATACCCATATAGGAAAAGAAAAATCGACTAAAAAAGGAAATAGAGGAAACACGCTTAGAAAAATGACTGCCTCTTTGACGCCTTCTCAACAGCAAACACGTTGAATATTTCATTTTTCTTCTAAATTTCCATGTTTCCTCTAATACTTCGTATTTTAAAAGCTTTATTTGTTATTTCCTGTCCTTTTATTTTAAGTATATAAAAAAATGGCATTGTATCTGAAAACTGATTTCTTCATCTATGCTTTTTTTTTAATTGTGAATATTTTAATGTAGACTTTTTCTCAATATTTCTTCAATTTATAACAGAAGTTTCCCAATAAACCATCAGTTTTCGGATTTTTCTTTTGATTATTTTTCTTGATTTTCTTGTTTCATAACAGCATTTGGCGAGTGGGCTGCCCACATGTGTGAAATTGCCAACACGTTGCCGTCGATATGGTTTTGACACTTTAAAGGTCGAGAATCATTGATTTTCAGACTTAAGGGAAAGAACTTTAGCTATAGTGGAGGGACAATTTCTCAAGCATCCAGGGTGCTCTCGTAGCCCAAGTGGGTAGCACTCACCAAACATGAAAGCAAAGTAGGGCATCACACGCAGTTTTGTTTGCAAAATACAACCACTGCATAAGGAGAAATGATTCCTTAATTATTTATCTAAGCATTCTAGCAAGAAAAAACATATTCATGTAAGCACCTCCTAGCACCACTGACAAATAAATAACGTCCTAGGGCACCCGTAGTAGTAGTTTTTCTTATTTATAGTGAGAACACAATTGTAGTAATTTTCACTTTCGTTATGCTAAAAAAACTGTTCGGTCGGACAGAATTCAAATCACTAGATTTATCATTAAAAATATGCATAAACTTAATTTTTTAACTAAAAATAATGGAAAGCAGTTGACAGGGTTTTGCACTGAAAAGTGAGTCAATCAAAATCTCAAAAGGACAAACATATACACAGTGAGTACCATACATGCGTGCCTGTGTACATGTATTACTATATGCTTGTATTGTAATGTAACGCTGGGAACAAGTCATCGATCGAACGAGGCGCGACATCGATCGTTGACGTTCAGCTACGCAACACCTGGTGTTTCCGGTGAGCACTCGGTTTCTCCCCCCACACGTACCAATTACCGGCACTGTTGCATCGTGGCAGCTTCCAGTGGCTCTCCTCGTCAAAGGTCCCAATTCCGCCTCCTCGCCTAACAGTTTGCATATTCCAGTATTACTCTTCTTCTAAACGTGGGTCTCCCGAATTCTAAACGTGGGCCGCCTGCCCACCAGAACGCGCGCGAGGGAGCAAGTGTCAATGAAGCTAGTCGCATAATAGTACTACTTTTGAAATAAAAGCAAGTGTCAATGGAGCTAGCCACAATAGTATTTTCGTTTCTTGATTCCAACCCAAGCATCGTCCGGCGATGGGCACCGGCCGGCCGCACGCTGATGTGTTCGCTTGCCACGGACGGGACCCATCAGTCGATTTGTTTTTTTTTTTTTTGCGAATCATCAGTCGATTTGGTTAACGATGTACCACACCACCTGACGGCGACGCCGCAACGGCCGGACTCACCTACAACAGAAAGAGCTAGCCACACAAAGTACACACTAGCTTTGCCAAAAAATCAAAGAACCTATGTGGCCGGCTTCCTCCATGCACCTTCCTTCCTTTTCATGTGGGAATAAAAAGCGGCTGGTTTGTCTATTCGTAGGTTGCGTGAAACTCAGTTTGAGGATAGGAATTCTAGTTACATTTTGCTAAAATTGCACACTTCTACTCCCACAATTTTTGTGCTAGGAGGGTGTGCGACGATGAGACCGCAACACAATTCCGAAATAAAAAAAAAATAAAAATAATCCAAACCAACCACCGAGAAATAGCGAAAAAGATTAATTGGTCTATCATTCCTTGCACCGGCCGGCCCGGTAGCACTGTTTGGACTTTGGAATGCATTTCCTTGAATATATTTGCATTGTCCTTGTGATGCGTGCCAATCTCTGTAGAAACCAGACACAACAAAAAATCGACAACTTATCGACCCAACAACAAACAATGAAAATGATTTTTATTAATAAATAATAGGAAGCTTAATATATCGAAATAGCCATGTTTATCAGTTATTTCAGAAAAAAAATGTTTATTAGTTGTGTGGAGCTTTTTTTAGGGAAGGCTATTATGGTGACACAAATTGTGGAACTTAATTAGTGGTAATAATTGCAGTTACATTTCGCTAAATTTGCAGACTTGCACCATACTGCTACTACTCAGTTTTAGGCTGGTTATAAATGATGTATAATTTTCCCGCAAAATAAATAAATAAATGACGTATAATTTAAGTGGCTGGTATTAAATGGTTAAGTTCGTCTAGTATCTTTTATTAGACGATCCGGCTGTCGACCTGGAAGATGCTCAAAATTTCTCGATCATGTCACGCGGCATTTCAACTTAAATTTGAGCTCAAACCACAACAAGTATTTTGAAACAGAGGGAGTATTATTCATCGTATATTTATAAAAAGAAACATATTCTGATGACGACATAAGGGCATCTCCAATAGGTGGAATATATATTGTTATCATTGCAATTATACCACTTCTATGTAATTCTTCTCATATCACTTGCTCTGGGGCAGTCTTTGAATTTGGCTCCGGGGCAGTCGAGCCACGCACGGCAGGACCATACTCGATCTGGACCGTAGACTGGGGCGATCGTACGTCGGAGGAAACGCGGGAAGCGTTCCCCGTTCCGCCGCGAGGACCGGGGGGCTGGCTGGACCGACCAACCACGGCAGCCGCGCGTGGGCCAACCCCAAAAAACGTAGGAGACGAAACGAACTCGCGCGCGTGCATGAGTCGAGGAGGAAGGGAAAAAAATTCCTGAACTGGAGTAGTAGCTCGTACTGACTTCTCTCTGGACGTCGCTGTCCTCCCCCTGCCAAGCCACCGCCACCGCCATGCATGCCAAGCCTCAAAGCCTTCTCCCTCCCTTCCTTTCTTCCTTTCTTTCAACACAGCCCACCAACCCACATCGCAATCCATTCCTACTACTTTGTATATGCGCGCGCCCATATATAAACCCGATAACCCATCGATCATGTAGATATTGTCGAGGAGGGTGAGGGCGAGGAGGAGGTCCGCCGCTAAAGCTGGAAGTCGATCATTAGCCATTATTTACTACTACTCGGGAGCTAGGCAGGCCGGGGGTCAATTACTCCGTCGGTTATCTTATCTATCAGTTTCCATTTCGAGCTTAAATTACCAGGGAGGAAGAGGAAGAGGTTCGCTTTTCGGAGGAGGCGCTGACCCATTTCCATTCTTGGAAACCCGTTCCGGCGAGCGACCGCGAGCGAGGCCGGCCGCCGGTGGCCATTCTTGTTTGCGGCGGGCGCGGAGCGATCGAGCAAGGTCGATCGCACCGTCGGCGCTTGCTTTGGAGTTTCTCACGGGAGGCCGATCGACCGACTGCGGGTTTCTTTCTCGGCGCGCGCGCGGGACGACGGGCGGTCGCTGAGATGAGCGATGTCACCGGCAGGTTCGTGCTGGCCGCGGCCGTCGCGGTGGCGTCGCTGGTGATGGCGTCGGCGGCGCGGCACGACTACGGGGACGCGCTGTCCAAGAGCCTGCTCTACTTCGAGTCGCAGCGGTCGGGCCGGCTGCCGTACAACCAGCGGGTGCGGTGGCGCGGCCACTCGGGGCTCACCGACGGGCTGGAGCAGGGCGTGGACCTCGTGGGCGGCTACTACGACGCCGGCGACCACGTCAAGTTCGGCCTCCCCATGGCCTTCACCGTCACCATGCTCTCCTGGGCCGTCCTCGAGTACGGCGACCAGATCGCCGCCGCCGGTGAGGGCGCCCACGCGCTCCAGTCCATCAAGTGGGGCACCGACTACTTCATCAAGGCGCACACCGCGCCCAACGAGCTCTGGACCCAGGTCAGTACTCATCGATCGGCACCGCCATCGATCGCCATGACCGGCCGCGCGGAATGTAAAGTGTAAACACGCACGTAGCGTACACACACTGCATCTTTTCTGACCCGATCGACGTGTGGCGCGCGCGCATACACAGGTCGGTGACGGCGACTCGGACCACTACTGCTGGCAGCGGCCGGAGGACATGACGACGTCGCGGCGGGCGTACAAGGTGGACGCCGAGCACCCCGGCTCGGAGGTGGCCGCCGAGACGGCCGCCGCCATGGCCGCCGCGTCCATCGTGTTCCGGCGAGCCGGCGACGCGCACTACGCGCACCTCCTCCTCCACCACGCGCAGCAGGTACGCTGTCACGTACCACATACTTGTCACAGAAAATTAATCAACACAAAGCAGAAAAATCAGACTGGATTAGCACCAGTTTAATTTCCCTTTAAGCTTTTGTCAGCTCCCTTTACACAGAGTTCACGATTAAAAAATACGACACTCGATCCACTAGCCGCAGCTGGGTCTGGTACGTGACAGCGAGCAGCTCAACGTCCGTCGTACACACACACACACACGCTTGACGCTTCGGCTATACCGTAGTATTTTTTCTTACGTATATATGTCGTCGTATTTACTTATACGTACGCGTATTGCTAACTAATTTGTACGTACGTATGTATTACGTGCAGCTGTTCGAGTTCGCGGACAAGTACCGGGGGCGGTACGACGCGAGCGTGCGGGTGGTGAAGAGCTACTACCCGTCGGCGAGCGGGTACAACGACGAACTGCTGTGGGCGGCGCTGTGGCTGCACCGCGCCACCGGCGGCCGCGAGTACCTCGACTACGCCATCGCCAACGCCGACGACTTCGGCGGCACCGGCTGGGGCGTCTCCGAATTCAGCTGGGACATCAAGTACCCCGGCCTCCAGGTCCTCGCCTCCAAGGTCAGTACTACCACTGATCACTACTAGTACTACTATCTCTCTGCGTGTCTCTCCATTGCTGACGCATGCACGCAACCCATGCATGCATGCACTGCACCAACCTAGCGACCTTTCCTTCAACCGGTCAAACTTGTTTACCTTTTCATCGCTGCATGCATCATCAGAATGATTTCCTAACACACACAAAAAAAGGATCATTCCACCGCCGATCGCGGCAGATGTAAATTAGTCAAAGGTATACGTCAATTACTACTCACTAGTTTAGTTCAAATTTTAAAAATTACTATTAGTAATTAATTTGCAAAAAGAATTAAAAATTACTAGTAGTTAGTAGTAACTAAATAGTAGGAAAAAATAGTAGGGTGTTACTATATGGGATCAATATGGTTAATCGACAGGCGTAGTATAACTTTGTTGATTTGGTTGTGCCACCGGTTTTGTATTGTTAGCATGAGGAGCAAGCCGCGTGTTTGGTGCACCCTAGCTTTTGCTTAGCTACCCTCTCTCTCTCTCTAGCTTGCAAGCATGGCTAACCCGACCCCTACCTAGCATGCTTTCTTGGGGTGCTTCCGTTGGAGTTGATGGATGATGCACCATGCCCAACAACTCCGCCCGCCCCATCTCTTCTACTTCTTCTAGGAGAATGCATACACATATCCGAAACGCCTGTATTCAAATATATTGATCATATATACGCGGTAGGCGGTAGCGCGTGTTTTTGCGTAGAGGTTGATTTTCGTTGAGGGGCACCCATGTGCAAACTCTAGTTAAGTGACCATATGATATGGTTGATGATTCTTCTTAGCAAAAAAGCTAATCATGCATGGGGAGCAGGCGATGCTCAGCCCACCAAGAGGGTGAAGAAAGTTGAGAGATGCCCAAATTTGTTTTATACTATACAAACATGGGGCCGGCCAGGAGACTAGGAGAGATCTTTTGATCTACCCCACCTGTGCCTTTGTCCTGAGGGTAACCATTTCTAATGCATTCCTTTCACATGTGCTCCTGGTGGCTGCCATTTATATTAAAACCTTCCAGAAACAGACCGGTTTCCTAACTCTGGATTGTCTGTGAGGCGACGGCTGCACTGTCACTGAGGTCTTGTTGGAGTTGGACTGCCTTCCTAATCATAACTCCTTTGACCACACCTTTCGATTTTCTGTCCCATATATGCTTAGAATGCAAGGCAGCATGGAGCTCCTCTTACCATGAGGGTGAAGGCTCATCGATCACATGCCTGTTTCTTTGGTCATCCACAAGCTGTTTTTGTCTCTGTCATGCTTCCTTATTGGGATGTCATGTCTGAAGCAAGCAATTCAACTAATGATGGGTACCTACGCTGGCTAGACAGCTTACTTGCCCAAGTGGAATGGAGGAGTCGAGTGGTCATTTCTTCAGTTGTTTAACGAAAAAACACATCAGCAGTTGTTACTCATGTGTATAGGCCGGCTTTTCATTTGGCGATGAGAAAAAAGAAAGAGTGGAAGCACATGAGACAAAAAAAATTCAACCGACAGTAGTTTTTTTTTAAGTTCTTCAACCGACAGTAGTTGCATGGTTTTTTTGGATTAAGTTTTTCTCTTGAGTGGTTAGATCACAACTTGAGCACTGGTAACTGAGCCCACAAGGATCATGCGGCCCATGCGGCCCATTTTCTTTGATGTTCGGCCGGGTTGGTTTATAACCTGATAAATTCTGCACGGCACTGAAATTAAGTTCCATAACGATGAGTACCATTAGGCCATGGTGTCTGTCAGTTGATGTCAAGATTCTGCATTCACATATACCAGACAAATGGAGGAGAGGTTGACAACGCACAACTGCTCAAGTCAACCCTGCTATTAAGTTTGGCACATAGTTTGACTACTAGCGATCACTGCTCAAGTCAACCCTGCTATTAAGTTTGGCACATAGTTTGACTACTAGAAGGTGCAGATCACAATCTTCCTGATCGACATGCAGCCACTAGAGCCTAGAGGTCCACATTTTTTTAGAGAGGATCAAAGGTTTTATTTGCAAAGGTCAAAGGGTCAAAGGTTATTTGCAAATTAGCGGTCAATTAAAAACGAAATTAGCCATGCATCAGCTGTTTAATTAGTACGTATAATTTGTGTTTTGATCCGTGTGATTAACATTTCTCTCTCTGGGCCATCGATCAGCTGCTGCTGGAGGAGAAGGACCTGAGCTCGGAGTACCGCGCGGTGCTGGAGAAGTACCGGGCCAAGGCCGAGTTCTACGTGTGCTCCAACATGAACAAGAACCCCGGCGGCGCCGCCCGGAACGCGCCCCGCACCCCGGCGGGGCTCATCTTCATCCGGCCCTGGAACAACCTCCAGTACGTGACCAACGCCGTCTTCCTCCTCACCGTCCACTCGGACCTCCTGGCCACGCTCGGCGAGCCCCTCCGCTGCACCGTCGACGAGGACGCCGACACCTCGGACACGGGCGGCGAGACGGCGGCGGACGTCGTGGTGCGCACCGAGGAGGTGCTGGCGTTCGCCAAGGCGCAGGCGGACTACATCCTGGGCACCAACCCGATGGGGACGAGCTACCTGGTCGGGTACAGCGACCGGTACCCGCGGCGGGTGCACCACCGGGCGGCGTCGACGGCGTCGTTCGCGGACGAGAAGGGGTTCATCGGGTGCGCGCAGGGGTTCGACTCGTGGTACAGCGCGGGGGAGGAGAACCCGCACGACCTCGTCGGCGCCGTCGTCGGCGGGCCCGACGGCGAGGACCGGTTCAACGACCAGCGCGGCGCGTACATGCAGACCGAGGCCTGCACGTACAACACCGCGCCCATGGTCGGCGTCTTCTCCAGGCTCATGGAGCTCGACGTGGAAGAGCGGCTGCGGGAGCAACGAGACCTGTGAAGCGGCTCTTCGCCGGCCGGTGAATATGTTCAGTAGGAATGTTAATTGAATAACTGAGAAAAAATGTGGAAAAAGAAAGAGTGGGAAAAGGCGATTTTTTTTTTTAGGATCGATGGATGGATGGGTGGATTTGTACATTCTTTTTGTTGATTAATTCGTATAGGTTTTACTTTGTTTCATTCGTGTAGGAATGAAATCTCGAAAAATAGAGAATAAAACATCACCAGATTGATGATGGTTGACCTTGAGTTGACCAAGAGGGAAGAGGAAAGGCGGGAAAGGTTTTTCCTTCACTGACACCGGGTCCCGCAGTCCAGTTTCCCTCCGTGGCACCGCGAAATTTCCATGTTGACTCCCCGCTGCCCACCGAGAGGGTGCTGGTGGTGGTAATGCTCGAGAAGCATTGCCCGATGTATGTTCGACGAAATGTCATCGCCAGAGCTAGCGCTGCCATGGTCGCGCCCCCGTGCGCGTCACTCTGGGGGAATCGACGGCCTTGACGCCGTGTGCTTCTCCTGTCGCGTGCGTGCCGGGGTCGATTCCGGTCGCCGCGCGCGCAGGGTGCTCGGCGTAATGGCTCCCTCGGCTGCCTGAACTGCATCTCCTTCGGGGCAGTGCAGTGCGTGCCGACATGCCCACTGAGACAAAGGACAGGGAGAGGAGACCGAGAGGGACGACTCCACTATCTGGTCGCTCGCTGCCATCCACTGGCCGAGTAGTTGGCGCGGTGGTGTCCTGACGCGGCCGCACCCGTGGGCTCGTACACGCGGCGTCGCCGTCGGGGCCCCGGGGGACGTACGGATTGCGCGTGCCGACCGCGCCCCCGGGTCTCCGAATGCGGCGCGCACCCTTGTCTTGGCCAGTTACGGTACGTGGTCGCTGTGCAGCTGCGGGGCTCCATCTGAAGCTGTTGGCAGAGCATGAAATCCGGGTGAAAAATCAGGGCTTCTCTGCAGTAATGCCGATTGTTAAAATTGTTAAGTACTAGTAACCTCGTAATACATGTGCTGAAATGCTTTATGTGTCCCTAGCTTTATCCTTAGGACCATCTTGGTAGCAGCAGTTAAGTTATGCACCAAGCCCATGGCCACAAGATCACCACAACAAGATCGGCTAGAATACAATTAGTTCCACATGTCGGTTATATTCCAGAGTTTAATACGTATGCTGAAATGCTTGATCCATGGGGTTTACTTGCCCTTCTGATTTATTATTCTACTACGAGTTGACCAAGCCACATGAGAGGACAGTCTTTTCCTAATGCCAACAACAAAGGAGTCATAGTTCAAGTCTAAAAGTTGCAATTATGTCGCAGCTGTATCCTTTCTATTGGTGGAAGATACTTCATTATCATGACGAAACTGTTTCGAAACAGCCGCACTAGCTCACTGTACACTGACCCTCTTGATGTATCATTGTGGAATAGGACAACCGTAATACCATGTGAAAGCATTTGCTACTCCCATGGACATGCATATATGCCGGTCTCTCTCTCTCTCTCTGACAGAAGGCTCTGGTTTGCTCACAAGAGCGAAGAATAAGCATGAAGCTATGTGTAGCAGTTCTCCTTTTTTACATGTTCCAGTCGATCCATGGACAGCCTGATTACCAAGGTGCGTTGCCCCTCAATTCTTATTTCTTACTGCTCTTTCCGTTCAGAAAATGCACAACGAGAAGCACCTCTGTTGCTCATAGCCAAAAGTTTATTCAAGGTCAATGATAGAAATCCGTGTGATGCATAAGTGCATAACCAATGGTGATATAAATCTGTTTGACTTGTATTTTGTTTCCAGGTTTCATAAGCATCGATTGTGGTATCCCAGTGAATTCTACCTACCAAGATTCCATTACAAACATAGTATATGTATCAGACTATGGTTTCATCACCACGGGAGAAAACCGCATCATCTCCTCGGATTACATGGAGCCGTCACTAGCGAAACACTATTCCAATCTCCGGTTCTTTCCACACGGTCCGAGGAATTGCTACACCCTGAGATCCTTGGTGATGGGAAACAAGTACCTTGTTCGTGCCTCCTTCTACTACGGAAACTATGATGGCCTGGGCAAACCTCCTGTCTTTGATCTTTACCTGGGGACAAACTACTGGCATGAAGTTAACTACAGTGATGCAGGAGCCTTCAACTGGATGGACATCATACTTGTGGCTCCTACTGATTACTTGCAAGTTTGTTTGGTGAACAAAGGCAGTGGCGGACCCACCATTGGGGCGAGCTGGGGCGGCCGCCCCGGGTCGCCGGGAGCGGAGTATCGAACCCCACCTACGTATCTTTCCTCCGGCAGGCATCAGAAGTTCAGAAAACAAAAAGCCAGCGGCGGCGGTGCTGTTTCTCTGTTTCTGTGTGACTGCATCGGGTTGAGGGAGAAAGAGATTTGGGCTGGTCCGCTGGTGGATTGGGCTACGTTTATTAGTTACTACAGCCCACTGTACAGGCCCAAGTGCCCAATTGATCTGTACTGCAATCGAGACAGAGAAGGAAATTCCCAATCGATAGAGAAAAATCGCTTCCAGCCGTTCCCCTCGACCTAGCCAGACGCAGCCGTTCCCCAATCAATTTTGTAGCTCGTTTGGAAATTAAAATGGGATCATATTGTGGCATAAGTGAGCATTTCAAGCAACAAGAGTCTATGTTACTCCCTCCTTCCCAAAATATAGGGCGTGATTGACTTTTTACGGTCTTTGATGTACGACTTTGACCACTAATATATATCAAAGTATATGGATTGAACATGTATAAATGGCATCGTTGTATTTGTCTTGCAAAATAATTTTATTTCATACGTATGTATACTAATTTTATAGACATACAATACATGAAAATCATAGTCAAAGTTATGCAACGAAGACCAGAAAAGTCAAACCGTGCCTTATATTTTGGGAAGGAGGGAGTAGTAGTTTACTAGTTTTTAAAATCTTTTTTATTCTTTTGTCGTTGAATGATACTCCCTCCATTCCTAAATATAAGTCTTTTTTAAAGATTTCAATACGAAATACATGTGGATATATATATACAGACATATTTTAGAATGTGGATTCACTCATTTTGCTTCGACCGCATAGGAATCTCTAAAAAGACTTATATTTAGGAACAAGAAGAGTATGAATTTTGGTTGAATAGAGTTGCATTTGTGCCAAAAAAAAATTAGACGTTAAATGTTCGCCCCAGCTAACTTCAATTCCTGGGTCCGCCACTGAACAAAGGTATGGGTAATCCATTTATTTCTGGGCTGGATTTGAGGCCACTGAATACCACCCTCTACCCAGAGGTAAATGCAAGTCAATCGCTCGTGCTGGTTAATTCTAATCGGTTCCACATGGGGCCCACAGACAATTCGATAATCAGGTTAGTTTTTGACGTAGTATTGTTGTTATCAAATTTTAACATAAATCTGCATTAGCACCATCTTGATCAACAGAAGTAAATTTTGGTCGCTGAATATCCTGCGGAAAAATATATTTATAAATGACTGTAGGCTGTAACCGCCGCTTTTAGCCTTATACTGCATAAGTTTTATCTGCAAGGTGTATTTTTTGACAGAGAGATGGTTGTTTTGACTCTAGTTAATTCAGTGGACTACAATACTACATAAAACATATACTTCATTGGTCTAAACAGGTACCCCTCGGATCCCCAGGACCGCATCTGGACGACATATAATGCAATTCCGAACTGTACTAAGATATCTGCAACATCTCCAATGCATAAGAACCTCAGGGATGTCTACGATGTGCCACCATCTGTTATGCAAAATGCAGCGACTGTTAATAGCTCAAGAATTGATTTCTCATGGAATCCATCTGATCCATCGGCGAACATAAACTCCAAATACTTCTTTATTTTCTACTTTGCTGAGCTGCAGCATGTACCGAGCAAAGCGGTGCGGCAGTTTGATATCATTGTCAATAACAAGACATGGAACAGGCGACCTTACACCCCAACATTCCTATTCGCCAATTATTTCTCCGGTGTTGTGCAAGGGATGGAAAATTATAGTGCCTCACTTGTTGCTACAAAAAATGCAACACTTCCACCTATCCTCAATGCCATGGAGATGTACTTGGTGAAACTGATAACTGCGGTTGCAACTGATCCTGGAGACGGTATGGATTTAGCGATGCAATATTAGTACGGACCAGAGAGGGTATAACCAGCTACAGTTACTATGTTAAGGGTCCTGTCTATTTTGCAATAGATAAAAGTCCACTTTCCAACTCTGAACCTTGGCAAAAGTTCACTTTTCAACCCTGAAATCTAAAACCTTTCGATTGACAACCTCAAACTATTGAAACCATCATTTTTTTTAACCTCGGGTAGTCTCACTAGTGATTTAGTGTGACGTGCATGCCACGTGTCCACCACATTACTGCCATGCCGTTGTCATGTCACTAAGTTCCGTTTATTGATCTGTTTGTACCATTTTTTCTTCTGTTTTTAGCATATTTTTTGTGGAATTTTCTTTAATCCAAATGGTGGAGCTTGTTTTAGATTGTTTGTTGTTGTAGTGTCTGTTTGTTCATGGTTGTGGTGTAAGTTCAAGACTGAGACGTAGACTTTTTTCTTAGCAGTAGAGAGGGTTGGATTAGACTGTCCTTTATCACATTTGAGGTGCATTAGTATCTTAAAGCTTGCCTGCTTGTCTGTTCGTTTAATTAACCATCTTCCTTGTTCTTGCAAAGCAGCTAGAGATATGATGGCAATCCAAGACAATTTTGGTGTGGTAAAAAACTGGATGGGTGATCCATGCACTCCGAAAGCTTTTATATGGAGAGGATTAAACTGCTCATATCCACCGGCAAGCCCCTCTGAAATAATGGGACTGTAAGTTTCATAACTATGTTTGGATGAAATAAAGGAAAACCCATTCTCATACGCTGAATATTTGGACATTTCTAAGAGACGTTTAGGACAAATGAACAAGAGAAGCTAACTGTTCTTGGTTTACTTTTTTTGCAGAAACTTGTCTTCCTTTGGGTTAGTTGGTGCCATCTCTACTAATTTTAGAGATCTCAAAGCACTCCAGTATATGTAGGTTCTTACTTCTCATAATCATTTCTCACTGAGGAATTTTAACATGCTACTACCTTTTTTTATACTAAAAGTGAACCCACATGGATATTCTCCCCACCTGCGTTTTTTAGTATATGTAGGAACTAGTAGTGTACTTGTTATTAAAACACGAAGGTTTGTATAAGCTAATTTATACGCACCTAATTCGCAGACGTTTGAAAATTACCAAAAAAGGAATGCTTGTACTGATATTCTTAAGATGATTAGCTTGTTTATGGAGAGAATTACCTGAAAAATTTTACACAGTAGTACAGAGAAACTCTCTTGAACTTCCCGGTGGATAACAATACATTTCTTAAATTGTCTGTGTCTCCATGTTTTTAGGAAAAAGAAAGAACTGTCTGTATCTCCATATAGGAACTCTGGTTACATGATTTGTGCTTCCTCGTATTTCTACACCGTTCACCAAAAATATACTGTCAGAAAACTAATGATATAGTTTGGGAGACAAACGCAACTCTTCATAGCATGCAGTGACTAGATGCATACTTTTGCCTTTTGTATTCAGTCATGCAGTGAAGCTGAAAATAACACTTCCGAAAATGTTGTATTTCCCACTTTCCTTATTAGCTGTAATTCACAAGATCTATTACTCCTTCCAGCGATTTGTCACACAACAACTTATCTGGTCCTATTCCAAATTTTATTGGGGAACTTTCATCACTAATGTTTCTGTAAGTCTTATTACTTATCTGTTCGTTATTGAATCTGGGCACAACTGTTTCCTGGCAATGGTTCATACACCATGTTTTTCCTTTATAGGGATTTGTCCAGCAATGATCTGAGTGGACCAATTCCCTACAGCCTTTTACAAAGGTCCCAAAATGGATCCCTATCACTAAGGTATGTTCAACTGCCAAAATTTAACTAACTTTGAATATATTTTTCAAAGAAAAAAATACACACTAATATGTAAATCAGTAAATGCTCATCGTTTTTGGATGATGTGAGTAATATTAAAAAAAGAGAAAAGTATACTTTTCGTCCCTTAACTCTAAAACCGGACAGAGTGCACCCCGAACTCTCGAAACCGGTCACTTTTCGTCCCTGCTGCTGAGTCAACCCGGTTTTGACCATGCATGAACAGTACATTCGATGAACAGTAAATTCAAAAAAATTCAAAAAAAACTGAAATTTTATGGCATCGAAGATACTCAGGTGCGCCACGTGAGTGCAAATTTTCGTCATGTTTGGAAGTCCGAGGAGCACGCAGCAAAAAAAATAAAAGTAAATGTACGCTGAAGTGAACAGTAAAATCAAAAAAATAGCAAAAAAAAAATCAAAAAATTCTGAAATTTTTTGGCATCAAGGATGCTCAGGTGGGCAAGGTGCGTGCAAAATTTTGTGGTAAAATAAGATCCGAGAAGGTCGTGCCAAAAAAAACAAAATAGCGTACGTGTGCGTGCCGCTTTGGGTGGTTTCCAAACCCTCGGATCTTGTTTTACCACAAAAATTTGCACGCACCTTGCCCACCTGAGCATCCTCGATGTCAAAAAATTTCAGAATTTTTTGTTTTTTTTGCTATTTTTTTGATTTTACTGTTCGCTTCAGCGTACATTTACTTTTGTTTTTTTTGCTGCGTGCTCCTCGAACTTCCAAACATGACGAAAGTTTGCACGCACGTGGCGCACCTGAGTATCTTCGATGCCATAAAATTTCAGATTTTTAAAAAAAAATTTGCTATTTTTTTCGAATTTACTGTTCATCGAATGTACTGTTCATGAGTGGTCAAAACCGGGTTGACTCAGCAGCGGGGACGAAAAGTGACCGGTTTCGAGAGTTCGGGGTGCACTCTGCCTGGTTTTAGAGTTGAGGGACGAAAACTAAACTCAGCGAAGAGTTGAGGAACGAAAAGTATACTTTTCTCTTAAAAAAATGATGATTTAATATCATACTAACTGCTTTAACTTGTATGCTTTGCTATTTGGGCCTTTTGTTTTTCAATTTCTTTGACTGCTCATTCAGTAAGGTGTATTACTTCTGGTTAGCTGGAAAGATAAGTTACGTCATCATCACTTATCAACTGTAATAGATAATTCAATAAGGACCGGTAACTCTAGTGAATAAAATAATATGCTAACGGTTGGAGGAATCTTATATATCAGTTTACTTTGTCCCAGTGCATTTCATGGGTAGTTTCATTTCTTCAAGAGCATTCATTATGAAAGCACCTTTAAAAATAGTGTCAGTATTACATTTTACTAGCTAACTATTAGGTCTGATTGATCAGTGTATTTATAGAGAAGTAGTGGTTCCTTCCAGCATTTATAGTTGGTCATCTCTCTTTATTTGGAACACCATGGAAGCACATTATAATTTAACTATAGTGTATATTTATAATTGCCAGGGTCGGTGGCAATCCAAATCTTTGTGGCAATGGTACTTCCTGCAGACCAGTTCGAAAGAAGATCAATGGGACACTTCTCGCTGCAATAGTTGTACCAATAGTTATTGCCATCACACTATTTGTTATATTATTTTTGCTGCGCCAAGCGCTCAAAGGAAAAGGTAACACAGTCAGATGGAAATAATGGTTTCTGTTTTGTGCATTACGTAATTTTGTATTTCATTTATTTTGCCTTTTGTTATAAAAATAAAATAAAATGCTTGCCATTACGTTGTGGATGTATTCAGCTAAGCGAAAGGCTACTGGTCATGAAGATGGATCAGCATTACTTGGGAGCCGAGAGTTCTCTTACAAAGAACTGAAGCATATTACAAATAACTTTAGCCAAGAGATTGGAAAAGGTGGGTTTGGACCTGTCTTCCTAGGTTATTTGGAGAATGGAAACCCAGTTGCTGTGAAAGTGCGTTCTGAGTCATCTTCCCAAGGGGGTAAAGAGTTTCTGGCTGAGGTAAAAACAAAAATCAATGTGAAGTTCTATGTGTCACAATTAAAATATTCATGTGTAATCCTTTCATCTGTCTATCCCCCAGATTTCTTCGTGTAGTCATCTGTGTACGAATTTTGATGAATGAATTCTTTAAGTTTTTTTTGTGTGTGTGTAGTTTTACAAAACTACGCTTACTAATCATGCTCATTATGAGTTCTACTTAAATTATCTGAATGACAGTGCTGCATGCTATATTGCAGGCTCAACACTTGACCAGGATTCATCACAAGAACTTAGTTTCTTTGGTTGGCTACTGCAAGGACAGAAATCATCTGGCTCTTGTTTACGAGTACATGCCTGAAGGGAGCCTGCAGGATCATCTGAGAGGTTCATCTTGGCCATTCAAATGTGGATTCTTATATTGGCTAATCAAAGTTTTAGGCGCACTAAACCAGCTATATATGTGCTGTATCCTGAAAATCGGATTACAGAAACATTACATTTCATTCAAACGAGAACTGCATATACCTTCAATTATCCGTGATTACTAACCGAGTCCATGAAGTTTTCCAGAATCTTCCCTAAGCTAACTATGTTTAATCTCTGTTGACATGCGAAGCCACTTCTACTAGTAAACCACTCACTTGGAAGCAGCGTCTTCAGATCGCCCTTGATGCTGCACAAGGTTCGGACATAGCTGCCATCTACTAGGTCCTGTGATTTCATTTGCACATGACTATTAACAAAAAAGTAGGGATAATAATTATTTTATGACAGGTCTTGAGTATCTGCACATCGCCTGTAAGCCAGCATTGATTCACAGAGATGTGAAGAGCAGGAACATCCTCCTGACCACAGATCTTGGGGCTAAGATTGCTGATTTTGGCCTGACCAAGGCTTTCAGCGACTCCAAAACACATATAACTACTGAGCCAGCTGGTACCATTGGGTACTTAGATCCTGAGTACGCCATGCACAGCATCAATATCTTCTCTTGTATACTCCTTCAACATTGCCTGAAGTGTTGTTACTTTGTCATAATTAAGGACCCCTTCGTCTACCAATTGTTCAGGTACTTCCGCAGTTATCACATCAGCGAGAAGAGCGACATGTACAGCTTTGGCGTCGTCCTCCTGGAGCTCATCACGGGCCATGCCCCGGTCATACCGATTAGCGACAGCATGAGCATCCACATTGGCGAGTGGGTGCACGAGAGCCTCGACCAAGGAAACATCGAGAGCATTGTGGATGCAAAGATGGGAGGGGACTATGACATCAACTCTGTCTGGAAAGCTGCTGACTTGGCACTGCATTGCAAGCAAGAGGTCTCCCGGGAGCGGCCGACTATGGCGGAGGTGGTGGCACAGCTTAAGGAGTGCTTGGAGCTCGAGAACCGTCGCAGCGAGAGGAGAGGAGGCTTGTGTTCGAATGATGATGATTTGACCTGTCCTGGAGAGGGAGGTTTACTTGAGGTAGAAGAAGAAGAAACACAACAACAGCAAGGTGGGGAGATACAAGCGGCTTCTGGCCCTGCAATGAGATGATAGTTTTGATGATCTTATACATAAAGGCTGGAGGTTGGAGCCATCTTCTTTACCTTTCGGATAAACCTTCATCTTGCCTTTCTTTGTGAAGTTCTCAAATTTCTGGCAATGCCTAGATGGAGTCTACCTGTTCTAGTCCAGATAAAAAAAATTGTGATGAAAGAAGCTCGAGTGGATCACCGGAGAATTCACGTTGGGGTTTGGACGGCGTGCGAGTGATACGTTTCTCAGTGTTTAGTGTTTAGATTGGACTTTTTTGTTGGCATGTTCGTCTTAGTTTGTCCGTGTTTTTGATGTTTCTCTCCTCTTGGCAATATCAAACTTTGATCTCTTTATAATAAACAATATAAATGCTGGCTATATGGATCTTTGGATCCAGAGGCTGGGGGCAAATAAAGCTTCCATTATCTAAAAAATCAATCATGTATTGGATGGTTGGTTCCCCAAAGGTGACACTTCTTTCTGATATTATTTTGACAAACATTTCTGATAATATGATGATCGATGATGCCACGGCAGGAATTTCTTGATTCTTTAGATGCTGTTGCAAGATGGCAACGTGTGAAAACCTTGAAACAATGGTTGGCATTTCACACATGTGGCAGCCCGTCCATTAAATATTGTTCTGAAGCAATAAAATCAAGGAAAATAAAAAAAACATTTTCAACAAAAAAATAGGAAACAGATGATTTATTGGAAAAATCTTTCTATACATAGAAGAAAAAACTAGGAAAGAACGCATTGAAGTGTTCACTAAAACTATAAAATATAGATGAAGAAGAAAAATTAGGATAAAATCTCACATTTTTAATATACTTAAATAAAACAAATAAAACATAAAAAATGTGGTGAAATATTCTAGACTTGAGAGCATAATTTGTGCCATCTCTTTGTGCTAGTGTTAGAATAGAGAGACCAAATTCAGACTTTTTTTCATAATTGAGGGGCTAAAAGTAGAATTTTCCCCTAACTTTTTATAAAGAACAGTGACATGAGAATAATTCCTTTTTCATGACCCTTTAGTGCGTGATTGGTTGTCTTGTCTGAACTGCATGATCCAGTGGAGACGACATGGCGCCACTTGAGCTAGCTAGCTAGGCCAGTTACATTCACACTAAAGTGCTCTCTTGTGTCTGGCTGTGCGACAGAGAAGAATACGTACGTTGGAGCATCTTCATTTTTTTTAAAGGAGACTTGCCCCGGTCTCTGCATCTGAATGATGCATGCAGCCATATTATTAAAGAAGTCTTAAAATATCACAAGGTCTTCAAAGTATTACAACTCGCAAAAGGAGCAAAGAAAAATAAAAAACCGGAATGAATTAAAGGACTAGGGCCCTAGACTCCTATCCTGTTATGCGACCGCCATCCAAACCGGTTGAATATAGCCCGTGCTACCATCTCCCATTGGTTGTACCCAGTAATCAGTGGCTCCCTGGAGTCCGTAGGAGTGAGTAAGGACCACGTACGGATCCATGCCGTAGCTCTGAAGATGACCTGCAAGAAGTTTAAAATGTGTTGTCTGTTAAAAATCATATCATTCCTGCAGTTCCATATAGCCCACATAAGTGCACATATTCCGATTCGAATACGAGCTGCAGTAAAAAGTTCCACCCCAGCTAACCACGCCCCAAATAACGATTCAATGCTAACTGGAGGGATGATATTGAAGCCTATATGGATCGTGCGCCAAAGTAATTTTGCGAGAGGGCAATCTATGAAGAGATGTTGAATTGTTTCATCATGATCACAAAAACAACATCGTGAACTGCCTACCCATCTTCGCTTTAACAAATTATCTTTAGTGGGTATCACTTGCTTGTGGACAAACCACATAAAGATTTTAATACGTAGAGGCACCTTAACCTTCCAGATATGAATAGATCTCGGGATTGGGCCAGAGTTAATAAGGTCCATATAAAAGGATTTTACTGTGAACACTCCGTTACGAGCCAACTTCCAGTGTACGGAGTTCGGTTGGTCGGATAATTGAACATCCATCAATCTCCGAACCAAATGTATCCAGGCATTCCATCGCTCCCCTACTAAAGATCACCTAAACTGAATATTCAAGGGAGCTGATTGTAATACTGTGCCTACATAATCTTCCTTACATTGCATAATATTATAAAGGCTTGGATATTGTGTGGCTAATGGCGTCTCCCCTAGCCACGTATCCTCCCAAAATCTTGTTGTCATCCCATTGCCAACAAGGAATTTGGTCCTACGAAAGAACAAGTCTTTCGTTCTCATAAGTCCCTTCCAAAAAGGCGAATCGTTCGGCCTCGCGGTGACTTGGGCAAGAGTTTTCGAATGCAAGTATTTGTTGTGTAATATCTGTGCCCACATACCGTCATTCTCTACTAATAACCTATAAAGCCATTTACTCATAAGGCATTTATTATTAATTTCCAGGTTCTCAATACCGAGCCCTCCCTGGTCCTTAGGTCGGCATAATATATCCCATCGTGCTAGGCGATATTTCTTCTTGGCCTCATCTGACTGCCAGAAGAATCGAGATCGAAAGAAATCTAGCCTCTTCCGTACCCCCTTGGGTACCTCAAAGAAGGATAGCAGGAACATCGACATACTAGTAAGTACTGAGTTAATAAGCACCGGCCTACCGCCGTACGACATTAACTTGCCCTTCCAACAGCTAAGCTTCTTTTCAATTCGATCTTCGATGCATTTCCACTCTTTATTGGAAAGTTTGCGATGGTGAATCGGTATACCCAAATAACTAAAGGGCAAAGAACCTAATTCACACCCGAATAATTGTCTATAAGTGTCTTGCTCCTCTTTGGCCCGACCAAAGCAGAACAATTCGCTCTTATTAAAGTTGATTTTAAGCCCCGACAATTGTTCGAAGAGACATAAAACTAATTTCATGTTCCGAGCTTTTGCAATGTCATGCTCCATGAAAAGAATAGTGTCGTCTGCATATTGTAAAATGGATACTCCCCCATCAACTAGATGAGGGACGAGTCCATCTACTAGGCCATTTTCCTTTGCCCTGCCAATAAGAACGGTCAACATATCCGTCACTATATTAAATAAGAGGGGCAACATCGAATCCCCTTGTCTCAAGCCTTTATGAGTCTGAAAATAGTGACTGATATCATCGTTAACCTTAATGCCGACACTACCTTTTTGGACTAGAGAACCCACTTGGTTCTGCCATGTCTCATTAAAACCTTTCATCCGCATTGCCTGCTGAAGAAAAGGCCACTTAACTTTATCGTATGCCTTCTCGAAATCCACTTTGAAGATAACCCCATCTAGCTTCTTCGAATGGATTTCATGGAGTGTTTCATGAAGGACAACTACCCCTTCTAGGATGTGTCTCCCAGGCATGAAGGCCGTCTGACTAGGTTGCACCACCGAATGGGTGATCCGTTTCAGTCTATTAGTCCCAACTTTCGTGAATATTTTGAAACTCACGTTCAGAAGACAAATCGGCCTAAACTGCTTGATACGAACCGCTCCTTCTTTCTTTGGCAATAACGTAATCATACCAAAATTAAGATGAAATAATTCTAGATGCCCGTTAAAGAAATCATGAAACATAGGCATAAGGTCGTCCTTAATAATGTGCCAACATTTCCTATAGAACTCCGCAGGGAACCCATCTGGTCCTGGTGCTTTGTTCGGTTTCATTTGTGATATTGCATCTAGAACCTCCTTCTCGGTAAAAGGTGCAGTTAGGATCTCATTTTCCTCTGACCTAAGCTGAGGGATATCCCCAATAACAGACTCATTCAAGGAGACCGTGTTGTCTGCCGGAGGACCGAAAAGTTGTTTATAATAGTTGGAGATATACGATTTAAGGTTCTCATGGCCCACTATGGTCCCTTCGTCCTGCTCAAACTGGATAATTTTCTTCTTTCTATGTTTGCCATTCGCAATCATGTGAAAGAATTGTGTATTGTCATCCCCTTGGACAACTTTGAGAACCTTAGCCCGCAATGCCCATTTGAGCTCTTCCTCTCTAAGAAGAGCCCGTAGGCGTTGCTCCGCTTCGGACTTCGTGGCCTGCTCGGCCACATCCAGCAGGGTCACTTCTGCTTTGAGGTCCAGAGCATCTATTAATTGGGTAATTCTTTCTTTTTCTTGTTTGTACATCCCGCTCTCGTTTCTGGCCCAACCCCATAAAAATTGTCTTAAATGTCTAATCTTGTTTTGCCACCTCTCCACGCTTGTTCGCCCAGTAATAGGCTTTGCCCATTCGCGTGCTATAATGTCCAAAAAATTCTCTTTCTCGAACCAACTCAGTTCGAATGAGAAAGTTTTTCTGTTACCAATATGTGTCGCGTCACCCGAGTCTACTAGTAATGGTGTGTGGTCTGAGATTGCCCTTTGTATCGCATGAACTGACACCAATGGGTACTTTTGTTCCCATTCCACACTAGCAAGCACCCTATCCAACTTCTCATAAGTCGGAGTAGGTAACGAGTTAACCCATGTAAATTGTCTACCTGTGAGCTCAATCTCCCTCAGATTGAGACTCTCGATAATCATGTTAAACATGAGCGACCACCGTCCATCGAAATTGTCGTTATTCTTCTCATCTCGTCTCCGTATAATATTAAAATCCCCTCCAACTAAGATTGGAAGTGTTTCATCTCCACATATCCGTACTAAGTCAGCTAGAAAGTCGGGTTTGTGTTCGGGTTGGGCTGCTCCATAGACAGCTACGAGAGACCAACGGAAACCATCTAACTTTGATCTCACCCGAAACTTGACCGTAAAGTCACCCTCACTACATTAATGACCTCTAGCGTTTCACATCTAACCCCCAGCAATATCCCAGCAGATCTTCCTCTAGGGGGTAGACAATGCCAATCAAAATCAATCCCACCTGTCAAAGTTCCGAGAAACTATGAAGTGAAATTATCTCTGCCTGTTTCTAGGAGTGCGATAAAATCTAACTTTTGTTCGACCGATGTCTCTGCAAGGAACCTTCTTTTAGCCAAGTCAGCTAGACCTCTGATATTCCAAAAGATTTCTTTCATAGATCATCGTGGAATTTCTTTTTAAGCCTAACCCTAGCACTCCTCCGGACAGCCGAAGTAGGATACACCTTTCTTTTCCAAGTTCGCTTGGGCTTGTCCCCCGAGCATGACACAACTATATTACTATGGTTACTAGAATCAATACCGTCCACCGGTAACGTCTCTACACTGTCCTCAATTTCCGACCCTTCTATTCCACCTTCAGTCTCTGAAGTTGTTATAAGATCATTACAAAAGTTTTCAAGGGCTGTCATTCCTAGATGTTTCACATCTACCTCATTCATAGGTTTAACGGCTGCTAAGTTACGAATAATTTCAGAAGCCCGCTCCGCTTCTAAGTCTAAAAGGTCATTAATAGATTTCGCAACTTCCTTTTCATTCGAGCCTAGTGCAACTCCTAGGGTGTGTGCCTTATCCATAATTTCATATTCAGAGAGATGCATAATAGAGCAACTCTTATTAAAAGACATACCTGTAGTTGCCTCGACATCGCGAAGCTTGGCCGCCCTCATGGCACGCCCTAACCGCAGGTCGTCCGCGTCTGGTTGCTCCTGGATCCGGCTGCTGACACGCCTGCCAACCGTCGCCGGGTCCAAGTGAAGGAAATATGCCCTAGAGGCAATAATAAAGTTATTATTTTATTTCCTTATGTCATGATAAATGTTTATTATTCATGCTAGAATTGTATTAACCGGAAACTTGATACATGTGTGAATACATAGACAAAATAGAGTGTCACTAGTATGCCTCTACTTGACTAGCTCGTTAATCAAAGATGGTTATGTTTCCTAACCATAGACATGAGTTGTCATTTGATTAACGGGATCACATCCTTAGGAGAATGATGTGATTGACTTGACCCATTCCGTTAGCTTAGCACTTGATCGTTTAGTATGTTGCTATTGCTTTCTTCATGACTTATACATGTTCCTATGACTATGAGATTATGCAACTCCCGTTTACCGGAGGAACACTTTGTGTTCTACCAAACGTCACAACGTAACTGGGTGATTATAAAGGTGCTCTACAGGTGTCTCCGAAGGTACTTGTTGAGTTGGCGTATTTCGAGATTAGGATTTGTCACTCCGATTGTCGGAGAGGTATCTCTGGGCCCACTCGGTAATGCACATCACTATAAGCCTTGCAAGCATTGTAACTAATGAGTTAGTTGCGGGATGATGTATTACGGAACGAGTAAAGAGACTTGCCGGTAACGAGATTGAACTAGGTATTGAGATACCGACGATCGAATCTTGGGCAAGTAACATACCGATGACAAAGGGAACAACGTATGTTGTTATGCGGTTTGACCGATAAAGATCTTCGTAGAATATATGGAAGCCAATATGAGCATCTAGGTTCCGCTATTGGTTATTGACCGGAGACGTGTCTCGGTCATGTCTACATAGTTCTCGAACCCGTAGGGTCCGCACGCTTAAAGTTCGGTGACGATCGGTATTATGAGTTTATGTGATTTGATGACCGAAGTTTGTTCGGAGTCCCGGATGAGATCGGGGACATGACGAGGAGTCTCGAAATGGTCGAGAGGTAAAGATCGATATATTGGAAGACTATATTCGGACATCGGAAAGATTCCGAGTGATTCGGGTATTTTTTGGAGTACCGGAGAGTTACGGGAATTCGTATTGGTCCTTAATGGGCCATACGGGAAAGGAGAGAAAGGCCTCAAGGGTGGCTGCGCCCCTTCCCCATGGACTGGTCCGAATTGGACTAGGGAAAGGGGGCGCCCCCTTCCTTCCTTCTCCTTCTCCCTTCCCCTTTTCCTATTCCATGTGGGAGGTGGAATCCTACTAGGACTAGGGAGTCCTAGTAGGACTCCACACCTTGGGCGCGCCCTGTGAGGGCCGGCCTCCTCCTCCCTCCATCCTTTATATACGTGGCCAGGGGGCACCCCATAGACACAACAATTGATCATTGATCTCTTAGCCGTGTGCGGTGCCCCCCCTCCATCATAATCCACCTCGATCATATCGTAGCGGTGCTTAGGCGAAGCCCTGCGTCGGTAGCATCATCATCACCGTCACCACGCCGTCGTGCTGACGAAACTCTCCTGTGAAGCTTTGCTGGATCGGAGCTCGCTGGACGTCATCGAGTTGAACATGTGCTGAACTCGGAGGTGCCGTGCGTTCGGTACTTGGATCGGTCGGATCGTGAAGACGTACGACTACATCAACCGCGTTGTGCTAACGCTTTCGTTTTCGGTCTACGTGGGTACGTGGACACACTCTCCCCTCTCGTTGCTATGCATCACCATGATCCTGTCTGTGCGTAGGAATTTTTTTGAAATTACTACGTTCCCCAACAGTGGCATCCGAGCCTGGTTTTATGCGTAGATGTTATATGCACGAGTAGAATACAAGTGAGTTGTGGGCGATACAAGTCATACTGCTTACCAGCATGTCACACTTTGGTTCGGCGGTATTGTTGGATGAAGCGGCCCGGACCGACATTACACGTACGCTTACGCGAGACTGGTTTTACCGCCGTGCTTTGCACACAGGTGACTAGCGGGTGTCAGTTTCTCCAACTTTAGTTGAACCGAGTGTGGCCACGCCCGGTCCTTGTGAAGGTTAAAACAGCACTAACTTGACGAACTATCGTTGTGGTTTTGATGCGTAGGTAAGAACGGTTCTTGCTCAGCCCGTAGCAGCCATGTAAAATTTGCAACAACAAAGTAGAGGACGTCTAACTTGTTTTTGCAGGGCATGTTGTGATGTGATATGGTCAAGACATGATGCTATATTTATTGTATGAGATGATCATGTTTTGTAACTGAGTTATCGGCAACTGGCAGGAGCCATATGGTTGTCGCTTTATTGTATGCAATGCAATCGCCCTGTCATTGCTTTACTTTATCACTAAGCGGTAGCGATAGTCGTAGAAGCAATAGTTGGCGAGACGACAACGATGCTACGATGGAGATCAAGGTGTCGCGCCAGTAACGATGGTGATCATGACGGTGCTTCGGAGATGGAGATCACAAGCACAAGATGATGATGGCCATATCATATCACTTATATTGACTGCATGTGATGTTTATCCTTTATGCATCTTATTTTGCTTTATTTGACGGTAGCATTATAAGATAATCTCTCACTAAATTTCAAGGTAAAAGTGTTCTCCCTGAGTATGCACCGTTACCAAAGTTCGTCGTGCCGAGACACCACGTGATGATCGGGTGTGATAAGCTCAACGTTCATCTACAACGGGTGCAAGCCAGTTTTGCACACGCAGAATACTCGGGTTAAACTTGACGAGCCAAGCATATGCAGATATGGCCTCGGAACACTGAGACCGAAAGGTCGAGCGTGAATCATATAGTAGATATGATCAACATAGTGATGTTCACCATTGAAAACTACTCCATTTCACGTGATGATCGGTTATGGTTTAGTTGATTTGGATCACATGATCACTTAGATGATTAGAGAGATGTCTATCTAAGTGGGAGTTCTTGAGTAATATGATTAATTGAACTTAAATTTATCATGAACTTAGTACCTGATAGTATTTTGCATGTCTATGTTGTTGTAGATCAATGACCCGTGCTACTGTTCCTTTGAATTTTGATATGTTCCTAGAGAAAACTAAGTTGAAAGATGATAGTAGCAATGATGCGGACTAGTTCCGTGATCTGAGGATTATCCTCATTCCTGCACAGAAGAATTATGTCCTTGATGCACCGCTAGGTGACAGACCTATTGCAGGAGCAGATGCAAACGTTATGAACCTTTAGCAAGCTCGATATGATGACTACTTGATAGTTTAGTGCGCCATGATTTACGGCTTAGAATCAGGACTTCAGAAACGTTTTGAACGCCACGGAGCATATGAGATGTTCCAAGAGCTGAAATCGGTATTTCAGACTCATGCCCGTGTCGAGAGGTATGAGACCTCTGACAAATACTTTGCCTACAAGATGGAGGAGAATAGCTCAACCAGTGAGCATGTGCTCAGAATGTCTGAGTACTACAGTTGCTTGAATCAAGTGGGAGTTAATCTTCCAGATAAGATAGTAATTGATAGAATTCTCTAGTCACTATCACCAAGTTACTGGAACTTTGTGATGAACTATAATATGCAAGGGATGACAAAAACGATTCCCGAGCTCTTCGTGATGCTGAAATCAACGAAGGTAGAAATCAAGAAAGAGCATCAAGTGTTGATGGTTAACAAGACCACTAGTTTCAAGAAAAAGGGCAAAGGGAAGAAGGGGAACTTCAAGAAGAATAGCAAGCAAGTTGCTATTCCCGGGAAGAAGCCCAAGTCTGGACCTAAGCCTGAAACTGAGTGCTTCTACTGCAAAGGGACTGGTCACTGGAAGCGGAACTGCCCCAAGTATTTGACGGATAAGAAGGATGGCAAAGTGAACAAAGGTATATTTGATATACATGTTATTGATGTGTATTTTACTAGTGTTCATAGTAGCCCCTGGGTATTTGATACCGGTTCAGTTGCTATGATTAGTAACTCGAAACAGGTGTTGCAAAATGAACAGAGACTAGTTGAGGACGAGGTGACGATGTGTGTTGGAAGAGATTCCAAGGTTGATAAGATCACCATCGCACACTCCCTCTATTTTCGGGATTAGTGTTGAACCTAAATAAATGTTATTTGGTGTTTGCGTTGAGCATGAATATGATTGGATCATGTTTATTGCAAAATAAATGTTATTTGGTGTTTACGTTGAGCATGAATATGATTGGATCATGTTTATTGCAATACGGTTATTCATTTAAGTCAGAGAATAATTGTTGTTCTGTTTACATGAATAAAAACATTCTATGGTCATACACCCAATGTAAATGGTTTATTGAATCTCGATCGTAGTGATACACATATTCATAATATTGAAGCCAAAAGATGCAAAGTTAGTAATGATAGTGCAACTTATTTGTGGCACTGCCGTTTAGGTCATATTGGTGTAAAGCGCATGAAGAAACTCCATACTGATGGACTTTTGGAATCACTTGATTATGAATCATTTGATGCTTGCGAACCATGCCTCATGGGCAAGATGACTAAAACTCCGTTGGCCGGAACAATGGAGCGAGCTACGGACTTATTGGAAATAATACATACCGATGTATGCGGTCTGATGAGTATTGAGGCTCGCGGCGGGTATCGTTATTTTCTGACCTTCACAGATGATTTGAGCAGATATGGGTATATCTACTTAATGAAACACAAGTCTGAAACGTTTGAAAGGTCCAAAGAATTTCAGAGTGAAGTAGAAAATCATCGTAACAAGAAAATAAAGTTTCTACGATCTAATCGCGGAGGCAAATATTTGAGTCACGAGTTTGGTCTTCATTTAAAAAATGTGGAATAGTTTCGCAACTCACGCCACCTGGAACACCACAGCGTAATGGTGTGTCCGAACGTCGTAACCGTACTTTATTAGATATGGTGCGATCTATGATGTCTCTTACCGATTTACCACTATCGTTTTGGGGTTATGCATTAGAGACAGCTGCATTCACGTTTAATAGGGCACCATCTAAATCCGTTGAGACGACACCGTATGAACTGTGGTTTGGCAAGAAACCTAAGCGTCGTTTCTTAAAGTTTGGGGCTGTGATGCTTATGTGAAAAAGCTTCAGCCTGATAAGCTCGAACCCAAATCGGAGAAGTGCGTCTTCATAGGATACCCAAAAGAAACTGTTGGGTACACCTTCTATCACAGATCCGAAGGCAAGATATTTGTTGCTAAGAATGGATCCTTTCTAGAGAAGGAGTTTCTCTCGAAAGAAGTGAGTGAGAGGAAAGTAGAACTTGATGAGGTAGTGGTACCTTCTCTTGAATTGAAAAGTAGTTCATCACATAAATCAGTTCCAGTGATGCCTACACCAATTAGTGAGGAAGCTAATGATGATGATCATGAAACTTCAGATCAAGTTACTACAGAACCTCGTAGGTCAACCAGAGTACGTTCCGCTCCAGAGTGGTACGGTAATCCTGTTCTGGAAGTCATGTTACTAGACCATGACGAACCTACGAACTATGAGGAAGCGATGATGAGCCCAGATTCCGCGAAATGGCTTGAGGCCATGAAATCTGAGATGGGATCCATGTATGAGAACAAAGTATGGATTTTGGTTGACTTGCCCGATGATCGGCAAGTCATTGAGAATAAATGGATCTTCAAGAGGAAGACAGACGCTGATAGTAGTGTTTCTATCTACAAAGCTTGAATTATCGCAAAAGGTTTTCGACAAGTTCAAGGTGTTGACTACGATGAGATTTTCTCACTCGTATCGATGCTTAAGTCTGTCCGAATCATGTTAGCAATTGCCGCATTTTATGAAATCTGGCAAATGGATGTCAAAACTACATTTCTTTAATGGATTTATTAAAGAATAGTTGTATATGATGCAACCAGAAGGTTTTGTCAATCCTAAAGGTGCTAACAAAGTGTGCAAGCTCCAGCGATCCATCTATGGACTGGTGCAAGCATCTCGGAGTTGGAATATATGCTTTGATAAGGTGATCAAAGCATATGGTTTTATACAGACTTATGGTGAAGCCTGTATTTACAAGAAAGTGAGTGGGAGCTCTGTAGCATTTCTGATATTATATGTGGATGACATATTGCTGATTGGAAATGATATAGAATTTCTGGATAGCATAGAAGGAGACTTGAATAAGAATTTTTCAATAAAAGACCTCGGTGAAGCTGCTTAAGTATTGAGCATCAAGATCTATAGGGATAGATCGAGACGCTTAATAAGACTTTCACAAAGCACATACCTTGACAAAGTTTTGAAGGAGTTCAAAAAGTATCAGTCAAAGAAAGAGTTCTTGCCTGTATTCAAGGTATAAAGTTGAGTAAGACTCAAAGCAAGACCACGGCAGAAGATAGAGAGAGAATGAAAGTCATTCCCTATGCCTCAGCCATAGGTTCTATAAAGTATGCCATGCTATGTACCAAACCAGTTGTGTGCCTTGCTATGAGTTTAGCAAGGAGGTACGATAGTGATCTAGGGATAGATCACTGGATAGCGGTCAAAGTTATCCTTAGTTACCTAAGAGGACTAAGGAAATATTTCTCGGTTATGGAGGTGATAAAAGAGTTCGTCGTAAAAGGTTACGTCGATGCAAGCTTTTACACCGATCCAGATGACTCAGAGTCTCAATCTGGATACATATTGAAAGTGGGAGCAATTAGCTAGAGTAGCTCCGTGTAGAGCATTGTAAACATAGAAATTTGCAAAATACATACGGATCTGAATGTGGCAGACCCGTTGACTAAACTTCTCTCACAAGCAAAACTTGATCACACCTTAGTACTCTTTGGGTGTTAAACACATGGCGATGTGAACTAGATTATTGACTCTAGTAAACCCTTTGAGTGTTGGTCACATAGCGATGTGAACTATGGGTGTTAATCACATGGTGATGTGAACTATTGGTGTTAAATCACATGGCGATGTGAACTAGATTATTGACTCTAGTGCAAGTGGGAGACTGAAGGAAATATGCCCTAGAGGCAATAATAAAGTTATTATTTTATTTCCTTATGTCATGATAAATGTTTATTATTCATGCTAGAATTGTATTAACCGGAAACTTGATACATGTGTGAATACATAGACAAAATAGAGTGTCACTAGTATGCCTCTACTTGACTAGCTCGTTAATCAAAGATGGTTATGTTTCCTAACCATAGACATGAGTTGTCATTTGATTAACGGGATCACATCATTAGGAGAATGATGTGATTGACTTGACCCATTCCGTTAGCTTAGCACTTGATCGTTTAGTATGTTGCTATTGCTTTCTTCATGACTTATACATGTTCCTATGACTATGAGATTATGCAACTCCCGTTTACCGGAGGAACACTTTGTGTTCTACCAAACGTCACAACGTAACTGGGTGATTATAAAGGTGCTCTACAGGTGTCTCCGAAGGTACTTGTTGAGTTGGCGTATTTCGAGATTAGGATTTGTCACTCCGATTGTCGGAGAGGTATCTCTGGGCCCACTCGGTAATGCACATCACTATAAGCCTTGCAAGCATTGTAACTAATGAGTTAGTTGCGGGATGATGTATTACGGAACGAGTAAAGAGACTTGCCGGTAACGAGATTGAACTAGGTATTGAGATACCGACGATCGAATCTCGGGCAAGTAACATACCGATGACAAAGGGAACAACGTATGTTGTTATGCGGTTTGACCGATAAAGATCTTCGTAGAATATATGGAAGCCAATATGAGCATCTAGGTTCCGCTATTGGTTATTGACCGGAGACGTGTCTCGGTCATGTCTACATAGTTCTCGAACCCGTAGGGTCCGCACGCTTAAAGTTCGGTGACGATCGGTATTATGAGTTTATGTGATTTGATGACCGAAGTTTGTTCGGAGTCCCGAATGAGATCGGGGACATGACGAGGAGTCTCGAAATGGTCGAGAGGTAAAGATCGATATATTAGAAGGCTATATTCGGACATCGGAAAGGTTCCGAGTGATTCGGGTATTTTTCGGAGTACCGGAGAGTTACGGGAATTCGTATTAGGCCTTAGTGGGCCATACGGGAAAGGAGAGAAAGGCCTCAAGGGTGGCTGCGCCCCTTCCCCATGGACTGGTCCGAATTGGACTAGGGAAAGGGGGCGCCCCCTTCCTTCCTTCTCCTTCTCCCTTCCCCTTTTCCTATTCCATGTGGGAGGTGGAATCCTACTAGGACTAGGGAGTCCTAGTAGGACTCCACACCTTGGGCGCGCCCTGTGAGGGCCGGCCTCCTCCTCCCTCCATCCTTTATATACGTGGCCAGGGGGCACCCCATAGACACAACAATTGATCATTGATCTCTTAGCCGTGTGCGGTGCCCCTGCTCCACCATAATCCACCTCGATCATATCGTAGCGGTGCTTAGGCGAAGCCCTGCGTCGGTAGCATCATCATCACTGTCACCACGCCGTCGTGCTGACGAAACTCTCCTGTGAAGCTTTGCTGGATCGGAGCTCGCTGGACGTCATCGAGTTGAACGTGTGCTGAACTCGGAGGTGCCGCGTGTTCGGTACTTGGATAGGTCGGATCGTGAAGACGTACGACTACGTCAACCGCGTTGTGCTAACGCTTCCGTTTTCGGTCTACGAGGGTACGTGGACACACTCTCCCCTCTCGTTGCTATGCATCACCATGATCCTGTGTGTGCGTAGGATTTTTTTTGAAATTACTACGTTCCCCAACACCAAGATCCCACCAAAGGCGATGATCGCCTCCATAGACCTCTCCGGGGGTGTATGTTCCCCAAAGTTACCCCCGACCGTCGTAGTTGGTGAAAATGTTGTGGGCATGGTCGTGGCCGTACCTCCAGCCGGTACCGTGGGAGTAGGGAGGCGCAGAGCCTCCTGCTCAGCTGCCCTACTCCCCATCACGCCGCCAGAGCGACCCGGGAGCGCCACGGGGGAGGTGGTAGCGAGGGCCTCCTGCCCGCGCCCCTCCCCAGGCGCGGCACCCGTCCCTGCGCTCGGAGTGCCGCCAGCATGGTAGGCTGCCGGCGCGCACACCCTCTCTGGCGAGGCGGTGCCCCGAGTAACCGCCGGGGGGGGGGAGTGGGGGCCGCCTGCCCACACCCCTCCCCAACCTCGGTGCCGCACCCGGCGCCCCGAACACGCGCCGCCATGGGCACCACTGGGCTGGACGCCCTCTCCATCGAGACGGTCCCCCGAGTGTCCACTATAGCGTATCCGCAGACGAGGGCCTCCTGCCCAACAGTATCCACAGCAACAGCAACCAGCGGCGTACCTCTCTCCGGCCCGGAAAACCCCCTAGGCGGAGTGCGATGCGTCAGTGACCCACAGTTAGTAGGCATCAGAGGCGGCAGCTCAAACTCCGCCGGATCGTCCATCTCCACTCTGTTGCTCCAAAGTCGACTGGGAGCAGAATATGAACCAAAAGACCCAAAACGTAGCGTATTCATCGGAGTCGTTGAGGTTGTAGAACCCTTGGCAGACTTCTCTGCCTTGTCAGTCTGCGGAGTAGCCTCTTGGCCGTGTCCCGAGATCTGTCCTCAGTCCCCTTGTTCTGATCCCCGGGGGCTCCACCCCACTCAGTCGTGTCCATATCCTGAATCTCATCAGTCTCCTCGAGAGTCGGCGTATCCTCTATCTCAATCTCCAAACCATAGGTGATCCCGGCATGTGTCCACTTGACCACATCCGGCACAAACTCAATGCTCACCACACTAACAAGTAACCTCACGACCCCATGGGCACGAGTAAACGGCATGTCCACCTTCTCCGTCTTGTCAATTAGGGAACCCAAGCTCCATGTAACTAAGAAATTATTAAGCGGCTTTGGTGGAGCACCCGAGAAACGTACCCAAATCTGTTCCAAAGGTGTGCCCTAAGGTTCCTTCTGCTTCCACTCGTCGAACTCCAAGACGATGCTAGTACTCGGAACTCTGCACATGCCAAATTTCAGGATATGTAATTGATCCTCCTTAGTGGGAAATTCTACCTTGTAAGTCTGGTTCTCCAACCTGACAAGATTCCACTGAAAGTTACCCGGTGCCAAGTCACGCAACTGCTGCACAATCTGGGCTTCAGTCATGACACCATTAGTCACTTTGACCACTCCTGGGAACGATCCCTCCAGTGCCTGTACCGAAGGTGCCACCTCAGGTGACTCAAAAAACATAAGCTCCTGACAACAAACCCCGTATATCGTGACTACCGGTTTGGGTCCTGAAAGTAAAGGACATTCACCGGTCACATGCTGTGACTTGAGACAATGATCGCACAACTCCTTAGTGCATTCTGCCACAAAGTGTCCTGGCTCGCCGCACCTATAGCAAGTCAGCTTTTTCTTTTTGATTGCCCACTTAGATAACTTTTCACCTTCAGCCTTATCATTGCCTTTGTCAGATAAAATTTCATTTGCAGTGGATTTCCCTGTTCCGGCAGTAGGAATCTTCACAGCCGCCAAGGCCCTGACAGCGTCCACCGCAACTGCCGGCAGAGGGGGCGTCGCCACGGTGGGAGCAGCGGCAACCGCCTCGGTCGCCACCACATCAGCGGCCTCGGCCGGCGGCGGAGGGGGCCACGGTGGGGGTGGGCGCCGCGGTAACGGTGCCCTCCTCGAGGAAACCGATTATTGGGACCAGCGACCCCTTCGACGAAGTTCCGGGTGGTCCTTGAAACCCACGTCCCGGCGCACCGCCGTTGAAGTACCCGTATATCGTGACCACCGATTATTGGAACATCTTCATGATGCACCCTCGCTAACTGTGTGATTGCTTCGGCCGGTAATCAAGCAGTTTTGGTTGTCTTTGATATCCATATCTTCGGTCAATATGGAGCTCCATGCCGTCGATCACACCACATCGATCCACGGTGAGTATGACGCCGGAGCCACATTCCGTTTTGGCAAGCAAAGCCAGGCAGCTGATTGATCCCATCAGAACCAACAACCCATCGATCGATCGATCGACCGTGCGCACAATATCTGTCTAGCTTGAGCAGCACAGCCCGCCGTTAGGGGACATGCATCCCAGTTAAGATCCCATCGTACGCACTGCCCAGCCATAATAAGGTAGGCTAGCTATCTAGTTTCATCAAATTCAAAGGGGAACAAATAGAGTAGGTAGCTAGCTAATCGATCGGTGCCTCTTGCACACACGCGTCATCTGATCGTCATGTGTGACACGCACGCGTCAGAGAGTTAGTTAACGAACTGGACTTGTCAATTCAGGTTCCCCATCTGTGTACAGCAAAACGTCAAAAGATTTGGCACGTACCACATACACACATGCGTCTGCAAGCATTCAAACAGGCTAGAGCTTCAGCGCCGAACACTTGAATTGACAAAGCAAGCAACATGGACATCAGCAGGTCAAGATCGTTCCTGCAATTATTGTTGCCTAACAACGGGGTCTCGAAGCAAAGCGTCTGATTGATTGAATTGGCTTGAATTCCATGGCAACAAAGCAGGAGCACTACTAGTAGTACTTCTACTCCTCTGTTTGGAACTTTGCACGTACGTGTACGCAGGAGAAGTTTCTAGTATGAAAGCGTATGGTATGGTCGATCACACTGTGTAACGCTTTCGGGTTCAATCCAGCAGTTAACTGAACCCTGAAGCGCACAGCGAGGCACTCGGTGCAATTGTAGTATTGTAGTGTTGGGCCGTGGCCATGTAAGCGTGTGTGTGCAAGTGTGGCCTTGGGCCAGGACTACTTTAGTAGTTGTGGAACTCTGGGTCGAGGCATGAATGAGATTGAGTCTGATCCCCATCTCTCCCCGAGCTCTCTCCTCACCTGCTCCCTTCTCCTTCCTCTCCTGATCCCCTTCTCAAACCCTCTCCCATCATCGGGTCATTACAGTTGGTAATCAGAGCCGAAATTTTCCCCTCCTCGTGTGGCTGCCGATCTCTTATCCTCTCGATCGACCTGTAACATCCACCGTGTTAGGTGCGATTTGCTCAGGCGAATTGCACAAAATCCTGCACGGGGTTAGGTTCGATTTGGAGCGAGATCACGGCACCGTCGTTGAAGCCCTCGGCGCAGACCCGTTACCTCCTCGACGCCATGGGGGAAACCACCGATAAGCTGCAGAAACTGCTCGAATCGGTCATCTGCCGCCTCGACGCGAGTCAGACCACCGCCGACGAGCGATTCCAGGCGCAGACCACCTTCAACGAGCGGGTGTCCACCGAATTGAAGAATTTGGCAAGCAGATCGACTTGACTCAAGCCGATGTCGACGAGACGCGCAAGACGGCGACCAACGTGGATCCGGCCGCCGCTGGGGCCTCCTCACCATCGAGCCTCACTACCGCCGCGGACTCCTCCATCCATGCGCCTCCCACACCACCCGCCCAACTCCACCATCCTCCGCCACCTCCGCCACTTTACACTGAAGGCGCGGCGCAACTCCCTTTCACGCGGCTGGTCAATCATGGACCACTGTTGCTGCCTCTCAGAGCACCGGCGCCACCAGAGCCGGCCCACGCCGACGACCACTACACCAAACTGCCAAAGCATGACTTCCCCAAGTTTGATGGCGACGCCCCTCGCATCTGGTTGGAGCGTTGTGCTTCTTACTTTGAGCTGTACAAGGTGCCGCAGCACAGTTGGGTCACTACCGCATCCTTGTACATGGAGGGTCTGGCAGCTATGTGGCTGCAATCTTACCGTCAGACGCACCCGGGGTTGACATGGCCAAGTTTCAGAGCAGCAATCGAAGAAGAGTTCGGGCCAGAAGAATTTGAGGTTCAGATGCATAGACTGGTCCAACTGAAACAGACCGGCAGTGTCCAGGAGTACAGACAGCAATTTGAAACTTGCATGTACCATTTGTTGTCCCTCGATCCATCGCTCAGCCCCAAGTTTTTTGTGTCTCGGTTTCTGTTGGGTCTGAAGGATGAGCTCCGCCTTGGGGTTAGGCTGCAGGCACCAACAAGCATCACCCGGGCAGCCGTGTTAGCACGCATACAGGAGGAAGAGTTGGAGAAACAACGTGTTCAGCGCCACCGTCCAGCACCAGTGGGACGTCCAGCACCAGCTGCGCCAGCACCCATTCCGGCTCGCGGGGTCATGCCACCGCGTCAAGGGGGCGACGAGTTTGGCCGTGAGCGTCAGCTGCGTGATTTTAGACGCGCCAATGGCCTCTGTTTTCGTTGCGGGGACAAGTACTCCCGGGAACATCAGTGCAAGAGGACGGGTAATGATGATGATCGAGGTTGGTGATTATGGGGAAATTCTCTCGGACGACACAGTTCACGCCTTGCAATTACTGGAGCCACCCGCTGCCCAGGATGCTCAATGCTGCTCGCTGTCCCAGCATGCCGTCACTGGGGATGAAGCCCCTTCCACCATTCGCCTTCGTGCCATGGTGGGAGACCAAGTTATGCTGCTCTTGGTGGACTCCGGAAGCACACACAGTTTTGTCAGTGAGGCTTTTGTCCGTCGCCTAGGCACCGTAACAGAATCGCTCCTGCCAGTCTCTGTGCGTGTTGCCAATGGACATCGGCTGCACTGCGATCGCATCAAGCTCTCTTGGCAGGTGACGGGGCATACCTTCCACACGGACCTCCGCGTGCTTCAACTCAGTGCCTATGATGGGGTGTTGGGCATGGATTGGTTGGGCGCACACAGTCCGATGAATTGTCACTGGTTGGAGAAGATGATTGCATTTGGAACAGAGGGCAAGCTTGTGCAGCTACAAGGGGTCAAAACCACGGACCTGCCTCCAATCTCCGAGGTCGATGCGACGAGCTCCATCGTATGGAAGTGGCCAATGACATCTGGACTGCGGCATTGGTAACTGTGGAACCGTAGAGCAAAACACCACCAGCCCCTGTACCACCAAACATTCAGCGAGTCTTACAGGAGTATGCAAACGTGTTCTCTGAACCAAAGACCCTGCCACCGCACCGTCAGTACGACCACGGGATCAATTTGGAACCAGGCGCACCACCAATCAACACCCGCCCTTACCGTTACTCGCCCGCGCAGAAGGATGAAATCGAGAAGCAGGTTCGTGACATGCTGGACGCCGGCGTCATCGTGCACAGCATGAGCCCCTACGCGGCTCCCGTCCTGCTGGTGAAGAAGAAGGACGGCAATTGGAGGTTCTGCATCGATTTTCGTCGCCTCAACCAAGTTACTGTCAAGAACAAATTTCCTCTTCCCGTCGTGGACGAACTTCTCGATGACCTGGCCGGCGCCGCCTACTTCTCCAAGATTGACTTGCGCGCCGACTACCACCAAATACGCATGCGCACCGAGGACGAAGAGAAGACGGCTTTTAAGACCCACCACGGTCACTTCCACTTCAAAGTGATGTCGTTCGGCCTCTGCAACGCGCCGACAACATTCCAGTGCCTTATGAACTCCATCTTTGCCAGCTACAGCCGTAAGTTTGTGATCATCTTCCTTGATGACATCCTAGTTTTCAGCATTGACTTGCAGGAGCACGAGGAACACTTGCGGCTGGTGCTCGACACGCTACGGCAGCACGAGCTCTACGCCAAGGAGTCCAAGTGCACGTTCGCGCAACCCAGCATCGAGTACCTCGGACACATCATCTCCAAGGAGGGTGTCGCTACCGATGCAAGCAAGACCAGCGCGATGCAAGCGTGGCCCGTGCCCACCAACGCCACCGAGCTGCGTGGGTTTCTCGGCCTCACCGGCTACTACCGAAAGTTCGTCGCCAACTACGGGGTGCTCGCCAAGCCACTCACCCAGCTCCTCACCAAGAAAGGGTTCCACTGGGACGAGCGCACCCAGGCGGCATTCGATCTGCTCAAGCAAGCTATGACCAGCACACTGGTGCTCGCCCTCCCTCACCAAGCCGTTCGCCATCGAAACCGACGCATGCGACACGGGTGTGGGCGCCATCCTGGTGCAGGATGGCCACCCGGTGGCGTACATGAGCAAGGCTTTGGGCGTCAAGAATAAGAAGATCTCCACGTACGAGAAGGAGTTCCTCGCCGTGATGATGGCCGTTGACAAGTGGCGGCCGTATTTGCAGCACGGTCCATTCGAGATTGTCACAGATCACAAGAGCTTGTGTGCCCTGGGGGAGCCACAACTTGAGACCGAGCTGCAACGCAAGGCCATGTCCAAGCTTGTTGGCCTTCAGTTCTCCTTCCGATACAAGAAAGGAGCCGACAATGGCGCCGCGGATGCGCTCTCGCAGGTTGGACACCGACACGCGCTCGACGCGCTCTCCGTATGCCACCCCCAATGGCTGCAAGAGGTGGCCACTTCCTACGAGACGGACGCAGCAGCACAAGAGCTGTTGGCTCAGCTCGCGATCCAGAGCCCTGACGACCAAGGCCGCGTCCTCCGGCAAGGCATCATAAGTCAAGGTGATCGGCTCTGGATTGGCGCCAACACAGCACTCCAGACCAAGCTGATCGCGGCGCTGCATGATAGCGCCGTGGGGGGGCACTCCGGCATCGCCGCCACCTACCAGCGTGTGCGCAAGCTGTTCGCCTGGCCGGGCCTCAAGCGCGCTGTCGAGGACTACATCCATCAGTGCCGTACCTGTCAGCAGGCCAAGCACGAGCTACGTCACCCCGCCGGCAAGCTGCGGCTGCGGCCGCTGCCAATTCCGACAGAACCATGGCACGACCTGACCATGGATTTTGTCGAGGGATTGCCTACATCGGAGGGATTTGACACGATCATGGTGGTGGTCGACCGTTTGACCAAGTTCGCCCACTTCGTGCCCCTTCGCCATCCTTTCAATGCAACGCAAGTGGCACGAGCCTTCTGGGACTCCATCATCAAGCTCCACGGCGTTCCGCACACGATCGTCTCCGACCGCGACAAGATCTTCACAAGCGCCATTTGGAGGGAAATTCTCGCAGCCGCCGGTACCAAGCTCCTCTATTCCACAGCATACCATCCACAGACGGACGGGCAGAGCGAATGGGTGAACCAGTGCCTCGAGATGTTCCTTCGCTGCGCCATCAACGACCGGCCCAAGCAATGGCGTAAATGGCTTCCTGCAGCAGAGTTCTGGTACAATTCAACGCATCACTCTTCGTTTCGCTGCTCTCCGTTCAAGGCACTGTACGGGCGGGATCCCAACTTGGGAGGACTCCCAGCTTTCAGTAGTGAGCTGCCCACCGACGCGGCCACCGGAGACCTTGACTGGGCAACGCACATCGAGATGTTGCGAGGCCATCTCAATCGAGCCCAAGACCGTTTCAAGAAGCACGCAGACAAGCACCGCTCCGAGCGCTCCTTCGCCATTGGGGACCAAGTCCTCCTCAAGCTCCAGCCCTACGTCCAAGTCTCCGTCGCCAGCCGCCCCTGCTGCAAGCTGGCGTACAAGTTCTTTGGTCCCTTCACCGTCCTGGAGCGTGTTGGCAACCTAGCCTATCGCCTGGAGCTGCCACCGGACGGGCGCATTCATCCAGTCTTCCACATCTCCCAGCTCAAGCCGTTCGTTCCCAGCTACACTCCCGTCTTCTCCGAGCTGCCAAAGGTGCCTGATCTGACGACGACGCCACTAAAACCCATTGCCATCCAGGAACGCCGCATGGTCAAGAAAGGAGATGCCGCCCTCACTCAGGTACGGGTGCAATGGTCCACCTTGCCTGCCGACGCAACCACCTGGGAAGACTACGACGTCATTCGGAAGCGTTTCCCTGATGCCGAGCTTGGGGAAGAAGCAGCAGCTGCTCAAGGAGGGGCGACTGTAACGCCTTCAGGTTCAGTCCAGCAGTTAACTGAACCCTGAAGCGTACAACGAGGCACTCGGTGCAATTGTAGTATTGTAGTGTTGGGCCGTGGCCATGTAAGCATGTGTGTGCAAGTGTGGCCTTGGGCCAGGACTACTTTAGTAGCTGTGGAACTCTGGGTGAAGGCATGAATGAGATTGAGTCTGATCCCCGTCTCTCCCCGAGCTCCCTCCTCACCTGCTCCATCATCGGGTCATTACACACTGTCCCAAAAAGAAGAGAAAAAGGAAACTGCATGCGTGTATGGTCACCTAGACACAGATGAGTGCATGCGTGCATATTCAGACGCCAAAGTTTGGGTTGTTGTGGGAAAAGGGAGGACGCAAAGGTTGAACACGTACGCATCACCTTTCTGTACTAGTACCTCTACTAGTTAATCAGTTAGTTAGTTTACTCCACTTAGTTTAAATGATTGTGTTGTGTGTATGATTAATTGCATCCTTCTTCCTTCTTCCAACTTGACTTTGCTTGTGAATTGTGATTAGGAAAGGAATTAATGGGGGATTGAAAGGGTTGATTTAGCTAGCTGCCGGAAAATGCCTAACTACCTTGATTTTCCGGGCCAACCGGTCGGCATCGGCATCTGCTGATAGGAGCACAAATGTATACTACTACAACACCATACCATACCTTGCGTTTCTTACTCAACTGGTGAACTTTGCTGGGATATTTTTTGTCAACAGTTTTAGAGAAAAGGTTTTGTCAACAGCAACGAAGCAAATCAGCATGTCTACAATCTGTGTTAGGTAATGTAATCATATCGAATCACATGTTTATTTATATATACATTAATTAAACAATGACTTGATTTCCTTGTTTCTGCCGCGTTAAGTAGTTTTCCTTTAAAGTTCGTTGAGAGCTCGAGAAGACCACACTAGTCTTTTTCTTGTCAGCAAAGTAGCACTACTCCTAAGGCCATGTACAGTGGCAGGTGCTAACACAGATGCCTGGAAAAAAAAACCCGGTTTTTTCCCAGAGATTGGAATGCACCGATGCTTGGGCCCCTCCCAATGCTTCACCTTGTACAGGTGCTAAGGCTGTCATGTAGGCAAAAAAGATGATGTGGCAAGGTAATTAAGAGAAGAGAGATGGGTGTGGTGACCCTAGGAAGAAATAATGCCAAGCGTGGAAACCTAGGGAAACACTTAAATAAAAGAAGTCCACCCATGCATGGATGACTTTAGTTGCTAAATCATTAAATGAAGGATGCTTAGCTACAACAAATTAAGCATCTTTGCATTGGAAACTTTAGTTGCTTAGCTCTTTAATGTGCTTAGCACCTCATCTTAGCACTAATACATTGGAGGAGGTCTTAAGAAGGGAAGCAGAAGTAAAGTTTTGCTTCCGGTGCCAGCGGGTGCTTGGGAAAAATAACTGCTCCCTTCAAGTCACGGACGCTTCAACCCAGTGCTTCCATCGGCAGAAAATAAAAAGAAAAAAAACCCAGCTGGCACCCCATACGAAGCACTCTGCGTTGCGGAGCAAAGAAAATTCGGTGACAAAGCATAGCTAGCACCGGTGTACAGGTTTCTGCGTTGTACAAGGCCTAGCAACTCTAGTTGCGAGGTGAGTATCTTCGCTTAGCTTGGAAGATGTGCAGCTCCTACCAAAATGTATCCAAACAGATTCTGAAGGAGACGCTCAGCAGCTAGCAATTTTCTTAGATCAGAAGATACTTTATTTTCTTTCTTTTATCATCTTTTTTAGATCAGAAGATTATTGTTTTAGATTAAGAAAGATGATGGAGAAGCCAGGGTTACAACAATCATGGGATTTCCTATTTGCCGCACGTTGCGGCAAAGTGTCGCAGAAACGCACAGGCAGCGATCGCTATGGAGCACAATGGGCCGGCCCATTATGTAGTTGTACGGGGAGGTTTCTGTTTTCGGTTTTGGGAACATTCTGGAGATTTCCAGACGGTTTTTTCCTCCGGGTTTGGCAACGTTCTAGAATGTTCCTAAACCTTTTTTTTTCTTTTTATGTTTTTTTCATTTTTACTGTTTCGTTTTTCTTTTCATTTCATTTCTATTGCATTTAAAAAAAATCAATTTTTTATTCTTTTCCTCAAAAAATGTTTCTGTTTTCGAATTTGGTTCAAATTTTTCAATTTTTTTTAGAAGTATAAAATTGTTTGATTCGCTTAAAGAAAAGTTCCAAAATTAAAAAAAAAGCATTAAATTTTAAAAATTCCAAAAATGTTCACATTTTAAAATTTGGTTCACAAATTCAAGAAATGTTCATGAATTTCAGAATATTCCTTTTTTCAATACTTATGCACAAATTCAAAAGATGTTTATGTTTCCAAACTTTGTTTGCAAATTCGAAAAATGTTTGGAGAATTTGATAAAATGTTCGCGGTTTGGAAAAAGTATTCATAATTTTGAAAAATGTCCGTGATTTAGGAAAAATGTTCCTGTTTGCGTATTTGCTCAGTAATTCAAAAGTTGTTTATGTTTTCAAAGTTTGTTCACAAATTCAATAAATGTTCGGGGAATTTCATAAAATGTTCATGTTTTGAAAAAAATTTGATCATAATTTCAAACGAAATCACAATTTTAAAAAAAGGGGCCAGTTTTAAAATTTTGATCACAAAGTCAATAGATGTTGATGTTTACAAAAAGTTTAGAATTTCAAATTTTTGTTCGCTTTCTTATACAACAAAATTCCCACTTTCAAATTTTGTTCGGGAATTTTGAAAATGTTACCACTTTCAAATTTTGATTACAAATTTAAAAACGTTCATGCTCCTGAACAATTTTTTTAAATGTTCCCACTTTCAAATTTTGTTCACAAAGAAACATGGATATATTTTCGCAAATTCAAATTTTTTAGAGAATTTAAAAAATCTTCCTGATGTCCAAATTTGTTCACAAATTTTAAAAATGTTCATGCTGTCAAATTTTGTATGCAAATTCAAAAAATGTTCACGTTTTGGAAAATTTGTTCACAATTTCGAGGATATTCTCGTTTTCATTTTTTTCCTGTTTTCATGAAATGTTTGCGTCTTTTTAAAAATTGTTCGTAATTTCAAAAAATGTTCTTGTTTTTAATTTTGTACATTTTTCGAAAAATGTTTGATAATCCCAAAAACTGTTCACATTTTCACAAAATGTTCGAGTTTCTATTTTTTTCGTCATAATTTTGAAAAGTTTAAATTTGTTTGCTGTTTATAGTTCATATAGAACATGCTGACATATTAGGTGTAGATTCCTAGGAGTTAGAGTGGTAGCTAGCTGCTTCACAAGCCGGGGGTCCTCCATTCGATCCCACACCGGCTTTTAGTTTTTGGGAATTCTCGCGAATATTTCAAGTTTTTCCCGCTGTAGTTGGTTTCTTTAGGTGTTGCGCTGCACATATATCACAACAGCTAGGCTATCGCAGTGGTTGGCACAGCCCACGAATGGATACGTAGTCATGGGTTCGAGTCCGCCTATCGCAGAGCTTGTGTATTTCCTTTTTTCGCGTTTTTTCACCTCGCGTCCCCCAAATGGGCCGGCCCATGTGAGCTGCCCCTGTGCAAAACGTCAACTCTTTGACGCAAAGAGCGTCACACAGGAGCTCCCAACAATCAGGGCCAACAGCAGTCATGCATGGGAGCTCCTATACGATGCTAACTGCGGCAAACTGTCGGCCAGACGCACAGGAGCGTCTCCGATTGGGCTAGCCCATACAGTGGAGAAAAATCGGAAAAAGAACCCGCGAGTGCTACTTGGTAGGATCGAACTCGTGATGTCGCTCTAACAAACCCGTGCTGCCAGCCACTACACAGTTTGCCTGATGGTGAAACAGATTAGCGTGAATTCATTTGAACTAGAACGCGATATTCACCGTAGCGCTGTAGCGTACGGATTATTCAATTGTGATGAACACATTTAAAAAATCACGAACAAAATTTTAGAAATGTGCACAAAATTTGAAATTTTAAAATAGCTTTTGACTTACAGGAACAAAATTTAGAATTTCAAATTTTGGAAATTTCTGAACAATGTTTGCAAAAGAAGAACAAAATTTGTTTTTAAATTTGATTTTTTTTTTGAAAAATTTCAAACTTTAATTTTAAAACATGCAGACTTTTTTTGAAATTGCAAAAAAAATGTTGAAAACAGGAACATTTTTTGCAATTCCTAATTTTTTTCTGAAGCAACAATATTTTTCTTAAATTTTGAAAACAAGAATTTATTCTGAAATTTGTGAACATTTTTGCAATACAAATTGTTTTATGAAATCATGAACAGATTTTGAAAATGAGATTTTTTTTTTAAATCCCTGAACATTTTTTCAAACACGAACATATTTTGAAATGATGAACAAGATTTTGAAAACAAGGCAATTTTTGAAACATGAACAATTTCTGAAAATGTGAAAAAATTTAGAAATCAAGAACATTTTTTGAAATCCCTGAACATTTTTTCAAACACGAACATATTTTGAAATCATGAACAAAATTTTGAAAACAAGAACAAATTTTGAAACATGAACAATTTCTGAAATTTTGATCAAATTTAGAAATCAAGAACATTTTTTGAAATTTCTGGACATTTTTGAAACATGAACATTTTTTGAAAATTTTGAACACGTGAACATTTTTTGAAATTTGGAACAAATATTTGAAAATGTCTAACAAAAGAAACAGGAAAAAAACAAAAAGGAAAAGAAAAGGTAGAAACGAAAAAGAAAAGGAAAGAGGAACAGCAAAAGAAAAAAAAGAAACAGAGTGAAAAATAGAAAAGAAAAAAGGAAAATAGAATGACTGGTCCAGGAACCTTCTAGAAGGTTCCCAAAGCCGATAAAAACCGCTGGGAAACCTCTAGAAGATTCCTAAAACCGAAACCTTCGACGTTCTATAGATGGGCCGGCCCAATCGCTCGCTCGCTCGGCCTGTCTATGCGATCGCTCGACAGTTTGACGCAAAATGCGTCGAATAGGGATTTCTGTCATGTATGCCAAGCCACGTTGCTGGGCCATTTAAAAACCCTGGAGCTGCTACTTTTTGTTCGGCCTGGGAGCCCGAAACAACACGGTCGCACAAGGAGGCCGGTTGCTGAAATCTCAGCCCAAAATCATTGTTGTTACCCAAATAAAAAAAATTCCAAAATCACTAATTGAGAAGTACTCTTTGTAAAGATCACTCTCACCTCTTCAGGTTGCGACAAGTGGCGCGCTTCATGTGCGCCACTTGTTGCAACATGGGAGTTTTTCCTTTTTTCGTAGATCCGTTTATTCAAAACATTTTATCCTTTAAACTGTGCGTTCAAATCTCGAACCGTTTTCATCGTTGGATTTCTCGCGTCGAGATCTTAAAAACCAGATCCCATGTTGATAGGTTTTGTCGAACTTTTTTTTCATGAAAAAAATCAAGCGAAAAAACAGAATCGGGAGCACGATTTTTTTCCCTTTCCGAAAGAGACACAACTGTGCCTCATGCGAAAGCACAACCGTGCCTCTTGCGCGAGCAAAACCGTACCTCTCGCAGAAGGAAAAAAAATAGAAAATAATTTTTTTTTCGTTTCCGAGAGGCACGTGTGCCTCTAGCGGAAGCAAAACTGTGCAAATTTTTTTTTTGCAATTTTTTTTATCCAAAAGGTAAGAAAGACCGGTGAAAAACCAAAAATGAAAAAAACCCTAAAAAAAAAGTTAAAAAGCCAAAAACGCGTGACAAAAAAAAATCTAGAGGAAACGCCCAGAGTGCGACACGTGGCCGTGGCTGAGAGCACGCTAAATGGCGCGCTCTCAGCCCACCTGCAACTGATTGTTGCGAGGCTCTCAAAGGAGCGCTCGTCAACTAGTTGCTCCCAAAAAAATCATGCTGGGTTTAGTGGGAAATCCTGTTCTGCGCCTTAAGCGCCCGAACAGGTTGCTGGCACCCAGACACCGCACCTCATGGGCCGGGCCACCACGCGCAGTAGACGGAAAAATGTCTCGCGAAAAATGCGGATACAGGCACTCGACCTCGCCCCTTGCCGCTACAACACAAGAACTGTTTGGCTAACCACCACAGCCGGTAAGCGCTGATTACTACCAGGAATGCGAAATGTTTATGAACCAATGTATCCGCTCTATTTATTAGATTTGCGAATTATTTGTAAACAATTTGGAAAAGTTGAAATTTTTTTATGAAAAAGAGTTCATCAAATTTTGAATTTTTTTATGAATTTTAAAAAACAGTTCATTGATGTTTAATAAAAGTTTGGTGAATTAAAAAAGTTCATCGATTTTCAAAAAAGTTCATCGAATTTGAAAGAAAAGTTCATCGATTGACATTTTTCAAGCACTAGGAAATTTTGTCAATGTTTCGCACAAAAAAACTTCAGTTATTTCTTTTTGAGTTTTTAGTATTTTTACTGTTCATGCAGCAGGTTTGAGATCGAGCTGAGAATAGCTGCGTCCGGTGTTGCGTATATATACAGCTCATAGCAGACACTTCTTAGACCATGGTAGTGATATATCGTCGTCATCCTGAGCTTACAGATACTCGCGCGCCTGGATGAATCGCTTGAACCAGCCGACCAGTTTATCCACACAGTGTGGACATTTATATGGCCTCATGGTTTGTTTGTGAACATGGCGTCAGAGTCAACAATTTTCAGCTCAACAGGCTCAACCATTAAAATTTCCGTGGAATCACTCTCAGTAAAATGCTTATACTCCACTAAGATTTGGCCGGACCTAACCGATCTCCTATATATAACGGAATAAAATTCAAATTTGCATATTAGTCCAACCTACTTTTCATTTAAATAAGCAAAATTGGCCACATTGTCTTGACAACTGAATTTAAACAACCGAAACTTAACTCATTGTCTTGACGAGCGAAATTTAAACTAAACTTAAACTTAAAACTAGAACTAAACATAAACAAAAACTAATCTAATCTTCATCATCATCCTTGCCATAGTAGAGATCGAGCCAATCTTGCCTCCACATGCCACCGCCCATTGGTTCCGGGCGGCGCCGTCATCGCCGGAGTGTGGGAAGATGCGACGCCACTCCTCGGCGTCAAACTCCTTCTCTGCGCTGTTGTCGCCGCCGCCGCCTTGATCCTCGCCGTCGGAGGTGACGATGACCTCATCGTCGACCGCCAACTCCGCGAAGATGGCCCGCTCTGCCTCCACGAGCTCGGGGTGCTGACGGCGGAGGTCCGCCATGTATTCCTCGTCGGCGGCCTCCACCGCGAGGCGCTCCCTCACCTCCCGGTCCTCCCGAGCCGTCGCCGCATCCACCACCCCCGGCGCCACCGGGACGAGGTGGGCGGGCGCCGTCCCAAATAGAAAATTGAGCCTCGCCGCCGCGCCATGGAACCGGACCTGCCACAGGTCATATTCCAGGGCGGCGAGCTCCGCTGTGTGGAATGACCTGATCCACTTCTTCGTGTGGATCTCCCGGTCGGTGATCTCCGCCATCCAAGTCCCCCACGCGCGCTGGCAGACGTCGAGGTATTTCCTCTGCGGCTGTTGCGCGGAGCGAGGTCGGGGAAGTCAGAGATGCGGGCAGGAGGCAGGGCAGCGGCTCGAGGATGCGGCGCGGATCCGAGCTGCGGATCGGCAGCGGGGAGCGTCGGCCATGCTGTCCGGCCATTGGGAGGAGGGGGCGGTCGGGGAACAATGGGGATACAGGCACTCGACCTCGCCCCTTACCGCTACAACACAAGAACTGTTTGGCTAACCACCACAACCGATAAGCGCTGATTACTACCAGGAATGCGAAATGTTTATGAACCAATGTATCCGCTCTATTTATTAGATTTGCGAATTATTTGTAAACAATTTGGAAAAGTTGAGATTTTTTTATGAAAAAGAGTTCATCAAATTTTGAAAAAAGTTTATGAATTTTAAAAAACAGTTCATTGATGTTTAATAAAAGTTCGGTGAATTAAAAAAGTTCATCGAATTTGAAAGAAAAGTTCATCGATTGACATTTTTCAAGCACTAGGAAATTTTGTCAATGTTTCGCACAAAAAAACTTCAGTTATTTCTTTTTGAGTTTTTAGTATTTTTACTGTTCATGCAGCTGGTTTGAGCTCGAGCTGAGAATAGCTGCGTCCGGTGTTGCGTATATATACAGCTCATAGCAGACACTTCTTAGACCATGGTAGTGATATATCGTCGTCATCCTGAGCTTACAGATACTCGCGCGCCTGGATGAATCGCTTGAACCAGCCGACCAGTTTATCCACACAGTGTGGACATTTATATGGCCTCATGGTTTGTTTGTGAACATGGCGTCAGAGTCAACAATTTTCAGCTCAACAGGCTCAACCATTAAAATTTCCGTGGAATCACTCTCAGTAAAATGCTTTAGCGGTTAAAATTTCCTACACATGATAAGGGCAACTCTAACCGATCTCATATATATAACAGGGGATCCGACGGAGCAAAAACCTTAGTGAAGTATTTTTACTCCACTAAGATTTGGCCGGACCTAACCGATCTCCTATATATAACGGAATAAAATTCAAATTTGCATATTAGTCCAACCTACTTTTCATTTAAATAAGCAAAATTGGCCACATTGTCTTGACAACCGAATTTAAACAACCGAAACTTAACTCATTGTCTTGACGAGCAAAATTTAAACTAAACTTAAACTTAAAACTAGAACTAAACATAAACAAAAACTAATCTAATCTTCATCATCATCCTTGCCATAGTAGAGATCGAGCCAATCTTGCCTCCACATGCCACCGCCCATTGGTTCCGGGCGGCGCCGTCATCGCCGGAGTGTGGGAAGATGCGACGCCACTCCTCGGCGTCAAACTCCTTCTCCGCGCTGTTGTCGCCGCCGCCGCCTTGATCCTCGCTGTCGGAGGTGACGATGACCTCATCGTCGACCGCCAACTCCGCGAAGATGTCCCGCTCTGCCTCCACGAGCTCGGGGTGCTGACGGCGGAGGTCCGCCATGTATTCCTCGTCGGCGGCCTCCACCGCGAGGCGCTCCCTCACCTCCCGGTCCTCCCGAGCCGTCGCCGCATCCACCACCCCCGGCGCCACCGGGACGAGGTGGGCGGGCGCCGTCCCAAATAGAAAATTGAGCCTCGCCGCCGCGCCATGGAACCGGACCTGCCACATGTCATATTCCAGGGCGGCGAGCTCCGCTGTGTGGAATGACCTGATCCACTTCTTCGTGTGGATCTCCCGGTCGGTGATCTCTGCCATCCAAGTCCCCCACGCGCGCTGGCAGACGTCGAGGTATTTCCTCTGTGGCTGTTGCGCGGAGCGAGGTCGGGGAAGTCAGATATGCGGGCGGGAGGCAGGGCGGCGGCTCGAGGATGCGGCGCGGATCCGAGCTGCGGATCGGCAGCGGGGAGCGTCGGCCATGCTGTCCGGCCATTGGGAGGAGGGGGCAGTCGGGGAACAGTGGGGATACAGGCACTCGACCTCGCCCCTTACCGCTACAACACAAGAACTGTTTGGCTAACCACCACAGCCGATAAGCGCTGATTACTACCAGGAATGCGAAATGTTTATGAACCAATGTATCCGCTCTATTTATTAGATTTGCGAATTATTTGTAAAAAATTTGGAAAAGTTGAAATTTTTTTATGAAAAAGAGTTCATCAAATTTTGAAAAAAGTTTATGAATTTTAAAAAACAGTTCATTGATGTTTAATAAAAGTTCGGTGAATTAAAAAAGTTCATCGAATTTGAAAGAAAAGTTCATCGATTGACATTTTTCAAGCACTAGGAAATTTTGTCAATGTTTCGCACAAAAAAACTTCAGTTTTTTCTTTTTGAGTTTTTAGTATTTTTACTGTTCATGCAGCTGGTTTGAGCTCGAGCTGAGAATAGCTGCGTCCGGTGTTGCGTATATATACAGCTCATAGCAGACACTTCTTAGACCATGGTAGTGATATATCGTCGTCATCCTGAGCTTACAGATACTCGCGCGCCTGGATGAATCGCTTGAACCAGCCGACCAGTTTATCCACACAGTGTGGACATTTATATGGCCTCATGGTTTGTTTGTGAACATGGCGTCAGAGTCAACAATTTTCAGCTCAACAGGCTCAACCATTAAAATTTCCGTGGAATCACTCTCAGTAAAATGCTTTAGCGGTTAAAATTTCCTACACATGATAAGGGCAACTCTAACCGATCTCATATATATAACAGGGGATCCAACGGAGCAAAAACCTTAGTGAAGTATTTTTACTCCACTAAGATTTGGCCGGACCTAACCGATCTCCTATATATAACGGAATAAAATTCAAATTTGCATATTAGTCCAACCTACTTTTCATTTAAATAAGCAAAATTGGCCACATTGTCTTGACAACCGAATTTAAACAACCGAAACTTAACTCATTGTCTTGACGAGCAAAATTTAAACTAAACTTAAACTTAAAACTAGAACTAAACATAAACAAAAACTAATCTAATCTTCATCATCATCCTTGCCATAGTAGAGATCGAGCCAATCTTGCCTCCACATGCCACCGCCCATTGGTTCCGGGCGGCGCCGTCATCGCCGGAGTGTGGGAAGATGCGACGCCACTCCTCGGCGTCAAACTCCTTCTCCGCGCTGTTGTCGCCGCCGCCGCCTTGATCCTCGCTGTCGGAGGTGACGATGACCTCATCGTCGACCGCCAACTCCGCGAAGATGTCCCGCTCTGCCTCCACGAGCTCGGGGTGCTGACGGCGGAGGTCCGCCATGTATTCCTCGTCGGCGGCCTCCACCGCGAGGCGCTCCCTCACCTCCCGGTCCTCCCGAGCCGTCGCCGCATCCACCACCCCCGGCGCCACCGGGACGAGGTGGGCGGGCGCCGTCCCAAATAGAAAATTGAGCCTCGCCGCCGCGCCATGGAACCGGACCTGCCACATGTCATATTCCAGGGCGGCGAGCTCCGCTGTGTGGAATGACCTGATCCACTTCTTCGTGTGGATCTCCCGGTCGGTGATCTCTGCCATCCAAGTCCCCCACGCGCGCTGGCAGACGTCGAGGTATTTCCTCTGCGGCTGTTGCGCGGAGCGAGGTCGGGGAAGTCAGAGATGCGGGCGGGAGGCAGGGCGGCGGCTCGAGGATGCGGCGCGGCGGCGCGGATCCGAGCTGCGGATCGGCAGCGGGGAGCGTCGGCCATGCGGTCCGGCCATTGGGAGGAGGGGGCGGTCGGGGAACAGTGGGGGCGTGTGCCGGCGACGAGAGGGGGAGGATGAGAGGCAGAGAAGGTGGCTAGAGAGGCGTGTAATTTTACTCGGCCGCCGAGTGGTGAAGGATAAATAGGGAGGTGGGGCGTGGCTGAGGATAATTTTCCTCCGCTAATGCCGATTGGGGATCGGCTAGATGTCGGTTAAAGGAGTAAAACCGGGTTTTTACTCCTCTAACCGGTTATTGGGGATAAGTTAGAGTTGCCCTAAGAAAGCATTGCAATGTCCCCTTGGCTGAACACCTGAAAGCACTTTTTTTCTTGACATCTCATTCGGATGAGCGAGGGCAGCATGCAAACTAGATGTTGGGTGGATGGGTCATTGTTGTTTTGTGCTGCCCACACCACAAATATGTGAATTTACTTCGGTTTTAGAATGCATGCGTCTTGCATGTACGCGCGCAGATGCTACCCTGGTCCGGAGTCCAGCTATATATATGCAATCGTTCCACACACGGTGAACTAGCACTTGCTCTTAGTTCAGCACACGCACGGATTAAGGACTGCTTATAGCTAGCTTACAGAGTGATGCAAGATTCACCTTCTCTTTTATTTAGTTATTTTTGAGATTTTGGAGAAAAACAAATCTAGGCTTACATTGTTATATTGGTTGTTCCCATGATCACATCCATGCACGCTGCAGCGGGCATTTGTGGCAGTTACCATCATCAAAAGTTTGAATTTTAGTTGTGCCAAATCTTAGACAACATAATTGTAGTACAACAGGAGTGAATTTCTTTACCGCGGCCTCAACTCTGTCATGGCCAGGATCCTCGTTTATGTGGCCGTCGCCGACTTCCTCGCTGAGCAATTTATGAACCAAGGGGCCAATGAAATTGGAACCTGCTTGTTGGTATCAACTTGTCCATGCTAATTGGAGCCGGTCAGAGGAAATTTGATGTTCACTAGACCATGATGGCATGCGTTGTTGTGCCTGTCTTTTTTTTAAATAAATTGGTAGGAATATTCCTACATATACTGTTGCATGAAAAATATTAGTTAAATATGAACCAAGTTGTTTGCAACTTAAGGACAACACTGAGGGCCTGTTCTGATCTCCTCTGAACTTCCAAAACTTCTCAAAATCAGCTTCTTGAAGCTAGCTTCTACTCCACCTAGCGATTTGTGAAGCGTTCTGCACGTCGTAGCTTCTCTCAGCGATTTGGCCCACTGGGAGAGGCTGCTGGCCTGTTCGGCTATAGCTTGGGCTGGCTGGAATCAGCCCAGCTGGGGCCTGGCTTGGTTTTTAGAGATAGAAAGGGTTGGGCTGCAGTAGGCAGAGAACATGTGGGCTGAAAATTACTTCGATTTTTTTCACAGGCACTAGCTTCTGCGAATTTTTAGTGTACAGAGAGATGTACAGAGAGGCATGCAGTCCGATTCTGGGTGAGTAAAAAACATGCCGAGTTTATCAATTATCCTACAATCATGTACTCTCTTATAGCCCGATTCTGGGTGAGTCCAAAACAAGTGGAGTCTATCCATTATCCTACAATCACGTACTGTGTTATAGCAGTAGGTAGAGTACAAAGTAGTCAGGACAAGTTACTAGTACATGTTATCCTAGTTAAGACAAGTTATATAATATAGAATAACAACAAGTTTTGTCCTCTGCCATAGAACAAAAGCTTCATTTGCATATAAGTTTGCAAATCAAAATGGCCACCCATCTAAAGACATGAGCATGATTACTTCACCAACTAAGAGCAATGGCGGTAGCTAGTTCATGCCTAAACAAATCCATATTAGGAGTACTTTCCGCCGATGTTGAAGCATCCGATGCATTTGGAGGAATAACATATTTCTTGTATCTATCTGGAATAGTTGGAACATAATCCGGATCCCTCTCACACCGAAGAAAGTGGAGATCCTCTTTGTCATGGAGGCGAACGTAGTTGTGTAGTGTCATAGTAGCCGCAACAATCATCTTTTGTGTATTGATCGAGTAGTTTGGCATTTTAAGCAAGATTTGCCATTTCATCTTCCAAACACCAAAAGTTCTCTCTATGGTATTGCGCTTGGAGGAGTGGATCCGGTTGAACTTTTCTACAGGAGTAGTTGGGGGTGCACCTCTCTGGAAGTCGGGGACGTGATATCGTTCTCCTTTGTACGGTGCTAGATAGCCATCCCTGTTAGGATAGCCGGCGTCTACTAGGTAATACTTGCCTATACAAAAAAATAAACAAACATGATTGTGAGTTCAAGGTTATGATACATAAGTTGCAACAACAATAAACATGCATGTGAATTGGAGGATATATTACATAAGTTGCAATATCAAGAAATGCTAACCCTTTGGAGGATGTGGGAATGTGGCCTTGTCATTTTCGATGGCATGGAATAACACACTTGTATCATGCATAGAACCCGGTTGTCCAATTGAAGCATAGGTGAAATGCATATCAAAGTCGCATGCTGCCATCACATTCTGAGTTGTTGCACCTGTTCTTCCAATATACCTTACTTTTGAAGGTTCTTCCGGAATAGAAGCCCTAACATGTGTCCCATCTATTGCACCAATGCAATCTTTGAGATGAGGATAAGCCCTTTTGTCACGCTTAATCCTATCATGCATGATGCGAAAATTAGGGTCTTGAGGCCTAATGTAGTGAGATGACATCTTGACCACAAGCAATGACTTCATCCATAACCGAGGTGACACAATTCGCCTCATCTTGCTTTAGGAAAGACTGAAACGATGAGTGGGAAGCCTCGGCAATATCACCAATCCTTGTAACTTGCTCACACATCACTTGTGCGGTCTTGGGTTTCTTGTTCTTCTCCGGAATGATAATTCCAAGCCTCACTTTAGATGAACTAGGTGTTGCCTGAGATGCTTGTTCTTCGGTATCATCCAAATCAAGATCTTCAATCTCATCAACATTGAGGCTGGCTTTCACGGCCGCACTAGAGGGAGGAGGTGTGCCCGAAGAAGGATTCCAATGGTCAGTACCATCACTTGTGATATCTCCAAAAATAGTACGCAAGTTTTCTTCATTAGCAAGTCCTTTCTTCTTGAACTTGCCACAACCTTTAATATCCTGTAATACAACAAGGGAAACAATTTGTTAGTAAATAAAATGATATGGATGAATTATGATATGTGATACATCAGCCAAAGAACTTACAATTTTAGCCTTTTTCCACCATTCATCATCTTGTGACACAGTATTGTTCACATAGTCCCATCCGGCTCCAGTCTCCCGCAACTTGAGTTTCTTGAATACGCTGAAATCACCTTTAAGCTTGTCCCATTTGTTTTTCAATTGCGTCTGTGTGTAGTCAAGCCCAGTTCTCATTTTGAATTGCCTTGTCACCTCATCGAATGCACTTGGTGTCAAATAATTTCCTGGCCTATTTCCAGCATTCACTTGCACGGCAAACAACTCGCAGACAATCCGAGTGTTCTCAACGCTCCATTCAGCAGTCATGCTCGACACTTCTCTAAGAAAAATGCATGTCACTTTGGTCCTCAAATGTATGCAACACATGGACAGCAATACATGGAGTGGAAACAAAAAATTCCTTGTCTAGCCACAATCATATAAAATGAATAATGTATGCACATACCACATTCACAGAGCAGTACACATACCACACTTCAAGCCAGTGCACACTTATGAAAAAATAATACTAATTGACAATTTCATTCCTAGCCACAATCAGATATTAAACTAACAAATGTATGCACAAATCACATGTACACAACAGTACACATACCACTTCACACATTTGCACTCTTATGAAAAAATAAACTCATTTGCATCTACAGCAGCTTCACCATGGCTGCCATGGGAGGACCTTGGGGAAGAAGGAAAAGGAAGCTCACCTAGGGTTGATGCCGTCCGGGATGGGGGCTCAGAAGTTGAGGCGGGGTCCGTGGAGATCAGCACCGACGTCGGGCGGTGTATGCAGCCGGTGGGGGTGTTGCGACGGGTAGCGGCGGGGATGCACCTTCTGGGTGGTCTTCTGGAAGGGAACCGGCGGGGATGGCCCTGTATACGCCGGATCTGCCGGTGGAAGGGAGCTCCGGCCGGCGGAGGGGTGGATCCGGCGGTGGCGGCGGGGCCGGCGGTGGCTGGAAGGTAGGTCGTGAGGGAGAGGGGAACTGCTTGGCAGCAACGATTCGAGGGAGAGGGGAACTGCTCGAGCGCCCTGCCTGTGACCGTATCGAGTCGGCCTGTTCCTTGAACCGTTTTCTTAAGTGGGGGCATTTTCGTTGTAAATATAGGAAACTTCTCCTTCTCGTTTTCCTGGAGCTGGGCTTTACGGGCTTCGATTTTTTACACGAGAGAAGGGTTCAGCTTCTCGAATACAGCTTCTAGGAGCTCAAACGTTCGGCACAGCTTCTGTCCAGAAATTCGAGGAGTTAGAAGCTGGAGGAGATCAGAACAGGCCCTGAATTGATGATTTGGATTAATAAAAGAAACATTTGTTCTTAGGAGAATAAAACGGTAGAACCATAGAATTGCAGCGGTAAGTTGCCCATCCATTCTGAGAAAAAGAAAGAAATACCTAAGAAAAATAAAAATAGCTCAAGTAGTTAATCATATATTTGTTCAAAATTTAGATATATAATAAATTGTTCCAAATATAATTTAGTCAACGAATTTGCATGTACATCATCATTCTAATTAAGTAGGAGCTATGTTGCATAGAATACTCACTGGTACAACCAATCCATACTTTACTGCATGGATTCCAACATGGATTATTGTAGGACTCGACTCAACATATGAACATACATGTGCATATTCTTTTATCAGAAACACATGTAGTAATTAATACCCTTGAGGCCTTCACATGTAAAAACAAATGAAGAAATGAATACAGGGCTATCTCCTTGGTAGTCATAATATCTTGCGAATGCGGCTAAAACTGAATTTCGAACAATTCCTTTGCAAAATGTGCAGTTCATCTTGGTTGGGATCATGCCACTTCGGAGCAAAATTACGCATTCCAACTTGCCTATCCTGATGAGATATTAAACAAGCAATAATATTAGCAATTGAATTGGCAAGAAAATAGCTATAAAATGACAGGATCGTTTATATTGGATAACAAATTTTAAAGATGAAATGGAAAAATAGGCCTAGTGATATACTCCCTCCGTTCCAAATTACTCGTCGCAGAAATGGATGCATCTAGAACTAAAATACATCTAGATACATCCATACCTGCGACAAGTAATTCGGAACGGAGGGAGTAGCTCATAGCTGAGACACTGAAACCAAGTTCCCTAGCACAGCACGATGGAGATGATCAAACGATGGTGGGTGGGGGTGGGGTGGGGGCTCATTTTATAGATTGCCCGCTGCAAAGAAAACACATCATCAACAACTTGTACATAGCAGTCAATCAAAATTGCAAAATGGTTACTCACAATTATCGGCACAAAACTAATTAGGAGCCCCATTTACAAACAGCCATCAATAGCAAGATCTAAGAAAAAAAAACCGCAGATGGGGTAAGGGGTGTGGGGTGCGGTGCTCAGTTGCTCACCTTGTTACTGCTGGCTCACGTAGATTGGGGAGGCCGCAAGCTTCGGAGGAGGACAGCTGGTCAGAAGTTCATAGACCAAAGAGGCAGTCGGGGGATGCGGTTGTCGTGGGCCGTGCGCCGTCACGGCATGTGGTTGACGAAGGCGGCGGTTGCCGACAGATTGGTGCTGTTGTGGAATCTCCATCGACCATCCCGAGTGAGCAACCGAGGGGTTGAGGAGCAGCTCCTTAAGTGGAGTCCTCACCGTGGTCGAAGCTGCTCGTAGCTTTGCTGTCACCGCTTCTACAACCTGGTCAGAGTTTGACGATCTAGAGCATGGCCACTGGGCAATCAATCCCCACTCTCCCGTAATAGGCAGTCTATTTGCTGGAGCAACAAGACGAAGCTATGTGCACGCGCGTGAACCGAAGCAGCTGCAGGTTGGCGAAAAGAAACACACACCTTAATTTGTCACCACCGGTGAGTGGCACTTCACCCGCGATGAATGCTCCAAGTAACTGATAATTGATTGCCTCCTTTAACCCCATCGAGTCATTTTCAATCCTTTGCTTCACCGAAGAGTCGAACGTCGCTTCGTCTATTCCTGCATGGGCGTGCGGTCCTCGAAGCAGTTCGGCATGATCTCTCTCCCAGTGGGCTGAGCTCCGGGCGGCTGCCCGGAACCTCGAGCCAAGTACTCCAGTCATTTCTGCTAGCTCCTCTACTTGCTCGTTTTCTGCACTTGAGTCGGCTCCGCTCGGCCACCTGGCGCGGGTTGCGGCGGATGCCGCGATAGTTTTCAGGGGGGAAGTAGCTCCCCCCTTGCCCAGATAGTGGCCATTCGGGCTCGCGAGATTCTGCACGGTAGGTTGGCCGAGGCTCGTGCTCGCTTGATCAGCTCACCGCCCCCCTTCCGCCTCGGAGACGGCCTCCCTGCCCCGGCTGGCAGGGCTGCTGGCCGGCTTCCGACCGGAGACACGGAGCTCCATGGCCGCACCCGGTCACGGACGGTGGCTCTCCGCGCTCAAAGTGCGTCCCGCGTTTTGGGGTCAAGCAGCCCCCCGATGGCTCCTTAATGCGAGCCCTTTTTTGGAACATCCGCGGCTTCGGCCATGATGGCCGCCGCCGCCAGCTCATCGAGTACATGCGAGACGAACACATCGACATCGTAGCCATCCAGGAAACCATGCGCACTGAGTTTTCCTTGTCCGAGCTCGAGCGGCTGAGCCCCCACCTGTTTGTGTGGCATTGGCTCCCTTCTAGTGGAATTGCCGGTCACTCGGGTGGCATCCTCCTAGGTGTGAAGGATGCCACGTTCGAGGTGGGAGGTATGGACAAGGGTGAGTTCTTTGTCAGCATGGAGATGTATGAGCGAGCTCTAAACTTCAAGTGGGAGAACATTATTGTTTATGGCCCTGCGGACCATAGCCGGCCCGCCCCCTTCCGTGAGGAACTCAGGAGGAAGGTGTCGGCCGCCCCCTTCCCGGTGGTTGTGGGCGGAGACTTCAACCTCCTCCGATTCGCGGAGGATAAGAATAATGATCGGGTAAACTTCGCCCGGATGCAGATGTTCAATGACTGCATCACGGACCTGGGGCTTCGGGAGTTAGATCGGATGGGGGCCAGATTTACCTGGACCAACCATCAGGCAAACCCGACCCTCTCCGTTTTGGATAGGGTCCTTGTCTCGCCGGTGTGAGAGAGCCACTCTCCCCTTGCCTCCCTCCGTGCCATCACTCGTATTGGGTCCGACCACGTCCCCTTCCTACTTTCCTCGGAGAATGATCGACCTCCCCCCCTCCTAGATTCCGGTTTGAAACCTTCTGGCTCCACCAGCACGGCTTCGCCGAAGCCGTCTGTGATAGGTGGGTGGAATCACGTCTCGCCCCCCCACCGAGGCCTGTCGGCGGTTGATGACTGGCACTTCTGCGCCAAACGCTTGCGGCAGCTGATGAAGGGTTGGGGCACAAATCTGGGCCGCGACCTGCATGAACGCAAAAAGTCCATCCTCAAGGACATCCAAGCCTTAGACCGCCGGGCGGACTCGATTGGTCTCACCCCCGATGAATGGCTTCTCCGATACGACCTCGAGGACCAGCTGTCGGTCATCTACACCGACGAGGAAGCCTATTGGCGTTTGCGCGGGGCCCAAAAGTGGGTCCTGAAAGGGTACGCGAATACGACTAACTTCCAGGCCATCGCTAACGGCCGCCGTCGGCGCAACTCGATCCCCTTGTTATGGGATGGGGAGACCCTTATTCAGCGGCCGGCCGACATTCGGAACCACGTGGATAGCTTCTATAAAGCCCTCTTCTCTGCCTCCCCTCGGGGAGGCCTAGCCTTAGCTCTGGACTTCTGGAGTGCTGACCAGTGCGTCTCGGCCGAGGAGAATGTGGCCCTCACGGCCCGATTCTCGGAGCAGGAGGTCTGGTGTGCCATTAAGGACATGAATCCTGCCTCCGCGCCAGGACCCGACGGCCTCCCGGTTAAGTTCTTCCAGGCCTTCTGGAGCGTCATCAAACCTAAAGTGATGGCCCTCTTTGAGGAATTTTATGTGGGCACTTGTGACCCGCACCGCCTGAACTACGGGATCATCACCTTGATCCCCAAAGTCCCCGGTGCATCGGATATCCGACAATTCCGACCGATCACGGTGATCAATGTGATTTTCCGTATCTTGGCAAAGGGGTACGCCAATTGGGTGACCTCTTTGGCCAACCGCATCACCCATCCGGATTAGTCGGCCTTCATCCAGGGACGGTTCATCCTAGATGGGGTTCTCGTCTTCCACGAGATTCTGCACGAGACCCGCGCCAAAAATCTCAAGGCCGTCTTCCTAAAAATTGACTTCCATAAGGCCTACGACATGGTCAGTTGGCCCTTCCTTCGGGATGTTTTACTCTGAAAGGGCTTTGACGACCGCTGGGTCACTAGGGTTATGCAGATGATGTTAGAGTTGTGTCAAATATTATTGTAGAAGGTAGGTTGCAATTGGACTTGATTTTGGACTGTGTGTAGACAGGGTAGGAGTTGTGTCCTAATAGGACACTTATATCCTAGGCCTCTCATATATATCGGGGGTAGACATACGATGTAACATATGCCAACATAATAGCACAGGCACGTGGGGGAGCTGACGGCGTGTGTCGGCGCCCGGGCGGCCGGAGTGCGGTATTGTAGCGGTGTCATGGAGAGGAGCGCCCATAGTCAGGCCCAGGAGATGTAGCCATGATGGTGAACCTCATTAACAAATCTTGGTGTCGTGTTTGTGTGATTGTTTGGTCCTCGATAGATCGACGGAGGGCCTCGGATTTATTCTAACAAGTGGTATAATGAGCAAGGTTCGAAGAAAGGTCGTGGTGTAGATGTAGAGGAAGAGTGTGACGGAGACCACCTGCGGGAGCATGATGTGCGTGCCGGACGCCGGGCAGCGATCGGAGACGGTCGCATGTAAAGCGATCGGAAGCAGTGGGCAGGTTTCTGGCAGCTCAGACAGATCAGTTGATTCGAGATTGTTTCGTAAGGCGGTACTGTGGCGGCGTGTACGCACAGGTGCGCCTCGAATTCGCGAGCTGGCTGGTCAGCAAGTCCAAAATGCGTGCGTGGGGGGCGGCGGCAAGGGAAGGCCCATGTGGCCTGATCCAGTATGGAAGCTGCGGAGGCCCATGTGGCGCGGGGTGATTGGCTGCGATGGGATGGCCCCGGAGAGGCTAGACGAGACGCGTGCATCCGCAGGAGCTGGTGCGATGCAGCCATGCAGGTGCGTGGTCGAGGCTGAGACCGATTCCGTGTGTGCAACCGGTAACCAGATTTGTTGGCAAACAAAAGGGAGCAAGTCCCGATGTGTAGACCTGTGTCCATGAGCATCACGGTGTGGATCAAGTTATTTGTTCTTGTGTGCTAAACATACACGGAAGGCTACTAGGAAAAGGGACAAGTTCTGAAGAAAAGGGTCCACGCATACACGTAGAAGCTGTGAGCAGACCAAGGCAAGAAAAATAATTTGTGCGGAGGATCAATTATGGTCATGATTGCACGAGGTTTGTTTTTTCTGGTGTCAAGTTTGCTGGAAGTATTTGGAGCGTGTGCAGCAAGGACCGCAACATGCACATAAGGCTTGGAGTAGCCTAGAGTGCGGCGTGAAAGGATCATGCAAACACAGGGCGTCAATCAATGCACAAAGATGTGCGGGTAGACACGACGCATGGTGGAGCATGATTGCAGTCGGATAAATTTGGCTGGTCGGACTGGACAGTCTGATGGACTGACATGGATGTTGGTCAAAGCAGAAGATAGCGGTGATTCCAGCGACGACGACATAGGAGCGTGATGCTGATGGTGGCCAACTTCTGGGGCGTGGAAACACGTGGTGTGGGTCTGAGGGCTTGTGCAGCTTCGACAAGACTATGGCGCAGGGTTGATTCAAGGCAGTTTACACATGGGAGAGCTTGAAGTCGACGGAGCGCGAGAGCAGCATAGCGCAGCTACATGGAGTCATGTTGAAGGTGGAGCTGGAGTCTAATGGACGACTTCACTCTGTGCTGATGGAGGGGCTACAATGTAAGATATCGGAGAATCGAAGCCTATTTCAGCGGGATAGCGAGAGACACGTGGGTCGGACTGGGTACCAATGGTCTAATGGAGACGTGATACTCGGCATTGGTCGGCGATGATCGGTGGTTCTCTGCGGTGGGGGTTGAGACAGTGTGGGCTAGCTACCCGGGAGACTCGACCAGGACAGCAGAGGCTCGACGCGGCGATAGCGGCGAGGCGTGCAGTAAGCATGGGACACAGCGACAGACCAAGGCACTAATGGTGAGACATGTGGTTAGACAAAGTATGCAGGGGTGCTGAAGCAGTGTTGACGAGTACCAGATTCAAGTTGATGACTGGGTCTATCGGTGCCGGTTGATGGACATGAGTTGACCATGAAGAATCTGAGAAAGTGGCGGAAAGTCTGAAATTGTCAAAAGCTGGGAGGGTACATGGCCGTATATTCTGTGGTGTTCAGTGCACATGGCAAAGTGCGGATGACAAGTACAGAAGGAGGCGGAGTGCTATAGCTGTGGGACATGTTAGAGACTATCCGGAAAAAGGGTGAGACAACTGTGAATTTGACTTAGGGTGACACAGGGCGACGGTGAAATTCTTTCAAGTTTCAGACAGACGGTCAAGAAAGAGCGATGATGTTGAGTACAGGTAACTCTTATATGTAGCTTCCAATATGTGAGTTGTTCACTTTCACGCAAACAGTGGTCGGTGTGTGTGATGGCGTTGAGCGTATACCCCGAAAATTGGGAGCACAAAGTAGAGTAATGAGGAACTTAATTTTTGCTCGAGTGTTGACTGTGAAGAAGATGAGAAGGGACTACAGTTGCAGGTGGAGTCACATGGAGTCTGGGAGTAGCAGCGGTGCTCATGGCGTATCTCAAGTCCAATGTACATGGAGGTTCGACGCATGGATGAATCCAAGGTGGTGGAGAATATTCGCCAAGGTGGATTTTGTTAGAGTTGTGTCGAATATTATTGTACAAGATAGGTTACAGTTGAACTTGGTTTAGGACTGTGTGTAGACAAGGTAGGAGTCGTGTCCTAATAGGACACTTGTATCCTAGGCCTCTCATATATATCGGGGGTAGACACACGATGTAACCTATGCCAACATAATAGCACAGGCACGCCGGGGAGCTGACGGCGTGTGCCGGTGCCCGGGCGGCCGGAGTGCGGTATTGTAGCGGTGTCATGGGGAGGAGCGCCCATAGTCAGGCCTCGGAGATATAGCCATGATGGTGAACCTCGTTAACAAATCTCGGTGTCGTGCTTGTGTGATTGCTTGGTCCTAGGTGTTGGGAAACGTTGCATGAAAACAAAAACAAAAATCTACGCACACGCAATGATCTATCCATGGAGATGCGTAGTAACGAGGGAGAGAGTGTGTCTACGTACCCTCGTAGACCGTAAGCAGAACCGTTTCACAACGCGGTTGATGTAGTCGAACTTTCTTCTCGCTCCAACCGATCTAGTACCGAACGCACGGCACCTCCGCGTTCTGCACATGTTCAGCTCGGTGACGTCCTTGCCTTCTTGATCCAGCAAGACGGGTGAAGTAGTAGATGAGTTCCTGCAGCACGACGGTGTGGTGACGGTGATGGTGATGCGATCTCCGCAGGGCTTCGCCTAAGCACTACAAAAATATGACCGAGGGAGAAAACTGTGGACGGGGACGCCGCACACGGCTAAGACAATATTGTGTCCTTGTGTGGCGCCCCCTCCCCATGTATATATAGGTGGGAGGGGAGAGGAGGCAGCCTAGGGCAGCCAGGGCGCGCCCCAAGGGGCTGGCCGCCGGCCCTAGGGCTCCTGCCCTCCTGCGCCCCCCTTTCCTTGTATGAAGAAGGGGGAAGGAAAGAGGGGGGGGGGGGGAGGGAAGGAAGGGGGAGTCCTACTCCACACTTTTCTTTCCCTCCCCTCTTTCCTTCTCCTCCTCATAGGCCGGCCTACTATGGAGGCGCACCAGCCCCTTGTGGGCTGGTGTGTTCCCTCTCTTGGCCCATAAGGCCCATAACTTTGCCGCGGGTGCCCGGAACCCCTTCCGGTGACCCGATAAGTACCCGGTACCCCCCGAAACACTTCTGATGTCCGAATACCATCATCCTATATATCAATATTTACCTCTCGACCATTTCAAGACTCCTCGTCATGTCCGTGATCTCATCCGGGACTCCGAACAACATTCGGTCACCAAATCACATAACTCATATAATACTATATCGTCATCGAACGTTAAGCGTGCGGACCCTACGGGTTCGAGAACTATGTAGACATGACCAAGACACCTCTCCGGTCAGTAACCAATAGCGGAATTTGGATGCCCATATTGGCTCCTACATATTCTACGAAGATCTTTATCGGTCGAACCGTTATGACAACATACGTAATTCCCTTTGTCCATCGGTATGTTACTTGCCCGAGATTCGATCGTCGGTATCTCTATACCTAGTTCAATCTCGTTACCGGCAAGTCTCTTTACTCGTTCCGTAATACATCACCTCGTAACTAACTCCTTAGTCATTTGCTTGCAAGCTTATGATGTGTATTACCGAGAGGGCCCAGAGATACCTCTCCGAAACTCGGAGTGACAAATCCTAATCTTGATCTATGCCAACTCAACAAACACCTTCCGAGATATCTGTAGAGCATCTTTATGATCACCCAGTTATGTTGTGATGTTTGATAGCACACAAGGTATTCCTCCGGTATCCGGGAGTTGCATAATCTCATAGTCGAAGGAATATGTATTTGACATAAAGAAAGCAATAGCAATAAACTAAACGATAATTATGCTAAGCTAACGGGTGGGTCTTGTCCATCACATCATTCTCCTAATGATGTGATCCCGTTATCAAATGACAACACATGTCTATGGTTAGGAAACCTTAACCATCTTTGATCAACGAGCTAGTCTAGTAGAGGCATACTAGGGACACGGTATTTGTTTATGTATTCACACATGTATTTAGGTTTTCGATCAATACAATTCTAGCATGAATAATAAACCTTTATCATGAATAAAGAAATATAAAATAACAACTTTATTATTGCCTCTAGGGCATATTTTCTTTAGTCTCCCACTTGCACTAGAGTCAATAATCTAGTTCACATCACCATGTGATTTAACGCCCATAGTTCACATCGCCATGTGACCAACACCCAAAGAGTTTACTAGAGTCAATAATCTAGTTCACATCGCCATGTGATTAACACTCAAAGAGTACTAAGGAGTGATCATGTTTTGCTTGTGAGAGAAGTTTAGTCAACGGGTCTGTCACATAAAGATCCGTATGTATTTTGCAAATTTCTATGTCTACAAAGCTCTGCATGGAGCTACTCTAGCTAATTGCTCCTATTTTCAATATGTATCCAGATCGAGACTCAGAGTCATCTGGATCGGTGTCAAAACTTGCATCGATGTAACCCGTTACGATGAACTCTTTATCACATCCATAACCGAGAAATATCTCCTTAGTCCTCTTACGTAACTAAGGATAATTTTGACCGCTGTCCAGTGATCTACTCCTGGATCACTATTGTACCCCCTTGCCAAACTCATGGCAAGGTACACAACAGGTTTGGTACACATCATGGCATACTTTATAGAACCTATGGCTGAGGCATAGGGAATGACTTTCATTCTCTCTCTATCTTCTGCCGTGGTCGGGTTTTGAGTCTTACTCAACTTCACACCTTGCAACACAGGCAAGAACCCTTTCTTTGACTGATCCATTTTGAACTTCTTCAAAATCTTGTCAAGGTATGTGCTTTGTGAAAGTCCTATTAAGCGTCTCGATCTATCCCTATAGATCTTGATGCCCAATATATAAGTAGCTTCACCGAGGTCTTTCATTGAAAAATTCTTATTCAAATATCCTTTTATGCTATCCAGAAATTCTATATCATTTCCAATCAGCAATATGTCATCCACATATAATATTAGAAATGCTACAAAGCTCGCACTCACTTTCTTGTAAATACAGGCTTCACCATAAGTCTGTATAAAACCATATGCTTTGATCACCTCATCAAAGCGTATATTCCAACTCCGAGATGCTTGCACCAGTCCACAGATGGATCGCTAGAGCTTGCACACTTTGTTAGCACCTTTAGGATCGACAAAACCTTCTGCTTGCATCATATATAACTTTTCTTTAAGATATCCATCAAGGAAGGCATTTTTGACATCCAATTGCCAGATTTCATAATTATAAAATGCGGCAATTGCTAACATGATTCGGATGGACTTAAGCATCGCTACGGGTGAGAAAGTCTTATCGTAGTCAACTCCTTGAACTTGTCGAAAACCTTTCGCGACAAGTCGAGCTTTGTAGACAGTCAGTCTTCTTCTTGAAGATCCATTTATTCTCTATGGCTTGCTGATGCGGCTTGAAGCTACGTCGGTATTTCCCCAAAGAAGAAGGGATGATGCAGCATAGCGGCGGTAGGTATTTCCCTCAGTGATGAAACCAAGGTTATCGAACCAGTAGGAGAACCAAGCAACACTACGTGAACAACACCTGCACACAAATAACAAATACTCGCAACCCGACGTGTAAAAGGAGTTGTCAATCCCTTTCGGGCAACGGCGCCAAAAATTGGCAAACAGACGTGAGAGAGTAGTAAATATTGATAGATCGAACGCCAAATAAAATAAAGTGCAGCAAGGTATTTTTGTATTTTTGGTTTAATAGATCTGAAAATAAAAGGTAAAGGAAAATAGATCGCAAAGGCAAATATATTAAAGAAGAGACCCGGGGCCGTAGGTTTCACTAGTGGCTTCTCTCGAGAAAAATAGCAAATGGTGGGTGAACAAATTACTGTTGGGCAATTGATAAAACTTCAAATAATCATGACGATATCCAGGCAAAGATCATTATATAGGCATCACGTCCAAGATTAGTAGACCGACTCCTGCCTGCATCTACTACTATTACTCCACACATCGACCGCTATCCAGCATGCATCTAGTGTATTAAGTTCATGGAGAAACGGAGTAATGCAATAAGAATGATGACATGATGTAGACAAGATCTATTTATGTAGAAATAGACCCCATCGTTTTATCCTTAGTAGCAACGATACATACGTGTCGGTTCCCCTTCTGTCACTGGGATCAAGCACCGTAAGATCGAACCCACTACAAAGCATCTCTTCCCATTGCAAGATAAATAGATCAAGTTGTCCAAACAAAACCCAAATATCGGAGAAGAAATACGAGGCTATAAGCAATCATGCATATAAGAGATCAAAGAAGACTCAAATAACTTTCATGGATAAAAAGATAGATCTGATCATAAACTTAAAGTTCATCGGATCCCAACAAACACACCGCAAAAAAGAGTTACATCATATGGATCTCCAAGAGACCATTGTATTGAAGATCAAGAGAGAGAGAAAGAAGCCATCTAGCTACTAACTACGGACCCGTAGGTCTACAAAGAACTACTCACGCATCATCGGAGAGGCACCAATGGAAGTGGTGAACCCCTCCGTGATGGTGTCTAGATTGGATCTGGTGGTTCTGGACTCTGCGACGGCTGGAATTGATTTTCGTCGACTCCCCTAGGGTTTCCGGAATATTGGGGTATTTATAGAGCAAAGAGGTGGTTCGGGGGGCACCCGAGGTGGGCACAACCCACCAGGGTGCACCTGGGCCTCCAGGCGCGCCCTGGTGGGTTGTGCTCCCCTCGGAGCACCCCCCAGGCGCTTCTCCGGCCCACTGGATGTCTTCTGGTCCCAAAAAAATCCACAAACAGTTTCGCTGCGTTTGGACTCCGTTTGGTATTGATTTCCTGCGATGTAAAAAACATGCAAAAAACATCAACTGGCACTTGGCACTATGTCAATAGGTTAGTACCAAAAAATGATATAAAATGACTATAAAATGATTGGAAAGCATCCAAGAATGATAATATAACAGCATGGAACAATAAAAAAATTATAGATACGTTGGAGATGTATCAGCATCCCCAAGCTTAATTCCTGCTCATCCTCGAGTAGGTAAATGATAAAAGCAGAATTTTTGATGTGGAATGCTGACTAACACGTCATCTCATATTCTTTACTTTATAGCATGGACATTTGGAATTTTATATTATTCAAAGCAATAGTCTAGTTTTGACATGATGACTTTAATACTCAAGCATATCAACAAGCAACTATGTCTTTCAAAATATCAACGCTAAAATAAGTTATCCCTAGCCCATCATGCTCAACCATTGATCCATTCATGAAACACACTCGCATATTAACTACACCCAATGCTCAAGTACGATCACAGTGCCTCCTAGTTGGTGCTTTATAAGAGAAGATGAAGACTCAAATTAAAAATAAAAATTGCATAAAGTAATGAAAGGCCCTTCGCAGAGGGAAGTAGGGATTTGTGGAGGTGCCAGAGCTCAAAGCGAAAATTGAGAGATAAAAAACATTTTGGGAGGTTTGCTTTTCCCACCAACGAAAATGACTTAGAGTTCCCAACACTTTCCATGCTAGATATATCATAGGCGGTTCCCAAACAGAAAATAATGTTTATTCCTTTTTCCACCATTTCTTTCACTTTCCATGGCTAGCCGTATCCACGGGTGCCCTCCATACCAACACTTTCCAAGGAATTTATTATTTGACAACATAAAGTAAATTTATTTTTCATTTCGGGACTGGGCATCCCTAATACCTTTGCCTTACTCTCGTGCAATGACAAGTGAATAAACACTCATCGTGAGAATAACACATCTAGCACGGAAAATATTAGCCACCCCTCACCGCCTCGCGAGCGGTACGAACACACAAAAGAGAACTTTATTTTGAAAATTAGAGATGGCACATACAAATTTGCTGAGAAAGGCAAAAGAATACCACATATAGGTAGATATAGTGGACTCATGTGGCAAAACAGGTTTAAAGGGTTTTGGATGCACAAGTAGTGATCATACTTAGTGCAAAATGAAGGCTAGCAAAAGATTGAGAAGCGACCAACCAAAAAACGAATAATCTCATAAGCGAGCATTAAGCATAATTAACACCGAATAATGCACCACAAGTAGGATATAATTTCATTGCATGACTATTGACTTTCGTGCTTGCATAGGGAATCACAAACCTTAACACCCATATTCTTACTAAGGTATAATTACTCATCAACATAACTCACATATCACATCATCATATCTCAAAACTATTACAAGGAATCAAGTTTATTTTGTCCAATGATCTTCACGAAAGTTTTTATTATATCCTTCTTGGATATCTATCACTTTGGGACTAATTTTCATGTGTTGCTTTTGATAAGCTCAAACTAATATAAGTGAAGATCATGAGCATGATATTTCTTTCTCTCAAATTAATTTAAGTGAAGCAAGAGAGAATTTTTAAAAAAATTACTAACTCCCAAATAAATCTACGTGAAGCATGAGAGCATTTCTTCAAAAGTAATAAAGCACACCGTGCTCAAAAAGATATAAGTGAAGCACTAGAGCAAATCCATAGCTCATAAAAATTTAAGTGAAGCATAGAGAGCAATTCTAACAAGTCATGGCATAATTTTGGCTCTCTCAAATAGGTGTGTACAGCAAGGATTCATGACTTAGAACACAAAGCAAAAAAAACAAAGACTCATATCATACAAGACGCTCCAAGCAAAACTCATAGTATGTGACGAATAAAAATATAGCTTCGAGTAAAATACTGATGGTCGTTAGAAGAAAGAGGGGATGCCACTCGGGGCATCCCCAAGCTTAGTTGCTTGATTCTCTTTGGATAATAGCTTGGGATGCCATGGACATCCCCAAGTTTAGGCTCTTCTTACTCCTTATTCCTTCATCCATCGTAAGATAACCCAAAACTTGAAAATTTCAATCACATAAAACTCAACAAAACCTTCGTGAGATCCGTTAGTATAAGAAAACAAATCACTACTATAAGTACTGTAGCAAACCAATTCATATTTTATTTTTGCATTATATCTACTGTATTCCAACTTTTCTATGGCAAAAACTCATCAAAGAAAACCATAGAATCATCAAAACAAGCACACAACGCAAAGAAAACAGAATAGTCTGTAGCAATCTGAATATTTCGAATACTTCTGAAACTCCAAAAATTCTGAAAAATTAGGACAACAAAGGAAATTTGTATATCAATCTTGTGTAAGAAATTCAGAATTTTTCGTCTCTGCTGTGAATTTTCAAAATTATTTTACTCGACGCAAAAGTTTCTGTTTTCCAACAAGATCAAATCAACTATCACCTAAATCAATCCTAAAGGCTTTACTTGGCACAAACACTAATTAAAACACAAAAAAACTCAATCATAACAGTAGCATTATTGTGCAAACACTCAAGAACAGAAAGCAAAAAGCAAAAAATAAATTTTATTCATTGGGTTACCTCCCAACAAGCGTTATTGTTTCACGCCCCTAGCTAGGCATAAAGCAAGGATCTAAGTTTTGTCATCTTTGTTTCGAGATCCATAAGATGCCCTCATGATTGATTCATATGGAGGCCTGATTCTTGTTCCAGGGAAGTGTTCCATACCCTTCCTTAGTGGAAATTGAAATTTAATATTGCCTTCTTTCATATCAATCACGGAATCAATAGTGCGTAAAAACGGTCTACCAAGAATAATTGGACAAGACGGATTGCAATCAATATCAAGAACAATAAAATATATGGGCACATAATTCCTATTTGCAAGAATAAGAACATCATTAATCCTTCCCATAGGTTTTTTAATAGTAGAATCCGCCAAGTGCAAATTTAAAGAGCATTCTTCAATATCGGTAAGACCAAGCACATCACATAAAGATTTCGGAATTGTAGAAACACTAGCACCCAAGTCACATAAAGCAAAACACTCATAATTTTTAATCTTGACTTTGATAGTAGGTTCCCATTCATCATGTAATTTTCTAGGAATTGAAACCTCAAATTCCAATTTTTCTTCTAAAGCTTTCATCATAGTGTCAACAATATGTTTAGTAAAAGCTTTATTTTATTCATAAGCATGGGGTGAATTTATCATGGATTGCAACAAAGAGATACAATCAACCAAAGAGCAACTATCATAATTAAAGTCTTTGTAATCCAAAATAGTGGGCACATCACTAGTTAAAGTCTTGACCTCTTCAAACCCACTTTTATCAAAATTTTCAACAAGATTTTCACCCTCCAAATTATCGGGACGCCTTCTAACTAAAGTTGACTCTTCTCCAGTCCCTTTTTCATCAATCTTAATTTTACTAAACAAGGAATCAATAGAAGAAACACCAATCATTTTAAGATTTTCATCACTTTTATGAAAGCAATCACTAGAAAACGCCTTTTCTAAAAATTCTCTTCTAGCTCTAAGCATAGCGGTTCTTTTCTTACTTTCATTCATAGAAACATAAAGAGCTTTAATTGATTCCTCAACTTTAGGCACAAAAATTTTCATCTTGAGATTTTCCACATCATGAGAGATTCTATCAACACTTCTAGACAAATCATCAATTTTATTCAACTTTTCTTCTATTGTAGCATCGAAAACCTTTTGAGTATTGATAAATTCTTTAATATTATTCTCAAGATCAGAGGTGTTCCTATTATTATTGTAAGAAGGATTACCATAGGAATTGCCATAATTATTAGAGGAATTACTAGAAAAAGGCCTAGGATTAAAATTACCTCTATAAGCATTGTTATTGAAATTGTTTCGCGAAATAAAATTCGCATCTATGGCATCACTATTTTGCTCAATCAAAGTGGACAAAGGCACATAATTAAAATCAATAGGAGCACTTTTATTAGCAACCAATTTCATAAGAGCATCAACCTTTTCACTCAAAGAAGAAATTTCTTCAACCGAATTAACTTTTTTTACTAGTAGGAGCTCTTTCGGTATGCCATTGTGAATAATTTGCCATGATATTATAAAGTAATTTAGTGGCTTCACCCAAAGTAATTTCTATAAAAGTACCACCCGCGGCAGAATCTAAAAGATTACGAGAAACAAAATTCAACCCCGCGTAAAAAATTTATATGATCATCCAAAGATTTAACCCATGAGTTGGGCAATTCCTTAGCATCAATTTCATCATTTCCCAAGATTGTGCAACATGCTCATGTTCAAGTTGCTTGAAATTCATGATCTGGGTTCTAAGGGAAATAATTTTTGCGGGCGGAAAATACTTAGTGATAAAAGCATCTTTGCACTTATTCCAAGAATCGATACTATTGCGAGGCAAAGAAGAAAACCAAATTTTTGCAGAATCACGCAAAGAAAATGGAAAGAATTTCATCTTCACCACATCATTGTCCACATCTTTTTTCTTTTTCATATCGCATAATTCCACGAAGGTATTAAGATGGGACGCGGCATCCTCATTAGGAGTACCGGAAAATTGATCTTTCATGACAATATTCAGCAAAGCAGTATTAATATCACAAGATTCCGCACTAGTGGTGGGAGGAGCAAGCGGAGTGCCAATAAAATCATTGTTGTTGGTATTAGAGAAATCACACAACTTTGTGTTCTCTTGAGTCATTGTGACTACGCAATAAGATTGCACTCAAAAATAGATCCGGCAAGAAAACGGCGAACGGAAAAAGAGGGCGAATAAAACGGCAAATTTTTGTGAAGTGGGGGAGAGGAAAACGAGAGGCAAATGGCAAATAATGTCAATTGCGAGGAGATGAGATTTGTGATTAGGAACCTGGTATATGTTGAAGATCCTCCCCGGCAACGGCGCCAGAAATTCCTTTTGATGCGGCTTGAAGCTACGTCGGTATTTCCCCAAAGAGGAAGGGATGATGCAGCACAGCGGCGGTAGGTATTTCCCTCAGTGATGAAACCAAGGTTATCGAACCAGTAGGAGAACCAAGCAACACTACGTAAACAGCACCTGCACACAAATAACAAATACTCGCAGCCCGACGTGTAAAAGGGGTTGTCAATCCCTTTCGGGCAATGGCGCCAAAAATTGGGAAACGGACATGAGAGAGTAGTAAATATTGATAGATCGAACGCCAAATAAAATAAAGTGCAGCAAGGTATTTTTGTATTTTTGGTTTAATAGATCTGAAAATAAATGCAAAGGAAAATAGATCGCAAAGGCAAATATATTAAAGAAGAGACCCGGGGGCCGTAGGTTTCACTAGTGGCTTCTCTCGAGAAAAATAGCAAATGGTGGGTGAACAAATTACTATTGGGCAATTGATAAAACTTCAAATAATCATGACGATATCCAGGCAATGATCATTATATAGGCATCACGTCCAAGATTAGTAGACCGACTCCTGCCTGCATCTACTACTATTACTCCACACATCGACCGCTATCCAGCATGCATCTAGTGTATTAAGTTCATGGAGAAACGGAGTAATGCAATAAGAACGATGACATGATGTAGACAAGATCTATTTATGTAGAAATAGACCCCATCGTTTTATCCTTAGTAGCAACGATACATACGTGTCGGTTCCCCTTCTGTCACTGGGATCAAGCACCGTAAGATCGAACCCACTACAAAGAACCTCTTCCCATTGCAAGATAAATAGATCAAGTTGGCCAAACAAAACACAAATATCAGAGAAGAAATACGAGGCTATAAGCAATCATGCATATAAGAGATCAAAGAAGACTCAAATAACTTTCATGGATAAAAAGATAGATCTGATCATAAACTCAAAGTTCATCGGATCCCAACAAACACACCGCAAAAAAGAGTTACATCATATGGATCTCCAAGAGACCATTGTATTGAAGATCAAGAGAGAGAGAGAAGAAGCCATCTAGCCACTAACTACGGACCCATAGGTCTACAAAGAACTACTCACGCATCATCGGGGAGGCACCAATGGAAGTGGTGAACACCTCCGTGATGGTGTCTAGATTGGATCTGGTGGTTCTGGACTCTGCGGCGGCTGGAATTGATTTTTATCTACTCCCCTAGGGTTTCTGGAATATTGGGGTATCTATAGAGCAAAGAGGCGGTTCGGGGGGCACCCGAGGTGGGCACAACCCACCAGGGCGCGCCTGGGCCTCCAGGCACGCCCTGGTGGGTTGTGCTCCCCTCGAAGCACCCCACAGGCGCTTCTCTGGCCCACTGGATGTCTTCTGGTCCAAAAAAAATCCACAAACAGTTTCGCTGCGTTTGGACTCCATTTGGTATTGATTTCCTGCGATGTAAAAAACAAGCAAAAAATAGCAACTGGCACTTGGCACTATGTCAATAGGTTAGTACCAAAAAATAATATAAAATGATTGTAAAACATCCAAGAATGTTAATATAACAGCATGGAACAATAAAAAATTATAGATACGTTGGAGACGTATCACTTGCCGATCATCGGGCAAATCCACCAAAATCCACACTTTGTTCTCATACATGGATCCTATCTCAGATTTCATGGCCTCAAGCCATCTGTTGGAATCTGGGCTCATCATAGTTTCTTCATAGTTCGTAGGTTCGCCTTGGTCTAATAACATGACTTCTAGGACAGGTTACCGTACCACTCTGGTGCGGATCTTGCTCTGGTCGATCTACGAGGTTCAGTAGTAACTTGATCTGAAGCTTCATGATCGTTATCATTTGCTTCCTCTCTAGTTGGTGTAGGCATCATGGGAACGGTTTTCTGTGATGTGCTACTTTCCAATTCGAGAGAAGGTACAATTACCTCATCTAGTTCTACTTTCCTCCCACTCACTTCTTTCGAGAGAAACTCCTTCTCTAGAAAGGTTCCATTCTTGGCAACAAAGATCTTGCCTTCGGATCTGTGGTAGAAGGTGTACCCAATAGTTTCCTTAGGGTATCCTATGAAGATGCACTTTTCCGATTTAGGTTCGAGCTTATCAGGCTGAAGCCTTTTGACATAAGCGTCGCATCCCCAAACTTTAAGAAATGACATCTTAGGTTTCTTGCCAAACTGCAGTTCATACGGTGTCGTCTCAACGGATTTAGACGGTGCCCTATTTAACATGAATGCAGCTGTCTTTAATGCATAACCCCAAAATGATAGTGGTAAATCGGTAAGAGAAATCATAGATCGCACCATATCTAATAAAGTACAGTTACGATGTTCGGACACACCATTACGCTGTGGTGTTCCAGGTGGCGTGAGTTGTGAAACAATTCCACATTGTTTTAAATGAAGGCCAAACTCGTAACTCAAATATTCGCCTCCGCGATCAGATCGTAGAAACTTTATTTTCTTGTTACGATGATTCTCCACTTCACTCTGAAATTCTTTGAAATTTTCAAATGTTTCAGACTTGTGTTTCATTAAGTAGATATACCCATATATGCTCAAATCATCTGTGAAGGTCCGAAAATAACAATACCCGCCGCGTGCCTCAATACTCATCGGACCGCATACATCGGTATGTATTATTTCCAATAAGTCATTAGCTCGCTCCATTGTTCCGGAGAACGGAGTTTTAGTCATCTTGCCCATGAGGCATGGTTTGCAAGTATCAAATGATTCATAATCAAGTGATTCCAAAAGTCCATCTGTATGGAGTTTCTTTATGCGTTTTACACCAATATGACCTAAACGGCAGTGCCACAAATATGTTATACTATCATTATCAACTTTGCATCTTTTGGCATCAATATTATGAATATGTGTATCACTACGATCGAGATTCAATAAATCATTTACATTGGGTGTATGACCATAGAAGGTTTTATTCATGTAAACAGAACAACAATTATTCTCTGACTTAAATGAATAACCGTATCGCAATAAACATGATCCAATCATATTCATGCTCAACGCAAACATCAAATAACATTTATTTATTTAGGTCCAACACTAATCCAGAAGGTAGAGGGCTCTGTGATGGTGATCTTATCAACCTTGGAATCATTTCCAACACACATCGTCACCTCGTCATTAACTAGTCTCTGTTCATTTTGCAACTCCTGTTTCGAGTTACTAATCTTAGCAACTTAACTGGTATCAAATACCCAGGGGCTACTATGAACACTAGTAAAATACACATCAATAACATTTATATCAAATATACCTTTGTTCACTTTGCCATCCTTCTTATCCGCCAAGTATTTGGGGCAGTTCCACTTCCAGTGACCATTTCCTTCGCAGTAGAAGCACCCAGTTTAAGGATTGGGTCTAGCTTTGGGCTTCTTCACGGAAGTGGCAACTTGCTTGCCATTCTTCTTGAAGTTCCCTTTCTTTCCCTTGCCCTTTTTCTTGAAACTAGTGGTCTTGTTAACCATCAACACTTGATGCTCTTTCTTGATTTCTACCTTCACAGATTTTAGCATCGCGAAGAGCTCGGGAATCATTTTCGTCATCCCTGTAACACCCCGGGAATCATGCCATAGTAATCCCCTCTAATCATGCCAAGTCATCATCATTAAACCCTAACAAAAATAATTAAGGAATAATCCAAACTCAATTGCCACTTCCAAATGCAAGTCAAATAATTATTTCTTCCAACAACAAAACAAAAATGTTCAACATATTACAAATAATCCCCAAAGCTTTTATAAAAATAAAGCTGACATCATTTGGGTTCCTGTTTTGCCCCTGGAAACTCAAACAGTAGAAAACAACCCTAATTTAATTCATTTTCATTTATGCAACATCCAAAAGAATTCAAAACATTCCCAATCTTTTTGTGGTAGTGTCTAAAATCACCAGGGAATTATTGGGACCTTTCCCATATTTTTCCTAAGTGATTAGGATGCCTAAATAAGTCCTTCTCTCTCTCTGTTTATTAATAAAAAGAAAAACAGAAAACAGAGAAAAAGAAAAGGCCAAAGGCCACTTACCTGTCGAAGCCCAGCGCGGCCCAGCCCAAACTACCGCTCCAGTCGTCCCCTTCCCCGTGTCGGCGCTGGAGCCACCCCGATCGCCGGCAACGCACGCGTCGCCCATCTGCGGCTCCCTCCGATGGATAAGGTCAAGGCCGAGCACCCCCTGGAACCCTAGCCCTCAGATCCCCTACCCTCTGGCCTCGCTCTTCCCCCTCGCTCTACAGATCCACCACGACCGACGCAGCCATCGCCGGACCGCCGTCGTACACGCGCCCATCGAGCTCCCCACGCCGTCAGCTGATGTCCAGGAGGACCGCCGCCGTCGTCCACGTCGCCTTCACCTACAAGACCGAGCCGGGACACCTGCGACCGTTTTCCTCCGCCACGACCTCGAGCTCCGCCGCGTCGACTCCGGTGCCCTGCAGCTCCTAGTCACTCGCCGGGCCTCCATGTGCCCTCCCTGTGAGCTACTCTTCCTCCTCCCCCTCTTCTCGCTGCCGGACGCGCTCCATAGCTCTCATCTCCGCCATGGCCGAGCTTGCTTGCTCCGACCGCCGCCACCGCATCTCGTGCTGCTATTGTAGTGCCGCTCGGGCTCAACCGAGTGCGCCATCGAGTCCGAGACGTCGCGTAGCTGCCGCCTGGTCCATCCATTCGTACCGAACGCGCATCGCTCCACCGATCCGTCGAGCGCCCGAGCGCCGCCGTCGCCCAGCTCGCCGCTGCTGCCACTACAGCACGTCCCCAGCCACCTCGATGCCATCCCTAGATGTGCCGCATCGAGCCCGACCCAACGGTGCCATCAGCGCGCCCCCTCGTCGCCAGAAACGGCCGGCCGACGATCGCCGGAGCCGCCGGGTTAGCGCCGGAGTTAACTCCGGTGATGACGATGACGTGTCACCATTAGCCACTAACCCTCCCCACTAACCACTCGCTGACAACTGGGCCCAGGCCACTAACTAGATTAGTTAGTTTTAACTAAAAACTGTTAGTTAAACCAGAGTCTATGACACATGGGACCCGCTGACCCTTTGACTGGTCAACGTGGACCTAGTCAACTGCCGAGTCAGCAGTTGACTGGTCCCACCTGGCAGCCTCACAGAGCACCTCTGGTGCACTGCACCGGGTGCACCTAGTCTTTTTCGCACTGTTATGGATAATCCGAATTTAAAATAATCCAGAAATTCCAGAAAATGCATAAAACTTTAAGAAATTCATAGAAAATAAACCGTAGCTCGGATCGAAAAACTTTATACATGAAAGTTGCTCAGAATGACGAGACAAATCAGAATACGCTCTCCGTTTATCTGTCACATGCCTCTAACTACCCGTACATGAAACCTTCCCCTCCGGTTCATCTGTCTGACAGATGCCCAGAGCTGGGAAAATATCCCAGATATTTTCCCGCTTCACCTACGACGTGTATCGCTGCGTTAGGTCACCCCTAACACCGCGTAGTGCCATGTCTTGCTTTGTGATCACTTTCGTTACCGTGTATTTATTTGTTTCTTCTCCCCCTTTCTCTCGATAGACCCCGAGACTGACGATGACCCGAAGATCGTCTACCTTGTTGAAGACCAGTTGGTGTTTGCAAGGCAAATAGGCAAGCACCCCCATTTTGAGCATTCCGATATCGCCCACGCTCTTCTCTCTTTTGCTTGCATTAGAAGTTACTACTGTTACTGTTCTCCTATATCTGCTGCATAGCCTGTTACTTGTAGCCTGCTGTTGATACTTTCCTGCTATCCTAAACTGTTTAGTATAGGATGGGTAGAGCCTTAGCAGAGACCAAATTGTCCCGACTGCCCCGCTGGACTCTCAGAAGACCCGAGCAACGGGATCGAAGATCAGACCCTGGCACCGCACGTCACTTCCCCCCCCCCTAAATTGCTCGACACTACTGGGTTACTATCGAGTGCCGAGGGTGATACCTCGTTAGCACTTCTGATGATAACCTTGTAGGTTAGTTAATCGGTCGTGGTAAGCGAGGGTGATTCCTCCTACACCACCCCCGATACCGACGCCGTCGTGCAACACCTCAAGTGTGGACCTCGAGGGTGATTCCTCCTTTGTTCACCTTGATGATAGCATCGAGTGGGATTCCATCGAGGGTGATTCCTCAGGGTTCCCCCTTGGTGTCAGACACACGGAGACTTTGGATACTATGACTGAGCACTGAACCATGATAATAAAGATGGGTCGGCCCTGAGGGGTACCCGCGCGAGCATGTTGCGAAGTGATGTGGAGTCGGGTTGACCTAAGAGGTGCCCGCGAGATAACTACGAGGCGTGCCCGGGCATTCTTAGCCCTTGCCACAAGTCCTCGAGACGGGGCGACGGGGTCACATCGATTGTGAGTCTCTGCTCGTTACCGCGCGCTCCTAATCCACTAACGGTTTGGATATTTGATCCGAGGGGCCTCTGGCCTGATAGCACTAACCATCACGTGGGCATAGTATGGGCGTTTTGCGTCGTATACTTCAGCCGAAGCTTAATAGACGTCAGCGACTGAGCGGCACGCGCTGGATTGGACTGGTTACGCAACCGCGCTTGTATTAAGGGGTTGCTAGGTCTGCTTTCGGCCGCCCACGCAACGCACAGGAGTTCCCGGGGCGAAGGCCCAAGACCCCTGGGGGCATAGGTTAGTCCGGCGTGCTGACCTCTCTGTTAAGTATTTGGTCGGGTTGCGGCGTGTTGCTTAGCCGAGGCCGGGCATGACCCAAAAAAGTGTGTCCGGCTGGAGTTAAGCGAGCGTGGTGGGTAAGTTGGTGCACCCCTGCAGGCAAGAACTAATCTATCGATAGCCTGTCCTACGGTAACGGACACTCGGAATTGTATCCCGATCGGTACAACTAGAACTGGTGACTTGAGATGATACTGGATAGTATGGCTCTGGGATTGCTTTCTCGCAGGGAGTCGAGGAAGAATCTCTGGGCGAGGTTGATGACACTACTATACTTTACATTATGTTTCTACACTCTTCTTATGCTGCAAGACCGATGAAGATGCTAGTCTTCGATAGGACTAGGCTTTCCCCTCTATTCTGGCATTTCTGCAGCCCAGTCCACATATACAGCCATTCCTTTGACAATGTTGCATATGTAGTGTAGATCCTTGCTTGCTGAGTACTTCGGATGAGTACTCATGCTTGCTTTATTTTCTTTTTCTCCCCATTTTCCTTTTGATGCCACCAGACGACGGAGCCCCTGAGATAGCAGCTCCTGTCGACGACTACGGCTACTACTACTACCCTCCAGGCGAGTACTACTACGAGGAGCCGACTGACGACCAGGAGTAGGATTCGGAGGGTCCAGGGTAGGAGGTCTACGCCTTTCGATCGTAGAGTTTTATTTTACCCCGCCTTCTAAAGGCTTATCTCTATTTCTGTATTATATCTGTACCCAGATATCTGATGCTTCCGCTGACACTTGTATGCCATCGAGCTATGTATTCGAGCCCTCGAGGCCCTGGCTTGTAATATAAAGCGTGTATGACTTTATTTATGTTTTAGAGTTGTGTTGTGATATCTTCAAGTGAGTCCTTAGGCTTGATCGTGTGCATTTGCGTGTATGGTTAGTGCACGATTAAGCTGGGGTCGTCACAGGTTGGTATCAGAGCCGACTGCCTGTAGGAATCCCCCTTTCCAACTCCTTGGCCGAAGTTGAGTCTAGTGGTCTAAAACTGTTTTACTAACTTGGCTGTGTGGCTTATGGCCCCACGTCGCCAATTGGGTGGTATTAGGATCTTATACTCCTCGACCTTTACTCTGGGACTCTGATCTCTCTTCTATTCGGGTTAAAGATTTTATTAACTCTGGCATTAGGACCTCGTAACCATTTCCTCCCGGAGAGCCCCTTTCACTACAGATGATCGTCTGCTTCATCAGAAGATTCTGAAGATACTCCTCGACGTTAACCGAGACCCTGTCCCACTGCTTTGCAGTTCCTGACCACCGATAAACTCCGACGAATAACTACTTACACTTATCACACATATATTCATTCCAGTTACTCTTTGGTTCCATCCGACATATCGAAATACTATCCGACATTTCGAGAATTCTCTGAACCTACTGCCTTGCAGTTCCTTTTTCGTCTGGACATACTTATGAATAATTCCTCACATTTCCAGGGATCCATTCATCCCCAGTTGTTATTGTGTTTCACGAATACTTCGTATTGCTATCCGATCACCCAAAAATCCTTTACAGCCTATTGCTCTCGAAATTCTTGCCTGCTTGCCTTATGGTTAATTCCATATGTCTAGTAATCCCCGTCAACATCCTTTGCCAATTACCATTTTGAATCCCCTGAACCAATATGCTGCGAATGTTCACCATTATCAGTCAATTCCTAGAATTCATCTTTCCGGCTCAGTCACCATTCCGGACATGAGCTGGTTCTCGGCCAATCAAGCATTGGTTGATTGTCCAATTAAGCATGTACAAATCACTCGTCCCTCTGCCCAGGTGAACTAATTGTCACTCCTGGCTTTGGAAATCGTCAACCCCCTGAATTTTGTACTTGGGTTGTTCAAGTGCTTCCTTAATTCGATGTGCTTGCCCCCGTCCTTCCTCAGGAGGACTCTCAGGTGCGACCAGATGTTAAAGCCTTACCCTGTTAGTTCTCACGGATCACTTGATTCCTTTTGTGGACAACTATCTGACCGATTCTTTTCTATTCTAAGAGCCTTATCGGTTCCTTCCCCGTTGACATTGCCTTTGGCACTAAAGCATTCTCTACTTCTGCCGTCTGTATATCCGTCCAGCTTGCATGGCACGGAGAGGCAGTGCATTCCTCCTCCATATTGACCTGGGACTGACTACTGACCAAGACATGTCCCGTAACCATGGTTGGAGATCTCTGCAAGACGGAACACTAAAGTTGTCCATCTAATTCTATTCAACATACTCATCTTTTTATCAGAGCCTCTGCCTCTGATTCCCCGATTCTGGAATCATAAACCTTCGCATTTAAGCTTCGACTTATTCAGAAGTTTCCATAAACCGATTCCTTTGCATCCCTTCTTCCCTGATTGAGTACCGATACTCCCATCAGATCCTTTGCCGACCACCTGATCTTTTGTTGGATTATTATCCGACGATGTCCTTCATCTTCTATCTTTGAGAGTTCTTCCCCTGTTACAATTGCCTTCGGCAATGCGGCATCATTTAATTCTTTTTGTCCATATCCTATTTTGAGATGTTGACTGTTGCTTCTATAAGCGTGTGGTGTAGGTCCGTAAAATGTCCCGATGGGTTGTATCTATGCTTCTGCCATCAGCGAAAACCCAGAAACTTCTACGAGACATACTCTTCTGGTGCTTCACCAGATAAATTTTCAGCACTACAACTTCTTCGAAAACGAGAAGTGAATGAAAAGTTATGCATTGAAGAAGTGGGAGTCAACCTTGAACCTTTGTGTTCATGCCCTTAGACCCGATGTATAACTTATCATGGAAGCTGCTCGTAAAAATAATTATTTCCCTGGTACAAGTTCATCTTGTATCTACAAATTGATCCTTTGCAATTGTGGTTCCAATCATATTCCTCCTTGATTTCATTTCCCGGATAAGTTACAGTACTTGTCCTCTGCAGATCATTTCACCCGCCCAACCACTACTCCGATTTACCTTCCGATATTACCCCTAGTACCTGTTACGGGGAAGTTTAATACCCCATCACATCATTACTAGCCTGATCGGCTATATTTTTATCGCACCAACTTTTAACTGTGCTACTTGGTCCTTATGCCCGGAGCAACTTCTGGCGATGAGCTAAGCTTACGTCAATCTTCCTCATCTTGTCATTTCACCTCGAACAACAAGCTTGATTCCGAGCTCGTGTCGAATCCGTGGCTTCAATAACCTTTCGCTTCATTCCCCCTTTGGCTAAGATGTCATCGCCGATCGATTTCATCTTCTTTAAATCTTTCGACAAATGAGTCGTGATCATCATCAACATTCTGAGCTCTTCCAAGATATCAATTGAGTTCATGGCTAGAAATACCATCCCTGCCCCTCGATGATTTGAGATATCATCGATGACATCCTTGACTTCCTGCCAACACAGACCTGGTTGTGCTTGGTTATTCCTTACGCTCTGAGATAACCTTGGAATTGTTCTCGGCATCTCTTGAAAATCTTCGAACCCAATCTTTATTTGACACCATATCGTTGCTACCTCGAAGCATGATAGTGGTATTCCGAATATCAACAAGAACATTGGAAGCACATTGCCAAAAGCTCCTCGATCAATTATCCAAGCACCGTTACATGTGTAATAACATGAGTCATTCCTCTCCCCTTTTACCTAAAAAGCCTTTGAACCTGCTGTCCCATCATGTAAATCATGCTCCGCTTTTCCTTGGACAGGATATACTCCCAATTCTTGTGTGTAAACACACTTTCCTTTCCATTGTTTTGTTTAACCTTTCCTGTGATTTATATGATGTAAGCAAAAATAATTCCCTGCTTATAAAACACCTCGGTCTACAACTCCGTCAGTAAGACCCTGTTACTATCGTTGATGACATTCCGTAACCACCGATGGACGAGAACTTTGCCTTATTGGTCCGCCTCGTTTTATCGAGCAGGAAAATGGTTCTCTTCGTCCCTCGCCCTTGGTACCGACGATGTTGCCGACATAGCTGACAAGCTATCTTCTGACATGCCTTATTGAAGTGACCATGATGTCACTGTCCTCCCTACTCTCGATCGACAATCACCACAGTCCCACAGGATCGGAACCTGACTCTTCTATACAACTATGATTCCGAAATTTCCTATGCTCTTAGCTTTGTGTGTGATGATTTACTCCCAGCACTCTGAACCCCTTTTCGCACTCTGTTCAGGTATCCATCGGTTGTTCATTCGCTTGAAACTTCTTATTGTACCTTCATACTTTGCTCTCGATGTTTTCTTAAGTCTCAACTCGAGAGATACCTCTGTCGCATTTCCTGAATTGTCCACCAGATAATCAACCTCGCAAGGGTTAGTTCTCCCGCAGTTACCCTTTACTTCCCCACTTAAATCTCGGGACGAGATTTCTTGTAGTGGAGGAGATTTGTAACACCCCGGGAATCATGCCATAGTAATCCCCTCTAATCATGCCAAGTCATCATCATTAAACCCTAACAAAAATAATTAAGGAATAATCCAAACTCAATTGCCACTTCCAAATGCAAGTCAAATAATTATTTCTTCCAACAGCAAAACAAAAATGTTCAACATATTACAAATATCCCCAAAGCTTTTATAAAAATAAAGCTGACATCATTTGGGTTCCTGTTTTGCCCCTGGAAACTCAAACAGTAGAAAACAGCCCTAATTTAATTCATTTTCATTTATGCAACATCCAAAAGAATTCAAAACATTCCCAATCTTTTTGTGGCAGTGTCTAAAATCACCAGGGAATTATTGGGACCTTTCCCATATTTTTCCTAAGTGATTAGGATGCCTAAATAAGTCCTTCTCTCTCTGTGTTTATTAATAAAAAGAAAAACAGAAAAACAGAGAAAAAGAAGAGGCCAGAGGCCACTTACCTGTCGAAGCCCAGTGCGGCCCAGCCCAAACCACCGCTGCAGTCGTCCCCTTCCCCGTGTCGGCGCCGGAGCCGCCCCGATCGCCGGCAACGCACGCGTCGCCCATCTACGGCTCCCTCCGATGGATAAGGTCGAGGCCGAGCACCCCCTTGAACCCTAGCCCTCAGATCCCCTACCCTCTGGCCTCGCTCTTCCCCCTCGCTCTCCAGATCCACCACGGCCGACGCAGCCATCGCCGGACCGCCGTCGTACACGCGCCCATCGAGCTCCCCACGCCGTCAGCTGATGTCCAGGAGGACCGCCGCCGTCGTCCATGTCGCCTTCACCTACAAGACCGAGCCGGGACACCAGAACGACGACGCCCGCGACCGTTTTCCTCCGCCACGACCTCGAGCTCCGCCACGTCGACTCCGGTGCCCTGCAGCTCCTAGTCACTCGCCGGGCCTCCATGTGCCCTCCCTGTGAGCTACTCTTCCTCCTCCCCCTCTTCTCGCTGTCGGACGCGCTCCATAGCTCTCATCTCCAACATGGCCGAGCTTGCTTGCTCCGACCGCCACCGCCGCATCTCGTGCTGCTGTTGTAGTGCCGCTCGGGCTCAACCGAGCGCGCCACCGAGTCCAAGACGTCGTGAAGCTGCCGCCTGGTCCATCCATTCGTTCCGAACGCGCACCGCTCCACCGATCCGTCGAGCGCCCGAGCGCCGCCGTCGCCCAGCTCGCCGCTGCTGCCACTACGGCCCGTCCCTGGCCACCTCGATGCCGTCCCTAGATGCGCCGCTCGAGCCCGACCCAACGGTGCCATCAGCGCGTCCCCTCATCGTAGGAAACGGCCGGCCGACGATCGCCGGAGCCGCCGGGTTAGCGCCGGAGTTAACTCCGATGATGACGATGACGTGTCACCATTAGCCACTAACCCTCCCCACTAACCACTCGCTGACAACTGGGCCCAGGCCACTAACTAGATTAGTTAGTTTTAACTAAAAACTATTAGTTAAACCGGAGTCTATGACACGTGGGACCCGCTGACCCTTTGACTGGTCAACGTGGACCTAGTCAACTGCTGAGTCAACAGTTGACTGGTCCCACCTGGCAGCCTCACAGAGCACCTCTGGTGCACTGCACCGGGTGCACCTAGTCTTTTTGGCACTGTTATGGATAATCCAAATTTAAAATAATCCAGAAATTCCAGAAAATGCATAAAACTTTAAGAAATTCATAGAAAATAAACCGTAGCTCGGATCGAAAAACTTTATACATGAAGGTTGCTCAGAACGACGAGTCGAATCAGAATACGCTCTCCGTTTATCTGTCACATGCCTCTAACTACCCAAACATGAAACCTTCCCCTCCGGTTCATCTGTCTGACAGATGCCCAGAGCTGGGAAAATATCCCAGATATTTTCCCGCTTCACCTACGACGTGTATCACTGCGTTAGGTCACCCCTAACACCGCGTAGTGCCATGTCTTGCTTTGTGATCACTTTCGTTACCGTGTATTTATTTGTTTCTTCTCCCCCTTGATTCAAGTGATTGTAGTACCCAGACATTCTGAGCACATGCTCACTGGTTGAGCTATTCTCCTCCATCTTGTAGGCAAAGTACTTGTCAGAGGTCTCATACCTCTCGACACGGGCATGAGTCTGAAATACCTATTTCAGCTCTTGGAACATCTCATATGCTCCGTGGCATTCAAAACGTTTTTTAAGTCCCGGTTCTAAGCCGTAAAGCATGGCGCACTAAACTATTAAGTAGTCATTATATCGAGCTTTGCCAAACGTTCATAACGTCTGCATCTGCTCCTGCAATAGGTCTATCACCTAGCGGTGCATCAAGGACATAATTCTTCTGTGCAGCAATGAGGATAATCCTCAGATCACGGGCCCAGTCCGCATCATTGCTACTATCATCTTTGAACTTATTTTTCTCTAGGAACATATCAAAAAATATAGGAGCTATATCGCGAGCTATTGATCTACAACATAGATATGCAAAACTATCAAGACTAAGTTCATGATAAATTAAGTTCATTTAATCAAATTACTAATGAACTCCCACTTAAATAAACATCCCTCAAGTTTATCTAAGTGATACATGATCCAAATCAACTAACCCATGTCTGATCATCACGTGAGATGGGGTAGTCATCAATGGTGAACATCTCTATGTTGATCATATCTACTATATGACTCATCTTCGACCTTTCAGTCTCCAGTGTTCTGAGACCATGTCTGTACATGCTAGGCTCGTCAAGTTTAACCCAAGTATTCTGCATGTGTAAAACTGTCTTACACCCGTTGTATATGAACGTAGAGTCTATCACACCCGATCATCACGTGGTGTCTCGAAACGACAAACTGTAGCAACGGTGCATACTCAGGGAGAACACTTTTACCTTAAAATTTTAGTGAAGGGATCATCTTATAATGCTACCGCCGTACTAAGCAAAATAAGATGCATAAAAGATAAACATCACATGCAATCAAAATATGTGACATGATATGGCCATCATCATCTTGTGCTTTTGATCTCCATCTCCAAAGCACCGTCATGATCTCCATCGTCACCGGCTCGACACCTTGATCTCCATCGTTGTGTTGTGGTTGTCTCGCCAACTATTGCTTCTACAACTATCGCTAACGCATAGTGATAAAGTAAAGCAATTACATGGCGCTTGCACTTCATACAATAAAGAGACAACCCTAAGGCTCCTGCCGGTTGTCGATATTACAAAACATGATCATCCCATACATCAACATATATCACATCATATCTTGACCATATCACATCACAACATGCCCTACAAAAACAAGTTAGACGTCCTCTACTTTGTTGTTGCAAGTTTTACGTGGCTGCTACGGGCTTCTAGCAAGAACCGTTCTTACCTACGCATAAAACCACAACGGTGATTCATCAAGTTTGTTGTTTTAACCTTCTTCAAGGACCAGCCGTAGTCAAATTTGATTCAACTAAAGTAGGAGAAATAGACACCCGCCAGCCACCTTTATCCAAAACTAGTTGCATGTCAGTCGGTGGAACTGGTCTCATGTGCGTGGACATGTAAGGTTGGTCCGGGCTGCTTCATCCCATAATACCGCCGAATCAAAATAAGACGTTGGTGGTAAGCAGTATGACTATCACCGCCCACAACTCTTTGTGTTCTACTCGTGCATATCATCTACACATAGACCTGGCTCGGATGCCACTATTGGGAAACTTTGCATGAAAATAAAAAAAAATTCTACGCACACGCAATGATCTATCCATGGAGATGCATAACAACGAGGGGGAGAGTGTGTCTACATACCCTCGTAGACCATAAGAGGAAGCGTTTCACAACGCGGTTGATGTAGTCGAACTTTCTTCGCGCCCCAACCGATCTAGTACCGAACGCACGGCACCTCCGCGTTTTGCACACGTTCAGCTCGGTGACGTCCTCACCTTCTTGATCCAGCAAGACGGGCGAAGTAGTAGATGAGTTCTGGCAGCACGACAATATGGTGACGGTGATGGTGATGCGATCTCCGCAGGGCTTCGCCTAAGCACTACGAAAATATGACCGAGGGAGAAAACTGTGGACGGGGGCGCCACACACGGCTAAGACAATGTTGTGTCCTTGTGTGGCACCCCCTCTCCATGTATATATATGTGGGAGGGGAGAGGAGGCAGCCTAGGGCAGCCAGGGCGCGCCCCAAGGGGCTGGCCGCCGGTTCCTGCCCTCCTGCGCCCCCCTTTCCTTGTATGAAGAAGGGGGAAGGAAAGAGGGGGGGGAGGGAAGGAAGTGGGAGTCCTACTCCACACTTTCCTTTCCCTCCCCTCTTTCCTTCTCCTACACATAGGCCGGCCTGCTATGGGGGCGCACCAGCCCCTTGTGGGCTGGTGTGTTCCCTCTCTTGGCCCATAAGGCCCATAACTTTGCCGGGGGTTCTCGGAACCCCTTCCGGTGACCCGATAAGTACCCGGTACCCCCCGAAACACTTCCGGTGTCTGAATACCATCGTCCTATATATCAATCATTACCTCTCGACCATTTCGAGACTCCTCGTCATGTCCGTGATCTCATCTGGGACTCTGAACAATATTCGGTCACCAAATCACATAACTCATATAATACTATATCATCATCGAACGTTAAGCGTGCGGACCCTACGGGTTCGAGAACTATGTAGACATGACCGAGACACCTCTCCAGTCAATAACCAATAGCGGAACCTGGATGCCCATATTGGCTCCTACATATTCTACGAAGATTTTTATCGGTCGAACCATTATGACAACATACGTAATTCTCTTTGTCCATCGGTATGTTACTTGCCCGAGATTCGATCGTCGGTATCTCTATACCTAGTTCAAGCTCGTTACCGGCAAGTCTCTTTACTCGTTCCGTAATGCATCACCTCGTAACTAACTCCTTAGTCATTTGCTTGCAAGCTTATGATGTGTATTACCGAGAGGGCCCAGAGATACCTCTCTGAAACTCAGAGTGACAAATCCTAATCTTGATCTATGCCAACTCAACAAACACCTTCGAAGATACCTGTAGAGCATCTTTATGATCACCCGGTTACGTTGTGACGTTTGATAGCACACAAGGTATTCCTCCGGTATCCGGGAGTTTCATAATCTCATAGTCGAAGGAATATGTATTTGACATGAAGAAAGCAATAGCAATAAACTGAACGATCATTATGCTAAGCTAACGGGTGGGTCTTGTCCATCACATCATTCTCCTAATGATGTGATCCCGTTATCAAATGACAACACATGTCTATGGTTAGGAAACCTTAACCATCTTTGATCAACGAGCTAGTCTAGTAGAGGCATACTAGGGACACGGTATTTGTTTATGTATTCACACATGTATTTAGGTTTTCGATCAATACAATTCTAGCATGAATAATAAACCTTTATCATGAATAAAGAAATATAAAATAACAACTTTATTATTGCCTCTAGGGCATATTTCCTTCACTCGGTAGATCGACGGAGCGCCTCGAATTTATTCTAACAGATGGTCTCCTCCGGCCACACTGCGATCAACATCAACGGCGAAATAGGCCCGTACTTCCCCACCCTATGTGGGGTTAGACAGGGCGATCCCTTCTCCCCGTTCCTTTTCAACATGGTCGTTGACGCCTTGGCCCCTATCCTCGACAAGAGGCGAAGGCCGTGGGCCACATCCGTGGGATTGTACCCCACCTTGTAGGGGGCAATGGGGTTTCCCTGCTTCAGTACGCAGATGACACCATCATTATGGTGGAGGCATCTTCGGCTGATATCACAAACCTCAAGTTCCTCTTGCTCTGCTTTCAGCAGCTTTCGGGCCTCAAGATCAACTTCGACAAGAGTCAGGTCATGGTCATGGGCTGCTCCCCTATGAAGAGCCAGAGTATTGCCAACCGACTTAACTGTCCGTTGGGCTCTTTCCCCACTTCCTATCTGGGGATCCCCATCAGTGACTCTCGGCTGTCCGTTGCAGACCTACGGCCCTCGGTCCTTAAGCTCCAGCACCGCATTGAGCCATGGTAGGGTAGATGGCTTTCTAAGGCGATTCAGACAATTCTCATCAACTCCTCTCTGTCCAGCCTTCTCCTGTTCATCATGAGCTTCTACAGCTTACCGGAGACACTCCACCATGAGATTGGCTCGATCCAGGCCCGCTTCTTTTGGGCTGGTGAGGGGGGACAAGCAGAAATACCACATGGTCCGCTGGCCTGAGATCTGCAAACCCCGCAACCAAGGTGGCCTCGGTATTATGTCCTCCAAGTGCATGAACATCGCCCTCCTGACACGTTGGCTATGGCGGATTGCCAATGGCGAGGGTGCCCTCTGGTTACAGATCATTCGAAGCAAGTACTTGCGCGACTAGCCTCTTGCCTTCTGCCAGCGGACCGGTGGCTCCTAGTTCTGGCTGTCCATCATCCAACTGCTCCCGGTCCTACGCATTGGGACTTCCATCGCTGTGGGGACAAGATCAGCCACTCTATTCTGGTTCGATAGATGGGCGGCCGATTCTCCCTTTGTGGCGCGGTTTCCCGACTTGTTCGCCATAGCTGTAGACCCTCGGGTCTACGTGGAGACGGCCCTTATTGACTTAGGGCGACTCGCGTTTAGAAGGCCTTTCGGCGCTCCGGAGATGATAGCTTGGTACGACATCTTGGACGCCGTTGATCTCCACGAACCAAACCTTGAGGTCCCCCACGATCGCCTATCCTGGTGCTTAGAGCCTTCGGGCACCTTCCCCACCAAATCCCTATACCGGGCCATCGCAACCACTCCTGCTCCTGACCCACTAGTGGCGATCTGGTCCATTAGACTCCCTTTGAAGATCAGGATCTTCCTGTGGTAGTGGATTCGTGGACGACTGCCGTCCGGAGTGGAGGTGCTAAAGTGACATGGCCCCGGTGACGGGATGTGCCCTCTGTGTGGAACGCTCGGGGACTCCAACCACATCTTCTTCTCCTGCGTCTTAGCCCAGTTCCTCTGGAGCTGCCTCCGCGAGGCGGTTGGCGGTCGTTGGTGTAATACCAACTTCCCGGACCTTTTCGCGGAGATCCAGGCTGTGCCCCCCTCTAGCCGCCACATTAGGTGGCTGGCGATTGGGGTCCTTGCTTGGACGTTGTGGACCGTACGGAATAAGCTTGTGATCCGGCGTTTTCCTCTTCGACGTGCGACTGACTCGATCTTTAAAATGTGTGGTTACTTGCAGCTTTGGCGGCCACTTATCCGCCCCCAGGATATGGACGCCATCAACATCATCATTGCTGGTCTGCGTGCGATGGCTCTCCGCTTGGCGCTGCCGCTTCCTCCGCCACCACCCGGGCCGGATTAGATCTCTTGCTGCTGTGGCCTATCCGCCTTGTCTGTTTTTGTTTTCTTGGGCTTGTTGAGCTGTGTCCTCAGCAGAACCCCTTACTTTGTATCGTGCTACTTCTTTGTGTGTGTGTGGGTGTGAACCTTAGTGTACCCTTTGGCTGTGGTGGTTTGCTTTATTTATAAAGCGGGGCGAAAGCCTTTTACGGTATGATCTCTCTCCGCGAATGGGAAGGCCGTGCGATCCGCAATCTGACCTCACCAGCAACCGTGCGACCCCGCGGCTCAGTCAAAGGGCGCTTTTTTAGGATTTCCAGTCATTTTACCTTTCAGAACCTCTTTTTCTAAGTTATGTTTTTTTATTGTTGTCAATTTCCATTCGTTTAGTACGAGATCGCTTCACACCTCGCGGTGCTTACACCTCTTGCCTATCGAAGTTCTGTTCCAAAACCTCGTACGAGAACTTGTATATTTAAATTTTCTGAGCGCACCGACCGGCCGGGTCTAGTCCTCTCGATGGAGAAAATTCTGCTTCCACTCGAAACGAGCCGCATGACATAGCTAGCGCTCAAGGATTATGACAGGCCGAAGGCCCAGTCGGCCCAGTGAACAACAGACCATGGATTTTGTTACGGGAACCAGTCCATGTAGCGTGAGCTGTACAACAAACGAAGCCCACGCGGGATTGGAGGGACATCCAACGGCCAGATTTGCCCAAAATTTGAGATCCGACGGCCAAAACCACTCATGGTCTAAGAGGGCAGGAAAAGTACGCGGTTGTGAATCAAGATAATTTTTGACTCCGCCTCATGCCGCCTCCCCGAGCGGCGGCCGGGGCGGCTCACCCGCCTCCTTTCCTCACCCCCCACCTCCGTCCTTCCTCCCCCGCCGCCGCCGGAGGCTGCCCCCGGATCTGGCCAGGTGGTTTCGGCGGCGGCGGGTCTTCCTTTCCCCCGCGCGCGGCGCCCTTCCTGGGGCAGGGTCCGGCAGCGGGTGCAGCTCGGCGGGCGGCGGTCTGGCGTCCTGGCGGCGGGGGCCGGCGGCTGGCGCGGTGGTGGCACTGCCACTTGGCGGCGGGGCGGCCTGGTGGCCGGCGGCGCGACCCCGACCCAGATCTGGGCCTTTAGGGCCCCATCTCGGTCCTAGCGGGCCGGCGCCAGTGTGGCCTCAATGCCTCCGGCGTGGTGAATTGGTGGAGCGGCTCGGACAGGGAGCGGCGATGCCGACGTCATGCCTTATGCGGCACGACGGCGGGAGCTTTCCGGGTGTTTCAGGGCCTGGCCGGGCCTGGTATGCTCCTGCTGTTGCGTCCGGTCGGATCCCGTTGGTGACGGTGGAGGTTAGGCCATCCCGCGTGCTAACGGTGCTGCGGCTCCGTGTCTCGGCTCCTCCTCTTCGTTGTGCAGGCCCTACTTCGCGGTGTCGTGGTCAGACTGCGTGGGAAGCTTCAAGACCGTGTTGGCGTAGGCTGGTGGTAGGTTTGGTGGCGAGCTCCGGAGCGCCCGACGTGAAGGTTTGGATCGGGAGAAATCCCTGTCGGCCTGGCCGACACCATCGCGGTGGCGCCTGAGGGTGCCGCCGGACCTTCCTGGAGGGCGTCGGGGGCTACCCTTCCTCTCTCCTCGTCGCGTACCGGGGGAAACCCTTGGTAGTAGCGTCGTCATCGCCACGTCCCTTCTTGGAGGTGTTGATTGGTACCGGCGCTTCGGAGTCTAGGAGGTTGGTGGGAGATCTCCGGTGGGTGCAGTGGTCGCGAGGCTTCTTCGTTTTTTGTCGATCCGCCGTTGTCGGCATTTGTTCCTTTTATATTTTTTCTTTCGTTTCTTTTGGGCGTGATTGTGCTGCTTCCGTCCCAGCACCTATCATTGGTTATATCGGTTGGTTGCTTTTTAATACGAAGCGGGCAAACCCTTTTTCGGCAAGTACACGGTCGTAATGTCTCTAAAAATGTGATGTGGCAGAGCAGAGCAAACACCTAGATATTGGGCCACGTGAAGGAGTGGAACAAACTTTTATGCTTTAGTGAATCGTGTCCCGGCTAAGTATCATTTTAATTTCCACAAGACATTCGTTCTTATGAAAATGCAGTGATCACTGCTTTTCATTGCGATTAGAGAGTGGAAATAGTACAGAACAGAGCGGAGAAAAGAGCAAACGGAAAGGACGCGGAGTTTCTGCTCCCGGCTCATCTGCACCTGCGCTCAGTAAAAAAATCAAAATAAATACTAGAAAAATTCAAAAAAATCCAAATGTTTTTTGTGTGGTAGATAATTTTATGCTTGAGGTCCGCTCCAAATTTCAACTCATTTGAACATCTGAGCAGCTCTCGGCAAAAAAGACAAATTCACGGTTTGTAAAAAAGTCACTGTTCACACACTGTTCTGACGCTGAATTTGTCTTTTTTGCCGAGAGCTGGCCAGATGTCCAAATGAGTTGAAATTTGGAGCAGACCTCACGCATCAAATTATCTACCACACAAAAAAATTTAGATTTTTTTTGAATTTTTCTTGCATTTATTTTGATTTATTTTCTCAGCGAGAGCAGATGAGCCTGGGCACCGAGCTGGATTTCCGAAACGGAAACCCCAAGCTAAAGATACAAGGCCTCTTAGTCAGGTTCCCTGGTTCTGTCTATCAAGGCCAGAACACGCTTTCGGCCAGCGTCAAGACGTATTGTAGCAAAGCAACGGAAACATAAGCTTCACATTATTACTTTCATTCAGGCAACTATGGTATTCTCTCATTACTGAAAACGTCACTATCACTTTGCTACACCATTGTTGCATACAGAACTGTTATACAGCCAAACAACATCTCTTGATTAATTGATCAATGCACAATATACAGAAAACAGCTTCTTGGGATGCTTAGCGCCTGACTAATCTTTCACATCCTACACTAGATGGCAGTGAACGGTATGATTCTATTGTTCTCAAGAAGATATCAGGATTTTTCCTGAGCTTACGTATGCTCGTACGCCTGGATGAACCATCCAACCAGCCAGCCAGTTTATCCACACTTATTTGGTCTCGTGGTCTCATGGTTTGTTTGGCAACATTCTTGCGCCAAGTCCAGCGAACATGGCGTCGAGTTAACAGTTTTTAGCTCGACGGGCCCAAAGCTCGCTTCTGAAATGATATTACTGAAATTTTCATGTACATGGATTAAAATTCAGAGACTCAAGCTTGAACGATGATGAGGGAGCGAATCTGCTAAACTCTGATTTTATTTGATAAAAGGAACCGGCCTTAGGCCTTTTGCTCTAAAAAAAGATCTCGAAGACCTCTTACACGGAAGGTTGATTTTCCTCGTTTTCGGCCAGTTTCGCAGATCAGTGGGTCATATCTCTTTTTTTTTCCGAAAATGAGGTTATCCCCGGCCTCTGCATCAAAATGATGCATGCGGCCATCTTATTAATAAGCAAATAGTCGAACAACGTGTTCAAGTCTCAAAAAGCAAAAGGGATCTCAAAGAGTGAAAAACATAAAAACGGGATAGCCACAACCGGCGGAATAAAGAATAGATAGGAAACTAAACTATCCTATTACATGACCGTCATCCAAACCGGTTGAAAATAGCCAGAGCTACCGTCTCCCAACGGATAGACCCAGTAACCATACGCTCCCTGGCATCTGTCGGAGTGAGTAGCGACCACATACGGATTAATGTAGTGGCTCGGAAGATGGCCTGCAAGAAATGAATATGTGTTGTTCTGTTAAAAATCAAATCATTTCTGCAGTTCCATATAGCTCATAACAAAGCACATACTCCTACACGGATATGCTTTGCTGTTTCTGACTCAACTCCATCTAGCCATGTCCCAAATAACGTGTGGATGGTATTTGGAGGAGTAATGTTAAACGCTATATGAACAGACTGCCATAAAATTTTGGCCATTGGGCAATCAAGAAAGAGGTGTTTGATAGATTCATCATGATCACAGAAGCTACATCTTGGATATCCTGTCCAGTTACGTTTTGCCAAATTGTCCTTAGTGAGAATGACTTGTTTGTGAACAAACCACATGAACACTTTAATTTTTAAGGGCACTTTGACTTTCCAAATATGTACAGATCGAGGGATAGAGCCAGAGTTGATAATATCCAAATACATGGATTTTACCGAAAACACTTCATTCTTGGTTAGTTTTCAGTGCAACTGGTCTGGCTGTTGAGAAAGGTGAACATCCATCAATCTTCTCACAAGATGGAGCCAAGCTTCCCAACGGTTTCCCACTAAAGTCCTCCTGAATTGAATATTGAGAGGATTGGACTGTAATACTGTTGCAACGTAAGCATCTCTACGCTGAACAATATTATAAAGAGAAGGATATTGGATAGCTAGAGGCGTCTCCCCTAGCCACATATCCTCCCAGAATCTCGTGGAAATACCATTACCAACGATAAATTTTGTCGCATGAAAGAAAGCTGATTTCACTCTCATCAGTCCTTTTCAAAACGGCAAATCGGTTGGTCTAACCAACACCTGGGATAAGGTTTTACAATGAAGGTACTTATTACGCAAAATCTGGGCCCATGTGGCATCGGTCTCTACAGATAGCTTGTACAACCACTTGCTGAGAAGGCGTCTGTTCTTCACCTCTAAATTTTCAATGCCAAGACCACCTTGGTCTTTTGATCTACAAATAATATCCCATTTAGCAAGTCTGTATTTTCATTTTAACTCATCACTCTGCCAGAAAAAACGCGATCGATAGAAGCCCAGTCTTTTCCGAACCCCAACTGGTACCTCGAAGAAAGACAAGAGAAACATTGGCATACTCGTGAGCACCGAATTGATGAGAATTAGTCGGCCTCCATATGACATAAGTTTGCCCTTCCAGCAACTTAGTTTCTTTTCAAATCGATCTTTAATGCACTTCCATTCTTTGTTAGATAGCTTGCGATGGTGAATCGGTAGCCCAAGTATGTAAAAGGTAACGAACCTACCTCACATCCAAACAGTTGTTTGTAAGTTTCTTGTTCGTCTTTAGCTCTCCCAAAGCAGAACAATTCACTTTTATGAAAGTTAATCTTTAACCCCGACAACTGCTCGAATAAGCATAACACAAGCTTCATATTTCTTACTTTTGCCAAATCATGCTCCATGAAGATGATAGTATCATCAGCGTACTGTAGAATGGACACTCCTTCGTCCACTAGATGCGGAACGAGACCACCTACTTGGCCATTTTCTTTAGCTCTTCCTATTAGAATTGTCAACATGTCCACTACTATGTTGAACAAGATCGGTGACATCGGGTCTCCCTGCCTTAGACCCTTGTGTGTCTGAAAATAATGACCTATGTCATCATTCACTTTGATTCCGACACTGCCTTTTTGCGTGAAAGAATCTACCTGCTTTCTCTAGGACTGATCGAATCCTTTCATCCGCAAGGCCTGCTGTAGAAATGGTCACTTAAACTTATCGTACGCTTTCTCAAAATCCACCTTAAAAACCACCCCATCTAGCTTTTTTGTGTGGATTTCATGGAGCGTTTCATGTAGGACCACAACCCCTTCTAGGATGTTTCTGTCTGGCATGAAGGCTGTTTGAGATGGCTGCACCACACTGTGTGCAATCTGCGTTAGCCTGTTAGTCCCCACCTTGATGAAGATTTTAATGCTGACATTAAGAAGACAAATCGGTCGGAACTGCTCAATCCGCACCGCCTCTGTTTTCTTAGGAAGCAGAGTTATCGTTCCAAAATTTAAGTGAAATAACTGCAAATGCCCAGAAAACAAATCATGGAACATTGGAAGTAAATCACCCTTAATAATATGCCAGCACCTTTTATAAAACTCCGCCGGAAATCCATGGGTCATATCTCTACTTGTGTAGTGTAATGAAGGAGCTCTTTTCTTTCAGGTTCAAAAATTGAACGTAATAAATGACTTTGCGTGGAATCAGTAAAATCCTTCTCTTTGAAAAAGAACTTTTTGAAGAATTATTACGTGTAAGGTTGATTTCCTACATAAGAGAAGATAACACTCCAGTATTCTAGTACTTCACTAGGAAAACGTAATATTATTTGTTTCTCTTGAAACATATCATTAAGATGAGCGAGTCTCACGCAAACTAGATGCTCGGTGGAAGGATCATTCAGGAGTCTCGCACGCAAACTAGATTGCGTACAGATCACACCACATATATATGAATTTGCTTCGGTTTTAGAATGCACGCAGAGATGCTATCCTAGTCCAGAGTCCAGCTATAAATACGAAGACGTCCCCACGATGAACTACCATTTCCTCGTAGTTCAGCACACACACAAGGCTTTTTTTTTACATCAGTACAGACACAAGTGCTCATATACACACGTATACACTCACCCCTATGAACGCACACACGCACACCTTACCCCTATGAGCACCTCCGAAAGACTGAGCCAGCATATCATCTTGAGATTTACGAAGTCACCGTAGACGTCTCGTCCTCCCACTGAATGTGCATCGCCGGAAATCCTGAAATAAATCCAGTAATAAATGCGAGCGCTTGTAGCTAGCTTATTTGTGAGATTTTGGAGAAAACCAAATCCAGCTTACACTATTATATAGGTTGCTCCCATCCATGCATGGAATAGCGGGCATTTGCTACCGTCACCAGAGGGTTAATGTTGAGTTATGCCAAAAAACACAGGCAACTGGATTTTAGTACAATCCGAACGACTTTCCCAACTGCAGCCAGCACTCTGTCTTGGTCTGGATCCAGGTCTAAATGACCCTCGCTGACGTCCCCGTCGAGGATTTCACAAACCTAATAGCAGGATTGCCAATACATGTATGCGGAGTTATAATTTTTTTGCAGCATAAGCCTAGAAGGCAACATGCCTCAGGTTCTAGCTGGCCGTGTCCGTATGGCACACCACCACCGCCTCCACACCGGTCTTGATCAGCATATTCGTGTGGCAGTAGAACACAGTGTACATGGATGAAACTACAACTTGTTTTTGTTAGCCACACGGGTAAACGACAAAAGATTGATAATGTTTTACCTTGCTCTAGCCTTGCTGAAATCTAAGGAAATGCATATTGCTACTGAAAATTGATCAGATACTACAACACGAACAATTTAGTTAAACTGAAAAATTTAAATGATGAATGTTCCAAATTAAACTTGGAATCATGACACTAGCAGTCACTACTCGCTAGTCGACTAGTCAAGGATAACATGAGCGCCGAACGTCCGACGACAGGAATTGCGTACAAGTGTAGTGTTGCTGATTGTGTACGTCCTAATTATGCAGAAGCTAGTGGTGAACTTGTATGCTTTGTATCAATTTGATATGAAGTTATGAGTCAATAAAGGCATATTTTATTTAAAAATCAGAATTGAACAATAATAAGTGACATCGCGAGGAACTCTTGGTTTCTGCAGTCCTGTTGTTCCAATGATCTCCAGTGTCCTACTAATTGGGCACCTCCTCTTCAATTTCTTTTTTTTTTTTGCGGGAAACCTCCTCTTCAATTTCATGAAAATTATTGTGGATATTAGCTATGTTCTAGCTCGGGCAGTATAGGACTTGTTGTGTGTGATGACTGATGACATAGGTGAGGTCTTTCGTCTTGGGATTTTATCCCAGTCCGATTCAGCGTGAAGGAGGCAGAGATCCACGCTTGCTGGGCTTTATGTTGGCATTCCGTTTCAAAAAGTTATTATTTTAGAAACAGACTGTTTGCATGTGTATGATTTTCTCTTAATTAGACCATATGTTGGATATATCTGCGTTGGTTGACCTGAAGAAGCTGGGAGGCTATTCAAGTGATGAGTCAACTGCCCAAGGCCGAGTTGGTGAAGATTAAGAGAGGGGCGAATAGGGTTGCACTTGGACATGATATTGCCAAGTTCTATTTCTGTATCAAATCTGATGGCTTGTTAGTTGGTGGTGTTCCATCGCGTGATTCCAATGTCTCCTTTCACTTGAAAAAAAACTTGAAAATACTTTTTTCTTGCGAATGAAAATTAATAATGTACTTCTTTTCTTGACATACTATTCGGATGAGCGAGAGCCACACGCAAACTAGATGCTTGGTGGACAGGTCATTCGCGTTGTGCGCGGTCCACACTGCCAATATATGAATGTGCTTAGATTTTCAGAATGCATGTAGTATCTTACATGTACATGCGTGGATGCTATCTGTTGACGTATAAATGTGTTGCCTAGTTTCTTTCATCAGATCGGTATTTTGGTTGCATTGGCTAGAGCATGCACTTCTACACTATCCTATTCCGGACTCGGGAGTCCAGCTATAAATGTTCAAACGTCCCACATGGTGAATTACCACTGCTAATAGTTTAGCACACACAAGACTGCTTATGGCTTAGCTTATAGCCTACAGGTGATGGAAGATGCATCTTCACTTTTATTTAGCTATATATATATATGAGATTTTGGAGAAAAACAAATCTAGGCTAACGGTGTTACATAGGTTGCACGCTGCAGCAGGCGTTTGCAGCGGTAGCAGCCATCACAGGCTTATATATTAGTTGTGTGCTTACATCGCAGGCTACTGAATTTTAGTACAACCGGACTGAATTTGTCAGCTAAGCCCTCAACCCTGCTTTCATGGATACTTTCGCCGAGGATTTCATGAACGTAAAAGTTCTGGGCAAACGGAAGCTACCTGGTTGGGATCAACATTTCTGTATTGGTCGGAGCGGCTAGAGGAAATTTTAGCTACTGGTGCATTCGAATGGAGTATATACCAACCAACAATAGACTACAAACATCCATGTTCTGCTGCTCTAGTTTCTTTTATCTGTATTAGTGTCTAATTGTCATGCAAATCACAGTGAAGCCTCTCTTTTCCCAAATTCTTTCTTATGAACTTCCAAATAAGCGGATCACAAAAGCTATGTATGAAGGAACATATTTCATTGCGAAATTGTTGTGGTAATGACAAGAAACAATATAGTTTAGTTACAACAAGGTTGCAGATTTGCATCGTCAGATAATTACCGGTAAATGAACATTGAAGGACAATGCTGTCATGCTGGATTCAAAACAAACAAGAAGGTGATAATTACTGGTAAATAAACACTGAAGGACAAGACTGCCATGCTGGATTCAAAACTAAAAATAAGGTACCAATGAGAAAGAAGGAACCACATATTTTCATCAACTCATGAGATGAACCTATTTGGTGATAGCCTCCCGCCTGGTGATGCAAAAAGAGTGGAGCCACTAGGCAAAGATGCATATATCCTTGACAAGTTGAATATCTAGAGAAAATGTAGTTTGCATGCTTCATGGCTGCAAAACATGATAATATGTCGCCGACTGTTGCTAGAAAAATAGAATAAAGTGAACAGTGCACATTTCAGTGACTTGTTCATTCATTTGGCAAAGGACGTAATTTGAACTATATACATTTGTAAGAACTTGTTCCCCAACCAGGCAACCACACCAGGAGCCTTTCCAGAACCAAGATTTGGTTAGATGCATCTATGACTATGCCATGACTCGATTGAGCTCCTTAAAAAAGCCATTCTGCGAAACAAATTATTTGAGTATCATGATTCAGCTTGGGACGAAATAAATAAACACATCCAGAATCCAACTGCACAATTGGAAACTGAGGCACCGAAATGCCATAACTTCCCAAAATTGGACGGTCCATACTGCTTCTCCCGTAGCCAATGTATGTACTCAATTTGAAGAGGATATCTACCATGATCAGAATAGTACTGATGTGAATGTTGGAGGTTAGACTGATGAGCTACATATGGTGCTGAGGACATGAGGTTGTGCTTCTCGACAATGGACAACAAATTGGTCTTTCATAGGGCTTTAGGTGATGTTTGCTTGTGATATGATCATCTGGAATGATAAAACTTCAAAGTTTCTCTCATATGCCTTGAGCTCACAATGGGTTAATTTAGATAAAGTATCATGCATTCAAACATATGCATTTGCTCGAATAGCCCGACAAATTACTCTAGAAGTAGAAGGCAATGCCCAAGCAAGCTCATTTGCTTTGTTTGTCCACTAGACTAGTCTACTGGAGTGAGTTTGTCCGCAGAACATTCTTGATCGAACTAGGCTTTTTTTTTGAGAATGACTACCCAGAAGGGGAGCCTTGGTGCAGTGGTAAAGCTGCTGCCTTGTGACCATGAGGTCATGAGTTCAAGTCCTGGAAACAGATGCAGCTCTCCTGGTACGTCTGCATTCTGCAAGAAGCATCGAGTCTTCCTCCCATCTGGCCCTTGCAGCCAACTCATGTGCTAATTTGTTTCTCTCTCTGGGGATAGTGCTAATGCGCAGTAGGATTCAAAAGCAGACAGAGCAGCCTTTATCTCACATATAACCAGAAAGCAGTCTTGAATGATTTGAACTCCCAATGTGCAGTTCTTTGGCAATCCGTGCACAGTCCGTTTGAATGCTTATGGGGCTTTTGCAAGCTGATGACAACGACTTCAGACCATCGACTAGGCATGTGTTGTTCTTTTACACCAAGAGTTATAAGTGCGGCAAATGCATGTATCATTGTAGCCATCTTTGATCTCAAATGAAAATCTTTTTGTTAAGATTGGTCATGCTCTGGTATTTCGATATATCTAGGACACTTATATCATAAATGCATCAAACTTTCTTAGTGTTTGTCACACATCATGTATTTCTTTTCTTTTTTTTGAATGGCACACATCACGTATTTCAGATGCATGGAGTTGCCTCCTAGCTAAAAATCCAGCTACAGAAGAATGTACATATCGAGCTTCATGTTGTCTTAACTCTCAAGTCTATAAAACAACCATGAAGCTAAGTTTATATTTTCATGTTTTCATGAAAATGGCCTTTGCTAAGTATCATTTTAATTTCCACAAGACATATTATAGCAAATCATCGATGATGACATAACTTCATACCCTTTTTATTGCAAATTTGCAACTATGGTATTCTCATATTACAGAAAATGTCATTGCCACTTTGATACAAAACCGTTACTACAGATGTCTTATGCGGTTGCAGCCTAGAGCCTGATCAACTCTTCAGACTACAATTCATAGCAGGTACTTCTTAGACTATGGTAGTGAACTTTATGATTCTGTTGTTCTCAAGGATATATCGTCATCGTCCTGAGCTTACATATACTCGCGCGCCTGGATGAACCGCTTGAACCAGTCAGCCAGTTTAATCCACACTTATCTGGCCTCATGGTTTGTTTGTGAACATTCTTGTGCCATGTCTAGTGAGCATGGCGTTGAGTTAACAATTTTCAGCTCAACAGGCCCAACAGCTCCCTTCTATTTCCATGTTCTCGAAAATATAGTAATAAGTGACTTTGTGTGGAATCAGTAAAATGCTTTAGTGGTTAAAATTTCCTACACACGATAAGAAAGTACTTCCGATGTCTCCTTCTCTGAAAACCAGAAAGCCCTTTTTTTCTTGACATCTCATTAGGATGAGCGATGGCAGCGTGCAAATTAGATGTTGGGTGGATGGATCATTGGTGTTTTGTGCAGCCAACACCACAAATATGTGAATTTACTTCGGTTTTAGAATTCATGCGTCCTGCATGTACGCGCGCAGATGCTACGCTGGTCCGGAGCCCAGCTATATATATGCAACCGTTCCACACGGTGAACTAGCACTTGCTCGTAGTTCAGCGCGCGCACACAGATTAAGGACCGCTTATGGATAGCTTACATAGTGATGGAAGATTCACCTTCTCTTTTGTTTAGTTATTTTTTGAGATATTGGAGAAAAACAAATCTAGGCTTACATTGTTATATAGGTTGTTCCCATGATCACATCCATGCATGCTGCAGCGGGCATTTGCTACAGTTAACATCATCAAAAGTTTGAGTTTTAGTTGTGCCTAATCTTAGACAACATAATTGCAGTACAACCGGAGTGAATTCCTTTACCGCGGCCTCAACTCCATCATGCCCAGAATCCTCGTCTATGTGGCCCTCGCCGACCTCCTCGCTGAGCAATTTATAAACCCAAGGAGCCAAGGAATTTGGAAGCCATTCCCGGAGGTACACACGTGATCGAGGGACCAGAGGACGGATTCTTTGGTGGAGCGGTGCTTCATCCTACACACTGATGGCGACGGATCTTGACGGCGTGGCGCAGTGCAGATTCGGAGTTCGCTGTGGGAGGATGGACTCGCGCAGGAGGACGACGCTGTCGGGCGTCGTGGTGGCGTCGATGGCAGAGAGACTTGGCACGGTACATGCAACAGTTCAGCTCTGAAGATGGTTTGGTGGCAGGTGGCTGCGGCGGCCTCATACCCGGCAGGCGTCCTGGTTGAGGAGGCGCCGGACTGGTAGGTGCCCCATACCCGGCAGGCGTCCTGGTTGGGACCTCAGGTCTTCGATGTTTAGGTTTGGCTGCGATGTCTGTTTGGTATTAGGCCCAGACTATCTGCGCCCCTTCATCAATTGGATAGGTGTAGCGACAGTTGTTGCTTAGACGGTGGCTTTAGTCTTGCTGTTGTATGGCTTTGTAAGGTATTGTGATAATAATTAATAAAGTGGCCGTATGCATCGCCCAGATGCAGAGGCCGGGGGTCATCCTCCTTTTCTAAAAAAAAAAATGAATTTGGAAGCTGCTTGTTGGTATCAACTTGTCCATGCTAATCGGGGCCGGTCAGAGGAAATTTGATGTTCATGTGATGTGATACAGCAGAGCAAACACCTAGATATTGGGCCACGTGAGGGAGTGGAGCAAACTTTATGCTTTAGTGAATCGTGTCTCCGCTAAGGATCATTTTAATTTCCACAAGACATTTTCTTTTACGAAAATGCAGTGATCACTGCTTTTCATTGAGTTTAGAGAGTGGAAATAGTACATAACAGAGCAGAGAAAAAGCAAACGAAAACCCCCAAGCTAAAGATACAAAACAGGGCCTCTTAGTCAGGCTCCCTGGCTGGGTCTGTCTATTAAGTACAGAACACGCTTTCGGCCAGCGTAAGACATATTGTATCAAAGCAACGGCACCGTAAACTTTACATTATTACTTTCATTCAGGAAACTATGGCATTCTCTCATTACTGAAAAACGTCACTGTCACTTGGCTACACCATTGTTGCATACAGAACTGTTATACAGCCAAACAACATTTCTTCATTAATTAATCAATGAACAATATACAGAAAACAGCTTCTCGGGATGTTTAGCGCCTGAGCAATCCTTCACATCCTACACTATATGGCAGGCACTCATGGCAGTGACCGGTATGACTCTGTTGTTCTCAAGAAGATATCAGGATTTACCTGAGCCTACATATACTCGCACGCATGGACGAACCGTCCAATCAGCCAGCCAGTTTATCCGCACTTACATGGTCTCATGGTCTCGTGGTTTGTTTGACATCATTCTTGCGCCAAGGCCAACGACCACGGCGTCGAGTTAACAGTTTTCAGCTTGACGGGCCCAAAGCACACTTCTTCTTTTTTTTTTTAACACCACCTTATATTAATTAACCAACCACACCAGTACACTCAATCGATACAATATTCACCACACAGGGCGGTACATCATTTACAAGAATACCATCTGATCTATTGTCAAAGCTATACTTAGGGATTAAATGTGCCACCATATTGGCCGAATGACTCATCTTTGACAATTGAAAATTGCTAATCAACTTCGAGATGCTCAACGCTTTCATCTTCAGGTCACGCATAGCAGACCTGTCATAGACCCCTGATGCAAGAGACGCAATCACAAAAGCGTAATCAGTCTCTAAAATTATAGGATTATGAAGAGAAATACCTATGTAGAGACCGGCAATGCAAGCCCTAAGCTCCGCTTCCTCCACGCTTTGACAGGCATCAATGAAATCCCACGACGAGACAATAACTTCCCTCTCCTCGTCCCTGACCACCACCCCCACACTGGCTTCTCTAATGCTCTCCATAAAGCTAGCATCGACATTAATCTTGAACCAACCTGCAGGAGGCGGAGACCAGCCCCTACTCACCTCCAGAGAATTAGGAACTCTGCTAATCCGAACCAACGGACCTTTTCCTTTATTTTTAAAATCCACCGGCATCGAAGAATGATATGCAACAGAGGACGCCCAATAGTTCTTCACAAAGCAAGCAGAAGCTGAAACTGATTCCTTTCCTTTACCAAAAATCAAATCATTTCTCAAGTGCCAGGCCCTCCAGAATAAGAATATAATTTGGTTTCGCATTACGGTGTTTAATTGACTCGGGAGAACAATAAACCAATCATACCCCGTATATCTGAAAACCTCCTCAGCGGGTAGAGCCCAAATGTTCCTCATGGCCATGCGAAGCGCACGCGCCTTCGGGCACAAGACAAGCGCATGAAAGGTATTTTCATCCTCCATGCCACGAATAGAACACGTACTAACAGAGGCTTGATGATGCGCCACTCTATTAACCTGTACGGCCAAGCTGTTGGAAGCAACCCTCCATGCAAAAATACGAATCTTCTAAGGAATGTTTGCCTTCCAAATAATATCCCAAATTTTCCTCTCCGTCCCTACCACCTCACTGGACTGCCCCTCATCCTCTTTTTTATCCTTAAGGGTGAGCGCTAACTTGTACGCACTCTTAACTGAGAACATCTCTGACTTTTCATAATGCCAAGCAACAAAATCCGCCTCCCCATTCGATTGGATCCGCAACCTCAGAATCTCCTCCGCATCATAAGGGTAAAATAGATGCCTAACCAGCTCGTCATCCCATCTCCTTTCTCCACTCATGAACAATTCCTCAACCCATTTGACTCTAGTTCTATTCTTCCTTGCAGAGATTTTAAGACCAGAAGCTCTAGGAAGCCAATTATCTCTCCAAATATGTATATTAGCCCCATCACACACTCTCCAAATAACTCCGGATTTAAGCAGCTCCAATCCATGCAGAATACCTTGCCATGTGGGAGAAGCCGACTGCGGGAAAGCTGTGTCTAAAATATGCCCCTGTGGATAATATTTTGCCTTGATCACTCTGGCACACAGAGATTCCGGATTCACCACCAACCTCCATGCCTGCTTCGCTAAAAGAGCCTGGTTAAATAATCTGAGATCCCGAAAACCCATACCACCCTCCGCTTTAGGCTTTGTCATTTTATCCCAAGCCAACCAGTGAGTCTTCCTTCTGTTTTCCTCATCCCCCCACCAGAAATTCCTTATAATCTGAGATAATTCCTCGCACAGAGACGCCGAAAATTTAAAAATACCCATAGCGTACACCGGAAGAGCTTGTAGAACAGATTTAATCAACGTTTCTTTCGCCCCACAAGAAGCATATTTCTCTATCCAGTCCGACAGAATTTTGAGGGCTTTGTCCTTAGTGGATTGAAATTTGCCCGCCTTCATTCAACCTTGAGGCACCGGTAAACCAAGATATTTGTCCTCAAATCCTTCCGCGGAAATGCACAAAATTACCATAACAGCCACTTGAGCTTCCATACTACATTTCTTACCAAACATGATAGAGCATTTATCTGGGCTCAACAATTGGCCAGTCCCTTTCTCATAGGTTGAAATAATATTTTTAATTGTCAACGCTTGATCAATGGCTCCCTTGAAAAATAAAAGACAGCCATCTGCAAACAATAGATGTGAAATACCCGGCGCTTGCCTATTCACCTTGAATTCCAGCAGAGCTCCTCTATTACACGCATCCTGTAACAACACAGAGAGAGCCTCGGCCACGAACAAGAATTAATAAGGAGATAGAGGGTCTCCTTGCCTGATACCACATGAAGGCGTAAAAGTCTCCAAGAGTTGGCCGTTGAAGCGAATAGAAATTTTCACAGATGTAACACAGGCCATAATCCACTTTATCCATCCACTCGCAAACCCCAGCGCACTCAACATACACTTCAGAAAATTCCAATCCACTCTATCATAAGCCTTAGCTAGATCAAGTTTATACGCACAAAACTCACCCCGCCCATCCTTAAGAGTGCTCAAAGAGTGCATACACTCAAACGCAATAAGCGCATTATCAGATATCAGTCTCCCAGGAATAAAAACACTCTGTGTTGGAGAGATCATACCATCGAGGAGCGGCCTCAATCTGTTCACGAGGCACTTTGAGATAATTTTATAAATGACATTGCAGAGGCTGATAGGCCGAAATTCTTTGATCGATTGGGGGTTCTTTACCTTTGGTATAAGAACAATTACCGTATCATTAACACCTTCCGGCATCATACCTGTATCAAAGAACTTTTTAACCGCACGAATAATGTCCTCCTTCAACACTCCCCAATTACGCTGAAAAAATCTTGCCGGAAAGCCATCAGGACCTGGAGCTTTAAGCGGGCCAATTTGAAAGAGAGCATCACTAATTTGCTGGTCCGTAAACGGTTTGCATAATTCACTATTCATTTCCTCGCTGACAAGAGGTTTTACCAATGGAATGATCAGAGAGGGATCAACCATACCATCGCCAGTATACAACTTTAAAAAAAACGAATTAGTGATGCTATGAATTTCCGCCACATCCTCAGTAACCGTGCCATCATTCCTTTTCAGGCTAGAGATAAAAAATTTCTTTGCTCTTCAAGTAGCCTTAGCTCTAAAGAATTTTGTATTCCGATCTCCCCATATAACTTTATCAATCCGCGATCTCTGTTTCCAAAACATTTCCTCTTTATAGAGCAACTCATCCATTTCCTTGAGAAGAGCTTTTTTCTCCATCACAGCAGCATGATCATTCCTGTTATAAAGCACCTTGAGTCTACTCCTAGCCAAATCAAGCTTTCTAGGAAGATAACCAATATATTTTCGACTCCAATCATGCAATTTTCCTAGCATTCTCTTGAGATTAGAAGCCACATCCTTCAAATCATCAATATACATACCTTCGTTCCAGCAAGATTTAATATGCTCTTCTAACACGACTCCTTCCCTCTCCTAGTATGCCTCGTATTTAAGCTGTTTAATAATTTTACCTTGCCAAGGCAACCCCAACAATTGAATGAGCAGAGGGCAATGGTCAGATCTTGAGCTAATAATATGAGACACCCTGCACTCCGGAAATAGCGCCGACCATTAAGGACATGCAACAGCTCTGTCCAATCTTACTCTAACATTTTTGGAACCCTGTTGCTTGTTGTCATAAGTCCACGGCATACCATGAAAACCCAAGTCAAAAAGATTACAATCAGAGAGCACACTCCTAAAATCAGCCATCAAAGAATTAGACCTTTTATTCCGGGGAAAATGTTCATTTTGCCACATCGCTTCATTGCAATCTCCAACCATGAACCATGGACCAGAACCCATAGGCTTAATTCTCCGCATAAGTTCCCACATGACGTACCTTTGACTAGCCTTAGGCTCATCATACATAAAGGTGCTTCTCCACTTTGCTCCATTAGCAGTACAGACGAACATATCAATGAAATGCTCCCCATATTTGTTCAACTCTATAGTATATGAATCATCCCAGAACACCGCAAGACCACCACCTTTCCCTGGAGAAGAATAGGCAAAAACATTACTCATACCCAATCGATAACGCAAACGCTCGACATATTCTTTATTTTTCCTTGTCTCAGAGAGAAAGATAACATTGGGTTGGTGTGTCTTAGAGAGACACACTAGCTCCTGAACTGTGCGAGGTTGACCCAAACCCCGACAGTTCCAACTAAGTGTTTTCATGGCTCCTGACGGGCGCTCACATCCGCGCCCGTCAGTTGACCGACAGCCCCATGGTCAGTAGCTTCCTTAGTGATCTCACCTACAACTCTCCCCTCCCCTACAGATTCTCTTTTTTTTTCTTGATTCACTTCCTCTCCCCCATCTACTTCCTTAGTTACATGAGTGACTATGCCATCTACCCCAACTACAGCCTCAACTCTCTCAACACACACTCTTTTACAAGCAGAAAAGTCCACACTCTCAGAACTAGTACTGTTCATGTTGATGATGAATTCCTGGCTGCCGTCGGGGCCGCGTTTCTTGGGCATCATTGTGTTTTCGAGGATGTCGACGAAGGCAGTTTTGCGGTTGGACAATTCACTCCCACTGTTAGGCGGAGTGGGCACCCCGAACATGGCATGCTTGACGCCGGCGTACTGCACCACAGCACGCTCCTCGCGCTCCTCCCTGTGGGCACGCTTCCAGCGTCCCCAAATGGTCTCCCTACCCTTGGCGTCGATGCTTGGCCGCAGCCCACCAGTAGCTCTCGCCTCCGAGTCTGCCTCCAAACCATCCCCAGGTAGAGCAGCATCAACAGACTGGCCACCCAGGTACAGTCTGGAGTCCCTCAGCTCCACCACCAGCCGAAATGGCAGGCTCCACCACGCCCTGGCTCTCCAGGGAAGCCGCGCCCAACGACTCCATCAGTTGCGGCCTGGGAGAAGCCGCCAAGCTCAGGGGAACCACCCCTTGGTCGCGGCCCCCACCAGTAGGAAGCGGCTGCACCAGGGCCGCCCCTTACCCGCACCGCTAAGGCCCTCCTGGCCCTGCTGAGCAGCTCTCACAGCCGAACTAGAGGCATCTATGTTGGAGTCGACGATGCCCTCGGCCGCCTGCACGGACGCCTCCTGCTAAAGCTTGTCCATGGCCCCATCCTTGGAGCCGGGGATCCAGAAGAACCGACCCCCCCCCCCCCCCCCGCCCCCCCAGGGAATAGCCCAGTACACGCATCCCGGGGTCCGACGCAGCCAACGAGCCAGCCTTCTCCCCAAGGCAAGCCGCAGCCAGCACTAGAGCAGCAGCCACGGAGAGCTGTTGGACAGCCGTGGCAACCACCGAGATCACCTTGTCCGGTAGCCTCGTGTTCTGCGCGAACACCTCATCTTACGAGGCCCCCGCCAGGCCCCAGAAGTCCAAATGATGCCGAACCGACCCACTCCAGGCCGGCGCCTTGAGGTCGGAGGAGTAGATCTCCTTGCGTTGCTCGGCCGGAATACTGCAGTGCTTGGCCGTCATGTGTCCCACGATACCACATGACAAGCAAAAGTTAGGCAGTTTTTCATATTTTACATTGAAGCTGATTTCCTCCGAGCTACCAAAGGGAGTGAAAGCAACGGACATCCAAAGCGGCTCATCCACCTTGTGAATAATCTGAACCCGAAGATGCTCAGCGACGATCTGGTGGTTTTGGTGCGCCACCGCCTTCACCTCACCCAGCTGATCACCAAGAGCCCAGCCGAAGGCCTCAGTCTTGAGTGGCACCGGCAACCCATGGATTTGTACCCAGACCAAAAAAGAGTCCAGGAACACGTCCACGGGGTTGGTCTTCCCGTCGAGCGCCGCGATCAGCACGGCGTTGTTCCTGAAATGCCACGGGCCAGCCCGAAGCACGTGCTTGAGGTCACCCTCCTCCGAGAATTTGATGACGAAGCACCCATCCTTGCTCTCGACCCGCTGAGCCACCGCATTGCCCCGCGGCTTCCAAGGGCCACGAAGATCGCCGACAACCGCCCTTGGGTCGATCGAGTACGGTGAGAGTACTCTAGCCACCGCAAGTTTCCCTGCCACCGCACGCATGGCGGCTTCCAAGTCGATGACGAGAGGTTTCAGGCCGGCTCTAGAACCGGCAAACACCTTGCTCTTGCCCGCCCTTCGGAGAGGAGGCGGAGCCACCGCCGCCGACGCGAAGCCGAAGGAGGCCGACAGCGTAATAGAGAGGGCTATGCCAGACGGCCCTCCCACTGCAGCCCCCGGCTGGCTCCTAGCAGGCTCAGTGACCATCTGAGACAGCGGCGAGACGGCCACCCCACCAGCCTGAACCAAAGCAAACTTCTGAAAATGATATTACTGAAATTTACATGTACATGGATTAAAATTCAGAGACTCAAGTTTGAACGATGATAAGGGAGCGAATCTGTAGAACTCTCTGGTTTTATTTGATAAAGGAACCGGCCTTATGGCTTTTTCTCTAAAAAAAAGATCTCGAACACCTCTTACATGGAAGGTTGATTTCCCTCGTTTTCTCGGCCGGTTTCGCAAATCAGCGGGTCAAATCTCTACTTCTGTAGTGTAATGAAGGAGCTCTCTTCTTCCAGGTTCGAAAATTGAACGTAATAAATGACTTCGCGCGGAATCAGTAAAATGCTTCTCTTTCAAGTAAGGTTGATTTCCTACATAAGAGAAGGTAACACTAATATTCTCCTTCACGAGGAAAACGTAACTGCCAATGAGACTCCCGGGTTGCTCTCGCGAGCGACTCGGGAGGCCCCCGCCGCCACCCTCCAGCCGCTTTCCCTCGCTCACCCCTCCCCTCGCCGTCGCCGGAGGAGGCCGCCGGGCTAAGCCCCACGGCGGACGGCGGACGGCGGCGGCGAGGCTGCGCGCAACTTCCTCTCTAGCCTGCTGCGCCCTTTCCTTTCCTGTCAGATCCAAAATTCACACCATGCATCTGCCTCCCTACTCGCTTGGTTGCGGGCCTGCGGCTGCCTGCCGTCTCTATGCATCAGCAGGCTCCTGCTCAGGCCCCTTGGTTGCTGGATGTGGCTGCTGGCCCTTGTGGACAGGTTGGCGACTGGATAAATTCGGGCTGCGAGGGCGTCCGTCACGGCCAGATCTAGTTGCAGGCTACACGGTGGGGTGCTTCTCTCCACATGGATGCGTGTGGCCTCAGATGGTGGTGCTGGTTGATCAAGATCCGGTCGGCCGGACGGTGTTGCCTGTATGCAAACTATGCTACAGTAACCTCCTACGGCTCCACGACGGCGGTGGTCACCGCAAGGTCTTTGGAGAGGGTTCATTTCTCCAGATCCGGTGGTTGACTTCAGCGGTGAGATACAAACTATGGTCAAAGGCTTGACGCAAAGGGATGGTGATGCAGCAGCGTCGGTCGAACATCGCATGTAACTGCTGGGATCGCGGAAAAATGATGGCGACAATACACAAGTGACTTCGATGATGGTGCTATGTGCACTCAGTCTTGAGCTCCGGGGTGAAGGCCTAGGTCTGGTTACCTCGCAATGGCGACGTTTTTTTTACGTCGTTACCTTCTTCAAGGCATTGTTTGCATATGCTTCGACTGATTCTTCAGGGTGAAAATCTAGATTTTGGGTTTGATGCTTGGATCCGGTGACGGCAACTGCGTCAACGTCGCTCCCTTCTTGAAGGCGTTGCTGTTGAAGGACCTCGTCGTTCGTGTGGAGTCATGAGATGATTGGTGCAGATATAGTTATTGCTATAGTTTGTCGATCGCGTATCTGATCACTTTGAAAAAAATTTCCTCGCCTACACATAGCTTTGGTCTTATATGACTTTGTCAATTGTTGGCATTTTTCTTTTTGTGTGCGTTGGTGTTGGCTATGTGCATCCTATCTATGTAGAGGCCGTGTGTGTGTTCATAGTGATTATATCCTCTTGATGCTCCATTTTTGACGCCGTTCTGGGAACGGGGGTACCCAGATATGCCTGTCTGCGGTCCACGGCGTGGCTCCCTCGACGGCCTGGTACGGCCCAATGGCAGGACCTACAAGACAAGACTTCGCGAGGGCCCCCCGGCCTCGCGAGGCGGACGACACCAAGACCTCCAGAGGGACAGCCTCCCCAGGCTGCCTCCCGAGGAGCGAAGATTTCTATGCAGATACCCAGCCTCACGAGGCTACGGTGACGTGAGGCATGACGACCATGTTCAGGCGGGCGCAAGTGGGCGCAGAGGAGACAGTTTCCCTTTCGGTGCTAAGGGAGCAAGGACGAGCACGGGTTCCCGAAGAATCCTCCAAAGGTTTCCATTCTGGTGCAACAAGACCAAGACCACGAGCTCGGCAGAACGGATGTCATCACCGAGCCCACCGCTGCGTCACGACCAGAAGTTTTGCAGGCGAAGACCACATTTCGTCAGGATAAAATGTACTACTTGTCCCCTTTCGGATTGGCCACTGTGGGATCCCTTCCCGCCTAAGTTTTCATGGAAGAGGACCAAGGCCACTATAAATATAGGTTAGCCACCACCGTAGAAGGGCCCTCGGATCGGATTCTTTCCACCCTCACCACCTGAGCCCTCGCGAGGCCGCTCAAACCACTGTACTAGTTCATCTTCAGCCTCCTCGTCAGGCCAATCCACCACAAAGCAGGAGTAGGGTTTTACACCGCAAGATGGCCCGAACCTGGGTAAACTGCCGTGTTCATCTGCTTCCCCGCTCACGTGCGCTCGACGTAGCTAGGCTGTAGGGTGGCGAGCAGAGACTTGAGGGGTTGAGATCTTCGCACACGCCCCAAAGTTCGAACCTTATTGGGTCTGCGGAGCCCTGAATCCGACATTTGGCATGCTAGGTAGGGGCGTGTCGAAGTCCTTCTTCTACCTCTGCTTCGTCTTCGCTTCGTCGCTCCCATGGCTGACGCACGCCGAGCCCGCGCCGAGCGTCGGGCTGCTTGTGTCGCCCAGACGGCACCGGTGGGCCGCGGTGTCCCTCGCTGTTTGGCCTCTCCCGCGGCCAACGCTGCCACTGACCCTGCTGCTCAACTACTCCGTCGCCTACCCCCGCCACGGCGTCGTTATGATGCCCCCGATTCAATCGTACACTAATCATACACTCAAATGTGTACGATCAAGATCAGGGACTCACGGGAAGATATCACAACACAACTCTAGACACAAATTAAAATAAGACAAGCTTTATATTACAAGCCAGGGGCCTCGAGGGCTCGAATACATAAGCTCGAATACACAAGAGTCAGCGGAAGCAAAAATATCTGAGTACAGACATAAGTTAAACAAGGTGCCATAAGATGGCTAGCACAAAAGTAGCAACGATCGAAAAGGCAAGGCCTCCTGCCTGGGACCCCCTAACTACTCCTCTAAGCCCAACTCCACGTAGAAACATCCTCGGGATCCTCTAGCTCCTGGACTCCATCATCTGGTTGCGACATCCGAGAAGAATGGAAAAAGGGGGAAAAGAGGGAGCAAAGCAACCGTGAGTACTCATCCAAAGTACTCGCAAGCAAGGATCTATACTACATATGCAATGGTATCAATGAAATGGGTAGTGTCTGTGGACTGAACTGCAGAATGCCAGAATAAGAGGGGGATAGCTAGGCCTATCAAAGACTACGCTTCTGGCAACCTCCATCTTGAAGCAGGTAGAAGAGAGTAGCAAGTGCAGCATCAAGTAACATCGCATAGCATAATCCTACCCGGCGATCCTCCCCTCGTCGCCCTGTGGGAAAGCGATCACTGGGTTGTATCTGGCACTTGAAAGGGTGTGTTTTATTAAGTATCCAGTTCTAGTTGTCATAAGGTCAGAATACAACTCCGGGTCGTCCTTTTACGGAGGGACACAGCTATTCAGATAGATAAACTTCCCTGCAGGGGTGCACCACATTACCCAACACGCTCGATCCCTCTGGCCGGGCACACTTTCCTGGGTCATGTCCGACCTCGGAAGATCAACATGTCGCAACCCTACCTAGGCCTAACAGAGAGGTCAGCACGCCAGTCTAAATCCTATGCGAGCAGGGGTCTGGGCCCATCGCCCGTTGCACACCTGCATGTTGCGTACACGGCCAGAGAGCAGACCTAGCAACCTCCATTACAAAGGAAGTTGCGTTACGCGGTCCAACCCGGCGCGCGCCGCTCAGTCGCTAACGTCTAGGAGGCTTCGGCTGATACTACGATGTCGAGTGCCCATAACTGTTCCCGCGTGGTGGTTAGTGCGTATAGGCCAGTGGCCAGACTCAGATCAAATATCCAGATCTCGATAAGCGTGTTATTTGAAGTATCCGCGGACGCCAACCAGGGACCATGCCCACCTGTCTCCTAGGTGGTCACAACCTGCCCTGTCGCTCCACCTCAAAGAATCACGCGGGGACTGTCGGGAACCCAGGTCCATCACAACCTGGATGGAGCCACCTGCCCCTTCAGCCCCCGCATCCGAACAGTAACATAAGTAGTGTGATAGTATATAGTATAAACCCGTGACCATCTCCTGAGTGATCACGACCCAGTAGTATAGCATGGCAGACAGACAAGAGTGTAGGGCCACTGATGTAATTCTAGCAACCTATACTAAGCATTAGGATTGCAGGTAAAGGTGTCAACAATAGTAGCAAAGACAGGCTATGCAGCAGAATAGGATTAACCGAAAGCAGTAACAGCTACACTACTCTAATGCAAGCAGTAGAGGGAAAGAGTAGGCGATATCGGGATGAACAAGGGGGGTTTGCTTGCCTGGAAGCTCGGCAGAGAAGGACGGTTCGCCAACACCGTAGTCGATTGGGGTAGCAGCAGTGGCGTCAGTCTCGAAGTCTACCGGAGAGAAGAGGGGGAAGAAACAATGAATACCAGAATACCAGAGCAATCAAAGCATAACATGGCAATACGCGGTGCTAGGGGTGATCTAACGCAGGGATAGGTGATATCGGCGACGGGGGAAAACATCCGGGAAAGTATTCCCGGTGTTAGGCATTTTCGGACAAACGGACCGGAGGGGGACGGTTGCAAGTTCGCTAAGCTAGGGACATGTGGCGGACGAACGGACTGCGTATTCGGATTCGTCTCGTCGTTCTGAGAAATTTTCATGTACAAAGTATTTTCATCCGAGCTACGGATTATTTTATATTAATTTTCAAAGATTTAAACAATTTCTGAAATTTCTGGTTTTATATTAATTCGAATTAAAAACAGAATATAATTTTGTCACCTAGTGCTACCCTAGCATGTGAGTATGACAGTGGGGCCAGTAGGGTTGGGTTGACCCGATCAAAGGTTGACTGGTCAACATATGAATAGTGTAAGTGGGGCCCGCGTGTCATTGTCTTTAGTTTAATAAAATGGTAATTAACCAGGGTGGTCCCACATGTCATTTACACTATACCTAACCACTACTTAGCCGAACTACTAATTAGCTAACCTACCTAAACAAGACCGGCCTCATCCACACACACACAAATACACACACAGCGCGCGCACGCACACACAACTACACACACAGCACGCACACACACTGGCGCACACGACCATGGCCATGGCCAGCAGCAGCAGCAGGCAGCGGCGGGCAGCAGCGGCACCTAGCGGCAACAGCAGTACTCGAGCAGCAGCGGCACCTAGCGGTAGCAGCAGTACGAGAGAAGCAGCAAGAGCAGCGGCAAGAACAACAGCAAGCATCGGCAGTACGCAGCAGCAAGCAGCCACGCGACGATGGATGGGCGAGGGCACATACAAGGCTCGGGCAGTGCGCGGCGGACGGGCACGGGCGCGCAGCCAGGGGGTGGCGCGGGCGCGCGCATGAGCAGAGTGTTGGGGAACGTAGCAGAATTTTAAAATTTTCTACGCATCACCAAGATCAATCTATGGAGTCATCTAGCAACGAGTGAGAGGGGAGTGTATCTACATACCCTTGTAGATCGCGAGCGGAAGCGTTCAAGAGAACGGGGTTGATGGAGTCGTACTCGTCGTGATCCAAATCACCGATGACCGAGCGCCGAACAGACGGCACCTCCGCGTTCAACACACGTACGGAGCAGAGACGTCTCCTCCTTCTTGATCCAGCAAGGGGGGAGGAGAGGTTGATGGAGATCCAGCAGCACGACGGTGTGGTGGTGGAAGCAGCGGGATTTCAGCAGGGCTTCGCCAAGCGCTACTGGAGGAGGAAGAGGTGTCACGGGAGGGAGAGGGAGGCGCCAGGGGCTGAGCTGTTTCTCCCATGCACCTCCCCACTATATATAGGGGTGGAGGGGGCTGGTTTCTTGCCCTCCAAGTCTATTGGGGCGTTGGCAAAGGTGGAAGGAAAGAAATCCCATCCTTTCCCTTCCCCACCGATTGTTATCCCCCTTTTTTAGGGATCTTGATCTTATCCCTTCGGGATATGATCTTATTCCTTCTAAGGGGGAATCTTGGTGCGCCTTGACTAGGGGTGTGGGGCCTTGCCCCCACTACCCACGTTCATGTGGGTCCCCCCATGCAGGTGGGCCCCACTCCGGAACCTTCTAGAACCTTCTCGGTACAATACCGAAAAATCCCGAACATTTTCCGGTGGCCAAAATAGGACTTCCCATATATAAATCTTTACCTCCGGACCATTCCGGAACTCCTCGTGACGTCCAGGATCTCATCCGAGACTCCGAACAACCTTCGGGTTACCGCCTACTAATATCTCTATAACCCTAGCGTCACCGAACCTTAAGTGTGTAGACCCTACGGGTTCGGGAGACACGCAGACATGACCGAGACGACTCTCCGGTCAATAACCAACAGCGGGATCTGGATACCCATGTTGGCTCCCACATGCTCCTCGATGATCTCATCGGATGAACCACGATGTCGAGGATTCAATCAATCCCGTACGCAATTCCCTTTGTCTATCGGTACGATACTTGCCCGAGATTCGATCGTCGGTATCTCGATACCTTGTTCAATCTCGTTACCGGCAAGTCTCTTTACTCGTTTCCGTAACACATCATCCCGTGAACAGCTCCTTGATCACATTGAGCTCATTATGATGATGTCCTACCGAGTGGGCCCAGAGGTACCTCTCCGTTACATGGAGTGACAAATCCCAGTCTCGATTCGTGCCAACCCAACAGATACTTTCGGAGATACCCGTAGTGCACCTTTATAGCCACCCAGTTACGTTGTGACGTTTGGTGCACCCAAAGCACTCCTACGGTATCCGGGAGTTGCACAATCTCATGGTCTAAGGAAAAGTTACTTGACATTGGAAAAGCTTTAGCAAACGAACTACACGATCTAGTGCTAGGCTTAGGATTGGGTCTTGTCCATCACATCATTCTCCTAATGATGTGATCCCGTTATCAATGACATCCAATGTCCATGGTCAGGAAACCGTAACCATCTATTGATCAACGAGCTAGTCAACTAGAGGCCTACTAGGGACATGTTGTGGTCTATGTATTCACACATGTATTACGATTTCCGGATAACACAATTATAGCATGAATAACAGACAATTATCATGAACAAGGAAATATAATAATAACCATTTTATTATTGCCTCTAGGGCATATTTCCAACAGTCTCCCACTTGCACTAGAGTCAATAATCTAGTTACATTGTGATGAATCGAACACCCATAGAGTACTGGTGTTGATCATGTTTTGCTCGTGAAAGAGGTTTAGTCAACGGATCTGCTACATTCAAATCCGTGCGCACTTTACAAATATCTATGTCTCCATCTTGAACATGTTCACGTATGGAGTTGAAGCGACGCTTGATATGCCTGGTCCTTTTGTGAAACCTGGGCTCCTTGGCAAGGGCAATAGCTCCAGTGTTGTCACAGAAGAGAGCCATTGGACCCGACGCATTTGGAATGACTCCTAGGTCGGTGATGAACTCCTTCATCCATACTGCTTCGTGTGCTGCCTCCGAGGCTGCTATGTACTCCGCTTCGCATGTAGAACCCGCCACGACGCTTTGCTTGCAACTGCACCAGCTTACCGCTCCACCATTCAAAATATACACGTATCCGGTTTGTGACTTGGAGTCATCCGGATCTGTGTCGAAGCTAGCGTCGACGTAACCCTTTACGACGAGCTCTTCGTCACCTCCATATACGAGAAACATATCCTTAGTCCTTTTTAGGTACTTCAGGATGTTCTTGACCGCTGTCCAGTGTTCCTTGCTGGGATTACTTTGGTACCTACCTACCAAACTTACAGCAAGGTTTACATCAGGTCTGGTACACAGCATGGCATACATAATAGACCCTATGGCTGAGGCATAGGGGATGACACTCATCTCTTCTATATCTTTTGCCGTGGTCGGGCATTGAGCCGAGCTCAATTTCACACCTTGCAATACAGGCAAGAACCCCTTCTTGGACTGATCCATATTGAACTTCTTCAATATCTTATCAAGGTATGTGCTTTGCGAAAGACCTATGAGGCGTCTCGATCTATCTCTATAGATCTTGATGCCTAATATATAAGCAGCTTCTCCAAGGTCCTTCATTGAAAAACACTTATTCAAGTAGGCCTTTATACTTTCCAAGAATTCTATATCATTTCCCATCAGCAGTATGTCATCCACATATAATATGAGAAATGCTATAGAGCTCCCACTCACTTTCTTGTAAACACAGGCTTCTCCATAAGTCTGTGTGAACCCAAACGCTTTGATCATCTCGTCAAAGCGAATGTTCCAACTCCGAGATGCTTGCACCAGCCCATAGATTGAGCGCTGGAGCTTGCATACCTTGTCAGCATTCTCAGGGTCGACAAAACCTTCCGGTTGTATCATATACAACTCTTCCTTAAAAAACCCATTAAGGAATGCCGTTTTGACGTCCATTTGCCATATCTCATAATCATAGTATGCGGCAATTGCTAACATGATTCTGACGGATTTCAGCTTCGCTACGGGTGAGAAAGTCTCATCGTAGTCAACCCCTTGAACTTGTCGATAACCCTTAGCGACAAGCCGAGCCTTATAGATGGTCACATTACCATCCGCGTCAGTCTTCTTCTTAAAGATCCATTTATTTTCTATGGCTTGCCGATCATCGGGCAAGTCAGTCAAAGTCCATACTTCGTTTTCATACATGGATCCTATCTCGGATTTCATGGCTTCAAGCCATTTGTCGGAATCCGGGCCCGCCATCGCTTCTTCATAGTTCGAAGGTTCACTGTTGTCTAACAACATGATTTTCAGGACAGGATTGCCATACCACTCTGGTGCGGAACGTGTCCTCATGGACCTTCGAAGTTCAGTGGTAGCTTGATCATGATCATTATCAATAACTTCCTCTCTAGCCGGTGTAGGCTCCACAGAAACATTTTCCTGTGCTGCGCTACTCTCCGGTTCGAGGGTCATCTCATCAAGCTCCACTTTCCTCCCACTTACTTCTTTCGAGAGAAACTCTTTCTCTAGAAAGGATCCATTCCTGGCAACAAAGATCTTGCCCTCGGATCTTAGGTAGAAGGTATACCCAATAGTTTCCTTAGGGTATCCTATGAATACGCATTTTTCCGACTTGGGTTCGAGCTTCTCTGGTTGAAGTTTCTTCACATAAGCATCGCATCCCCAAACTTTCAGAAACGACAGCTTAGCTTTCTTCCCAAACCATAATTCATACGGTGTCGTCTCAACGGATTTTGACGGTGCCCTATTTAAAGTGAATGCGGCAGTCTCTAAAGCATAACCCCAAAAGGATAGCGGTAAATCGGTAAGAGACATCATAGATCGCACCATATCCAATAGAGTGCGATTACGACGTTCGGACACACCATTACGCTGAGGTGTTCCAGGCGGCGTGAGTTGTGAAACAATTCCACATTTCCTTAAGTCCGTGCCAAATTCATGACTCAAATATTCTCCTCCACGATCTGATCGTAAGAACTTTATTTTCTTGTCACGTTGATTCTCAACCTCACTCTGAAATTCCTTGAACTTTTCAAAGGTCTCAGACTTGTGCTTCATCAAGTAGACATACCCATATCTACTCAAATCATCGGTGAGGGTGAGAACATAACGATAACCACCGCGAGCCTCAACACTCATTGGACCACACACATCAGTATGTATGATCTCCAATAAGTTGGTTGCTCGCTCCATTGTTCCGGAGAACGGAGTCTTGGTCATCTTGCCCAAGAGGCATGGTTCGCATCTGTCAAATGATTCATAATCCAGAGACTCCAAAAGTCCATCTGCATGGAGTTTCTTCATGCGTTTAACACCGATATGACCAAGGCGGCAGTGCCACAAGTATGTGGGACTATCGTTATCAACCTTGCATTTCTTGGCATTCACATTATAAACATGTGTAACATCACGTTCGAGATTCAATAAAAATAAACCATTCACCAGCGGGGCATGACCATAAAACATATCTCTCATATAAATAGAACAACCATTATTCTCAGATTTAAATGAGTAGCCATCTCGCATTAAGCGAGATCCAGATACAATGTTCATGCTCAAAGCTGGTACTAAATAACAATTATTGAGGTTTAAAACTAATCCCGTAGGTAGATGCAGAGGTAGCGTGCAGACGGCGATCACATCGACCTTGGAACCATTCCCGACGCGCATCGTCACCTCGTCCTTTGCCAGTCTACGCTGATTCCGCAGTTCCTGCTTTGAGTTACAAATATGAGCAACCGCACCGGTATCAAATACCCAGGAACTACTACGAGTGCTGGTAAGGTACACATCAATTACATGTATATCATATATACCTTTGGTATTGCCGGCCTTCTTGTCCGCCAAGTACTTGGGGCAGTTTCGCTTCCAGTGACCGTTTCCCTTGCAATAAAAGCACTCAGTCTCAGGCTTGGGTCCATTCTTCGACTTCTTCCCGGCAGCTGGCTTACCGGGCGCGGCAACTCCCTTGCCGTCCTTCTTGAAGTTCTTCTTACCCTTGCCCTTCTTGAACTTAGTGGTTTTATTCACCATCAACACTTGATGTTCCTTTCTGATCTCTGCCTCCGCTGACTTCAGCATCGCATATACCTCCGGAATGGTCTTTTCCATCCCCTGCATGTTGAAGTTCATCACGAAGCTCTTGTAGCTAGGTGGAAGCGACTGAAGGATTCTGTCAACGACCGCGTCATCCGGGAGATTAACTCCCAGCTGAGACAAGCGGCTGTGCAACCCAGACATTTTGAGTATGTGCTCGCTGACAGAACTATTTTCCTCCATCTTACAGCTGTAGAACTTATCGGAGACTTCATATCTCTCGATCCGGGCATGAGCTTGGAAAACCATTTTCAGCTCTTCGAACATCTCATATGCTCCGTGATGCTCAAAACGCTTTTGGAGCCCCGGTTCTAAGCTGAAGAGCATGCCGCACTGAACGAAGGAGTAATCATCGGTGCGTGTCTGCCAAACGTTCAAATCGTCTGGCAGTGCTGGGAGAGCAGGTGGGTCACCTAACGGTGCTTCAAGGACATATGATTTCTTGGCAGCTATGAGGCTAATCCTCAGGTTACGGACCCAGTCCGCATAGTTGCTACCATCGTCTTTCAGCTTGTTTTTCTCTAGGAACGCGTTGAAGTTGAGGGTAACATTAGCGTTGGCCATTTGATCTACAAGATAGATATGTAACATTTAGACTAAGTTCATGACAATTAAGTTCATCTAATCAAATTATGTAATGAACTCCCACTCAGATAGACATCCCTCTCGTCATCTAAGTGATTACATGATCCGAATCGACTAGGCCGTGTCCGATCATCACGTGAGACGGACTAGTCATCAACGGTGAACATCCCCATGTTGATCGTATCTTCTATACGACTCATGCTCGACCTTTCGGTCTCTTGTGTTCCGAGGCCATGTCTGTACATGCTAGGCTCGTCAAGTCAACCTAAGTGTATTGCTGTGTAAATCTGGCTTACACCCATTGTATTCGAACATTAGAATCTATCACACCCGATCAACACGTAGTGCTTCGAAACAACGAACCTTCGCAACGGTGCACAGTTAGGGGGAACACTTTCTTGAAATTTTAGTAAGGGATCATCTTATATATGCTACCGTCGTTCTAAGCAAATAAGATGCAAAAACATGATAAACATCTCATGCAATCAAAATAGTGACATGATATGGCCATTATCACTTTGCTCCTTTTGATCTCCATCTTCGGGGCTCCATGATCATCATCGTCACCGGCATGACACCATGATCTCCATCATCGTGTCTTCATGAAGTTGTCTCGCCAACTATTACTTCTACTACTACGGCTAACGGTTAGCAATAAAGTAAAGTAATTACATGGCGAATTTCAATGACACGCAGGTCATATAATAAATTAAGACAACTCCTATGGCTCCTGCCGGTTGTCATACTCATCGACATGCAAGTCGTGATTCCTATTACAAGAACATGATCATCTCATCCATCACATATATCATTCATCACATCCTTTGGCCATATCACATCACAAAGCACTTGCTGCAAAAACAAGTTAGGCGTCCTCTAATTGTTGTTGCAAGTTTTTACGTGGCTGCTATAGGTTTCTAGCAAGAACGTTTCTTACCTACGCCAAAACCACAACGTGATATGCCAATTTCTATTTACCCTTCATAAGGACCCTGTTCATCGAATCCGATCCGACTAAAGTGGGAGAGACAGACACCCGCTAGCCACCTTATGCAACTAGTGCATGTCAGTCGGTGGAACCTGTCTCACGTAAGCGTACGTGTAAGGTCGGTCCGGGCCGCTTCATCCCACAGTGCCGCCGAATCAAGATAAGACTAGTAACGGCAAGAAGATTGACAAATCGACGCCCACAACTACTTTGTGTTCTACTCGTGCAAGATACTACGCATAGACCTGGCTCATGATGCCACTGTTGGTGAACGTAGCAGAATTTTAAAATTTTCTACGCATCACCAAGATCAATCTATGGAGTCATCTAGCAACGAGTGAGAGGGGAGTGTATCTACATACCCTTGTAGATCGCGAGCGGAAGCGTTCAAGAGAACGGGGTTGATGGAGTCGTACTCGTCGTGATCCAAATCACCGATGACCGAGCGCCGAACGGACGGCACCTCCGCGTTCAACACACGTACGGAGCAGAGACGTCTCCTCCTTCTTGATCCAGCAAGGGGGGAGGAGAGGTTGATGGAGATCCAGCAGCACGACGGTGTGGTGGTGGAAGCAGCGGGATTTCAGCAGGGCTTCGCCAAGCGCTACTGGAGGAGGAAGAGGTGTCACGGGAGGGAGAGGGAGGCGCCAGGGGCTGATCTGTTTCTCCCATGCACCTCCCCACTATATATAGGGGTGGAGGGGGCTGGTTTCTTGCCCTCCAAGTCCATTGGGGCGTTGGCAAAGGTGGAAGGAAAGAAATCCCATCCTTTCCCTTCCCCACCGATTGTTATCCCCCTTTTTTAGGGATCTTGATCTTATCCCTTCGGGATATGATCTTATTCCTTCTAAGGGGGAATCTTGGTGCGCCTTGACTAGGGGTGTGGGGCCTTGCCCCCACTACCCACGTTCATGTGGGTCCCCCCATGCAGGTGGGCCCCACTCCGGAACCTTCTAGAACCTTCTCGGTACAATACCGAAAAATCCCGAACATTTTCCGGTGGCCAAAATAGGACTTCCCATATATAAATCTTTACCTCCGGACCATTCCGGAACTCCTCGTGACGTCCAGGATCTCATCCGAGACTCCGAACAACCTTCGGGTTACCGCATACTAATATCTCTATAACCCTAGCGTCACCGAACCTTAAGTGTGTAGACCCTACAGGTTCGGGAGACACGCAGACATGACCGAGACGACTCTCCGGTCAATAACCAACAGCGGGATCTGGATACCCATGTTGGCTCCCACATGCTCCTCGATGATCTCATCGGATGAACCACGATGTCGAGGATTCAATCAATCCCGTACGCAATTCCCTTTGTCTATCGGTACGATACTTGCCCGAGATTCGATCGTCGGTATCTCGATACCTTGTTCAATCTCGTTACCGGCAAGTCTCTTTACTCGTTTCCGTAACACATCATCCCGTGAACAACTCCTTGATCACATTGAGCTCATTATGATGATGTCCTACCGAGTGGGCCCAGAGGTACCTCTCCGTTACATGGAGTGACAAATCCCAGTCTCGATTCGTGCCAACCCAACAGATACTTTCGGAGATACCCGTAGTGCACCTTTATAGCCACCCAGTTACGTTGGTGCACCCAAAGCACTCCTACGGTATCCGGGAGTTGCACAATCTCATGGTCTAAGGAAAAGTTACTTGACATTGGAAAAGCTTTAGCAAACGAACTACACGATCTAGTGCTAGGCTTAGGATTGGGTCTTGTCCATCACATCATTCTCCTAATGATGTGATCCCGTTATCAATGACATCCAATGTCCATGGTCAGGAAACCGTAACCATCTATTGATCAACGAGCTAGTCAACTAGAGGCTTACTAGGGACATGTTGTGGTCTATGTATTCACACATGTATTACGATTTCCGGATAACACAATTATAGCATGAATAACAGACAATTATCATGAACAAGGAAATATAATAATAACCATTTTATTATTGCCTCTAGGGCATATTTCCAACAGTACTGTTGGGGATCGTAGCAGAATTTTAAAATTTTCTACGCATCACCAAGATCAATCTATGGAGTCATCTAGCAACGAGAGAGAGGGGAGTGCATCTACATACCCTTGTAGATCGCGAGCGGAAGCGTTCAAGAGAACGGGGTTGATGGAGTCGTACTCGTCGTGATCCAAATCACCGATGACCGAGCGCCGAACGGACGGCACCTCCGTGTTCAACACACGTACGGTTGGGAGAGACGTCTCCTCCTTCTTGATCCAGCAAGGGGGAAGGAGAGGTTGATGAGGATCCAGCAGCACGACGGCGTGGTGGTGGAAGCAGCGGGATCTCGGCAGGGCTTCACCAAGCACCAACGAGAGGGAGAGGTGTCACGGGAGGAGAGGGGGGCGCCAGGGGCTGGGGTGTGTCCTCCCTCCCACCCCTCCACTATTTATAGGGGGAAGGGGAGAGGGGGCCGGCCCCCTCAGATCCAATCTGAGGGGAGGGGCGGCGGCCAAGGGGGTGGCTTGCCCCCCAAGCCAGGTGGAGGCGCCCCCCACCCCTAGGGTTCCCAACCCTAGGCGCAGGGGAGGCCCATAGGGGGGCGCACCAGCCCACCAGGGGCTGGTTCCCTTCCCACTTCAGCCCATGGGGCCCTTCGGGATAGGTGGCCCCACCCGGTGGACCCCCGGGACCCTTCCGGTGGTCCCGGTACAATACCGATTACCCCCGAAACCTTCCCGGTGGCCGAAACTGGACTTCCTATATACAATTCTTTACCTCCGGACCATTCCGGAACTCCTCATGACGTCCGGGATCTCATCCGGGACTCCGAACAACTTTCGGGTTACCGCATACTAATATCTCTACAACCCTAGCGTCACCGAACCTTAAGTGTGTAGACCCTACGGGTTCGGGAGACACGCAGACATGACCGAGACGACTCTCCGGTCAATAACCAACAGCGGGATCTGGATACCCATGTTGGCTCCCACATGCTCCTCGATGATCTCATCGGATGAACCACGATGTCGAGGATTCAATCAATCCCGTACGCAATTCCCTTTGTCTATCGGTACGATACTTGCCCGAGATTCGATCGTCGGTATCTCGATACCTTGTTCAATCTCGTTACCGGCAAGTCTCTTTACTCGTTTCCGTAACACATCATCCCGTGAACAACTCCTTGATCACATTGATCTCATTATGATGATGTCCTACCGAGTGGGCCCAGAGGTACCTCTCCGTTACATGGAGTGACAAATCCCAGTCTCGATTCGTGCCAACCCAACAGATACTTTCGGAGATACCCGTAGTGCACCTTTATAGCCACCCAGTTACGTTGTGACGTTTGGTGCACCCAAAGCACTCCTACGGTATCCGGGAGTTGCACAATCTCATGGTCTAAGGAAAAGTTACTTGACATTGGAAAAGCTTTAGCAAACGAACTACACGATCTAGTGCTAGGCTTAGGATTGGGTCTTGTCCATCACATCATTCTCCTAATGATGTGATCCCGTTATCAATGACATCCAATGTCCATGGTCAGGAAACCGTAACCATCTATTGATCAACGAGCTAGTCAACTAGAGGCTTACTAGGGACATGTTGTGGTCTATGTATTCACACATGTATTACGATTTCCGGATAACACAATTATAGCATGAATAACAGACAATTATCATGAACAAGGAAATATAATAATAACCATTTTATTATTGCCTCTAGGGCATATTTCCAACACAGAGCTCCGGGCGCAGCCTCGGGAGGACGCGGGCGACGGCTATGGCGACAGATCGAAGGGGAAAATGAGGGGAATCGACGGAGAAGCTCACCGCGGAGCCTGTGGACGTGGTCACGAAGCACGGGGATGGCCGGACGCGACGAACTCGACAACAAGAGGCTGCAGATGTGGTGAGGAAGACGACCCGACAGCTAGGCTATGCGGCGTCCAGGCTTGATTCACTGGAGTGGACGAAGGAGTCAACGACGAGGGAGCTCCTAGGCATGTTGCAGCGACGAGGGGAGTCCGGTGGCCGCGGGATCGACGAGGTGGCGGCGACCATGCGCTCGGACGACAAAGAAAAAGAAAGGGGCGAGCGAGGGGGAAGAATGGGTGGCCTAGGGTTTGAGCGAGGGGCACGGGGGTGAGGCCTCGACCTTATCCTACCCGAGGACCTGTAGCGGCGCGGGGAGCTGGCAAGGTGCGGTTGAGACGCCGCCCTGGCTCGGTCGCCATTGCCAGGTGGAGGAGGTAGGTAGGGGCGAACGGGGAGCGGGCTGGGCCACAGTGTTGCGCGGCTGGGCCAAGTGCACAGTGCAGCCTGGCCTTTTCTTTTTAGTTTTTTGCTTTTTTTTCATCAATCCTTTCTGTTTTGCAATTTGTTAGGCCACAAAAATACTTTGGTAAAATATGGAATGGTGCCACATAATTACTTTGCATTATTTAGCATTGCCATAAAATGGTTTGGTATTTCATACAAATGCTTGGTAATTTTTATAATTTAAAAGGCATTTAAATTATTGCTTTAGCCACTGTTTATTTATTATATGGCAATTAAATATTTTATAAGAATTTGGTTTCTTCATCAATATTTTCTATGGATTATTTGACACATTTAGAACATTTTAGTTTTAAAGTTTGAAAACTTTTATTGTTTGCCTTGATTTTGGATTTGAATTTGAATCGGTTTCGAATCATCGCGAGATTAACAAAAGTAATCGTGGTGACATGGCCTCATTAGCATGGAATTAGTGTAGCCTAATTATCCGGGCGTCACAATTCTCCTCCACTACAAGAAATCTCGTCCCGAGATTTAAGAGGTGGAGTAAGGGGAAAAGTTCTGGTTACGAAATTCTAACGGGTCTCCTTGTTCTTGGTTGCACTTCTCGAAGAGGTCGGTCCATTACATTGTTGTCTTCATTTCTTTGCTTCGGGTCATCATGATGAAGTCGGCATCCTTTCTTCAGGATCTCCATCGTACTTATGGAAGAGTTAAGCGGTAAGACTCGGGAAGGACGGAGTTCAACACATGTTAGGTACGTGGGGGCTATCTCAGTGAACAAGGCATAGAGGCATCTCTCGAGTTGAAATTCAAGAAAGTCATCGAGAGGATAATAAGAAGGTGCAATCAGAAGTTTCAAGCAGATAGGCAATCATTCGTTGCCTGAACGGAGTGTGAAAGGGGTTCAGAGTAATGGGAATAAGTATTGTGTCTGATACCAGAATTGATGATCCTCTCGAAAGGTGCCTCGTGAATTACATACGAAGCCACGCATGAGGAATAAATTTGGAAATAGGGGGTGTACAGGAGAGTCAGGTTTCGATCCTGTGGAACTATGGGTTATGGGCCCACCATGGGAGTTAAAGGTAGAAAGAGCGGTGACATCTTGCATGGTTATGATAGCAAGGCTTGTCAGAGGATAGCCTATCAGTTATATCGGCAACAACGTCGGTACCAAGGGCGAGGGATGAAGAGAACCATTTTCCTGCTCGTTGAACGAGGCGGACCAATAGGCTAAGTTCCCGTCCATCAGTGGTTACCGAAATGTCATCAACAATAGTAACAGGGTCTGACTGACAAGGTTGCACACCGAGGTGTTTACATAAGCAAGGAAATATTACTGCTTATATCATATAGATCACAAGAAAGGTTAAACAAAACAATGGAAAGGAAAATGTGATTCTCAGATTAAACAGAACAATGGAAAGGAAAATGTGTTTAAACACATATTTCAGGGGTATATCCTTCCCAAGGACAAGCAGAGCATGATATCCACGACAGGATAGAAAGTAGAAAACCATTTAGGTAAGGGGAGAGGAATTTCATGACATTACCCAAACAACGGTGTTTGAATAATTGATAAAGAAAATTTAGCATTGTGCTTCAATTGTTTTTATTGAAAATTGGAGTACCACAGACATGGTTAGAGATAGCATTGGCATGGTCTTTGGGTAAAGATCAGACTATGGATACACAAAGGATCCATCGAAAATGACTTATCAAGTAAGTCATACAATTTCAGCAAGGAAAAAATGAGGATGTGGCCGACGGGCTCAGCGACAATTCATCGAGATTTCCATAAACATGGATTTCCATAATTATGTGAACAAGGAGATAACAATTATCAGATCATATGATATAATGATGTATGCTCGAGGAAAACATACACAAGTAAACATTGGTTGAAAGGTGCGCCCGAAATATGGGCCAAGTGGCACGATCAATGTTAGAATGGTGATTCAATAACCAAAAGACTTAGAATGAAACTATCGACCATACACTTCAAGCAATAGGGTTGCTAGCAGTTTTGAATTCCCGCATCATAGTCCAATTGTCGGTATTCCGATTAGAAACAACACGGGGACCAAGATATGAACGGGGATGGCGAGAAGTAATACTATATCAAGAATTCTTAAGAGGTGGTGAAACTCTCACAACATTCTTGACATAAAAGATGGTAATACTCCAAGGTAGAGAAGAACAAATGCTGGATAGCAAGGAACTCCAGGTATAACACAAAACACGAACAAGTTTGTGTTGGAAAGAAAGCAAGAAAGTAGTCGATGACAACACAAATTACCGGGGGACAAGGATGGTAATCCCTATCAGAAATTCGATTCATATCCTGGAAGAGCTCAAATTGTTGATGATGATCACGACACAATTGTCGAGAGATTTCATGAAGATGTAATCGATTGGCGATGACATCAAGTCAAAGGAATGATGAAGCGAAAGGTTATTGGAACCACGGGTATGACACAAATTTGAAATCAAGCTTGCTGCTCAAGGTGAAATGGTATTACAAGGAAGATCGACGTAAGCTTTGCTCATCGTCGAAAATTGTGCTCCGGGAAGTAGGACCAGGTAGCACAGTTAAAATTTAGCACGATAATGATATAGCCGAGCAGGCTAGGAATGACGTGATCGAGTACAAACTCATAAGTAAATAAGATTACTAAGAGTTATTGAATCGCAGTGCGGATTTGATTTAGTTATGGGTGTTCTCGAGTGACTAACCACCCAGAACCCAGGAAAAATTGGAATCGGTGGGAATTAATACTTGATGGGGGCTCATATTTAAGCAACAAGATTTTGTGCTATTATCGAGATACCAGAGGGTATTACCCGAAGGTAGAGCGGAATGGAGGTTGGACCGGTGAAATGATACGCAGTAGACAAGTACTTTAACTTCTCCGAGAAATGGAATCGAGGGAGAACAATATGTTCGGAACCACATTGGCAATGATCAATCCACAGATACAAGATGAACTTATAACAGGGGGTAATTATTTTTACGAGAAGCTTCCACGATATTTCTACATCGTGTCCATGGGCATGAACACAAAGTTCAAGGTCGACTCCCACTTCTTCAATGCACAACTTATCATTCACTTCTCGCTTTCGAAGAAGTTGTAGTGTTGAAATTTTATCTGACAAAAAGCCAGTAGAGTATAACTCGCATAACTTACGAGCTTACACATATTAGGGAAGGCATAGGTTCAACCCATCGGGGCATCTTAGGAACATATAACACAAACTTCAGGAGTAAATTATACCAGCTCGACAGCAGAGCATGGTTGAGAAAGTAGAGGATACAATTTACCAAAGGCAATATGTAATAGGGGAAGAACGCACAAGGTAATTGAATATGGATGACACTGTCGGATAATAATCCAACAAAGGACTTGACATTCCATAACGGAGCTGATGTGAGCATCGGCACACAACCAGAAGAAGAAAGAATGCAAGGGGATCAGATTATAGAAACAACTGACTAACTCAAAGCTCAAATGTAAAGGAATTGTGATTTCCAATTCAAGGGCTCAAAAGCAAACGCTCTGATTATGGATGGATAAGTTGAGTAGGCTTAGGGGTACCATCGATGGCAATTTGATTGCTCGAGATCCAGCTCATCTTTAAAATGATGTCTGAGCCGGAAGGATGAAATCTAGGATCTGATTGAGGAGCATTCGCAACATATTGAATCAACGGACTCAAAATGATAATGACAAAGGATGTCAATAAGATTTCTAGACTTCTGAGATTAACCATAATGCAAGCAAGTAAGAATTTCCAGAGCAATAGGCTGCTCAGGATTTTCGGAAGATCGAATGGTATTTCAAAGACTTTTGCGAAACACATGAACTATTGGGAATGAGCGGATACTCGACAAGTGCGAGGAATTATCCGTAGGGGTATTCATGTGGCAAAGAACTGTAAGGTGGTAGGCACAAAGTATTCTCTGAACAATACAGAGAATTTCAGGGTATCATGTAATAACAAGATCAATGGGGAATGATTGTGTGAATGCAAGTGTACGTGGTTATCCATAGGGGTTTATCGATGGAAGGGAATTGCAAAAGCGATGGCACAAGTCTGGGGAGAACATCGGAGAGTATTGTCAGAATCTTCTGGTGAAGCAGTTGATCATCTGGAATGAAGGGCTCTCCGGCAAGAAGTGGGTACAAGAACCTAGAGTTAGATTTAGTAAAATCATTTAACCCGAATAGAAGAGAGATCAGAGTCCCAGAGTATAGACGAGGAATAAATGATCCTAATACCACCCAATGGCGACGTGGGCCCGTAAGCCACACAGCCATGTTAGAAAAAGTTTTGCAATGTCTAGACTCGACTTCGGCCAAGGAGTGTGGAAGGGGGATTCCTACAGGCAGTCGGCTCTGATACCAACTTATGACGCCCCCGATTTAATCGTACACTAATCATACACACAAATGTGTACGATCAAGATCAGGGACTCACGGGAAGATATCACAACACAACTCTAGACACAAATTAAAATAATACAAGCCAGGGGCCTTGAGGGCTCGAATACATAAGCTCAAATACACAAGAGTCAGCGGAAGCAAAAATATCTGAGTACAGACATAAGTTAAACAAGGTGCCATAAGATGGCTAGCACAAAAGTAGCAACGATCGAAAAGGCAAGGCCTCCTGCCTGGGACCTCCTAACTACTCCTCGAAGCCGAACTCCACGTAGAAACATCCTCGGGATCCTCTGGCTCCTGGACTCCATCATCTGGTTGTGACATCCGAGAAGAATGGAAAAAGGGGGAAAAGAGGGAGCAAAGCAACCATGAGTACTCACCCAAAGTACTCGCAAGCAAGGATCTACACTACATATGCAATGGTATCAATGAAATGGGTAGTGTCTGTGGACTGAACTGCAGAATGCCAGAATAAGAGGGGGATAGCTAGGCCTGTCGAAGACTACGCTTCTGGCGACCTCCATCTTGAAGCAGGTAGAAGAGAGTAGCAAGTGCAGCATCAAGTAACATCGCATAGCATAATCCTACCCGGTGATCCTCCCCTCGTCGCCCTGTGGGAAAGCGATCACCGGGTTGTATCTGGCACTTGAAAGGGTGTGTTTTATTAAGTATTCAGTTCTAGTTGTCATAAGGTCAGAATACAACTCCTGGTCGTCCTTTTACCGAGGGACACGGCTATTCGAATAGATAAACTTCCCTGCAGGGGTGCACCACATTACCCAACATGCTCGATCCCTCTGGCCGGGCACACTTTCCTGGGTCATGTCCGGCCTCGGAAGATCAACACGTCGCAGCCCTACCTAGGCCTAACAGAGAGGTCAGCACGCCGGGCTAAATCCTATGCGCGCAGGGGTCTGGGCCCATAGCCCGTTGCACACCTGCACGTTGCGTACGCGGCCGGAGAGCAGACCTAGCAACCTCCATTACAAAGGAAGTTGCGTTACGCGGTCCAACCCGGCGCGCGCCACTCAGTCGCTGACGTCTAGGAGGCTTCGGCTGATACTACGACGTCGAGTGCCCATAACTGTTCCCGCGTGGTGGTTAGTGCGTATAGGCCAGTGGCCAGACTCAGATCAAATATCCAGATCTCGATAAGCGTGTTATTTGAAGTATCCGCGGACGCCGACCAGGGACCAGGCCCACCTGTCTCCTAGGTGGCCACAACCTGCGCTGTTGCTCCGCCTCAAAGAATCACGCGGGGACTGTCGGGAACCCAGGCCCATCACAACCTGGATGGAGCCACCTGCCCCTTCAGCCCCCGCATCCGAACAGTAACATAAGTAGTGTGATAGTATATAGTATGAACCCGTGACCACCTCCCGAGTGATCACGGCCCAGTAGTATAGCATGGCAGACAGACAAGAGTGTAGGGCCACTTATGTAATTCTAGCAATCTATACTAAGCATTAGGATTGCAGGTAAAGGTGTCAACAGTAGTAGCAAAGACAAGCTATGCAGGAGAATAGGATTAACCAAAAGCAGTAACAGCTACACTACTCTAATGCAAGCAGTAGAGGGAAAGAGTAGGCGATATCGGGATGAACAAGGGGGGTTTGCTTGCCTGGAAGCTCGGCAGAGAAGGACGGTTCGCCAACACCGTAGTAGATTGGGGCAGCAGCAGTGGCGTCAGTCTCAAAGTCTACCGGAGAGAAGATGGGGAAGAAACAATGAATACCAGAGCAATCAAAGCATAACATGGCAATATGCAGTACTAGGGGTGATCTAACGCAGGGATAGGTGATATCGGCGAAGGGGGAAAACATCCGGGAAAGTATTCCCGGTGTTAGGCATTTTCGGACAAACGGACCGGAGGGGGACGGTTGCAAGTTCGCTAAGCTAGGGAAATGTGGCGGACGAACGGACTGCGTATTCGGATTCGTCTCGTCGTTCTGAGAAACTTTCATGTACAAAGTATTTTCATCCGAGCTACGGATTATTTTATATTAATTTTCAAAGATTTAAACAATTTCTGGAATTTCTGGTTTTATATTAATTCGAATTAAAAACAGAATATAATTTTGTCACCTAGTGCTACCCTAGCATGTGAGTATGACAGTGGGGCCAGTGGAGTTGGGTTGACCCGGTCAAAGGTTGACTGGTCAACATATGAATAGTGTAAGTGGGGCCCGCGTGTCATTGTCTTTAGTTTAATAAAATGGTAATTAACCAGGGTGATCCCACATGTCATTTACACTATACCTAACCACTACTTAGCCTAACTACTAGTTAGCTAACCTACTTAAACAAGACCGGCCTCATCCACACACATACGCACACACACAGCGCGCGCACACACACACACAACTACACACACAGCACGCACACACACTGGCGCACACGACCATGGCCGTGGCAAGCAGCAGCAGCACGCAGCGGCGGGCAGCAGCGGCACCTAGCGGCAGCAGCAGTACTCGTGTAGCAGCGGCACCTAGCGGCAGCAGCAGTACGAGAGCAGCAGCAAGAGCAGCGGCAAGAACAGCAGCAAGCACCGGCAGTACGCAGCAGCAAGCAGCCACGCGACGATGGATGGGCGAGGGCGCGTACGGGGCTCGGGCAGTGCACGGCGGACGGGCGCGGGCGCGCAGCCAGGGGGTGGCACGGGCGCGCGCATGAGCAGAGCTCCGGGCGCAGCCTCGGGAGGACGCGGGCGACGGCTATGGCGACGGATCGAAGGGGGAAATGAGGGGAATCGACGGAGAAGCTCACCGCGGAGCCTGTGGACGTGGTCATGGAGCACGGGGATGGCCGGACGCGACGAAATCGACAACAAGAGGCTACAGATGTGGTGAGGAAGACGACCCGACGGCGAGGCTATGCGGCGTCCCGGCTTGATTCACTAGAGTGGACGAAGGAGTCAACGACGAGGGAGCTCCTGGGCATGTTGCAGCGACGAGGGGAGTCCGGTGGCCGCGGGATCGTCGAGGTGGTGGCGACCACATGCTCAGACGACGAAGAAAAAGAAAGGGGCGAGCGAGGGGGAAGAATGGGTGGCCTAGGTTTGAGCGAGGGCACGGGGGTGAGGCCTCGGCCTTATCCTACCCGAGGACCTGTAGCGGCGCGGGGAGCTGGCAAGGTGCGGTTGAGACACCGCCCTGGCTCGGTCGCCATTGCCAGGTGGAGGACGGAGGTAGGGGCAAACGGGGAGCAGGCTGGGCCGCAGTGTTGCGCGGCTGGGCCAAGTGCACAGTGCAGCCTGGCCTTTTCTTTTTAGTTTTTTGCTTTTTTTATCATCAATCCTTTCTGTTTTGCAATTTGTTAGGCCACAAAAATACTTTGGTAAAATATGGAATGGTGCCACATAATTACTTTGCATTATTTAGCATTGCCATAAAATGGTTTGGTATTTCATACAAATGCTTGGTAATTTTTATAATTCAAAAGGCATTTAAATTATTGCTTTAGCCACTGTTTATTTATTATATGGCAATTAAATATTTTATAAGAATTTGGTTTCTTCACCAGTATTTTCTATGGATTATTTGACACATTTAGAACATTTTAGTTTTAAAGTTTGAAAACTTTTATTGTTTGCCTTGATTTTGGATTTGAATTTGAATCAGTTTCGAATCATCGCGAGATTAACAAAAGTAATCGTGGTGACGTGGCCTCATTAGCAGGGAATTACTGTAGCCTAATTATCCGGGCATCACAGTCATCTTCCCACGTCCGCTGCGGGCCGGCGAACGCGCATGCCACACTGCTCATGGCGCGCGAGCAGCTGCGTTACCGCCCCGCCAATGACCGCTACGACGACTGGCTTGGCCGCATCGCTGAGCTCGCCAACGCCGCCGGCGAGGTCCCCCGCCGTCCCGCTCACTCCGCCCCCCGCCATCCCTGGCGGGCGACATGGCCCACGGCGCGCCTCCTCCTCCTCCTCTGCGCGGCGCCGACCCCGAGCCCAGGCGTGATGCGCACCCGCGCGACCATCCACGTGGAGCACCGGCACGGGATGAGGCAAGCTGCCAGGTGGTGCAGCGGCCGACAGCTGAAGCACGCGCGCTCCCTGTGCCAGCACCAGGACCACGTCCCGCCGGAGGTCGCGGTGCGTGGACGTCAAGACCGAGCTCCCCCCGCACATGCTGCGCCCGTGAGCGCGGCGGGCTGCCGCGCCTTCACCCCAGAGCTGCGCCGCATCGTCTGGCCTGGCAAATTCAAGCCAGACCTGCCTCCACGATATGATGGCACCCCCGACCCTGCGGACTTCCTCCAGCTCTACGCGTTGAGCATCGAAGCGGCAAACAGCGACGAGAAGGTCATGGCAAACTAGTTCCCCATGGCCCTCAAAGACGGCGCGCGTTCTTGGCTCCTGCACCTCCCGGAGGGGTCGATCTCCTCCTGGGTCGAGCTTCGCGAGCGCTTCATCGCCAACTTCCAGGGCACCCGCGACCGCGCTCCTGCAGTGGGTGACCTGCGACGCGTGAAGCAGCAGCCGGGCGAGACCCTGCACAAGTACATACAGTGCTTCACGAATGTTCGCCTCAAGATTCCAAAGGCGTCGTATGAGGCCATCATCTCGGCGTTCACTGATGGCATCTGGGGCGTCAAGATGAAGGAGGAGCTCGCCATCCACGAGGACCTGTGCTCGGCCCTGGAGATGTTCAACCTGGCGAACAAGTGCGCAAGGGCCAAGGAAGGCCGCCTCTCCCTCCTTGAGCTTTCGGAGGCCGATCCTGAAGACAAGAAGGCCAAGGCTAAGAAGGAGAAGCGCAAGGGCCCCGCCGTGCTGGCAGCGGAGCCCGAGATGAAGCGTGGCCACGACCACGATGAGCCTCCCAGGGGCAACCTCCCGTTCTGCATCTTCCACAATATCCACAGCCACAACACCAACGACTGCCAAGAGCTCAGGGCGTTTCGTGACGGGCGCCTTGGCCGCCGCCCCGAGCGCGGCGACCGTGGAGGAGGCCATGGCGGAGGCCACTAGGATAACCGTGACCCCCGCCAGGATTGGCGCGACCAGCCTCGCGAGGACCGCTGGCAGGGCCAGCCTCGCGATGGTCCTTGGCGAGACCGGCCTCGTGAGTACCGCCCTCAAGGCAATGCCAGCCTCCCTCCGCCGCCGCCGCCGCCAAGGAGAAATGACGACAACCGGCAGGATGATGGGGCTGGGGGCTTCCAGGAGCCTCGGGCGATCGCCTGCATCTTGGGCGGTGCCCAGGCCCCCGCGTCTCATCGCATCTTCAAGCAGTTCTCTCGTGAGGTGAACGCGGCCCTCCCGAAGCTTGAGGCCGCACGACCCCTCAGGTGGTCACAGAACGCCATCACCTTCGACTCCGAGGACCACCTCAAGTGCTCAGCCACCGCTGGCGTGCTCCCGATGCTCTGCACGCCTACCATCAGCAACATCCTCGTCACCAAGACCCTCATCGACGGTGGCACTGGGCTCAACGTTCTTTCTATTGAGACGTTCGAGATGCTCCAGGTGCCCTACGACCAGCTCATGCCAACCAAGCCATTCTCTGGGGTGACCGACGGCTCCACCGTCCCCCTGGGGCAGGTACGCCTCCCAGTCACCTTCGGCAAGCACGACAACTACCACACCGAGCTCATCGACTTCGACGTCGCCCACATCGGCCTCCCGTACAATGTCATCCTGGGGTATCCGGCCCTCGCCATGTTCATGGGAGGAACCCACCATGGTTACAATGTCCTCAAGATGCCAGGGTGCAGCGGCGTCATCACGGTCGCTTGCAATGAGAAGGACGCTGTCTGCTCCCTTGAGAGCGCCTATCAAGCTGCGGCGGCTGAAAACTCTGACGGAAAGGGTGACGTCCTACGTCCCGAGGCCACCCCCAAGAAGAAGAATCAGATTCTCCCCAAGAGTCGTCAGGAGGCTGGGACGCCCGTTGGTGGTGCCTCAGGCTCCGCGCCCGCTACTGGGGCACCTCTTCCTCCCGCATAGGAAGGCGCGCCCGGTGCCTCCCTCTGGACGGGCTCGAGGGCTTCCGTCTGGAGAGCTTCTGACCTGACCAGTGCGACGAGGGAGGCGCACAGGCACCACTAGGAGGCGTGTCTTGATGCGCGCCCCCACCAGCAGGGAGCAAGGCGCGAGGCGCCAGACGCGCGAGAGTTCATCACCAAGGCGATCGAGGAGCTTCAGGAGGCACGAGCCATGCGCGGCGAGCCTCACCCCGTACCACCCAGTGCAGCTGCCGCCCCTGACATGGGTGGCGAGCTGCGCGTCTGCGTCAACATCCCAGGCCTCAACAGGGCCGCATCGCAGGACCTCATCTGGCCGTCCCGCGTCGGCCGGAGCGGGGGCTACCCCTGCAACTACGTCTGCATGTCGTTTGGCCTGCTGAACATGGGCGCCTCAAGCCAGCGCTTTACGCAGCGTGCTATGGCGTCTCACGAGGCCAGGCGCTTGGCGGTCATTTCTCAGGAGGTCCCGGGTTCGCGCGAGCCCCCCGGACCTCGTGAACCTCCCAGGCCTCAGGAGTCGACCGGCTCGTGAGGAACGATCTCCATGGCACGCGTCTTCAGCTACCTCGACGTTTCTACAACACTGGTGCCAGCGCTTGATCATGTATCGCATCTGGAGTTACCTCTGCGGGCTCCGCGCGTTGCCAGCTCTCCCCTTGAATGTCCCACAAGAGGGGGCTACCGGCACGGCGCCTGTACTCGGGTACATCCTTGCAGCGATGATAAACCTAAGAGACTGAGCTCTGACTCACGGGCCGGCCCCGCGCATGTCACCTCACCAAGTCCTTAGTGCCTTCGTCTTCTCGCGGAACGATCACGAGCAGATCAGCAAGCGCGCGCCGCCCCTTGTGTTTCGTGACTAACTAATACGCAGGGGCCTCAGGAGACAGGACCTCGTGATCAAGTGGCGTTCCAGCTCGCAAAAGGCTAAGTAAAGTTATACGCTGCATGCCGCCGAGTACGGCCTCCCCTAAGCACCTCCGCGAGGCGAGCCATCCATCTTTTATGCAAATCGCTTGCACGTTAAAAGGGGGGCCCTTGAGCATCGCGCCTCAAGAGCCCCTACTGGCTTTCGAGCCCTCACCCCCTGGCCTTGACCATGGCATCGCGACCTGGCATACCAGCGGCGGCTGAGTCCCGCTCGAGGGCCGGGTCCTAAGGACGTAGAGCAATATGATGGGTAAAGAAAGGGGGGTCGCCTGCCTCGCAAGGGAATGCAGGGAGAGGGGTGTGGCCCGGTGACGCTGACATTCGTTCTTTTGGAATATGATGAGTATCGGTCTCCTCACGCACCTCTAGCGGGGTTTACCTTAATCCATTACAGAACAGGGGACACACACAAGGCCAAAAAAGCTCCATAGAAGCTCGCCCTCGCAAAGGAAGAACCGCCGCGGACCACAACCTCGCCAAGCTAAGTTATCCTATGCACACCAGCATGACCCTTACCGCCGGCGCTTTATTCTTTCGCGACCTCGCTTGGGCAAGGGATCCCCCTTTTTAATCATCCGGCAGCCGCTTGCGCGCCAAAGGGGACCTCTTGAGCATCGCGTCTCAGGAGCTCTTAGCAGACCTTGGGTCGCTCACCTCCTGGCCTTGCACATGGCATCGCGACCTGGCATACCAGCGATGGCTGAAGCCTACCTGGGGACTGGGTCCTGTCGACGCAGAGCAACACGCTATCGCGAGACCAAAAAGGGGACCAATGCCCAAGCAAGAAACACGAGCGTAGCCAAGAGCATGAACCGGAAACATTAATATAAAGGCGCAAGCGCTGTGGTTCTTACACGCCCCCTCGGGGCCCCTCATGGTTCTGATACAGGGAATAAAGCAAAAGAAAAGGCCTCCTGAGGGCCGTGGCTCGGAAGGCGCAGGCTCCGGCGTCCCAGTACCCCCACGGTGTCCTCCTCCTCCTACGCCCAGACACGGCGGCGCGGCGGCTCGTCATAGTCGTCGTCGCTCGAGCTCGTCCTGGAGGAGGTGTCACCGCTGCTGGAGGTATCGCGGACAAAGCCAAGGGGAAGTTCACCGCCGAGGGCTTCGCCGCCATTGTTGCCGCCCCTGGGGCAGCATTCCAGGCGTTCGTCGTCTTCTCCGAAGACCTTGAAGAAGAGCATCGACGCCCCGTCGTACTTGAAGTGGAGGCGTCCACGTCCCGTCAAGCACCACGCGTCGAGCTTGGCCCGTAGGCGATTGGGGCCCGCGGCGCTTCTGCCTTTCCTCTTTGGCTTTGCGCCAAAGCCAGCCCGAGCGGGCCTTGGGCCCGGGGGCTACTGTTGGCGTTCTGGGAACGGGGGTACCCAGATCTGCCTGCCTGCGGCCCACGGCGTGGCTCCCTCGACGGCCTGGTACGGCCCAGCGGCAGGACCTACAAGAAAAGACCCTCGCGAGGGCCTCCCGACCTCATGAGGCAGACGACACCAAGACCTCCAGAGGGACGGCCTCCCCGGGCTGCCTCCCGAGGAGCGGAGATTTCTATGCAGGTACCCAGCCTCACGAGGCTACGGTGACGTGAGCCATGACGACCATGGCCAGGCGGGCGGGCGCCAGCGGGTGCAGAGGAGACAGTTTCCCTTTCGGTGCTAAGGAAGCTAGGACGAGCGTGGGTTCCCGAGGAATCGTCCAAAGGTTTCCATTCCGGTGCAACAAGGCCAAGACCACGAGCTCGGCAGGACAGATGTCATCACCGAGCCCATCGCTGCGTCACAACCAGAAGCTTTGCAGGCGAAGACCACCTTTCGTTAGGATAAGATGTACTACTTGTCCCCTTTCGGATTGGCCACTGTGGGATCCCTTCCTGCCTAAGTTTTGAGGGAAGAGGACCAAGGCCACTATAAATATAGGTTAGCCACCACCGTAGAAGGGCCTCCGGATCGGATCCTTTCCACCCTCACCACCTGAGCCCTCGCGAGGCCGCTCAAACCACTGTACTAGTTCATCCTCAGCCTCCTCATGAGGCCAATCCACCACAAAGCAGGAGTAGGGTTTTACACTGCAAGGTGGCCCGAACCTGAATAAACTGCCGTGTTCATCTTCTTCCCCGCTTGCGTGCGCTCAACGTAGCTAGGCTGTAGGGTGGCGAACAGAGACTTGAGGGGTTGAGATCTTCGCACACGCTTCAGAGTTTGAACCTTCTTAGGTCTGCGGAGCCCTGAATCCGATAATTTTGAGCCAATAAAATCCACCCTTTGTCGAAACTAGGAAAACGTAATAGTATTTCTTTCTCTTGAAAACATATCATTCACATGAGGGAGTCGCACGCAAACTAGATGCTCGGATCATTGATGAGTCTCGCATGCGAACTAGATTGCGTACAGATCACACCACAGATATATGTATTTGCTTTGGTTTTACTACTAGAATGCATGCATCTTGCATGTACGTTGTACGCACAGATGCTATCCTAGTCCAGAGTCCAGCTATAAATACGAAGACGTCCCCCACGATGAACTACCACTTCCTCGTAGTTCAGCACAAACACACAAGGCTTGCAGCTAGCTTACAGGGTGATGGAGGATCCAACTTCACTTCTATTTAGTTATTTGTGTGAGATTTTGGAGAAAACCAAATCTAGCTTAAACTATTACATAGGTTGCTCATCCATGCACGTATAACAGGCATTTGCGGTAGCGATACCGTCACCAAAAGGGTTAATGTTGAGTTATGCCAAAAATCACAGCCAACTGAATTTTAGTACAATCTGAATGACTTTGCCAACTGCAGCCAGCACTCTGTCTTGGCAAACCTAATAGCAGGATTGTCAATGGGGATGTGCTACACGTCGGCCGGCAAAGATCCGCCGCTTCACGAGCTATCCAATTCGATGATGCGAGCTGCCGTGTCGTTTTTCTTCATTATTTTTTCTACAACAAAACTCTTGTTACAAAATCTGCTCTTCTTTAATTTCCTGCAACATGACCCTTGTTGTAAACCTTCACTTCTCTAATTTCCGGCAACAAGACTCATGTTGCAAAAAAAACCGTCTTCTCTAATTTTCCGCAACAAGACTCATGTTGCAAAACTTTTTCTCCTGTAATTTTCTGATTACAAAAACCGTAACAACATCTCCAGCCGCGTCTAATTTTTTGCAACAAGAGTCATGTTGCAAAAATTACAAACAACATCTCCGACCGCGTTGAAAGATGATGTTGTAGCAGCACCACCGTTGTTGTTGTCGTCGTTTGCAACTCAGTTGTTGTTTCCGAAACTCGCCTAAGCAGCAACACCGCTTGTCCCTGGCCGCACATGTAGTCTCTTCTCTTCCTTTGCCGCAGCGCCATGGCAATAGGGCACTACCACTAGTAGAAAACAGGGTTTTGGTCCAGGTCGGGTAAGGGCATTAATCCCGGTTCACTCACGAACTGGGACCAATGGGGGCATCAGTCCCGGTTCATGAGGCCAGGGGGCCGGCCGGGCCTCGGGGGCCATTCGTCCCGGTTCGTCTAGCCCCATTGGTCCCGGTTCCAGACACGAACCAGGAAAAATGGGCCTCGCTCCTGGCCCATAATCATTGGTCCCGGTTGGTGGCTGGAACCGGGACCAAATGGAGTCCTTTAGTCCCGGTTCTAGCCACAAACCGGGACCAAAGAGATGCCTATATATACCCCGCGAGCAGAGCAGTGGAATGCTCTGTTTTTTTGGCCGGCCGTGGGAGAGCTTTGTGGTGCTCTAGCTCACCTCCTATGCACATGAGGTGTTCGATGAAATGCCCGAGCCACACTTAAGCTTTCTCCTCTCGAAGCTCCTTGTCCAAACTCCATTTTCCTCAAGATTTGTCTAGGTTTGGCGGTCCGTCCTGTCCCGTCCCCGTCCTCACCGCCGTCGATCGCCCACGCCGATCTCGTCGCCGGCACCACCATGGTGAGCCTCTTGTTCTTATCTTCTTTCTAAAAGAAAAAGTTCTTACTTGTATGATTTAGATAGATACTTGTGTAATTTTCTTACTTTTATTATTGTTTGTTATTATATAGTGCGATGGTTTTGGTATCCGCCTCCGTCGGCCCTCGTCCTGTCTATGATTCAGATGTGGTATATATATTATCTTTTATAACTATTAGTTTCATTGTTTATGACAATTATGCCGACCAACGTGACATAGATTTTTTTATCTAGGAGGTATGTGAACCGGAAATTCCAACCGACCCTATTCTCGAGAGGTTAAATTTAGTTGAAGAAGAAAACAATTACTTGAAGGAAAAATTGAAAAAAATTGAGGAGGAGAAGATGATATTGGAGTTTCATGTTGCGGATGTCGTCGATGATCACAAGATCAAGATGGATGCAATGCGCTTGAAGATTAGAAAGTATAGAAAATATGCCATTCATACTGAGGCTTGGTATCATTATGCCGTTGGATCAATTGCTACCTCAGTTGCGATTATGATCGCATTTGTTGTTGCATTGAAATGTTTTAGATAGTTTCAATGTATGGTTTAATTAGATGCTCTGGAGAGCTATATGTTGTTCAATGAGAACTATGTATGTACTTTGGTTTTAATGTGATGATGAACTTCTATTAATTTGGTCACTTATCTATTCATGATGTTCTGTAATGGTTTTTGACACACTTAATTATATATAATGCATGCAGATGAACCGGCAATGGATGTACGGTGACAGACGCACCTCCGAGTACATTAAGGGCGTGCATAATTTTCTCGAAGTGGCTGAGGCAAACAAGCAGAATGGTTTTATGTGTTGTCCATGCCCTATATGTGGGAATACGAAGTCTTACTCTGACTCGAAAACCCTTCACACCCACCTGCTTTATAAGGGTTTCATGCCACACTATAATGTTTGGACCAAGCACAGAGAAAGAGGGGTTATGATGGAAGACAACGAAGAAGAAGAGGATGATGACAACTATGTGCCCCCTGAATACGGTGATGCTTCAACGGGGGAAGATGAAGATCAAGAGGAACCAGACGATGTGCCCGATGATGATCTTCGCCGGGTCAGTGTTGATGCAAAGAGACAATGCGAAAGTGAAAAGGAGAAGTTGAAGTTCGATCGCATGTTAGAGGATCACAAAAAAGGGTTGTACCCCAATTGCGAAGATGGCAAGACAAAGCTCGGTACCACACTAGAATTGCTGCAGTGGAAGGTAGAGAATGGTGTATCTGACAAAGGATTTGAGAAGCTACTGAAAATATTGAAGAAGAAGCTTCCAAAGGATAACGAATTGCCCGACAGTACGTACGCAGCAAAGAAGGTTGTATGCCCTCTAGGATTGGAGGTGCAGAAGATACATGCATGCCCTAATGACTGCATCCTCTACCGTGGTGCGTACGAGGATTTGAACGAATGCCCGGTATGCGGTGCATTGCGGTATAAGATCAGACGAGATGACCCTGGTGATGTTGACGGCGAGCGCCCCAGGAAGAGGGTTCCTGCCAAGGTGATGTGGTATGCTCCTATAATACCACGGTTGAAACGTCTGTTCAGAAACAAAGAGCATGCCAAGTTGATGCGATGGCACAAAGAGGACCGTAAGAAAGACGGGAAGTTGAGAGCACCCGCTAACGGGTCGCAGTGGAGAAAAATTGAGAGAAAGTGGGGGGACTTTGCAGGTGACGCAAGGAACGTATGGTTTGGTTTAAGCGCGGATGGCATTAATCCTTTTGGGGAGCAGATCAGCAATCATAGCACCTAGCCCGTGACTCTATGTATCTGTAACCTTCCTCCTTGGCTGTGCATGAAGCGGAAGTTCATTATGATGCCAGTTCTCATCCAAGGCCCTAAGCAACCCAGCAACGACATTGATGTGTACCTAAGGCCATTAGTTGAAGAACTTTTACAGCTGTGGAATGGAAAAGGTGTACGTGTGTGGGATGAGCAAGACCAGCAGGAATTTGACCTACATGCGTTGCTGTTTGTAACCATCAATGATTGGCCTGCTCTCAGTAACCTTTCAGGACAGACAATCAAGGGATACCACGCATGCACGCACTGTTTAGATGACACCGAAAGTATATATTTGGACAAATGCAGGAAGAATGTGTACCTGGGGCATCATCGATTTCTTCCGACCAACCATCAATGTCGAAAGAAAGGCAAGCATTTCAAAGGCGAGGCAGATCACCAGAGGAAGCCCGCCGTCCGTACTGTTGATCACATACATGCTATGGTCAATGATTTACAAGTAATCTTTGGAAAGGGTCCCGGCGGACTATCTGTTCCGAATGACGCTGAGGGACGCGCACCCATGTGGAAGAAGAAATCTATATTTTGGGACCTACCCTATTGGAAGGACCTAGAGGTCCGCTCTGCAATCGACGTGATGCAGGTGACGAAGAATCTTTGCGTGAACCTGCTTGGCTTCTTGGGTGTGTATGGGAAGACAAAAGATACACCGAAGGCACGGGAGGACCAGCAACGTGTGCACGAAAAAGACGGCATGCCTCCAAAGCAGTATGAAGGTCCTGCCAGCTACGCTCTTACCAAAGAAGAGAAGGAAATCTTCTTTGAATGCCTGCTCAGTATGAAGGTCCCGTCTGGCTTCTCGTTGAATATAAAGGGAATAATAAATATGGCAGAGAAAAAGTTCCAGAACCTAAAGTCTCATGACTGCCATGTGATTATGACGCAACTGCTTCCGGTTGTATTGAGGGGGCTTCTACCGGAAAACGGTTGATTAGCCATTGTGAAGCTATGTGCATTCCTCAATGCAATCTCTCAGAAGGTGATCGATCCAGAAATCCTACCAAGGTTAAGAAGTGATCTGGCATAATGTCTTGTCAGTTTCGAGCTGGTGTTCCCACCATCCTTCTTCAATATCATGACGCACGTCCTAGTTCATCTAGTCAATGAGATTGTCATTCTGGGCCCTGTATTTCTACACAATATGTTCCCCTTTGAGAGGTTCATGGGAGTCTTAAAGAAATATGTTCGTAACCACGCTAGGCCAGAAGGAAGCATCTCCACGGGCCATCAAACAGAGGAGGTCATTGGGTTTTGTGTTGACTTCATTCCTGACCTTAAGAAGATTGGTCTCCCTCAATCGCGGTATGATGGGAGACTGACTGGAAAAGGCACGCTAGGAGCGGACTAAATAATATGTAGGGACGGGCATTCTTGGTCTCAAGCACACTACACAGTTCTACAGAATTCTACCTTGGTGACCCCGTATGTCGATGAACACAAGAATATTCTGCGCTCCAAACACCCGGAGCAGTGTGACGACTGGATTACATGTGAACACATCAGGACTTTCGGCAGTTGGTTGCAAACACGTCTCATGGGTGACAACGCTGTTTCTGATGAGCTGTACTCGTTGGCCAGGGGACCATCTTCGACTGTATTGACTTACAAAGGGTACGAGATAAATGGGAATACATTTTACACGATCGCCCAAGATCAAAAGAGCACCAACCAAAACAGCGGTGTCCGCTTTGATGCAGCAACCAAGAGGGGAAAGGACACATATTATGGTTACATTGTGGACATATGGGAACTTGACTATGGACATGATTTTAAGGTCCCTTTGTTTCAGTGCAAATGGGTCAATCTGTCAGGAGGAGGGGTACAGGTAGACCCACAGTACGGAATGACAACAGTGGATCTGAACAATCTTGGGTACACAGGCGAACCATTCGTCCTAGCCAATGATGTGGCGCAGGTTTTCTATATGAAGGACATGTCTACCAAACCGAGAAAAAGAAAAGATAAGGAAGCGAATACATCATACGATGAGCCAAAGCGCCACATAGTTCTTTCAGGAAAAAGAGACATCGTGGGATTGGAGGGCAAGATAGACATGTCTGAAGATTATGAAAAGTTTCATGAAATTCCTCCCTTCAAAGTCAAGGCTGACCCAAGCACCCTGTTAAACGATGAAGATTATCCATGGTTACGGTGCAATAAGCAAAGGACACAAGCGAAGAAAAAGTGAAGACTTTCTCCCCACAACTATTATGATGATGCCTTTGATCTAGAATATCACTGCAGTTACATTTGAAGAAATGAAATCCCTTTGTAACATATGAGTTTTCGTCCGAAACCCTGATACTTCGAAAGAGATTGTCCGTTTTGTACATGAAGTGCATCCGGTTTTTGCCATAACCCTCTCAACTTTTTATAACATGCTATGTGGGTGAAATGATTATACCATGCCAACTTTCAACCTTTTCACAGTTCATTTGTAGTGCTTTTCAATTTCAGGGTCATTTAGCTCAAAAAAATCAGTAAATGCATGAAAAATACCAGATGAAGTCAGAAAGGGTTGAAAATTAATGATGTGGCTTTGAATGGTTCATTTTGTACACACAAAAAGTCTGGAGTTCAAATAAGTTCAAAAAAATGAAATACCTTTGTAACAGATGAGTTTTCGTCCGAAACCCTGAATACTATCGAAAGAGATTGTCCGTTTTGTACACGAAGTGCATCCAGTTTTTGCCGTAACCCTCTCCTTTTTATAACATGCTATGTGGGTGAAATGATGATACCATGCCAACTTTCAACCTTTTAGTTCATTTGTAGTTGCTTTTCAATTTCAGGGTCATTTAGCTCAAAAAAATCAGTAAATGCATGAAAAATACCAAATGAAGTCAGAAAGGGTTGAAATTAATGATGTGGCTTGAATGGTGCATTTTAAACACCAAAAAGTCTGGAGTTCAAATAAGTTCAAAAAAATGAAATCCCTTTATAACAGATGAGTTTTCGTCCGAAACCCTGATACTTCGAAAGAGATTGTCCATTTTGTACACGAAGTGCATCCAGTTTTTGCCGTAACCCTCTCAACTTTTTAGCACATGCTATGTGGGTGAATGATGAACCATGCCAACTTTCAACCTTTTCAGATTTCATTTGTAGTGTTTTTCAATTTCAGGGTCATTTAGCTCAAAGAATGAACTAATAGCAAAAAGAATGAACTAGAAAACTTTTATGAAACTCTAATAGCAAAAAGAATGAACTAAAAATATCAATTAAAATATCTTTTTATGATCACTAAAACAAAACTATAATATTCTTCAATAGCAAAAGAATCAAGTAAAAAGCTTTTATAAAACTCTAATAGCAAAAGAATCAACTAAAAAGCTTTTTATAAACCTCTAGTATTTTTGAAACTAAATTATATAAATTTATGCAACTAAAATATCAAAGTATTTTTGTTCAAAACATTAATAGCAAAAAGAATTTTCATAAAGAAATTTTTTGTTAGAAACTTTAATAGCAAACTAAAATAACAAAATATGTTTTTGATTAAAACAGACATTTAAAATAACCTAAAATTTACCAAATTGAATATAATGATAAAACACAGTAATATTCTCAAAAACCTATTTTTATAGTAAAGTTATTCACAAACTAGTGATTCACACAAATTTCAAAAAATTCAAATTTAAACTATTCAAATTTGAAAACTAATGGCACTAACAGAAAGTTTATAATTTTTGTGACCTAAAAGCAAAAAGAATCACTGAAAAACTGTAAGTAGAAACAAAAGAAAATAAATAAAGCAAAAAAAAACAAAAAAATGGAAAAAATGCCACCTACTGGGCCACCACGGCCTGAATACGACTAGAAACCCAACCATGGGCCAGGATTCAGGCCCGCAGAAGGCCCAGTAGGCCCACAGGCATATACAGAGTCTTTAGGCCCGTAAGCCTGCTTTAGAGAGAAGCTCGAAAGCTCGGGCGCACTGCACCTTATAAACAGGTGCGGCTCTCTCTCAGCTAGCGAGGTGGGACTAAACTCCCACCCCCACGCCGCTGTGCAAGGCTATTGGTCCCGGTTGGTGGCACGAACCGGGACCAATGCCGCCCTTTGGTCCCGGTTGGTGGCACGAACCGGGACCAATGCCCCCCTTTAGTCCCGGTTGGTGCCACATACCGGGACCAAAGGTCTCTGTTTCCCGCCCTTTGGGATGCTGAAAACTGACCTTTGGTCCCGGTTGGTGGCACCAATCGGGACTAAAGGGGGGCATTGGTCCCGGTTGATGCCACGAACCAGGACCAAAGGCTTTCCTATATAAGTGGCACTTAGGAATTTTTCAGCAAGTTCTCACATTCTCCCCGACGCCGACGCCCGCTCCTCGTAGCTGTCGCCGTCGCCGCGCCCTGCCCCGTCGCCGTCCGGTCCTCGTCGTCGTCGCCGCGCCCTACACCGACGCGGTCGCCGCGCCCTGCCCCGAGCCCGTCCATGTCATCGCCGCCCCCGAGCCCGCTCCTCATCGCAGACGCGTCCTTGCTGTGAGCGCCGCCCCGATCCCCTCCTCCTCCTCCTCCAATTCCTCCCTGTACTGGCCGTCGTCGCCGCACCTTGCCGCCGACCCCGATGCCATCGGCGGCGAGCCACTGACCAAGGGGGTCCAGTGTGGCGACGCCGTGTGGGATAGAGGAAGATGAGGAGTGCATGGCATCGATTGCCCCCTCTGTCCAAATTTTTCTGAATTTTTTGATAGTGCTGAACAGTGCACATCAAGTGTATGATGAAATGCCAAAGGGCTCTAGGAGTTTTAGGAATTTTTGAGAATTTTTGTGGTGAGGTGTTGATGCACAAAAGAGAGTCTGGCAAAGTTTGAGAATTTTTTGTCCAATTTAAATTGCGCTTTGACCATGGAGTTTGAATCTGGTCCAAATTTGAACTGAATGAAATTTGAAAAATTTGAACTGTAGAACCAAATGTTTTTGGCGGAATGGGTTGTGGGTACTGTCAAATAGATGGAGTAATTTTTGTGGGTGCAAAAGAATTGGGGAGAATATAGCTCCTTTGCAAATCAAAGGAAATATGAATAATTGAAATTCCAACTTTGGAATTTATTAAATATAAGAAAAATATTTACATAGTTAGAGATATTTGCACAGTTAGAGATATTCATGATTAAAGTCATTTTTTTTCATAGCATTTTAATGTTCATATATGTATTTTTTTTGTTCATATGTGTATTAATTTTTTTATTCAAAGCATTTTTTTGTTCAGATATGTATTTTTTTCATAGCATTTTTTTCCATGTATATATGTATGTGGCTATGTATGTATAGATGGATATCATTTTTTTTCATGTATGTATGTCGTTGTCGATATACCCCCTCCCCGATAACTTCGACATGAGGGGGGGGGGGGTTGATATACCCCCTCCCCGATAACATTTTTTTTCTAAGTTACTAAGGTAAAATGTTCACCCCCCTCTCGATATACCGGGCGACCAACTGTCGAGGCCACCCAAACCCTAGAAAAAAAGCGTTGTCGATCTCCTACCCCCTCCCGCCCCTACCCGACAAACTCTCGAGGCCACCCAAACCACTAGAAGAAAACTCCGGTAACTTCGACATGAGGGGGGACGTCGATCAACCCCCTCTCGCCCGAACAAGTCTATGTATCATTTTATATCATGGTGGACATATATCAAAGTTTGATCATATGTCAAAGTTTGAATTTTGACATATGCAACATTTGATCATATATCAAAGTTTGATCATATGTCAAAGTTTGAATTTTGACATATGCAACATTTGATCATATGTCAAAGTTTGATCATATGTCAAAGTTTGAATTTTGACATATGCAACAATATTTGATCATATGTCAAAGTTTGACTTTTGCCATAGATTTATCAAGAATGCCCCCATTATGGATGTGCACAAGTTGATCCAATTTTTTTCTGATCTCATCTATATATATATTCTTCTATATGTCACGTTGTCTGTCAAAGTATTGAAGAAATCCATGGCTTCATCATTAGCCGGAAGTAACAGGCGTATGATGCTATGAAGCTCTTCAAAGTTGTTTTGGAACGGAGTTCCGGATAGAATAATTCGCTTTTTGGTACGAATTTCAGCAAAGGCCTTCCAAATAGCGATATTCTGAAGGCTCTTGCTGAACTTCGTACCAAAAAACTAATTATCCTATCCAGGACTCCGTTCCAAAACAATTTTGGAGAGCTTCATACTATTATGCGCCTGTTACTTCCCGCTAATGATGAAGCCATGGTTTTCTTGAATCCTTTGACACTAGACAACGTGACATATAGAAAGGTAGATGAGATCAGGAAAAATATGGACCATTTTCTGCACATCCAGAATGGCGCCATTTTGTTAAATCCCTTAAAGGTTAAGAGAATCCCCCCCTCTAGCCCGACTAAACCCTAGAAGCGTTGTCGAGGCCACCGCAAACCCTAGAAGCGTCGAGGCCACCCAAATTTACCAATTTAAAAGAGCGTTGTCGAGGCCACCCCAAACCGTAGAAGCATCGAGGCCACTAATATGATTCCTTGTTGTGATTAGCTAGCTAGGTATATGTTTGCCACTAATATATCCATCTCTCATGTTTGTATATTAATTGCCATGTTGTAATATTTGCAGAAACTATGGAGCAAAGAGACTTGGAACAAGAACAGTTGTTGGGGGACATAATCCTCGGCGGAGGTGATGTCTTGTCATTTCTCAACGACACCGATGGTCAGGAAGGAGAGGATGATGGCTCCGGTGATCGAACAATGGAGGAGGAAGGACATGATCATGATGGCTCCGGTGACCGAATGCCGGAGGAAGAAGGAGACCATGATGACGACTCCGGTGATCAAACGGAGGAGGGAGCTGTTGCAAAGTCCGGCGAGGTATATATATTAATTAAGCCTATGCTGACTAGCTAATTGATGCATTAATTGTTTTGGTATGTACATATATTAACTCTTCTTTCTTATTTTATAGCCCTCCGGATCGAGCCAAACTTCGGTAACGAGACGAGGCCCGAAGAAAAGGTTGCGCCAGGATGAAAGGTTCATGATCACAGCACTCGTGGACGATGGCCTACCAATTGAACCCAAGCGGACCAAGGACGCATTTTCTACTCAGTGCGGAGCTATTGTTAGGGACAGCATCCCGATCAGCATCAAGCAATGGAATAAGCCTAAGGACGACGACCCTGAAGTTTCTTATGTCACCGATAGACAGAAAGATGATCTTTGGACCTCGCTGAAGGCAAATTTCACCCTACCGCCAGGGGCGGATCCGAATAAGTCAGTTATAGAGCCACTGGTCAAGGAGTGTGCTCTTAAGAAGATGGCAGATCTATTCAGGAGGTGGAAGAATGAGTTGAAATCAAAGTTTGTCGACAAAGGGAAGACTCCAGAATTCACCGACCGATTTGAGAAGATAAGAGATCACTGGCCCGCATTTGTGGCCTACAAGACATCGGACAAGAGTAAGAAAATGTCAGAGACAAACAAGATAAATGCTGCAAAGAAGCTGTATCACCATCACACGGGGTCAGGTGGCTACCTCAAAGCCCGGCCGTTGTGGGACAAAGCTGAGCAAGACCTGCTTGCTAAAGGGGTCGAACCACAGACATTGAACTGGCCAGACCGTTCAAGGACTTGGTTCTTCGGGGTTGGGGGAACTTTGGACCCTGAAACAGGGAAGTGCCGTTGGACGGACGAGCAACTTGCAATACCCGTCGAGAAGCTTCAGAAGTATATCACCGCAGCGCAGGAAGGGACGTTCATTCCCGACAGAGAGAAGGTCGAGCTGACTGAGGCCCTCGGGAATCCTCAGCACCCTGGACGAACACGTGGCACACCAGGCTTCGTTCCATGGGTGGTTGGGTTTGCCGGCGCAGGCGGTTACATAAGCCGGGAGAGAAAGAGGAAAGCGGAGCTGAGCGAAATGCAGAAGCTCAATGCAAGACTAGTAAAGCTAGAGGAACTTGCAGCTGCCGGCCAACCATCTCAGCGGCACGAAGATCCTGCCCAAGAAGCTACCCCACCATCTCAGCGGAGAAGTAGCATGGCTTCCATGGAGCTCGTTCAGCCTGATTTCACGGCTCCTAGCTACCCTGTGGATACTATCACTGAGGCTCAACATTGCCAGCTTATGACGAAATGGCAGAACCTCACTTTGAAGGCGGTTGTCGGCTCTGTTGCACCTCCTCAACCTGACGGAACTTTTCACTGCCGTCCGATTCCACATGGCTATGCTGTTGTGACGGTGGATGAAGTAATGGAGGGATTTGATGAGCTCGAGCTTGACCACCCTACAGGTGAAGGGGAGAATCAGCTGGGTTATGCTCTAAGGACTACATGTCTATGGCAGAAGGAGTACATCAAGCTTCCAAACTGGACGCCTCCGCCTCCTCCTCCTCCTCCTCCGGCGAGTGATCAGGGCACTCCGCCTCCTCCGGCGCGTGAGGGCACTCCGCCTCCTCCTTCACCTCCTCCAGCGCGTGAGGGCACTCCGCCTCCTCCTCCGCCTCCTCCGGCGCGTGAGGGCACTCCGCCTCCTCTGGCGCGTCGAAGCACTCCGCCTCCTACTCCGCCTTGTCAGCAACGGCGGAAGAGAGCCGCCGCCGCTCCGGCGGCTAGAAGTACAAGCAGAGGCGGGAAGCAATTCAGATACGGTCCATCTCTCAAGCCTCTGGAAAAGTTACCATATGAGAGGACCGATGAGGAAACCGCGAAAATCAGTGCTGCCGAAGTGGATGAACATTTTGCACGGAAACCTCCACCTCCGAAGGAGACGATAGATCCGGTGAAAGCGAAGCGCACTATCGATGCCCTGAAGCGACCACCACCGCCTCCGGCGCAATCCAACTATGAGCGCATTATTGAAAGGACATATAAGGAAGCGGAGCGGTCGGGAAGTACTTGCAGTGATGCAAGGTTAGCAGAACAAAGAAGTGGGAAAAAATTCCCCAGCTTGGCGAACAGGCGAACCAATCGTGCCCCCGGCTCAAGGTGTCTAGCGATATCGTCGCTAATCATCCGGGGATGGTGCCCGGTACCAATCCTGCTGATTACATGAGCGATGATGTAGAGTTTGAAACAATGGAGGTGGACGAATTCAGATACCAGTATGGGCAGCCTCTCGTCAAACCTGATCATCATCCTCCTCTAACAACGATGATGCGAAGATTCCATGAATGGTACATGAAAACCTGCAGCGAGTCTGGGAAGGATACTTTGACGCTGAGAATTAAAGAGGAGCACGACCTCATTGGAATGGATCTGTTGTGGGTTGAATTTGACGAGTTTTTCCAGTTATACAATCAAAAGGCCCTCGACAAAACACTCGTGACTTGCTACTGTCTGTAAGTACTACTTCTATAATTAAGTCTCTATATATAGCTCAGCTCTTTCATTGCATGCATATATAACTATCCTCACTATATTATGTAGATTGAAGATCATCGAATGCAGAAATGCACAAATCTATGACATTGGGTTCATTAACCCAAATATCATACATGAATGGACGGTTCAAAAGAATGTCAAAGAAACCGAGGATAACTTGCTACAATCGTTGCTTAAAAATCAAAACAAAGAGAAAATACTCTTTCCTTACAACTTCAAGTGAGTGTTACTATCTTGTGCATATTCGGTTTCCCTTATTACTTGAGGTTATAGTAATGTAATTGATGAGTTATGCATGCGTGCGCAGGTTCCACTTTATTCTGCTAGAGATTAAGCTTGAGCGGGGAGTAGTAACCGTCTTAGACTCGAGACGAAAAGATCCCCAGGAGTATGCGGACATGACTGAAATGCTCCAGAAGTAAGTTCAATCCATCATTATCGCACCATATAGGCAACTTTGTTCATTTCCTGATATCAAGTAATTATTTTCTTTGTCTGGCAGGGTTTGGAAAGAGTTCACCAGAATTGTTCCGGCACTGCCGAGGGAGCTACGATTTACACACCCAAAAGTAAGTACTACTAGCTAGTTCCGCGCATCTCCCATTGATTTTAGTTTCATCAATACCATTTATAATGCTTGATTATCAGTTTGATTGAACTCTATTTCTCGTAAAGTGCTTGTGGCAGGAAGCCGGGAATGATTTTTGTGGATACTACGTTTGCGAGTTCATCCACAACGCGATGACCTCTAAGCGGGGCTACTCTGAAAAACAATATGAAGTGCATAAGCACTAATATTCACAATTTTATTTTATTACCATCATTTGTGTTGAGTTTCATTCATATATATGTATTGACCCCCCTCTTCAAATTAGTTGTGGCAGATGCGGGATGAACTCCTACCACATGATCGCATACGAGCAATTCAAGAGGAATTGGCGGGATTCTTTCTTGACCACGTCATAAATAAAACCGAAGAATACCATGTGGAATTTGACATTAGATGTTAGGGATTGTACGTAAGAGATCTTATATTGTATATATGTAGCTAGTAGCGTTGGATAGATATACGAAAACTTGTTGTTCGACCAATCTCTCAGAGAAAGAGAGGTCGATCACTTCTCTCTGTATATGTCCATGACGATCTTGTGTGCTTAATGGTTCCTTCATTTGCTTACTAGCTAGCGTGTCGAGTTCTCTCTATACGTATAGTAGCTAGCGTCGACCAAGCACGGAGAAAGAGAGGACACTTCTCTCTATTAGCTAGCTAACACAATATGAAACCCCTAAATTAACCCTCCAAAACCCCCTAAACCCCCCCCCCTTTCAAAAAAAACAAAACCCCCAGCCTTTTGGTCCCGGTTACCAACCGGGACTAAAGGTACTCCTGCCTGGGCTCCCCGCAGTGGCCACATGGAGCCCCTTCTGTCCCGGTTCGTAAAAGAACGGGGACTAAAGGTTTTGGGCTTTAGTCCCGACCCTTTAGTCCCGGTTCCAGAACCGGGGCTAATGGGTGTAACACCCCCAGTGGTTAACTACAGTAATCCCCTTTTGATTATGCCATGTCATCATGATCAATAGTGTTTAATCATCATTAGTATCATATCTCTTTTCAAATTCAAATTCAAATGGAAATTCAAACTGAAAGTGAAAATAGAAGTTGTCCAAACCCAGAAACTAAAATGTTCAATAAATAGCAAATATTCCAGAGACTGTTATAAAATTATAATCAACAATTAATAAATTAACTAAGTGACTCTAACATTAGGAAAATAGAGTTGGTTAATACCTTTTTATTTAAATAAAATCCAAATGAAATCATTTGTACTCCAAACCATTTTCTAACAATGTCTAATATTGCACTGTAAATATTTGGGCAAGTCTCATATTTTACAAAAGTGGTTTGAAATAAAAACAAAAGACAAAATAGAAAACAAAGGAGAAAACAGAAAAGAAATAAGAAAAAGAAAAAGGCCCACAGCACTGGGCTTAAGTGGCCATAGTGCCCGGCCCAGCCCGCGCAGCGCCTTTCCCCTACCCCCGCACTGCTCCTCCCGCGCGCTGTCGCCGCGCGCGCGCACGCCGCGCCTGCCCCGCCCCCCCCCCCTCGCCTCTGCTCGACGCCCCGCGATCCCGCACCCACCGTGGAGGGATAAGGGCAAGCCCTGGCCCCCCTGGCCGTACTTCTCTCTCCCTCACTCTCTCTCGCCCGCGCCCCCTCCTCAGATCCCCTTCACCCGAACCGCCTCTATGGTCGCCGGCGTGCACCACCGCGGCGACCGACACTCCCGCGCCCTCCTGTCGAGTCCACGAGCCCCTTCGCCGTCTGCCTCGTCGACCTCGACCATTGGTTCGAGCCCAACGCCCGTGTAACGATGAGGAGGCCGTCTTCTTCCACCTCGGGCAACGACGCCTTCGCCGTCGAAATCCGGCCACACCAAGCCTCCCTCGAGCCCACGTTGCTCCTCTACAGGCTCCTGGTGAGCCTCCCGTTCTAACCCCTCTCTCTACGCCGCCCCGTTCACGCCGTAGGCCCCATTCCCATACGTTGCCGAGCCAGCCGCCGCCGTTGGCCTCGCCGCCGCGGCCACCGATGATCACACTCGCGCCCGAGCACGACGACGTGCTCCTGGGGTTCCCAGGAGCCCAACGCACGCACACACACAGCCCCCGACGCCTCTAGTATTGTTTCCGCCCGGACCCGTACTCCGGCAGCCGCCTAGCTCATCGCCGACGTCGATTCCGGCCACTCCAGGGTGAAGCACCACCACCACTCGATGCGGCCCATCGCCTGCTTTCGAACGCAACCGGCCGCGCTCAAAACTGTGCACCACAGCGGAATCCCAAGCTCGCCGGAGCTCGCCACTGCGCTCGGGGCTCGCCGGCGCGTCTCCGGCGGCCGGCGCCGACGTAGCCCGTCTGGCCCACCACCAGGGCCACTGACTGGTTGGCCCGGGGCTCCCCATTGACCAGTTAGCGATGCTGACTGGGTAGCCCGTGTCGCTGACACGCGGGTCCCACCCCATAAAATGTTTTAAAATAAATAGAAATCCTAATTAAAATGCTAATTAAGTTAATTACTCACTGACATAGGGCCCCACCTAGATAATTAACCCTGTTAATTAGTTAGTTAGCCCACTGTCTATGACAGGTGGGTCCCACAGGTCAGATTTGACCCTGGTCTGCCGACCATTGACTACTGACGTCAGCTTTACGTCACGATGACGTCACCCTGTACTGTTCTGGATAATGTTGATTTAATTAAATCCAGAAATTCCAGAAATTAATAAAAACTTTAGAAAATCATATCTTTTAAACCGTAACTCCGATGAAAATAATTTATATATGAAAAATGCTCAGAATTTCGAGACGGATCCGAATGCGCGGTCCGTTCATCCGTCACACGTCCCTAGCTACCCGAACATGGAACTTCCCTCTCCGGATCGTCTGTCCGATAAATCCAAAGACCCGGGAAATATCGTCAGATATTCCCCCGCTCCGTCTGATACGTGTAGTACTGCGTTAGACTACCCCTAGCACTGCGTATTGCCATGTCATGCATCGTGTTGCATCTGTTTGCTTGTATTTATTGTTTTCCTCCCCTTCTTCTCTCTCGTTAGACCCCGACGCAGTTCCCGGTACCGACGCAGCTTCGGAGACCGACGACACCATTGACGACCTTGCGTTTGCCGCCGAGCAACCAGGCAAGCACCCCCTTTTTGAGCATACCGATACCGCCTATTCTTTCTCTCTTATGCTTGCATTAGAATTGCTGCTGCTACTGCTTTACCTATTCTGATGCATAGCCTGTTCATTGTAACCTGCTATTGATACCTTACCTGCTTACACTAAACTGCTTAGTATAGGCTGGGTAGAGACCTATCAGTGACCCCACTTATCCCGATTGCCCCGCTGGATTATCAAAAGACCCGATCAACGGGATTGAAGACTAGACCCCGGCACCGCACATCACCCCCCTTAGTTGTAACGACACTGCAGCGTTACTATCGAGTGCCGAGGGTGAAACCTCTTGTAGCACTTCTGATGTTAACTCTGTAGAGTAGCTATTCGGTCGTGGTCATCGAGGGTGATTCCTCCTTCACCACTTCCGATAACGACGCCGTCGTACAACACCTCAAGTGTGAACCCAGCAAGGGTGATTCCTCCGAGTTCACCTTGACGGATACATCATGTAGGAATCCAACGAGGGTGACACCTCGGATTTCCCTGATGTTATGGACACACGGATACTTGGACTGTACTATTGTTACTTGGAAAGGCAGGTCGACCCTGAGGGTTACCCGCGTGTGATGTGAAGACGGGTTGCCTGTATGGTGCCCGAGTGATGAATACGAGGCGTGGCCGGGCAATCTTGGCCCTTGCCGCAAGTCCTCGAGACGGGGCGACGGGGTCACATCGATCGTGAGTCTCTGCTCGTTACCGCACCCCCAAGGTACTAACGGTTTGGATATATGACCTGAGTGGGCCTCTGGCCTGATAGCACTAACCATCACGTGGGCACAGTATGGGCGTTCTGCATCGTAGCATCAGCCGAAAGCTCTGTCAGACGTCTATTTCAGCACTGCGGCCGGGCTGGGCCGGCACCATCCTGAGGGGTGGAGCCTGGTTCGCCCGGCACGCAACGACCAGGAGGGCGAGGGGCGATGGCCAAGACCCCCTTGCGCTTAGGATGTAGACCGACGGGGACCTCTCTGCTGAGCTGTAGGTAGGGTTGCGGTGTATCGTTTTGCCGAGGCCGGGCATGACCCAGGAAAAGTGTGTCTGGCCGGAGTTAATCGAGCGTGTTGGGTAAGTTGGTGCACCCCTGCAGGGAAGAACTAATCTATGCATAGCCGGATCCTCGGTAACGGACACTCGGAGTTGTATCCTGATTGATACAATTAGAACTGGATAATTGGATATATGGCTCTGGGATTGCTTCTCGCAGGGAGTCGAGAAGGGATCTCCGGACGAGGTTGATGACTGTATGGCTCTGGGATTGCTTTCTCGCAGGGAGTCGGGAAAGGATCTCTGGGTGAGGTTGAGACTTAATGATACTACTACTTTATACGGTACTAATCTACACTCTTCTAATGCTGCAAGACCTCTGAAGATGCTAGTCTTCGATAGGACTAGGCCTTTATCTCTATTCTGGCATTTCTGCAGCCCAGTCCACATATACAGCCTCCCTTTGAAAATGTTGCATATGTAGTGTAGATCCTTTCTTGCTGAGTACTTCGGATGAGTACTCACGGTTGCTTTGCTTTCTTTTTCCCCCATATTCATTTGATGCGACCAGATGACGGAGCCCCGGATACAGCTGCCCCCGCCGACGACCGCTACTACTACCCCGAGAGTGGCTACTTCTACGAGCTGGCCGACGAACAGGAGTAGGATCGGAGGGTCCCAGGCAGGAGGCCTACGCCTTTCGATCGTAGTGTTTTATTTTTCCTGCCTTTCTAAAGGCCTTTTTGTGCTTTCTTTTATATCTGTACTCAGATATCTGATGCTTCCGCTGACGCTTATATGCAAGCTTATGTATTCAAGCCCTCGAGGCCCCTGGCTTGTAATATAAAGCTTGTATGATTTTATTTATGTTTTAGAGTTGTGTTGTGATATCTTCCCGTGAGTCCTTAGGCTTGATCGTGTGCATTTGCGTGTATGATTAGTGCACGATTGAGCCGGGGGCGTCACAATGGGCCTCTGGAACCGGGACAAATGGATCGTTTTCCACTAGTGTACTTGCAAGACAGGAGACGTCGGTGGTCGTCTGCAGCACCCCGACGATGGTCCTTGTAGCGGTCGGTGCCACCCTGCAGCACCCGGTGATTTAGCCTGCATCTCAAAGAGATAAGCTGCGCAGTGGCAGTAGTAGGTCGTCCCGCTTGAGGCAGGTGGTGGTGGTACTTGCAGCAGCCGGTTTCTGCAGTCGTGGTGGCTTGTACAAGTGTCCCGTGAAATCAAGACAGGAGAAAGAGGGGATGAGGATGAGATGCTCGATCTGGAGAAAACGAGGAGCCTAAGGTTGATTCTGGATAAGGGCCCACAAGATGCGTGACAGCCAACGAAGGCAGCGGACGCTAATGTGCCATCCACCGGGTGAAGGGTAGCTTTTCCCATTGCCAATACATGTATGCGGAGTTATAATTTTTTTGCAGCACAAGCATAGAAGGCAACATGCCTCAGGTTCCAGCTGGCCGTGTCCGTGTGGCACACCACCACTGCCTCCACACCGGTCTTGTTCAACATATTCGTGCGGCAGTAGAACACAGTGTGGCTCCCTGCATCGTCGACCTCTCCTTGCCGTCAACGTGGACCTTAGGTGCCTGGTCCCGAGACTGGAGGCACGAAGGCCCAGTTCTTTTGCCAGAATCTGGGGATTCTCCTAGAATCCGACCCCTACCCAGCTTCTCCCAGAATCTTTGAGCCCCATTTGTTTTACAATCCTATCTAGTTAGGGTCTAATTAGATAGGATTGTAAAACAAATGGGGCTCAAAGATTCTGGGAGAAGCTGGGTAGGGGTCGGATTCTGGGAGAATCCCCAGATTCTGGCAAAAGAACTGGGCCGAAGTCGAGGAAACTACAACTTGTTTTTCTTAGCGACAGTGTATACAATAAATTAGTTATGGGTAAACGACAATGGGTAGGCAGTAAACGATGTTGTTTTTGTGATCATGATGAAACAATACAACATCTCTTCATAGATTGCCCTCTCGCCAAATTACTTTGGCGAACGATTCATATAGCCTTTAACATCATTCCTCCAGTTAGCATTGAATTGTTATTTGGGACGTGGTTAACTGAGATGGAACATACTACTGCGGCTCGTATTCGGATTGAAATATGTGCACTTATGTGGGCTATATGGAACTGCAGGAATGATATGATTTTTAACAGACAACATATTTTAATCTTCTTGAAGGTCATCTTCAGAGCTACGGCATGGATCCGTACGTTGTCCTTACTCCCTCATACGGACTCCAGGGAGCCTATGATTACTGGGTGCAACCAATGAAAGATGGTAGCATGGGTTATATTCAACCGGTTTGGATGGCGGTCGCATAACAAGATAGAAGTCTAGGGCCCTAGTCCTTTTTTCATACCGGTTGTGGCATTGAGCCTTTCTTATATGTTTCTTTGCTCCGTTTGCGAGCTGTAATACTTTTAAGACTTTGTGATACTTTAAGACTTTTAATAATATGGCTGCATGCATCGTTCAGATGTAGAGGCCGGGAGCAAGCCTCCTTTTCCAAAAAAAAGGGTAAACGACAAAAGATTGATAATGCTTACCTTGCTCTTGCCTTGCAGAAATCTCAAGAAATGCATATCGCTACTGAAACTCGATCGGATCCTACAACACTACAACACGAACAACTTATGTAAATTCGAACATTTAAATGAGGAATATTCCAAATTAAATCTGGAATCATGACACTAGCAGTCACTACTCGCTAGTCGACTAGTCAAGGTTAACATGAACGCCGAACGTCCGACAACAGGAATTACGTACAAGTGTAGTGTTGCTGATTGTGTACGTTGTCGACATTCTGGAATTAGGGGTACCCAGACCTGCCTGCCTGCGGCCCATGGCGTGGCTCCCTCGACGGCCTGGTACGGCCCAGCGGCAACAACTCCAAGACAAGACCCTCGTGAGGTCCCCGGCCTCGCGAGGCAGACAGCACCAAGACCTCCAAAGGAGCGGCCTCCCCGGGCTGCCTCCCGAGAAGCGGAGATTTCTATGCATGTACCCAGCTTCACGAGGCTGCGATGACGTGAGCCATGACGATCAAGGCCAGACGGGCGCCAGCGGGCGCAGAGGAGGCAGTTTCCCTTTCGGTGCTAAGGGAGCAAGGACAGGCGAAGGTTCCCGAGGGGCCACCCAAAGGTTTCCATTCCGGTGCAACAAGACCAAGACCACGAGCTCGGCAGGACGGATGTCATCACCGAGCCCACCGATGCGTCACGACCAGAAGCTTTGCAGGCGAAGACCGCCTTTCGTCAGGATTAGATGTACTTCTTGTCCCCTTTCAAATTGGCCGTTGTGGGATCCATTCCCGCCTAAGTTTTGAGGGAAGATGACCAAGGCTACTATAAATATAGGTTAAGCACCACCGTAGAGAGGGATCCGAGGACAGTGGCGGACCTAGCCCACTGGGCCAGGGTGGGCCAACAGTGCACTGTATGTATAAATTTATTTTTAGCCTATCTGTTACAGTACTACAAAGGCTATTTCCCAATCTCAGGGTGGGCCGTGGCCCACCCTGTCCACCCCCTACCTCCGCCACTGTCCGAGGACAACAGGGATCAGATCCATTCCACCCTCACCACTAGAGCCCTCGTGAGGCCGCTCAAGCCACTGTACTAGTTCATCCTCAGCCTCCTCGTGAGGTCAATCCACCACAAAGCAGGAGTAGAGTTTTACATCGCAAGGTGGCCCGAACCTGGTTAAACTGCCGTGTTCATCTTCTTTCCCGCTCGCGTGAGTTTGGCGAGGCTAGACTATAGGGCGGCGAGCTCGAGACTTGGGTTGGTTGTGATCTTCGCACACGTCCCATAGTTCGAACCTTCTTGGGTCCGCGGAGCCCTGAATCCGACATACGTCCTAATTATGCAGGAGCTAGTGGTGAACTTGTATGCTTTGTATCAATTTGATATGAAGTTATGAGTCAATAAATGCATATTTTATTTTAAAATCGGAATTGAACAATAATAAGTGACGTCGTGAGGAACTCTTTGTTTCTGCGGCCTGTTGTTCCTATGATCTCCAGTCCTACTAATTGGGAACCTCCTCTTCATTTTTTTTTTGCGGGAAACATCCTCTTCAGTTTCATGAAAATGAATGTGGATATTAGCTATGTTCTAGCTCGGACAGTATAGGAATTGTTGTGTGTGATGACTGATGACATGGGTGAGGTCCTTCGTCTTGGGATTTTATCTCAGTCTGATTCAGCGTGAAGGAGGCAGAGCTCCAGGCTTGCTGGGCTTTATGTTGGCATTCCGTTTCAAAAAGTTATATTATTTTAGAAACAGACTGTTTTTGCATGTGTATGATTTTCTCTTAATTAGATCATATGTTGGATATATCTGAGTTGGTTGACCTGAAGAAGCTGGGAGCCTATTCAAGTGATGAGTCTGTTATGTTGATCTCCTCCCGATCGAGTCCAACGGCTCGACGGGCCCCTGACTCGCGCCCTGATCGGGGGCGCCCAACCCTCTTCTGGTTGGTGGGCCCCTGTCGCCAGCGCTATAAAGAGAGGTGGGGGCTGGACGCACTGACGACGATTTTCACCGTGCGCCACACACCCCACCGACATGCCAATCCGATCTAGGGTTGCGCTAGGTCGACGGGAAGCTCCACCGCCGCCACTGCTCTCTCACCGCCACCACAGCTCCACCATGGCCACTGGTTCGAGCTCCTCGAGTCAAGCGGAAGGTGAACTACCGATCTAATCTAGCCTATCCCGATCCACAATGTCTATCAGAGTCAACTGCCCAAGGCCAAGTTGATGAAGATTAAGAGGGGCGAATAGGGTTGCACTTGGACATGATATTGCCAAGTTCTATTTCTGTATCAAATCTGATGACTTGTTAGTTGGTGGTGTTCCATCGTGCGTGATTCCGTACAAACAAGAAGATAGCATTTCAATGTCTCCTTTCACTTTGAAAAAGCTTGAAATTACTCATTTTCTTGACATACTATTCCGATGAGCGAGAGCAACACGTAAACTAGATGCTCGGTGGACAGGTCATTCGCGTTGTGTGCGGCCCACACTGCCAATATATGAATGTGCTTAGATTTTCAGAATGCATGTATCTTACATGTACACGCGCGGATGCTATCCTATTCCGGACTCGGGAGTCCAGCTATAAATGTTCAAACGTCCCACACGGTGAATTACCACTGCTAATAGTTTAGCACACACAAGACTGCTTATGGCTTAGCTTATAGCCTACAGGTGATGGAAGATGAATCTTCACTTTTATTTAGCTATATATGAGATTTTGGAGAAAAACAAATCTAGGCCAACGGTGTTACATAGGTTGCGAGCTGCACCAGGCGTTCGCAGCGGTAACAGCCATCGCAGGCTTATATATTAGTTGTGTGCTTACATCGCAGGCTACTGAATTTTAGTACAACCGGAATGAATTGTCAGCTAAGCCCTCGACACTGCTTTCATGGATACTTTCGCTGAGGATTTCATGAACGTAAAAGTTCTGGCCAAACGAAATCTAGCTTGTCGGGATCAACATTTCTATATTGGTCGGAGCGGCCAGAGGAAATTTTAGCTGCTGGTGCATTCGAATGGAGTATATACCAACCAACACTAGACTACAAACATCCATGTACTGCTGCTCTAGTTTCTTTTATCTGTATTAGTGTCTAATTGTCATGCAAATCACAGACAAGCCTCTCTTTTCCCATATTCTTTTTTATGAACTTCCAAATAAGCGGATGGCAAAAGTTATGTATGAAGGAACATATTTCATTGCGAAATTGTTGTGGTATTGACAAGAAACAATAGCGTTTAGTTAGAACAAGGTTGCAGATTTGCATCATCAGATAATTACCGGTAAATGAACATTGAACGACAATGTTGTCATGCTGGATTCAAAACAGACAAGAAGGTGATAATTACCGGTAAATAAACATTGAAGGACAAGACTGTCATGCTGGATTCAAAACTAACAAGAAGGTACCAATGAGAAAAAAGGAACCACATATTTTCATCAACTCATGAGATAAACCTTGTTGGTGATAGCCTCCCGCCCGGTGATGCAAAAAGAGTGGAGCCACTAGGCAAAGATGCATATATCCTTGACAAGTTCAATATCCGGAGAAAAATGTAGTTTGCATGCTTCATGGCTGCAAAGCATGATAATATGTTGCCGACTGTTGCTAGAAAAATTAGAATAAAGTGAACAGTGCAGATTTTTATGTCTCTTTTTGTAGAATTATTACATGTAAGGTTGATTTCCTATATAGGAGAGGATAGTACTCCAATTTTCTCCTTCACTCAGAGAACGTATACTTTCTTCTCTTGACAGATTATTCGCACACAAACTAGATGCTCGGCGGATGGGTCATTCGCATTGCGTACAACCCACAACACAAATATATGAATTTTCTTCCGTTTTAGAATGCATGTATTTTGCATGTATGCGCGAAGCTGCTATCCTATCCCAGAGTCCAGCTATAAATACGCAGAAGTCCCCCACGGTGAACGACCACTCTCCTCGTAGTTCAGCATGCATACAAGACCGCTTATAGCTAGCTTAAAGGGCGATGTAAGATCCACCTTTACTTTTATTTGGTTATTGTGAGATTTTGGAGAAAATCAAATCCAAGTTTATATAGTTTACTCTCATCCATGTACGCTGCAGCAGTCGTCTGCAGACATGACAGAAAGAAATTTTAACTTCACGTGTATCCAAATGGAATGCGGCTCTTCTGTCATGGATTTATTCTGAGGAAATCTATCATGGATTTTGTGTGTGGCCTGGGAGAGGAGGGAAAGGATGAGGAGAAGCGCCAGCATGATCTTCGGCATGGTTGCTTCTTTGAATTGTGTGTTTGCCGCTGACTCGCTGTGGCTGTGACTGTGAGGGCCAGTTCTTTTGACTTGATTCTGAAGAATCACTGCCCAAAAAATCACAGTTGCAAAAAGAACTCATCTTTGCCCCAGGAATTGTTCAAAATCATCCCACAATGACAAGTGCTTTTCAGAATTGTGAAACCTGGTAATTCTCGCAATTCTAGCTAGCCCCTCAAAAGAAAACCTTTCGTGTTCAACTACTACCCCTATTGGATAACTAATTTACGTCCAAATTGCCACTCAGGCCAGACAGCCTCCCCACTCGCGTTCCCTCCCCCCTGCTCGCGTTCGTCCCGACCGCCAGGAACTGCCACCGCTCGCGCCCCCATCGAGCTAGGGTTCCCACAGCCAGCCGTCAAATCCGCCGTTGGCCGCCACCCTACTCCGCCGCCCCGTCCCGTCCGGCTGTCCGTCTCCTCTCCGCCCAGTCTTCAGCACGCCAACTCGCCCCGTCTCCTCACCGTCCGGCTGTCCGTCTTCGCCGCGCCCAGCTGCCCCCGTCTCCTCTCCGCCCAGTCTTCACCACGTCGCCCGCCCCGTCTCCTCTCCGTCCGGCTGTCCGGCTTCGCCGCGCCAAGCTGCCCCCGTCTCCTCTGCGGCCAGCCCCATCTCCACCGCGCCCGGCTGCCCCTCTATCTCCCACTCATGTATCAAAGTGTCTCTTTTCTTCTCTGTGTTAGGAAATTCGAAATTAGGGGCTGCTAGATTCATGAGAGTACACATCTATCTGTAATGTTGTATTAGGTGATCATGGAGATTAGGGGCTGCTAGATTTACAATGTCAGTCGAGCCAACACCTATTTGTAATGCAGTAAAAAAAATTGTATGTTAACTTGTTTGATAAATTGTATATACTGGTTTGGATACGCAGAGTTAGTATGAATTTTGTATTGCTATGGCTGCTTAGTACAAAAGTTGTATACATTAACAGTGGGGTGTTACAGACATTTCAACAGACAACTCATACAACAATCATAGGCTAGAATTACAGAAAAGAACTGGACAGACGATTCTGTGGGCAGATGATTCTGTGGATAGTTTTCCAGAATCATATTCTGGAAAATTATGAGGCGAAAAGAACTGGCCCTGACTAGCGTGTGTAGCTATGGATTACTAGGGGTGTGTTTGGTTGCCTGCATTAGGTCCAACCAGGCCCGCGCGGAAAGATTGTGGTCCATTTGGTTGCCTGCGTTCACTGTTGGGCCTGCATCGCACGAAGTTTAAAGCGCCTCTGGGCCTGGCTCGCTGGGAACGCTTAGATCGGTAGTTTCTCCAGAGCCAGGCCTGCTCGATGCACATGGGCAGCGGGGACTGCACATGCGAAGCCACGCTCGAGAATCCGCGTTGCTTCCCGAAGCGCTGGCAGTTATTACTCTCACCGCCCCCTCACCACTTCCTATCCCCTTTCCCCACTCTCACCGATGGCGGCGGCGGCGACGGCGTGCAGCAGAATGGAGAAGAGCAAGACGACCACCAGCCCCTTCACCGGCTTCCGCATCATCACCTTCGGCACGGCAATGGCGGTAAGAACTTTTTTCACCTCCTCACGTACTCATTCGCATTCGATCCGCGTTTAGGTTCGATCCGCGTTAGGGGATGATGTCTACTACACAATTTGTTCTTGTAGACTCGTGTTGGGCCTCCAAGCGCAAAGTTTTATAGGACATTAGCAAATTTCCCTCAAGTGGATGACCTAAGATTTATCAATCCGTGGGAGGCGTAGGATGAAGATGGTCTCTCTCAAACAACCCTGCAACCAAATAACAAAGAGTCTCTTGTGTCCCCAACACACCCAATACAATGGTAAATTGTATAGGTGCACTAGTTCGGCGAAGAGATGATGATACAAGTGTAATATGGATAGTAGATATAGGTTTTTGTAATCTGAAAATATAAAAACAGCAAGGTAACTAATAACAAAAGTGACCAAAAACGATATTGCAATGCTTGAAAACAAGACCTAGGGTTCATACTTTCACTAGTGAAAATCTCTCAACAAGACCTCAAAGGAAAAGATTTAATTCATCACAAGAAGGTAGAGAGCGAAGAACACCATAAGATCCAAATATATTAACAAAGCTCGCGGTACATCAAGATCGTGCCAAATCAAGAACACGAGAGAGAGATCAAACACATAGCTACTGGTACATACCCTCAACCCCGAGTGAGGTAGTCTGATACGTCTTCGTCGTATCTACTTTTCCTAACGCTTTTGCTCTTGTTTTCGACTCTAATTTGCATGATTTTAATGAAGCTAATCCGGACTAACGCTGTTTTCAGCAGAACTACCATAGTGTTGTTTTTGTGTAGAAATAGAAGTTCTCGGATTTGGACGAAATTTTTTGGAGAATTATTTTAGAATATATAAAAAATACTGAAACAAAGAACCACAGGAGGAGGGGGCCTGAGTGACCACAAGACACCAGGGCGCCCCCCTCCAAGCGCGCCCTGGTGGGTTGTGGGGCCTTCGAGGCTCCGCAGACCCTAATTCCAGCACTATAAATTCCTATTTTAGGAGAAAAAAATAGGGAGGAAGTTTCATCGCGTTTCACGATATGGAGCCGCCGCCACCTCCTGTTCTTCATCGGGAGGCCAGATCTGGAGCCCGTTCGGGGCTCCGGAGAGGGGAATCTTTGGTCTTCGTCATCACCAACCCTCCTTCATCACTAATTCCATGATGCTCCATATCGGGAGTGAGTAATTACTTCATAGGCTAGCTGGTCGGTGAGGAGTTGGATGAGATTCATCATGTAATCAAATTAGTTTTGTTAGGGCTTGATCCCTAGTATCCACTATGTTCTGAGATTGATGTTGTTATGACTTTGCTATGCTTAATGCTTGTCACTAGGGCCCGAGTGCCATGATTTCAGATTTGAACCGTTTATGTTTTCACCATCATATCTATGTTCTAGATCCGATCTTGCAAGTCATATTCACCTATTACATGTTACGATCCGTAAACCCCAGTGTGACAGTAATTGGGATACTTTTCGGTGATGATCGTAGTTTGAGGAGTTCATGTATTCACTATGTGTTAATGCTTTGTTCTGGTTCTCTATTAAAAGGAGGCCTTAATATCCCTTAGTTTCCTTATGGACCTCGCTGCCACGGGAGGGTGGGACAATAGATGTCATGCAAGTTCTTTTCCATAAGCACGTATAACTATTTACGGAATACATGCCTACATTATATTTATGAACTGGACCTAGTTTTGTATTGCCCTAGGTTATGACTGTTATATGATGAATATCATCTAACAAATTCACCGATCCAATGCCTACGAGTTTTCCACATATTGTTCTTTCTAAGTTACTATTGCTATTGCTACTGTTACAACTGCTACAAAATCATTGCTACCACTGTTACCGTTACTGTTACTACTACCACTGCTATCAAACTATCATATTACTGTGCTACTAATCGCTTTGCTGCAGATATTTAATCCCCAGGTGTGGTTGAATTGACAACTCAACTGCTAATACTTACAAATATTCTTTGGCTCCCCTTGTGTCGAATATATAAATTTGGGTTGAATACTCTATCCTTGAAAAATGTTGCGATCCCCTATACTTGTGGGTTATCAAGACCTTTTTCTAGCGCCATTGCAGGGAGCATATGATACAAACATGGGTGATGCTGATGATGCCGAGGGATCAAAAGGGCAAAATATTTACACTCCTAATTATTTTCAATTAAGTGAAGATGATGAGACGGACAAAGCGTTGCCTGTTGTTACATGTGTGGAAGTATTTCTTGATTCAGTTTGAAACGATAAGGAACATATTGATTTGTTTCTTAAGGAAAAGGAGCGACGTGAGCACTACTTCCAACCATTGAGCCATGCGTATCCAAGTAACAAAGATGTACGTATGGCTGAGTATACGTGGGATTGTAGTTGGAGAGATAGAGATTCAGTTCATTGGTTTGGAAGGAAAAAGGTGATGCGAGGATTCTTATTTATATTCCTGCCATGCAAGGAGAAGTACGGCCATGCATCATCTAGGACTAGCAGTACGTGGAGCTATCTTTCCTTGAAGACCATCGGCTGGGGGCCACCTGGAAGCAGAACCAGAGATGATGTACACCCAATAAGAAGTCGTACTAGTTGTTTTTGTTTCATAAGATTTAATCAAGTCAGTCATCGTGTTTTGGTAGGTAAGTTTGTTTTCCCTTTGGGTTAGGAGTCTGGTTAGCGTGTTGGACAAACCATGTACGAGTCGGCTATGCTTGTATAAATAGCCATAGTACAGTCATTGTAAAGACATGTTATATTTTTATATGAAATAGACAGATGTGTTTTCAGGGGTAGACGCCTGTATCAAGTTTTTGAGGTAGCTTTAGAAAACCTCTTTGTTGCGATTTCTACTAGGAAATTGTTTTGCGCGTGAGGTGCCGTCGTCCAGATTGTTTCTCTCGTGCTGAGCCGCAAGGTTCAAACCCTCTACTTCGTGTATATCGCGTGCGCGGGCGAGAGGTTACTGCTACTGAAGGTGGAAAACCGTGAAAGATCGGGCCGCAACAACAGACCGGATCTCACCACGAGGTTCGATGTATATCTGTTGGTATCAGAGCAAAGATTGTTCACGATACAATATTTTTCTTTGGGTTCTATTGAATTTTTTATCATGAGGAAAGATTGTAGCTCGCAAATGATGATGTCAGTGGAGAAGGATCCATTGCATGCCTTGCCGTGGTACCAATGCTTTACACGTGTGCGTGTAGGGCCAGCGAGTTGCGCAACCTTGATGAATTGCTATTCTGGGATGAATTTAGTGAGTAAGACTATGATTGTTGCTTTGAACCTACCGTTGATTGAACATCCAGAACCGTAAGAGCTTTGGTGGAAGGACAAGTTTGTCAAGATCATGCATCGCGTTGAGGTACGGTTTATTCTGTGTGGATATGGTGATCTCGTCATGTGTGATGTGCTTCCTATGCACATGCATACATGTTCAATATTACTAGGAAAACCATGGACAGATAAACGACAGTTGACATATCATTCGGTTGGAGAATTTTCTTTTGCTCATGTAGGACAGTACGTACCGCTTGACTCGTACACATTTGATCAGTATAAGGCGGATCGTCAGAAGCGAGATATTGCTCAATCTGCATCAAAAGTAAAGAAAAAGGAGGTCGAAGCTGCTAAAATTTCTACGATCGTTGCTCAATCTTCAAATAAAGGTATTGATAAGGAGAACGACTTAAAAACCGAGGACGTTTTGATTCAAGGAGGAGAGGATGATACAAGCATGGGTGATGCTGATGATGCCGAGGGATCAAAAGGGCGAAATATTTACACTCCTAATTATTTTCAATTAAGTGAAGATGATGAGATGGACAAAGCGTTGCCTGTTGTTACATGTGTGGAAGTATTTCTTGATTCAGTTTCAAAAGATAAGGAACATATTGATTTGTTTCTTAAGGAAAAGGAGCGACGTGAGCACTACTTCCAACCATTGAGCCATGCGTATCCAAGTAACAAAGATGTACGTATGGCTGAGTATACGTGGGATTGTAGTTGGAGAGATAGAGATTCAGTTCGTTGGTTTGAAAGGAAAAAGGTGCTGCGAGGATTCTTATTTATATTCCTGCCATGCAAGGAGAAGTACGGCCATGCATCATCTAGGACTAGCAGTACGTGGAGCTATCTTTTCTTGAAGACCATCAGCTGGGGGCCACCTGGAAGCAGACCCAGAGATGATGTACACCAAATAAGAAGTCGTACTAGTTGTTTTTGTTTCATAAGATTTAACCAAGTCAGTCATTGTGTTTTGGTAGGTAAGTTTGTTTCCCCTTTGGGTTAGGAGTCTGGTTAGCGTGTTGGACAAACCATGTACGAGTCGGCTATGCTTGTATAAATAGCCATAGTACAGTCATTGTAAAGATAGATTATATTTTTATATGAAATAGATAGATGTGTTTTCAGGGGTAGACGCCCATATCAAGTTTTTGAGGTAGCTTTAGAAAACCTTTTTGTTGCGATTTCTGCGAGGAAATTGTTTTGCGCGTGAGGTGCCATCGTCCAGATTGGTTCTCTCGTGCTGAGCCGCAAGGTTCAAACCCTCTACTTCGTGTACATCACGTGCGCGGGCGAGAGGTTACTGCTACTGAAGGTGGAGTACCGTGAAAGATCAGGCCGCAACAACAGACCGGATCTCACCATGAGGTTCGGTGTATACCAGCATAGCTATATTTGTTGAGTCACTTGGGATTATTATCTATTTATCGCTATGAAGAATCTGAAGGATACCAAAACCAAGATTTTTTCCTCTAAGATGAGGGGAGGTAAGGAACTGCCATGTAGCTCTGCACTTGATTCACCTTCTATTTTGAGTAAACTTGCAACACCACCACATTGCTATTAATCCTGATATGTCGCAAGTTATTGATGATGCTACTTCTGCTATGAATGATACTATTGATGATGCTAGTACCTTGCTTGCTGATAATGTGCCACTAGGTGAATTTCTTGATGAACAAATTGCTAGAGCTAAAGATATTGAGAATGCTAAAACTGATGAAATTACTGAAACTGATGAAGTCCTTGAAACTGAAAATCTTAAAACACCTATTAGACCTAGCTCTCCTAGATTTGAAATGCCTAAGATACTCGAAGGTTATGTTATGGATGAGGAGATAGCTAGAGACTTTCTTGCTTGCAATGATAGAGATGATCTTAAGAAATTATTATGCAAACTGAAAGAAAAATCTTTGAATGCTAGAAGGAAATGTGATCCTAAGTTTGCTACTTCACTTATCTTTGTTACTGATAAAGATTATGAATTCTCTGTCGACCCAGAGTTAATTACTTTGGTTGAATCTGATCCTTTTCATGGCTATGAAACTGAAACTGTAGTGGCACATCTTACTAAATTAAATGATATAGCTACCCTTTTTGCTAATGATGAGAAAATTCACTACTACTATATCCTCAAATTATTTCCGTTCTCATTAAAGGGTGATGCTAAGATATGGTACAATACCCTTGCTCTAGGTTGTGTGCGTAGCCCCCAGGATATGATTTACTACTTCTCTGAAAAATATTTTCCTGCTCATAAGAAACAAGCTGCCTTAGAGGAAATATTTAACTTCGCGCAAATTGAAGAAGAGAGTCTTCCACAAGCTTGGGGGAGGCTTCTCCAATTGCTCAATGCTCTGCCTGATCATCCTCTTAATAAAATGAAATACTTGATATCTTCTATAATGGGCTAACCGACGCTTCTAGGGACTTCCTAGATAGTTGTGTTGGTTGTGTTTTCAGGGAACGAACTGTTGAACAAGCGGAGGAATTATTGAACAACATATTGAAAATTTATGATGATTGGACTCTTCCTGAACCACCGCCTAAACCCACTCCGAAGAAGAGGGGTATTTTATTTCTCAATCCCGAAGATATGCAAGAGGCAAAGAAATGTATGAAGGAAAAAGGTATTAAAGCTGAAGATGTTAAGAACTTACCACCTATTGAAGAAATACATGGACTTGACACACCACCACCTCCAAAGGTGGTAGAGGTAAATTCTTTATTAAAGTTTGATGAAGGTGACATCCCTTATAATAAACATCCTAGTCAATGCCTTTATGAGTTTGACAATTACATTAGGAAACAAGATCACTTCAATGCAAATGTTATGAAACAATTGAAATATAATTCTGATATGATTGCTCGCTTGAGTGACTTGTTATTTAGAATTACCAATGATGTTAGGGGTGTAGGAAAACATGCTTCTAGGGTTCAAACTCAGTTAGAACATGTTGCTAAATCTCAAAGAGAATTGCTTAGTGAAATGAATAATAATATGAATGATTTTGCTGTTAGAGTAGCAACTAGAGGAGGCAAAATGACTCAGGAACCACTTTTTCCTGAGGGACACCCTAAAAGAATTGTCAGGACCGGTTTTCCAATAAAATATTTATTGAAAAAAATCGCCCCTTTCGTCAGACCAGTACAGAAAAAATCTTACTGGTAGACAAATCCTTGATACAGAAATCCAGAAGTACTAAATATATTACAGGGTTGAGCTGAGGCTGCTCAACCATTTATTACAAGCACGCCAATATTTCACATAAAGGCGGATATGACACAAAGGGTATGGTGGCATAACTATTGACTCGCAATAAAAGTGGTGGTGGATATGTCACAGAGAAGTGGGTGACATGACTCCAAAGTCTTACAACTCATCAAGCGCCGGAGTGAGGCTCGATGATTTTATTAAGGTAGCGGAAGCGTATATAATACGGGTGACCAACTCCAGGATCGCAAGGGACTGACTGGGACTCCTCTAGGCGTCGAACTCGCTATCGTATTCTTCATCCATAAGATCGCCTTCGTCAACATCTGGCCAAATCAACAAGCCAGGTGAGTACTTTGAATGTACTCGCAAGACAGTTTGGACATAAGATATAACAAATGCAAACATGATGCATATGAGCAAATTAGTAATGCACACTCAGGTAATAATTTTTGCACCGCAAAATAAATAAAAAGGAAGTCAGGCGGTAGTCCCCCCGAAATCCCAATAAAATAGCTGAAGACCGATCGGGTGTCTGAAGCGACGCCTCGAAAGGTAAAAATAAAATTAACATGCCGCAGTCGGGCGTCAGGGCGACACCATATAAAGGGCTTATACTGAAAGTAAATAACAGTACGTACCACAGTCATACGTCTAAGCGACATCTCGAAAAGGGCTTATAATGAAAGTAAATAACAAGGATGCCACAGTCGGACGTCTGAGCGACATCACATAAAGGGCTTATATCCAAAAGTAAATAACAAGAATGCCACAGTCGGACGTCTGAGCGACATCACATAAAGGGCTTATATCCAAAAGTAAATAACAAGAATGCCACAGTCAGACGTCTGAGCGACATCACATAAAGGGCTTATATCCAAAAGTAAATAACAAGAATGCCACAGTCGGACGTCTGAGCGACATCACATAAAGGGCTTATAATTCATCATTCGAACTCGAGTAGTCCGTGGAGGTAGCACAATCCTACGGAAGACTCGGTACATAATCATAAACAGGTTAGTCCATCCACAGGAATAACATTCAGCCGGGTTTACCACTTTCAGTTAACAAGTTTGTTCTTCAGAGACTGTTACTGGGACTGACACTGAGACTGACACTGATAGGTTAACCAACGTCCTTGACCGAGGACTTGGTTACTCGCATGGTTTTGACTCTGCAGAGTTTGTACTCTTAACCCACAGCCAACGGATTTCAGTAGTCACAAAGGACTAGTTCCGTTTACGGGTTTTTTTAGAAGAAAACACATCTAACTAGTACACACCCATTTCACTTTCCACTGCCAGGAATCACCCTAGGCAACATTCAAGAAAAATTCTAAGACGGGGAGGCCAACACCTCGAATAGCATGGGATCAAATTTATATCGCGCGCTCTAAGGGGTACCCCCCTCTCGGTCCCAACCGAAAACACCCATGCCCCCTGACCGGATGACGGGCTTTAATCCAGGGCCATGGGACCCTCATTCCGGCCCCTCTATTTGGTGTGTACCTGGAAATAGGTTTGCAACTTACTAAACCACATTGTTTGCAGAAAACATGTGGCAGCACGAAAAAGGGGACGAACGGGAACAAGACTCGATCCACATCAACACTGGAGTTAAACAGTTGATACAGAACTGGCATGCTTCAACAATACCAGCTTGCAACCTATCATGCCACCACATGATCAGGTTGTCTCACCATCTCATGAACACATCAAGTTTCGAAGCTCACTTGCAGCTTGCTTTGCATGGAATATAACATTCAACAAATGCTTATATAAACATGCCATGAGAAAACCACTCAAGCAAACATGAAAAACACTCATCATATCAAAGGTTCAAACATGCTTGCCTGGTTCGGAGTAGTCGGAGTCTAGCTCGGCAAGGTTGGCGGCACCGTCACCTCCTTCGGTATCTACGTTATAAAGAAAAACGGGTACTAACGTAAATACCGTGCGTGCATAAAAATTGTTCCAAATATTTTTCAAATAATTATGATAAAAAACTAGACATAAAAATAAAGATGACAGAAAAAGAATCAACTCAAAATCATCTTATGTTTAAAAGTTATTGAGGTTTTAGTCCAGGGACTAATCTGTTATAAACAGAAAACTATCCAGGGGCTATTTTAAAAAAAACAGAAAACGCTTCGGTAGGAATACGCCTTCCAGAGAAGAAAATGCACCCGACCCGAAGGCGCCAACAGAAAACGATTAAGAAGAAGAAGGGAGAGGCTGACGAGGGGGTCCCGCATGTCAGGTTTGAAAATCCCCCGGCGGCAGAGGCGAACGATGATCGCCGGTGGCGATCGATGGCGAACCAGAGGAGGGTAAGGGTATGGTTGCACTCACGGGTCAGTTCCACGTTGGTGGATGGTGGAAGTAGGCGTCGGGGAGCACCATGTCAACGGCGGCTTCCACTCCGGCGGACGGCGGTTCGGGTGAGCTCGGATACGCCGGAGGGGAGCTGCCAACACCGAATTGAAGCTCGGGTTAGAAGAGGTGGTGGACTAGGAGGTTGCTGGCAAAGTTTGGGAAGCGGGGGCGCACTCACCAGGGAGAATTTTGCCGGAACCCGAAGCGGATTGGGGCGGCCGGAGCTGGGGAAGAAGACCCTCCCGAAGCCTTCTGATGAGTGAGGCGTGGTTCTGGGGAGAGGTGGAGAGGTGCTGGGTTGATGAGTGGTTCGGGGCCTCTATTTATAGCCGGCCCGAGGCGGTTGCCGAAAACGGGATAACTCCGGCGAGCGATTACGGCGAGGCAGGGGTTGGATGGAAGGATTAGGCGACTGGGTGTCTTCGGATTGGTCCACTGACACCATTCAAAGGTTAAACTTGGTTGGATTTGGCCTGCTTCCGTAGTCTTGGCGGGACGGAGCTCACGGGCTCATCGGCTGCAGAGAGCGCGCTCTGCGCTTCTCAGGCCACGGCGACGGTTCTGCAGCGTGCTCAGAGCAGGAGGTGAACACGCGTAGGCCACCAGTGGCTCAGGCGGTGCGAAGGACGGCGTTCTGCAACGCTGGCTTCTGCCAGCCGCCACAGGAGGCTCTGCCACGGCGGAAGGCGCCGGCGTTGACGCGACGAGTCACCACCGGCGCTCGCAACCGTGCGGCGCACTGGATAAGAAGGGGGAACAGGGAGCAAGGCGCCAACGCGTGTACTGGCGAGATCGACGACGAGCTCTGTCGAAAACGACACTGAACCCTCTGAACTTTCTGAATTTGACAGGAACAGTGCATGCCAGGTGTTCGATGAAATGTTTGACGCACGTGGAAATTTTTTCTTGAGCTGAAACTTGGAGGGGTGGCCTCTTGATGCATCCAGAGACTACCTGAATTTTTTTCAGAATTTTTGGAAAGAGAAAAAAATGAATTTCACCAAAAATGGCAAATCTGGTCCAAACTTGCAGCAAGCAAATTTTGAAAAATTTGAACTGTGGACCAGCAGCTCTTGATGGATCTAGGTTGAGGGTACGAAGGAGTAGCTAGGGTAATTTATTTGGAACCAAAGCTCAAAGCAATCTGATACTTCCTTTGTAAACTTGAGGTGTCCAAAATAAATTACAGAAAAAGGTTTGAGGATAAAATCAATAGAAATAAAATCTAAAAGAGGTTGGAACTTGCTGGAATTGGATTCTTGGCTTGACCCAAAGTAGGGAGGAGGGTTTGAGAAGAAATTTTTGAAATGCAAGTCATGGTAAGAGAGTATTCTTGAATAGGGAAGTAGAAATCCAAAAAATTTAGGAATTCTTTTTGATAAAAGAATTAGTAAAACAATCTCAGAGTATTTGTGTTGAACCAACACATGTTGAAAACCCTCAAGACCAAAAATCAAGATTGGGAAGAACTCATAAAATATTTGTCATAAAAGATTTGAGAAGGAGAGTCTTTTAGAAAAATTGAATAACCTTCTCCCAATCAAATAAAGAATTTGATAAAAATCAAGACCAAAATTTTGGGGTGTTACAACACCTACCCCCTTAGGAAAAATCTTGTCCCCGAGATTTCAGCTGATCCTCAAATAGGCGTGGGTGCTCTGCCCGAAGAAAATCCTCTCTTTCCCATGTTGCTTCATCCTTGGTATGATTGCTCCACTGAACCTTGAAAAACTTAATTATCTTCTGACGGGTCCTTCTTTCAGACTCGTCCAATATTTTTATTGGACGTTCCCTGTAGGTGAGGTATGGTTGCACGTCAATGTTCTCATGAGATACATGCTTCTCTGGTTTGCTTACACACTTCCTCAGCTGTGAGATGTGGAACACGTCATGGACGTCTGACAGTTCTTCAGGTAGGTCTAGCTGGTAGGCCACTGTGCCTCTTCGTGCAATCACACAGAAGGGTCCAATAAATCGTGGTGCTAGCTTTCCTTTAACTTTGAATCGTTGCAGGCCCCTCATAGGGGATACTCTTAGATACACATATTCACCGGGTTCAAAACTGACTTCATGATGTTTTTGATCGTAATAACTCTTTTGTCGGCTCTGAGCTGTCCTGAGTCGATCCTTGATTAGTTTAACTTTCTCCTCAGCTTCCTTGAGCATGTCTGGGCCGAAGATACGACTATCTCCTGTTTCTGACCAATTTAATGGGGTACGGCATCTTCGCCCATATAAGGCTTCAAAAGGTGCCATTTGTAGACTGGCTTGGTAACTGTTGTTGTATGTGAACTCGGCATACGGCAAGCTTTCTTCCCAACTGGTTCCATAGGTGAGAACACATGCTCTGAGCATGTCTTCTAGAATTTGGTTCACACGTTCAGTCTGTCCTCCAGTCTGGGGGTGGTATGCTGTGCTGAATACTAGTTGAGTTCCCAGAGCTTGTTGTAAATGATCCCAAAATCTAGAGACGAATTGAGCGCCTCTGTCGGATATTATAGTCTTTGGAACTCCATGCAGACAAACAATACGGGAGAGATAAAGCCTGGCAAGTTTCTGGGTGGTGTGGGTTGTCTTTACTGGAATAAAATGTGCCACCTTAGTTAACCTATCTGTGATGACCCATATGGCATCATTTCCGTGTCGTGACCGAGGTAGTCCGACAATAAAATCCATTCCAATTTCGTCCCATTTCCATTCGGGTATCCTGTTTGGCTGCAATAGTCCTGCTGGTTTTTGGTGCTCGGCCTTAATGCGCTGACATGAATCACAACATGCAATGAATGTGGCTATATCCCTCTTCATACCATGCCACCAAATTTTTTCCTGAATATCCTTGTACATTTTGGTTCCTCCAGGGTGGATTGAATATGGAGCGGTGTGGCCTTCAGCCAAAATCTGCTGTTTGAGGTCCTCTACATTTGGTACGCAAAGCCTGTCTCCGTACCATAATATTCCCTCTTCGTCTATGACGAATTCTGAGGCCTTGCCCAGACTCACTTTTCTTTTTATGCCTTCGATGCTGGGGTGTCCATGCTGAGCTTTCTTAATCTGTTCCATTAGGGTGGGTTGTATTTCCAAATTTGACATAGTGCCTTCAGTGACCAACACCGTGTTGAGTTTGGCAAACTCCCTCTGAAACTCAGGTCTGAAGCTTTGTAGACCGTCGTTGCCTGAGCTTGGGTTTCGGCTGAGAGCATCTGCCACTACATTCGCCTTTCCTGGATGGTAGTGAATGCCAACATCATAATCTTTCACTAATTCCAACCAGCGTCGTTGTCGTAAATTGAGTTCTGGTTGTGTGAAAATATATTTGAGGCTTTTATGGTCCGTATATATTTCACAACGATTCCCAAGCAAAAAGTGCCTCCATTCTTTGAGTGCATGAATAACTGCTGCTAATTCCAAGTCATGAGTAGGATAATTTTCTTCATGCCTTCGTAGTTGCCTGGAAGCATATGCGACTACTTTGCCTTCTTGCATTAATACGCATCTGAGGCCCTTCCGGGACGCGTCGCAATATACTTCAAAAAATTTGTGTATGTCTGGTACGACCAATACTGGTGCTGTTGTTAATCTCTTTTTGAGTTCTTGGAAACTTTTCTCGCAAGCTTCAGTCCACGCAAATTTCTTATCCTTTTTGAGTAACTGTGTCATAGGTTTTGTTATGGTGGAGAATCCCTCAATAAATCTTCTATAATATCCAGCCATTCCCAGAAAACTTCGTACATCTGTAATGTTGGCTGGTGGTTTCTAGTCAAGTACGGCCTTGACTTTTTCTGGGTCCACGGCGACACCTTCTTGGGTTAATACGTGGCCTAGAAAACCAACCTGTTTTAACCAAAATTCACATTTGCTGAATTTGGCGTACAATTTATGTTTCCTTAACTCTCCCAGTACAATTCTGAGATGTTCAGCATGTTCTTCTGGTGTCTTAGAATAAACTAAAATATCATCAATGAACACCACAATAAATTTGTCCATAAATTTCATAAATACTTTGTTCATGAGGTGGACAAAATATGCGGGGGCGTTTGTTAGTCCAAATGGCATTACTGTAAATTCATATAACCCGTATCTGGAGGTGAATGCTGTCTTAGGAATATCTTCTGTTCGTACTTTTAATTGATGATATCCCGACCTTAAATCAATTTTTGAGAAAACCTTGGCTTGTGCGAGCTGGTCGAATAAATCATTTATCCGTGGCATCGGATATTTGTTTTTGATGGTGACCATGTTGAGTGCTCGATAATCTATACATAATCTCAGTGTCCCATCCTTTTTCTTGGCAAATAATACTGGTGAACCCCAAGGTGAGGAGCTGGCCCGGATAAATCCTTTGTCCAGTAATTCTTTTATTTGCTTCTTCAATTCTACCAACTCGGAGGGTGCCATTCTATAGGGTTTCTTGTAAATGGGAGTGGTTCCAGGTGCTAGTTCAATGATGAACTCTATTTCCCGGTCGGGTGGCATGCCTGGTAGCTCTTCGGGAAATACATCAGGAAATTCACACACCACTGGAACTTTACTTAATTCTGAAATATCCACCTTGTTCAATCTTGGTTGCAGTGATCTTGGTCTTTCTTGAGCTGCAATTTTTATTGTCTTCCCGTGATGATGGGTGAGTATCACCGTCCGATTGAAACAGTCGATAAATCCCTTGTTGGTGGTTAACCAGTCCATTCCTAGGATAACATCCAGTCCCTTATTTTCCAATACAATGAGGTTTGCCCGAAACTTTAATCCCTCAATCTCAATAACCACACCATGGCAGTAACTCTGAGTGATTTGCTTAATCCCGGGGGACTTGATGGTCATAGAATTTTCCAAGGGAAGAATCAGAAAATTATGTTGCAAAGCAAATTTCTTGGAAACGAATGAGTGAGAAGCTCCAGAATCAAACAAAACCATGGCAGGTATTGTGTTGACAGGGAACGTACCGAGTACGATGTCCGGAGCATTCTGTGCTTCCTCGTTGGTCACATGGTTCACGTGACCCTTCTTGTGACTGTTATTGGGGTTGAAGTTGTTACGCTTGGGGGCTGAATTATTTCCACTGTTGTTCGGCTTGAGGGACGAGTTTCTTGGCTTTGGGCACTGCTTGGCATAGTGTCCTTCCTCTCCACAAGCGAAGCAAGTAACGCATGGGTGATACGTAAAATCCTTGTCCCTTGCATGAATTTTTTTGTTTGGGCGGAGAACATTAGTTGTGGATTTGTTCGCCCCATTTTTCTGGAAATCTTTCTTGTTCCTGTTGTTGCGAGAATGAGTAGTCTTGTCCCTTTTGCGCTTGCGAAAATCCTCCAAGCTGCGGTGCTCATTTTCCAACGTAATAGCCTTGTCCACAAGCGTTTTGAAATCTGGGAAGGTGTGTACGACCAGCTGGCATTTAAGTGCTGGTGCCAGACCGTCCAGAAATTTTTTCCATCTTTTTATTTTCAGTCATATGTTCTTCGTTGGCATAACGAGATAATTGAGTAAACTGACTATTGTACTCAGTCACTGTCATGCTTCTCTGCTTGAGGTCATCAAACTCCCTTTTCTTGATTTTCATAACACTTTTGGGAATGTGCGCCCCACGAAAATTTTCCTTAAATTCCTCCCAGGTGATGTTGTTTTCATTGGGGTGCATGTGTAGGAAATTTTCCCACCATGATGCAGCTGCTCCAGTGAGGTAGTGAGGTGCATAAAGTACCTTCTCACGGTCCAAACATTATGCAATAATTAATTTCCTCTCAATGTCTCGAAGCCAATCATCGGCCTCAAGCGGTTTATCAGTGTGAGAAAAAGTTGGGGGCCGTGTCTTTTGTAGTTCAGACAATTTGGAATGCTGCTGGTATGGTTCGCGGTGATTTCCCATATTGATAATATGGTTCATCATTTCTTGATGCTGCTGCTGGCTTTGCTCATAAAGGTGGCATACTTGAGAAAACGCTTCCTCACTGCCTTGCTGACTTGACTGCCCCTGTGCGAAATTGTTACTTGTCTGGGTACCGTAATTTTCTTCTGGCGGACTTGGCATGGAACGAGTCCAGGGACGAGGCATTTCCACTCTGGGGTATTTTTGCAGAACTCATGAGAAAAAAAATTCTGAGTAGCAAACACAAATAATTTTGCAAAGGCAGAAATTTTAAAAACTCTGAGACTTTTCAAGAAAATACTTGATTGCGCATGGAGAAGGACTGCTCAGTACATATCTTACATGCAAGCCGTAATTATACAATACATCACTCAGGATGTGCGTACATATTCCTGACATGTTATTTAGGCTAGTGCACTTCTCCGAGTTCCTACATGATGCGCACACACAAACTACTTCTCATCAAACCTATATACATATAAACATATCATACAAGCTGGTACAACACACGGCTGCTCGGCGCACTCAGTCGGAGATGGCAAAAACTTCCCTCGGCCTGCCAAGGGTAAGTCCCAGTGATGCTGGAGACTCCACCTCCTCCTCAATAATAGGCTCTAGGCGCGAAGCACTGGGCTGAGCAGCTGGTGCGGGTGTGGTAGGTGGTACAACACTAACTGGGGTAGGAGCAATGACTTGGTCAAACTCCTCAGTGGTAGGCAGGCGGCGAGCGGTGGCTAAAATGGCAGGTGCATAGGATGCTGAGGACGAGATGTATGACAGTGGTGGCGCTGTATGGAGGAGTTCCCTCCTGTTGGCGGTACAGCCATGAACTAAGTCCATGCGAGCAGCCACAAAGTCATCCACGAGGTTATCAAAAGCTGCCTCAAGAGCCTTGAGATACTCAACAAGCATCTCAATAGCCTCATCTCTCTCTCCCCTAGTGCAAGCGAATGCATAGTGACAAGTGTATGGCACGTGGCATGGAAGGTAGCGGTAGCGACGAGCCTTCATTGAAGGAAGAGCATCCCGGAGACGAGCTATTGCCTCACGGGCAGCCATCTGCATGGCATGCCTCTCCGTAGGCGTGGCCCTCCCAACAAATCGGAAGCGGCGTGACTCAGAACGTCCTCCCTTGAATTGCACCGCGGCCTGGTGCATAGACACGCTGTCGCTGAGCTTGTGCTGGTAGAGTGTGAACTCTGGACGAGCCGATGGCCCGATCGCGACCTTGGCGATGGAGACGAGAAGCTTGATAAACCCCTCAGGTACATTGGCGAACACCTGTGACTCACAGTCGCTGCCAGCCATCTACAAAAGTAGACAAAAATTTCAGATAGTCAAATCATAAATTTATGATGACTAACAGAAAATTGCTACAATTTGCAAATTGCTAAAATAGCACCTATTACACTAATAACCGATTAGCGATCGCACCTAGTGGCTTCCTACAGTCAGCCTGGCTCTGGTACCAAGGTTGTCAGGACCGGTTTTCCAATAAAACATTTATTGAAAAAATCGCCCCTTTCGTCAGACCAGTACAGAAAAAATCTTACTGGTAGACAAATCCTTGATACAGAAATCCAGAAGTACTAAATATATTACAGGGCTGAGCTGAGGCTGCTCAACCATTTATTATAAGCACGCCAATATTTCACATAAAGGCGGATATGACACAAAGGGTATGGTGGCATAACTATTGACTCGCAATAAAAGTGGTGGTGGATATGTCACAGAGAAGTGGGTGACATGACTCCAAAATCTTACAACTCATCAAGCGCCGGAGTGAGGCTCGATGATTTTATTAAGGTAGCGGAAGCGTATATAATACGGGTGACCAACTCCAGGATCGCAAGGGACTGACTGGGACTCCTCTAGGCGTCGGACTCGCTATCGTATTCTTCATCCATAAGATCGCCTTCGTCAACATCTGGCCAAATCAACAAGCCAGGAGAGTACTTTGAATGTACTCGCAAGACAGTTTGGACATAAGATATAACAAATGCAAACATGATGCACATGAGCAGATTAGTAATGCACACTCAGGTAATAATTTTTGCACCGCAAAATAAATAAAAAGGAAGTCAGGCGGTAGTCCCCCCGAAATCCCAATAAAATAGCTGAAGACCGATCGGGTGTCCGAAGCGACGCCCCGAAAGGTAAAAATAAAATTAACATGCCGCAGTCGGGCGTCAGGGCGACACCACATAAAGGGCTTATACTGAAAGTAAATGACAGTACGTACCACAGTCGGACGTCTAAGCGACATCTCGAAAAGGGCTTATAATGAAAGTAAATAACAAGGATGCCACAGTCGAACGTCTGAGCGACATCACATAAAGGGCTTATATCCAAAAGTAAATAACAAGAATGCCACAGTCGGACGTCTGAGCGACATCACATAAAGGGCTTATATCCAAAAGTAAATAACAAGAATGCCACAGTCGGACGTCTGAGCGACATCACATAAAGGGCTTATATCCAAAAGTAAATAACAAGAATGCCACAGTCGGACGTCTGAGCGACATCACATAAAGGGCTTATATCCAAAAGTAAATAACAAGAATGCCACAGTCGGACATCTGAGCGACATCACATAAAGGGCTTATATCCAAAAGTAAATAACAAGAATGCCACAGTCGGACGTCTGAGCGACATCACATAAAGGGCTTATAATTCATCATTCGAACTCGAGTAGTCCGTGGAGGTAGCACAATCCTACGGAAGACTCGGTACATAATCATAAACAGGTTAGTCCATCCACAGGAATAACATTCAGCCGGGTTTACCACTTTCAGTTAACAAGTTTGTTCTTCAGAGACTGTTACTGGGACTGACACTAAGACTGACATTGATAGGTCAACCAACGTCCTTGACCGAGGACTTGGTTACTCGCATGGTTTTGACTCTGCAGAGTTTGTACTCTTAACCCACAACCAACGGATTTCAGTAGTCACAAAGGACTAGTTCCGTTTACGGTTTTTTTAGAAGAAAACACATCCAACCAGTACACACCCATTTCACTTTCCGCTGCCAGGAATCACCCTAGGCAATGTTCAAGAAAAATTCTAAGACGGGGAGGCCAACACCTCGAATAGCATGGGATCAAATTTATATCGCGCGCTCTAAGGGGTGCCCCCCTCTCGGTCCCAACCGGAAACACCCATGCCCCCTGACCGGATGATGGGCTTTAATCCAGGGCCATGGGACCCTCATTCCGGCCCCTCTATTTGGTGTGTACCTAGAAAGAGGTTTGCAACTTACTGAACCGCATTCTTTGCAGAAAACATGTGGCAGCACGAAAAAGGGGACGAACGGGAACAAGACTCGATCCACATCAACACTGGAGTTAAACAGTTGATACAGAACTGGCATGCTTCAACAATACCAGCTTGCAACCTATCATGCCACCACATGATCAGGTTGTCTCACCATCTCATGAACACATCAAGTTTCGAAGCTCACTTGCAGCTTGCTTTGCATGGAATATAACATTCAACAAATGCTTATATAAACATGCCATGAGAAAACCACTCAAGCAAACATGAAAAACACTCATCATATCAAAGGTTCAAACATGCTTGCCTGGTTCGGAGTAGTCGGAGTCTAGCTCGGCAAGGTTGGCGGCACCGTCACCTCCTTCGGTATCTACGTTATAAAGAAAATCGGGTACTAACATAAATACCGTGCGTGCATAAAAATTGTTCCAAATATTTTTCAAATAATTATGATAAAAAACTAGACATAAAAATAAAAGATGACAGAAAAAGAATCAACTCAAAATCATCTTTTGTTTAAAAGTTATTGAGGTTTTAGTCCAGGGACTAATCTGTTATAAACAGAAAACTATCCAAGGGCTATTTTAAAAAAAACAGAAAACGCTTCGGTTGGAATACGCCTTCCAGAGAAGAAAACGCACCCGACCCGAAGGCGCCAACAGAAAACGATTAAGAAGAAGAAGGGAGAGGCTGACGAGGGGGTCCCGCATGTCAGGTTTGAAAATCCCCCGGCGGCAGAGGCGAACGATGATCGCCGGCGGCGATCGATGGCGAACCAGAGGAGGGTAAGGGTATGGTTGCACTCACGGGTCAGTTCCGCGTCGGTGGATGGTGGAAGTAGGCGTCGGGGAGCACCACGTCGACGGCGGCTTCCACTCCGGCGGACGGCGGTTCGGGCGAGCTCGGATATGCCGGAGGGGAGCTGCCAACACCGAATTGAAGCTCGGGTTAGAAGAGGTGGTGGACTAGGAGGTTGCTGGCAAAGTTTGGGAAGCGGGGGTGCACTCACCAGGGAGAATTTTGCCGGAACCTGAAGCGGATCGGGGCGGCCGGAGCTGGGGAAGAAGACCCTCCCGAAGCCTTCTGATGAGTGAGGCGTGGTTCTGGGGAGAGGTGGAGAGGTGCTGGGTCGATGAGTGGTTCAGGGCCTCTATTTATAGCCGGCCCGAGGCGGTTGCCGAAAACGGGATAACTCCGGCGAGCGATTACGGCGAGGCAGGGGTTGGATGGAAGGATTAGGCGACTGGGTGTCTTCGGATTGGTCCACTGACACCATTCAAAGGTTAAACCTGGTTGGATTTGGCCTGCTTCCGTAGTCTTGGCGGGACGGAGCTCACGGGCTCATCGGCGGCAGAGAGCGCGCTCTGCGCTTCTCAGGCCACGGCGACGGTTCTGCAGCATGCTCAGAGCAGGAGGTGAACACGCGTAGGCCACCAGTGGCTCGGGCGGTGCGGAGGACGGCGTTCTGCAACGCTGGCTTCTGCCAGCCGCCACAGGAGGCTCTGCCACGGCGGAAGGCGCCGGCGTTGACGCGACGAGTCACCACCAACGCTCGTAACCGGCCAAGCAACCGTGCGGCGCACTGGATAAGAAGGGGGAACAGGGAGCAAGGCGCCAACGCGTGTACTGGCGAGATCGACGACGAGCTCTGTCGAAAACGACACTGAACCCTCTGAACTTTCTGAATTTGACAGGAACAGTGCATGCCAGGTGTTCGATGAAATGTTTGACGCACGTGGAAAATTTTTCTTGAGCTGAAACTTGGAGGGGTGGCCTCTTGATGCATCCAGAGACTACCTGAATTTTTTTCAGAATTTTTGGAAAGAGAAAAAAATGAATTTCACCAAAAATGGCAAATCTGGTCCAAACTTGCAGCAAGCAAATTTTGAAAAATTTGAACTGTGGACCAGCAGCTCTTGATGGATCTAGGTTGAGGGTACTAAGGAGTAGCTAGGGTAATTTATTTGGAACCAAAGCTCAAAGCAATCTGGTACTTCCTTTGTAAACTTGAGGGGTCCAAAATAAATTACAGAAAAAGGTTTGAGGATAAAATCAATAGAAATAAAATCTAAAAGAGGTTGGAACTTGCTGGAATTGGATGCTTGGCTTGACCCAAAGTAGGGAGGAGGGTTTGAGAAGAAATTTTTGAAATGCAAGTCATGGTAAGAGAGTATTCTTGAATAGGGAAGTAGAAATCCAAAAAATTTAGGAATTCTTTTTGATAAAAGAATAATAAAACAATCTCAGAGTATTTGTGTTGAACCAACACATGTTGAAAACCCTCAAGACCAAAAATCAAGATTGGGAAGAACTCATAAAATATTTGTCATAAAAGATTTGAGAAGGAGAGTCTTTTAGAAAAATTGAATAACCTTCTCCCAATCAAATAAAGAATTTGATAAAAATCAAGACCAAAATTTTGGGGTGTTACAAGAATTGAACAAGAATCTCAAAGAATTAACACTGATGCACCTAGTCCTTCTAAAAAGAAAAGGAAAAAGAAAAATGATAGGACTTTGCACACCTCTAGTGAACCTGAAATAGAAAAGCCTCCTAAAGATAATAATGATGTCTTTATTTCTGATGCTGAAACTCAATCTGGTAATGAACATTCATCTAGTGATAATGAAAAAGATAATGATGATGTTCATGAAGACACTCAACCAAACAATGATAAACAACCAGATAATGATGTTGAGATAGAACCTGTTGTTGATCTTGATAACCCACAACCTAAAAATAAAAGATATGATAAAAGAGACTTTGTGGCTAGAAAACACGGAAAAGAAAGAGAACCATGGGTTCAAAAACCCATGCCCTTTCCACCTAAACCAACTAAGAAAAAAGATGATGAAGAATTTGAACGCTTTCCTGAAATGCTTAGGCCAGTCTTTTTGCGCACCCGCTTGACTGATATTTTAAAGATGGCCCCTTATGCAAAATACATGAAAGACATCATCACTAATAAAAGAAAGATACCTGAAGCTGAAATCTTCACCATGCTTGCTAATTACTCTTTTAAGGATGGAGTGCCTAAAAAACTTGGAGATCCAGGAATACCAACTATACCTTGCTCCACCAAAAGAAACTATGTCAAAACTGCTTTGTGTGATTTAGGAGCTGGTGTTAGTGTTATGCCTTTATCTTTATATAAAAGACTTGATTTGAATAAACTCACACATAATGAAATATCTTTGCAAATGGCTGACAAATCAACTGCCATACCTATCGGTATTTGTGAGGATGTGCCCATTGTTGTTGCAAATGTTACTATCTTAAAAGACTTTGTTATACTTGAGATGCCCGAGGACGACAACATGTCGATTATCCTTGGTAGACCCTTTTTGAATACTGCAGGGGTTGTTATTGATTGCAATAAAAGCAAGATCACTTTTCATATCAATGGTAATGAGCATATGATGCACTTTCCGAAGAAACAATTCCAAGTGACTGGTATTAATGTTATTGAAAAATCTCCGACACTCACTATTGGAAGTTTTCAACTACCTTTACCTACTGCCAAAAAGAAATATGAAATACTTATTATTGGGGATATGCATATCTCCGTTGAGGTAACTTAGTGTTTTACGAAAGTTCTTCGGTTTCATGCTAATCGAAAGTGGTTGTTAATAAGACTTGATCAACCTTGTTAATGAATCATTTTTTAGAGGTATGAAGTCGATGAATTTAGTGAGCACAACTTTTTGTCCCTGCCTTTTGTTTTCTGTTTTTCTTAGTTAAATAAAATAAAATGCCATGTTTAGTCTATTTTCTAAATTTCTCGTGCAATAAAAAATGCCCAAAAATAAAAGTGCTCAGAATGCCCTGAAATTTTAACATAATTTTTTTCTGAATATTTCTGAGTTTTCTGGTCCAAATAACATCAAAGGGGGTGCACCTGGTGTCCACGAGACACCAGGGCGCGCCAGCAACCCCAGGCGCGCCCTGGTGGGTTGTGGCCCCCACGTGGGTCCCCTCACTTATCTCTTTAGCCCATGTCATCTCCTACCTCCAGAAAAAAAATCACCATAGCTCTCTCTCTCTATCTCTCTCGTGTTCTTGCTCTCAAACCTGCGGATTTCGATCTCTTTGCTTGAAGCTCCGTTTCCAAAACTATTTTGGGGGATTGCTACTTGGTATGTGACTCCTCCATTGCTTCAATTAGTTTTTGCTTTAGTGATTTATATTTTGAATAATTAGCTACTCTTGGTGCTGCTGTAGATGAGCTTGCATGTTGAATTCTTAGAGTTCTAAGTAGTTTGAATGCTTAATATAGCCTCTATGCATCCTTATGAGTAGTTGCTATCAATCTTATAAAGTTTTGGTTGACAAAAATTTTGTGGACTAAAATTTTCAGAATTTTATTTATAGGAATAAGATGAGTTTCTTTAGGAAGTTTTCCTCCAAGAAGAATGCTAAGGGAGTCATTGGAGAATCATCGGACAATGACCTCAACACTCCGAGAACGGCGGAGGTGCGGCCGTGCGAATGGCCCCATAATGCCTTCATGGAGGAGGCCGGGTTCCATCAAGAGTTCGCCCAATTCGTTGCAAATGCTGGGATGACCGACTTCCTCGCAGCTGAGTGTGACCAACACCACCTCCTTACAAATTCCTTTGTGCAAAATTTTCATTTTCTGAGTAGAAACAATCCCCCTGAGGTGCAGTTTAATTTATACGCTGAAACCCGTCAGATACCGCTCACTGACTTTTGTGATATATGTTTGATCCCTTTTGATGGGGAATTAAGGGAGCCTAGACCGGCAGAGTTTGAGGACTTTCTCCGCACTTTGACAGTGGGGGATGAGAGAGGCGTGTCGGGCGCCACTGGCAGTAGTTTGCAGTTTCCTCCCGTACATTACTTTGCATTGTTCATCGTGAAGTGTTTAATTGCTAGAGAGAATGTCGGTGCACTCAGTGCCCCCGACCTCTCTATTTTATGCCATGCACTACAGAATGATCACACCTTTAGCCTAGGGACTATTATTGCACACCATCTGCACCTTAACAGAACCAAGGGCAAAATTCATGGTGGTATTTATGCCACTCGCTTAGCGAGCCACTTTAACATTCAGATACGCCAACATGATTATCCTTTGCCCCGAGTTTATCTAGATCACCAGGCGATGGTGGCTCACCAGTTTACTGATGATGCTGACTCTCTTCATAATATTCGTTACAACCTGGTTTTCAGTGTGGATTCCCGTGATGTTATTCCGTTGCCTGCACCTGCTTTGTTTGATTCTATTGCCAGGGCGGATACAGGGTCATGCCAGAGGACATTATTGCCTATCGGAATAACCAGGCAGTGGCAGAGGAGGAGCCCCAGGAGTGGGAAGCTCATGTGCCGCCGCCACAGCATTTTCATGTAGGACTGGATGGCTACTATAGATGGTGATTACCAAGCTAGGCCAAAATCCTAAGCTTGGGGGAGTACGTATTTCCGCCGACATTACATTCATGTTCACATATTTCATTCCAGTTGTCGGTGTCCACACTTTTTCATTGTATTATCCATGCTAGATTTATTTTCTCGCTTTCTTCTTGTGTGTTTGAAAAACTTTGAGAAAATCCAAAAATATTTCTCGCTTCTTTTTGGTTTTCCTTTCTAGCTTAAATTAGTTGTAGTGTTAAAAGAAAACCCAAAAAGATTTCCATATTCTTCTTTTGCTTGTTGGGAGCTTTCCCGTGTAAATAGTTTTCTCGTTTTTGTTTTCCCTTCTTTAATTTGCTTTCCTCAAGAAAGACTAAAAACTCCAAAAATATTTCAGTGTGTTTCTCTGGAATTGTTTTCTTTTTATTGAGTCGTACCAAGGAGAAGACCACGATGAAAATGTTGAGTGGCTCACGTATGTATTATTGTTGATCTAACAAAGAGCCCAAATTACCTTGTCTTCTCCTTTTGAATAAAATGTTTGCAGATTCCAGCTTAGTCCACGACACTCTTGCACTATTATTATTTTCATATCATTTGGTCGTGCAAGTGAAAGGCAATAATGACGATATTTGATGAATTGACTGTGGCAGAGAGAAGCGGGTATGAACTCAACTTGTTTTTGTTTTTGTAAATATATTTAACCTAGTATCCATGATTCTGCATATTATGATCAAACATGTTTGCAATGACAATTAGAGATTATAGTTTCTCATGCCATGCTTAAGTATCTAGGAGTGGATAATGATTTATCTTAGGTGTCAACATGTATTAAAATAATTGTGATGTAGTATGATGATATGGTATCCTCCTCTGAATGTTTCAAGTGGCTTGACTTGGCACATGTTCATGCATGTAGTTGAATCAAAACCAACATAGCCTCTACGATATTTATGTTCATGGTGTTCATATCCTACTCATGCTAGTATTCAATGTTGATTATGCATAATGCATGTTCATGACCGTTTTCGCTCTCTAGCTGGCCGCTTCTCAACCTATTTGCTATCCTACGCCTGTACTAAGCGGGAATACTACTTGTGCACCAAAATCCTTAAACCCAAGTTATTCCAGATGAGTCCACAATATCTACCTGTATGCGGTATTACCCTGCCGTTCCAAGTAAATTTGCATGTGCCACCTCTAAAATTTCAAATGAACATTTGTATTGTGTGCCTGGACCGCTCTTGGAGCTACAGGGGGCGGTCAGTATCTTCCATGCTAAGCGGGTTATTCTCATGATGAGTGTTTATTCACTCGTCCTTGCACGAGAGGGGCGGTAATAGGGATGCCCAGTCCTGAAATAAAAAATTGCAAATAATTAAACAAAACTCCCACAGGATTGTTGTTGGTATGGACGGTACCCGTGGATTCGGCTAGCCGTGGAGTGTGTTTGTTGGTGGAGGGGGAGTAAACTTTAGTTTTGTCGCTTGGGAACCGCCGCTAATGTGTTTAGCATGGAAGATATTGATAACTCTTGGTCGTAACATTGACAGGAAGGGTGCACCTCCCAAAATTATATTTATCTCTGATTTAAGCTTTGAACTCTAGAACCTCTGCAAATCCCTGTTTCCCTCTGCGAAGGGACTATCTATTTAATTTTATGTTGAGTCATCACCTTCTCAAACGAGCGCCAGACCTGAGAGCACTATTGTCATCCTCATGCATTGTGTATAGTTAATGTTGGATGCATCATGATTGGATCTTTTCTACCATGAATTACAATGTTTAGTCGTTGCTTGAACTTTGGAGGTGCTCTGCATTTATGCTTTGCGGTCTTAGAAAGGGCTAGCAAGATACCACTGTTGTCATATTATATCAGGATTGTTTTGACAAAGTGTTGACATTTGATATATCTTATTATTGCTCGCTAGTTGATTGTGCAATTGATATGAGTTAATATAATATCTAATAGTTATTGTTGACATGGTTAGTCATGATCTTTGCTGAAAACATGGGTGCAACTTAAGCTTGTTTATGTAAACAAGAACAAAAGAGTTCATAAAAGTTTTTCTTTATCACTTTCAGTTTATCAAACGAATTGCTTGAGGACAAGCAAAGGTTTAAGCTTGGGGGAGTTGATACGTCTCCATCGTATCTACTTTTCCTAATGCTTTTGCTCTTGTTTTGGACTCTAATTTGCATGATTTGAATGAAACTAACCCGGACTAACGATGTTTTCAGCAGAACTACCATGGTGTTGTTTTTGTGCAGAAATAAAAGTTCTCGGGTTTGGATGAAACTTTTTGGAGAATTATTTCAGAATATATAAAAAATATTGGAATCAAGAACCACTGGATGGGGCCCCTGGCTGACCACAAGACACGAGGGCGCCCCCCTCCAGGCGCGCCCTGGTGGGTTGTGGGGCCCTCGGGGCTCCGCAGACCCTAATTCCAGCACTGTAAATTCCTATTTTTGGAGAAAAAAATAGGGAGGAAGTTTCATCATGTTTCATGATACGGAGCCGCCGCCACCTCCTGTTCTTCATCGAGAGGCCAGATCTGGAGCCCGTTCAGGGCCCCGGAGAGGGGAACCTTCGGTCTTCGTCGCCACCAACCCTCGTTCATCACCAATTACATGATGCTCCCCACCGGGAGTGAGTAATTCCTTCATAGGCTCGCTGGTCGGTGAGGAGTTGGATGCTATTCATCATGTAATCGAGTTAGTTTTGTTAGGGCTTGATCCCTAGTATCCACTATGTTCTGAGATTGATGTTGTTATGACTTTGCTATGCTTAATGCTTGTCACTAGGGCCCAAGTGCCATGATTTCAGATCTGAACTGTTTATGTTTTCACCATCATATCTATGTTCTAGATCCAATCTTGCAAGTCATATTCACCTATTACGTGTTACGATCCGTAAACCCCAGTGTGACAGTAATTGGGATACTTTCCGGTGATGACCGTAGTTTGAGGAGTTCATGTATGCACTATGTGTTAATGCTTTGTTCCGGTTCTCTATTAAAAGGAGGCCTTAATATCCCTTAGTTTCCTTATGGACCCCGCTGCCACGGGAGGGTAGGACAAAAGATGTCATGCAAGTTCTTTTCCATAAGCACGTATGACTATTTATGGAATACATGCCTACATTATATTTATGACCTGGAACTAGTTTTGTATCTCCCTAGGTTATGACTGTTATATGATGAATATCATCCAACGAATTCACCGATCCAATGCCTACGAGTTTTTCACATATTGTTCTTGCTAAGTTACTATTGCTATTGCTACTGTTACAACTGCTACAAAATCATTGCTACCACTATTACCATTACTGTTACTATTACCACTTCTATCAAACTATCATATTACTGTGCTACTGATTGCTTTGCTGCAGATATTTAATCCCCAGGTGTGGTTGAATTGACAACTCAACTGCTAATACTTACAAGTATTCTTTGGCTCCGTCTGTGTCGAATCTATAAATTTGGGTTGAATACTCTACCCACGAAAACTGTTGCGATTCCCTATACTTGTGTGTTATCAGAGTTCTGGATTAGGTGGTCTTCGGCCTGTCGGCCTATCCCTTGTGTGCCAGACTGTTGGGCCGTGTTGCCAATGCCAAGAGGCTGGACCCGTATCCGGACAGGAGGCTTTTTGGTGCCTTGGTGTGTCCTCCAAGTCAAGATAAGAAGAATCGGCATGTTTATCCTTCCCTTGTAACTGACCATGTGTAACCCTAGTACCCCTGGTGTCTATATAAACCAGAAGGTTTAGTCCGTAGGGGCTAGAACAACAATCATCATCCTACTAGTTTAGGGTTTAGTTCATCTGATCTCGTGGTAGATCAACTATGTAATCCTCATATACACAAGCAATATAATCAAGCAGGACGTAGGGTTTTACCTCTTCGAGAGGGCCCGAACCTGGGTAAACATCGTGTCCCTAGTCCCCTGTTCCCCATTGATCCAAGGTCCCCAGCTCAGGACCCCCTACTCAAGATCCGCCGGTTTTGACACCGACATTGGTGCTTTCATTGAGAGTTCCGTTGTTGGATCGCCGAAGGATCGATGGCTCGCCTGATCATCGAAGATGGCATCGACACTGGAGACATCTTTGTCCCCGGGCAACTTTTCACGTTCGGCAGCATTATTCTGCACGCCGACTTGACCGGTCATCTCGACCAGGTCGACAGTTTCGCCCCCGAGCACCAGATTAGGTTTGGTAACTTAGAGTACATCGCCGATGCTCGGGGCGATCTGATCTTCACTGGCTTCTCGGCTCCACCCGAGACGCCCACGGGCTCTAGAGCATCAACTTTGGGGCCTCTCCCCGATCCGATCTCCGGATCAACCCTTATCTCACGACCGGCTTTGAGCTCGGATGTCAGCGCTATGTCCGAAGACCGGGAATCACCCTCGGCCGGACTCCCCCTCCCTACCGCAAATCTGGCCTCGAGCCTTGGAGACAGTTCGACATCCGGACATCGGGAGTCAGCCCTGGCCAGATTCACCCCTCGCCTCACCATCACTCCGGAGGTTGACTCCGAAGATACCTCAATCTCCAATCTGGCCAGCCTCGCCCTGTTAAACGAGGCACTCGACCGGATCCAGATGATGACTATCTTGGACGACTAAGCCTCGGCTCACACTTAGCGGGGCCTCGAGGCGGGCTACGGGGAATTTTACGTCCCACCCACCACCCACTTAGTAGCCACTGTCGAAGACTTAACCGACATGCTGGACTACGCCTCTGAGGAGGCCGACGACATGGACGACGATAACGAAGCCATGGCCCACACCGACACTGCCACTACTGGAATCTGGTAATTTGCCGTCTGCCACCTCTTTGCCGTCCGCCAGCTGACGGCAAAGAGCCTCTTAGCCATCCGCTTCAACAAAGCGGACGGCAAAGAAAGTGTAGATGGCAAAAAGTCTATTTGCCGTCCGCTGTTTCTTTGCCGTCAGCCAGCTGACGGCAAAGAGCTAGAAGGCATACGGCAAAGGGCCAGGTGGGCCCCATGGGGCACGGCGTGGCTAGGTCAGGTTCTTTGCCGTCCGCCAGCGGACGGCAAAGAGGAGACGTGGGCTAGCCCTAAACGGCCGCCCTCTTTGCCGTCTGCTAGCAGACGGCAAAGAAGGCCCACTTAACGGGCCGAGCCGTCTCCCCTCTCTCTCTCCCTCTCTTTCTCTGTTTCCCTCCCACGCGCCCGCCTCTCTCCTCCCCCGCCGCTCTGCCGCCGCCGCCCGCCAGGCCCAGCCACAAGCGGGACACAGAACAAAACACATTCCAGCCCTCCCCCCCCCCACCCCCGCGCCCGTCGCCCCGCCCCGCGCGCCCCCGTCGCCGCGGAGAGGTGCGTCAGGCCGCCCCGTGCCGGAACCCCTCCCGCGGCCCCTACGCCGCCGCCCCGCTGCCGCCCTCCTCCGGGCCCCTGCGCCGCCCCGCCCCACGGCCGACCCTCGCCCTCCACCGGCGATCCCCTGCAGGTTTGTTCTTCCCCCCTTTTTTTAGTTTTGTTTTTTTTAGTTTCTGTTTTAGTTTTAGTTTAGTTTTATTTTCAGTTTAGTTTTAGTTTTAGTTTTAGTTTATTTTAGTTTAGTTTAGTTTAGATTAGTTTTAGTTTTAGTTAAGAAGAAGAAGAGGAGTAGAAGGAGGAGGAGGAGGGAGGAAGAGGAGGAGGAGAAGAAGAAGAAGAAGAAGAAGAAGAAGAAGAAGAAGAAGAAGAAGAAGAAGAAGAAGAAGAAGAAGAAGAAGAAGAAGAAAAAGAAGAGAAGAAGGAAAGGAAAAAAGAGGGCGCCCGGGGACGAGTGGTTAGGGGTTCCTCGGTGTCGATGGAACCCTAAATAGCAAGTATCGTCGGTGCGAGATACATGTGGCCGTCGGTGTCGAACACTACATCCATGTCCCACAAGTGACGCCGACGTCCGGCGTCCCAAAGCAACTGTTCTCGGCGTCGATGGCGGTCAAACACCATCGCGAATCCTCATCGCAGAGGCTGCCAGACAAATTCGCGATGGTGTTCGACCGTCATCGGCCACCAGAACTATTGTTGCGGGATGCCGGGCGCCGGCTTCACTTGTGGAATGTGGATCTAGTGTTCAACGCCGAGCGCCACATGTATCTCGCACCGATGATACTTGCTATTTAGGGTTCCATCGACGCCAAGAACCCCCTAACCCGCTCTGTTCCGGTCTTCATGCCGATGAAACTTGCTAGCTATAGGTGTCAATCATCAGTATGCGTAACCACTATGCGTCTCCCGTTCGAAAGGGTTACATCTATAAATATGCATGCATTTGCATATTTATAATTGTGATTCTTTCGAATTGTCCAACGTTATCCATGGACAGCCCGAGTATGTGTAGATTGGGTTCGTTTTCCCTGTTGTTCTCCGGGTACACATTCTCTCTGCTTAGCTCCGGATCCGATGCAGAATTTTGTCAGTGCCTCCCTGTTGTTCTCCGGGTACACATTCTCTCTGCTTATTGCCGAGACGTGTATCAGGAGAACAGCGGGGAGGTGCTGCCGAAATTTTGCGTCGGATCTGGAGCAGAGCATGGGAAAACGAACCCGATCTACACATACTCGGGTGGCATTATGACCTATCTTTACCTATTAGCGTGTAGGTTGCATGGACGTAATAAAACTAACAAACTCCATTAACTGATGGATATGGTTTGCTTAATTATGTATATATTTCTTGTGTGTCCAGTAGGAAGTCAATATGAGTGATCGTGCATGGATGTACACCGGTTACACTTGTCAGAAAGTTTGGACCGAGGAATGGTTAACAAAAACCAAGGGGTTTGTTAGAGCCGCATTTGCAAATGGCCAGGAATTTAGCTGGTGCCCCTGTGCCCGTTGCGACAACTATAACAAGAGGGACGAGCTTGAAATGAGTAAAGACCTGTAGAAGTTTGGTTTTACGCCTGGTTACATGGTCTGGACATTACATGGTGAGTCTGCCCAACGTGCCAGAGCCGAGGTTCGTCGTCGCACCGACGAGCATGGTACCGGGACCGCAGACATGGTGCAAGACTTTGACGATGCTCGGGACTCGGACGAGGAGATGGAGGAATCTGCAAAGGCCTTCACTGAAATGTTGGAGTCCTCAAAACGTCCTCTCCACGAGCACACTGAGCTTTGTCAGCTGGATGCCATCTCACAAATAATGGCTTTGAAGGCTCAATTCAACTTGGGCAGAGAATGCTACGACGCGATGATGACACTATTCGGACGGTTTCTACCCAAAGGCCATGTGCTACCTCCAAACCTGTACCAGTCAGACAAAATCCTCCGTGCTCTTAAGATGCCCTATGAGAAGATACATGCCTGTGAGAAAGGTTGTGTCTTATTTAGGCTTCAGTATGAGGACTTGAACTATTGTCCCATTTGCAATTCTTCCAGGTATGTTGTGGTAGACAACGGTATGGGTGAGAAGACGCAGACCAAAATACCCGTTAATGTTCTTCGGTATATGCCAATCATACCAAGACTTCAACATCTTTTCATGGTCGAAGAGACGGCCAGACAGATGACATGGCACAAAACGGGCAAAAGAACCAAACTAGATGCAGATGGGAATGTGATGATGGTGCACACATCGGATGGTGAAGCGTGGAAGCGCTTCGATGCATTACATAAGGAAAAAATGGCAGATCCAAGGCATCCTCGAGTCGCCGTCAGCACAGATGGGTTCAGTGTGTTTGGTCAGATGGCAGCCCCATACAGCTGTTGGCCCGTGTTTGTCATTCCACTCAATCTCCCCCCCGGGCAGATTATGCAACGAAAGAATAATTTCCTGACGTTGATAATTCCAGGGCCCAACTATCCGGGGAAGAATATGAATGTGTACATGCAGCCGCTTAAGGACGAATTGCAAGAAGCTTGGGATAATGGGTTCAAGACATACGACGCCTTTAGCAAACAGAACTTCATAATGCGTGCCTGGTACACGTACTCAACGCATGACTTGCCGGCGTATGCGCTATTCGTTGGCTGGTGTGTGCATGGAAGGTTCCCGTGCCCCACATGCAAGGGAGCTCTTGAGTTTCGTTGGCTGACGGCAGGGCGCAAGTATAGTTGCTTCGACTTGCATAGACCGTTTCTACATCCTGGCCATAAGTTCAGGAAAGACAAGAAGAACTTCATCAAAGGTAGAGTTGTCAAACACTCTGCACCACCTGCGTTGACAGGCCAACAGACCCTAGATCAGTTAAACGCTCTCGAGCCAGATCCAGAGCGTCCAACAGACCCTACACTTAGCATTTTTACCTAGCTTAGCAATAAAATGACATTTTTACCTACCTTAGTTAGAAGAAGAAGAAGATAAAGAAGAGGAGAGGAGAAAAAGAAAGAGAAGAAAAAAAATCTTCTTCTTCTTCTAACTAGTCTTCTTCTTCTTCTTCTTCTTCTTCTTCTAACTAGTCTTCTTCTTCTTCTTCTTCTTATAACTAGTCTTCTTCTTCTTCTTCTAACTAGTCTTCTTCTTCTTCTTCTTATAACTAGTCTTCTTCTTCTTCTTCTTCTTCTAACTTTCATCTTTCCCAATTTGCAGATTTGCTTTACATGAGGAAGCTTGGATTCATGGAGTGTACTATTCTTGTGGTGCTTCCTTGTTGTTTATGAAAACTTGTTTGGATATGTATGTCTATATGGATATGTTGTTGGAAACTTGTTTCTGGTTATGTATATATGGATATGTGGGACTTTGTTGAACTATGTTGTTGGATTGGATGAAATATGTTGTTGGACATGCTGTTGGATATGTTGGATATGTATGCATGTATATCTGTGTTTGAAACCATGTCTAATTAATGGGATTTAAATAAAAACAGGGGATATATAGCCTCTTTGCCGTCCGCTAGCAGACGGCAAAGAGGACACGTGGCAGTCACCTATGCAAACTGGGAACACTGGCTGCCTATTTGGTCATTTTGCCGTCTGCTGGCGGATGGCAAAGTGACCATCTATGCCGTCTGCCAGCAGGCAATGATTCAAACCTCTTTGCCGTCTGCTGGCGGACGGCATATCTGGACACATGGCGGCTTCCCAGTGCTGCCTAGCTGGGCTCTTTGCCGTCCGCTGGCAGACGGCAAAGAGCGTCGTTAACCCCCTAACGGCTCTGACGCCACCGCACTACCGTCAGCTTTCTTTGCCGTCTGCTGGCCTCGGATGGCGGACGACGTAATCCTTTGCCGTCCGTTTCTAAGAAGCGGACGACAAAGAAGGCCTTTGCTGGCAGGCTTTCATCCGGACAGTTTGCCGTCCGTTAGCGAACGGCAAAGATGTTTGCCATCCGTGATACATGCCTTTGCCGTCCGCCATGGCGGACGGCAAAGAAGCTGATTCCAGTAGTGTGCCCCTCCCGTCACCGGCCGATGGGCGGCCACCTCCACCTATGAAGTTTACATGGTGGACACCCCCAAGGACAATGGCGACGACGCCAATAATGGGGATGGCACCCCGAGAAGAGACTGTAACAAGCCTGGCGAGGAGCCCCCCAAACGCCGAAGACAATGCCGACAATCGAAAGGACGTCGAGGCAGGGAAAGCAACACGGGCACCAGAGAGGACGATACTCCAGACAATGCGGAGGACCTCGGCGACCCCGCCCCTGAGTAACAGCTTAATGAACCAGAGGGACATGGGGGTCAGTATAACCCCGAGGACCCCAATGATTCCAAGGACAGCAGTTACATGCCTCTCTCCGAAGAGGAGGTCAGCCTCGGAGCTGAAGATTTTATTGTTCCAGAAGATCCACTGGACCAAGAGCGGTTTAAGCAACAGCTCATTGCCACTGCGTGAAGTCTGAAAAAGAAGCAACAATAGATAAAAGCCGAACAAGACACCCTCAACGATAGATGGACGAAAGTCCTAGCAGCCGAAGAAGGGTACAGCTACGAGCGGCAAACAAAGAGCTACCCCAAGCGCAAGTTGTTGCCGCAATTCGACAATGAGGCCCTTGAGCCCGCGCCGCCCAGACGAACTCAAGGCGACCAGCTAGACCGCCCCCATCGAGGACGGGACAGGCCAGCTGGAGAGACCGAACACCCAGTTGTCCCCCCTCGCCGAAAAGGCAAGGAGGCAGCACAACCAGAATATCGATATGATCTCCGACACGACCTGGCCGCTAGAGCGGGTCAAACAAGATCCATTTACGGATCCAGAGGATACCCTCCCGATAGAAGGGATGGATACCAGGCGTGGCTTGACCGAAACGATAGAGCCCGGGAGTAGCACCGGGCCCGGATGGAAGCCGAGCTCCCTAGGCGATGTTGCCCGAGTAAGGGGCGCCGCTCACCCCATGTGTTTCACTGATGAGGTGATGCAACACTAGTTCCCAGAAGGGTTTGAACCCGTAAACATCGAGCCCTACAATGGGACTACGGACCCAGCTATGTGGATCGAAGATTTCCTTCTCCATATCCATATGGCTCGAGGAGACGACCTCCATGCCATTAAATATCTGCCATTAAAGCTCAAAGGTCCAGCTCGGCATTGGTTGAATAGTCTCCCCGAAGACTCCATAGGGAGCTGGGAAGAGCTCGAGGATGCTTTCCAAGCTAACTTTCAAGGCACCTATGTTCGGCCTCCGGATGCCGATGACCCGAGCCATGTGGTCCAATAGCCCGGTGAGTCAGCCCGACAATTTTGGAATCGGTTTTTAACCAAAAAGAACCAAATCGTCGATTGTCCGGACGCTAAAGCCATAGCCGCATTCAAGCATAGTATCCGGGACGAATGGCTCGCACGCTAGCTCGGCCAAGATAAGCCGAGGACAATGGCAGCACTTACCTCTCTCATGACCCATTTTTGTGCCGGAGAAGATAGTTAGCTGGCTCGTAGAAGCACCAACCCCGAAGACCTTGGAACCTCGGAAGTCCGGGATGAAAACAGGAAGACACGGCGCAACAAAAACAAGCGCCGCCACAACAGCAGTGAAGCCGAAGACATGATAGTAAATGCCGGATTCTGCAACTCCAAATCGAGGCCTCGGAAGAAGCCCTCTAAAGGGAACCAGGATGGACCCACCAAGTTGGTCACAATCCTAGACAGACCCTGCCAGATCCATGGCACGCCCGACAAGCCCGCCAACCACACCAACCGTAACTGTTGGGTAATCAAACAGGACGACAAGCTCATAGCTGAGGATGCTGGCAAAAGCCCCCGCAGCGAAGACGACGAAGAACCTCACAGGCCGAACAATGGGGGCCAAAAAAAATTCCCTCCCGAGGTAAAAACGGTGAATATGATCTACGCCACCCACATACCCAAGAAGGAGCGGAAGCACGCACTTCGGGATGTCTACGCCGTAGAGCCTGTAGCCCCGAAATTCAACCCATGGTCGGCATGCCCGATCACCTTCGACCGTAGGGACCATCCGACCAGTATCCGTCACGGAGGGTCGGCCGCCCTAGTCCTCGACCCCATTATCGATGGGTACCACCTCACCAGAGTCCTTATGGACGGAGGAAGCAGCCTCAATCTAATCTATGCAGATACAGTGCGGAAAATGGGTATCGACCCATCAAGGATCAAACCCAGCAACACTACCTTCAAAGGGGTAATCCTTGGTGTGGAAGCCCGCTGCTCGGGCACCCTGACTTTGGAAGTGGTATTCGGTTCGCCGGACAACTTCCCCAGTGAGGACTTGATCTTCGACATTGTCGCTTTCCGTAGTGGTTATCATGCACCTTGGGCCGGATAGCGTTCGCTTGTTTCAACCCTGTCCCCCATTATGCATACTTAAATCTAAAGATGCCCGGACCTAAGGGCATTGCTACTTCTTGAGCTTGCGTTGGTTTTTCCCATGAAGAGGAAAGGGTGATGCAGCACAGTAGAGGTAAGTATTTCCCTCAGTTAAGAACCAAGGTATCAATCCAGTAAGAGAAGAACGCACAAATCACCAACACCTGCACAAACAATCAAACACTTGCACCCAACGCAATAAAGGGGTTATCAATCCCTTCACGGTCACTTGCAAAGGTGAGATCTGATAGAGATAGATAAACAAAAGATAAAATATTTTTGGGTTTTTTGGTATATAGATCTGAAAATAAAAGATTGCAAAATAGTAGATCGGAAAGTAATATGATGGAAAATAGACCCGGGGGCCATAGGTTTCACTAGAGGCTTCTCTCATGAAGGCAAATAATACGGTGGGTGAACAAATTACTGTCGAGCAATTGATAGAAAAGCGCAAAGTTATGACGATATCCAAGGCAATGATTATGCATATAGGCATCACGTCCGTGTCAAGTAGACCGACTCCTACCTGCATCTACTACTATTACTCCACACATCGACCGCTATTTAGCATGCATCTAGAGTATTAAGTTCATAAAGAACGGAGTAACACCTTAAGTAAGATGACATGATGTAGAGGAATTAACTTAAACAATATGATGAAAACCCCATATTTTTATCCTCGATGGCAACAATGCAATACGTGTCTCGCTACCCCTACTTTGTCACTGGGTGAAATCACGCAAGATTGAACCCAAAGCTAAGCACCTCTCCCATTGCAAGAAAAACCAATCTAGTTGGCCAAGCCAAACCGATAATTCGAAGAGAAATACAAAGATATTAAATCATGCATAAAAGAATTCAGAGAAGATTCAAATAATATTCATAGATAAGCTGATCATAAATCCACAATTCATCGGATCTCGACAAACACACCGCAAAAGAAGATTACATCGGATAGATCTCCAAGAACATCAAGGAGAACGTTGTATTGAGAATCAAAGAGAGAGAAGAAGCCATCTAGCTACTAGCTATGGACCCGTAAGTCTGAGGTAAACTACTCACGCTTCATCGGAAGGGCAATGGTGTTGATGTAGAAGCCCTTTGTGATCGATTCCCCCTCCAGCAAGATGCCGGAAAAGGCCCCAAGATGGGATCTCACGGGAACAGAAGGTTGCGGCGGTGGAAAAGTGTTTTCGTGGATGCCTCTGATGGTTTGGGAATATTTGTGAATATATAGGATGAAGAGCTAGGTCAGGGGAGTCCCGAGGGGCCCACAAGGTAGGAGGGCGCCCCCCCTAGGGCGCGCCCTCCACCCTTGTCACCGCCTCGTGGCTCTTCTGACTTCCACTCCAAGTCCCCTGGGTGTCTTCTGGTCCAAGAAAAATTATCGTGAAGTTTTATTCCGTTTGGTATTCCTTTTCTATGAGGCTTAAAAACAAGGAAAAAACAGAAACTGGCACTGGGCTCTAGGTTAATAAGTTAGTCCCAAAAATAATAGAAAATAGCGTATTAATGCATATAAAACATCCAAAACAGATAATATAATAGCATGGAACAATAAAAAATTATAGATACGTTGGAGACGTATCAAGCATCCCCAAGCTTAATTCATGCTCGTCCTCGAGTAGGTAAATGATAAAAATAGAATTTTTGATGTGGAATGCTACCTAATATACTTATCCATGTAATTTTCTTTATTGTGGCATGAATATTCAGATCCATAAGATTCAAAACAAAAGTTTAATATTGTCATAAAAACAATAATACTTCAAGCATACTAATAAAGCAATCATGTCTTCTCAAAATAACATGGCCAAAGAAAGTTACCCCTACAAAATCATATAGTCTGGCTATGCTCCATCTTCATCACACAAAGTATTCAAATCATGCACAACCCTGATGACAAGCCAAGCAATTGGTTCATACTTTTGATGTTCTCAAACTTTTTCAACTTTCACGCAATACATGAGTGTGAGCCATGGACATAGCACTATAGGTGGAATAGAATATGGTGGTTGTGGAGAAGACAAAAAAAGAATGAGATAGTCTCACATCAACTAGGCGTATCAACGAGTTATGGAGATGCCCATCAATAGATATCAATGTGAGTGAGTAGGGATTGCCATGCAACGGATGCACTAGAGCTATAAGTTTATGAAAGCTCAAAAAGAAACTAAGTGGGTGTGCATCCAACTTGCTAGCTCATGAAGACCTAGGGCAATTTGAGGAAGCCCATCATTGGAATATACAAGCCAAGTTCTATAATGAAAAATTCCCACTAGTATATGAAAGTGACAACATAGGAGACTCTCTATCATGAAGATCATGGTGCTACTTTGAAGCACAAGTGTGGAAAAAGGATAGTAACATTGCCCCTTCTCTCTTTTCTCTCATTTTTTTTATTTTGGTGGGCTTCTTTGGCCTCTTTTATATTTTTTTGTGGGCTTCGTTGGCCTCTTTTATTTTTTTCCTCACATGGGACAATGCTCTAATAATGAAGATCATCACACTTTTATTTACTTACAACTCAAGAATTACAACTTGATACTTAGAACAAAATATGACTCTATATGAATGCCTCCGGCGGTGTACCGGGATGTGCAAGGACTCAAGAGTGACATGTATAAAAATTATGAACGGTGGCTTTGCCACAAATACTATGTCAACTATATGATCATGCAAAGCAATATGACAATGATGGAACGTGTCATAATAAAATGGAACGGTGGAAAGTTGCATGGCAATATATCTCGGAATGGCTATGGAAATGCCATAATAGGTAGGTATGATGGCTGTTTTGAGGAAGGTAAAAGGTAGGTGTATGGCACCGGTGAAAGTTGCGTGGTACTAGAGAGGCTAGCAAAGGTGGAAGGGTGAGAGTGCATATAATCCATGGACTCAACATTAGTCATAAAGAACTCACATACTTATTGCAAAAATCTATTAGTCATCGAAACGAAGTACTACGCGCATGCTCCTAAGGGGATAGATTGGTAGGAAAAGACCATCGCTCATCCCCGACCGCCACTCATAAGGAAGACAATCAATAAATAAATCATGCTCCGACTTCATCACATAATGGTTCACCATACGTGCATGCTACGGGAATCACAAACTTTAACACAAGTATTTCTACAATCCACAATTACTCACTAGCACGACTCTAATATCACCATCTTTATATCTCAAAACAATCATAAGGAATCAAACTTCACATAGTATTCAATGCACTTTATATGAAAGTTTTTATTATATCCCTCTTGGATGCCTATCTTATTAGGACTAAATTTATAACCAAAGCAAATTACCATGCTATTTAGAAAGACTCACAAAATAATATAAGTGAAGCATGAGAGTTCAACAATTTCTATAAAATAAAACCACCATCGTGCTCTAAAAAGATATAAGTGAAGCACTAGAGCAAAATTGCCTAGCTCAAAAGATATAAGTGAAGCACATAGAGTATTCTAATAAATCACGATTCATGCATGTCCCTCTCAAAAGGTGTGTACAGCAAGGATGATTGTGGCAAACTAAAAAGCAAAGACTCATATCATACAAGACGCTCCAAGCAAAACACATATCATGTGGTGAATAAAAATATAGCCTCAAGTAAATTTACCGATAGACGAAGACGAAAGAGGGGATGCCTTCCGGGGCATCCCCAAGCTTAGGCTCTTGGTTGTCCTTGAATATTACCTTGGGGTGCCTTGGGCATCCCCAAGCTTAGGCTCTTGCCACTCCTTATTCCATAGTCCATCAAATCTTTACCCAAAACTTGAAAACTTCACAACACAAAACTCAACAGAAAACTCGTGAGATTCGTTAGTACAAGAAAATAAAATCACCACTTTTGGTACTATTGTGAACTCATTCTTTATTTATATTGGTGTAATATCTACTGTATTCCAACTTCTCCATGGTTCATACCCCCCCCCCCCCGATACTACCCATAGATTCATCAAAATAAGCAAACAACACAAAGAAAACAGAATCTGTCTAAAACAGAACAGCCTGCGAAGATATGAATTGTTCTAATACTTATGTAACTCCAAAAACTCTGAAACATTAGTACAACATAGGAAATTCGTATGTCAATCCTGTGTAAAAAATTCAGGGTTTTTCAATGCTCCAGTGAATTATGAATATTCTGTGACTGGACGCAAAAGTTTCTGTTTTTCAGCAAGATCAAATCAACTATCACCGTAAGCCATCCCAAAGGTCTTACTTGGCACAAACACTAATTAAAACACCAAAACACATCTAACCAGAGGCTAGATGAAAAACTTTATTCAAAAACAGAAAAGAAAAATATTGGGTTGTCTCCCAACAAGCGCTTTTCTTTAAAGCCTCTTAGCTAGGCATTGAAATTTCGATGATGCTCACATGAAAGACAAGAATTGAAGCACAAAGAGAGCATCATAAAGTACGTGAAAAACATATCTAAGTCTAACATACTTCCTATGCATAGGCATCTTATAGGCAAACAAATTCTCAAGGCAAGCAAATCCTAGCATATGTAAAGAAGAAGAAAGAGACAATAGCAAACTCAACGTAACGAGAGGTAATTTAGTAACATGAAGATTTCCACAACCATATTTTCCTCTCTCATAATAATTACAAGTAGGATCATAATCAAATTCAACAATATAGCTATCACATAAAATTCTCTCTTTATGATCCTCATGTATGCAAAGTTGACACTCTTTCAAAATAGTGGGATCAACATAAAATAAACTCATTACTTCTCCAAGCCCACTTTTATCAAAAAATTCATAAGATCGATCAATCTCCAAAGTAGTGGGATCATTAATTCCTAAAGTTGACACTCTTACAAACCCACTTTCAATATTATAGCAAACATATTCATCATGAGGCTTAAATAAATTTTCAAGATTATAGGAAGCATTATCACCCCAATCATGATCATTGCAATAAGTAGCGGACATAGCAAAACTAGCATCCCCAAGCTTGGTGTTTTGCATATTATTAGCACAATTGACATTAATAGAATTTATAATAACATAATTGCAATCATGCTTTTGATTCAAGGAACTATCAAGTATGGGTGCAATAGCAATAATCTCATGTTTAACATAAGGAACTATATCAAATTCATCTCCATAAATATTGGCATCATGGCCATAAGAATAACAAGCATCATGTTCATCAAGGGATATTTCAATCAAATCAACGGAATCATAATTATCTATAGATTCATGCATATCATTATTTTCTTCCAAAGCAACGGCCATTCTCTCAATAAATTCTTTGACATAAGCATTATGAGCATAGTTTTCATAGCCATATTTAAGTATGTCAAAATTTTCAGATTTGTAGAGAGTAATATCATACTTTTCAATCAAAGAGGCAACTTCATAAGCACCCTTAAAAGCAACAAATTCTTCAATTTGTTCAATATCATAGTAACTATAAACACCCTTTTCATAAGAAGATAAGATTTCATTATCATTAAGCTCACATAGGTAGGGAAGGTGTTTTTTAGGGTTCTTAGAGCAACAAGTAAAATCACAAAGTTCACAAAGATTCCAAGCATAACATAGCAAACAATTTATTTGATTCCATAAGAGTCTCCCTTTTTCAGACAAACGATGACACACAAAATGAGCATGCTCATCTAAAGATTTTCCCTCAACTAAACTAGTTAGGGTTTCTGGCCGAGGTTGATGACAGTATGGCTCTGGGATTGCTTTCTCGCATGGAGTCGAGAAAGGATCTCTAGATGAGGTTGAGACTTAATGATACAACTACTCTATACTGTACTAATCTACACTCTTCTAATGCAGCAAGACCGTTGAAGATGCTAGTCTTCGATAGGACTAGGCTTTCCCTTCTATTCTGGCATTTCTGCAGCCCAGTCCACATATACAGCCCCCCTTTGATAATGTTGCATATGTAGTGTAGATCCTTGCTTGCTGAGTACTTCGGATGAGTACTCATGGTTGCTTTGCTTTCTTTTTTCCCCATATCCTTTTGACGCAACCAGATGACGGAGCCCCTGAGACAGCTGCCCCCGCCGACGATCGCTACTACTACCCCGAGGGTGGATACTTCTACGAGCTGGCCGACGACCAGGAGTAGGATCGGAGGGTCCCAGGCAGGAGGCCTGCGCCTTTCGATCATAGTGTTTTGTTTTGCCCCGCCTTTCTAAAGGCTTATCTGTTTCTGTTTCATATCTGTACTCAAATATCTGATGCTTCCGCTGACGCTTGTATGCGAGCTTATGTATTCGAGCCCTCGAGGCCCCTGGCTTGTAATATAAAGCTTGTATGACTTTATTTATGTTTTAGAGTTGTGTTGTGATATCTTCAAGTGAGTCCTTAGGCTTGATCGTGTGCATTTGCATGTATGATTAGTGCACGATTGAGCCGAGGGCATCACAGCATGCATCTAGAGTATTAAGTTCACAAAGAACGGAGTAACGCCTTAAGTAAGATGACATGATGTAGAGGAATTTACTCAAACAATATGATGAAAACCCCATCTTTTTATCCTCAATGGCAACAATGCAATACGTGTCTCGCTACCCCTACTTTGTCACTGGGTGAAATCACACAAGATTGAACCCAAAGCTAAGCACCTCTCCCATTGCAAGAAAAACCAATCTAGTTGGCCAAACCAAACCGATAATTCGAAGAGAAATACAAAGATATTAAATCATGCATAAAAGAATTCAGAGAAGATTCAAATAATATTCATAGATAAGCTAATCATAAATCCACAATTCATCGGATCTCAACAAACACACCGCAAAAGAAGATTACATCGGATAGATCTCCAAGAACATCAAGGAGAACGTTGTATTGAGAATCAAAGAGAGAGAAGTAGCCATCTAGCTACTAGCTATGGACCCATAGGTCTGGGGTAAACTACTCACGCTTCATCGGAAGGGCAATGGTGTTGATGTAGAAGCCCTCCGTGATCGATTCCCCCTCCGGCAAGATGCCGGAAAAGGCCCCAAGATGGGATCTCACGGGAACAGAAGGTTGCGGCGGTGGAAAAATGTTTTTGTGGATGCCTCTGATGGTTTGGGAATATTTGTGAATATATAGGACGAAGAGCTAGGTCAGGGGAGTCCCGATGGGCCCACAAGGTAGGGGGCCGCACTCCCCCCCCCTAGGGTGTGCCCTCCACCCTTGTCGCCGCCTCGTGGCTCTTCTGACTTGGACCCCAAGTCCCCTGGGTGTCTTTTGGTCCAAGAAAAATCATCGTGAAGTTTTATTCCATTTGGTATTCCTTTTCTGCGAGGCTTAAAAACAAGGGAAAAAAACTGGCACTAGGCCCTAGGTTAATAAGTTAGTCCCAAAAATAAAATAAAATAGCATATTAATGCATATAAAACATCCAAAACAGATAATATAATAGCATGGAACAATTAAAAATTGTAGATACGTTGGAGACGTATCAGGCGTCATTACAGTCAATGGCAATACGGAATGCTCACTCTGGACTGAAGAACATACAGCGGCCCTAGCGTCTGAAGTCCAAACCAATATCGAGGGGCCCCACTATCAGCCCGCCGTCAAGGCACAGAAAGCAAGGAAACGGGCCTGAGCTCTCTCTTCGTTTGACGACCATCCCTATGCTCTACGAGAATAGGGATACACCCCCCACCGCACGCCCACCCAATTCGCATATTATGTGCCTCGTCAGCACAACTTCGCACTCAAAATACCATAGGCAGCTGTGGGGACCAAATTCACCTAAGACCCAAGTGCTCAGCTCAACCAAACTATGGTCATACACGTCTTCGGACACTGAACAGGTACTGTTACGGACCGATCTGGCATTAAGCTAGAACAGCTCGGCGACCTCTCAAGGCTTCTAGTCAAGTTCCCGTCGGCCGATTCTCAACCCCTCTACGGAGTTTTCTACCCAACAGAAGCAAAGGCGCAGACGTGCAACAGGGCAAAGTAGGGATATCAACCCACACTTTAAGGCCTTGTGTAAACCTTTCATCTGTAAAACCTTTTTCATTTTTTATAAAATGCCTGTAACAGATGCTTTGGCAGTTCAAACCGTACGGATAGACGTCATGAGCTTTTTGGAAATAAAGACCACTTTTTACGGTCCTCTTGCAGTCTTTTATATTGCATCTTTCTCCTGCTTTTTGAAACCACCTTAATCTATTTCGGCACAATTTTTTCTTAAGGTATCAATCGGGTAACAGACCGGGGGCTCGACCATAATACTCGCCCTATGCCTCAAGTCCGGTGCTATTTCTTTCTTTACGTGTTCGGCGTCTCGGATATTGCATTATAGGCACCAATTCCGAATTATGTCTTGGGTCAATAGTTGGGTTGCCCTGCTCCTGTGTTTACCCTCTTATGTTCCGCACGTTCGGCTAAGATGGTAAAGGGAGAACCACTACGATTGTACTTCCAGCTAGCCTGGCTAAGTACCTCAATGGAGAAAGCCGAAAACTGACTGTCATAATAAGCGAGAACTGGTCGGTGATCTGATGACCAGTGTTAAACTAAAAATTGTTGGCGATTACACCGTGTAATACGAATGGTTTGTGTCTTCGGACAAGCCAAGTGATACAGGTACATACCTCAGATCTCCCGAATATCACACTAGGGGCTAGTCACCAGCCCCCACAGTCAAGCTCCCATGGCTAAGTGAAGGTAATAAAGCCGCATAGTCTGATTGCCTCGTTTCTCTCCCACACTACCGCCTTCGGGCACCGAAACGTCGGCTAAGGGTCAAAATGCAGAGGATGAAACACCCCTCGTCACATCGACGTGGGGGCTGAAGCCGACGACTGGCAACTTTCAGGATAAAAACAGCCGCACAGGAGTCAAAATTAAACTAAGAAATAGGCAAGTATGATAAACCATACAGATCAACTGCACTGCAAAATACAAGGTTTCAACCATCGTTTCATACAAAGATAGCCCAATCACTTGAAGAGTACATCCTTCGAGCACTGGGCCTCTACTGCCCGAGCACAGTCCATTACAACAGAGAAATACTGCTTCGGGCGCCTGTGCTCTTTTCCAGCAGGAGTAGGGCCGGTGGCCATCTCGACTGGCTTGATCTTCGGCCAGTGCACGATGGTCTTCACGAATGCCATCCGAGCCCCCTCAAGGCACACAAAGTGCTTCATGGCATCCACATAGAGGGAAGCGTCACGCAGCTTCTGCACCAGACCAAAATAGCTGCTCAATATGGGCTCGGAGGGCCACAGCCGGACACAGAGGTCCTTCATGGCCGGCTCCTCCATCCGGTGCAGCTCCATTAGCTGCTTCATCTGATTACTGGGGAGGGGAGGGTGTTCGGGCTCCTGGAACTGTGCCCAGAACAACCTCAGCTCGGCGTCACCCTCCCAAGCTGCATAGTGCTTTGCCGCATCTGCCGCACTCCTCGGGAGCTCCGCAAATGCACCTGCGGAACGCCAGACTCATGTGAGCAACACGAATCTGTGGCCGCCAAAGACACTCTGCAGTAAGTATTGCTTACCATCTGCAATTTGTTTTACTTGTCGGAGCTCCTCCCGGGCGCCCCGCGTCTCCGTCCTCGCTTTGCGGATCTCTTGCTGCACCTTTGATAGCTTGGTGACATGATCCTTATTCTTCTGCTCAAGGTCCTCACATTTCGTGATGGCGTCCTTGAGCTCCTCTTGCACCTCGGCCACTCTGGCCTCGTGCTTCTCACTGACGGTTCTTGCCAACTTGAGTTCGGCGGCCGCTCGCTCGACCGCCGCTTTCTGCTCGGCCGCCGCCTCCTTGGCCTGCTTCAGTTTAGCCTTGAGGCCCTCGACCTCTACGGCGGCAGCTGCAAACATAATTCAACACCTTTTGCTTAGGGCTAATCCTGAATACTATGATCAATAAAAAAAGATGTAATATCTCGACCGAGCTAACCTTGCGCCTCATCAAACCGCTTGTTGACGAGGTCGAGCTCTTCATCAGAGCTCCTGAGCTTCCGATTCATCTCATTCAGCGTTGTGGCATTAGCGGCCACCGCGAGAGATGAGGCATGCAATACCAAACGAAATCTCGCATAGTTCAGACTCCCGATTTCATGATTTTTCGATCCTCTACCAGGCTTTTCAAACCTGACAAAGTCTCGGGGGGTGCTATACACAAGGGGAGTAACTTTGTTCAAAAATCCGCTTTGTGAAAAGAATATTACATGGCTTACCTCGAAGCCGCGAGGAGGCCGCTGAAGGCTTCCTTCAGTCCGCGCCCATTAGGGCGCGGTATTCTGCAACGATGGAGGAGTTGTTCATCACCTCCTCCATCAAGTCCGGCCATCCTGCCGCACCCTGATCATTAGGGTTTGGCGCTGGCGGCGAGACCCCGGCTCTCCCGTGTTCGGAACGGGAGGGGTCCTACAGGACTGCGTCTCCCCTGCCTCTCTGATAACTGGAGGAGGCGGGGAGCGCAATGCCGTACGACTCTCTTCCAGATCGGCTGGCGGAGAGGTCCCCTCCGAGGTTGGGGAGGTGGGGAGGTCGCGCGGTGGGCTGCAACATAAAGTGCATTCGCTCAATAATGGACTAATAAAATGAATATTTGAAGTATCTTCGGATTCGTACCTCTCGGCACGAGGCTTGACCCTTGGGTTCCTCTCCGAAAACTCCTCGGACGCCACGGACTCTTCGTTGGAGTCCGAACTGTCGTCGAGCAGGACTAGCTTGGGCCTGCACTGCCTCTTTGGGGCATGGGGAGGCTCCTCCTCCTCGGCGTCATCTGACGCCTCCCTCTTCTTGGAACAGGAGGAGTTACTCTCGTCCTCATCCTCTTACTGCTCCCCCTCTTGGGCGGAGGGAGCGTGGGTATCTCCGGACTTATTGTCCGGATGTCCCCTTGAACAGAGGCCTTCCCTGGCCTCCATCGCTTCTTTCTTCTTCTTCTTGTCCTTCTTCTCTGGCGCCTTGTACGGCGCCACCTTCAGCATCTCCTCCAACAGGGCCGGCCGAGGGTCTTCGGGCAGCGGGGTCGGGCTATTGATCTTCTCAACCTTCTCGAGCCAACCCTGTGGAAGTACAAGGATGAAAGATAAAACTTCCGGAATACAAACATCCGAACTTAGAGCGGATAAGAACCTTATTACCTTCTTAGGGGGGTGCTCAGTGTCGAGGCCGACATTCTCCTCTTCGGCCGGCCAATCCTTTTGAGGTTCGAATAGCACCTTCCACAGCTTGTCGTGGGTAGTGTCGTGGAAGTGATGCACAGTGACGGGGTCTTCGGACTTGTACGCCCACATTGGGGCGTCTCGTTGCTGGCAAGGGAGGAGGCGGTGACAGAGCATCACCTGGATCACGTTGGTTAGCTTGGCGCCCGCTTTCTTCACACTGACGATGCGCTTCTGCAGCAACTCCACCTCTTCGGGTAACCCCCAGTCAAGGCTCTTCTTGGTCCACGAGGTTAGCCTCGTGGGTGGTCCGGATCTGAATTCAGGGGCCGCCGCCCAGGCTGCGTCACATGGTTCTGTAATGTAGAACCACTCCTTCTGCCAAACTTTGACAATATCTATGAACGTACCCACCGGCCACTCAACACAGGCGAGTTTGCTAACCATGCCCCCACCCCCCCCCAGTCCACTTGCTGGCCGTCGATGATCTTCGGCTTGACATTAAAAACTTTCAGCCATAAGACGAAGTGCGGCTGGACCCGAAGAAAGGCCTCGCAAACAATGATAAAGGCTGAGATGTGAAGGATAGAGTTCGGGGCTAAATCGTGAAAATCTAGCCCGTAAAAGAACATCAGCCCTCGGATGAAGGGGTGGAGCGGGAAGCCCAGTCCCCGGACAAAGTGGGGGATGAACACCACCCTCTCGCCAGGTTGCGGCGTAGGGATGACCTGGCCTTCTTCTAGGGCACGGTGGACGACGGTGGCCGAAAGATAGCCAGCGCGCTTCAGATCCTCGATATCCTTGTTGGTGACGGTCGAGGCCTCCCACTTGCCTCCCGCACCGGATCCGGCCATGGCCGAATTGAGGGAAAGGCTGGGGAGGAATTCTTGAGGGCGAAAGTGATGGGGCACTGGAGCTTTGAGGATTGGGAAAAGCAATGGCTAGAGGAAGGAGAATGCGTGCTCAGATGAGGGTGGTTGTTTTCCCTTTTATAAGCAGTCGTAATACCAAAGGTCCTCTTATTACGCCGCATGCCTCGCTGTTTCCCAATACAATCATGGCATTATACGCGAAGTGGGATAACCCAAATCATTGGTCATATCCCTTAAAAAACAGCACGATCTCCACCTCAATGGGACATGCCAATGGAGGCGCAGCCTCGAACCGCGAATTGAGCTTTCACAATGGTTTGATGTTCCTGGCCGGGTGTGACTCTTCGCCGAAAAGTTGTCAGACAAGGACACTATTCACATTTGGGCGGTTGTCCTTCGCGGCTAAGAAACATCTGTAGCTCGGATTCCGAACATTGTCTGATTAGCGGACGGTCGAATTCAAGCTGAGCATCTTTTGGAGCTCAATTGAAGGATATTATGCCGAGCATAAAGAAGAAGAGGAACTTACCCCGCAAGCCGGAGACCTCGGGTATATCAAGATCTCAAGACACGATGAAGCACCAGTGTTGGAGGCTAGTTCGGGGGCTATTAAGGGAGTCCTGGATTAGGGGGTCTTCAGCCTGCCGGCCTATCCCTTGTGTGCTAGATTGTTGGGCCGTGTTGCCAATGCTAGGAGGCCAGACCTGTATCCGGACAGGAGGCTTTTTGGTGCCTTGGTGTGTCCTCCAAGTCAAGATAAGAAGAATCGGCATGTTTATCCTTCCCTTGTAACCGACCATGTGTAACCCTAGTACCCCTGGTGTCTATATAAACCAAAGGGTTTCGTCCGTAGGGGCTAGAACAACAATCATCATCCTACTAGTTTAGGGTTTAGTTCATTTGATCTCGTGGTAGATCGACTCTGTAATCCTCATATACACAAGCAATATAATCAAGCAGGACGTAGGGTTTTACCTCTTCAAGAAGGCCCAAACCTGGGTAAACATCGTGTCCCTAGTCTCCTGTTCCCCATTGATCCAAGATCCATAGCTCGGGACCCCCTACCCGAGATCCGCCGGTTTTGACACCGACACCGAGGGTGAACTACTCCCTCCTCATCATGGTGGCCGCAGGGATGATGAAGATGGCCTCCGGTGATGATTTCCCCCTCCGGCAGGGTGCCGGAACGGGGTCCCGATTGAGTTTTTGTGGCTATAGAGGCTTGCGGTGGTGGAACTTCTCATCTAGGGTTCTTTTCGTGGGTTTGGGTATTTATAAGAATTTTTGGCGTAGGTTTCACGTCAAGGGGGCCCACGAGGAAGCGACAAGCTCGCTCCAAGCACCCTGGGGGGTAGGGCGCGCCTAGCAAGCTTGTCGTGCCCTCGTGGGTCTTCTGGTCGTCCCACGAAGCTTCGGGGGTCTCTTTTGGTCCACAAAAAATCACTGTAAATTTTCAGCCCATTCCGAGAACTTTTATGTCTGCACAAAAAAGACACCACAGTAGTTCTGCTGAAAACAGCGTTAGTCCGGGTTAGTTCTAATCAAATCATACCAAAACCATATAAAATCATTGTAAACATGGCATGAATACTTTCATAAATTATAGATACATTGGAGACGTATCAGCATCCCCAAGCTTAATTCCTGCTCGTCCTCGAGTAGGTAAATGATAAAAGAAATAATTTATGAAGTGTGAATGCTAGCATAGTGCATAAGTTTTACCAATGATAGTTCCAAACACTTTTTCTAGCATCATTATATATCATAAATAGTAGATCATCTCATAAAACTTCTCATGATCAAGTAGCAAGCTATTCACAAGTAAGAAAGTATAGACCATAAACTTTCTTGAAAACTAACAAACTATGTTCTCAGTCATCAAACAATTACAATTCATCTTATTTTCGGGAAGGGTCTATGTAAGAGATTTGATTTAGCAAATTTCACATACTCAACTATCATATAGTCTTCCATGATTGCTAATAATCAAAGCATATTTTTAGAACAAATAGCATCCATCGAGCACAGAGAAAGATAGGGGCTTAATGTTTCTCCTCCCAACTTATTTATCATATAGATAATTGTCAACAGTAATAATTCATGATCAAATATATTTGAATGGCCATATATGCTTGGATCTTTCCCCATCACACAATACTTGCCAACTAGAGAATAATTGAGGTTGAAATGAGAAGGAATACTATTGACTCTTGCATAAAAGTAAATACATAAAAGTAAAAGATAGGCCCTTCGCAGAGGGAAGCAGAGGTTGTCATGAGCTTTTTATTTTTGGATGTGCAAGCCCTTAATGAAAAGAAACATCATGTTATATTGCCCTTTGTGATAGCAACCTTTATTATGCAGTTCGTCGCTTTTATTTCTTTACCATCACAAGTTCGTACAATGCTTATTTTCCCTTACAATAAAAGATCATACATATTTAGGAGCAATTTTTATTTCTTTTTGCACCGATGACAACTTACTTGAAGGATCTTATTCAATCCATAGGTAGATATGGAGGACACTTATGGCAAGAAACTGGGTTTAAGGGTTTTTGGATGCACAAGTAGTATCTCTACTTAGTACGAATTTTTGGCTAGCAAAAGATCCTAAGCAAGCACCACATGTTGGAGGATCCATAACAATATAACTTCTATACAAATATACCCAAACATAACTCACGTTGTCTGTCTTGTCCAACTTCAACTAATTTACTCAAGTTTGAAAATAATTAATGGGGCTCACAATCATAGAAGATGTCCAAGATAGTATATTTATATGTGAAATCTCTCTTCCTTCAATATTCTTTCATGAATTGTTCAAGTGACCAATGTTGTGTTTGCTAATTTTCAATAAATTTTACCACCTATACTTCTCATATGTGAAGTCATTACTCCCCATGGGATAAGCATGTGAAACATATATAATTTTAGATTTATGACATTCAATTCATTCAACCATTTACTCATAGGATATAAGTGAAGCACGAGAGTAAATGACAAACTACTCCAAAAAGATATAAGTGAAGATCAACGAGTAGTCAAATAATTAAGTAGCTATGTGAAGACTCTCTCTCAAAAAAATAGATCTTAAGTATTTTATTCAAACAGCAAGCAAAAAAATGACATTCCAAGGAAGCACATATCATGTGAAGAAGAAAAAACTTAGGCTCAACCAAAACAAACCGGTCATTGTTGAAGAAGAAAAGGTAGGATGCCAACCGGGGCATCCCCGAACTTAGATGCTTGAGACTTCTTGAAATATTAACTAGGAATGCCTTGGGCATCCCCAACCTTGATATTTTGTGTCTCCTTAATTCCTTTTATATCATGGTTTCCCTAAATCTTAAAAACTTCATCCACACAAAACTCAATATGAACTCGTGAGATAAGTTAGTATAAATCAATGCAAAACCTTATCATTATCTACTGTAGAAAATCACTAAAATTATAATTTGACATTGTGTACTAAATGCCTCTGCATATTTAATACTCGTATCCTGAAATAGAATCATTAAACAAGCAAACATATGCAAACAATGCAATCATAACAGCAATCTATCTAAACAGAACAGTCTGTAAAGGATTAAGGAAGATCCATAATTATTTAAATCAAAAAATTCTGAAAATTTTACCACACTGTAGAAAATTTATCACAGCTCATTGTGTCAAAATTTCAATATTTTATCACATTCTGACATTTCTGGAGAATTTACGCAATAGCGTGTAACTTTCTGTTTTGAAACGGCAACTCATATACTTGCAAACTAAGCATGGTGAAGGCTATCCTTGACATTTTTATTGAAGAAAAGATACAAAACCTTATTCTAAATAACAGCAAGCAAACCTCAACAAAAAAATGATGCTCCAAGCAAAACACATATCATGTGACGAATAAAAATATAGCTCCAAGTAAGGTTACCGATAATGTTGGAGACGAAAGAGGGGATGCCTTCCGGGGCATCCCCAAGCTTAGTTGCTTGGGTATTCCTTGAATATTACCTTGGGGTGCCTTGGGCATCCCCAAGCTTGGGGTCTTGCCACTCCTTATTCTCCTCATGTCGATATCTCACCCAAAACTTGAAAACTTCAATGACACAAAACTTAACGGAACTTCGTGAGATAGGTTAGTATGATAAAACAAATCATTCACTTGGGTACTGTCAAAGACAAGATTCATAATTTTTCTCACATAATGCCTACTATGCCTTATTATTTCTACAATTTATATCACTTAATATAAGCTATGGAAACACTAAAACAAGCAAACTATGCATTAAAAACAGAATCTGTCAAAAACAGAACTGTCTGTAAAGATCTCGACAATGACCATACTTCTGTAAATCCAAAAATTCTGAAAAATTAGGTCAACGTAGGAAATTTCTATACCAATCATGTGTAAAAAATTCAGAATTTGATCGCATCCCAGTGAATTATGGTAATTCCAGAACTGGGCGCAAAAGTTTCTATTTTTTCACAGAATCAAGTCAACTATCATCCATATTATCCCAAAGGCTTTACTTGCCACTTTATTGAAACAAAAGCTATAAAACATGATTACTACAGTAGCTTAATCATGTGAACACACAAAAACAGTTGGTATAAATATTGGGTTGTCTCCCAACAAGCTCTTTTCTTTAATGTCTTTTTAGCTAGGCATGATGATTTTAATGATGCTCACATAAAAGTAAAGAATGGAAACATAACGGGAGCATCATGAAGCATATGACTAGCACATTTAAGTCTAACCCACTTCCTATGCATAGGGATTTTGTGAGCAAACAAATTATGGGAGCAAGAATCAACTAGCATAGGAAGAAAAAACAAGCATGACTTCAAAACTTTCAACACATAGAGAGGAAACTTGATATTAGTGAGATATGTAAAAGCATATGTTCCTCTCTCATAATAATTTTCAGTAGCATCATGAATGAATTCAACAATATAGCTATCACATAAAGCATTATTTTCATGATCCACATGCATAAAAAAATTATTACTCTCCACATAAACAAATTTATTCTCATCAATACTAGTGGGAGAAAACTCAACAAAATAACTATCACATGATACTTGATCCACATAATCAATTTTAGCATGAAAATCATGATGACAAGTTTCTTGGCTATCATTACTCTTTATAGCATACATATCATCACAATAATCATCATATATAGCAAATTTTTTATCATAGTTAATTGAAACATCTTCCAAAATAGTGGATTCATCATTAACTAAAATCATGACCTCTCCAAATCCACTTTTATCAATATTGTGAAAAGATTCAACACCCTCCAAAATAGTGGGATCATTAACTAGAGTTGACACTCTTCCAAACCCTTTTTCATCAACATAATCATCATAAATAGGAGGCATGCTATCATCATAATAAATTTGCTCATCAAAACTTGGGGGACTAAAAATATCATCTTCATCAATAGCATCCCCAAGCTTATGGCTTTGCATATCACTAGCATCATGGATATTCAAAGAGTTCATACTAGCAACATTGCAATCATGATTATCATTCAAGGATTTTATGCCAAACATTTTATTGAATTCTTCTTCTATCAATTGAGCACAATTTCTACTCCATCATTTTCAAGAAAGACATTATAAAGATGAATACTATGAGGCAACCTCAAGTCCATTTTTTTGTAATTTTCTTTTATAAACCAAACTAGTGATAAAACAAGAAACTAAAAGATTCAATTGTAAGATCTAAAGATATACCTTCAAGCACTCACCTTCTCGGCAACGGTGCCAGAAAAGAGCTTGATGTCTACTACACAACTTGTTCTTGTAGACACGTGTTGGGCCTCCAAGCGCATAGTTTTGTAGGACAGTAGCAAATTTCCCTCAAGTGGATGACCTAAGGTTTATCAATCCGTGGGAGGCGTAGGATGAAGAAGGTGTCTCTCAAACAACCCTACAACCAAATAACAATGAGTCTCTTGTGTCCCCGACACACCCAATACAATGGTAAATTGTATAGGTGCACTAGTTCGGCGAAGAGATGGTGATACAAGTGTAATATGGATAGTAGATATAGGTTTTTGTAGTCTGAAAATATAAAAACAGCAAGGTAACTAGTAACAAAAGTGAGCAAAAACGGTATTGCAATGCTTGAAAACAAGGCCTAGGGTTCATACTTTCACCAGTGCAAAATCTCTCAACAATGATAACATAATTGGATCATATAACAATCCCTCAACGTGCAACAAAGAATCACTCCAAAGTTCCTATCATGGAGAACATAAGATGAACTTGTTTGTTGGGTACGAAACCACCTCAAAGTTATTCTTTCTGATCAATCTTTTGAGCTATTCCTATAAGTGTCACAAACAACCCTAGAGTTCATACTAAAATAACACCATATGACACGCATCAATCAACCCTAATGTCACCTAGATACTTCAATGTCACCACAAGTATCCGTGGGTTAATTATACGATGTGCATCACACAATTTCAGATTCATAATATTCAATCCAACACAAAGAACTTCAAAGAGTACCCCCAAGATTTCTATCGGAGAAAGGAATATGAAAACGCGTATCAAACCCTATGCATAGATTACCCCAATGTCACCACGGGAATCCGCAAGTTGATAACCAAAACATACATCAAGTGAGTCAATAGAACATCCCATTGTCGTCGTGGATATCCCATCGCAAGACATACATCAAGTGCTCTCACATCCAAAAGATTCAATCCAACATAACAAAACCTCAAAGGAAAAGATCCAATTCATCGCAAGAAGGTAGACAGGGAAGAACACCATAAGATCCAAATATATTAACAAAGCTCGCGGTACATCAAGATCGTGCCAAATCAAGAACATGAGAGAGAGAGAGAGATCAAACACATAGCTACTGGTACATACCCTCAGCCCCGAGGGTGAACTACTCCCTCCTCATCATGGTGGCCGTCGGGATGATGAAGATGGCCTCTAGTGATGATTTCCCCCTCCGGCAGGGTGCCGGAACAGGGTCCCGATTGAGTTTTCATGGCTATAGAGGCTTGCGGCGGCAAAACTTCTCATCTAGGGTTCTTTTCGGGGGTTTGGGTATTTATAGGAATTTTGGGCGTAGGTTTCACATCAAGGGGGCCCTGGGGGGTAGGGCGCACCTAGCAAGCTTGCCGTGCCCTCGTGGGTCTTCTGGTCCTCCCACGAAGCTTCGGGGGTCTCTTTTGGTCCACAAAAAATCACTGTAAATTTTCAGCCCATTCCGAGAACTTTTATTTCTGCACAAAAAATGACACCACGGTAGTTCTGCTGAAAACAGCGTCAGTCTGGGTTAGTTCTAATCAAATCATACCAAAACCATATAAAATTGTTGTAAACATGGCATGAATACTTCAATAAATTATAGATATGTTGGAGACGTATCAGGGGAATGGGGAATTGGGGTAAATAGCCATAGGAGTGATCATAACATCGTCATGAGTTCGTAGTACTTATGGATTTGAGGTTACCGATCGGGATTGAGTACAAGGGTAATGTGCACTGGCTACCCTGGAGGCATATGGAGCGGCGGTTACCCTTGCCCTTGTTCTTCTCCTCGAGCTGCACCACCGTTGTCGGCGTAATGGGCCACGGGTAGCCTAACCCGAGTCCCTGAGCTATTCAATACATTGGGCCGGCTACGCCCACGAACGTCCAAGATAAAGCGCCGCCTTCTGACGGCCGGCTGGCCCGAGCAGCCGGCTGCCCGAAGACGGCCGAGCTCCAGAAGACGGCATCAAGACAGGCTGACTCCTCCCAGGCGGCCTCCAGAGAGCCGGCTCCTGGCAGTTGGCCCACGGCGCCCTCAGAGTTTGCGCCTCCATTAAAGAGACGAGACAGGGTGAGGCTACAGTGTAGCCCATCCCCCTGTATCCAGGGCAGGACGTGGCCACGGTGCTCCGTACGGGCGGAGATCTCCGCCCGGCATGGCACTGTTGCCACTCCGCCCTTGACGTCACCCCTGACAGGCAGAACCCTGTTTCCACGATGGCCTGTCAGTACGGCCTGCAGGCGGCGGGCCCTACCAGACAGTGAGAGCCCAGAGGACGGCGGGAGTCTGACCAGTCGGACCTGAGGGAGGCCGGCCTCAAGCAGGCGGCCATCTCCTTCCTTGGGGTCTGCGCGCCATTAACCAGATGGGACACGGAGTGGCTACAGTGATCTCCCGCCAGCGGATGGGACGGTAGCCACGCTCCCCTGACCAAGCATGCGTCACAAACGTCACGGCCATGTACCGGACCAGTCGGCGGGGTCCACCCGGCGGCGGGCCACAGCAGCCGGCGGAGAAGCCGGCGGCCAGAGACATTGACGGTCGGGCCCTACGCCCGACCAGATTACCATTGTACCCCTGGGGGGGTAGGCCTATATAAGCCCCCCCCCCCCCCGGGGCACCCATGCAAGGGGTTCAGAAACCAGTTAGACCTAGACTCACTCAGAGGGAGGAGGGAGCCGGCCTTGCTTTCTTCTACCTCTGGCATACAGCTCGAGGAGCACCATGGTACTCACTAGTGCCTTAGTGATCATGCGGAGACCCCGCAGAGCAGGACTAGGGGTGTTATCTCCCTGGAGAGCCCCGAACCTGGGTAAAGCGCGCCGGCGATCGTGTCTACGCCACATCCCGCTTCCAGGCACCGGCGACGTTCTACTAGCTCCCACCATGATAAGCCATCCCTTGGCATATGTCGCACCCAACACCCGACATTTGGCGCCCACCGTGGGGCTAGGTGCACCGTCGTCCGGAGATCTGTTCTGGACGGGAACCTTGTTCCTTCCCGGCAAGCGCAGCCAACCCGGCATGCCAGACGGCGTCTGCGCCGACGCGCTGCGCGGCGTGGAGGTCGTCTGCGCGGCAAGTTGCCTCGCCGATCTTGTTGGCGGGATCCGCCTTCCCGACGAGCCCGTATCTGACGCGGGCGCGGATGACCCCGAGAGCCGCCACGTTGACCTCCTCGACCAGCTCCACGTCGGCAGCGAGCTTGCTGCAGACTTGGAGTTGGTTGGTTCCTCCGACCCGATGCTTGTCGATTCTGACACGGCGTCGCTCGACACATTCCCCGCCAGCGTGGTGGTCTATGACGAGCCGCTCCCTCGCGCGGACGGTGGTGGAGGCACCGTCACGGAGGTGCTTGTCATCGGGCATGGCGAGCACTCTGGCGGAAGTGGCCAGGACCCGCTGCAGGCGGCAATGCGGGACCTATCCGCGCCCGTAGCACCCGGTGCGAATGGCGAAACGCTGGAAGCGTGCCGTGTCACGCTCCACGACAGCTCCAACAAGTTGCGGCCATGAGACGCCTCACCGAGGCTTACCACCGCGAGGTCGACCGCGCCGTCTGTGGCACGCCGGCTGCTGGCGAGCCCAGCCGCGCGGGCACGGTCCGACAGCGTGGTGCGGCCATCGCCAGCATGTTGGGGGTCGACCGCCCAATCTACGCCACGCCGATGGAGAACTTGCGTGCCGCCCAGGCGGCAGCAGAAGAACTGGACCACCTAGAGGGCGACGAGCGGCGCTGCATGACGGAACGCGTTCAACAGCTCATCGATGCGGCCGCCGCGCAGCAAGAAGCTGGCCGCCGCATGATGGAACCCGGCTTACAGGCCGGGAACCTTCCCCCTCGCCGAGAACACGGCGCGACCTCCCGGACGCCAACAGGCGGCGCCCGCGACGGAAGAGACCCAGAGCTGGCTGCTAGCCGCAGCCGCACCCGCATCTCCATCGAACGCGACCAAGACGGCTGCCCACGAGTAGTGGAACAGCGGGATGGTCGTCTGCCTCCCCCGCGCAGGGAAAGGCGCGCCTCCCTGCCGCCTGTCGACCACCCGACACTCGGCGACCGCCTTGGCCGTCGAGAAGGAGTCGGGGAGAACGATGCCCGCCACCGAATCGACCGCCTCAACCGGTCCCTGGCGCTAGAAGAAGAAGACGCATTGGGTCCGCCTTGCTTTGGCCCCCGCATCCGTGACGAGCCCTTCCCCAAAGGGTTCACTCTCCCAAGAGATACGCCCAAGTACAACGGCTCTGTGAAGCCGGAAGATTGGTTGGTCGACTACTCCACAGCCGTCAGCATAGCGAACGGCAACAAGCATGTCGCCGTGAAGTATGTTCCGCTCATGCTCCAGGGCATGGCCCAGACATGGCTGAATAGCCTCAAGCCCTACAGCGTCAACAGCTGGCTAGACTTCACCGAAGTTTTCATCCGCAACTTCACCAGCACCTACAAGCGGTCTCCCAAGCCTCGCCAGCTCTCTCTGTGCGTCCAAGGCTCGAGCGAGTCCACCCGCGAGTACTTGACGCGGTGGGCCGAGCTACGCAACTCCTGCAAGGGGGTTCATGAGGTGCAAGCCATCGAATACTTCACCGCCGGGTGTCGAGAGGGCACCCTACTCAAGCATCGGCTCCTCTGCGATGAGCCGGCCACCCTCGATGAATTGCTAATCATAGCGGACAAGTACGCCACGACCGACTCCTCCATGAAGGCGGAGATTCAAGTTGATGCATCCGGCAAAGTGGCTCCTCAAGCTCCTTGAGCCCCGACTGGTGACGCCAGTCGACGGCAGCAGCAAAACGACAACAAGCACAAGGCGCCACAACCGGCTTCTATGAGCCAGCAGGTGGCGACAGTCGAAGACCAGCAGCCGGAAGGGCAGCCTCCTCCCAAGCGCCAGAAGGGCGGCAAGCCCAACTGGTTGCCCGCCTTCTCATACGAGCAGACTCTCGATGCACCTTGCAAGTTTCACAGCGGCGCGAAGCCGTCCAACCACGCCACTCGAAAGTGCCACTGGCTCACCAGGATCGCCAAGGGCGATGGACTCCTGCCTCCTCCGCCTGCCGGCCCGCCGCCTCCTCCTCCCCAGCAGCCGGCGGTTCGGCCAGTCGGAGCGATCCAAGATGAGTTCCCTGAAGAGCACGGAGCTTATGTCGTCTTCACCAGCGTGACTGACGACAGGCGCAGCCAGCGTCAGCAGCACCGGGAAGTGAACGCTGTCGCTTCTAAAACTCCGGAATTCATGCACTGGTCGGAGAGGCCGATTAGTTGGAGCCGATCTGACCACCCGGAAAGGCGGGCTGCTCGTTTCTCCCGAGTTCTGATAGGTGGCGGCAGTAGCATCAACATCCTCTACCGTGACACCATGGAGAAGTTGGACATCAAAGAGAAACAGCTCCAGCCCAGCCGGACTGTCTTCCATGGCATTGTGCCTGGCCTGTCCTGCTCGCCGATCGGCAAGATCAAGATAGATGTCCTTTTCGGGGACAAGGATCACTTCCGCCGAGAGCCAATCTGGTTCGAGGTGGTTGATCTTGAAAGCCCCTACCACGTGTTGCTTGGCCAGCCCGCCCTGGCCAAGTTCATGGCGGTCCCCCACTACGCCTACCTCAAGATGAAGATGCCGAGCACCAAGGGCATTATCACCATAGCTGGCAACTACCAGAAGTCTGTCGCCTGTGCCATTGCCAGCAGTCGGCTGGCCGAGTCCCTTGTGATTGCTGCCGAGAAGCGGCTCCTTGACTGGGTTGTGGCAATGGCAGGCAAGCAGCCGGAAATGTCGCCACAACCTAAGGAGTCAGAAGCTGAGGGCTCGTTCAAGCCGGCCAAGGAAACAAAGAAGATACCCCTGGACCCGGAGCACCCGGAGAGGTACGCTGTCGTTGGTGCAAACCTTGACAGCAAATAGGAAAGCGAGCTCGTCGATTTCCTTCGTGAGAATCGAGACATCTTTGCATGGTCCCCTAAAGACATGCCGGGTGTTCCGACAGAGTTCGCCGAGCACAAGCTACATGTCCGACCTGGTGCCAAGCCAGTCAGGCAGCCCTTGCGCCGCCTGTCAGAAGAAAAGAGAGGAGTCATTGGAGAAGAAATAGCCCGGCTTCTAGCAGCAAGCTTCATTATGGAAGTGTTCTTCCCAGAATGGTTATCCAACCCCGTCCTTGTGCTGAAAAAGAATAAAAAGTGGCGCATGTGTATTGATTATACCAGCCTCAACAAAGCTTGCCCCAAAGATCCATTTGCTCTGCCAAGAATTGACCAAGTGATAGACTCCACGGCCGGATGCGAGCTGTTGAGTTTTTTGGATGCATACTCAGGGTACCACCAGATCAAACTAAGCCCAGCCGACAGGCTGAAGACCGCCTTCATCACACCATTCGGAGCCTTCTGCTACCTGACTATGACGTTCGGCTTGAGAAATGCCGGCGCCACGTTTCAGCGTTGCATGCAGAAATGTCTCCTGAAGCAACTCGGCAAGAACGCCCATGTCTATGTGGACGATGTTGTGGTGAAGACAGAGAAGCATGGCACCCTGCTAGAGGACCTTAAGGAAACCTTTGAAAACTTGCGACGTTTTCAAATCAAGCTCAACCCGGAGAAATGTGTCTTTGGAGTACCAGTCGGCCAGCTTCTTGGCTTCCTGGTCTCAGAGCGCGGCATTGAGTGCAGCCCTGCGAAGATCAAAGCCATCGAGAGGATGGAGGCACCCACCCGACTGCTGGATGTGCAAAAATTCACCGGCTGCTTGGCATCCATCAGTCGTTTCATCAGTCGGTTGGGCGAGAAGGCTCTTCCCCTGTACCAACTCATGAAGAAAACCACTTTTTTCGAGTGGAATGACAAGGCGGACGAAGCTTTTCTCCAGCTCAAAAAGATGTTGACCAATCCGCCTGTCCTGGCAGCTCCGACCGCTAAAGAGCCAATGCTTCTCTACATCGCCGCCACCAGCCGGGTGGTTAGCACAGTCATAGTTGTGGAACGCAAAGAAGACGGCAAAGCATTGCCAGTCCAGAGGCCGGTGTATTACCTGAGTGAAGTATTGTCCGCCTCCAAGCAGAACTACCCTCACTATCAGAAGATGTGCTACGGCGTGCATTTCGCCGCCAAGAAGCTGAAGCCATACTTTCAAGAACATCCAATCATGGTTGTTTGCACTGCCCCGCTTGCGGAGATCATAGGCAGCAGAGATGCATCGGGCCGAGTGGCCAAGTGGGCCATCGAGCTGGCCCCCTACACTATCTTCTACCAGCCTCGCACCGCCATCAAATCCCAGGCGCTGGCCGACTTCCTCGTCGACTGGGCCGAGACCCAGTACCTGCCGCCAGCTCCAGACTCCACCCATTGGCGAATGCACTTCGATGGCTCGAAGATGCGCACCGGTCTGGGAGCCGGCATCGTCCTCACCTCTCCCAAAGGCGACAAGCTCAGATACACGCTGCAAATCCACTTCGCCGCCTCCAACAACGTGGCCGAGTACGAAGCACTCTTACACGAGCTCCGGCTTGCCAAGGAACTCGGCATTCGCCGGATCCTGTGGTACGGTGACTCCAACTTGGTGGTCCAGCAGTCGTCAGGCGACTGGGACGCCAAGGATGCAAACATGGCGAGCTACCGCTTCCTCGCCCAGCAACTCAGTGGATACTTTGAAGGGTGCGAGTTCCTCCATGTGCCAAGAAACGACAACGAGCAAGCCGATGCCTTGGCATGGATCGGCTCCACCCGGCAAGCAATACCAGCCGGCGTCGCCCTACAACGCCTCCTCAAGCCGTCTATCAAGCCGTCACCAGAATCAGACTCCATCTTCGTGCCGACTCCCCCCAAGGGAGACGGATTCGACTGGAGGATCCCTGCAGCAGGCGGCCCGGAGACTTCATCAAGCGACCCGAGGACTGCAGCAGTCGCACCCGGCCCGAGGACTCCACAACCCGGCCCGGGGGCTGCAGCAGCCGTTTCGGAGACTTCACCAAGCGACCTGGGGACTGCAGCAGTCGCACCCGGCCCGGGGACTCCACAACCCGGCCCGGGGGCTGCAGCAGTCGGCTCGGGGACTTCAACAACGCAGCAAGACGCCGTTGGCTCCACCCTGCCACCTCCCAACCCAACCGCCCTAGTATCAGTAGCCGTGATGACGGTGGATGAAGTCGAAGCACCATCATGGGCGCAGCCCATCCTCAACTTTCTGGTAAACAAGGAGCTGCCGACCGATGAAATCTTGGCCCGACAAGTGTAACGTCGGGCAGCAGCATACACCGTTGTTAACAGAGAACTTGTGAGGCGTAGTGTCACTGGTGTGTACCAGCGCTGCGTGGAGCCGGAGAAAGGCCAAGCAATCCTCAAAGATATCCACCAAGGCGAGTGTGGTCACCACACGACTTCAAGATCACTTGTTGCCAAAGCTTTCCGCCATGGTTTTTTCTGGCCAACTGCTCTAGAAGACGCCAAAGACTTGGTCCAGAAATGTAAGGGGTGCCAGAAGTTCCGCTCCAAGCCACATTTGCCGGCTTCGGCACTCAAGACCATCCCCATCGCCTGACCCTTTGCCGTCTGGGGGTTGGACATGGTCGGACCATTCAAGACAGCCCGCGGCGGCATGACTCATCTACTTATCGCCGTGGACAAGTTCACCAAGTGGATAGAAGCCAAACCAATCAAGAAGTTGAATGGTCCAACCGCTGTGACTTTCATCGCAGATATCACCACCCGGTATGGCATACCACACAACATCATCATCGACAACGGCACAAACTTCGCCAAGGGTGCCTTGGCTCGCTTTTGCGTGACGCAGGGCATCCGACTGGACTTAGCGTTCGTCGCCCATCCGCAGTCAAACGGCCAGGTGGAGCGAGCAAACGGCCTCATCTTGTCCGGCATCAGGCCCCGGCTGGTCGAGCCTCTGGAGCGATCGGCCGGCTATTGGCTCGATGAGCTGCCGGCCGTCCTCTGGAGCCTGCGTACAACTCCAAACAAGTCAACCGGCTTCACGCCCTTCTTCCTCGTCTACAGTGCCGAAGCCATCATCCCGACGGACATAGAATTCGACTCCCCTCGAGTCACCATGTACACTGAGGAGGAGGCAAAAGAAGCACGAGAAGACGGCATAGATCTGCTGGAAGAGGGCCGGCTGTTGGCACTCAGCTAGTCCGCCATCTACCAGCAGAGTCTGCGCCGATACTACAATCGGAAGGTCAAGCCAAGATCTTTCCAAGAGGGAGACCTTGTGCTCCGGCTGATCCAGTGAACAGCCGGGCTGCACAAGCTCCCGGCACCTTGGGAAGGCCCCTTCATCATCAGCAAAGTTTTGGGCAACGACTCCTACTACCTGATCGATGCTCAGAAGCCCAGAGCACGCAAGAGAGACGACTCTGGCAAGGAGACAGAGCAGCCGTGGAATGCAAACCTCCTTCGAAAATTTTACAGCTGATACAGTATGTACCACGCTACCTTTTGTATTAAGTACGAAGACTCCGGGTCCCCCGAGAAGAACTCGGGGACTACCCTCTTTTATCTGCGTAATGAATATTACGCCTATGAATGTGTCATTTCTTTATTCCGCCTGGCACCGGGTTCGACCAGTCGGCCCGGGGGCTCGCCGCCTTGTACTATGTGGCGCTTCCTGCAGCCGGACAAGTAGTGCGTTGGCACCTCAACTTTCTCCTGCCAAAACCACAGCTCGCAGAGCGACTGTCCGGTGGGCAGGGGTTAAAGGCAGAAAAGGTGTCCGCATGAAAAATGGCTAAGGACCCAAAGCACGCACATAGTTCAGGCCGGCTTCCGCCTCATTGACCGGTTGCGGAGCAGCCGGGCAGCTGGCTTCTACTTATCTTACTAACGCTCTAGTCGGCTAAGTACTTGCTCTCCTGAAAGTGGCTAAGTACTTGACCTAGCCGCAGTCCGCAGAGCGGCTGTTTGGCTGGCAAGACAGCAGCCAAGGGAGGGCGGCAAAGGAAAAAGCCAAGGAGCAGTAAGCAAGAAAAGTCAGATCTCGGCGAGAGCGCAGCTTATGTAGAAGAGCATCTACATGTCAATAGGCCCTTCGCCAGCATTCAACAGAGTTTGAAATACACCCCGTGGGTGGAATTATGCGAATTTAACAAAGTTTGTCGAGACTGATAAAACAGGAAAAATAAAAGACAAGTCGGCGGCCTAGGGAGCAGCAGAGGGCTCCGACTGGTTGGCGGAGTCGGTAGTGCCGGTTGGTGGAGCGGACGGCTGGTCAGTCTCCGCTTGGTCGCCTCCAGCAGCAGTCAGCACACTCGAGCGCGGCTCGTTGTTTGAGGCACGATCAAGAGGAGACTGGTCGTCCGCCCCGACCTCCGGCATATTTTCTTCGCTCTCCCCGTCCTCCTCGCCTTCCCCCTCGTCGCTGGAGTCGATCATCTCGGCCGAGTCTTCGTCGTCCTCCGGGTTCAGCCTGAACCACTTCGGCGGCGCCTCGGCACCATCCTCAGCCAGCTCGAGAACAAAGATGTTGGTGTTAGTGTACTCGGCGATCGCCGCTGCCCGTCTGGCAAGATCGCGCTCCACCGCCACCAGCTCCTCTTGGGCCTCCTGCCGAAACGTGGTCAACTGGGCTAGACTTAGCCCAGGGTACCACGCCTTGACGAATTCCAAGGCCCGGCACACGCCAGCCTGGGCTGAGGAACCCTTCCAAGCCTCAAGTCGGCCGGCCGCCACCTCCAGCCAGTCGGCAGTCCGACTGGGAGTGCGCGGAGCCGGCATGTCCGGCCAAAGGGCGGAGATCGCTTGGGCCCCGACACGCTGAAGACGGCGCAGCATCCGATGAGCCGGCCGAAGGCGGGCCTGGATGCTGAGAAGCCGTTCGCTAAGGGTCCGAGGGGCGTCGACGGCGATCGTCGCGCCTTCCGCCCTCCGCCCTTCGCGATCGGCCTCGATGGCCTGATTGGCAGCACCAGAGTGACCAGGGAAGAAGTCTGCTCAAACAGAAAGCAAAAAAGCAAAAAGCCAAAATTAGAAACAAGAGGCCGGCCTGATCAAAAGCCGGCAGCTCGAAGAAAGAATAAAGAAGGAAGCTCACCGTCAACCATGTCTTCAATCTCGCCGAAAACGGCAGTCAGCATCACCTCCTTATCAGTCCAGGCGGAGCGTTCGGTCTCGAACTCAGCAAGGAGACCGGCCTCCCTATCCTCCGCCTCCCTCTGGGTCTTCTTGAGAGGCTCCGCCTGTTCTGCCAGTTGTGTGACCAGCCGGTCACGCTCTTTGGCCAGCTTGCTGCAATCCGCCTCCTTGACACGCAGCGCGGTGTTGGCTTCGCCTAGCTGCTGCTGTAGGGTGGCGTTGGCCTCTGCAAGAAGGGAGAAAGAAAAAGATGCCGACAGTCAGCAGGAAAGAAGTACAGTTGCCGGGGAGATCCGGCCCGGCTGCTCAGCAGTCGGCCCGAATCTCGGGGACTACAGCCCGCGGGTGCGTCGTCGCGCCCCCGCGGATAAAGAAGCTATCAACGATCAGCCAAAGAACTACAGTTGCCGGGGAGATCCGGCCTGACTGTTCAGCAGTCGGCCCGAATCTCGGGGACTACAGCCCGCGGGTGCGCCAGCGCGCCCCCGCAGAGAAAGAAAACAAAGACTTACGCCGGCTTTCCGACAGGTCGGCAGTCCGTTGAGTTAACTCCTGGACGTTGGAGTTGAAGATGGTCGCACGGAGGTTGTGATAATCCTACAATAAAGACATCAGACGATGTTAGTACTCGGAGCTTGCCAATTAAAAGTTCCGAGCCACCTGCTCAGCAGCCGGCCCGAAACTTGGGGACTACACCCAGTGGGTGCGCTGGCGCGCCCCCACGAGAGAAGTATAAAAGTTAAAGATGGAGAAGCGAGAAGCATACCCGGACGGCCGCTCGCGACTCCAAGAACGCATTATTGCAATGCTTAAGAGCATCGGCCTCGGCTCGGAACTTGGCCTGGACGTCCAGGATCGCCCGGTTCAGAGGGCCCGTCCCGCCTACCCGCACCCAACCAGCGGGCGCGGCGCTGGTCGCCTCGGCGTCCGGGATCGAAGAGCTCGCGGTGCCGACTTCCTGTGGGCGTGGTGCCGAGGCCGCCTTCGCAGGCCGGCGGCGCATTGGTATGCGAACCTCGGGAGTCGGGCCGGTCCCCACCTCGCCTTCGGTTGGCGGCGCTGGCGGGTCAGCCAGCCGCGTGTCCCGCGCTCCCCCTGACGACGATGATGGAGGCGCGACCACGTCCGGCATGACGACATCGCCGCCCTCCCTCTCCATGATCGGGTGCTCATCGCCGGCATCCCTTGTCGGCGCCACGTACTGTGGCAGTGGTGGCGCGGAGCTCAGGGGGACGATGAATAACGCCGACTGGCGGCGCGCGGCCTCTTCGGCCCGATCCTTCGCCGCGGCGGCAGCCTCGGCCTCCGCCGGCTTCTCCAACGCGGCGGCTTTCGCCTTGTCCGCCCCCGCCTTCTCCCTGCGGGCGGCCTCCAGCTCCTCGCGCGCCTCCCGCGCGTTTCGATCCTGCGCCTCCCGGAGGTCGGCGGCCGGATCGATTCGCCGGGTGGTGGTGGAAGTCTCCGCCGACCCAATGACGAACGCGGCGTCGGACCGCTCGAGAGAAAGCGGAGATCTACGTTGCGCAAGACAAAGAGAAATTAGAAGAATATTGGCATAAAGGAAGGGAAAAGTACGTGAGGAAGTCGGTACTCACGCGGAAACCATCCGCGGCTCCTTCACCGCCTTGCGGAAGCGGACGGCCTTCGCGGCCGCCTCGAACCGCTTGGTCGCCGCTGCCGAGCCCTTGGGCCTCTTTGGCCGGCTGCCGAACTGGCTCGGCGTGGCCCGACGCTTCTGCACACTGCCTCGGGCAACCGGCGCGGCAGACGAGCTCGCGCCCTGCTGATCGGGCCCCGGCTAGCGGCGCGGGGCGACCTCTTCCGCGTCGTCGTCCGGCCAGTCCTCGAGGCCGGCCCCGAGCCCCGAGCCGCCTACCTCGCCGCCCCCTCCCACGGCGTCGTCGTCCAAGGCGGCTGCCCCCAAGTCGGGGTCGTCCACATCGCTCTCCGCCCGGTCGGGGAGAAATCGACGCTCCGGCCCCGCGACGCCGGCCGCCGGCTGGAGGAGGGGGCTCTGTTCGAAAAGCCGATTGATTGAGTCGGCTAAACAGAACTCGGCAACGGAAAAAGAGAAGGGGAGGAAACTTACCATAGGCGGGGGGTCGGCGCGTGAGTACGGCTCCTTGCCGAACCGCCACTCCTCCGTGAGCTTGCAGTTCGCAAGATAGTTCACCATATGAGCCACCTCAGCGTGAGGCATCTCCTTGGTGCACAGCCGGCTTGGGTCCCGATGCCCACTCATCTGACAGATCATATGAGGGCGGCCCTGGAGCGGGAGCACCTGCCGCGCCACAAAGGCGGCCAGCAAGTCGGGCCCGGTCAGGCCCTCCGACTGTGTCAGCACCCGGTGCCGCGCGATGACGGCGGCTCCAGAGGGCGACGGCGTCTTGGCCCGATACGACCAGGTGGGCCGCCTCCTCGCCGGCGGGCCGGCTACGTAAGCCGGCAGGTTGACCCAGTTGCCCTCCGCGAAGATGCTCTTCACGTAGAAGTACGACCGCTGCCACATCTTCACCGACTGGATCAGCGTGATGGCAGGAAATGGATTGTCGGCTGCCGGTCTCCGCACAGCGATGAAGGCGCCGCATTGAGCCGGCACGCCCGCGGTGACGGTGCCGAGCTTGGTGTAGAAGAATTCCCCCCAGAGCTCGATGGTGGGGAGCACACCGAGGAAACCTTCGCACAGAGTGACAAAGGCAGACAGCAGCACCACCGTGTTCGGGGTGAGGTGGTGCGGCTGGAGGTCGTATTATTCGAGGAAGGCCCGGAAGAAGCCGCTCGCCGGCAGGCCGAGGCCGCGCAGGCAGTGCGAGCGGAAGACGACCCGCTCGCCCTCCTCCGGCGCCGGCGAGATCTCCTGCTCCGGCGCGACGCGGACCTTCACGTAATCCTTGCCGGGCAGCCGCCGCGTCTGGCGGAGGAACTCGATGTGATCTTCGTGGACTATGGAGCCATCCCAGGCACCGGAGCGCGCCATGGAGGCGAGGTTGACGGAGAAAGCGCGACAATGAGCTACGGCGGCGCCTCGGCTGGGCGTGGAGATGCGGCAGCAGCAGAGGAGGAAGAAGATGAAAATGGGGGAGAAGGGCGCGCGTGCTCTACCGCTCCCCCTCCTCCCCCTACTTATAACCCCCGGGCTACAAAGCCGAGGGGGCGTGGCGTGGGGTCATGGGATTAACTGCGCCCGCGACCCCACGACCCCGTGTTTATTTCGCAAAGTTACTGCGCTGTAACTCCCTCGGGGATCGTAACCGCTCGCCTCGGCCGCGGCGGATCCGCCTGCGCGCCGAGGCCCGGTAGTGGCGGGCCCGGCCAGCTGTCACGTCCCATCGTGAGCGTGGGCTGGCAGGCAGGCCCGGCTCGCTAAGCGCCATGTGGCGTACTTGCAGCGGGCGGCGGGCCTAGAGGCTTGGCAAGCACGCCACTTGGTTCCCACCCTGATGTTTCGAAATCATCACCCAGAGCCGTCTAGGCGCGTCCGACCCCCCGACAAGGCGGCGCGCCGGGGGTCGGGTTCAGGAAGAGCACTCTGAGAAGGAAACTGCTGAGGCTTCTCGACTTATCGGCCGCGATGCCTCATCAGCTTCGGGGACTACTGTCGGAGTAATGGGCCACGGGTAGCCTAACCCGAGTCCCTGAGCTGTTCAAGACATTGGGCCGGCTACGCCCACGAACGTCCAAGATAAAGCGCCGCCTTCTGACGGCCGGCTGGCCCGAGCAGCCGGCTACCCGAAGACGGCCGAGCTCCAGAAGACGGCATCAAGACAGGCCGACTCCTCCCAGGCGGCCTCCAAAGAGGCCGGCTCCTGGCGGTTGGCCCATGGCGCCCTCAGAGTTTGCGCCTCCATTAAAGAGATGAGACAGGGTGAGGCTACAGTGTAGCCCATCCCCCCTGTATCCAGGGCAGGACGTGGCCACGGTGCTTCGTACGGGCGGAGATCTCCGCCCGGCGCGGCACTGTTGCCACTCCGCCCTTGATGTCACCCCTGACAGGCAGAACCTTGTTTCCACGATGGCCTGTCAGTACGGCCTGCAGGCGGCGGGCCCTACCAGACAGTGAGAGCCCAGAGGACGGCGGGAGTCTGACCAGTCGGACCTGAGGGTGGCCGGCCTCAAGCAGGCGGCCATCTCCTTCCTCGGGGTCCGCGCGCCATTAACCAGATGGGACACGGAGTGGCTACAGTGATCTCCCGCCAGCGGATGGGACGGTAGCCACGCTCCCCTGACCAAGCATGTGTCACCAACGTCACGGCCATGTACCGGACCAGTCGGCGGGGTCCACCCGGCGGCGGGCCCCAGCAGCCGGCGGAGAAGCCGGCGGCCAGAGACACTGACGGCCGGGCCCTACGCCCGACCAGATTACCATTGTACCCCTGGGGGGTAGGCCTATATAAGCCCCCCCCTCGGGGCACCCATGCAAGGGGTTCAGAAACCAGTTAGACCTAGACTCACTCAGAGGGAAGAGGGAGCCGGCCCTGCTTTCTTCTACCTCTGGCATACAGCTCGAGGAGCACCATTGTACTCACTAGTGCCTTAGTGATCATGCGGAGACCCCGCAGAGCAGGACTAGGGGTGTTATCTCCCCGGAGAGCCCCGAACCTGGGTAAAGCGCGTCGGCGATTGTGTCTACGCCACATCCCGCTTCCAGGCACCGGCGACGTTCTACTAGCTCCCACCATGATAAGCCATCCCTTGGCATATGTCGCACCCAACACCCGACAACCGTCTCTTCTTCCTCACCGGAGTCCAGATCGATTGGCATGCTTCGGTGTCCTGGCTCTGGCACCCTTACAACCATGGCCACCGCAACTTCTTCTTCCACCTCCATCGCCACCGCTTCTTGTTCCTCCTCCAGCGCCACCATAGTCCCTGTCGTGAAGTACAATGCGGCACGATGGTCATGAGGGCGCATGTACTCTCTGTACTTGGCCCACCTTGACCTCTGACGGGCGTCGTTGGAGTCGGCCTGATTCATGGCCCAGCGAAGGATGTCGAATGACATAGCTCCCTTCGCTGGTCAGGAATCGGCGTCTTCAACTCCTCCGGCGTCGCCTTCTTCAGCACCACGTCTGACTCTTTCTGCATGTCTGCTATGCCGGTGAAGTTGGAGCAGACTTCCATGGTGTTCTCGAACTTGGTGCGGTCACCGGGCGAGCACCCGAGGAAGAAATCCCTCCATCCAATGCCCCAAGGAAGGGGTTAGAGTTGCTGCTGGAGTTCATGGCAGTAGATAGGAGGGAGAGTGAGAGTCAGAGAGATGACTGAGTGAGATGGTGGGTAAGTAGTGACCGTGAGGATGGGTAAATATAGCACTACTAGGGAAAACCCTAGTAGTAGCGCGAGCATTTTGCATAGTAGTAGCGCGGGGGTCGGCGCTACTGCTACAGCGCTACAGCTAAACTTTAGCAGTAGCGCTTGTTAGCCCGCACTACTGCTAAGTATGTTAGCAGTAGCGCTTTTCTGAAATGGCGCTACTACTAAGTAGTAGTAGCGTGGGCTTCACCCATCGCTACTACTATTCATCCGTATTTCAATTCTTTTTATATTGTATTTATACATCATTATACAAATTTTGATATAGTAGCAATTAAGAGATTGTTATATTATTAGGAGATCGTCCTACCAATCCAAATTTTGGTCACATGAATCTAATCCGTGTTTCTTCCACCCAATGATATAATAACTCATCATGATCATAATAACTCATCATGATCATAATAACTCATCATGATCATAATAACTCATCATCATCATCATAGAAACTCATCATCATAGTCATATAGGAAGTAGCTCATCATTCTAGCACAATGTAGCACATAACTCATCATCATCATGATAACAACTCATCATCATAGTCATATATGAACTAGCTCATCATTCTAGCACAATGTAGCACATAACTCATCATCATCATGATAACAACTCATCATCATAGTCATATAAGAACTAGCTCATCATTCTAGCACAATGTAGCACATAACTACCTAAGACATGCTACTCTTTCGAAGGTAAAATAGCATAAAACAGGTAAACCCCTGAATCTTCATTATGGAGAATACAGATGAACTTGTCTCCCATTTGTGGGTTGCGCTTGATATTGCCCCCAAGTAGTTCCCTGCGATCATTCGGAACTTTTCTCCAGTCTTTGATTGTGAGGATGTCATCTCTTTGACGAATCGTGTATGCACTGCGGTGAAGCGTATGCCAACTTGGCCGTAAACTAATAATGTTCATGTCACTTTCATTTCCATAAGACGAGGTACACAATCCGCTGGGAGTTTCTGTTGAAGAACATCATAATAACATACTTAGCAAAATGTATAGTTTAGCTTCAAAAGAATGTATGCAAAAGATGCACTGGTGACATAATAGGAAAAATCTTACCATGATATCTCGATGGATGTTACCGTAGTTCAACACTTGGACTAGTGGCACGTATTGATCATAACTTGGAGGAATATGACGACTCGTCTTAAAAGTCTCAACATCTTTAATCCATGAAACAAAATGATTTATCTCCTTGCAAGTTAGCTTAGACCCATAAGTGTAGTAGGTTTTGTCTACTACTTTCCGTACATTTCTTGAAGAATGGAAATAAGCTGTCAACTATTTTGAAATAAACAATATAAATTACTTAATAAATATGTTTGAGAAACTCACATAGAGGTAGAAGTGGAAGCGTATCAACATCGGCCCAAATGTTGATATTATCTTCGTTGATGTCATCTTTAGGATCACCAAGATCGAAGGTGACATGCATACCCTCCTGAAAACCTACGCCTTGCATAGTGCGGCCCAATTCGAGCAACCAAAATGGGAGTAGGTCACCGTGTTGTATAGCTTTACGAAAAAAGTGTAACCATGTTGGGTCATGAGGTGAACTCTCTTTGTCTCCATATTCCCATGATCTTCGAAATCCAGCGCCCCCAAGACATAACGTCTTGCATGGTAGGGGATGCACTAGTCGAATTATAAAAAGCCGAAATTACACGTTGAAGAAGCAGAAGTCATGCTTAATTACGAAAAAAGACTTGTCGTCATTGCGTACCCTACAAACATTGAAGGTCTCATCGAGCTTAATAGTGAAGCGCCGACCATCTTCTAGGTGAGGCCTGTCGCACAGCCCGGTCGTCGCCGCAGTAGTCGCACTCAGGGATCCTATCATCGTCAGACATTTCCTATGTTCATAATTCAAAGATTAAACTTCTGAAATTCAATATATATACTACAAAAACTAAATTAGATCATTATTATTCATCATGGGTTGACTGTCGGTCTGTCGAGTCTTTTCTTGAAAACTCTCATCTCACGTGGTGTATATGGCGGGCACTCCCTCTCTGATATAGTCGACCGCCGGTGATGGTCGCTCCTCCCTTCGTCTCCGAATGCATTACACCAAAAATGTCTAGCACACGGGAACGAAGGAGAAGTGACCCCCACAACAACAGTCAGGATTCTTTCTCTCTGACATTTTGCGACCGTCGATGATGGAAGCTCCTACCTTCATTCGAAAGTGCATTACACCAAAGTGTCTAGCACCTTCGAATGAAGAAGAAGCTCCCCTCACGACAACAGTCATGATTCTTCCTCTCTTATATTTCGTCACTATGGTGGACACTCCCTCATAGTTATTTCGACCATCGGTGATGGTCGCTTCCCCTCCTTCTCTCGTGCATTACCAAGGCATATCACGAGAGAAGGAAGAGGAAGAGACCCCCATGACAACAGTCGAGATTCTTCCTCTCTGACATTTCGACAGTATATGGTGGACACTCAAGTAGCATCGACAGACTAAAAGTCAACCCGTGAGATTAATCAACACTCCGGCAAAACATAGGCCACTCTGAGTTTCGTTGCAAACAATAAAAGCCAAGATAGCACTTGGGCAAGCACATACACAAGCTAGTACTGCACAATACTACTCCACACATCACAATAACAGATAGACCATCTTAATTTACTCACTAGACGACTATCAAGGATGCCGGTGATCTTCTGGGTGTCGTTGAGCGGCACGTCGGTGATCTTCTCTGCACACAAATAAAATAACTATGTGAGCTATGCTTGATATGCTATCCAAATCTTCAAATGGCTAGTAAATAGCAACCTATGAGAATATCCAATTTGATTCCAAATAAAAATTTCAACTGTCTGCGATCTAAGTGGAGCCGCGCTACTAATAAGCCTCTACCTATAAGGTATTTCCTAGTAGTGGCAGATAATTATTATTCATCATGGGTTGATGACTGCTTGTATCTATGTTGGTATTTCCCCGAAGAGGAGAGAACGATGCAGCACAGCAACGGTAAGTATTTCCCTCAGTTATGAAACCAAGGTTATCAATCCAGTAGGAGAACCAAGCAACACTATGTAAATGGTACCTGCACAAAAAGAACAAAAACTTGCAACCCAACGCATAAGAGGGGTTTTCAATCCCTCCACGATAAAAAGATAGATAAAATTGTATGAGGTTGGATAAATAGATCTAGCAAAAACACAAAATAAAATAAGTAAAGAAAAAGTGCAGCGAGGTATTTTTAGGTTTTTGGAATAATAGATCTGAAAACAATATGATAAAAGATAGACCCGGGGGCCGTAGATTTCACTAGTGGCTTCTCTCGAGAAAATAACATACAATGGGTAAACAAATTACTGTTGGGCAATTGATAGAAGAGCAAATAATTATGACGATATCCAAGGCAATGATCATGTATATAGGCATCACATCCAAGATTAGTAGACCGTCTCCTGCCTGCATCTACTACTATTACTCCACACATCGACCGCTATCCAGCATGCATCTAGTGTATTAAGTTCATGGAGAAACGGAGTAATGCAATAAGAACGATGACATGATGTAGACAAGATCTATTCATGTAGGAATAGACCCCATCTTTTTATCCTTAATAGCAACGATACATGCGTGCCTCTCTACCCCTTCTGTCACTAGGTGAGGACACCGCAAGATCAAACCCATCACAAAGCACCTCTTCTCATTGCAAGAAAAATCAATCTAGTTGGCCAAACCAAACTAAAGTTTCGGAGAAGAAATACAAGGCTATAACAATCATGCATATAAGAGATCAAAGAAAACTGAAATAATATTCATAGATAGATCTGATGATAAACTCACACTTCATCGGATCCCAACAAACACACCGCAAAAAGTCATTACATCAAATAGATCTCCAAGAACATCGAGGAGAACATTGTATTGAGAATCAAAAAGAGAGAAGAAGCCATCTAGCTACTGCCTATGGACTTGTAGGTCTATGGTGAACTACTCACGCATCGTCGAAGGAGCACCAATGAGGATGATGAACCCCTCCGTGATCGTGTTCCCCTCCGACAAAGTGCCGGAATAGGGCTCTAGATTGGATCTCTTGGTTCTGGAACTTGTGGCGGCTAGAATTGTGTTTCGTTGACTCCCCTAGGGTTTCTGGAATGTCTGAGTATTTATAGAGCTGAGAGGTGGTGGAGGAGACCTCCATGGGCCCCACCACCCATTAGTGCGAGCCAGGGGCCTCTGGAGCCCAGGTGGGTGGTGGGCCCCACGGGCCTCCTCTCGTGCACTTCCTTGGCTCCCAAGTTGTCTTCTGGGCTGAAAAAAATCTCCAAAAAGTTTCGCTGCGTTTGGACTCTGTTTGATAAGGATATTCTCCGAAGTAAAAAACAAGCAAAAAACAGCAACTGGCACTGGGCACTATGTCAATAGGTTAGTCCCAAAAAATGATATAAAGTTGCTATAAAATGAATATAAAACATCCAAGAATGATAATATAACAACATGGAACAATAAAAAATTATAGATACATTGGAGACGTATCAGCATCCCCAAGCTTAATTCCTACTCGTCCTCGAGTAGGTAACTGATAAAAATAGAACTTTTCATGTGAAATGCTGCCTAACATGTTCATCACATATTATTTTCTTTTGTAGCATGGACATTTGGACTATTAGATGGGTCAAAGCAATAGTCTATATTTGACATGAAGACTACAATACTCAAGCATATCAACAAGCAACCATGTCTTTCAAAATATCAACACTAAAGAAAGCTATCCCTAGCCCATCATGCTCAATCATTGATCCATTAACGAAACACACTCGAATATTAGCTACATCCAATGCACAAGTATGATCATAGTGCTCCCTAGTTGGTGCTTTATAAGAGAAGATGGAGACTTAAATAAAAATAAAAATGCATAAAAGTAAATAGATAGGCCTTTCGCAGAGGGAAGCAGAGATTTGTAGAGGTGCCAGAGCTCAAAGCTTAAATTGAGAGATAAAATGTTTTGAGAGGCATGCTTTTCCCATCAACGAAAACGACCGAGTAGTTCCCAATACTTTCCATGCTAGATACATCATAGGCGGTTCCCAAACATAAAATAAAGTTTATTCCTTTTTCCACCATTCTTTCACAATCCATGGCTAGCCGTATCCACGGGTGCCTTTCATACCAACACTTTCCAAGGAATTTATTATTTGACAACATTAAGTAAATTTCTTTTTCATTTCGGGGCTGGGCATCCCTATTACCGCCACACTCTTGTGCAATGACAAGTGAATAAACACTCATCTTGAGAATAGCACATCTAGCATGGAAAAATATTGGCCACCCCCTGCCGCTTCATGAGCGGTACGGGCACACAAAAAGGAAATTCATTTTGAAAATTAGAGTTGGCACATACAAATTTACTTAGAATGGCACGAAAATACCGCATATAGGTAGGTATGGTGGACTCATATGGCATAACTGGGTTTAAGGATTTTGAATGCACACATAGTATTCCCACATAGTACAAGGAAAGGCTAGCAAATAGATTGAGAAGCAACCAACCAAGAAACGAAAATTCACATAAACAAGCATTAAGCATAACTAACACCGAATAATGCACCACAAGTAGGATGTAATTTCATTGCATAACTATTGACTTTCGTGCTTGCATAGGGAATCACAAACCTTAACACCAATATTCTTACTAAAGCATAATTACTCACCAACATGACTCACATATTACTATCATCGTATCTCAAAATCAAGTTTATAATATCCAATGATCTTCATGAAAGTTTTTAATATATCCCCCTTGAATATCTATCACTTTGGGACTAGATTAATACATTAACATTGCTTTTAACAAGCTCTCAAATAAATTTAAGTGAAGAACATGGGCATAAATAATTTTTTCCTTCTCTCAAAACAATATAAGTGAAGCATGAGAGAATTTCTTCAAAAATTTACTAACTCTCAAATTAATCTAAGTGAAGCATGAGAGTATTTCTTCAAAAATTAAAGCACCACCGTGCTCAAAAAGATATAAGTGAAGCACTAGAGCAATTCCATAGCTCAAAAAAAATTAAGTGAAGCACATCGAGCAATTCTAGCAAATCATAGCATCATTATGGCTTTCTCAAAAAGGTGTGTCCAGCAAGGATAGTTGTGACAAACTAAAAAGCAAAACAAGCAAAGACTCATATAATACAAGATGCTCCAAGCAAAACTCATGATATGTGACGAATAAATATATAGCTCCAAGTAAAATTACCGATGGTTGTTAGAAGAAAGAGGGGATGCCCGAAGGCATCCCCAAGCTTAGTTGCTTGGTTCTCCTTGAATATTATCTTGGGGTGCCATGAGCATCCCCAAGCTTAGGCTCTTTTCACTTCTTATTCCTTCATCCATCGATATCTCACCCAAAACTTGAAAACTTCAATCACACAAAACTTAACAAAACCTTCGTGGGATCTGTTAGTATAAGAAAACCGATCTTTGCTTTAAGTACTGTTGAAAACCCATTCATATTGTGTTATTGCATTATACCTACTGTATTCTACCTTTACCATGGCTTATACCCCCCGATACAATCCATAGATTTATCAAAATAAGCACACAATGCAACGAAAATAGAATCTGTTAAAAATAGAACAATCTGTAAAGACTCACATTTTACTCATATTTCTGTAACTCCACAAATTCTGAAAATTTAGAACAACATAGGCAATTTGTATATCAATCTTGTTTAAAAAATTTAGAATTTTTCATCGCTTCTGTGAATTTTAACAATTCTGTTACTGTACACAAAAGTTTCTGTTTTTCAACAGGATCAGATCAACTATCACCTAAAGCTATCCTAAAGGCTTTACTTGGCACAAACACTAATTAAAACATAAAAATCACAATCATAACAGAGGCATAATTGTGCAAACACTCAAGAACATAAATAAAAAGAAAGTAAAAATAAATTTTATTCATTGGGTTGCCTCCCAACAAGCGCTATCGTTTTATGCCCCTAGCTAGGCATAATGCATAGATTCAAGTATTGTCATCTTTCTTCTTAATTTCCATAGATGTGTTTTTGTCAGGAGGTTTCTCAAATATAACTTGAAACACATTATCCATAGAAATTTTAGCATTGTCAAGTTGTCCATCTTTATATCCCCTTTGATTCCCGACTACAATCCAAGAATATTGTTGATTAACATCATTAAAAACTTGTTGGATCACATCCAAAACGGGAATTTCCTTTTTAAGGTTCTCATAATTTTTATTATTATTTCCAAGCAAATGTCTAAACACATAATCACTATTATAAATGATCTCATCTATTACCAGTTTTTCACGGTTCATGCCATAAAAATCAAAAATTTCCCTAGTTTCCCGTACTATGTGATCAAATTCATTCATAAGAATAAGGGTGGCTAACTTTTTTGCTTTCGAATCCTTTATAACGGGTAGCTCATAAAACAATCTTTGCAAGGTAGGATGAGTATGGATAAATCTATTTTTGAGTTTTAGAACTAGTGCTGAAATAGCCTCCGCATAAGTTTTAGTTCTTTTAAGAATAGGAACATCATCACAAGTCAAAGTTCCAACACAATTAAAGAATTCTTGGATGGTTTCCTTTCCTATAACATTCCATTGTCCCAAAACAAAAGTTTTAGCATCTAGATTGCCAGAACGTCCAATTTTAGGAGTCCTGCCATCATCCGTTTCTGCCATACGAAAGTCACTCATGATGATAGATTCGAGCAAACAAAAGATCGAACGAGAAAAAGGCGAACGAAAAAGAAGGAAATTTTTTGTGAAGTGGGGGGGATGAAAACCAGAGGCAAATGACAAATAATGTAAATTGCAAGGAGATGAGACTTGTGATTAGGAACCTGATAGATGTTGATGATGTCTCCTCGGCAACGGCGCTAGAAATTCTTCCTGATTGCTTATATCTACGTTGGTATTTCCCCGAAGAGGAGAGGACAACACAGCAACGGTAAGAATTTCCCTCAGTTATGAAACCAAGGTTATCAATCTAGTAGGAGAACCAAGCAACACTATGTAAACGGTACCTCCACACAAAGAACAAATACTTGCAACCCAACGTGTAAGAGGGGTTGTCAATCCCTCCACGGTAAAAAGATAGATAAAATTATATAAGATTGGATAAATAAATCTAGCAAAAACACAAAATAAAATAAGTAAAGAAAAAGTGCAGCAAGGTCTTTTGGGGTTTTTGGAATAATAGATCTGAAAACAATATGATAAAAGATAGACCCGGGGGCCGTAGATTTCACTAGTGGCTTCTCTCGAGAAAATAGCATATGGTGGGTAAAAAAATTACTGTTGGGCAATTGATAGAAGAGCAAATAATTATGACGAGTATCATCGGAGGAGCACCAATGAGGATGATGAACCCCTCCATGATCGTGTTCCCCTCCAGCAAAGTGCCAGAATAGGGCTCTAGATTCGATCTCGTGGTTCTGGAACTTGCGGCGGCTGGAATTGTGTTTCGACGACTCCCCTAGGGTTTTTGGAATATCTAAATATTTATAGAGCTAAGAGGCGGTGGAGGAGACTTTAGTGGGCCCCACCACCCATCAGGGCGCTCCAGGGGCCTCTAGCGCGCCCAGGTGGGTGGTGGGCCCCACAGGCCTTCCCGCGTGCACTTCTTTGGCTCCCAAGTTGTCTTCTAGGCTGAAAAAAATCTCCAAAAAGTTTCGCTGCGTTTGGACTCCGTTTGATAAGGATATTCTGCGAAGTAAAAAACAAGCAAAAAATAGCAACTGGCACTGGGCACTATGTCAATAGGTTAGTCCCAAAAAAATGATATAAAGTTGCTATAAAATGAATATAAAACATCTAACAATGATAATATAACAGCATGGAACAATCAAAAACTATAGATACGTTGGAGACGTATCAGTTGACTTTCGGTCTTTCGAGTCTTCCTTGAAAACTCTCATCTCACGTGGTGTATATGGTGGGCACTCCCTCTCTGATATATTCGACCGTCGGTGATGGTCGCTCCTCCATTCGTTCCCGAGTGCATTACACCAAAATGTCTAGCACATGGGAACGAAGGAGAAGCGACCCCCACGACAACAGTTGGGATTCTTCCTCTGACATTTGCGACCGTCGGTGATGGTAGCTCCTCCTTTCATTCCAAAGTGCATTACACCAAAATGTCTGGCACCTTGGAATGAAGAAGAAGCTACCCCCACGACAACAGTCAGGATTCTTCTTCTCTCATATATGGTGGAGACTCTCTCCCTCACTGATTTTTTGATTGTCATGTATGGAGCCCCGACAGACTTAAAGGTAACCCGAAATGTCATTTAATTCTCTTTCTGGCAAATCCAGGGCACTCGATATTTCCTACATATTCTAGCACAAGTCATGCTAAAATTCACGGAAAAAACCGGCATGAACTTTGCTAAAATAGGACATATCAAGCGCCTGAAATTTGCCGGAATGGAAATGAATCAACACTCCGGCAAAACATAGGCCACTCAGATTTTCCCTGCGAACATAGGCCACATGTCCAAAGAGACAACCAAAACATCTCCAAATATCATCATACACATATATGAGGAGAAGAGAAGGAGGAGGTGGACTTTTAGCTCACTGACTCAGGTGTACAGGAAGTAGAGGAAGCTCCAACGACGATCACTCCAGGGAGACGCGACACTACAAAGCCTGCATATTCCTCCGAGTGAAAATTTTAGATCATCAAATCTCATATAGCATTCTTTGATGACAAATGATAATGACATAAAAGTAATTAAATTGTCCAATACTAAAAATTACTAAAAAAAACTCTATACCTAATTTTTTTGCAGTACATCTTATAACCCTAACATTTCATTTGTACAGCAAGCATAACCTAAATATTTAAAGGTATTTGGTTCTTTTGCCCCTACATTACTAAAAAAAATCTATTTTTCAAATAATCTACATTATTGAAAATTTTCTATTCTATTCAAATAATCTATAATACTAAATATCTTATAACCCCTACATTTACTAAAAATTTACATTCTACATTCTATTGTATTTGAAAAACATTAAAAAAACCTACATTCTACAAGAACAGAGGGAGGAGGGATGGAGGGAGGCAGGAGGGAGGAGGGATGGAGGGAGGCAGGAGGGAGGAGGGAGGGAGGGAGGAGAGAGAGGAGGAGGGAGGATGGCGCCCGGAGGAGGGGGGAGGAAGGAGAGAGAGTAGGAGGGAGGATGGCGCCCAGAGGAGGAGGGAGGGAGGAGAGAGAGGAGGAGGGCGGCCAAACGAGGAGGGAGGAGAAAGGAGAGAGCAGGAAGGAGGGAGGATGGCGAGAGGAAGGATGCCAGAGGAGAGAGGAGGGAGGAGGGCGGCGGCTTACCAACGAGGAAGGAGGAGGGAGGACGGTGGTGGCAATGCGGCGGCGACGATGACAGGAGGAGGAAGAGGCAGAGAGGGAGTGAGTGAGGGGAGTGGGAAAGTGGACGGGCGGGGGGACGATAAGGTTGAATTAGCAGCAGCGCGGGTCCAGGACGGGCGCTACTGCTAAGTGCGATAGTAGTAGCGCGGTCTCAGCGTTGCCCGCTGCTGCTAAGAGGGGCCCATGTGGTGGCACAGTGCAACAATAGTTGCAGCGGTGGGCACGCTACACGCGCTACTGCTATGGTCTTAGCAGTAGCGCTGCTTTGGGTGGCTGTGCTGCTACTATACTTAGCCTGGTGGCCAGTGTGGGTACTTCTTAGTAGCAGCACCGTTTGTCACGGCCGCGCTACTGCTACTGGCTTACCTGTAGCGTGCATCCGCTGCCCGTGCTACTGTTCAGTAGTAGTAGCACGTGCCCTTTACCCACGCTACCGTTAAGCTTCTATCTATAAGGTTTTCCCTAGTAGTGTAGGGGTTATGGACGATAGGTTTTAATGGCGATCAACCTTGGAACTTTGTGCTCTTCATAATGCGCGCTCTTCTAATGCAGATCAACACGGATAACAAGGGCAAGGAGGTGGTACCGCCCATGGAGAAGGGCAAGGAGGTGGTGCCGCCCATGGAGGTTCGGCCGACCACGCCTGAGGAGGTGGCCACAGATGAGGACGTGGTGCCGGAGGAGCCCCCTAGCGGCAAGCGCCGTAACTACGACCACTACCACGAGGAGGGAGGTCCAACCCACTTCTGCAAGGTGATCCTTGCCCTTTAGCTTGAGCATCCCGATGCCTCTGGACTCCACCAAGCACTTCCCGACGGTGCCACAAGAGTTCAAGATGAGGACCAACACCGGCTGCTCGTGGAGAGTGACTGTCCGGCTGATGGACGGCAGGGTGACCCTCGATCAGGGTTGGTGAAATAACATGTGGTGCCCCCATGTTTGCTTTTGGTAATTGATGACATTCTCTATGGACTAATGGTTGCCTTGAGTTATATTGGAAGGATTTGTCCATAGGAATTTCTTGAAGTCTGTTGGTTTCAAGGAGTTTATGTGTTGACCAAGGTGTTATTCAAGGAATTATATAAAGATTGGTCATGATACATGGTTGATCAACACACAAAGCGTACAAGATGTACCAAGAGGGATCAAGTGATCCCATGGTATGGTAAGCATTGTCCATTACGCTTTGTGTACTAACCCATGGTCTACGTGAGAGTTCTATGTGGGTTTAGGTATGTTTCCATGGGCTTGTGTCAAAAGGAAGATATCATACAACCCATGGAGGATGACATCAAGTGGTGATCGTCATCAAGATTGCAGTGTGCAAGTTCAAGTGGAGCATCATGTAGAGATCATGCTTGAAGCTTGTCATCCATTGTGGTGACAATGGACTTGTGAAGATGTCCCAAAGAGTGGCTCACCCATGGTGGAGTATGGGGGAGCAATCATCTAGTCTTCATCGAGCCAACGCAATCAAGAAAGGTGGTCCAACTTGAGGAAGTCAAGATCGTCATCATCTAGCTCAAGTGGACTATGTGCAAGGCAAAGGTTTTCCCTTGATAGGTTTTCTATTTTACCGGTCTCATGGTGGTAGTTGGGAGACTGGGTTATAGGATCGATTGCCGTACTATCAAGGGGGGCTCTCAAGTAAGTAGCTTGATCGTATCATTCGTAGAGAGCTCAAACCATTGCATCCTTGCATCATCTTTCTTGGTTCTTGTTTGGTTTTTCTCTGTGTGAGTTTTAGAGCTTTTGGTCATCTTCATGACAAGCTCGAGTTCATCGAAAACGGAGTTCACGTATGCATCTTCTATGATGTTTTCGATGTTGGAGTTTTTGCCGGTTCTTCACCGATAGAGGTTTCACTCTATATCTTAGGCATACTCCCCCTGCCCCTTCGCTGTTGGATAGTTCTTGTCGTCCTCTATCCAACAAGCTTGAGTTTGCTCAATTCGAAGCTCATTTGTAGAAGTTTTGGCAGTTCTGGTTTTCTTGTAGCCATCTGTTGATGTGCTTGTGAGCTGGAGGCCACAAGCGGTAGTACCGCTTTGGTTAGCGATAGTACCGCTTATAAGCGGTAGTACCACTGTCCAGTACCGTGGCTACTACCGCTGCTTCTGGGAACTCAGCTTTTGTGTCGGGTTTGCGCGGAAGTGCAACGATAGTGCGACGCGGTAGCACCGCCCGCTACTACCGCTGCACTGCCGCTCCCTCCAGGTCTCGATGCACTCTCAGTGGAAGTGAAGCGGCAGTGGAGAGCAGCACTACTGCCTATAAGCGGTAGTACCGCTCAGGTGGGTGGTAGTACTGCTGTAGAAGTTCTACTGCTTCTCCCCTATTCCTGCTCTGCTCTGAGTAACCCCAAGCTGCAACCCCAGCGGTAGTACCGCTGGGGCGAGCGGTAGTACCGCTCCGGCTGCACTACCGCCTCGTGGCTTCGTGCCATTGCACTATTTTTGGGTTACTACCGCCCGAGCAGTAGTACCACTCTGTTGAGCGGTAGTACCGCTCTGTGCGGGCTAGGAGCAAGGTAACGGTTGGATTTTTTTCCCCTCCTATAAAAGAGGGCCTTCTTCCCCATTGAACCTTATCCTTTGAGCTCGTGTTTTGCCCCCATTGTCGACCTTCTTCAAGCTTGCTATCTCTCAATCCCTCCAATGATTCTTGCTAGTTCTTGAGGGAAAAGAGAGAGGAGTTCTAGATCTACATTTCCACCAATCACTTTCTCCTCTTTGTGAGGGGAACCCCTTGGATCTAGATCTTGGAGTTCTTCGTGTTCTCTTCTTTGTTCTTCCTCTCATTTTCCTCCCTAGCATTAGTTACTTTGGTGGGATTTGGGAGAGAAGGACGGCACTCCGTGTGCCCTTGCCATTGCATTTGGTGCATCGATTTGAGTTCTCCACGGTGATATGTAGAAGTGAAGTTGAGAAGCTTGTTACTCTTGGGTGTTTGGGCACCCTAGAGCTTGTTCCTCTTGGGTGCCTTGGTGCCCTAGACGGTTGGTGTTGTCGGAGCTCAATCATTGTGGTGTAAAGCTCTGGGCAAGTGTCAAGGTCTCCAATTAGGTTCTGGAGATCACCCCGAGCAATTTGACGGGTACCGATGACCGCCCCCAAGGGTTGCCAAAGTGTACGGGTTCGGTGACAGCCCCCAAGGGTTGCCAAAGTGTACGAGTTCGGTGACCGCCCTCAAGGGTCCCTTAGTGGAATCACGACATCTTGCATTGTGCGAGGGCGTGACACTGGTACAGAGATGTGCTATACAAATGGTTTTTAACCCCTTTCCGCGATGGCATTCTGAACCGTTGCCAAGTGAGTGACTGCGATAAGGGGGGGGGGGGTCCTTCCCACACGACCCAGAAACCAACGGGGATAGTCCCTCCGGCCAAACATGCGGGGCAAAATGAGCTCGTGTGCGATTGGGCGAGGTATCGAAGCCCAATCATTTCCGTTCGTATGTACATCCCACACAGTGAATCCTAGAAAAATGTTTCCGTTCGTATGTATATCACACACAGTTTTTTGTGTGGAAACGTTTGTGCAAGGTGGCCTAACGCAAACAGTTCTCTGCCAGAAACCGTGTGTGATTGTTAGTTGATCCAACACGCCTACTTTCTAGAAACTGTGTGGGTTGTTTGAGTTCATTGCCCACAGTGTTGTCTGAGTAACCGTCTGCAATAGGAAACCCCAATACACAGGGTAATTAGCCTATTATTGATAATCCATGTAGTAATCAAATTGACATTTCTTATAAAACACACCAGATATTTCATATCCGTATAATGGCAACCAGGATTTCATAATCAAATTACATCAGATAGCTTCAGCACTCGATTACACCAAAGAGGGATATAGCTAGCTACGCCATTACACAACAGCACCAAGTTTCACATGCAACATCGAAAATCTTTGGAAAAGTAGCATCATACACGGTAAATAGACAGATGAATCTCATCTGGGAAACTGCAGAAGTGAAAGGCGAATATTGAGCCTTCAATGATGTTGAATGTCCTTGCAACTTTAGGCCAGTGGCTATGGATAATTGCCCGCCTAACCTTCGTCCTCTTAAGGAAGACTTCAATATTGTACCGTGGGTGTTGAATGAATACCTTCCTCGCCTCTTGACCATGCAGGTGGTTTGAGAGGTAATCATCGGTGAACTGCTTTGAAAAGTACTGAAAACAAAGATATGCATAAATCGCTGTTATAAATTTTGAAATGGTGCAAGGGGTAAAAACAAGGTAAAAGAGTTAGTACCATCCTATAGTTGACTGATGTCTTCTTCATTGTGCAAACAAAGATCTTGTTGTTATTCCTCGCAAGTTTCTTTATCCTAACAGTCTTTCTGAGTTTCTTGACTTAACTGATATTCATGGACATCTCATTTCCCCATATGCAAAATGGGTCGAACAGTGGGTCTAAGCCTCTGACAGCAGGACCTACATGTGCAAGACCAAATTGTAAGAAACCTAAATATTAGAATGATTCCTGCAACTGCACAATAATGTACTATTAGCAAAAGGACAATGCATGAGCAAACCTTGATGGTAAACCGCAGTGTCTCCCATTGTTTCCCTGCAACACATACAAGGAAGATCTTGATCAGGTTAACTGAGGGTTGCCATACTATCAGTAGAATATGTATTGAGTACAGACAAATTCGATTTATTTCTCACATGCATAACAACACAAAATTGTACCCACAACAAATGAAAATCAAATTGCAGAATTGAACCAAACAGTTAACTAGACAGCAGACCAAATGAACCAAAACAGTTAACTGAGCACGACATTGCAGAATAGAACATATACTAGAAGATAAGACAGTTAATGAAACCAAGAATGCTTGAGAACAGTACTACGAAATGTAGCAATTGTTGGACCAAACTGTTAACTGAACATTACATTTCAGAATATCAGATTGCATATTAACATTACAGAGGACAAATCACTAGAAGGCACTGGTGCTGGCCTCGAGAAAACAGCACGAACTGTATTTTAAAGTAGACAACCGTGTGGCGGTGTCGACGGTGGCCTCAAAGATGAGGTGCTCCTCCAAGATCTGGCGGTCGGCACACATGGCAGCCATAGCGACCTCGTCCGCACGTGCGGCCGTGATTTGCTTCTCCGCTGCTAGATGCTACTGAGCTCCACGTTATACTGCGTGAAAAATGGCTATGGGCGGCGGCTAATTGGAGGACGGGGCCAGTGATTTCGGTAGAAGGTGTCGCGCCGTCGGTCGGGGCATGTGGGACGGGGAAGGAGGAGGATGGTGTGGGTGGGATGTGGATTACCTGACCATATCGACGAGGCCGCGCAGCAAGAAGAAGGGTCGTCGGCGAGGAGGCGGCGCTGCAAGAAGAAGGGTCACCGGCGAGGAGGCGGCGCTGCAAGAAGAAGGGTCGCCGGCGAGGAGGCGGCACTGCTAGTAAGCAACAGTGAAGGTTTGAACTTGGAAAGCAAGGAGGAACAGCGGAAATGTGGCTTTTGGTGGGGGGGGGGAAGATAGATATTTCTGCGGTGGCAGAAAAATTTCGCTCGGTGCCGCGAGAAACTGGCGCGCAAGTGTGGTTCAAGCGCGGGTGGTGGACTGTAGACGGTGAAGCTTCCTGCATAAGCCAGACAAGATGGTGCGCCAAGATATTTTATATCGCATCCCACACGATTCTTGCTAGTAAACTGTTTGTGATATACCTGATTTTTTCATTCTAATTTGAAAGATAAAATGGTGTTACGGAGGGAAAGGATGGTGTTTGAATTGCTAGAACATTTATCTATAGTGAACATGCAACTATATGAGTGTCGTGTTAAAATTTGGAATTATTCCGGGTTCGTTTAGCATTTTTATGCATTAATTGAGTTTCTAGGCATTTAATGTGCATAATTCAAATTTGAACTACAAGCACATGCTCCAGTGCACCAAGGTTGGTTGAAAAATCACATATGTGTCCTTGGGTGAATTTCTAGGTCCCATGCAAGAAATGGGAATGAAATTCAAACATCTGGGCGTCGTGGCTTGGCCGGAAACATTGAGAAACTTGGTTTTTAAATTCCTGTAAATCCCAAACTCGCCTGAAAATCATGAAACTTGGCAGGATGTCATTTCATGGCACCAACATGCTGTGGTAAAAAAATTGGCCGAATTGAGACAAGTTGTGGTATAAGCTTCTTGCAAATTGGAGCTTCTCTCATGAAGGCGTGTGGTTTCGAGAGGGAACGTGTCACCTTTGTGTGCGAAACGACATACGCTGCCCCCCTCTTGATTTTTTTATAGAGCAAACATAGAACTATATGAGTGTCGTGTTAAAATTTGGAATTATTCCAGGTTCGTTTGGCATTTTTATGCATTAATTGAGTTTCTAGGCATTTAATGTGAATAATTCAAATTTGAACTACAAGCACATGCTCCAGTGCACCAAGGTTGGTTGAAAAATCACATGTGTGTCCTTGGGTGAATTTCTAGGTCCCATGCAAGAAATGGGAATGAAATTCAAACATCTGGGTGTCGTGGCTCGGCTGGTAACATTGAGAAACTTGGTTTTTTAAATTACTGTAAATTCAAAACTCGCCTGAAAATCATGAAACTTGGCATGGTGTCATTTCATGGCACCAACATACTGTGGTAAAAAAATTGGCCGAATTGGGACAAGTTTTGGTATAAGCTTCTTGCAAATTGGAGCTTCTCTCATGAAGGCGTGTGGTTTCGAGAGGGAACGTGTCACCTTTGTGTGCGAAACGACATACGCTGCCTGCCCCCTCTTGATTTTTTTACAGAGCAAACATAGAACTATATGAGTGTCGTGTTAAAATTTGGAATTATTTCGGGTTCGTTTGGCATTTTTTATGCATTAATTGAATTTCTGGGGATTTAATGTGAATAATTCAAATTTGAACTACAAGCACATGCTCCAGTGCATCAAGGTTGGTTGAAAAATCACATGTGTGTCCTTGGGTGAATTTCTAGGTCCCATGCAAGAAATGGGAATGAAATTCAAACATCTGGGCGTCGTGGCTCGGCCGGAAATATTGAGAAACTTGGTTTTTTAATTCCTGTAAATCTAAAACACGCATGAAAATCATGAAACTTGGCATGGTGTCATGACATGGCACCAACATGCTGTGGTAAATTTTTTGGCTGAATTGGTACAAGTTTTGGTATAAGCTTCTTGCAAACCAGAGCTTCTCTCAAGAAGGCTCGTGGTTCCGAGAGGGAACGTGTCACCTCCGTGTGCGAAACGACATACACTGCCTTCTCCCGCCTTGATTTTTTTACACAGGCAGCTTAGACCGATAGGAGTTTCGTGCTAAATTTTGGAATTATTCTGGATTCGTTTGGCCTTTTTTATACATTAATTGAATTTCCAGGCATTTAATGTACACAATTCAAAATTGAACTACAAGCACATGCTCTAGTGCGCCAAAGTTAGTTGAAAAATCATTTATGTGTACTTGGGCGAATTTCTAGGTCCCATGCAAGAAATTGGAATGGAATTCAAACATCTGGGCGTCTTGGCTCGGCCGGAAACATCGAGAAAATTGGTTTTAAAATTATCGTAAATCCAAAACTCGCCTGAAAATCATGAAACTTGGCATGGTGTCATGACATGGCACCCACATGCTGTGGTAATTTTTTTGTCCTATTTGCGAAGGCGCACACATGAACAATCAACAAAGTCATTTTGGAACAAGTGCTGTCACGTTACAATCGGAAACACAAGTATTATTGAAACCGTGGGCGTTCTACTTACCATTTACGTGCCGCCACGCATCCCCTTTTTTTATTGGCTAGGAGGTGCCGTGCGGGGTAGCTATTTGAGTACGGGAGGCGTGCGATCAGACCCCTGCGCGTGCTCATCGGGAGGAGAGCCCTTTGACCTCTATCCGCCACCCACCTCTCTCCCAATGTCTCCATTAATGGCGCCCGAGCCCCTGTTTAATGGCGTGGCTATGTCTCACTCGACTGAGATTTAAGAGAGAAAAAGGAAAATCTGAAAAGAAAGTTTTGCACGGATCTTGATGTATGATCCGACGGACCTATATAGCATCGACTATGACTTATAGGAAGACTGATGAATATAAGGACGATGTTTCCACGAAAAGATGAATATAAGGACGAGGACAGTGGATAATAATTGTCTTACATATTTAGGAAGATAATTAAAAAAGTCACATGCGGCAACGCCCGAAATACACTAGGGCAAAAGAAGAAGGAAGACGCAGACAACGATCTGGCTCGCTGATCTCTACTTTCTTGATGCGTTGCTGCAGGCCGCGGAGACTAGTTCTCACGGCGAGCGGCGATGAGCTCTTTCGTGTCCTCAAGACGTTGCTTGAGAGCATCCATGGATTCCTCCACCAGCCTTTGGCGCTCGATGCGGAGCATGGCATTCTCGTCCATAAGTTTCTTGACGATGACGCCGGTCCTCTTCAACAAGGCAGTGGTCTCCTCCCGCTGCTTCGCACTTCCGACGATCTTCGCCCTCAGTAGGTCACGCTCGGTCTGGAGCTTCACATTGCCCTCCCTTGGTTGCCGGATGACGCCGGCAGCCTGTTCAAACGAGGCTTTCATGTCGTCCTGCAACCTCGCCCAGCAGGAGATCTGATCCATCTGGCTATGGACGATCGCATGCATGCGCCTGTGAGAATCCTCGCCTGCCCGCGAGACGTTGTCCCAGGCCGCCGCGGTGCGGGAGGTCATCTCTGCTGCATTCGCGGCGCGGCGGGACATCTCTACTGCTTCCGCTGCGCGGCCGGACCAGTCTGCTGCATCGACGGCGCGGCAGGACCTCGGTGCTGCTTCGGCGGCGCGGCAGGACCTCTGTGCTGCTACGGCCGCGCGGCGGGACATGTCGGCTGCTTTCGCGGCGAGGCGGGACATCTCTCATGCTTCCGCTTCCATGCTCGCCTCTTCTTGGTACTAATCTCTCGACCCAGAACTCATGTGGGCCATGGCAGACGGCAGACGCAAGGGAACGACGATGAATGACTTGTTTGTTTTTGTGGATGAGGAGTTGAGGAGGAATGTGCAGTCATCTTGGAGTAGGTAGTATTTATAACCGAGTACTAATACGCTCCTAAGTGGGAAACCGTTTAGGTTCTGATCCGTGTGAACAGGTTTTGATCGGCATGAATAGTAATTGTGAATGTGAAGGGAAGCAAGTTCAAAATTTATTGACGGTTCATATTTCGAAGTGCGGTACGATTCCCGAAAGGCGCAAAGTGGGCACTCGTTCTCGGCTGCGTACGTGGCGTTTGCACCATAGGGTGCACCGCAATAGGCGATGTCAGCACACGTCTTGTTCCATCAACCGTGCGCGCTCGTTATTACCATCGCGCACGCTTCTTTTAATTAGAATGTGTGCCCGTCTAGCGCACACACGTTGATCTGTCTAACTGTTTCCGTTTGTTGTGGCTAATCGCAAACAGTTCATCCGTGTGAAGTGTATGCCGTCAATCGCAGACACCTTGATTTGGCTGACCGTTTCTATTGTGTTGCCTAATCGCAAACAGTTCATCTGTCTGAAGTGTATGCCGTCAATCGCAGACACCTTGATCTGGCTAACCGTTTCTGTTGTGTTGCCTAATCACAAACAGTTAATTCGAGTGAACTGTATGCCATATATCGCACACACCTTCACCTGGCTGCCCGTTTATATTCTTCTGCCTCATCGCAAATAATTCATTGAACTGAACCGTATGCCCCGCATCGCATACGCAACTAAAATCTGAACCGTGTTTGATGTATCCGCCATCGCAAACGTTTTGCATCTTTTTTGACGGTTTTTTACATCACCGTTTGCGATTAATACATCGCACACAGTTTCGTCGAAGGGTCTCTGATTGTAGTGTCACATTAGCAACATCTTGCAATAGTGTGAGGAGATTACAGTGGCCCTAGTGGCTTCTTGGGGAGCATTGTGCCTCCACACCGCTCCAAACGGAGATTAGCATCCGCAAGGGTGTGAACTTCGGGATACATCGTCGTCTCCGCGTGCCTCGGTTATCTCTTACCCGAGCCCTTTACTTGTGCACTTTACTTTGTGATGGCTAGAGTGTTTCATGTTATATATCTTGCTATCTCTTAGTTGTTTATCTTGCTTAGCATAAGTTGTTGGTGCACATAGATGAGCCTAGTTGTTTTAGGTTTTATGCTTGACAAATTAAACACTAGTTTTATTCCGGATTTATTCAAGCCTAAACCGTAATTATTTTAAAGCGCCTATTCACCCCCCCCTCTAGGTGGCATCCACGATCTTTCAGTTGGGCCCCTTCGCCGCCATCCATCAGATCAGGATCGGCTACATGGTGACGTTCAAGCTGCTCACTCCCGACATGCTCAAGGTCATCGTCTTCAACAACGAAGGCATCAAAGTGGTGACCAAGTGCGGCAAGCATGACGACGCATTCGCCATGAACGTCTAGGACTGCCCTTCCCATGCTCTAGCTGGTTTACTTTCTTATCGTACTGCTTTTGCATTCAAACTGATATGTTTAAGTGTGGCACTTTATTTAAACTGCGGCTAGCTATGATTTAAACTATCTTCTGTTGTGTGTGTATGATTTTTTCTCACGCCGTTGTGTGTTGGTAACCTCACCAACAAGCCGAAGAGGTTACCAGACAACAATTGTTACATGGAACCAAACACCGTATAGTTGCATGAGCCGAGCCAATGCAGGCAACCAAACGCTATGACAAAAGTGCTACCCTTGTTATGTTATGCTCCAAATTCAAGTATAAAGAGAAATGCTAACTTCTGATGAGCGAGCTGTCTCGAAGTAGCATGATCAAGCTCTGCCTTTGTTCGGTTGTAATGACGTTTGGTAGGGCTACGGAAAGAGTTTAAGCTTAGGGTTTAGACAGTAATGATGTGTTTGGAAAATGTAATAATTTACAAAGGGAAGTAAGTTACCTGGTATATCTATGCTTGTTATATTAGTCTGCAAGGTACAACAATCTGCGAACTTGTTTCTTTAGAGGATGTATACAATACAATTGCTAGAAGTGGCTTCTGAACATGAAAGATGACCAGCAAATTGAAAAGGATGGTACTTGTCGCGACCGCCGTGGCTGCGACCAGGACAAGCTCGTCGGCTGTTCGTCCGCCATGGCTAGAGTCGCCGCGCACGTCCACCATGCCGCAAGAGCACAACTTCCATCCTCACCTACAAGCCCCCCGTTTCTCCACCTCTTTGGGATCCGGTTTGCCGGAGATGAGCGTGGTCGCGCCGGCCACCCCCGCGTCCATGGCCATCGACCTCAACCACACATGTGGCCGGCGGCCCGTCCACTAGGGGCTAGAGGAAACGGCCACGTGAGATCCCCGCTTGTATGCATCCCGACGCCCACAACCTATTCGGCACAATGCCGGCCACGGATGACGACACGACCAACCGTTTCATCATGGAGAACATGATCTTCGAGGGTGGTCTGGGTGGGGCGGCCTACAGTCCCGACGAGGCCTAAAGCCAAGATGGTTGAGGCCCCTTCATGGCCGGTGTCAATGGCACAGCCGACACCTTCGCTCGAGGCCACGGTGTCATGACCGATCGCTTCACGCAAGGCCAAGATGGCATGGGCAGCACTTTCCCGCAAGACCACGAGTTCCCGGAGGACTACGGCCTAGAAGAAGAGGATGAAGTGGACATCGAGGGGGAGCCTTTGTTTGCCGACGAGCTCACCACCCAAGCCAATGCAAACAAGAAGCGCCAAAGCATTCAGACGAAGGCATACACAAAGGATGAGGACAAACTCCTTTTTATGATAAAATTGTTTTCTGCGCGGACGAGAATGGGTCGACCGGTTGGGCACACCGGTCCTACACAGGCGGACGACAAACGGGCAGACGATCAGACAGACAAAAAGCGAAAAACGCCGTCCGTTTGGGTCGGCGCGTTGGAGTTGCTCTAAGATGCTACTCCTTCCGTCTCATAATATAAAAGGATTTATTGAAGCTATATTAGCTTAAAAATGCTCTTACATAGTTACATTATGAGACGAAGGGAGACATCACAATCTAGGTTTGTGAAGATTGGATGAAGGATATTAAATTAAAAATCAATAGTAAGCTCCTATTTGTGAAAATTGGGAGGAGCCAACCACTAAGACTAACCATAGTGCGGAGTAACTTAGACTAGTAACATCATATGTTAGATGTTACTAGTCTATGTTATTACCTCTATAGTGGGGAGTATAGTGTCATACAACACTTTATTTATTATTTTGTAGACTCATCTTGTCTTGGTATATGTGATGTTACTCATAGTATGAGTAACTAACTATGTTACTCAAATCACCTCTCTCTTTAAATCATTGCCACATAAGCAAATTTAATTTGCTGAGTTTGACCTTATGTTAATACCGAAGTTACTCGTATTGAATTCATACTCCAGCCAATTGCTATTTTAGTCCTTAGACGTGGGATCGATGTAGGGCATATAGTCGTTTTTTATTCAATACTGCGTTGACAGTGTCTTGAACACAAGACCTCTTGGCTTTGATACCATATTAAATTCATGCCCCAGCCAGTTGCTCCAAAATTCCGAACTGATGGACAGAGGTAGGCAATATATTTCAACAACTCCCACTATGGGTAGTCTAAATTGGTTTTTCGTGTCATTAATTAATTCCTAAAAGTAGCATGCAAATCCTTTTTAATACGTCAGCCAATATAACAGTACTTTGCAAAATGAAAAGTAATGATCACGATGAAGGAGGAGGTTCTGTGACTTTTATATTTAAAATATTAAAGTTTCATTAAATCACCCTATGCACTAGACGGAGGGAGTAGCTAAAATTTACTCCCTCCGTCCGGTGAAGAGTGTACGTTTGGCTTCAAAATTTGTCCACAAAAGAGTGTACTTCTATCTTCTCAATGCACTTTAAAATAGAAAAAATACTTCTCTCTCATCACACGGTAATCAAGACCAATAGCAATCTACACATGGTCTTCTTAATTTCTACATACACTTAGCTCATTGGGGGTTGGGTAATTAAAGAGGAGAGAGATGATGGCTTGCACCTTTCCAATGCATTTTTTACTTAACTTCATAATTTGTCCTAAAATTTTTAGATGTACACTCTTCACCGGACGGAGGGAGTAGGTCCAAAACTCCGACGAATATGTCCGTAGTTGCCCTTTGAGTGAATCCGACGGCCAGTGACACTGTGACGGCGGACTGCTCACCTATTCTCATCCAGCTGACGCGTCGGCCATTCCCAAACGGCTTAAGGCCCAGTTCTTTTGGGCGATTCTCCCAGAATCGTGAGAATCGACCCTCCACCCAGCTTCTCCCATAATCTTATATTCATATTTTTTTTTACAATCCTAACTGTTCACATCCTAACTACTCCCTCCGTCTCAAAATTCTTGTCTTAGATTTGTCTAGATACGGATGTATCAAGTCACGTTTTAGTATTAGATACATCCGTATCTAGACAAATCTAAGACAAGAATTTTGGGATGGAGGGAGTAGTTAGAATTGTAAAAAAAATATGGGTTCAAGATTCTGGGAGAAGCTGGGTGAAGGATGGATTCGAAGATTATGGGAGAATCGGCCAAAAGAAGTGGGCCTAAACCCACTCTCCCCAACCCCCCACCCCCACCCCCACACAAACCCTAGCAATGGCGGCGGCCAACCTCCTCTCCCGCTCCCTCGTCCCCTCGCTGACCCCCAACCCCGGCAGCCAACCAAGCCGCAGCCGCGCCGCATCCGTCTCCCTGCGCCGCCGTCACGGGCCCCCGGCCCCCCTCCGCGCCTCCCTCTCCACGGCCTCCCCGTCCACGCGCGTGGCCATGGGGGAGGCGCCCAAGCACTGCTTCCAGCGCGGCGCCGACGGCCACCTCTACTGCGAGGGGGTGCGGGTGGAGGACACGATGGCGGCGGCGGACCGGACCCCGTTCTATCTGTACAGCAAGCCGCAGGTCGTCCGGAACTTCACCGCCTACGACAAGGCGCTCCAGGGGCTCCGCTCAATCGTGGGGTACGCGGTGAAGGCCAACAACAACCTCAGCGTGCTGCAGCTCCTGCGGGGGCTCGGATGCGGCGCCGTCCTGGTCAGCGGCAACGAGCTCCGCCTCGCGCTACGGGCGGGATTTGACCCCACCAGGTGCGGCTTTCTTCCTTGTGTTTCTTCTACTTTGGATGCATTATGTGGAAGTCTCGTGCATTTGCTATTAATTTTGGATCAAGTAGAACACATTATGATGCATTTGTTACTGATGAGTGAGGAAACTATCGTTTTTTAATGTTGACGGTGGACATTATTGTTTCGTTTTTTGCTTCTTGTGTGTACCAGTAAGTGTGCAAGTGCAGGCTGTGAAAGGTGCAGATTTCATTGAGCCTAAGTCATGTTTGCTATAATTTTGGTCAGCTAACGGGCCTCGCCTAGGCTTATAATCTGTGGCTTTTTGTTCATATTTTGTGATGCAATTGTGCATTATATGCAATGGGATATTTGTGTGTCCAGGAAATTATATTTTAGTTCTTATATAGTGAGTATAACTAGTTTAGTTGTGATTAAGGGCTGTTTGGATTGTCGCCCATACTTGCATAGTGCTGCAAGTGCCAATATCCTGTATGTCAGATTAAAGTCTTAACAAACATAGATGGAAGACCTGCATATGTACCATAACTTGTTTAGTTTTCTATGCCTTCTATGTATGTTTTGAAGACAACAAACTTGAAGGCAACAACTTAAAGCATGGAAGTTAGATCTTTTTTCCCCTGTTGGATGCTTCATTTGAATGTATGAGTGCAAGAATTTGTTTGGTTGATCGATTTACAGCTCCTCAGTTTACAATTTGAATTAGGCCGTTTATTTCTAGATGAATTACAGAAAGATGGATCATCTAGTTTTTACACTCGTAACCGGCAGTCTACTATCGAAACATTCTTTTTTCAGCTCAGGTCTTAAGACAAGAAGAATGAAGGACGAAAATGACTAATTGTGTAATTAATCTTATTGCAGGAGCCTGTCTATTTTCCTTTGTACACAATAGCCTAATTTTCCTTATACTTCTGTAGTTATATAGGAAAACTCTGGTGAAAGCAGGGGTGACCAAGTTGTCGCCAATTGCATTTGGTTGCCCATAAGTCGGCAACAGTATAAGGCTGTCAAACATATCCTGGTTTATGTCCTAAAGAGCTTTTAGTAGAAGTCACTTTACAAGGGCGAGTTCAGGGTTTACAGTCTGATATTTGTATCTGTATTTGTATTTTACATAACTTTCATCTCTACAATCCATGATGGAATCCTACAATAGTACATTCTTTACAAGTTGTATGTTGGTCTGACTTTTTGAACCCTTTATCTGGAACAGTTAATTGTGTATCAGTTAATGAGAAACTTTCTTACAGAGGAGGTAACTAACTATGTTGAGTTTGTATATTTTGAAGATCAGGTGCATATTTAATGGAAATGGAAAGACATTGGAAGATCTTGTTTTAGCCGCAGAGAGTGGAGTATTTGTAAACATAGACAGTGAATTTGATTTGGAGAATATTGTCACTGCTGCAAGAGTTGCAGGAAGGCAAGTGCCTGTTTTGCTCAGAATTAATCCAGATGTGGATCCACAGGTACAATTATCCCTCCCTTCCAAAGCACACACATGGAAAATATGATTATGTGGCAAATCAAATTACTTGTTGATTATGGACTCCATTGTTCTTTTCCCTTCTATTTACTTGGTCTACCTTTTTTTTAATATATAATTGTTTGTGTGTGCGTACTTGGAACATACATTATAGCTTTCTGTGATAAACGATGATCCAAGCATATTTCTCTGTACTTCAATTAATCATGTGAAAAATTGTATGATGCGTTGAGTTCTGCACATCATATAAGGCATTTTCTGTTGTGGAGTGGTATTCTGATTGTTGTATTTATGTTCTTGTCATCAGGTTCATCCCTATGTTGCCACTGGAAACAAAACATCCAAATTTGGGATTCGCAATGAAAAATTGCAATGGTTCTTAGACTCTATTAAGTCATACTCAAATGATATCAAACTGGTGGGTGTTCATTGCCATCTTGGATCTACCATTACAAAGGTAATGTCTGGCACCATTTGATAAAAATTTATTTCTTTAGTTGCTTAAATTTTTGGTGTACTAAGCTTAATTTTAAATTGTATTTCTGTGCGGCGACAACATCCTGTGCGAGGCCTACCGGCACTCTTCAGCATAGTTGATTTTAATTTTTGTTTCACTATAGGACAACTGTGATGCTGCATCACGTAACATTAAATGCGTCTTTTTATGGAAGGAATACTCTGTTCTGTATCAGCTAATGTACTATTCTGAGCTACTCCCTCCATCCCAAAATGTAAGACCATTTATAGTGTCAAAAAATGGTCTTACATTTTGGGACGGAGGGAGTACATATCAACAGATCATTGTGTAGCACTGTTTCAAGTCGAACAACTTAGTCGCAACTAGTCATCGACTAGTCGATGAGTCATAACTGGAAGTCGACTCAAACACCTCGACTAGTCGATCGGCAAGGCACAACTCGTCAAGAGTTGCTACTGCAGAACAACTCGTTGACTCGAAAACCTTGTTGTGTAGAAAATGGTTTAGTTGTGGCCTCTAGAATAGAGGGGTGGTTCTGGTTCGTATCACACTACTTCCAGTGCACCATTAACCTTGATTCCACTCTGTATATTAAGTGTTTGATGGAAGACAGATACACCCCATATTAGCTACTAAGGTGAATTTTGTGATTATCCACTGCCTACCCAATAGGAAATGGGTAAACTGGGTATGTGCAGTTGGCACCATCAGGTCATTAAAGTTGGGTGTGGGCGTTGGTTACCGAACTTTACCTGACAGCAACCCGTGCTGGGGCTAGTCCATTTGATGAATTGCAGTTTGATATCATTAGTTTGCACTCACAATAGCTTCCTCCTATTTGCTGAACTGGCTCTTTATGCGCAGAATACTGAATTCATATTCTTTTTCCCTTGGACTTTCCAATATGTGCTCGTTATTCATCCTACACATGTATTTCTGTTTATATAAAGACGACTTTGCTATACCTGTCCTGTCACTTCTGTTGAGTTTTTAACATGTACTCCCTCCGTAAACTAATATAAGAGCGTTTAGATCACTACTTTAGTAATCTAAACGCTCTTATATTAGTTTACAGAGGGAGTAGTATTTCTGTTGAAATCAAGCAGCTTGTGTGTGTCTGAACCAAATTGCGACTTCCTTTTGTTTAGGTCGATATATTCAGAGACGCTGCAAATCTTATGGTGAACTTTGTTGATGAAATTCGAGCACAAGGTTTTGAGTTGGAGTACCTGAATATTGGAGGTGGCTTGGGGATAGACTACCACCACACTGGTGCAGTCTTGCCTACACCTATGGATCTTATCAACACTGTGAGCTTCAGTATCTATATTATGTTTATGATTTATATCTTTGTAGGAACAGATGCTTTCTAGTTTCTTCATGTAGAGCTCACCCTCTGTTTATGGTATCACAATGTATTTTATGGCAAAGGCTGAAAAGTTGGTATCACAATTTTGGTAGGTCCGGGAATTGGTCCTCTCACGGGATCTTACTCTCATCATCGAACCTGGAAGATCCCTGATCGCCAATACTTGCTGCTTCGTCAATAAGGTCACTGGTGTAAAATCTAACGGCACAAAGAATTTCATTGTAGTTGATGGCAGCATGGCCGAGCTCATCAGGCCTAGTCTATATGGAGCATATCAGGTTTGTCTAGAGTTACAACGAATAATGAGTATTAATATTACTGCTTCTGGTCTAGTATTACTTTGTTTTGGAACCCATATACACAAAATCAACAGCTGCAGTTATTTGACCAGGTGTATCATTATTTACCCGCTGATCATTATTCTTGTGTTGCAGCATATAGAACTAGTTTCCCCCTCTCCAGGTGCAGAAGTAGCAACCTTTGATATTGTTGGGCCAGTCTGCGAATCTGCAGATTTCCTTGGCAAAGACAGGGAGCTTCCAACACCTGAAAAGGTTTGACAATACCATCTATGTTTCCTTTCAGACAACTTTAACCCATGTCTGCACCCTTCTGACATTGCTCTTGTAGGGAGCTGGTTTGGTTGTCCACGACGCAGGAGCCTACTGCATGAGCATGGCTTCGACCTACAACCTGAAGATGAGACCAGCCGAGTATTGGGTACAAACTATTTGCTTATTCTTCTCTGTGCAATTTTCAGTGATTGTTGCTTAAAACACATTGCTTTGCAGTTTTCTCATCCCAAAACTGCGGAGACGAACTTTTATTCCTTTACTCGCCCTTGATGTACTTTCCCCTCTTTTATGCTGGATGTTCATTCGAACCAATTTGTTGTGTTTTTGCTCTACAGGTAGAGGACGATGGGTCCATAGTTAAGATCAGGCACGGTGAAACATTTGACGACTACATGAAGTTCTTTGATGGTCTTCCTGCCTAGGCCCTTTTATCTTGTTTTGGCCAAGCGCTAGCCCTTCCATTTGATCAGCGCATCTCGTGGAAGATTCACGTGGGAAAACTATTCACGTGTATGTTATGTGGGCCATCCCATCAAGCATGGGGGGTCTTATTTGTTAGAATAGAGTGCAACAAGTTTAGTGATTGTATTAGAGATTGAATGGACTTACTGGACTGTTGTCAATTCTTGTTTACTATATAAAGGGTGCGACCCCTCAATAAAGTTCAAGAATATTGTCGTTTACTTTTATCTACTTCACAATAATTATGGGTTTGTCAGTCGTAATTAGGGTTATGTCAGTAGTAGATCCTACTAATTTGGTATCGTAACCATCAACGACGGCCAGTAAAAAAATTCCAGATCAATATTGTGGAGCAGATCAATCACGATGATACTTCATCGTTGCCCCATCTGAATCAATGTTGTGGAGCAGTAGTAATTAGGCGTGAGCCGACAGAAGGTTGCCCCCCATTCCCCAACCATCAAGTCTCTTCATAATTTTATCTACTTTGGACATCACATCTTCTAGGTTTGTCATAATAGAGAGGGATGCATGGCTGTTTCCACAACTTTCCATCTCCATTTTTTTAATCAGAGATCCTAATAGGCACATATTCACATCTTTTAGATTAGCTCCAACATCCTCAAATTCCTTTTCCATGCAAATAAGCCCCCAATTAGCTAGGTGGAAGCTTTTTGTGTCATTCAAAATCATTCAAGAGGCTTGAGCCATATGAACTTTTGTAAGCACTAATCTACCATTGTTGGACAGAAGCTTGCCCTTCCAACCATTGAAATCGTTCATAATTTCCAGGAGGATCCAAAACATCAGCTCTATTGTGGACATGACAAGATCAACCTGGTTGTTTGCCCAGGTGAATTGCATGCCAAGTTTTTCGATTTCCATCAGGATCCAAATTTCCAACCAGGCATTCACCTGTGGTCTATGATATCATTACTTTTATTTTGTTGGTATATACTCCCTCCGTCCCAAAATAAGTGTCTTGATCTTAGTACAACTTTACACTAGAGTTAGTACAAAGTTGAGACACTTATTTTGGGATGGAGGGAGTATCTAACAATATTAAGACCCCCACCTATCAGAATGGGTGAGTGATCATCTAAGAGAAGTGCATGTAATTTAGAAAGGAAGCTATCCTTTTCTTCATCATAAGGGTTACTATCAACAGTTACCACTATGATTTTTTTTTTGAACAGGAGGAGGGGTATAAGCAGAAAACCTAGCACATTTTACATCCAGACACACAAGAGACTGGGAATTACACGCAAGTCCCTGGATTTTACAGAAAGGACCTCGAACTAGGATGAAGAAACGCGATCGGGTCCTCAACTCCCGCTCGGGATCGACCTCGCCGTCGCCGGGGATGGAACCACTTGGGGCGACGAGGTTGGCGTAGCAAACAGCCATAGCCACCGACCGGTCGTTGAACTGCCTCCCTTTCGGCATCCTTGCCGGGAGGAAAAGGATTGGCCGCCCTTCGGCCTGAACATGCAGCAGCAAGGCGGCGGCGGCCGGCTGCCATTTGCAGATGCAGGCGCCGTAGCTCCACCGCGCTGGCCACCGCTGATGAGCTCGACCTCGATCCGAAAGCCCCAGTCCAGCGCTTCCTCCTCGCCACAGCTCCACCACCACGATGGCTTGAACAGCGAAGACGAAGCAGTTGAATCCCCTGCCTATCAGGGACATAGCGAACCCCGAGCTTATTCGAGGAGTCACTGGCGACAGAAACCACAGCGGCGACTGACCACCAGCCACCACCAGGTTCGCCACAAGTGAACGCCACCAGCCGCTGCTCGCCCGCGGCGGCGACGAACTCCTCATCGGCATAGCGCCAAACGCCGGCAATAAGCCCAAATCCCCTAATGAAACTTCATATCTAGCTAAACTATCTACAGCAGAGCGCCGATCCCTTCTCCCATCGCCTTTCCGACCGGCCTCGCCGGCGGCAAAGGTCAGGGATCGGGCCGGGCCCGGGACGCCTACAGAGCCGCCTCTCTCGAACAGAAGGGAAGAGAGGAGAAAGAACGAGAGACTGTGGAACAGTGATTAAAGTTTCTTTGGCTTCAAAACTAGTGAACACGATACCAACAAATCTCTGATATCCCAGGAAGTGACATTAAAAAAAGTCAAAATCTGCACCTACTAGAGTGCCTCCAGCAGCACCCCTAGCAGGCAGAGAGTTTCAAATGTAGTTTCTACCACTAAGAAATGGTTTAAGAAAAGAATATGAGAGCTTGTCTTTTTGAGTTTCCTGGAAAATCAGCATGTGATGAGAAATCTGCAGGGAGCGATGAGATGTTTGGTATACATTTAAGGTGCAGCACAATTATGACTCTGAATTTTATTTTGATCATGGCGCCATGGCGAATCCAATTATCTCAAGACGATTGCTATGCTACTAACTATATGCACATATGCCCTCATTGGCGATTGCCATGAGAAGGTTGTGAAACCCTAATGTGGAGATTCTAGAATGCATTGAAGCCAAGTATTCCTGGATTCTCTGGTTTGTGATGTCACATGTCTCTCACAGATTGGTGCGATGATATATCTACTGTAGCAGTTTAATTCAGGCTGGGAGGGGGAGAAGTGGCGTCACGCCGGGCAGAGCTAGCGGAGACATGTGGTGCAATAAGGGCTTGGCTTGATCCAGTCTGCAATTTGAGTATACGTAGAGGACAGTGTGGAAGTTCATGTGACCATGCTCCAAACAATATTAGGTTCAACACAGTTCTCCATGGTGGGTTTCCGAAATCCTTCAACAATCACATCCTCCTGCTAGACCATTTTCTTCATGTACAATCATTTTGGTCCGCGGGGGATTGATTGAGATACCTTGTTTAATCAGGTGGTCAAACTTGTAGCAAAGTACTAATACAAACACTCTACAATGATGCATGGGAAAAGCAATTACATTGGCACATGCCAGTTCACCATTGATCATCACAGATATGCAGCTCAAGCAGACAATGGGCATATTGTTATTGCCGTAAGCAATGGTTTCCTGTGGGGATAAAATCAGCAAATGACTGACATATAAAAACCCACAATGTCATTTTAAAAAACCTATACTTTGTTTGATATTGACGTTTAATGGTTGAAAGTCCATCTCCATAATACCCTAGTGGTTTTGATGATTAATGAAAAAACCATCTGAAAGGACTAATGATTTAAATGAGTTTATTTTAGGACTTTGAACTAATTTTCATATTCATAACCCTCCAACAACGTGGACTTAGGATATCGCCAACTATCCGAACCATAGGAAAAATCCCGTCATGAGTGTTTGCATCGTATAAACCCTACCTCCTACTTACTTGCAAAGTGGTTACTTTTTTGCTGCTTACTACTCCTGATATCCCGCATGCTAAGTACTTGTGGTTGTCTGGTCCTTGTTGCTTTAAGTTAATAACTGCCAAGCCTTAAAATTGCGCTAGAAATTTTTCATAGGAATATTCACCTCCCCCTTGTCCTTAGACCTCGATCCCAACAGTGGTGGAGTAAAGTCACTACGCAAATAATTGTCAAAGGCAAGTTAAAAATGTAGGCCTATTTTGGGTAGATCACATGCTCGTTCTAGCACACCTAAAGTAGCATATGTTCCGAGCACAACAACATATACCAAAAACATTAGATGATTCTTGTCTGGTGTAATGGGAGTTTAAGAAAGATGAGCATGCACGCTATTTATAGATACTAGTCATCAACCCATGCATCCACATATGCTAGGACTTCAAAGAAGATACACAATACAATTTTTATATGTAAAATTTATCACTTGTTTATCTTCGTCCCTGAACATTTCCACTTCTAATTATTACACTAAAAATGGTGAATTTTTTGAGTTACTGCAAACAACATCAATTAAATATTTTATTTATTACAAACTAAACCTAGCTTAGACGTTTAGATTCCTTGTTGTGGAACCAACCCACCTGGGTTCAAGTCCTAGACCTGAAATATGTGTCTTTACTGTGTTTCTCAAAAAATATATTTATTATAATAAGAGTTGAAGTTGGTAACTAAAATTAGATTAAGATGCATTGTAAATACTTTTTATACTATCTGCAAAAACATACAAATAATTGTTCTTTATTTTAAAGTTAAGATAGATTAGCTTATCTAGCATCTTAAAAAATGGATGAATTTATCTATACTAGCCACTAGTGGAGTCGACAATTATGCATGATTGTGTTAGCAGATAACTATATATATTGCGCTTATTTCTTTTTAACAACATGGAAGAACACTACATTAAAAAGGAAATTACAAACAAATATCAGTCGGCCAAGATAAACTTTGTAGAGAAAACTCTCAAGTCATAAAGTAAATGCCATCGACATCATTATACAATAGTCATATATATGTGAAAAATCATTAGCCTTAAATATTTGTTTAAGAAACCAAGTATGTTGCGATGGATTTATGACTTTCACATATATGATTATGTTATCAGGTCATCGATGGCATATAGTTTTGACATAGAGTTTTGCACAAAAGTTTGTCGAATTACCACATAGAAGGATCAATTTCTGCTCCATTATAACATCATTAACCAATATTTTGAACCTGATATAGCTGAGAGTGTTAGGCCTTAGATCAAACATCATTTGATTCACTGATATATGCAGAAAGAAAGGGGAGCAAAATGCATTTTCCCTAAGTAATTCTTACAGGTATGTTTGATGCTGATCAAAAAAGGTTTAGAACATGATATAGTAGAATCTTTTTGAATACAAAAAGATACCTCGACAATGGAAGAGCGGCCACTAGATCTTGCTTGTGATAGAACTATCTAACAACTGCAGGTTGCAAAGCCTGATCTTGCTGACAAGTTTGTGTGGCGTTTTCGTGACATCTGTGCATGTATTGGTGCAAGGATCGTAGCTTCGCACGATCTGTGCTCGGCTGCCAAAAAGAGAGCACTGAAAGAGCAGCCGTCCACCGTCATGTGTCATTCTCAAAGGCATATACAAATAGGTATCTGGGGCTATCGGGATTGTATATGCCTTGACCCATCCACCGTTACCACAGTGAGCCAAAAGCCATATGTTGATCAACTGAACCTCTGACTGAACCATGCAGAGGATGCCATTGAGCTCATCCACACGGACCGTCCTCGTCTTCAAACTCCACAACTCATGTCCCGATGCATTCTGCGGGCCTTCAATCGTCTTCGTCCACGTCTCGCTCTCGAGGTCAAAGCAATGTATCATACCTCCAACCATCTCGCCCACCGCCAAGACATGGACAACTCCGTTCACAATGGCCACGGAGCCCGGGTAACATTCGACACGGGTTGGCGGCGGCCACGTCAGTCTCCATCCGATGGCATCTGTTAGAGTAAGAACATGGCACCTGTCGTCGCGGACGAAGCGGATCACCTTGTACGCACCGGACGGGACGGCCCGGCCGAAGCACATGACGAGGGAATTCGCTCTCGGGCAGGCCACCAGCACCTCTCCGGTGGCAGCGTCGACCAGGCATGCGCCCGAATGATCGTCCGTGACGCAGATAGGGTCGTGGCGGGGGAGCTTGCTAGATCCGCCTCCACCCTTGACCTTGATCACGCGCACAGTGTTGCCGTCCATGTCGACCAGCCGCAGTTCGGTCCCTTTGCTAGGTTCTTCCCGGAAGGAGTAAACCGCGACGAGAGGCTCGGCGTGGCGGGACTTGTGCGCGGCGACGAAGTCCGGATCGGTGATGAGGGCGCGCCACTCGCGGGAGACGCATCGGGAATCGACACGCCGAGTTCACCGGCACTCTGGTGAGGATTTCGAAGATGATCTCGCCTGGTAACGAGACGGCGCCGGCGGTCGGTGGCATCTGTATGCCGCCGGCTGCGCGGGATGCGGAAGGAGAACTAGGACGGTGGCGTCGTTTGGGCGAGGGTGCAACGTCCGGTGACCGCGGAGGCGTCATGGAGGTGTTCTCGTGAAGCCGCCGCAGCGAGGAGGACATGAGACGTGGAGATGCTGGCGGCGCAGCTTAGATGCGATTGGGGCGTGTGGGAGTAGGACGCCTTCTCCAATCAATGATTACGTGGAGTCGGGCGTCGGCGGGCCTGTGAATTTCGATCGTGAACTGTGGGCACGTCTGTTCAGACATAACTTGATGGGAACCGCTAGGGATCAGACTACTGATCCCTTGCTTCCCATCAGACCACTAGATGGCCGTAGGATTAACATCATGCTAATCGTCAGATCTGATACAATTGCTAGGCGCTGAGTTATTTCCTTCCTAATTAAGTGCTTCTAATAACCGCTCCCAAGTAATCCTCCCGCTGATCTCTCAACCCTTCCGTAATTCTGTGCTTCTAGCAAATAACTGCTTCCAGAAATTACGTTAATTGTTTTGGTAAGCCGCGATTGCTTCCAACAAACAAATACAAAAAATAATGCTTCCCACTTATTACGGATGTGCTTCAAATAAACAGATAACGAAAATTATTTATTTCTGAAGATGTTCTTTTTTTGCAATGCAAACATGGCATGGAAAATTTATTTATTTTTATCATGGAAACTATTCTCGATTGAAACTAGGATGTCTAAACTGAAACATTGGGTTGTAGACGACATGTAATGTGCACGTTTTTTTGTGTGGTGGTAATCTGCACGTTAATTTGAAGCATCTCATACTAATGGTGGAAGCATTCCTCATTACTGTGTAAGAGAAGCTTGATTATTTGGATGCATAGGAAGCATAGTGTGCTATTGTTAGAACCATGATTAGTGTCTAACCGAAACTCTGTTGAACTGTGTAGGAAGCATACATGTTTTTGAAACCTACAACGCCTGGACATTGTGTAACCGAAGCTTCATTTTTGAGGGTAGGAAGCAAAATAGAGATATGTTGAATACAAAATTGTGAAGATCATGCATCATACATAAGACACGTGACAATTGCATCTGTTTCAAGCAAAATGATCATGTGCTTCCAAAGAAGTTGAAACTTGTTGCCTATTTTCCACGACAAGCTTTCTGATTGATGTATGTTTCCATCAACATTGCTACCAAATGAGATCATAATTTGCTTCCAAGGAAAATAAAATTTTCGTTCAATATACATTGGTTTTTTGCTTCCATACATCCAAGCACAACGGGCGAAGCACCTACTGGAACATGAGCACCATCCGAAGAGGGATGTCTGCGAGGAGTAGCGTGACGAGATCGGAGCGGCAACGATGAGATTGGACCGACGTGGCTGGAGTTGGTGCTTAGACAGGGCCACAGGAAAATAGCGGCGGACCTCCAAATCAGCTATAACGGAGCTATAGCGGGCTAAAGCGGGCTATTTGTGAAGGCAACCATTTAGCGGCATCCTGGTGAGACGGCTATAGCGGAGCTATAGCCGGCTATTTAAAACTATGACAAGAACCGATGGACAGCGAGTGGTCTGACGTTGGCTTCCTATCAGACTACTGATAGGAAGTGTTTCCCTAACTTGATTACAATTCTACAAGGGAAACGTTTCCACCCAGTGCGCCGGCCGAAACTTTGGGCCGGACGCACGCGGGCGTTGCACATGGTGGGCCCAGGCACCGCTTTCCACTCCCTTATCTCTTCCCGTTTTCACGCCACATCACATCCTCTGTTCGTTCTCCTCCACTCATTCCCCCTCCTTTCTCTGCCTTCTTTTTCCCTTTCACCTTCCACGCCATGGATGCTTCCACCATGTTCTGTCTCGCCATCTTCTTCCTCGTACCTCTGTCTCGCCAACCCCCGAGCCAACGCCCCCTTCCCCTCGATTCACTCTCTCAGCTGCATCTGCTACTGCTCTATGATGATCGGAGTTACACCGGCCATGGCTCGTGAGCTGCATCCATGGCCGGCGACGCGCAACACTGTATTTGCTGCAACCGGCTACAAGGAAGCTGCGACCGGCTCGAGGTAGAGCTGCAACCAGCAACTCCTTTTGCTACGGCAGATGCATTTTTTTGCTGGATCGAGAGAAGTGAGTGTTGTGACCGGCGTTCAGCGGAGGTGCAACCAGCATCACAAAATGCTACATCAGGCTTTTTTGTTGTTGTAACCACAGAGCGGACTGGCTATGACCGACGTGCGGAGGAGCTGCAACCGGCAGTTCCAAATGCTATAACCGGCGTCCTAAACTACTACATCCAGTATCTTAAAAAGTTTCAACACCAGACACGGAAGCTAGGGCGTCCATGGCACAACCGCAAAAAAGTTGCAACCAATAGATGAAAATGCTACATCCAGCACCTGAAAAAGCTTCATGAGACTATGGTCCTCTACAACTTAGATGTGGCCAGCGACGGCAAGGACAACATTTGTGCTGCAAGCGCCTCAGTTTTTTGCTACTATCGGCGACATGTTTCGCTACATCCATTCATGGGTCATGGTGCTTCAAGCACGGCGGCGAAGCATGAAACAAGATGTTGGTGGTGGGTTGCCGGGAATCCCGGCGACGAGATCTGGCTGTAGCAAGGAGGGAAGGCGTGGTGCTACGACCGGGAGGGGTGGGGGCAGTAGAAGAGCGCGACTCGCGCCCCAGCAAGCTGCGCGAGATGCGTGGGTGCTACGCGAGATGCGGGAGGAGCGGGAGGGAGGAGAGCACTGGCCATCGGGTCGTCGGCCGCGAGCCGCATAGCAGCAGCCACCGAGAGAAGGGGGGGTGGCAATGGAGGTGCTGCAAGTGAGGCGGGCGGGGAACAGAGGGGATGCGGGGAAGAAGACGAGGAAGACGGCGACCTACCTTAGATATCCAGCGGTTGATGCTGTTGGGATCGTGCGACTGCGGGTCGACCGACCCAAATTTGGGCCGGCGCGCCGGCGCCTAGCAGTCGCCATTCTACAAACGGAATTGCTAAAAATCCGACGTCAGATTTATAAAGTGTTGAACCCTAGGTCGTTAGATCTAGACACGAATCTTGGAGCAGTTGAGATTTTTTTTGTTCGGGGAAACAGGGGTCGTGAAAAAAATCTGGTGGACCCCCCAATCCCCGCGTCGTCTCTCCCAGGCGACTCGAGGGAGCTAGGGTTTCCCAGCGCCACCACCCCTTTCCGGCGGATCCTCCTCCTCGCCGCCGTCGCCGGAGGCCGCCGGCGGGACTCCCCAGCCTTTTCCTCCCCTCCTCTTCGCGTCTCCCTCCCGCTCTACTGTCCCCTCCCCGATGGGGTTCAACCGGCGGCAGATCCGCACGTGGCCATGGCTAGGGAGGCCAGGCCGGCCATGGAGGCGCAGCTCCTCGGCGGCGACAACACGGGTGGTGGGGAAGGGGCCCGGTTGGTCAGGAGGGTGGAGCTCCCTCGCTGGCGACCGCGCAAGGGGCGCGGGATTCCCTCCCTGCTGCCGCTGGTGTCCTTGGTGGGCGTGACCCACCTAGGCAAGAGCTTGCTGCCGTTCCCCTCCGACCGACCGGGAGGGTCGGGCGAGGGCCATGGCCAGTGACCGCTGCACTGCTCATGCCGTGTCGGTCCTCCCCAAATGTCCAGATCTGTGCTCCATAGTTCCTTCATCAGTTGGGCGAAGTGTTGCCGGAGTTCGAGGTGTGGGTGGTGGTTGGCCGTTGGTGCGGCAGCAGGGGTGGCATGTTGCACATCTGCGACTTGTTTTCCGACAGGTTTGGTAGTGTCTTTGTGGTTCCGGGGCGGTGGGCAGGGCGGTGCTCTCGCGGTAGGGGCCGTCTTGCTGGTGCTGGTGTGCTGTCTTGGCTGTGTGGATGGTGAGGCAGCTCACGGAGGAGGTGTCCTGGTGGGAATTGGCGTCAAGGTCACTCCTTTCCCTGATTTGGGTGTTGTCTTCACAACTATCGGTCTTCCTCACCTCGCTGTCGTTCCTTCTGGGCGATGGATGTGTGGTTAGTGGTCATTGGTTGGTAGGTGGTCAGATCCCCGGCGAAAGCTTTGCCCGACAGTGTCGGTGCCGGTGACGACGATGCTCTCGTGCGTCGTATCCTTCCGTGGAGGCGTCATTGTGGGCGGCCTCCTCCTTCTTCATGCTCTGGGTGAAAACCTTTGGTCCTTTCCGGACCGGGCGGTGGCGACGCGTTGGTGTCATTCCCTTCTCAGAGGCTCCGCCCTAGGAGCAAGATCCCTATCGATTGGTGGTTGACGATGGCTTCTTCTCGTCGTGTTGAGGGTTCCATAGCATTGTTGCTCCGGTGGCCTGCTTGCGGTAGAGATTCGAGTCGTGGCTGTTCCTCAGGCCGTTCTTTTTTATTTCCTTTCTTTGTTATGTGTGTCGCTTCGGTGTGTGTTTGTTGTAAGGTTATCTATAAGGGCTTCATTAATTTAAAGCCGGGCGGTAGCCTTTTTGTTGGGGAACGTTGCATGGAAAACAAAAAAATTTCTACGCACACGCAAGATCTATCCATGGATATGTATGTAGGGTAACGCAGCAGAAAACAAAAATTTTCCGCCCTACGCACCAGTCCAGGACCACTATGGAGACTGCATACAAGGTTTTGATCATTTCGTTACCGACTCGTAGCGCAGCGGAAGTAGAGTCGATGACGATCGTCGGTGCAGATCCCCGCAGCTAGGATTTACAACCTCCCAACCGCGAGGATGTATACCCTCATCCGCCACCCGGACAGCCCTCCAGGAGGCGGTCGGACAGTCCCCGGACGGTGTCGCGGACAGCCCTTCGGGAGGACTCACAGAACTCGGACCGTCACATGGACAGCCCTTCGGGAGGCACTCACGAACAGCCCCACGGGCACTAAGATCGAAACTATGACCTCTCTATAGAGTTGCACACATACGGTGTCATCTATCCGGCAGGGCTTCGCCGTCCAGAACTAGTTCCCACCGGAACCCAGACAGCCTTTCGGCTCTACGAAACTCTTTTCGTGGGAGGGAGAGAGAAGCCAGATAATTGCATGGCATGAGTATGAGAGCAAGGGGATGAAGGAGATGGCAGCCCCAACTCCTCCTTTTATAGGCCAAGGCAAGGGGTGGGGTGGGATGTTGAAATACCAAAATACCCAAGCTTCATGTCACACATGAAAGGGCATAATGGTAACACAAGGGGGGCACCAAGGGGACACCACCATGGCAGCCCTTGGGCCGGCCCACATCTTGTCCCCCCCCATGGGGGGGCCCCCCAACAAGCCACCAACATGTCTCCATGAAACATGCATGCTCCCTAGACAAAAAGCCACCAAACATGCAACCCCTGATTCGTGGGATCTTGTCCCCTCGCGCTGAGACAAGATGTTTTCCGCGAAACTTTTTCTGAAAAATTCCAGAAGGTCCCAGAACATTTCTAGCACCCTCTAAAATTATTCTGGCCATGATCCAAAACATTTTCGGTGCGGTGGTTTTTATCAGCGGAAAGCATCAACAGCGGTTACGGCAGTTTCGGAACATTTCCGGTTTTTCTCTCTGAAAATTCCCAGAAGTTCCCAGACCAATTCTGGCATCCTCTGAAAATTTCCAGGCAGTGCCGAAACCCTTTTTGACCAAATAATATATTCCGAAACAACTTTTCGGTTTTACCGAAACTCTTTCGGTGTTCTCTCTCTCGGAACTCTTCCGTTGTCTCCGAAACATTTTCGGTGACTTTCTCTCAGACTCCCTGTCTAGCGTTCAACAGATAGATGACCCTTAAGCATGTGACCCTATAGGTTCGGTGAAGTATAGACATGACCGGAACTCGTTCCGATCAATGATCAACATCGGAGCCGTGGACACCCATATTGACCCCTATACCCACACGAATAAATATTCGAGTGAACCTCCAGTTGCCGTGTGCTATTCCTGTTGCTTCGCGATATGTTACAAATACCCGAGGTGAGACATGTTGGCATTCCCGTGGATCAACAAATTGTCCACTATGCTAGTTACCTCGTTACCGGTATTGTTCTCTTTTCTCGTTACCGTGTTGCGGCATCCCCGTGATCAAATCACAAAGTGTCTGGCCAGACGATGATGGATACCGTAACACCGAGATGGCCCAGAGATATCTCTCCATCGCCGGAGGAGCAAATCCCAATCTTGAGCTATCAAGTTACTTGACACACTTTTCCATGAACCCGTAAGCCGCCGTAATAGCCACCCATTTACGGATGACGTTTAACAAACCCCAAAGTTCATGAAGCAAGCATGAAGAAACTCGATACTCTCATGGTCTAAGGAATCATGCAAACGTTAACCATCTCTGTGTTATTAACCATTAACTTGTGACGAATGTAACTCATAGCATAACATCAATTCGGGTCGATTCAACACAAATGTTCTTCTAACATTGTGCCCTCAAAGTTGCTGGCATAGACATGCCCATGATCAGGAAAACAGAACCATCATGCAACACTTGAGCTAGTCTTAGAGGCCAGACTAGGAATACATTTTATCATTTATTATTCCACACGTGCATATGAGTCTTCCTCTGAGCCTCGTTTTATTTGTAGACTCGAGAACCATAGCAGTTATAGCATGGAACATAAACCTAATTATGAACAGGGAGATAATCAATAACATTTATTATTGCCTCTAGGGCATATCTCCTACAGACTCCCACTTGCACTAGAGTCAATAATCTAGTCAATGCTAATGCACTTTACACCTGTGGCACACTGGTGTAAATATGCTTCGCTTGTGGTATAGCCTGAATGTCCAACGGATCTGACGACTTCAGCTCCGTGTGTATCTTTGCATATCCTCGCATTTTCACGCTTTCACAAAATTCATATTTTGTGTGGACTTGGCTTGGTATGTATGCGAATCACAGGTCGAACCTGGATTCCTCAGACTGAGTTATGGAGCAACTACTTGCAGTAGTGTCCCATTGACAAAAGCCATCTTGGAACCATACTGAGTTCATGAATGAACTATATGATTCAACATCTTCTTTGTCACTTTAAAGGCGGCAACATACTTCGCCTCTGTTATAGAATTCGCCACAGTAACTTGTTTGGAACATTTTCCAACTAACTGTGCCACCATATTGTGTGTTACACAAAAAACCCTCAATTTAAATCGAAAATCGCATGGAGAAATGATGAAGACTGTATCGATGTAACCTTTTACAACGAACTCTTCATGATCTCCACTTGCGAGAAAACATGTCATCAGTGCTACTATAGTACTCAATGACCCTTTTTCACTGTTGTCCCATGATCAGTACTTTTGATCACTTTGGTATCTATACTCGCAACAACTTTGGAGTATTGGACATATCTGGTTGTTTTACATACCATGGAATACATGATTAATCCAAACACAAGAGTGTGTGGAATCTCCATCATGTATTTTGCTCATCAGTGTTTAGGGACACCGAGTCTTGCAAAAACTCTTTCCACGTAACTTCGGCAAGAATCACTCCTTGGCGTTTTAAATGCTAAAAAGTTTTAGCATCTTGTCAATATGTATCTTTGCTTAGCCCCATCAGGTAAATCTATCTCCATAGATCATCATGCCTAATATCGAGGCTATTTAGCCTAAGTACTTCATCGAAAAACTATTTTCAAATGAAGTCCTAATTCATGTCAAGAAATTTATTTCCAATTAACAATGTGTCAAGCACACAACGTTTTTAGAAATATTATTATGCTCCCACTTACTTTCTTGAATCACAAGCATCTTCGTTACCCATTGATGAAGTCAAAAACCCTTTTGACCATTTCATCAAATCACGAAGATTCCAACTCCACTTTGTTCTCTTCTGTCCATTGCTGGAACTCTGAAGTTTGCATACTTACTAGCATCCTCTGGACTGACAAAATACCTTGGACTGTAACACATGCAAGTCCTTGGTTTTATTTCCATCATATGGAAATCCTATTGTCATCCATGTTTCATATCTCATGACTGAAATATGTATTAATTGCTAGTTCAACCCAAACCGACTTTAAGCATCGCTACGGTGAAACAACCTCATCGTAGTCAACTCCTTGAACTTGTTATTGCAACAAGTCGAGCTTTATGGATAAAACATTTTTATCCGTATCAGTTTTAAGTTCCATAAAATTTGTTAGACTCTAAGTCTTCCGAAAGGTGTATCAAGATTTTAATCTTGAAACATTTATATGGAAACTATCTCGGATTGTATTGGTATTTAGCCAATTCCGGAGTCAGGGCCCATCAACGCTTCCTTGTGTATCGTAAGTATACTGTTGTCTAACAACAATATCTCGTCTGCGCACCTGAGAGGTTTGCACGAGCCTTGCCTACGTGGTTCAGCTGCAAGTTCGACCGAAGTCCATACATTTTATTGTAGAGACTTCCGTATCAGTCGCAGTAGGAAACCTGGAATTACTTCCAAGGTCTCTTTCCTTTGATCTGATGACGAAGATACTGTTTATCTTGTCGAGTTGCACTATTCTCCCACTCACCTTTTTGAAAGAACCATTCTCTTTAAAGGCATACCGTTTTGTGATGAAAACCTTTGCCTCGGTATAGTGGTGGGGGAATACCCAATGACTTGGGATAACCTACAAAGTAGCACTTGTCTGATTTGGAATAGGTTTGTAACCTTTTACACAAGCCCCATATTCCAAATGTTAAGAAAAGATATAACATGGTTGGGCATACCATACCATTGCGTCATTTCAACAGACCTAATGAAGCTCTTTTCAGTGTAAAAGCCGCAGTCTCTAAAGCATCACTTTTAAAAGGGATAATGCCAAATTTATTTATGTCATCTTTGATCTCACCATATCATAAATGGTTCGATTACATCTTCACAGACTTTCCACTTGCAGTGGTGTTCCGGGAGGTGCAAGTTATGAAACCCCTTTCACAACTCATCAGACATTCGCTAAACTTGTAACTCAAATATTTCTTTCTGCAATCGAATTGTAGAAACATAATTTTCTTGTTACAATAACTTCTACTTCATATTTGAAAACCTTTCAAATGATTTCAAAAGATCCAGACTTACGTCTCATCAAGTAAATATCCACATATCTACTTGAGTCATTTCTGAAGATAGATTAATCCACTACTTGCAACATTTATCGGACTACACACATCAAATGTATGATCACCGATAAGTTTGTTGTCCGTTCCTTATGGCCTGTGAACGGTATTTCAGTCACTTCACTTTTCGGAGGAAAGTTGCAAGTGTCAGATGATTCAAAATCAAAGGACTTCAAAAAATCCATCATAATGGAATTTATCCATGCGGGTTTCTCCAATGTGACCAAATATAGTGCCACACTTGTGTGGTATTCTCTTAGTCTTACGACATTTAGCGTCAGTGTTACGGATGTATCATATTACCATCAATATTCATAACATACGTCCCATTTTGGATGGAAGCATGGCCCTTCATGTTATTCATAATACTGAACAACAATTGTTGTTTTTATGAACAACTCTTTTGCAACAAACATTGTGCAATGGCTAGAGTGTATGAAACTCTAAAATGAATTATGAAAGTAAACCCAGAGGTAATGTATTATTATCAATATTCATAACATACATCTCATTCATAATGAAAGTATGGCCCTTATGTTATTCATAACATCGAACATCAAAAGTTCTCTTATAAACAACCTTCTTGCAAGATACCTTATGCAATGGGCTAGAGTTTGTGAAACTCCAAATGAATTATAAAAATAAATACAGACGGTAATACACCGATGGAAGGTATAGTAACATTTACTATGTTCCCTGTGTATACCTAAAACTCATTTCTGGCTAGTCTTTCAGGCCATAGTAGTTCTTACATCGAGTTGCAACAGAATGCAATCGAGCGGGTATCTTTGTGATTAACTCACAATACCCAAAAATTAGTGATTAACATGTTTAACCATAATTCCCAAGAACTCTATCTTTGACCAGCCTTCTATACATCAAAAACTTGTATGACATTCATACATGAGCTGGATATTCCAGTCTTCTTTCCTTTTTGCCATTATACTTCTAACAGTTTAACTTTTAGTATTTCTCCTACTCTCAGAAGAAGCACCGAACTTAAGAGCGGCGTTAGCCCCGGACTTCCTAGGTGTGTAAGTCACACTAACATCCTTCGGACACTTCCTTTCTCTTTAAGTTGTTGTTTTATTCACCTTTCATCATATGACAGGCGTTCTTCTGGATCCCTCTCTTTTCAGTCTAATGCATAGTAAACTCCTTTACTAATAGTTTGCAAACAAACATTGCTTTGGATATCTCATATCTTTTAGCCTTTGTCTGTCTCTGAAAATGATTTTCAGATTCCATGAATATCACATAACTATCCAAACTTTCGAAGTTCAGGTCTCATGGAAGCAAATGTATTGCACTTGACTGAAACCGAATTCTAGCTTTTGGATCGAAGGACGAGAGTCACATGATCCATAGCATAAGCGAGAGAATACCAAAGTATGCGATAGGACAAAGTCCTTCTCGGCACTCTTGAGGACAATCCTCACATTACATTACCAACCGTAAAGTTATAACCAGATATTAAACAACTATTCAATTTTAATAGGGAAGGTGGAAACGCGAGCCATTATTCTACAACTATTATGCATAACCACACTTAGACAGTGTTCATAATTAATTGCACTAAGAATTAAACAAGTCAATTCAAAAGTGCGCTCCCACTCAAATCAATATCTCTCATAATTGATTGTGAGTGATTCAAGATCCACATTTCAATTCAACGCCATTGATGTGGACATCACTGATGACGAGAATTTCAATTGGTGGGCAAACATGCCGATCACATCTCTATGTGACTCCTGTTCATCTTTCGATGGGCGTGTTCCGAGCTCAGGACGATCAAGCCAGAACGTCAAGACAACCAAATGATCTTGCTGCGAGGTCTGACCTCACCCGCCTCACACTTCCCTAATCGTTCGTACCCATGTGGACATGGCGCACCCCGAAAAGTTAGGTGCCGTGACGGTGCTACACTTGGGAGAACACTAACTACTTGATATTTTTGTGAGAGATCACCCTAATAAAAGCGACTACCGCGCAATCAAGAAGGGTGCACCATAAGGGATAAACATCTCAGGCAATTCATAATTAGCACGATATGGTATAGCCCTTTCTGACGGAGAAGTCTTTCATTTCTTCGTCTTCGGCATTCGCGTCGGTGTTCACCTTCGCGAAGATTGCCACCACCTTGTCGATGCACCAGATAATATTGCTATCTCTATAGCTAATAAAATAAGTGCATTACAAAAGGTTGACACGCAGGTCATTAAAGTGCAATCATATGGCTCCAGCCATCATGCCGAATCATGACACGCAGGTCATGTTAATCAATTTACATCATATAGTCATCTCATACATAATCAAATTATTATGAGCACTGCTATACCACATCATATGCACATGCAAACCCTCCTGCAAAACCAAGTTAGACGCCTCTAATCGGTTCATGCAAAAACTTGTTTTACGTGGCTTCTAAGGTTTCGAAACAAACCGAAGCTACCAACGTTCATCATCAAGTATGATTATTCAAGTCGCTAGATTAACTTTCCAGGGTGTATGAAAACCGAGATAATAAAATCTCGAGCCCCATACTAAACTTCGTCATACGCATGACCCCCGTGCAGATCATATCTGCATTGCCTTTTCGTCTGTGAAACATCCATCTTTCTTTAACTAAAGTGGAACCCAAAGAACTGTTAGCACTTCTTTGATCTGTCAATCAGCATACTCAGGAGCAGCATGAAAGGATCGCGGATTGCCAGAACTTTGTGAGATTCCACAATGCTGTCAAGATCAGGACTACGCAAATTCAAGGGAAGTAACAAGAACATCGGGTAACAGATTTCATCTGCTACCCGCACAAATAATATTCAGTAATAGAACTCATCTACTACCTAATTATATTGTGCAACACCCATACATCTCATGTATTCTAGATCGCAACCTGCATCTACGCATAGCACGGCTCATGATGCCACTGTAGGGTAACGCAGCAGAAAACAAAAAATTTCCGCCCTACGCACCAGCCCAGGACCACTATGGAGACTGCATACAAGGTTTTGATCATTTCGTTACCGACTCGTAGCGCAGCGGAAGTAGAGTCGATGACGATCGTCGGTGCAGATCCCCGCAGCTAGGATTTACAACCTCCCAACCGCGAGGATGTATACCCTCATCCGCCACCCGGACAGCCCTCCAGGAGGCGGTCGGACAGTCCCCGGACGGTGTCGCGGACAGCCCTTCGGGAGGACTCACAGAACTCGGACTGTCACATGGACAGCCCTTCGGGAGGCACTCACGAACAGCCCCACGGGCACTAAGATCGAAACTACGACCTCTCTACAGAGTTGCACACATACGGTGTCATCTATCCGGCAGGGCTTCGCCGTCCAGAACTAGTTCCCACCGGAACCCAGACAGCCTTTCGGCTCTACGAAACTCTTTTCATGGGAGGGAGAGAGAAGCCAGATAATTGCATGGCATGAGTATGAGAGCAAGGGGATGAAGGAGATGGCAGCCCCAACTCCTCCTTTTATAGGCCAAGGCAAGGGGTGGGGTGGGATGTTGAAATACCAAAATACCCAAGCTTCATGTCACACATGAAAGGGCATAATGGTAACACAAGGGGGGCACCAAGGGGACACCACCATGGCAGCCCTTGGGCCGGCCCACATCTTGTCCCCCCCCATGGGGGGCCCCCCCAACAAGCCACCAACATGTCTCCATGAAACATGCATGCTCCCTAGACAAAAAGCCACCAAACATGCAACCCCTGATTTGTGGGATCTTGTCCCCTCGCGCTAAGACAAGATGTTTTCCGCGAAACTTTTTTTGAAAAATTCCAGAAGGTCCCAGAACATTTCTAGCACCCTCTAAAATTATTCTGGGCACGATCCGAAACATTTTCGGTGCGGTGGTTTTTATCAGCGGAAAGCATCAACAGCGGTTACGGCAGTTTCGGAACATTTCCGGTTTTTCTCTCTGAAAATTCCCAGAAGTTCCCAGACCAATTCTGGCATCCTCTGAAAATTTCCAGGCGGTGCCGAAACCCTTTTTGACCAAATAATATATTCCGAAACAACTTTTCGGTTTTACCGAAACTCTTTCGGTGTTCTCTCTCTCGGAACTCTTCCGTTGTCTCCGAAACATTTTCGGTGACTTTCTCTCAGACTCCCTGTCTAGCATTCAACAGATAGATGACCCTTAAGCGTGTGACCCTATAGGTTCGGTGAAGTATAGACATGACCGGAACTCTTTCCGATCAATGATCAACATCGGAGCCGTGGACACCCATATTGACCCCTATACCCACACGAATAAATATTCGAGTGAACCTCCAGTTGCCGTGTGCTATTCCTGTTGCTTCGCGATATGTTACAAATACCCGAGGTGAGACATGTTGGCATTCCCGTGGATCAACAAATTGTCCACTATGCTAGTTACCTCGTTACCGGTATTGTTCTCTTTTCTCGTTACCGTGTTGCGGCATCCCCGTGATCAAATCACAAAGTGTCTGGCCAGACGATGATGGATACCGTAACACCGAGAGGGCCCAGAGATATCTCTCCATCGCCGGAGGAGAAAATCCCAATCTTGAGCTATCAAGTTACTTGACACACTTTTCCATGAACCCGTAAGCCGCCGTAATAGCCACCCATTTACGGATGATGTTTAACAAACCCCAAAGTTCATGAAGCAAGCATGAAGAAACTCGATACTCTCATGGTCTAAGGAATCATGCAAACGTTAACCATCTCTGTGTTATTAACCATTAACTTGTGAGGAATGTAACTCATAGCATAACATCAATTCGGGTCGATTCAACACAAATGTTCTTCTAACATTGTGCCCTCAAAGTTGCTGGCATAGACATGCCCATGATCAGGAAAACAGAACCATTATGCAACACTTGAGCTAGTCTTAGAGGCCAGACTAGGAATACATTTTATCATTTATTATTCCACACATGCATATGAGTCTTCCTCTGAGCCTCGTTTTATTTGTAGACTCGAGAACCATAGCAGTTATAGCATGGAACATAAACCTAATTATGAACAGGGAGATAATCAATAACATTTATTATTGCCTCTAGGGCATATCTCCTACAATGTATAGCTACGAGAGGGGAGAGTGTGTCTACGTACCCTCGTAGACTGTTAAGCGAAAGCGTTTATCAACGCGGTTGATGTAGTCGTACACCTTCACGATACGCCCGATCAAGTACCGAACGTACGACACCTCCGCGTTCAGCACACGTTCAACTCGATGATGTCCTCGCCTTCTTGATCCAGCAAGACAGGTGAAGTAGTAGATGAGTTCCGGCAGCATGACGGCATGGTGACGGTGGTGATGCAACTATCTCCGCAGGGCTTCGCCGAGCACTACGAAAATATGACCGAGGATGAACTAGAGGGAGAGGGGTGCCGCACACGGCTTGGGTATCATGGTGTGTGTTGCCCCTCTCCCTCCACACATATATATAGGTGGGGGGAGGAGGGAAGGCAGCCTAGGGCGCCCCAAGGGGGCCGGCGGCCGCCCAAGGGAGCCTGCCCTAGGTGCCCCCCTTTCCTTCCTAGGGGGTGGAGGAGAAGGCAGGAGGGAGGGGGGACGGTTCCTTGCCTTAGCCGCCCCCCTTTCCTTTCCTATAGGCCCTGCGGCCAGGCAGAGGGCGCGCCAGCCCCTTGTGGGCTGGTGTGTGCCTCCTCTTGGCCCATTAGGCCCATATACTCCCCGTAGTTCTCCCGGAACCCCTTTCGGTGATCCGATGTATACCCGGTGCATTCCGAAACCTTTCCGGTGACCAAATAGCATCGTCCTATATATCAATCTTTACCTCCGGACTATTCCGGAGCTCCTCGTCATGTCCATGATCTCATCCGGGACTCTGAACAACATTCGGTCACCAATTCACATAACTCATATAATACTATATCGTCAACGAACGTTAAGCATGCGAACCCTACGGGTTCGAGAATGATGTAGACATGACCGAGACGCCTCTCCGGTCAATAACCAATAGCGGGACCTGGATGCCCATATTGGTTCCTACATATTCTACGAAGATCTTTATCGGTCGAACATTTATGACAACATGCGTAATTCCCTTTGTCTGTCGATATGTTACTTGCCCGAGATTCGATCGTCGGTATCTCCATACCTAGTTCAATCTCGTTACCGGCAAGTCTCTTTACTCGTTCCGTAATACATCATCTCGTAACTAACTCCTTAGTCACTTTGCTTGCAAGCTTCTTGTGATGTGTATTACCGAGAGGGCCCAGAGATACCTCTCCGATACACGGAGTGACAAATCCCAATCTCGATTCATGCCAAATCAATAGACACCTTCGGATATACCTGTAGAGCATCTTTATGATCACCCAGTTACGTTGTGATGTTTGATAGCACACAAGGTATTCCTCCGGTATCCGGGAGTTGCATGATCTCATGGTCGAAGGAACATGTATTTGACATTAAGAAAGCAGTAGCAATAAACTGAACGATCATATGCTAAGCTAATGGATGGGTCTTGTCCATCACATCATTCTCCTAATGATGTGATCCCGTTATCAAAACCTTATTCATCTTTTGATCAACGAGCTAGTCTAGTAGAGGCTCACTAGGGACACGGTATTTGTTTATGTATCCACACATGTATTTAAGTTTCCGGTCAGTACAATTCTAGCATGAATAATAAACCTTTATCATGAATAAGGAAATATAATAATAACAACTTTATTATTGCCTCTAGGGCATATTTCCATCACTTTTCTCTAAAAAAACACGGATCGTCGTGAACGCCTGCATCTTCCCATGGTCACACGTCTATTATCCACTTCTCCTCACACCCCACCACCCACTCTCTCTACCCCCTCTGTCAAACTCTTTTTTTCTGTTCATCCCCATCTCACACAATGTGTGTGAGAGAGGGATGCCAGAGACCGTTCACCGCGTGCTCGCGCGCTAGTCAGGATTGATGCAGAAGGCCGGCTATGGAGCTCGGGTAGGTGAGGAATTGAAGGATCTGGCGAGTCCGCCCTCGGATTTGTCGGCGGCGCACCACGGGAAGGTCTCCGGCGATGAACGCTGGTAGGCAGTGCCGCGAGTTGGCAGCTCAGTGCTCAACCCTGAGGAGGAAGAACTTGTCAGCAATGGCGGTTAGGAGGTTGCGTAGTTGCGAGGAGAGGAAGGATAGGTAGAATGCGATGCCAGGTGTACCTCAGCTTGTAGCGGCGCTCGGAATCGACCGGCGGTGGCGAAGAGTTTTGAGGCGGAGACGAGGAAAGCCGCTCGGGCATGCTGGGGAGCGGCTACCCCGTTCGTCTGCTTTACCTGCAGGTAGCTCCTCATCCCCCACCCCCCTTCCCATTGTTGCTTGATTGCTTTTTTCCTGCACTATGACTTCCCATCTCATCTTTGTGACACAAGATGCTACCAAAATCCAACAATGTTGTGCATCTAATGATATGCACCTTGCTTGATAGTTTATATGTTGCATAATGTGTTTCCATGGAAATTAAAATCATATTTAATTTTATTAATTTCAATGATGTGTATGCCATGGCATGCAACTAAAAGCATATGTTGTCATCATGGCTATTTTTGTCGTTTCTTGCTATTTTCAAAGAATGTTGCCATGCGAAACTACCGATGCATACATTTTTGCCATCATGTCAATGTATGAGCATAATTGGTTTGATGCCAACATTTGGCAAAATAAACATTATCAAAAGTTGGCAACTTTTTGTGAGATTGACAAAAAGAGTTGGTGCCCAACCAATCACTAGCCAACATTTGGCATTTGCCAAATATTGGCATGCCAGCTTTTGGCATCGAACCAATTATGCTCTATATGCCATGTCAAATTTATTTTTCTATATCATAGCAAATTTAGTTCACACACCATGACAAATTTATTTTAATGTACTTAGTTTGCCATGGATATTTGTGCCGAGTAAAAAAATACCATAGTATATGCAATAGTAGCATGGCAGTCTTTGAACTTCATACCCGATGGTACACTTGTTTTAATCCATGGCAAATTTATTGGGATACGATAGGTGCATCAACTGCAATATAAAAATTTTCGACACGCAAATCTAACATGAGCATGCCATGGAAAATGGATCACAAGATTGACGTGGCTTGAGACTGCGTCGGTATTTCCCCAAATAGGAAGGGATGATGCAGCACAACTACGATAAGTATTTCCCTCAGTTATGAAACCAAGGTTATCAATCTAGTAGGAGAACCAAGCAACACTATGTAAACGGTACCTGCACACAAAGAACAAATACTTGCAACCCGACGCGTAAGAGGGGTTGTCAATCCCTCCTCGGTAAAAGATGGATAAAATTGTATGAGATTGGATAAATAGATCGCACAAGAACACAAAATAAAAGTGGCAAATAAAAAGTGCAGCAAGGTATTTTTGGTTTTTGGAATAATAGATCTGAAAACAATATGATAAAAGAAAGACCCGGGGGCCGTAGATTTCACTAGTGGCTTCTCTCGAGAAAATAGCATACGGTGGGTGAACAAATTACTGTTGGGCAATTGATAGAAAAGCAAATAATTATGATGATATCCTGGCAATGATTATGCATATAGGCATCACGTCCAAGATTAGTAGACCGACTCCTGCCTGCATCTACTACTATTACTCCACACATCGACCGCTATCCAGCATGCATCTAGTGTATTAAGTTCATGGAAAAACGGAGTAATGCAGTAAGAACGATGACATGATGTAGACAAGATCTATTCATGTAGGAATAGACCCCATCTTTTTATCCTTAATAGCAATGATACATGCGTGCCTCGCTGCCCCTTGTCACTAGGAGAGGACACAGCAAGATCGAACCCATCACAAAGCACCTCTTCCCACTGCAAGAAAAATCAATCTAGTTGACCAAACTTAACCAAAGATTCGAAGAAGAAATACAAGGCTATAAATAATCATGCATATAAGAGATCAAAGAAGACTCAAATAACTTTCATGGATATAGATCTGATCATAAACTCACAATTCATCGGATCCCAACAAACACACCGCAAAAAGTCATTACATCAAATAGATCTCCAAGAACATCGAGGAGAACATTGTATTGAGAATCAAAGAGAGAGAGAGAGAGAGCCATCTAGCTACTGCCTACGGACCCGTAGGTCTATGGTGAACTACTCACGCATCATCGGAGGAGCACCAATGAGGATGATGAACGCCTCCGTGATCATGTTCCCCTCTGGCAAGGTGCCGGAATAGGGCTCTAGATTGGATCCCGTGGTTCTGGAACTTGCGGCGGCTGGAATTGTGTTTCGTTTGCTCCCCTAGGGTTTTTGGAATTCTGGGGATTTATAGAGCAGAGAGGCGGTGGAGAAGACCTCCGTGGGCCCCATGATACATCAGGGCACTCCAGGGGCCTCTGGCGCGCCCTGGTGTATCATGGGCCCCACAGGCCTCCCCTAGGTGCTTCCTTGGCTCCCAAGTTGTCTTCTGGTCCAAAAAAAAATCTCCAAAAAGTTTCACTGCGTTTGGACTCCGTTTGATATGGATATTCTGCGAAGTAAAAAACAAGCAAAAAATAGCAACTGGGCACTATGTCAATAGGTTAGTCCCAAAAAATTGATATAAAGTTGCTATAATGATCGTAAAACATCCAATAATGATAATATAACAACATGGAACAATAAAAAATTATAGATACGTTGGAGACGTATCAGCATCCCCAAGCTTAATTCCTACTCGTCCTCGAGTAGGTAAATGATAAAAATAGAATTTTTGATGTGGAATGCTGCCTAATATGTTCATCACATATTCTTTTCTTTTGTAGCATGGACATTTGGACTTTTAGATGGTTCAAGGCAATAGCCTATATTCGACATGAAGACTTCAATACTCAAGCATATCAACAAGCAACCATGTCTTTCAAAATATCAACACTAAAGAAAGTTATCCCTAACCCATCATGCTCAATCATTGATCCATTCATGAAACACACTCGAATATTAGCTACACCCAATGCACAAGTATGATCATAGTTCCCCCTAGTTGGTGCTTTACAAGAGAAGATGGAGACTCAAAATAAAAATAAAAATTGCATAAAGTAAATAGATTGGCCCTTCGCAGAGGGAAGTAGGGATTTGTAGAGGTGCCAGAGTTCAAAGCTTAAATTGAGAGATAAAAAGTATTTTGGGTGGCATGCCTTTCCTGTCAACGAAAACGATCGAGAATTCCCAATACTTTCCATGCTAGATATATCATAGGCGGTTCCCAAACATAAAATAAAGTTTATTCCTTTTTCCACCATTGTTTCACAATCCATGGCTAGCCGTATCCACGGGTGCCTTCCATACCAACACTTTTCAAGGAATTTATTATTTGACAAAATAAAATAAATTTCTTTTTCATTTTGGGACTGGGCATTCCTATTACCGCCGTACTCTCATGCAATGACAAGTGAGTAAACACTCATCTTGAGAATAACACATCTAGCATGGAAAAAAAATTGGCCACACCCTGCCGCTTCATGAGCGGTGCGAGCACACAAAAAGGAAATCCATTTTGAAAATCAGAGATGGCACATACAAATTTGCTTGGAACGACATGGAAATACCGCATATAGGTAGGTATGGTGGACTCATATGGCAAAACTGGGTTTAAGGATTTTGGATGCACAAGTAGTATTCATACTTAGTACAAGTGGAGGCTAGCAAATAGATTGAGAAGCAACCAACCAAGAAACAAAAATTCTCATAAACAAGCATTGAGCATAACTAACACCAAATAATGCACCACAAGTAGGATGTAATTTCATTGCATAACTATTGACTTTCGTGCTTGCATAGGGAATCACAAACCTTAACACCAATATTCTTACTAAAGCATAATTACTCACCAACATTACTCACATATTACTACCATCATATCTCAAAACTATTACAAAGAATCAAGTTTATTTTGTCCAATGATCTTCATGAAAGTTTTTATAATATCCCTCTTGAATATCTATCACTTTGGGACAAGTTTCATATATGGCCATTGCTTTTGGCAAGCTCAAATAAATTTAAGTGAAGAACATGAGCATAAAATTTTTCATCTCTCAAAATAATATAAGTGAAGCATGAGAGAATTTCTTCAAAATTTTTAAAGCACACCGTGCTAAAAAAGATATAAGTGAAGCACTAGAGCAATTCCATAGCTCAAATTTTTTTAAGTGAAGCATATAAAGCAATTCTAACAAATCAAATCATCATTTGGCTCTCTCAAATAAGTGTGTCCAGCAAGGATAATTGTGACAAACTAAAAAGCAAATCAAGCAAAGACTCAAATGATACAAGACGCTCCAAGCAAAACTCATGACATGTGACGAATAAAAATGTAGCTCCAAGTAAAATTACCGATGGTCGTTAGAAGAAAGAGGGGATGCCTTCCGGGGCATCCCCAAGATTAGTTGCTTGGTTCTCTTTGAATATTGACTTGGGGTGCCATGGGCATCCCCAAGCTTACGCTCTTTTCACTCCTTGTTCCTTCATCCATCGTGATCTCACCCAAAACTTGAAAACTTCAATCACACAAAACTTAACAAAACCTTCGTGAGATCCGTTAGTATAATAAAGTAAATCACCACTCTAAGTACTGTTGAAAATCCATTAATATTTTATTATTGCATTATATCTACTGTATTCTAACTTTACCATGGCTTATACCCCTCAATATAGTCCATAGAGTCATCAAAATAAGCACACAATGCAACGAAAACAGAATCTGTCAAAAACAGAACAGTCTAAAGTAATATGAACTCTAACCATACTTCTGCAACTCTAAAAAATCTGGAAAATTAGTACAACGTAGGAAATTTGTATATAAATCTTGTGTAAAAAAATTCAGACACTTTCGTCACTTCTGTGATTTTTCAAAATTCTTCTACTGGACGCAAAAGTTTCTGTTTTTCAACAAGATCAAATCAACTATCGCCCAACATGATCCCAAATGCTTTACTTGGCACAAACACTAATTAAAACAAAAAACACAATCATAACAGTAGCATAATTGTGTACACACTCAAGAACAGAAAGAAAAAAGCAAAAATAAATTATATTCATTGGGTTGCCTCCCAACAAGCGCTATCGTTTTATGCCCCTAGCTAGGCATAAAATTTTAATGATGCTCACAAGAAAGATAAAAATTGAAGCACAAAGAGAGCACCATAAAGCATGTGGCAAACACATTTAAGTCTAACACACTTCCTATGCATAGGAATTTTATACAGAAACAAATTATCAAGACAAGAAATATCTAACGTATGCATAGAAGAAGAAAGAAACAATAGCGATCTCAACATGAAGAGAGGTAATTTAGTAACATGAAAATTTCTACAACCATATTTGCCTCTCTCATAATAATTACATGTAGGACCATATTCAAATTCAACAATATAGCTATCACATAACATATTCTCTACATGATCCACATGCATGCAAAGTTGACACTCTTCCAAAATAGTGGGATTATCATCAAATAAAGTCATAACCTCTCCAAGCCCACTTTTATAAAAAAATCATAAGATTGATCATTCTCCAAAATAGTGGGATCATTATTACCTAAAGTTGGAACTCTTCCAAACCCACTTTCAATATTATCGCAAACATATCCATCATGAGGCTTAAATAAATTTTCAAAATCATAAGAAGAATCACCCTAATCATGATCATTGCAATAAGTAGTGGACATATCAAAATTAGCATCCACAAGCTTGGGGTTTTGCATATTATTAGCACAATTGACATTAATAGAATTTATAATAACACCATTGCAATCATGCTTTTCATTCAAGGAGCTATCGTGAATCACTTCATAAATTTCTTCTTTTAGCACTTCATCACAATTTTCAGATTCACGAATCTCAAGCAAAAACTCATAAAGATAATCTAGTGAACTCAATTCACTAACAATTGGCTCATCATAATTGGATCTTTTAAAAAGATTAGTAAGTGGATGAGGATCCATATCAATAGATTTTTAGCAAGCAAAGATGCAAGCAAATAGAAGGCACATGGCACACAAGCAAAGATAGGAAACAAACAAAAAGGCAAATGGAAAAGAAGGCAAATAAAATGGCAAATATTTTTGTGCTTTTCGCAAAAACATTTTAGAAGTGGGGGAGATGAAAACGAGAGGCAAATGGCAAATAATGTAAATTGCAAGGAGATGAGATTTGTGATTAGTAACCTGATAGATGTTGATGATGTCTCCCTGGCAACGGTGCCAGAAATTCCTTTGACGTGGCTTGAGACTGCGTCGGTATTTCCCGAAAGAGGAAGGGATGATGCATCACAGCTACGGTAAGTATTTCCCTCAGTTATGAAACCAAGATTATCAATCCAGTAGGAGAACCAAGCAACACTATGTAAACGGTACTTGCACACAAAGAACAAATACTTGCAACCCAACGTGTAAGAGGGGTTGTCAATCCCTCCTCGGTAAAAGATGGATAAAATTGTATGAGATTGGATAAATAGATCGCACAAGAACACAAAATAAAAGAGGCAAATAAAAAGTGTAGCAAGGTATTTTTGGGTTTTTGGCACAATAGATCAGAAAACAATATGGTAAAAGATAGACCTGGGGGACGTAGATTTCACTAGTGGCTTCTCTCGAGAAAATAGCATACGATGGGTGAACAAATTACTGTTGGGCAATTGATAGAAAAGCAAATAACTATGACGATATCCAGGCAATGATTATGCATATAGGCATCACGTCCAAGATTAGTAGACCGACTCTTGCCTGCATCTACTACTATTACTCCACACATCGACCGCTATCCAGCATGCATCTAGTGTATTAAGTTTATGGAGAAACAGAGTAATGCAATAAGAACGATGACATGATGTAGACAAGATCTATTGATGTAGGAATATACCCCATCTTTTTATCCTTAATAGCAATGATGCATGCATGCCTCCCTGCCCCTTCTGTCAATGGGAGAGGACACCGCAAGATCGAACCCATCACAAAGCACCTCTTCCCACTGCAAGAAAAATCAATCTAGTTGGCCAAACTAAACCAAGGATTCGGAGAAGAAATACGAGACTATAAATAATCATGCATATAAGAGATCAAAGAAGACTCAAATAACTTTCATGGATATAGATCTAATCATAAACTCACAATTCATCATAACCCAACAAACATACCGCAAAAAATCATTACATCAAATAGATCTCCAAGAACATCGAGGAGAACATTGTATTGAGAATCAAAAAGAGAGAGAGAGAGAGAGAGCCATCTAGCTACTGCCTATGGACCCGTAGGTCTATGGTGAACTACTCACGCATCATCTAAGGAGCACCAATGAGGATGATGAACCACTCCGTGATCGTGTTCCCCTCCGGCAACGTGCCGTAATAGGGCTCTAAATTGGATCCCGTGGTTCTGGAACTTGCGGCGGCAGGAATTGTGTTTTTTCTGCTCCCCAAGGGTTTCTGGAATTTCTGGGGATTTATAGAGCTGAGAGGCGGTGGAGAAGACCTCCGTGGGCCCCACGATAAATCAGGGCGCACCAGGTGCCTCTGACGCAACCTGGTGTATCATGGGCCCCACGGGCCTCCCCCAGGTGCTTCCTTGGCTCCCAAGTTGTCTTCTGGTCCTAAAAAAATCTCCAAAAAGTTTCGCTGCGTTTGGACTCCATTTGATATGGATATTCTGCGAAGTAAAAAACAAGCAAAAAACAGCAACTGGCACTGGGCACTATGTCAATAGGTTAGTCCCAAAAAATGATATAAAGTTGCTATAAAATGATCATAAAACATCTAAGAATGATAATATAACAGCATGGAGCAATAAAAAATATATAGATACGTTGGAGACGTATCAAAGATCAATACCATTAGATGTGCAGTGCCGTGTAGCAGAAGAAGAGTCTTGGCATTGCGTCACGGAGTCGTCTCCTCCCTGTCGATCTCCCAGTTAGCCGATCAAATCCCATGAACAGGTTTACTAGAGCGACACACGTGCACCGCCTCTAATCGTATCTGCGCGTGTAGGCGGAACGTCGTGCGGCGGACTGCTAGGTCCGATCGCATAGCCGGCGACGAGTGGAGGTAGCTAGTTGTAACACATGCAATGCCCTAGCATAAAATGCCGAAACGATCAACTAAATCCGTGATACGTCTCCAACGTATCTATAATTTTTGATTGTTCCATGCTATTAAAGTATCAATCTTGGATGTTTTATATACATTTACTAGCAACTTTATATCATTTTTTGGGGACTAACCTATTAACCTAGTGCCCAGTGTTAGTTGATGTTTTTTTGCTTGTTTTTTACTTTGCAGAATATCAATATCAAACGAAGTCCAATTGCCACAAAACTTTTTGGAGATTTTTTCTGGTGATAATGGACCCTGGAAGCTTCTGGAGCACACGAGAGGGGCCTCGAGGGGCCCACTAGGCACCAGGGCGCGCCAGCGGGCCCAGGCGCGCCCTGGTGGGTAGTGGAGCCCTCGGGCACCCCCTTGACCTACTTCCGCCTCTATAAATACTATAAAATCCCCAAAACCCTAGGGGAGTGGACGAAATACTTTTTTCGCCGCCGCAAGTTCCAGAAACATAAGATCCAATCTAGAGGCCTTTTCCGGCACTCTGCCGGAGGGGGCAACGATCACGGAGGGGTTCTTCATCATCCTTGCTGACCCTCCGATGATGCGTGAGTAGTTTATCACAGACCTATGGATCCCTAGTTAGTAGCTAGATGGCTTCTTCTCTCTTTTTGATCTTCAATACAATGTTCTCCTCGATGTTATTGGAGATCTATTTGATGTAACTCTTTTGCGGTGTGTTTGTTGGGATCCGATGAATTGTGAGTTTATGATCAGTTCTATCCATGAATATTATTCGAGTCTTCTTTGAACTCTTTTATGTATGATTGTTATAGCTTCATATTTCTTCTCCGATTTATTGGTTTGGTTTGGCCAACTAGATTGATTTATCTTGCCATGAGAAGAGGTGCTTTGTGATGGGTTCAATCTTGCGGTGCTCAATCTCAGTGACAGAAAGAGACATGACACACATGTATCCTTGCTATTAAGGGTAACAAGATGGGGTTTATTCATACATGAGTTTATCTTGTCTACATCATGTCATCGTTCTTAATGAATTACTCCGTTTTTCGATGAACTTAATACACTAGATGCATGCTGGATAGCGGTCAATGTGTGGAATAATAGTAGTAGATGCAGGATCATTTCGGTCTACTAATCTTGGGCGTGATGCCTATATACATGATCATTGCCTTGGATATCGTCATGATTATTCGCTTTTCTATCAATTGTCCAACAGTAATTTGTTTACAAACTGTATGCTATTTTCTTGAGAGAAGCCTCTAGTGAAAACTACGGCCCCCGGGTCTATTTCCTATCATATTAAAACCAAAATACCTTGCTGCAAATTTTTCTTATTTATTTTATTTTGTGTTTTAGTTAGATCTATTCATCCAATCTCATACAATTTAATCTATCTCAATACCGTTGAGGGAGTGACAACCCCTTTACGCGTTGGGTTGCAAGTATTTGTTGTTTGTGTGCAGGTGCTGTTTACATAGTGTTGCTTGGTTCTCCTACTGGATTGATAACCTTGGTTTCATAACTGAGGGAAATACTTACATGTGCTGTGCTGCATCATCCCTTACTTTTCGGGGAAATACCAACGCAGATACAAGCCATCGATCCGCATCTCCACTATATATAGGAGTCCATCGCGGGCTCAACATATGGGCCCGCATGGATCCTAAAGCCCACAAGTCTACTCAGCTCAGGTCCACATGAGAGATGAGAGTTGTAAGAGATGTTCCCGAAGGCAAGAATTCGACTTTCAACGTTGATGGTCGATCTGGGCGAGTTCGTATTGTGATACCTTGGTAAAGCACGATGGGCTCACCAGCTCGACCAACAACGACAGTTGAAATACTTGTGAGATAGTGTCCACCATATATACAACCACCTGAGAGATGAGATTTGTAAGAGATGTTCCTGAAGGAAAGAATTTGACTTTTGACACTGACTGTTGATCTGGGTGAGTTCGTCCTATGATACATTTAGTAATGCACGATGGGCTCACCAGCTCGACCATCACCGATAGTCGGAATACCAGTGACCACTCGAGATATGAGAGTTGTAAGAGCTGTTGAAGAGAGCCTCGACGGACTGGAAGTCTGCACACAGATCATAATAAATTAGCTTTGTAGGTTTGCGATAAATAGATTAGAAGTATTCTTTGATGTGTGATTCTTATATTATTTTTTCATTGTGTGCTAAAAGGTGTTAGTACCGATTGATCTCGCGGTTATGGATTCCTCCGATGATGCAACCTTCGTTAGGGTCGGGTGCAGGCAAGCTTATCGGGTTGAGTGGATTGAAGAACTTGATAATCCTCTTTCACTTCGTCCTAATTGTGTTGTTTTTTTATCATGTGATTGTATGTAAACATGCATTGGCCACTTTGTTGTTTAGTGAGAAGGCACTCGTGCTAAATAAGTACTCCCTCTGTATCAAAATATAAGACCTTTTTTGACACTATCATAGTGTCAAAAAGTGTCTTATATGTTAATACGGAGGGAGTACTTTGTGACTTCATATGAAGCTTGTGTGGAGCATATATAATGCTTTTTGAGTTTGTTGTTATGTATGTGATCCTTATAGAGTATACAAATTTCTCTAAGTGGATATTATTGTTATATCTGTTTTTGTTGCAGGGTTACTTGAAAAAGAAGTAGAAACCAGACTGACAATCCATCTTTGCCGAGACCACCACTCGACAAAGGTACCTTTTCAGAGAACTACGTTCGCCAGAAAGGACACGCGGCATGTGTTGGTAGCTTGGTTGTCATTTTGCTGAGAGGGTAAGAAAGGGACTCGGTAAATGGGAGTTGCTGGGAGCTACTTGTTCTAGGTAAGCCGTGTGCTGGCTCTCGGTAATGAGCATATGTTTGTCGAGTGCTAGCTAAGCTCTCAGCAAATACCTGATGGCACCGTCCTCCACCAGCAGCCATGAAGTCGCTTTATTTTGCTGAGAGGTCCCATTTGGTTCTCGACAAACTGTTTGCCGAGTATCCGATGAATGTTTCTCGGCAAAATTTTGTTTGCCTGAGAGGTGTATGCCAAGTACTCTTTGCCGAGAGCAATTCTCGGCAAAGAATTTCCCAAGTTTATTTGGCCCTTCTCGGATTGTTTGTGGCACTCGGTGTAGAGTTAAAATCCAGTAGTGTGGGTGACACAACCGGGATCCTTGAATCCTAGAACCCTTTGGTTCGAAGTCTCCATCAAAATGGACGTAAGATAACGCTAACTATCCGAACAACGAGAAAAAAATGTTCCATTCTACAAACCCAACCTCCTACTTATTTGCAGGATTGTTACTTTTCCGCTGCTTACTACTCTTGATATCATGCATGCTAAGTACTTGTAGTTGTCTAATCATGGCTGCTTAAGTTAAAAACTGCCAATCCTTAAAAAAATGAGCTAGAAGGACTATTCAGCCCCCCCCCCCCCCCCAGTCCTTAGACGTGGGTGACACAACCGGGATCCTTGAATCCTAGAACCCTTTGGTTCGAAGTCTCCATCAAAATGGACGTAAGATAACGCTAACTATCCAACAACGAGAAAAAATGTTCCATTCTACAAACCCAACCTCCTACTTATTTGCAGGATTGTTACTTTTCCGCTGCTTACTACTCTTGTATCTCATGCTAAGTACTTGTAGTTGTCTAATCATGGCTGCTTAAGTTAAAAACTGCCAGTCCTTAAAAAATTGAGCTAGAAGGACTATTCAGCCCCCCCCCCCCCCCCCAGTCCTTAGACCTTTGTTGATTCTAACAATGGTGGAGTAAAGTCACCACACAAATAATTGCCAAAGACATGTTAAAAATGTAGATGCAGTCTCCAACCTAATACATTACAAGTTGCGTATCTTCCGGGCACAACAATATATACCAAAACATTTGACGACTCTTGTCTGTTGTAACGGGAGTATTATGAAGATGAGCACGCATGCAATTCATAGTTACCAACCATCAACCCGTGCATGTGCACAAGCTAGAACTTCAAAGAAGATACATAGCTGAACATTTCCACTTCTAATTGCTTCATTCGAAATGGAGGAAATCTTGAGTCACCACAAACAACCTCTCTTAAATTTTTATTTATTATAGTAAGTCTTGGAGTTGATAACTAAAATTAGATTAAGATGTAATATAAATATTTTTATACTATGTGCAAAACTACATAAAAATAATTGTTCTTTATTTTAAAGTTAAGACTGATTAGCTTATCAAGCATCTTAAAAAATGGACGAATTTATCCATGCTAGCCAGATTGTGTGAGCGGATAACTGTATTGCTCTTATTTCGTTGTAACTATATGGAAGAACACTACAATAAGAAGAAAATTACAAACAAATATCAGTCGGTCAAGATAAACTTGTGGAGAAAACTCTAAAGTCATAAAGTATAGGCTATCGGCATCATCATAAAATAGTCATATATGTGAAAAATCGTAAGACCTTAATATTTGTTTAAAAACCCAAGTATGACACAATGGATTTATGACTGGTCACATATATGATCATGTTATGAGGTCATCGATGACATTTACTCTTGCATCCTAATATGTGACTATTCACTGCACAAAAATATTATCAAATTACGACACAAGAAGAGCAGTTTCTACTATATTATGACACCATTAACCAAATACTATGAACCTGATATAGCTGAGAGTGCGAGACCTGAGGTCATCATTTGATTCACAGACATATGCAGAAAGGGGACAAAATGCATTTTCCCTAAGTAATTCTTAGGAGGTATGGTTGATGTTTTTCTTAATTATGAAAAGAGGTATGTTTGATGCTGGCCAACAAAGGTTTAGAACCTGATATAATTTAGATTCTTCTGAGCCTATTATTTGATAAAATCTTTCTAAATACAAAGAGATAGCTCGACTTGGGAGAGCGACCACTAGATCTTATTTGAGATAAAACTCTCCAAATGCAAGTTGCAAAGACTGATCTTGCAGGCAAGGTTGCCTGGTGCCTTCATGACATCCGTGCATGTATTGGTGCAGGGATCGTAGCTTCGCACGATCTGTGCACGGCCGCCAAAAAGAGAGCACTGGAAGAGCAGCCTTCCACCGCCATGCGTCATTCTCAAAGGCATATGCAAATAGGTGTGTAGGGTTGTCGGGATTGTGTATGACTTGACCCATGTGCTATTATGAGAATCAGTCAAAAGCCATATGTTGATCAATTCGACCTCGGACTGGACCATGCAGAGGACGCCATTGAGCTCAGCCACGCGGACCATCTTGGTCGTCTTCCTCCACAACTCATGTCCCGCTGCATTCTGCGGACCTTCAGTCGTCTTCGTCCACTTCTCGCTCTCAAGGTCAAAGCAATGTATCGTATCCCTGACCATCGCCAAGATGTGGAGGATTCCGTTCACAATGGTCACACAGCCTGGGTGGCACGCGACCCTGGTTGGGCTCGGCCGCATCAGTCTCCATCCGACGGCATCTCTTAGAGTAAGAACATGGTGGTACCTTGTGTCGCCGAGGACGAAGCACAACGCCTTGTACGCACCAGACGGGACGGCCCGGCCGAAGCACATGACGAGTGATTTCCCTCTCGGGCGAGGGCACGGGCAGGTCACCAGCACCTCTCCGGTGGCAGGGTCAACCAGGCACGCGTCGGAATTGTCGTTCGTGATGCAGAGGAGGTCATGGTGGGGGAGCTTGCTAGATCCAAGTCCATCCTTGACCTTGATCACGCGCACAGTGTTGCCGTCCATGTCGACCAGCCGTAGTTCGGTCCCCTTGCTAGGTTCTTCACGGAAGGAGTAAACCGCGACGAGAGGCTCGGCGTGGCGGGACTTGCGCGCGGCGACGAAGTCCGGATCGGTGATGAGGGCGTCCCACTCGCTGGAGACGCATCGGAACCGGCACGCCGAGTTCACCGGCACTCTGGTGAGGATGTCGAAGATGATCTCGTCTGGTAACGAGACGGCGCAGGCGGTCGATGGCATCTGTATGCCGCTGTCTGCGCGGGATGCGGAAGGAGAACTAGGACGGTAGCGTCGTTTGGGCGAGGGTGGATCGTCCGGTGACCGCTGAGGCGTCATCGTGCTGGTGGTCTCGTGGAGACGACGCAGCGACGAGGACTTGAGGCGTGGAGCTGCTGGCGGCGCAGCTTAGATGCGATTGAGGCACCGTGTGGATTCAGAATCCCTTCTAAAAAAAACGATTTCGTCGAGTCGGCGGGCCTGTGAATTTGCAAAAATACTGGGCTTACGGGAGAGGTCCTGTAGGACCACTAGTGCTATATCTCGCTTAAAGCGAGAATAGCATCCGTCTCGCCCGAAAGCGTGCACATGGGCCAAGCCGTCAGCTCAAGTCTCTCGCTTGCTAAGGGGTTTTGTTTTAGGAACAGACGGCGGTGTTTTGCTGACGCCTCGAATCGACGCTTTTGTTGCGACATGCTAAGTTTTCTCCCCTATTTCTAGTAGGTTGATGGGTCACACGCCGGCACACGTGTTTTGGCTCGGTTCCACGTACTGGTTTGGTCCGGTTTTTTTGTTTCCTTTTTCTTTTTCTTTTATTTTTCTTTTGGGTTTCGTTTGTTTTCATTGGTTTTCTATGATTTTCTATTTTTCTTTGTTTTTTATCGGTCTTATTCGTTTCTTTCATGGTTTTACTTTTTTTTTTGTTTCTTTCTCGATTTTTATTGTATATTATTTTATTTCTTTTAATTTTTTACATACACATTCCTATTTTTGTATGCATCAGGAACATTTTTTGTACACACATTAACATTTGGCAAATACATGATTGACATTTTTAAAAAATATATATTTTATGTTACATACTTTTTTATAAACATTGCATTTTTTTATACATCAAGAACAATTTCAATTAGATGGTTAATTCTCAAAATATATGATTAATATTTTTAAGACTTATATTTTTTGTGTCTATTTTCCATAAACATAGTACATTATTTGTATAGATCAGGAACATTTTATATAACATGTTTAACACTGTTATAAATACATGATAAATTTTAATAAACTTATATGTTTTGGTGTATACTTTTTCCGTAAAATTGTATGCTTTTTTTCTGTATATCATGAACATTTTTATATACACGTTCAACCTTTTCCAAAACATGATAAACACATTTGAGTTTTTTTTTATGTCTACTTTTATCCATACATATTGTACATTGTTCTATACATCAAGAACATTTTTTATATACACGTTTAACATTTTCCAAATACATGATTCAAATGTTCTAAAACATATATTTTTTAAGTCTTACTTTTTCCATAAACATTGTACATTTTTGTATATATTAAGAAAATTTTCTATATACATCTTTAACATGTTTAATATACGTGGTTAAATGTTTTTCATATATATGTTTTGATGCCTATTTCTTATACACATTATACAATTTTTGTATACATTACAACATTTTTATATACACCTATAACATTTTGTAATGTGTGATTAATTTTTTCGAAAATTTCATATAAATCAAATTTTATAATAGATGAACATTTGGAACAAGCAAACGTAAAAAAACGATGTGAAAATTTGAAAAAAAAAATGGAAGAAAAGAAAAACGCTGAAGGCTACGGTCTGCACTCGGCAATCCAAATCTGGCGGCTGCCTGAATTTAGAAGTCCGTACCGCGTCAAGCGGGCGCTCCTATTCCTCGCCTCCAGCGAGTTTAACTCCCGACTTACCGAAGGGGGCGAGCAATATGGCCCGGACCACTCATGAGCGAGGCCACAGCCTGTTTTTTTTTTTTTTATGTTTTATGTTTTCGTTTTTTGTTTTACTTTTGTACTTTTGTTTATACATTAAAATATTTGAAATATATGCAAAAAACATTTGGAAAATGTTGAATAAGTACATAAAACAATGTTGAACAAGTATTTGAAAAATTGTATCAAGCATTTGAAATATGTTGAACAAGTATTTGAAAAATGTTACTGACGCATTCGGAAAATGTTAAAAAAATATTTGAAAAATGTTGATCAAGCATTCAATTTTTTTTCAAAAATTTTGAATTAGTATTTAAAAAATATTGAATAAGTATTAAAAAATGTTGAATGAGTATATGAAAAAATGTTGAACAAGTAAGTATTAAAAAATGTTGATCGAATATTTGAAAAATATTGAATAAGTATTTGAATATTGAACAAGTATTTGAAAAAATGTTGAGCATGTATTTGAAAAATGTTGAACAAGTATTCGAAAATATGGATCATGTATATAAGAATGTATAATGTGAAACAAAAAGAAACATAGAAAAACAAAAAAAGAAACAAAATAAACCATGTATTAAATATTGTTACCATGTGTTAAGAAAAGGTGCAAAAAAAAGAAAAAATTCGTTGTCTAGTTAGAAAACTATGTTCAATGTATATTGAAAAAAACTATAAATAAGAGAATGAGCAAGGAAAAAAAATCTGAAAAGAGTAAACGAAAAGTGAGAAATAGAAAATGAAAAAGAAAGCCGAAACAAAAAACCACATGCATCAAAAAACCCCGAAAAAAGGAAGAACAGAAAAAGGTCAGCCCGACTAGAGGCGAGCACCAGCGAAACCATGACCACAAATAGGATAGACCGACTTACAGGGTGCTACTTATTATACTTGTACGCACGGGCTGACTTGATTGTCCGTGAATCTGGATCAAACATAACACGTCCATCTCAATCTTGAATTGCTCGCATGTTTGTGCAAACATAACTGCACTTCTCGAGTGTACAATGACAAGGTGGATGTGGTGCTGGTGATGAGGGCAGATGGTCTTGGTGAGCTCTGGTTTGGTCCCGTGGCTGCGGTCCTCCCCTTTCGGCTGTTGGAAATGTGCCCTAGAGGCAATAATAAAATGGTTATTATTATATTTTCTTAATCATGATAAATGTTTATTATTCATGCTAGAATTGTATTGACCGGAAACTTAAACACATGTGTGGATACATAAACAAATACCATGTCCCTAGTGAGCCTCTACTAGACTAGCTCGTTGATCAAAGATGGTTAAGATTTCCTAACCATAGACATGAGTTGTCACTTGATGACGGGATCACATCATTAGGAGAATGATGTGATGGACAAGACCCATCCGTTAGCATAGCATTCGATCGTTAAGTTTTTGCTACTGCTTTCTTAATGTCAAATACATATTCCTTCGACCATGAGATCATGAAACTCCCGGATACCGGAGGAATACCTTGTGTGCTATCAAACGTCACATCGTAACTGGGTGATCATAAAGGTGCACTATAGGTATCTCCGAAGGTGTCTGTTGAGTTGGCGTGAATCGAGATTGGGATTTGTCACTCCATATGACGGAGAGGTATCTCTGGGCCCTCTCGGTAATAAAGCATCACAAGAAACTTGCAAGCAAAGTGACTAAGGAGTTAGTTACAAGATGATGAATTGCGGAATGAGTAAAGAGACTTGCCGGTAACGAGATGGAACTATGTATGGAGATACCGACGATCGAATCTCGGGCAAGTAACATACCGATAGACAAAGGGAACTACATATGTTGTCATAAAGGTTCGACCGATAAAGATCTTCGTAGAATATGTAGGAACCAATATGGGCATCCAGGTCCTGCTATTGGTTATTGACCGGAGAAGCGTCTCGGTCATGTCTACATCATTCTCGAACCCGTAGGTGAAGGAAATATGCCCTAGAGGCAATAATAAAGTTATTATTTATTTCCTTATTTCATGATAAATGTTTATTATTCATGCTAGAATTGTATCAACCGGAAACATAATACATGTGTGAATACATAGACAAACAGAGTGTCACTAGTATGCCTCTACTTGACTAGCTCGTTGATCAAAGATGGTTATGTTTCCTAACCATAGACATGAGTTGTCATTTGATAAACGGGATCACATCATTAGGAGAATGATGTGATTGACTTGACCCATTCCGTTAGCTTAGCACTTGATCGTTTAGTACGTTGCTATTGCTTTCTTCATGACTTATACATGTTCCTATGACTATGAGATTATGCAACTCCCGTTTACCGAAGGAACACTTTGTGTGCTACCAAACGTCACAACATAACTGGGTGATTATAAAGGTGCTCTACAGGTGTCTCCGAAGGTACTTGTTGAGTTGGCGTATTTCGAGATTAGGATTTGTCACTCCGATTGTCGGAGAGGTATCTCTGGGCCCACTCGGTAATGCACATCACTATAAGCCTTGCAAGCATTGTAACTAATGAGTTAGTTGCGGAATCATGTATTACGGAACGAGTAAAGAGACTTGTCGGTAACGAGATTGAGCTAGGTATTGAGATACCGACGATCGAATCTCGGGCAAGTAACATACCGATGACAAAGGGAACAACGTATGTTGTTATGCGGTTTGACCGATAAAGATCTTCGTAGAATATGTAGGAACCAATATGAGCATCCAAGTTCCGCTATTGGTTATTGACCAGAGACGTGTCTCGGTCATGTCTACATAGTTCTCGAACCCGTAGGGTCCGCACGCTTAAAGTTCTGTGACGATTTGTATTATGAGTTTATGTGTTTTGATGTACCGAAGGTAGTTCGGAGTCCCGGATGAGATCAGGGACATGACGAGGAGTCTCGAAATGGCCGAGACGTAAAGATCGATATATTGGACGACTACATTCGGACATCAGAAAGGTTCCGAGTGGTTCGGGTATTTTTTGGAGTACCGAGGAGTTACGGGAATACGGGGAAGAAGTATATGGGCCTTATTGGGCTTTAGGGGAGAGAGAGAGGCAGGCCGCGCGCCCCCCAAGGCCTAGTCCGAATTGGACTAGGGGGAGGGGCTGCGCCCCCTCCTTCCTTCTCTTCTCTCTTCCCCTTCCTTCTCTCCTACTCCTACTACTTGGAAGGGGGGGAATCCTACTCCCGGTGGGAGTAGGACTCCTCCAGGGCGCGCCATAGCTAGGCCGGCCCTCCCCCCTCCTCCACTCCTTTATATACGTGGCCAGGGGGCACCCCATAGACACAACAATTGATCATTGATCTCTTAGCCGTGTGCGATGCCCCCTCCACCATAATCCACCTCGATCATATCGTAGCGGTGCTTAGGCGAAGCCCTGCGTCGGTAGCATCATCATCACCGTCACCACACCGTCGTGCTGACGAGACTCTCCTGTGAAGCTTTGCTGGATCGAAGCTCGCGGGACATCATCGAGTTGAACGTGTGCTGAACTCGGAGGTGCCGTGCGTTCGGTACTTGGATCGGTCGGATCGTGAAGATGTACGACTACATCAACTGCGTTGTGCTAACGCTTCCGCTTTCGGTCTACGAGGGTACGTGGACACACTCTCCCCTCTCGTTGCTATGCATCACCATGATCCTGTGTGTGCGTAGGATTTTTTTTGAAATTACTACGTTCCCCAACAGTAGGGTCCGCACGCTTAACGTTCGTTGACGATATAGTATTATATGAGTTCTGTATGTTGGTGACCGAATGTTGTTCGGAGTCCCGGATGAGATCACGGACATGACGAGGAGCTCCGGAATGGTCCAGAGATAAAGATTGATATATAGGATGATAGTATTTGGTCTCCAGAAAGGTTTCGGAATGCACCGGATAATTATCGGATCACCGGAAGGGGTTTGGGAGGCCACGGGAGCATATTGGGCCAAACGGGCCAACGAGGGCGAGCACACCAGCCCACATGGGGCTAGCGTGCCCCCACCTCATGGCAGCCGACCCTAGGGAAGGAAGGAAGAGGGCCAGCCCCCTCTTTCCTTCTCTTCCACATGCTGGGAAAGGAAAGGGGGGGGGGTGCCTCCACTCCTGCCTCCCCTCCCACGCGCTAAGAAGGAAAGAGGGGCGCGGCCAGGGCGGGCGCCTAGGGCAGGCGCCGGCCCCCTTGGGGCGTGCCTTAGGTAGCCTCCCCTCCCCCCTCCACCTATATATATGAGAGGAGGGGAGGGGGCAACACAGACCATGAATCCCCAAGCCGTGTGCGGCGCCCCCTCTCCCTCTAGTTCGTCCTCCGTCCTAAACCGTTGAGCTTGGCAAAGCCCTGCGTAACAATTTCACCACCACCGTCACCACGCCGTTGTGCTGCCGGAACTCATTTACTACTTCGCCTCTCTTGCTGGATCGAGAAGGCGAGGACGTCAGCGAGCTAAACGTGTGCTGAACACGGAGGTGCCATGCGTTCGGTGCTTGATCGGAAAGGATCGTGAAGGTGTATGACTACATTAACCGCGTTGATAAGCGCTTTCGCTTAGCGATCTACAAGGGTATGTAGATGCTCTCCCCCGCTCGTAGCTATGCATCTCCATGGATAGATCTTGCGTGTGCGTATAATTTTTTTGTTTTTCATGCAACATTCCCCAACAGTGGTATCAGAGCCAGGTCTATGTGTAGATGATATGCATGAGTAGAACACAATGGGCGATGATGTTCATATTGCTTACCACCAATGTCTTATTTTGATTCGGCGGTATTGTGGGATGAAGCGGCTCGGACCAACCTTATATGTCCACGTATATGAGACTGATTCCACCGACTAACATGGAACTTGTTTTGCATAAAGATGGCTGGCGGGTGTCTGTCTCTCCCACTTTAGTTGAAACGAATTTGACTACGGCGATCGTTGCAGAAGGTTAAAACAGCAACTTGATAATCACCGTTGTGGTTATGCGTAGGTAAGAACGGTTCTTACTAGTTGCCCGTAGCAGCCACATAAAATTTGCAACAACAAAGTAAGGGACGTCTAACTTATTTTTGTAGGGTATGTTGTGATGTGATATATTCAAGACGTGATTTGATATATGTTGATGTATGAGATGATCATGTTTTATAATAAGTTCATGACTTGCATGTCGATGAGTACGACAACCGGCAGGAGCCTTAGGGTTGTCTTTAAAGTATTGTATGACCTGCGTGTCAATCACTAAGCGCTATGTAATTGCTTTACTTTATCGCTATGCGTTAGCAATAGTTGTAGAAGCAATAGTTGGCAAGACGACCCCGATGAAATGATGGAGATCAAGGTGTCGCGCTGGTAACGATGGAGGTGATGCTGTTGCTTGGAGATGGAGATCAAAAGCACAAGATGATCATGGCCATATCATGTCACATATTTTTGCATGTGATGTTTATCCTTTATGCATCTTATTTTGTTTAGAACGATGGTAGCATTATAAGATGATCCCTTCACTTAATTTCAAGATAAAAGTGTTCTCCCTGAGTATGCACTGTTGCTAAACTTCGTCGTTTTGAAGCACCTCATGATGATCGGTTGTGATAGACTCTACGTTCACATACAATGGGTGTAAGACAGTTTTACACATGCAGAATACTTGGGTTAAACTTGACGAGCCTAGAATGTACAGACATGGTCTGAGGAACACTGGAGACCGAAAGGTCGAACGTGAGTCATATAGTAGATATGATCAACATATAGATGTTCACCATTGAAGACTACCCCATCTCACATGATGATCGGACATGGGTTAGTTGATTTGGATCATGTATCACTTAGACAACTTGAGGGATGTTTATTTAAGTGAGAGTTCATTAGTAATTTGATTATTTGATCTAAAATTTATCATGAACTTAGTCTTAATAGTTTTTGCATATCTATGTTGTAGATCAATGGCCCGTGCTACCGTTCCCTTGAATTTTAATGCGTTCCTAGAGAAAGCTAAGTTGAAAGATGATGGTAGCAACTACACGGACTGGGTCCGTAATTTGAGGATTATCCTCCTTGCTGCACAGAAGAATTATGTCCTTGATGCACCGCTAGGTGACAGACCTGCTGCAGGAGCTGATGCAGACGTTGTGAATGCCTGGCAAGCTCGATTTGATGACTACTCGATAGTTCAGTGTGCCATGCTTTACGGCTTGGAACCGGGACTTCAAAAGCGTTTTGAACGCCACAGAGCATATGAGATGTTCCAAGAGCTGAAGTTAATATTTCAAGCAAATGCCCGGGTTGAGAGATATGAAGTCTCCAACAAGTTCTTTAGCTGTAAGATGGAGGAGAACAGTTCTGTCTGTGAACACATACTCAGAATGTCTGGGTACCACAACCACTTGACTCACTTGGGAATTGAACTTCCAGCTGAGAGTGTTATTGATAGAGTTCTTCAGTCACTGCCACCAAGCTATAAAGGCTTCGTGATGAACTATAATATGCAAGGGATGGAGAAAATAATTCCTGAGCTCTTCGCAATGCTTAAGGCCATGGAGGTAGAAATCAAGAAATAGCATCAAGTGTTGATGGTTAACAAGACCACCAGTTTTAAGGAAAATGGCAAGGAAAAGAAATGAAACTTCAAGAAGAATGGCAAGCAAGTTGCCGCTCCCGTGAAGAAGCCCAAAGCTGGACCCAAACCTGAAACTGAGAGCTTCTACTACAAAGGAAATGGTCACTAGAAGCGGAACTGCCCCAAATATTTGGCGGATAAGAAGGATGGCAAAGTGAACAAAGGTATATTTTATATACATGTTATTGATGTGTTCCTTACTAATGCTCCTAGTAGCGCCTGGGTATTTGATACTGGTTCGGTTGCTCATATTTGTAACTCGAAATAGGAGCTGCGGAATAAACGAAGATTGGCTAAGGACGAGGTGACGATGCGCGTCGAAAATGGTTCCAAGGTTGATGTGATCGCCGTTGGTACGCTACCTCTACATCTACCTTCGGGATTAGTTTTAGACCTTAATAATTGTTATTTGGTGCCAGCGTTGAGCATGAACATTATATCTGGATCTTGTTTATTGCGAGACGGTTATTCATTTAAGTCTGAGAATAATGGTTGTTCTATTTATATGAGTAACATCTTTTATAGTCATGCACCCTTAGTGAATGGTCTATTCTTTTTGAATCTCGATTGTAGTGATACACATATTCATAATATTGATGCAAAAAGATGCAAAGTTGATAATGATAGTGCAACATACTTGTGGCACTGCCGTTTAGGTCATATTGGTGTAAAGCGCATGAAGAAACTCCATGCGGATGGACTTTTGGAATCACTTGATTATGAATCATTTGATACTTGCGAACCATGCCTCATGAGTAAGATGACTAAAACTCCGTTCTCCGGAACAATGGAGGGAGCTAATGACTTATTGGAAATAATACATACCGATGTATGCGGTTCGATGAGTGTTGAAGCACGCGGCGGGTATCGTTATTTTCTGACCCTCACAGATGATTTGAGTAGGTATGGGTATGTCTACTTGATGAAACATAAGTCTGAAACATTTGAAAAGTTCAAAGAATTTCAGAATGAAGTGGAGAATCATCGTAACAAGAAAATAAAATTTCTACGATCCGATCGCGGAGGTGAATATTTGAGTTACGAGTTTGGCCTTCATTTAAAACAATGTGGAATTGTTTCACAACTCACGCCACCTGGAACACCATAGCGTAATGGTGTGTCCGAACGTCATAACCGTACTTTATTAGATATGGTGCGTTCTATGATGTCTCTTACCGATTTACCTTTATCATTTTGGGGTTATGCATTAGAGACAGCCACATTCACATTAAATAGGGCACCGTCTAAATCCATTGAGATGACACGATATGAACTATGGTTTGGCAAGAAACTTAAGCTGTCGTTTCTTAAAGTTTAGGGATGCGATGCTTATGTCAAAAGGCTTCAGCCTGATAAGCTCGAACCCAAAGCGGAGAAGTGTGTCTTCATAGGATACCCTAAAGAAACTATTGGGTATACCTTCTACCACAGATCCGAAAGCAAGATCTTTGTTGCTAAGAATGGGTCATTTCTAGAGGAGTTCCTCTCGAAAGAAATGGATGGGAGAAAAGTAGAACTTGATGAGGTAGTTGTACCTTCTCTCGAATTGCAAAGTAGCACATCAGAGAAAACCGTTCCCGTGATGACTACACCAACTAGAGAAGAAGCTAATGATAATGATCATGAAACTTCGGATCAAGTTACTACTGAACCTCGTAGGTTGACCAGAACATGTACCGCACCAGAGTGGTATGGTAACCCTGTCCTGGAAGTCATGTTGTTAGACAACGGCGAACCTACGAACTATGAAGAAGGTATGATGAGCCCATATTCTGACAAATGGCTTGAGGCCATGAAATCTGAGATAGGATCCATGTATGAGAACAAAGTGTGGACTTTGGAGGACTTGCCCGATGATCGGCAAGTCATTGAGAATAAATGGATCTTCAAGAAGAAGACAGTCGCTGATGGTAATATTACTGTCTACAAAGCTCGACTTGTCGCAAAAGGTTTTCGACAAGTTCAAGGGGTTGACTATGATGAGACTTTCTCACCAGTAGCGAAGCTTAAATCTGTCAGAATCATGTTAGCAATTGCCGCAATTTATAATTATGAAATCTGGCAAATGGACGTCAAAACTGCATTCCTTAGCGGGTTTCTTAAAGAAGAGTTGTATATGATGCAACCAGAAGGTTTTGTCGATCCTAAGGATGCTAACAAAGTGTGCAAGCTCCAGCGATTCATTTATGGACTGGTGCAAGCATCTCGGAGTTGGAATACAAGCTTTGATGAGGTGATCAAAGCATTTGGTTTTATACAGACTTACGGTAAAGCTTGTATCTACAAGAAAGTGAGTGGGAGCTCTGTAGCATTTCTGATATTATATGTGGATGCCATATTGTTGATTGGAAATAATATAGAATTTCTAGATAGCATAAAAGGATATTTGAATAAGAATTTTTCAATGAAAGACCTCGGTAAAGCTGCTTACATATTGGTCATCAAGATCTGTAGGGATAGATCAAGACACTTAATAGGACTTTCACAAAGCACATACCTTGACAAAGTTCTAAAGAAGTTCAAAATGGACCAGTCAAATAAAGGGTTCTTGCCCGTGTTGCAAGGTATGAAATTGAGTCAGACTCAAAGTCCGACCACGGCAGAAGATAGAGAGAAAATGAAAGTCATTCCCTATGTATCAGCCATAGGTTCTATAATGCATGCTATGTTGTGTATCAGACCTGATGTGTGCTTTGCCATAAGTTTGGCAGGGACGTACCAAAGTAATTCAGGAGTGGATCACTGGACAGCGGTCAAGAATATTCTGAAGTACCTGAAAAGGACCGAGGATATGTTTCTCATTTATGGAGGTGACGAAGAGCTCGTCTTAAAGGGTTACGTCGATTCTAGTTTCGACACAGATCCAAATGACTCTAAGTCTCAAACCGGATACGTATTTATATTGAATGGTTGAGCTGTCAGTTGATGCAGTTCTAAGCAGAGCGTCGTGGCGGGATCTACATGTGAAGCGGAGTACATAGCTGCTTCGGAAGCAACACACATGAAGGAGTCTGGATGAAGGAGTTCATATCCGATCTGGGTGTATTACCCAGTGCAGCGGGTCCAATGACAATCTTTTGTGATAACACTGGAGTAATTGCCATAGCCAAGGAGCCCAGGTTTCACAAGAGAACCAAACACATCAAGCGACGCTTCAACTCCATTCGTGAGTATGTCAAAGATGGAGACATAGAACTTTGCAAAGTACATAGGGATCTGAATGTGGCAGACCCGTCGACTAAACCTCTTCCGCGAGCAAAACATGATCAGCACCAAGACTCCATGGGTGTTAGATTCATTACTATGTAATCTAGATTATTGACTCTAGTGCAAGTGGGAGACTGTTGGAAATATGCCCTAGAGGCAATAATAAAATGGTTATTATTATATTTCCTTAATCATGATAAATGTTTATTATTCATGCTAGAATTTTATTGACCGGAAACTTAAATACATGTGTGGATACATAAACAAATACCGTGTCCCTAGTGAGCCTCTACTAGACTAGCTCGTTGATCAAAGATGGTTAAGATTTCCTAACCATAGACATGAGTTGCCACTTGATGACGGGATCACATCATTAGGAGAATGATGTGATGGACAAGACCCATCCGTTAGCATAGCATTTGATCGTTAAGTTTTTGCTACTGCTTTCTTAATGTCAAATACATATTCCTTCGACCATGAGATCATGAAACTCCCGAATACCAGAGGAATACCTTGTGTGCTATCAAACGTCACAACGTAACTGGGTGATCATAAATGTGCACTACAGGTATCTCCGAAGGTGTCTGTTGAGTTGGCGTGAATCGAGATTGGGATTTATCACTCCATATGACAGAGAGGTATCTCTGGGCCCTCTCGGTAATACAGCATCACAAGAAGCTTGCAAGCAAAGTGACTATGGAGTTAGTTACAAGATGATGTATTATGGAACGAGTAAAGAGACTTGCCGGCAACAAGATTGAACTAGGTATGGAGATAGCGACGATCGAATCTCGGGCAAGTAACATACCCGCAGACAAACGAAACTACGTATGTTGTCATAAAGGTTTGACCGGTAAAGATCTTCATAGAATATGTAGGAACCAATATGGGCATCTAGGTCCCGCTATTGGTTATTGACCGGAGAAGCGTCTCGGTCATGTCTACATCATTCTCGAACCTATATGGTCCGCATGCTTAACGTTCGTTGACGATATAGTATTGTATGAGTTCTGTATATTGGTGACCGAATGTTGTTGGGAGTCCCGGATGAGATCACGAACATGACGAGGAGCTCCGGAATGGTCCGGAGATATAGATTGATATATAGGATGATAGTATTTGGTCTACAGAAAGGTTTTGGAATGCACCGGATAATTATCGGATCACCGGAAGGGGTTCCGGGAGGCCACTGGAGCATATTGGGCCAAACGGGCCAACGAGGTAGAGCACACCAGCCCACATGGGGCTGGAACGCCCCCACCTCATGGCAGCCAGCCCTAGGGAAGGATGGAAGAGGGTCAGCCCCCTCTTTCCTTCTCTTCCACATGCTGGGACTGGGAAAGGAAAGGGGGGGGGGGCGCCTCCCCTCCTGCCTTCCCCCCACGCGCTAAGAAGGAAAGGAGGGCGGCCAGGGCAGGCGCCTAGGGCAGTCGCCGACCCCCTTGGGCGCGCCCTAGGCAGCCTCCCCTCCCCCCTCCACCTATATATATATGAGAGGAGGGGAGGGGACAACAGAGACCACAAATCCCCAAGCCGTGTGTGGCACCCCCTCTCCCTCTAGTTCGTCCTCCGTCCTAAACCGTTGAGCTTGGCGAAGCCCTGCGAAACAGTTTCACCACCACCGGCACCACGCCGTCGTGCTGCCGCAACTCATCTACTACTTCACCTCTCTTGCTGGATCGAGAAGGCGAGGACGTCATCGAACTGAACATGTGCTGAACGCGGAGGTGCCGTGCGTTCGGTGCTTGATCGGAACGGATCGTGAAGGTGTACGACTACATCAACTGCGTTGATAAACGCTTCCGCTTAGCGATCTACAAGGGTATGTAGATGCTCTCCGGCTCTCGTAGCTATGCATCTCCATGGATAGATCTTGCGTGTGCGTAGAATTTTTTTGTTTTTCATGCAAAGTTCCCCAACAGTGGTATCAGAGCCAGGTCTTGCGTAGATGATATGCACGAGCAGAGCATAAAGAAGTTGTGGGCGGTGATGTTCATATTGCTTACCACTAATGTCTTATTTTGATTCGGCGGTATTGTGGGATGAAGCGGCTCGGACCAACCTTACATGTCCACGTACATGAGACCGGTTCCACCGAATAACATGCAACTTGTGTTGCATAAAGGTGGCTGGCGGGTGTCTGTCTCTCCCACTTTAGTTCAATCGAATTTGACTACGGCGGTCCTTCCAGAAGGTTAAAACAGCAACTTGATAATCACCGTTGTGGTTATGCGTAGGTAAGAACGGTTCTTGCTAGTTGCCCATAGCAGCCACGTAAAACTTGCAACAACAAAGTAGCGGACGTCTAACTTATTTTTGCAGGGTATGTTGTGATGTGATATGGTCAAGACGTGATTTGATATATGTTGATGTATGAGATGATCATGTTTTGTAAAACCGGCAGGAGCCTTAGGGTTGTCTTTAAAGTATTGTATGACCTGCGTGTCAATCACTAAGCGTTATGTAATTGCTTTACTTTATCGCTATGCATTAACATAGTTGTAGAAGCAATAGTTGGCGAGACGACCCCGACGCAACGATGGAGATCAAGGTGTCGCGTCGGTGACGATGGAGATCATGCCGTTGCTTGGAGATGGAGATCAAAAGCACAAGATGATGATGGCCATATCATGTCACATATTTTTGCATGTGATGTTTATCCTTTATGCATCTTATTTTGCTTAGAACGACGGTAGCATTATAAGATGATCCCTTCACTTAATTTCAAGATAAAAGTGTTCTCCCTGAGTATGCACTGTTGCTAAAGTTCATCGTTTGGAAGCACCTCGTGATGATCGGGTGTGATAGACTCTATGTTCGCATACAACGGGTGTAAGCCAGTTTTACACATTCATAATACTTGGGTTAAACTTGACGAGCCTAGAACGTACAGACATGATCTTAGGAACACTGGAGACCGAAAGGTCGAACGTGAGTCATATAGTAGATATGATCAACATAGAGATGTTCACCATTGAAGACTACCCCGATCGGACATGGATTAGTTGATTTGGATTATGTATCACTTAGACAACTTGAGGGATGTTGATTTAAGTGGGAGTTCATTAATAATTTGATTATTTGAACTAAAATTTATCATGAACTTAGTCTTAATAGTTTATGCATATCTATGTTGTAAATCAATGGCCTGTGCTACCGTTTCCTTGAATTTTAATGCGTTCCTAGAGAAAGCTAAGTTGAAAGATGATGGTAGCAACTACACGGACTGGGTCCGTAATTTGAGGATTATTCTCGTTGCAGCACAGAAGAATTATGTTCTTGATGCACCGCTAGGTGACAGACCTGCTGCAGGAGCTGATGCAGACGTTGTGAACGCCTGGCATGCTCGATCTGATGACTACTCGATAGTTCAGCGTGCCATGCTTTACGGCTTGGAACCGGGACTTCAAAAGCGTTTTGAACGCCACGGAGCATATGAGATGTTCCAAGAGCCGAAGTTAATATTTCAAGCAAATGCCGAGTTGAGAGATATGAAGTCCCCAACAATTTCTTTAGCTGTAAGATGGAGGAGAACAGTTCTGTTTGTGACGACCTCGGCTTAATCGTGCACTAATCATACACGCAAATGCACAGGATCAAGCCTAAGGACTCACTTGAAGATATCACAACACAACTCTAAAACATAAATAAAGTCATACAAGCTTTATATTACAAGCCAGGGCCTCGAAGGCTCGAATACATAGCTCGATGGCATACAAGTGTCAGTGGAAGCATCAGATATCTGGGTACAGATATATTACAGAAATAGAGATAAGCCTTTTAGGAAGGCGGGGAAAAATAAAATACTACGATCGAAAGGCGTAGGCCTCCTGCCTAGGACCCTCCGAATCCTACTCCTGGTCGTCTATCGGCTCCTCGTAGTAGTACTCGTCAGGAGGGTAGTAGTAGTAGCCGTAGTCGTCGACAGGGGCAGCTAACTCAGGGGCTCCGTCATCTGGCGGCGTCAATTGGATATGGGGAGAAAAAGAAAATAAAAAAACGTGAGTACTCATCCGAAGTACTCAGCAAGCAAGGATCTACACTACATATGCAACATTTTCAAAGGAGGGCTGTATATATGGATTGGGCTGCAGAAATGCCAGAATAGAGGGGAAAGCCTAGTCCTATTGAAGACTAGCATCTTCAAGCATCTTCATCAGTCTTGCAGCATAAGGAGAGTGCAGAATAACATAATGTAAAGTAGTAGTAGTGTCATCAACCTCGGCCAGAGATCCTTCCTCGACTCCCTGCGAGAAAGCAATCCCAGAGCCATACTATTTATTTCATCTCAAGTCCATAGTTCTAGTTGTACCGATCGGGATACAACTCCGAGTGTCCGTTACCGTAGGACAGGCTATCGATAGATTAATTCTTCCCTGCAGGGGTGCACCAACTTACCCACCACGCTCGCTTAACTCCGGCCGGACACACTTTTCTGGGTCATGCCCGGCCTCGGCCAAACGATATGCCGCAACCCGACCGAATACTTAACAGAGAGGTCAGCACACCGGACTAACCTATGCCCCTAGGGGTCTTGGGCCTTCGCCCCGGGAACTCCTGCGCGTTGCGTGGGTGGCCAGAAGCAGACCTAGCAACCCCTTAATACAAGCGCTGTTGCGTAAGCAGTCCAATCCAGCGCGCGCCGCTCAGTCGCTGACGTCTATTAAGCTTCGGCTAAAGTATACGACGCAGAACGCCCATACTATGCCCACGTGATGGTTAGTGCTATCAGGCCAGAGGCCCCTCGGATCAAATATCCAAACCATTAGTGGATTAGGAGCGCGCGGTAATGAGCAGAGACTCACGATCGATGTGACCCCGTCACCCCGTCTCGAGGACTTGCGGCAAGGGCTAAGAATGCCCGACCACGCCTCGTAGTTATCTCGCGGGCACCTCTCAGGTCAACCCGACTCCACATCACTTCGCATTCATGCTCGCGCGGGTACCCCTCAGGGCCGACCCGTCTTTAGTATCATGGTTCAGTGTTCAGTCATAGTAACCAAAGTCTCCGTGTGTCTGACACCAAGGGGGAACCCTGAGGAATCACCCCCGATGGAATCCCACTCGATGCTATCATCAAGGTGAACGAAGGAGGAATCACCCTCGAGGTCCACACTTGAGGTGTTGCACGATGTCGTCAGTATCGGGGGTGGTGTAGGAGGAATCACCCTCGCTTACCACGACCGATTAACTAACCTACAAGGTTAACATCAGAAGTGCTGATGAGGTATCACACTCGGCACTCGATAGTAACCCAGTAGTGTCGAGCAATTTAAGGGGGAAGTGACATGCGGTGCCAGGGTCTGATCTTCGATCCCGTTGCTCGGGTCTTCAGAGAGTCCAGCGGGGCAGTCGGGACAAGTGGGTCTCTGATAGGGCTCTATCCATCCTATACTAAACAGTTTAAGATAACAGGAAAGTATCAACAGCAGGTTACAAGTAAACAGGCTATGCAGTAGATATAGGATAACAGTAGCAGCAGTAACTTCTAATGCAAGCATAAGAGAGAAGAGAGTGGGCGATATCGGAATGCTCAAAAGGGGGTGCTTGCCTGTAAGCTCTGGGGCAAGTGGCTGGTCGTCGGGGACGTAGTCGTACTCCGGAGCGGCGTCTGCCTCAGGAGCTACGTCGACGTCGGGGTCTACCGAGAGTGAAGAGGGGGAAGAAACAAGTAAATACACAGCAACGATGCAACACAGGGCACGATACGACTGTGATGCAGTGCAGGGGTGCCTGAAGTATGCCTAAGTCATTTTTAGTTACTATAAGATTAACGTGGGATTTCTTAATCGGAGTGTGTGCACTATTCATATGCCGGAATTGGGCTCGGAGTTACGAGTTCTTCTACGTAGGGGGTTCCGACAAAGTAACAGACGACATGATCAGATTCGTCTCGTCGTTCTGAGCAAGTTTCATGTTTTAAGTTTTTCGATCTGAGCTACGGTTTAAAAGTTATTAATTTTCGAAGTTTAAATGATTTTCTGGAATTATTTTTATTAACAGAAATGATTTATCACATCAGCATGATGTCACTGTGACGTCAGCAGTCAACAGAGATGCTGACCTGGTCAAACCTGACATGTGGGTCCAGTGGGACCCACATGTCAGCCTCTGTTATTTAATAGTAAGTTAAATTAAATTAACTAAGCTAATTAGGGGTGTGGGCCCTGGGTGTCAGTGAGAAATTAGACTAATCTTGATTAGTTTTAATTAAAATCAGTTAATTAGTTTAATTAACCGAGCGGGCCCACACGTCAGCGACTCAGATGAACAGGGCGAGTGCGTTCACCAGGTCACGGGGCCCATCGGGCCCACCCGTCAGCCTCACAGAGGAGGCCACGTGGGCGCCATGTCGGAGCGGCCGGCGGCGAGGCTCCGTCGAGCCCAAAACACGGCGGAGGGCCATTGCCCTCATCGGGATTCGTCGCCCGGCGTCCATTTGGCGCGCGGGTGGCACCGTTCGAACGGGCACTCAAAGCCGCGTCGAATTGTGGCTGTGGCTTGGCCGGAAGTGGCCGGAAATGGCAACGACGAGAGGCGGAGGCGGCGACCGGAATCGGGCTCGGGCGAAAACTAAGCTAGAGGCGTCGGGAAGCTGCGTGCGTGCGTGCGTTCGACTACTGGGAGCTCCAGGAGCTTGGTAGCGAGCTCTAACGTGAGCTGCAGAGACAGTGGCCTCGACGGCGAGCTCGATGGCGGCGGCAGGTTCGGCCATGACGAATGCAGCAGCTGCGAGACGCGCGCGCACTCAGAGAGAGAGGGGAAAGAGGCAGAGCTCACCGAGGAGGCACACGGTGGCCCGGTGTAAGCTTAGGAGCAGCAGGCAAAGCGAATCGACGGCGGCGAGCCTCGGCGGTCAGAGATTGAAGACGACCCCGTCTTGACGTTGCGGCGGCGCTGAGCTCGTTCCAGCGGCTGGGGGCGACAGGGCGGTCGACGTAGAAGCTCAGGGACACTCTGACGCGGTTTAGGAAGGACGGTGGCCACGGCTATGGTGCGGCCATGGCGGCGGTGGTGCTCAGTGGCCGTGGATCTGGAGGGGAAAAGGAGAGGAGAGGGCAAGCGAGGCGATGGAGGAGTGGATAAGGGCGACGACGGAGAGGGCAGGGGTGGTTCTTATCCCCTCAGCCAGCTGCGGGCGTCGCCGTGTCGGCGCTGGAGCGGCGAGCGCGCGCTCGACCAGGGAGGGGATGACACGCGAAGGAGAGAGAGAGTTGGGCCAGGTGGGCTGGGCTCTAGGCACTATGCACTTAAGCTAGTGCACAGTGGCCTTTTCTTATTTTCCCTTTTCTGTTTTCTATTTTGTGTTTTTCTTTTATTTCTTTTTCTGTTTTGTATTAGTTAGGACACTTTTGCACTTTTGTAAAATATGAGACTAGGCCCAAATATTACCATGCAATATTCCTTGTCACCAAAAACTTGTTTGAGCAGATTTGGATTTCATTTGAATTTGAAATAAATTTAATTAGGTTAAATAATTCTGTTTTGGTGCTGTTTCATGTGGTTTGAACCATTTAACTAGTTCCAATTCCATTGGTTATATTTTTATGAGTGCTTCTGGAATATTTGCTATTTAGTGAACATTTTTACAACAATGTTTGAGCAAATTTATTTTGCACTTTTGAATTTGAGTTGATTTTCAGAATGGAGTTTGAATTGTTTTGGTTAACCACTATGTTTAAGCACTGCAAATGTTATGACTTGGCATTATTAGCAGTAGATCACAGTGACTAATACACAGGGGTGTTACACTGTCAGTGAACACATACTTAGAATGTCTGGGTACCACAACCACTTGACTCAGTTGGGGAATTGATCTTCCAGCTGAGAGTGTTATTGATAGAGTTCTTCACTCACTGCCACCAAGCTATAAAGGCTTCGTGATGAACTATAATATGCAAGGGAGGCGTGCATCAGCGAAACCATGACCCCAAATAGGATAGACCGACTTACAGGGTGCTGCTTATTACACTTGTACACACGGGCTGACTGGATTGTCCATGAATCTAGCAAAACTCGTGAATCTGGATCAAACATAACACATCTATCTCGATCTTGAATTGCGCGCATGTTTGTGCAAACATAAAACCACTTCTCGAGTGTACAATGGCAAGGTGGTTGTGGTGCTGGTGGTGAGGGCAGATGGTCTTGGTGAGCTCTGGTTTGGTCCGGTGGCTGCGGTCCTCCCCTTTCGGTCGTGTCTCCGGTGGCGACTTCGCCCTTCTGCAGCTTCCTGATGTGCTTCGTGTTTGGGCATCGACGATTCCTCTGCTATGGGTGCACTGACGGGCGGGACCTTGATGTTGTAGCTTCTGCTTGGTGCTTCCTTGTCGATTGCTTACCTTCCTCACCTTGTACCTGCCGTTTGGGGGTTGCATCACTTGTTTCTTCTTCTTTTTGGTTTGCTTGTGCTGTTGATTGTATCTTGGCCGGTTGTTGGCCTTGTTAATTCAAAGCCAGGTTATGTCCAAGTCCTACTCGGGCTTGGTCGAGCGTTTTCTCTAAAAAAGGTGTGTCTGGGCACTTGTTGATGGTGAACTGGCAGAACACCAGTGCGAATGACAGAACTGAGCGCGAAGCAATCGTTGTTCTCGACGATCGATATGCTCTCACATGAATCTTTTGTCAGGCTATCAATGACACTGTGGGTAATTTGGTGGTCAATGAGAAAGGTGATCCATGAGGAGATATACCAGACACCTTCGATGACCCATCTGTTTATAAACAAACTTATATCTGATCTTGAGATAGTCCCGGTGAGAGGAACCACGACTCATGTTACACCAAGAAATGTACATGCAAGAGCAAAAGCACCACTGCCGGGTTATGCTAAGATCCATGTGGACGCTAATGTAGCACGATCTAGCTCGGGTGGCTCGGCAGCAGCGGTGTGCCGAGACGCATAAGGTCTATTCATGGGCAATTCGGCCTTAGTTGCTTGTGGAATCTCTGATGATACCACGCCGGAAGCAATTGCATGTCGAGAGGCCCTGTGGCTTGCGAAAGATTTGGTACTCCAAAATTTTGTTGTTGAATCGGAATCGAAGCAGGAGGTTATCAAGAATATAAATGAAGGCACTAGCAGTAGCTATGGTAGTATTGTCAGGGAGATCAAGCAGCGAGCGTCCAATTTTAACTGCAAATTTACTTTTAAAGGAAGAGGGGCGAATACAGAAGCAGATAGTCTAGCTAAAATTTAAAATTCTTTGGATGAGGGGCGCCATGTTTGGTTTCACCCTCACGATTCATATTGTATCCCACTTCTATGGCTTTTGATTAATAATACTTAGTCCCCCACCCCCCTCCCCCCTAAAAAAACGCAACTCCACTACAATTCTCTAAATTATGCCAAAGACAATCGCACACAGATCTGGAAGTTCGAATCGTTTAATTTCATCCACACACCATCGATACGACTTCACCGTAGCACAGAAAAAAAATTGACAGTGTGTTGGCGACGTTGATGCCGGTAATAACTTATCCGGTTGGCTCAGGGGGCTTGCTTGTCTCTGCCTTGTTGGGTCCTCTTTGGTAAGTACAAAAAAAAAAATGACTACTCCCTCAGATCCATATTAGTTGTCGTTGGTTTAGTATAAAGTTAGAGTAGGTTTTTCTTCTTCGTAAATTAAGGATGCAAGTTAACGTACAACGTTTACACTCTTTTTTTCTGTCCAGGTGAGCCGGTGGCAGCGTACTGCGACGAAGAGCACTCATGCTGCGAGGCGCCTTCGTGCTACAAGGGTGACGACGCCACGCTGGTGTGCTTTCAGTCATGCTTGTGGGGAGGAGGATGCCGGGTGCTGCTGTACTGCAAGGATCAGATGGCTGGCGATGCGCATATCAGAAGGTGGGCGAGCCGACTGATTTCTCACCAAAATCAGCCGACTGACTTAGCATCCGTTCAGGAAAAAAATGCATAATGATGCCCATTATACCCCACTAGTGCACCGATAATCCTTGTACTTGCCTTTATTTCATACCATAATAAGAGTTATAAAATGGTGATCGGAACAGAGACTTCCAACAGAGCGGGCGTAGGACAGTTAAGACATAATAAAAATCGCAAACCATGACCAAAAGACAGACGACAATGGCACGGCAAGGACAGGCTCGAGGAATAGCCTCGGACTCGGAGGATAATACTTCAAGGGTTCAGGCCCTCCGGCTCATCCCAAGGAAGACGTCGGTGAGAACCGTCTTGGACTGCAGTGACGCCTTCAGTATCTGGAGACCCTGCAAACGCACATAATATCAAAGAAGATATCAATTCAACTGCGATATGTATAGCAGATTAGACGTAAGTATATAGTTACACCGGCCGCTACCTCAGCGTAGCCCAGTTGGACCGTCTTCTCCTGGAGAGAGCCGATGTCCCTGATGCCAAACGCGTTGAGCATGGTGATCCCGGAAATGGTGGACATGGGAGCAACCGTGAGGTCGTCCATCACCGTGTAAGTCACGATCCCCTGCACGAACCCGTCGCGGGTCGCGTAGCCGCGACTGCTGTACTGGTAATACCCAGAGGACCCCGTCGACGACGACGACGCGTCGGTAAGCAGAAGTTTGCCGCTCTCGCAGCCACCCGCGGGCGCGAGCAGGGACTCCTTGGCGTCGTTCCGGAGGATGTACGTGTCGTCGAGCTTCTCGACGCTCCGGTACAGGTTCCCGACGCAGCCTACCATGAAGTCGGAGGTGAGCAGCTTGACGATCGTGCCCACCGGTTCGTGCGCTTGGTTGCCCTGGTTCTCCTCGGCCCCCCTAATGTCCATGTGGGACCTCAAATTTTTAATTATTTGAAGATTGCTCACCGCGTTTGCCACGCAGTCATGTGGGACCTCATTGACCTGTAGGAGCTGCACCGTCACTGCAGAATTACAGGCCTTTTATAGGCTCCTTCCAAACAAGTTATCGCGCCCCCCCCCCCCCCCCCCCCAAACACCCCCACCCCCCTAATTCTAAGGGGTGGCCCCTCCTCCCTCCTTAATCTTCAATAAAAAAAAATCACCACATAACTACCACCCGTAACCCCCCCGTAATCCATCCCGTGACTCTAGCATTACCCGTCACCCACTCGACATCGCCTGTTTACTCCACCCGCTCCTCTTCTCGGGCCACAGCGAGCCATCCACCTCCATCCCACACCTGTTGCCGCTCTCCCTTTTAATCCCCTCCCTCAACTCAAAACATATTTTAGCTCTACTTTATAAATAAAGCACCAATACAAGTTTATACAACAAGATAATACAAGTGCATAAGAAAGAAAGAAATAGTCTACTAGGGCTGCACCACAAGAATATGTGTGAAGCAGGTATTCTGCAATTTGTATCACAGGGACGAGATAGAAAAAAGAAAGGAAAACCTACAAAACCCATATTTACGAAAGCGCAATATGCCATTCTTCTCGATGGCGGCGCCGGCCTCTCCCTCCTCCTCCCCGCAGTGGCAAGCATCTCCCCTCTCTTCACTGTTGCCTTTTGGGTGAACTGCCATGCTGTGATGCCTGGATCGACAAGGTGGTGAGGTGCAGAGTGCATGCCATGTGCTGGTGCCACCAAACTCTTGCAGCTTCTCTTCCTCTGTCGGTGGTGACTGCAGCTTGATGGGTGATCACGAACGTGCCGCCAGAGGAGGGCGCTTTGTAGGAGTGCGCGCACGATCACGTCTGCGCTGGCTTACGCGGTGCCGGAGTGGATCCTCGTCAGGCAGCTGTAACGTAGGTTAGATGTGGCGGAGGTGGCGGCCTCCATGAGTTACTACGGCTCGTGCGTCGAATGTCGTTAGGACTTGGCGACACCAACAAGGCCAACGGCGGAGCTAATGGTGTGGGAAACTTCCACACAAATGGTGTCCGCATCAAAATCTTGGGAGCATCTCCGTCTGCTAGGTGCCGGATAGGTTAGGTGGTTGTCGGCGAGCATGCCGCTCCCGACACATGATGGGGCAGCGGTGCATGGGTGGCTCCCCATTGGCATCAAGGATGGAGGCATCCTCCTCTCTTCATAGGAAGGACTTTCGGGCAATGACTCTGGGGTTATGGTGGATGCTGCAGGTTAGTTCACACCTGTGTGAAGTGGCAGTGGCTCGTTCTGCACCCCTGCATGGTCGGCCTCCTGACGGCCAAGGTGATGGTCTTTGGTGGGCATACGTCACATCCATTTTTCTAGGGCCACTTTGGCCTAGTATGGAGTAGTAGCAGTCATTACGGTTGAATGATCCCTTGTCAAGATGACATTTGGAACACACTTCATGTCCTGGGTGAAAACTCTTGCTCTATACTTTGCTGGTCGGGCTTAGCAGCGACGAACTTGCATCGTTATCTTGTTGAAGATGTTGTCTCTGTGAAGACGGGGGCGTCAAGGCCTTTATCTTGCAGAGGAGGTCGAGATAGTCGTAGGCGTAACATTCATATCTTGTAATGGTTCTATCATAGTTGCTTTTGTTATGTACCCCACTTGTTGATGACTTTGTTAGCTTTTTTTAATCTTGATTCACATGTATCTGCATATTAGTTTGCTTGTTCATGCATATAGGTAGTTGTAGCAGGTAGAGCCTCGGAGAATATGCAGGAGGTGAGATGCGAGGCGCCGTGAGATGTGGTGCATGGCGAGATGCCGAACGGTGGCGAGAGGCTGCTGTGTATGCATGTCCGAGGTTGTTAGCTGCTGCTGCATGAGTGGCCGGGTCGTGTGGTTCCTAGAGTGATTCTAGGAGTAGATCAGGTCATTAGTTAGTGGTGTGAGTGCGTGCATGCATGCAGTTAGTGGGCGAGTGTGTGGCCCGGCTGTGTGGGCGTGAGTCTACTTAAGCACTTGTACACATGTTTGCTTTGAGCAGAGAATATAGAGAAGGAAAAGAGCCAGGCTGTGTGAAACAGCAGCTCGACAAACTCCTGTGTCTTCATGTTCTTGCGTGAGCTGTGAGAGGCAGCCGTCCAAGATAGAAGAAGAGCGGCACTGCGAGGAGGCGGCGCCAACATTTGGTATACAGAGCTACGGTTTGATCCGTCCTTGTGATGGCCGGCACCGAGGGAGATGATGCGTCCAAGGCTGCGGAGCTGGCCAAGGGGAAGCCGGGTGAGCCGGCGACTCCACCGAAGGCGCGGCTCACCGACGGCAACGGCAGCGGCGAGGTTCGCATCGTCGAGCACGTCGTCCGGCAAAGCTCGTCGATGGTGCAGCTTCCGGCGCTGACCCACACGAACTACACCGAGTGGGTGTAACACCCCCGGTGGTTTGCCACAGTAATCACCTTTTTTTATTATGCTATGTCATCATGATCAATAGTGCCTAAATATTAATCGGATCATACCTCATTTCAAAATTCAAATTCAAATGGAAATTCAAAACTAAAAGTGAAAATAAAAGTTGCCCAAATCAGAAACTAAATTGTTCATCAAATAGCAAGTAAATCAGAGACAATTCTAAAATTGAAACCAACATTATTGGAATTGGGTAAGTGACTCAAACATCCACAAACAGTGGCTGAAAGTAATATTTAATAACCTTTTAATTATTCTAAACCAAATATGAAATTATGTTTTGCCCAAACTAGTTTTTGGTGGTAGGATATAATGTGCTGTGATTTGTGGGCCAGCTCTCATATTTTACAAAACTCATTTGGTGTCCAAACATTTAGCCAAAGCACCAAAGGAAAGACAGAAGAAATGAAAAAAAAATGAAAAAGGACTAAAGAACTACTATGCACTCGGGCCTGCTCGCTACAGCCAGCGGCCCAGCCCACCCCGCGCTTCCTCCCACCTCTTACTGCTCACCTCCTGCCTCGTTGTCGAACACCTCGCGCGCGCGAGCCAGGCCTCCCCTCCGTGCGGTCGACAGCGCGCCCGCGCCCGCGCTGGGGATAAGAGCAGCTCCCCGCTCTCCCTGGCGAACCCTAGCCCTCATTCCCCCCCTTCCTCCCTCGTTCCCCACCTCGCCCGACGCCGCCATGATCGTCCTCCGCTGAAGCTAGCGGCCACCGGCCCCGCCTCGCCTCGTCGAAGTGTCCCTCGTCTCCGCCGTGGTCGACCGCGTCGTCTGCTGCCCTCTGGTGGAGCTGGGGAGCCCCACAGGCGTCGATCTTCTCCGCCCCCTTTGCTTCGGTCACCGGCACCTCTCCGACAATCCCCGCCGTTCTACTGCTACTAACCCGCCAACGGGCCTCCGTGCGCCTTCACTGTGAGCTCCTCCACCTCCCTTTTCCTCTCCTAGTGGTCGCGCACGCTCGCTAGCTAGCTGCTACGCTACGCCCGAACGTGCTGCCGCCGTTGAGCTCGCCGTCGTGGTCTCCATCACTGCCACGTGCGGCCGAGGCCAGCATCGAGCTCCTGGAGCTCGTGCGAGTCCGATGCCACCGCCCACGCGTCCCCGCGTGCCTCCCATGGCCATTTTCCCTGAGGCCAGAACTCCGGCGCCGCCGCGGTCGTCGTTGCGCTCAGCTCCGGCCGCCTCAACTCGCGCTAGCGCCATAGATCGACGCAGCGCATCACTCTCGTTCGAATAAGCCCAGAAGCGCGCGTTGTCGCGCCCCCTAGCGAGATCCCGTAGCTCGCCATGGTTCGGCTTCCGCCAATCTCGTCGCCGGCGAGCATTCCGGCCATCCCAGCTCCGGCCACCGCCTCCATTCAACGCTGAACGACCTTTCAAACGCGCCCAGCCGCGCTCGCTCCCGAGCCCTGTAGGCGAATTCCGGTGGGTCCCGTGCGTCGCCGCCGCGTTTTCTGGTCGCCGGCGTTGTTCCGACGACGGCGCCGACATGGCACAGGCGGGCCCCACCCCTGTGACACTGCTCGTGGGCCCAGTGAGTCCACCAGACAGGGTTGACTAGGTCAACCCTGCTGACTGGGCAGCGTGGGCCACTGACAGGTGGGCCCCGCGCTAATTTAACTAATTTTGGAAATAATTAAAATGTTAATTAAGTTAATTACTCACTGACATAGGGCCCCACCTAGATAATTAACCCTGTTAATTAGTTAGTTAGCCCACTGTCTATGACAGGTGGGTCCCGCAGGTCAGATTTGACCCTGGTCAGCCGACCGTTGACTGCTGACATCAGCTTTACGTCATGATGATGTCACCCTGTACTGTTCTGGATAATGTTGATTTTAAAATAATTAAATAAATTTCAGAAAATAATTAAAACTTTGCAAAATCATAGTAAATAATCCGTAGCTCAGATCGAAAAACTTTGTACATGAAAGTTGCTCAGAATTTCGAGACGAATCCGAATGCGCGGTCCGTTCATCCGTCACACGTCCCTAACTACCGAAAAATGGAACCGTTCCCCTCCAGTCATCTGTCTAACATATGTCCGGAACCGGGAAAACATTCCCGGATGGATTCCCCCTTCCTCGGTGTCGTGCAACCATATGTTAGGGCACACCCGGCACTGCGTATTGTCATGACATGCTCTTGTTTGCTTTATATTTACTGTTTCCTCCCCCTCTTCTCTCTCGTTAGACCCCGACGCAGTTCCCGGTACCGACGCAGCTCCGGAGCCTGACGCCACCGTTGACGATCCCTCTCTCTTGCCAGAGCAACCAGGCAAGCCCCCCCCCCTTTGATCATCCCGATATCGCCCATTCTATTTTCTCATGCTTGCATTAGAATTGCTGCTGCTACTGCTTTGCCTATTCTGATGCATAGCCTGTTTATTGTAACCTGCTGTTGATAATTACCTGCATATCCTAAACTGCTTAGTATACGCTGGGTAGAGACCTATCAGTGACCCCACTTATCCCGACTGCCCCGCGGGATTATCAGAAGACCCGATCAACGGGATTGAAGACCAGGCCCCGGCACCGCACATCACCCCCCCTTAGTTGTAACGACACTGCAGCGTTACTATCGAGTGCCGAGGGTGAAACCTCTTGTAGCACTTCTGATGTTAACTCTGTAGAGTAGCTATTCGGTCGTGGTCATCGAGGGTGATTCCTCCTTCACCGCTTCCGATAACGACGCCGTTGTACAACACCTCAAGTGTGAACCCAGCGAGGGTGATTCCTCCGAATTCACCTTGACAAATACATCGAGTAGGAATCCAACGAGGGTGATACCTCGGATTCCCTTGATGTTATGGACACACGGATACTTGGACTGTACTATTGTTACTTGGAAAGGCGGGTCGACCCTGAGGGGTTCCCGCGTGTGATGTGAAGACGGGTTGCCTGTATGGTGCCCGAGTGATGAATACGAGGCGTGGCCGGACAATCTTGGCCCTTGCCGCAAGTCCTCGAGACGGGGCGACGGGGTCACATCTTTCGTGAGTCTCTGCTCGTTACCGCAAGCCCAAGGTACTAACGGTTTGGATAATTGATACGAGTGGGCCTCTGGCCCGATAGCACTAACCATCACGCGGGAATAAATATGGGTACTCTACATCATGGTATCAGCCGAAAGCTTTGTCAGACGTCCAGTTCAGCATTGCGGCCGGGTCGGATCATGCCGTTGGCGCTGGTATCCACCCTACTCGCAACGACCCGGAGTGCACAGGGCGATGGCCCAAGACCCCTGAGTGCTTAGGATGTAGACCGGTGGGGACCTCTCTGCTGAGCTCTAGGTAGGGCTGCGGTGTGTCATTTGGCCGAGGTCGGGCATGACCCGGAAAAGTGTGTCCGGCCGGAGTTAAGCGAGCGTGGTGGGTAAGTTGGTTAACCCCTGCAGGGAAGAACTAAACTATGCATAGCCGGATCCTCGGTAACGGACACTCGGAGTTGTATCCTGATTGATACAATTAGAACTGGATACTTGGATACTATGGCTCTGGGATTGCTTCTCGCAGGGAGTCGAGAAGGGATCTCAGGACGAGGTTGATGACTATATGGCTCTGGGATTGCTTTCTTGCAAGGAGTCGAGAAAGGATCTCTGGGTGAGGTTGAGACTTAATAATACTACTACATTATATTGTACTGTTCTACTATCTTCTATTGCTGCAAGACCGCTGAAGATGCTAGTTTTCGATAGGACTAGGTTTTCCTCTCTATTCTGGCATTTCTGCAGCACAGTCCACATATACAGCCTTCCTTTGATAATGTTGCATATGTAGTGTAGATCCTTGCTTGCTGAGTACTTTTGAGTACTCTCGGTTGCTTTGCTTTCTTTTTCCCCCATATCCATTTGATGCGACCAGATGACGGAGCCCCGGATACAGTTGCCCCCGCCGACGATCGCTACTATCTTCCCGAGGGTGGATACAACTACGAGTTGGATGATGACCAGGAGTAGGTTCGGAGGGTCCCAGGCAGGAGGCCTGCGCCTTTCGATCGTAGTATTTTATTTTGCCCCGCCTTTCTAAAGGTCTTTCTGTTTCTCTTTTAATATCTGTACTCAGGTATCTAATGCTTCCGCTGACGCTTGTATGCCATCGAACTATGTATTCGAGCCCTCGAGGCCCTGGCTTGTAATATAAAGCTTGTATGACTTTATTTATATTTTAGAGTTGTGTTGTGATATCTTCCCGTGAGTCCTTAGGCTTGATCGTGTGCATTTGCGTGTATGATTAGTGCACGATTGAGTCGGGGGCGTCACAAGTTGGTATCAGAGCCGACTGACTGTAGGAACCCCCTTTCCAACTCCTTGGCCGAAGTTGAGTCTAGTACTTGAAAACCATTTTACTAACTTGGCTGTGTGGCTTACGGGCCCACGTCGCCAATTGGATGGTATTAGGATCTTTTATTCCTCGTCTTTACTCTGGAACTCTGATCTCTCTTCTATTCGGGTTAAATAAATTTTACTAACGCCGACACTTAGGATCTCGTAAATCCTGTCTACCCGGAGAGCTGGATATCTGTGCGATTTCCCTGTCATTGATCTGATTAGTCTGATAATCATTTTCCTTTCCGTTGTTTTGTTTAACCTTTCCCTTCGAGTTGTATAATACTTCTCATTGTCTTTTGACAACCCTGAATTTCCTCTGTTTCAGATGGATCGTTTGTTTCCACCACGCCCTACGACGCAGCTTGTGCTTCGCACTTGGGCTCGTGGTGTCCCTGGTTTTCCAGCTGTCCTGATCGCCCTCCTGACCAGGCTGGGCTACCACTGGTACCCCGAGTACATGGTCTACGAGGATTACCGCGAGTTCAACCAGGAGTAGTACCATGCTGATGTTCGTATCTATGATCAGCGCGATGACTCAGACACTGAGCTGCATCTTTTCCACGGTATCGGCGTGAAGATTGAGATGGCAGTACATGATGCCGCCTACTCTGCTGTCGCACGTCTCCGAGGAGAGTTCAGCGATAGCCTGGATGCCTCTGAGTTCCGATACATTCTGTATGCCCCTGCTGGAGATTCTACTGGATACTACACAGCTATCTGTGCCCCATGCGAGCGTTGTCGATACGACCCGCACGTTCTGATTCAGTGCACTCAGGCTCTGGATCGCACTGTTCGGGCTCTTGCCGTCGAGTTGGTTGCCACTCGAGCACGCCTCTACGATGCTATGACGCAGTTGCTACCAACTGTTCATGCAGGGATACATCCAGAGTACATCCTTTACCCGAGCAGGACTCAGATGTATGCTGGTATTGATTGGCCTGCTGTTGGAGGTCACACACCTGTACGTGGACCTCTTCTTACAGCTCAAGACCAGGTTCTGCATCAGAGTGCACATGGAGCATAGGATCCTTCCGCGATGAACGCTCGTCGTCCGCACGTGCAGCTACCCCATTTCAGTGGATCTTCCCGACGTTGATGTAGCCTTTGCTATATCTCGTGGTGTACTTCTTTACCGCGTGCCTGCGCGCCGCCTACCTTATCTAGCTTTTGAGTTTGCGCCATTATGCTATTCGCATGTACCCGAATCTGTGTATGGATCTGTATGTCTTAATTGACTACTGTTAAGTATCTAGTACACTGCTTAATTATTGTCGTGTTACATCATGCTTGTCGCTAAACACCCGCAACCGCTTTTACTGAACTACCCCTGTTGAAACTTAGCAGGATGGTTAGACCAGGTGGTCGTGGTCGTGCCCCTGAACGCGCACCACCGCCAGATTATATGGCAGCTATGATGCAACAATTCGAGCTCAACTGCCAGTTCATGACTGGGATTATGGCTCAGTTCACACATCTGAACAACCAGAACCAGAACCATCCTTCAATAACTCTACCGGAATTTATGCGTCTTAACCCCACTCAGTTCCGCAACTCTGAGAAGCCACTGGATGCTGATGACTGCATTCACGATATCACTCACGAGAGGGAGTCTGCAAATGTCTCCCCTGCCAACTTTGTCGCCTTCGCTTCCTTTTTCTTAAAGGGTCCCGCTGCACAATGGTGGGACACCCACAAACGTACACTGCCTGCTGGGACAGCCGTTAATTGGCCTGAGTTCCAGGCTACCATTCGTGCCCGATATATTCCTCAAGGAATCATGGACCGGATGAAAACCCAGTTTCGCAACCTCACTCAGGGTAACAAGACTATCGAAGCTTATCAGCGGGAATTTCTTGACCTCTCCCGCTATGCTGAAGAAGACATCGCCACAGATGCCCATAGACAAGAGAAGTTCCGCAATGGACTCCACCCAGACATCGAGCTTGCACTTGCTGCTCAAGACTTCAACGACTTTTCTACTCTTGTGAACAAGGCTATTCTGGTTGAGACCGCTCAAATGAAGCATAAGGACTCGCAGAAGCGCTATCGTGATGTTGGCTCATCTTCGGGCTCAACACAGAAGCGAAAAACATATGGTCGTGGGCACGCTTACAACATTGATATTAAACAAGTCCTGGATCAACCTGCCACCGAAATGGGTACCCTTCTCGCTAACTCAGTACCTGCTTCTGTTTTATTTAATTCAGCAGCATCAAATTCATTCATCTCTGAAAATTTTGCATTCATGCATGACCTTCATTATGAGGAAATGCATACTCCGTTAGTCATCCGGGCTAGCGAATTACCGTGCCCAGATAACTCCAAAATAAATGCTTTGAATGCGTGGGACGCTTCTCTGCTTGAGGGGATCGAAAACGTTCCAGCCGTTCGAGATTTTTCCGAACGTTTCCTCGGAAGAACTTCCAAGGATACCCTGATTTCTTTCAGTCTCCCTTTTAATTCTCGGGATGAGAATTCTTATTAGTGGAGGAGATTTGTAACACCCCCAGTGGTTTGCCACAGTAATCACCCTTTTTTATTATGCCATGTCATCATGATCAACAGTGCCTAAATATTAATTGGATCATATCTCATTTCAAAATTCAAATTCAAATGGAAATTCAAAACTAAAAGTAAAAATAAAAGTGGCCCAAATCAGAAACTAAATTGTTCATCAAATAGCAAGTAAATCAGAGACAATTCTAAAATTTAAACCAATATTATTGGAATTGGGTAAGTGACTCAAACATCCACAAACAGTGGCTGAAAGTAATATTTAATAACCTTTTAATTATTCTAAACAAAATATGAAATTATGTTTTGCCCAAACTAGTTTTTGGTGGTAGGATATAATGTGCTGTGATTTGTGGGCCAGCTCTCATATTTTACAAAACTCATTTGGTGCCCAAACATTTAGCCAAAGCAGCAAAGGAAAGAAACAGAAATGGAAAAAACTGAAAAAGGACTAAAGAACTACTGTGCACTCGGGCCTGCTCGCTACAGCCAGCGGCCCAGCCCACCCCGCGCTTCCTCCCACCTCTTACTGCTCACCTCCTGCCTCGTTGTCGAACACCTCGCGCGCGCGAGCCAGGCCCCCCTTCGTGCGGTCGACAGCGCGCCCGCGCCCGCGCTGGGGATAAGAGCAGCTCCCCGCTCTCCCTGGCGAACCCTAGCCCTCATTTCCCCCCTTCCTTCCTCGTTCCCCACCTCACCCGACGCCGCCATGATCGGCCTCTGCTTAAGCTCGCGGCCACCGGCCCCGCCTTGCCTCGTCGAAGTGTCCCTCGTCTCTGCCGTGGTCGACCGCGTTGTCTGCTGCCCTCTGGTGGAGCTGGGGAGCCCCACAGGCGTCGATCTTCTCCGCCCCCTTTGCTTCGGTCACCAGCGCCTCTCCGACGATCCCCGCCGTTCTACTGCTACTAACCCGCCAACGGGCCTCCGCGCGCCTTCACTGTGAGCTCCTCCACCTCCCTTTTCCTCTCCTAGTGGCCGTGCACGCTCTCTAGCTAGCTGCTACGCTACGCCCAAACGTGTTGCCGCCGTTGAGCTCGCCGTTGTGGTCTCCGTCACTGCCACGTGCGGCCGAGGCCAGCATCGAGCTCCTTGAGCTCGTGCGAGTCCGATGCCACCGTCCACGCGTCCCCGCATGCCTCCCATGGCCATTTTCCCCGAGGCCAGAACTCCGGCGCCGCCGCGGTCGTCGTTGCGCTCAGCTCCGGCCGCCTCAACTCGCGGTAGCGCCATAGATCGACGCAGCGCATCAGTCTCGTTCGAATAAGCCCAGAAGCGCGCGTTGTCACGCCCCCTAGCGAGATCCCGTAGCTCGCCATGGTTCGGCTTCCACCAATCTCGTCGTCGGCGAGCATTCCGGCCATCCCAGCTCCGGCCACCGCCTCCATTCGACGCGGCGCTGAACGACCTTTCGAACGCGCCCAGCCGCGCTCGCTCCCGAGCCCTGTAGGCGAATTTTCCTGCGGGTCCCGTGCGTCGCCGCCGCGTTTTCTGGTCACCGGCGTCATTCCGGCGACGGCGCCGACGTGGCACAGGCGGGCCCCGCCCCTGTGACACTGCTCATGGGCCCAGCGGGTCCACCAGACAGGGTTGACTAGGTCAACCCTGCTGACTGGGCAGCGTGGGCCACTGACAGGTGGGCCCCGCGCTAATTTAACTAATTTTGGAAATAATTAAAATGTTAATTAAGTTAATTACTCACTGACATAGGGCCCCACCTAGATAATTAACCCTGTTAATTAGTTAGATAGCCCACTGTCTATGACAGATGGGTCCCGCAGGTCAGATTTGACCCTGGTCAGCCGACCGTTGACTACTGACGTCAGCTTTACATCACGATGACGTCACCCTGTACTGTTCTGGATAATGTTGATTTTAAAATGATTAAACAAATTTCAGAAAATAATTAAAACTTTACAAAATCATAGTAAATAATCCGTAGCTCAGATCGAAAAACTTTGTACATGAAAGTTGCTCAGAATTTTGAGACGGATCCGATTACGTGGTCCGTTCGTCCGTCACACGTCACTAACTACCCGAAAATGGAACCGTTCCCCTCCGGTCATCTGTCTGACATATGTCCGGAACCGGAAAAACATTCCCGGATGGATTCCCCCTTCCTCGGTGTCATGCAACCATACGTTAGGGCACACCCGGCACTACGTATTGTCATGACATGCTCTTGTTTGCTTTATATTTACTGTTTCCTTCCCCTTTTCTCTCTCGTTAGACCCCGACGCAGTTCCCGGTACCGACGCACCTCCGGAGCCCGACGCCACCGTTGACGATCCCTCTCTCTTGCCAGAGCAACCAGGCAAGCCCCCCCTTTGATCATCCCGATATCGCCCATTCTATTTTCTCATGCTTGCATTAGAATTGCTGCTGCTACTGCTTTGCCTATTCTGATGCATAGCCTGTTTATTGTAACCTGCTGTTGACAATTACCTGCATATCCTAAACTGCTTAGTATACGCTGGGTAGAGACCTATCAGTGACCCCACTTATCCCGACTGCCCCGCGGGATTATCAAAAGACCCGATCAACGGGATTGAAGGCCAGGCCCCGGCACCGCACATCACCCCCCCCTTAGTTGTAACGACACTGCAGCGTTACTATCGAGTGCCGAGGGTGAAACCTCTTGTAGCACTTCTGATGTTAACTCTGTAGAGTAGCTATTCGGTCGTGGTCATCGAGGGTGATTCCTCCTTCACCGCTTCCGACAACGACGCCGTTGTACAACACCTCAAGTGTGAACCCAGCGAGGGTGATTCCTCCGAGTTCACCTTGACGGATACATCGAGTAGGAATCCAATGAGGGTGATACGTCGGATTCCCTTGATGTTATGGACACACGGATACTTGGACTGTACTATTGTTACTTGGAAAGGCGGGTCGACCCTGAGGGGTTCCCGCGTGTGATGTGAAGACGGGTTGCCTGTATGGTGCCCGAGTGATGAATACGAGGCGTGGCCGGGCAATCTTGGCCCTTGCCGCAAGTCCTCGAGATGGGGCGACGGGGTCACATCTTTCGTGAGTCTCTGCTCGTTACCGCAAGCCCAAGGTACTAACGGTTTGGATAATTGATTCGAGTGGGCCTCTGGCCCGATAGCACTAACCATCACGTGGGAATAAATATGGGTACTCTGCATCGTGGTATCAGCCAAAAGCTTTGTCAGACGTCCAATTCAGCATTGCGGCCGGGTCGGATCATGCCGTTGGCGCTGGTATCCACCCTGCTCGCAACGACCCGGAGTGCACAGGGCGATGGCCCAAGACCCCTGAGTGCTTAGGATGTAGATCGGAGGGGACCTCTCTGCTGAGCTCTAGGTAGGGCTGCGGTGTGTCGTTTGGCCGAGGTCGGGCATGACCCGGAAAAGTGTGTCCGGCCGGAGTTAAGCGAGCGTGGTGGGTAAGTTGGCGCACCCCTGCAGGGAAGAACTAAACTATGCATAGCCGGATCCTCGGTAACGGACACTCGGAGTTGTATCCTGATTGATACAATTAGAACTGGATACTTGGATACTATGGCTCTGGGATTGCTTCTCGCAGGGAGTCGAGAAGGGATCTCAGGACGAGGTTGATGACTGTATGGCTCTGGGATTGCTTTCTCGCAAGGAGTCGAGAAAGGATCTCTGGGTGAGGTTGAGACTTAATAATACTACTACATTATATTGTACTGTTCTACTATCTTCTATTGCTGCAAGACCGCTGAAGATGCTAGTCTTCGATAGGACTAGGTTTTCCTCTCTATTCTGGCATTTCTGCAGCCCAGTCCACATATACAGCCTTCCTTTGATAATGTTGCATATGTAGTGTAGATCCTTGCTTTCTAAGTACTTCTGAGTACTCACGATTGCTTTGCTTTCTTTTTCCCCCATATCCATTTGATGCGACCAGATGACGGAGCCCCGGATACAGTTGCCCCCGCCGACGATCGCTACTACTACCCCGAGGGTGGATACTACTACGAGTTGGATGACGACCAGGAGTAGGTTCGGAGGGTCCCAGGCAGGAGGCCTGCGCCTTTCGATCGTAGTATTTTATTTTGCCCCGCCTTTCTAAAGGCCTTTTTGTTTACCTTTTAATATCTGTACTCAAGTATCTGATGCTTCCGCTGACGCTTGTATGCCATCGAGCTATGTATTCGAGCCCTCGAGGCCCTGGCTTGTAATATAAAGCTTGTATGACTTTATTTATATTTTAGAGTTGTGTTGTGATATCTTCCCGTGAGTCCTTAGGCTTGATCATGTGCATTTGCGTGTATGATTAGTGCACGATTGAGCCGGGGGCATCACAGTGGGCGCTCGTCATGCGAGTGCGGCTCCAAGCTCAAGGCCTATGGGAGGCGGTCGAGCATGGCGCCGTCATCGACTACCGCGACGACCGCGAGGCGTTGGGCATCATCCTGCAGGCTGTGCTGCCGGAGATGTTGCGTTCGTTGGCGGCGAAGGACTCCGCGAAGGAGGCTTGGGATGCACCCAAAACATTGAGGATGGGGTCCGAGCGCGTCCGCGTAGCCCAGGCGCAGACGCGTCGATCGGAGTTCGAGAATCTCCGGTTCAAGGATGGCGAGAGGATGGAGGAGTTCGCGGTCCGCCTCACCGGCATCGTCAACGACCTCGAGGCCCTAGGCGATGGCATCACCGAGCACAAGGCCATGCTCAAGTTCCTCCGTTGCGTGCCGCAGTGCTACCGGCAGCTCGCGTACTCCATTCAGTCACTGCTCGACCTCAAGGAGATGACGATCGAGGAGCTCACGAGCCGCTTCCTTGCTGTGGAGGAGAGCTTCGACATGGACGAAGAGGGCAACAGCGAGGGAGGCACTTGGCTGCTCCTCACGGAAGAGGAGTGGATGCAGCGCACGAGGAAGAAGAACCGTGGCCGGGACAAGAAGAAGCTGCGCTGCTACAACTGCCAGAACCTTGGGCACTTTGCTTGGGAGTGTCCAGAGAACAAGAAGGAGAACGAGGAGGAGAAGGCGCTGCTGGGACAGTACGTCGACGACGAGCCAGCTCTCCTCTGAAGCTCCGTGAAGAATTGGGAATCAAGATTATAGGGGGTGATTGTTAGCTTTTTTTAATCTTGATTCACATGTATCTGCATATTAGTTTGCTTGTTCATGCATATAGGTAGTTGTAGCAGGTAGAGCTTCGGAGAATATGCAGGAGGTGAGATGCGAGGCGCCGTGAGATGTGGCGCATGGCGAGATGCCGAACGGTGGCGAGAGGCTGCTGTGTATGCATGTCCGAGGTTGTTAGCTGCTGCTGCATGAGTGGCCGGGTCGTGTGGTTCCTAGAGTGATTCTAGGAGTAGATCAGGTCATTATTTAGTGGTGTGAGTGCGTGCGTGCATGCAGTTAGTGGGCGAGTGTGTGGCCCGGCTGTGTGGGCGTGAGTCTACTTAAGCACTTGTACACATGTTTGCTTTGAGCAGAGAATATAGAGAAGGAAAAGAGCCAGGCTATGTGAAACATCAGCTCGCCAAACTCCTGTGTCTTCATGTTCTTGCGTGAGCTATGAGAGGCAGCCGTCCTAGATAGAAGAAGAGCGGCGCTGCGAGGAGGCGGCGCCAACAGACTTTGGCCTTGATGCCTATCAACTTTAATAAATATGGTTGTGTGCATAAATTGATGCAGAGGTCGGGGGTTCCAACCACCTTTTTGCAACAAAGAAAGAAAAAACATGCCCAACAAACGAAAGAAAAACAAGATGCACGAGACCACCAAACCGAGGCGCCAACTGCTACAGTGCGATGGGAGCTGTCAGCCGACTGTTGGGGAACGTTGCATGGAAAACAAAAAAAAAAATCTACGCACACGCAAGATCTATCCATGAAGATGCATAGCTACGAGAGGAGAGAGTGTGTCTACGTACCCTCGTAGACCGTTAAGCGAAAGCGTTTGTCAACGCGGTTAATGTAGTCTTACACCTTCACGATTCGCCCGATCAAGTACCGAACATACGACACCTCCGCGTTCAGCACACGTTCAGCTCGATGACGTCCTCGCCTTCTTGATCCAGCAAGACGGGCGAAGTAGTAGATGAGTTCCGGCAGCACGACGGCGTGGTGACGGTGGTGATGCAACTATCTCTGCACACTACAAAAAAAAAGACACATCCGTGACATTTTGGGCCAAACGAATTTTTTTTGTCATGCTTATGACACTTCTATGACGATAATTGTGACAAAACCCGGTATCATCATAGATGTGATGGGCTCCTACTTCTATGACAAAAAATTATGACAGAAAATAGGCTTTTCGTCCTCGGCGGGCCGGAGACACACCTGCATGACGGAAAAAATCGTGGTAGAAGCGAGGGCGAGGAAAATTTCGGGGAGTTCCCGGTTACGGTGGGTGGTCGGGGCCGAGCGATGCACAGAGGTTTGCGCGTTTCTCTCGTACACGTACGCTCGTGTGTGCAAGGCGTTGCGCTCTAAATGAACCCGAGCGAGGCATTGGGCTCTAACTGAACCCGAGCAATTGCACTAGCTACGTTACTGAACCCCGATCGATCCCTTGCTGTTAACTAAACCCGAGTGATTCCTTCGCTACTGCTGCTAACTGAAGCCGATCGAAGCTGCCTCTTGATGAACAGTTCCCGGTGGGGGTTGGATGAACAGGATCCAGTGGTAGTAGAGGCTGTTGCCGCTGGATGAACAGGACCCCGATCGAGGAGGTGGGGGTGGATGAACAGTAGTCGGTGGAGGGACCCCGGACATGGAGGGCTGGTTGAACAGGACCCCGTGGAGGGGCTGGTTGAACAGGACCCCGTGGAGGGCTGGTTGAACAGTAGCCGGTGGAGGCTGGATGAACAGGACCCCGTGGAGGGCTGGATGAACAGTAGCCGGTGGAGGCTAGATGAACAGGACCCCAGTGGATGAACAGTAGCTGGTGGAGGTAGGAGGAAGTCGACGGTGGATGAACAATAGCAGGTGGAGGCTGGAGGAAGTCGACGATGGATGAACAGTAGCCCGTGGAGTCCTGTTTTGCGGTACGCCACACCCCTCCCGATGAACAGGACCCCGTTCGACCGTAGGCGCTCCAACACAAGTCTGTTTCCTCCGTTTTGCGGTACGCTACACCCCTCCTGATCAACAGGACCCCGTTTCGACCGTACGCGGTCGAACACAAGTCCGTTTCCTCCATTTTGCGGTACGCCAGACCCTTCCCAATGAACAGGACCCCATTTCGACCATACGCGATCGAACAGAAGGCCCGTTTCCTCCGTTCTGTGGTACGCCAGACCTCGTTTTGGCTGTTCCGTCCAAGCCGGTTGGCTCCCGATGAACACAACGTATTCCGTTGCCTCTCGATGAACACGACGCATTCCGTAGCCTCCCCATGAACACGACGCAGTTTCTCCGTTCCAACCCAGCCGGTTGGCTTCCGATGAACAGGACGCCGTTGCTGCCGCCCGTTGCGTCTCCATGTACACGAGCCCTGGCCGTATGTATGCGCGAGTACGCGTTCGAGACACCGCCCGTATGTACGTACGTGGCCGTATTTTTTGGCACGTGGCTGTACGTACGTGTACACGGTTTGGAAGGGACTGCCTGAACTGCTACGTCGGGGGCTCTACTACTACACGTGCCGCTGCTTGCTCGGACATGGTTCATCGTTGCAGAGAGACCGATCAACCAGTATATACATACACGTTTGCGACCAGAATGACAACGCTACGTAAGCTTCGACCAGGTGGGTCCCGGCTGTCAGGGAGGATAAGGAGGCACTTCCTTGCGTGCGAAGTTATTGATGGTGGGTCCGAGTTGTCAGGGGGAGGATTCATTTTTTCAGCGCCTAATATGGAGGCACTTCCTTGCGTGCGAAGATGTAGCTGGTGGGTCCATCTATCAACCTCACCGCGTACACTACTCTTCCGATGGCTGTCGTTCGTTGACCATGTTGACCACGCTGTGCGGACATCACCCAGGCGGTGGACGACGGCAAGGCCTAGGAAGGGAACGACGCTGAGCCAGGGAAGATGAGGCAGGTGGATGCCCACACGGAGGGGAATGCGAGGGTTCACTGGTTCAGTTGCGGTGTAAGGTTGCCGTCGCCGGAGAATAACAGGGGGTGTGGGTGAGTAGAGGGAAGGCCTGACCAGTAGTAGTATGATCGGGCGGTGAGGCCTGCGCGGCATCACATCCGGCTACAGGAGGTTGGAGCAGGCGGTACGGCGGGCGCATGTTTGGGCGGCTGGAGCAATAAGACCAGAGGTTGAAGACGCAGCTTGGCCGTTGGATTAACATCCAACGGTCAGTGCAGCTAGAATCGTTTATTGACTAAGTTGACAAAGCCCTGCGTATGCGTTAACTTAGTAGGCCCACAAGTCAGCCTCCAAATCTGGTGGGTCCCAGCTAGCAAGGGGAATCAATTTTTTTTTCGCGTAATAAGGTGGCACTTCCTTGCGTGCGAAGATGTTTTCTAGGTTCTTTAATTTCTTCTTTTTTGAGTTAGAATAAAAAGAAAATAATTTAGCATCTTCGGTACAATCTATATTTTCACGAAAAGGATCATAATAAATCTGGTGGGTCCCAGCTGTCAGGGAGCTGAAACTTTTTATTTCCGCGTAATAAAGGAAGCACTTCCTTGTGTGCGAAGATGTAGCTGGTGGGTCAAACCTGTCAGGGGGAGAAATTATTTGTTTTCGCATAATACGGGGGCACTTGCTGCGTGCGGCCATGGGCCATGTGGGTCCCTACTGTCAGCCAATCCACGTACATGCCTCATCCGATGGCTGTCGTTTGTTGATAAAGTTGATCACGCCGCGCCGAGAGAACCAACGCAGTGAACGATGGTGAGTATTACGAAGGGAACGACCCAAAGCCGGCGAAGACACAGTAGTGGATGCCCACGCGGAGGGGAGTATGAGGGTTCACTGGTTCGGCTGCGGTGTGAGGCTGCCGTCGCCGGAGAAGAACAGGAGGTGTCGGTGAGTAGAGGAATGGCCTGGACGGCGTTTGGGAGTAGGGTGGGCCGGTGAAGCCTGCGGGGTAGTACAGCCGGCCACGGGAGGCGGTAGCAGGTGGTACCGCCGGCGGTGGTTTGGGCGGCTGAAGCAAGAATATCCGAGATTGAAGAAGCACTACAGCCGTTGGATGGACTAGAATCGTGTCTTGACTATAAGTTTACAAAGCCTTCCGTACGCCTGAGTAGGCCCACAAGCCTTCCGTACGCGTTACTGACTATTATTCTCAAAAAAATAGTAGGCCCACAAGTGAGCATCACATCTGTGGCAGAGAACATATAGCCCATTTGCGATTTGTAATAATGTACAACCCATTTTTGAATACTAATGGAATTTACTACAACCCATTTACAGTCTGTTAAAATTACAGCCCATTTTCTAGCCAGGACAACGATTAATAATTTCAACCAACCTCTCAAAACAGAATTCAACCAAAAATGCCACATTTTGATGGGATCCGAAATATTTTTATCCCAAAATTTTGAGTCAGATTAAATATAATTTCAAAATGAATTTGTATTAGGTAAAAATCTAAAGAAATATTGCGCGTGAAATAAGTAATGAAATTAAAATTTCCAAATTCATAAAATAATATTTTTAAAACTAATTACCTATTTGGTGCGTTTTTGTTTATTTACAACCCAGTTTTTATAATTACATCCCATTTATTATTTCTTAAAGCCCATTTTCTTGTTAGGCCTAATGCATCCCTCATAGGAAAGATTTACAGCCCAGCGGGGCGGAGAATAACAAGTTGACCTGGGTTGGGTATTCCGCAAAAAAGTATAGCTGGGCTAGCCATTTTCACCTTGAAAAAACAATATCTGGGCTGGATATTTGGTCGACATAAAATAATAGCCTGGGCTAGACGGGCCACAGCCCGCCCAGTTGATACCCTGCTCCTCTGAACAACAACAAGAACATCGCTCAAGAAAAACTCCACTTACACCTAAAAAACAAATACTGCTCGAGCTGCTGGGTCCCAACTATCGGCCGCTCCTTGTGCAATTCTCTCATTTATTGACTATATAGGTTGACGATGGTGTGGGACCGTGATGTCAGGAAACCAGGAGGAAGCAAAAAAAATTATAGTTGTATATAATAAGGAGGAACTTGCGTACGTACGGCTATGGCCCTGGTGGGTCCCTACTGTCATCCTCTCCAAGTAAAGTCATCTCCTGGTTCCTCATGTTCGTGACCATGTTGACAATGCTCGACGCCACGGCGAGCGCAACAACTCGAAGGACGACGGTGAGGGCCTCGCGGTCCCTACAGATGGTCTGATACAGCGCCCGCTGCTTATTCAGGAAGCAAGGATCATCGAACACCTATGAGCACCTTCGAGAGACTGAGACGGCATGAAACGGTAAGGCCGCGCTTAGGAGCTCTGGATTGTTTACACCTATATTAAGATACAAGTGTAATTTACTCGTCACCGGAAACAACGCGTAAAATACAGGCGTAATGAAACCAAGGGCCCGAGGTCTGTAACAAAAACCGGCGAGTTACGCGTGTAATTTGAGAGACCAGTGTATATTTTACTAGTCGAATTCGACCAACCAAGTGCTTCACCCAAGGCCATCTGCTTTTATTTATAAGCGTCAGTTTTACAAGCGGTTTTGGTTGGAAAACGACGATCCAATCACGGCCTAAGATGATGAGTTGGTCGGAAGATCATATGGTTTCACCTCTAACCTACCCGAGTTGTCGTATAGGCTATGAATGAAACATAAGACGATGAACTTCTTAACCACAGAAACAACAGAAGAGGATGATCTTCTTAACATGCAAATCACTGGAATTAGATCAACATGCAAAACAATATGAAGCATTATTCTCAGGAGGCACGGTGAACAGCTCGTGATGCCGCATGCCACAGCATTCCAAGCTCAACTTTGCAATCAAACTCACAAGGCCTGGCATTACATAGACAACATTCAGAACAAACTCTTAAAATACCTAACATAAGTCAACATTCATGTGACTATGCATCTCAGCAGAGTAAATATTTACTTATGAACTGAACACAGGAATAGGAAAAAACGATCGACGCTGCTCACAGCAAAGGGCGTCCCACTCAAAAATATCAAATGCATGTCTTCTGGCTAACATCAATGAGCAAAATTTGACAAGGTTTTCCAATTCCAATATATTAAACTAATGTCTTCTTGCTAACATCAATGATTAAACTTTGACAAGCTTTTCCCGTTCAAAATATGTAATGCCTATGATTGTGGAACGGGTAGGGTTTGTCATCAGTTTGCACATTGAAATGGCACATGGAGCCGGATTAACCAGCGTATCTTTTTGTGCAGTTCAACTGAAATCAAACAATGCCTTGTGTAGCACGGTGGATTTCGTATTTATATGCTGCAAGAAAACAAAGACACATCAGCACACACTTGAATATTGGCCCCAGTGTCAACCCACCAATCGGTGGACTGACAAACTGAAAGTACGGTAAACAGATTACCATACCCAGATGCCCCATCATTGTTGCTTCAAGTGACATTGACAGAGTTGGAGTCCTATCCTGGCTTCTTGTACTTGTTTGGGCACTTGTTTGCCCAGTGTTCCTATAAACCACAAGTAAAGCAGCCATCTCTCTTTTTGTCTTTCTTCTTACCCTTCTTAAAGGTAGTATTCTGCTGGACAGAGTTCTTTCCCTTGAACTTGTGGGAATTCTTCTGCCTTGAAGACGTTGGTAGCTCCATTCAGACGGGCATGGTTTGTCATCAGTTTGCACATTGAAATGGCACATGGAGCCGGATTAACCAGCATATCTTTTTGTGCAGTTCCACTGAAATCAAACAATGTCTTGAGTAGCATGGTGGATTTCGTATTTATATGTTGCAAAGCATTAAACATGTTGGCAGCTCCATTCAAGTAGATAGTCCGGTGGCTCAAGGTGACGACGAATGATTAGAGAACCATTCGATGTATTGTGCATGATGAAGTATTATGGAGGACACGAACCATCTGAACATTTTGTGCAGTTCCACTAAAATCAAGCTGAGCATCCCTGTCTGCATAAATACAGAAAAAGCGTGATGAATATAATAGTGGTACTAGTTGAGTAAACATACACTTACAACTATAATCATCTTCATTATCTTAACAGGAAAAGATAGCAATACAATAGCTTGAATTAAACATTTATTCAAAACAATACAACAATATAAGTAGCACAACATAACAAAGCACAATCATGTGGATGAAGGCCGATACTGACCTCGTTTGTTACAGCTGCGTCGGCAACTGACTTGGTCATACCTTTCCTTGTGGAGTGAATTTTGCACTCCACGTGTTGTGGGAGTTGCCCATGCTCTCTGTAGACTAGTCATGTCACCAACGTCTACTAATACTCTGTAAAGCTTCTTGATCATTCCTTGTGTAATGTAGCGCAAACAGTGACTGCTTCTTTCTGCAAAGTGGAAAGACCAACTGTGCCCAATAATGAAACAGTTTGCTTTAAACACATTGGCTTCTTTTGTGCAGTTCAACTAAAATCAAAGTCGAAATAAAACCGAGCAGAAGTTTTGATATCCCTGTATGCAATAATAGGTATAAGGGAAACAATTACTGAGAAATAACGGCTGATGACTTATACTCCCAGAAGAAAAAACATCTACCTTATCTTAATAGGAAACAAAGCAGGAGAGTAGCAATTCTCAATCAGTGTGATTCATTCATATTAACTGAGACATGATCTTAACAATGCCTTGTTTCAACATGTATAAAGAACGACAAAGCAGAAAAGTACCATTCCTAAAACAATGTGACTGATTCATATTAACAGAGACATTAACTTAACAATACCTTGGTTAAACATGTAGAAAGAACTACAAAGCAGGATAGTACCATTTGTAAAACACTGTAACTGATATATAATAACAGATACATTATCTCAACAATACATTTCTTAAACATGTACTCCGACCGATCCCTAACAGAAATGGTACTCCCGCCGATCCCTAACAAGTGTTGCAGTTTTGAACTAAGATTCAGTAGTTAATTCTGAGAGTGGCATTGCTTAATTTTACCAGCAGCATTAGATTAACAAAAAGCATAAACAGTTCCAGGGAAGAGTGAGCGCAACAACACCATGTGCTTCCATCTACTTATAAAGGGTTGATGCAGAGTTTGTTGTAACAAAGCAGCAAGCATCATGTCTGGGTTGGTCCCATTTTTGTTCACTACTTAATGGGAAAAGACAGCAATACAATAGCTTCAATTCAACATTTATTTAAAATAGTACCAATACAAGTAGCACATCATCTCAAAGCACACTGCACAATCATGTGGATGAAGGCCTATACAGACCTTTCATGAGGCGGACAAGATAAAATACAAATCTACCAACACGAATAGGAAATCTAATCTCGTTTTGTGCAGTTCCACTAAAATCAAGCAAAGTTGCCGGTGTGACATTTAAGTTCGCTATAGCAACAAGTTGAATAGATATCCCTGTTTTAACAGAGGCAAAAAAGGAAACAATTACTGGCCAATAAAGGAGGATGAAACATACAGCGACAAAAAGAAGCATCTAACTTATCTTGATGGAAAACAAAGTAGGACAGTAGTATTTCTAAAGCGGTTGCATTGATTCATATTAACAGAGACATTCTCTTAAAACAACATTCGTTAAAAATATAATTTACTTTTAACAGCGGCATTGCTTCAATTTTCCAGCGGCATTCTTAGATTAATAACAGCAAAATAGTTGTATGGGACATGGGACATGCCAGCACCATGTGCGTCCACACGTATAAATGGGTGATGCAGAGTATGTTGCCAAGCAGCATATCTGCGTTGGTCCCATATTTGTTCTCTTTGAACCTTTTTTCTATGTGAGGGCAGCAAATCTAGTCCTGCACAAACTACCCGACCCCCCCAGTTTCTTTCCTTTTTCAACAAAGAGATCGGTTCCTTACAGATGTGTGTACTGGGTTACCCCCTTTTTCCCTTTTCAACCAACAAAGCGGCTAGATAGCCAGTCTATACTACTTTCCCTCACTCCTTTCCTCATTGAACCATGCCCTAGATTCATGCTCCACCCCACCCCACCCTTCTTTCCTCTTTGAACCAAGACCTAGATTCGACTACAGAATCAAAAAAGATCCGCATGCAGCTAGAGCAATGACGGTTTCAAAGAAAGTTATACCTTAGGGTCGTCAAGATGTGGCTAGGCGTGCGGCGGGAGGCCAGATCTGCCGACACTACGTACGGCAGTGAGGAAGAAGGGGTCGGTGGCCCTCCCGCACAGGCGCTGGGTGAAAGAGAACAGCGCAGCCGGCAGTGGATTGCCTCCCTCGCCGAAGGCGACGGAATGAACGCTGCACCTCCTCCCCTTCCCATTGCAACGTGATCCGGACGGCTCCTTCACCAGCTGTGAGGGGGGAGAGAGAGACAGAGGCCAACACAGTCTTGTTTAGATCTGGTGAAGAGGGTGAGAGACTGTGAATATAGCAAACCCTAGCAAAGGAACGCTGAGCCTCCAGCGTGTATATATATGTAGTGCGGCGAGAGTGTGGAGAGTGCAAACCCTAGCGAACAAGCGCTGAGGCTCCAGCTTATATAGTACTCATGTATACTACTAATATATAGTGGAGTGGTTTTCTTTTTCTCTCCATAACAATCATTTTAAATTGTGTAAGTACGAAACGAAACTCTTTATTTAACGTACCAGTGAAGAAAACTACTTACGATCAACTAACGATCCAAGCGTCCTGGTCGCACTTCCTGTCCTTCATGTGCGGTACACTACCCTCCGTTAAGTGAACAACCACACACGCGCCAAATTATCGAAAAGGTGTGAGAGTGTGTACAAATAAAGAATTTTAATTTCAATTATCGAAAGGTTTGAGAGTATGTACAGTTTGCCCTCTCTCAATAATTATGGTTTGTTGTGTTCGGCCTAAACTTGGTCAAACTTTACAAAGTTTGACTTTAGTCAAATCTAATATGTAGAGTAAATAAAAATGGAGGGCTACTACGTCCATCCGGGTTTTTAGCCCACACCATTTTTTTAATCAAAGTCTGACCACATATTTAGTTAATAGCTGGACAAATAAAATTATAGGGGAGCTGAAGACAAAGTTGTTAGAAGGCTTAGAAATCAATACAAAACTTATGCTCTTAGTACCAACATCGATGCTTCTTTGAGGAAACATTTGGTTCATAGCCAATTGTGTGATAAAATTGCACCAACGTGAAAGACGACTGCGTCTCCAACGCAACCAAGGTGAACTGATGAAGGATATCATCTTTGTGGGTAACAAGCAAAGAGCACTGATGGAAGACAGCTTGTTTTTCATTGAAAATCGATCAGCGTCACCAGCCGATGCAACCATGAGACGCAACCATGAGCATCGATAGGTCATCGTGGTGATGCATCATCCATTTGGCATCAAGTTTGGGTGAGGCACCAATGAAGTTCGACAAATCCTCACTGTGGTCTGTTTCTTCTCGGTAATCAAGCTCGAGGAAGGAAGAACCACGTGGCAGAGGAAAGTGAGGAGGAACAACAATGGCCATCCAATTTTGTGCAGTTCCACTAAAATTGAGGAAGACATGCCCGGGTATGGAGATACGCATCGCTGTTTGCAAAAATATAAAAAGGGATATAGTGTTGTTACTTTGTTTTGGCAGTGGTACAAGATTAACAGTGACATCTCAATTGTCAATAAGAATTAATGAAAAGTACACCAACAAACAGAAGCATCATGATTATCTTGATGGGAACTAAACCAGGATAACCGAGAAAAAAAAGCAGGATAGAAGCATTTATCGACGCCTCTGGATTGACATCAGCATTACTTAAAAGGGACGTCACTTTACCATGGGCATTGCTTCATTTAACCAGTGATAGTATTAGATTAGCAGCAGCAATAGGAGCATATGGACAATGACCGCACAACCACCATGTACTTTTTGTCAAAAAAACACGTATACCTCCACCGAGGCATAAACCAGGACAACTTTTCGAGTGGCCTTTCCTCTATAATAGTAAAAAATAGGTGATGTTGGACCAGCCGACGAACCCTAGCTACTGTACATGGGGAGCTGGGGAGTAGTGGAATAGAAGAAAACCCGCATGCAGCGACCTAGGGAGCTGGACCAGTACAATGAAGCATGAAATCCAAAAGAAGTTATACCTCAGGTGGGCAAGATGTCGCTTAGGCGGGCGGGATCTGCCCACACGACGGCAGCGAACAAGGGCGCGGAGGACCTTCGTCCGCGCCGGCGCCGGCTTAGAGAGGACGGTGCGCATCGGCTTCCTCCATCGTCGACGGCGACAACGTCAACACTGCACCTCCTCACCTCCCGCAGCGGACGGGATTCGGCCGGATCTGTGACCACCGGTGAGGAGAGAGATAGAGTGGACACTGTCATCTTGTTTAGATATGGAGAGGGTGAGAGAGCGAGACGCGAGAAACCCTATCAAACAAGAGGCTATATATACAATGGAGTAAAAAAAATCTCTCCATAGCAGTGGTTTTAAATAGAATGCACGCGTTCCCGGAAAAACGAAACGAAAACTGGCGGACAACTTTTTTTAACGTACCAAGAAAGAAAACTCGATCAAAAACACGCCCCCGCTTTCAGGTTGCAGTTTGTATCGCTCACATGTGGTCCCCGACCCTCCATTATTAAGTGAACAAATTATTACGTACATAAGCTGCCTCTTCGTGTACAAATGCGCTCCATCGTGTACTTGCGGGTATCTCGGAGGCAGAGTGAGTGCGTGTATATTTCTTCTTGTACGTCATACTCCATTTATCTCACTTCATATTGTTTGCCACTCCTATGATATTCCTATCCTAGGGACAAAATGAGGCGGTACTAAGTTTGTATATGTGTAGGGAGAACGAGATATCGATGGTGTGTACGAGTAGTCGCGAGAGTCGTCGCGCACACACACATAGACATAGACATGCATATCCGTGTTTACGTAAAATTCCATCTCCATCTCCATCTCCATCTCCAATCATATATGTCCAACTGACACATTATTTATGTTATTAATTATATATGCAACAATATTTACGTACAACATCTCTTGTTTGCGGGCGTCCGGACCACTGCCACGCCCGCTCCTGACCAACCCGAACCCTCTTCATCACCCGCGCGTGCTTCCCGCCCGAAACGGTCAGTGCCGCATTCATGCCCGGCCAGAGCGGACGCGACCTCTCACTGGTGCCGGCATTGAAGCGACACGTCGGCCGAGAGAGCGCCGCCCGTGCCGCTTCCCGGTGCACGCGACTGCTCCGCATTCAAAGGTCGCAATAGCCGGCCACAACATGCATGTAAAAAGTTCTTGGGAGTCCGTGCTATAGCTAGCTGTCCTCCCTCTCCTCGTCAATCTCTTCCAGTAGTGCTAGTACTCCATGGCGCGATCCATCGACAAGCAGGCAGGAAAGTTATGGTATACTCGGTTTGCGGTGAGTGGCATGCCGAGCGACCGTGTGGGGTGGAGCCGTGGAGGAGGGTGAGACACGAACGCGACAGACGTGATTTAAACGTTGGTTTTGCTCGATGGCGCGATCCAATAAAACGAAACGTTGGTTTCTCTCCGTTTCCATTTTTTCTCCGGAAAAACAGAAACTTTCCACTCCATTTTCAGTCCTACTCCAAGGTTGCCCCGTTACAACAATCCATCAAATACAAAGAAAAACTAACACGCATGCTGATGCATCTCATTGATTCACAGATCATAGCCAATATTTACTTCACAACTAAAGACAAAAGTTGTGAGAGTGTGTACAAAAAAAACTACTGATGGGGTCACTACGACGTAAACCCTAAACCCTAAACATGATTTAATTTCCTGGCTAGGTAGAACCTGTCGAAGGAAAGACGGCTGGCACCCTCGGATCATACGATGCTTTTGTGCAGTTCCACTAAAATCGAGCTGAGCATCCCTGTTGACAAAGATATTGAAGAAGTGTGATTAGAATAATAGTACTAGCACTAGTTCATGAGACATAAACTCATCACAAATAGAAGCCGGTAGAAGTAGAGAAAGATCCACATGGAGATGGAGCTACGTGGGGAGCTGCGGCAGTGGAGCAAGCCGGCTCCAAAAGGAAGTTGTACCTGGGACGTCGGGCTATAGCTAGAAGGGTCGTTGGGAGGAGGCATCAGCCCATACCGCGGGGACCCCCGATCGGGACGCACGGACAGTGGGTTTTCTCCCTCGCCGCTGTCGACCGCGTCTACGCAGAACATCATCCCCTTCCCCCAGCGGCGGGATCAGGCCGGATCTGTGACCAGCGGTGTGGCCACCGTCGTTCTATGCTTGTGAAGAGAGCAACCCAAGCAAGCAGGCTTGTAGCTTAGGCTCCTGCTAGTGTATATATAGTGGAGTGGTTTTCTTTTTCTCTCCATATCAACCATTTTATATTGCGTACGTGTCATTGAAGAGTGAAATGATGGTTGTTTCTTCTGACTAACTTACTGTGTGATTTGACTGCTCCTGAGTGGCCCCTACACGTACTCCCCCTACGTGTATGACCGTTCCTGAGTCTCACTTGTACTTATCTCTATTTTCTTGCATGACACGTAGACAGGATGCGCATAGAGGAATTTTGTTACTGCACGTTGTTACGTAGTACTACTAGTACCTACTCCCTCCTTCCGGTTCACTACTAGTACTCCCTCCGTCCTGGCTTAGGCTGCCCGTAATGGGAGTATCATATGTAGTACTCCCTCCATTCCCTTATACAAGGCCACTATCAAAAATACATTTTGCATCAATACAAGGCCACCAACAGTAATCGAGGCAAAAATTAATGATGTTTCCTCGTACTAGCAACTTTTTAATACTTACATGCATGCAGTCATAATGACACTCAGCCACTTCCTTCCCATTCATTCGTTGCATGCTTGTGGTGTATTAATGATCCCAGTTAGCGAAAAGAAAAATTGACTTGCAAAGGAGTCATTAAATTTTATCTTGGTACCTGTAATATGAGTTTGTGGCCTTGTATAAGGGAATGGAGGGAGTAGCATGCATGCCAACTCAGAAATTTTGATGAGATGGCATAGAATTAAATGAAGAAAGAGATGCTTGAGTATCATATCATGATACCGTATCATATTAAATGATGTGCTACTTTGTGTCATGCATGGCAATAAATGTAATCCTCTGTGATACTCCCTCCATCTAGGTGTATAAGTCAGCTTATGAAAACCAAATAATCCCAAAACACTTAGGCGCGGTGCATTAACTCCCACCTCGTTTCTTGTTTTTTGACATATCAACCAATAAGAGATGTGGGGCGTGCATGCTTTCAATGACTTAAAACTACCAAACATGACATGCAGTGGTTAGTTCATTGCATGCAATTCTATTAATTATCTAATAAAGATTAAGTTCACTCGTTTTCCCCTCCTTCTTGGTCATGGTGCACAACCTAAGATGACTTATTCACCTAGACGGAGGGAGTACTACCATATGATACTATGCATTACGGATGTAGTATCATACACTAGTATCATATGCATGATACTCCCCATTAGAACCAGACTTATTGGTCCCCTTTCTACTCAATTCATGGGCTCATTTTCCTCAAGAAATTGTCTTTACCAACGTATTAATATCGGGAATGCATGCGTGAACAACGAATGATTAAACCTTGCATGCAACATTTTGACAAAGCATTGACTTATGAACATGTGAATGTGAGGGACTACAACCTCGTGCATGCATGCAACAGTCACACGTACACATGGACGCAAAAACGCGCGCGACGCCCTAATGCATGCATGTCTGAGCACACGATGGAACACATACGGTCACGCTCAAGTGCTCAACCTACACGTGCATGCACACACATACTCAGCCAGGATGAGCTAGTGATTGTATAAACACCAAAAAATGTATATATTGAGTGCAATGAGCGTATTATGAAGTCCACTAACCGTATTTTTACAAATATACAGTGACAGACAGTGTATTTATCTCGTTTCAAATTAAGCCATATTAACTGGAAAGGAGGCAGTATGGACTAGCATTACTTTGTTGTGTCCCGTCAACTTGCCGAACGAGGAGAAGCTTGCGCGCGGTGGCTCGCAGGACAAGGAGAAACTTTTGACTAATGCAAGCTCTCCCTCGCTCAGGCGGTGGATGTGCAACAGTTAATTCGGTGTCAGATTGCCAGAAGCGCACTGTACTAGTACCATTATTGTTCGACTTCCCGAAGAGGCGAACAGCCAAGCGCAAAGTTTACTACTAGTACTACTATACAGGTATGTACTACTAGGAACCGGATGGTGGAGCATCTGCACTCTTATTTTATATTAATCTGTGATAAAGAAATCTTCAACACGTTTGGTTCTCTTCGAGGGTTCTCGCATGTGATAATGGAAGTTGATTGCATGGAACACTCGCCACAATTCTCGCTTAATTCTGCATTTTAAGTTCCTACGAAGAGAGTACTTGCTCTAAATGATGTGGCGCTGCAAGAGCCGCCTATATTAATTAACCATGCTCTAAAAAGGAGGACCAGCTTTGGCTATAGTATACTACTGGTTAGTAGGTGACCTTGCACTTGGATCTTCTCCTCTTCCGGAAGTCGAACAATAATGATGGTACTACAGTAGTACTTCTGGCAATCTGACACCAAATGAACTGCTGCACGTCCACCGCTTGTAAGCAAAAGTTTCTCCTCGTGCTGCGAGCCACCACGCACGTGTTGGCGAGGGAGAATGCATAGTAAGCAAGCTTCTCGTCGTTTTGCGAGTTGACGGGACACATCAAAGTTATTTAGTACTCTCTCCAAAAAGGGCCGACCATGTCCATGGCTACCATCCCGTGCTCCGTCATTGAGTATGTGCACTATTCACATGCCATCGAGGAGAAAAAATATTGCGTAGTACTAGGTGCCATCGAAGTGCATGACTCACTTACGCACTGCTTATCTCCATTTTCTTGCATGACACGTGCACCTTGATGCTAGATGTCCCGCGTGTTGGCAAAAGGATGAACAAAGCTCACGTAAAAAAAGAGTGGAAGAACATAGATTCCCGACGACCGAGAAGGAGCAAGGAACCTCGCGGTGGAGCGTCTGCACTCATAATATTTTATATTATTCAGCAATATAAAATCAACCAAATCTCTCGTCTAGCTGGTTCGCGCGTTTTCCCCTGTTTTTTGCCGCCTGCCCACCTATAGAACCGCCTCGCGACGGCCAATTCCTCTCGAAACACCTAGGGAGGCGGTTGAACCGAACAAGTCTAACTTGTTTTTAGTGGGTACATTGATGTGGCATCGAAAGGGTGTGATAGGTGACTCTCGCAAAATAATTGACTACCACGTTGGCATACATGAGCATGAGGCCCACTTGTCAGCGTGCTGGACGGAGGAAGGAACGCAAGACAAAATGGAGCGCGGAAGGGTGCGAATCGATTGGCTCACGTGTGATGACCACTGGAGCAATCCACTCAGATTGTACTACGTTAAAAAATTCATGCAAACACGGCCGGTTATACTGTGAGTAGGTGACCATGCGCTTGGCTCTTCGCCTCTTCCAGAAGTCGAACAATGATGATGGTACTACAATATAGATACTTCTGGCAATCTGACACCGAATGAACTGCTGCACGTCCACCGCCTGTATTAAGCGCACTATCATAAAGCAAAAGCTTCTCCTTGTCCTGCGAGCCACCGCGTGCGTGTGAGCGAGGGAGAAGTCGTACTAGTAGTAGACTAGCCACAGTGGGAGTAACTTCAGCAGTAACATTGAGTCCAACTCAGCAAATTTGCTTATGTGGCAGTGAGTTAATGAGGAGAGAGGTAGTTTGAGTAACTTAGCTAGTTACTGTAACATCACATGTCCCAATGCAATATGAGTCTATAACCTAATAAATTCAGCTTTGCATGACACCACACTTATGTTACTACCCACTATGAAGGTAGTAACATAGTCTAGGAATATGTGTATGTTACTCTCCACTGTGGCTAGTCGTAGTAAACAAAGCTTCTCCTCGTTTGCGATTTGACGGGACACATCAAAAGTAGTGTATTAGTCTCCAAAAAGGGCTGACCATGTCCATGGCTACCATCCCGTGCTCCGTCATTCAGTGCGTGCACAATTCACGTTCCATTCAGAAAATAATGTTGCGTACGTGCCATCGAATAGAATAACTTAATTTATAAAAAACGCGCCACCGCGTCATGATTGAACTTTGATTCGTCCACGCATGGTTCCCATGAACAACTACTACACTCGCCAAATTATCTGGTGAGCTGCCTCTTCATACAGAAATGAGCTCACCGTGTACCCACGCGTGAGTATTAGGGAAAGAGGCAAAGAGTACCTGCGTCGGTGCCTGCACCTCTTCTCTTCGTGCTCGTATTCCTTATTTTTCGGGTGATTCGTGCACGTACTCCACCTATGTTCGTGACCATTGGTGAGTCTCTCCTACTATACTTAACTCCATTTTCTTGCATGACACGTGGACCTGGATGCTGGATGCCCCACGTGTCGGCAAAACTTAGAAGAACGCTTTCCGACGACTGAGAAGGAGCAAGAACCTCGCAAGGGAGCGTCTGGACTCTTTAATATTTTTATTCGGCGATATAAAATCTACCCAATCTTCTCCACAGTAGACCGGAAGAGTCCGAAACACGGCAACCCAGTGTAGTTACATCATACATGGCCAACCCACGCTATCACCATATTTCTTGGCCTCCGTGCGACACCTAGCTCTAGTAATCCACCAGCCCGTATCAGTTCTCGCTCCTCGTCTCTCTCAAAGTGCGGCGGGCTGGCGATTTTGCCGTCTATTGAGGTCGGTTAACTCATCACATGTTAGTGACATGCCAAGAGCATTCTAAATTTTTTATTGTACTCTATTGTTATGCCAAGAAGAGGAAGCGCTTTGACCGACGGACCAAACGAGACAGGTGTGTCGTGCCGTGAGTGGGTCCAGTTTCTCGTTTTGAACCTTTTTGGTGTAGTAGTAACACTTGGTTTTGACTATTGATAAGATTTTATATAGGGTCTAATGTATTCTTCGAGGTTGCCTTTGACTATTGATAAGATTTTATATAATTTGAAAATTATATCATTCAAAGATCCTTTCACGTTTCGTTAAAAAAAGATCCTTTCATGTATGAATTTGACGGTATGCTTTGAGCAACTTGCATGTCCTATACTGCTCCTGTTTGGATACTCTAACTTAGCTAGAGGTTAGACTAACTCATGACTAACCCTGAACTAACTCTAGCCAAAGAGGTGTTTGGATGACAGGGTTAGATTGACAATAAATGCACTTGATGGAGAGAGAAAAGTGATTTTTTAGTGGGCCCCACGAGAACTAGCTCCAATTAGCACCACTTGGCTGGCGGGATAGAGAGAGAAAAGTGATTTTTTAGTGGGCCCAATGAGAACTATCTCCAATTAGCACCTCTTGGGTGGGATAGTTTTTTTTTGGTGGGTTTGGTGCAACTTGCTCCAATTTAACCCTCATGTTTGGATACTTTAGGGCTACTTGAGCCCCAACTAGCTCAAACTAACTCTAACCCATGGATCCAAATAGGGCCAAAGTTAGTCTCGGAAAACGCATTAAGCCCTATACACATGGACAGACGGAGTACATGATACTAGCAAATGCTCACCATTAGTAGTAGTTCATTGGTTGGTTTCGATTTTTCATTCAGTTGTTGTGCTGCTACCGTCCAATATTCGCGTGTGGTTTGTTTCTAGAATAAAAAAAGGAGGTAGTACTTACTGTGGGAAAGGTGAAGTGATGGTTGCTTCGCCCGAGCAACTTATTACTTTGGGAATATTGGAGTACCTGCGGATTCAACGAAGAGAGAAATGATGGTTGCTTCATCCGAGCAACTTACTGTGGCAAAGGTGGGGCTCTGTGATTTGACTGCTCACTAGTCATTATTATTGCGGTGCAACGACCGGGGTGAATCTTTCCCTGCAATTGTGCACTCAATATTGCTGCATGGCAGGTGGAGCCGGATGAAGGATGTCCCACATGTCGGCGAAACGAAGTTAAATTGTTTCTGGCATTGCTATCAATCCTTCAGGATTTGTTTATATGTACGCATAATTTTCCAGCATAATGAAATTGTACTGTGATGCTATGAAGGTTTCAACTTTGGTTCCCGCAGGAAAAAAAGGTTTCAACTTAGGATTCATGTGTCCTCTTGCCTCAAGATTGTCTCGTTACAACATTCCATCAAATACAAATGAAACTACCATGGCTGCTAATGCATCTCAATGGTTCGCAGATCAGCGCCAATATTCACATCACAACTGAAGACAAAGTTGTGAGAAGGTGTACAAATAAAGAAAAATATATAATTGATCGATGCTGTTCGTAGGCAAGGCTCCATTTCCTGGGCACAGTGTTCATTGGTTGGCACCTAGTTTCACCCAGCTCTGTAGCCAAAAAAGAGGTGTATGCAGGACATCACAATCCGATCATTTTGTGCAGCTCCACTAAAATCGAGCTGATCATCCCTGTTTGCAAAGATATTCAGTCAGTGTGATTACAATAATAGTGGAACTAGATGATGAAACATAACACACACAAATAGAAGCCGATCACCTCTGCGATCTCTCTTTAGTTGAGAAGATTAGGCACGGAGTTGGATGAGGAGGATAGCAAGACCAATCTCCCTTTCTGCAGTCCCACAGAAATGTAAAAACGTTGCCCGTGTGACATTTTGGCGGAACTGCACAAAACACTCTTAAGAAAAAAGTGATTTGTGCAGTTCACCAAAAGGTCGCAATAGCAACGAGGTGAAATGGATAGCCTTGTTTGCAAAAGGAGGTAGAAAGGAAACAATTACTGCCCAATAACACGAGTTGAAGACACATACGCCAACAAAAAAGAAGCATATTCCATGTAATAAGGGAAAGATAGCAGCATGGTGGTTTATCAAAAACGGTTTGAGGACGAGATTGCAGGATGGGAAGTACGCCGGCCGAGATACGTTTTAAGCAAACAACTAAAGAAGATCCACATGCAGGATTTTCCACATGCAGCAACGTGGGAAGATGGGCAATGGAGCAAGGCCGAAGGAAGCTGTACCTGAGGGTCATCGGGATGTACCTAGGAGGGCGCCGGCGGCCGGGATCTGCCCATACTGCGGCAGCGAGCAAGTGGCGAAGGCCCTACCGCGCCGAAGCTTGGTCAGAGAGAACGATGGGTATCGCAGATCGGGACGTGCTGCCTCAACGCCGCCGAACGGAGAAATGATGCACATCCTCCCTTTCCGCCGGCGGACGGGATGCGGCCGGATCAGTGACCAGCGGTGAGAGAGAGGCCACCGCCGCCTTGTGTGAGATAGTGTGACGAGAGACAAACCCCGGCAGGCAGGCTCCATTGTATATAGTGGAGCGGATTTTTATTTTTTCCTGATGACAATCGTTTTATATTGAGAATATCAGGTGATACCATTACTCAAATGCTACCATGATACCAGTTTGAAAATTTTAATTTTAGATGTGTCAATTTTTTTTGAAAAAAATTATGAATGTTCATCACATATGTGTGTACATTGCCTAAAAAATTCAGATCAAAATGTGAAATACACAAAGAGAAACAAAAAAGAGAAATCCAGATATGAATAGTGTCGTTTTTGACACTATTCATCATTTTGTCTTTATTGACACTATTCATATTGGATTTCCTTTTTTTGTTTCCCTTTGTATATTTCGTATTTTGATCTGAATTTTTTAGGGGTTGTAGACACATATGTGATGAACATTCACAATTTTTTTCGAAATTTTTTGACATGTTTAAAATTGAATTTTCCAAACTGGTATCATGGTAGCATTTAAGTGATGGTATCACTTGATATTCTCCCTCTGTACGTGCCATTGAGGAATATAATTTTATTTAATACTAACGCGTCAAGTCGAAATTTGTTCCGTCTATGCGTGGTACATGACCCTCCTTCGAGTAAACAACTGCTACACGCGTCAAATTATCACGTGGGCTGCCTTTTCATACAGAAATGAACTCCACCGTGTACCCGCGCGGGTGTGGCCGGGAACAAGACGTGAGTACGTACGTACTGCGTGCACCTCTTCTTTAGGTGCAGGTACGTACGTGGGTGGGTGTGAGAGAGATGGTTTGTGCGAAATAGAGGCAATGTGTCGATGATATCTCAAACAAAAAAAGTAACATATGCAATGTGTGTGAAACAGAGCCATGGATATATCATATATAGAGGGAGCAATCCACGAGAAGAGAGTGGAGGGATCATCGGCATGAGATATCGATAGAATCAAAAACAGGGATGAAGTGTGTGGGTGCGCGATCGATAAAGAGTGCCATCGAATTTGTGTTTGCCCACGTCAAAGATACAGGGCGGCTGGCCTACTGGAATGTGAGAGGGCAGAGGTGCAGTTTTTCTCTATGGCATGGATACCTACCTACAACGTTCGACTATCGGTCTGTGGGGGCGGGGGGAGGGGGCAGAGACCTAACTATAGAGAGGTAGATCGACTAGTATATGTGTGGAGAAGGAGAGATACCTAGCTATGTATTGAGGGAGATCGATCGGCATCCATGCATATGTGTAGCAGAGGAATAAGGTTGGGAGAAAGACAAAGGTAGAGTGTCGGATGGTTGGTGGTGGAGTTGCTTCTCACAAATGGTGGGAGAGGCCTGCTAGACAAACGGAGGGTACGAGTGCAATATCAATAAGAGAGGGGATGTCTGCCTGTCTATGCACGTGCGTGTGAGAGACGGGTCGGGAGGTATGCAAGGATGATGAGGGGGGACGGTATGGTTGTGGTAAGCAGACGTAATTACATAGGAAGATCAATCGTCGTGTGTCCGAGAAAGGGAGAGACATAACTAGTGAGGTAAGTTGATCGGTGCGTGGGGAAAAAGAATTATAGTCGACCTAGCTATATGTAGGGAGATCGGTACGTATACATGCATGCATGTTAGAAGCAAATAAGGTCCGGAGGGACGGACAGGGGGAGAGGGGTGCGGCTAGGAGGTGGTGCGAGAGGCCTACTATGTCGAGGGGGGACGAGTGTGCGAGTATGAGATCGATGAAAAGAGGGGCTGGAGTGTGCACCTGCGTGGAACCGTATTGGACATAGGGGGGCATGGACGGTGAGAAGAGAAGAGGGGAAGTGTGTGTTTGTGGTAAGCACACTTGGCTAGAGAGGTATATCGACCGGTGTGTGCCGGAAAGAAGGAGCCGGGGGGCCTACACACACCATGGGCGAACGACCTAAAGAGAAATAACGAATGTGCGCGATGGAGGGGACACTGAGGGAGGGTGAGAGGGGGGCGGGCGTGTGCATGCATGATAGAAAGTTAGCGCTAGCTAGCTACAAAGAGAAGAGGATCGTGAAGGTGTAAAAGACGAACAGAGATCATAATTCATTATAAAAAAGTGGATTCATGTAATACCCCATGTCATTAGCCACAGTAATCACTTTTGATAATGCCATGCCAGCAGGACTAAACTATGTTTGATCATCATTTGCATCATAATGCCTTTCAAACTCATAATTCAAACCTCAAATTAATTTGAAGAGAAAATAAAAGTTGTTCAAATTTGAAAAACTAAAATGCTCATAATGTTGCAAATAATCCAGGGGCTTTTATAAAATTAGCAGTAACATTAATTGAAATATTTAAATGACTCTAACATCCTAAAACAGTACCAAAATAGCAAGGTTTAATTCATTTTATCTAATACAAAATTTATATGATATCTATTTGCCTCCAAACCAATTTCTAGCAATGTTAAATAATGCACTGTATTTATTGGATCAAACTACCTATTTTACAAAACAATATTTGAGGCCACACATTTTGCAAAAGTGAGAAAAGAAAGAAAAACAGAAAAGAAAAGAAAGAAAAGAAAAAGGCCCACTGTACCTGGGCTGAAGTGCTACAGCGCCGGCCCGATCTACCCAGCGCCGTCTCCCACCTCGCACTGCTCACCCCACGGCCGCTGTCGAACACACAGCGCGCGCACGCACCCCGGCCCCCTGCTCGCCTGCTCGACAGCGCGTCGCCGCGCTCGCCGTGAATAAGAGCAACCCCACGGACCCCCTGGCTCCTCCCTCGCCTTGCTCGCTCCCTCTCTCCTTCGTTCCCCACCTCGCCGACGCAACCATGGCCGCCACCGCGACGTAGCCACGGCCACCGTGCCCCTCTAGCCGCCTCTTCGTGCCCCGAGCTCCGCCGTGCTCCTCTACTCCTTCTGCGCCAATGAACCGAAGATGAGGGCCACCACTGCACCCTCCACGAGCTCTTCTTCAACCTGCGGCCACCGCGACCTCGCCGTCGATTTCATCGCCGTCGAGCCTCCCCCGCACACGCTTTGCACATCTGCAGGACCGCCGTGAGCTCCCCTTCCTTCTCCCCCTTGTTGCGCTCTGTTTTCGCCGCCGTAGCTCCTTGTCCCCGTCGTGCCTGAACGCGGCTCCGCCCGAGCTCGTCGCCGGCGATGCTTCGGCGACCAATTGGCCTCGGGCCCCCGCACAACTCGACCGCCACCTCACGTAGAGGCTCCCCAGCCGCTCCGTTTGCTCGCTAGCCCACCGCAGCCCCCTGCTCGCCGCTCACCCGAAACCCACCGCCGCCTAGCTCGTCGCCGGTGCCGTTCCCGGCCGTATCTGGCCATGCCCCCACCACCGTTCGACGTGGCGTGGACTGGCCGTTCAAACGGACCAAGCCACGGCTCCGGAGACCCCATGTAGGTAATTCCCGACGCTGCTCTGCCGCTCGCCGCCGCAAATGGCCTCGCCGGGACGACTCCGGTGGCCGGCGCTGATGTGGCTGGCCTGGCCCATGCCCTGGGCCACTGGCCAGTTGGCCACCTGGCTCCAGTTGACCACTTAACCTGGTCAACTGTGATGACTGGGCTGGCCCAGCCACTGACTTGTGGGCCCCGTCAATTTAAAATGATTTTATAAGTAAATAAACTGTTATTTAAATTGTTAATTAGATTAATTAGTTAATCACTCACTGACAGGTGGGACCACACCCCTAACTAATTAGTTTAGTTTAAATTAAACACTGGATTAGCTCTGTGTCTATGACAGTAGGGCCCCACATGTCAGGATTGAACTGTCAACAGGTCAGTTGACCTGCTGATGTTAGCGTGATGTCATGATGACATCATCAATTACTATTTTGGATAATGTCAAATTATAATAATTAAATAAAATCTAGAAAATGATTAAAACTTTAGAAAATCATATAAAATAAACCGTAGCTCGGATGAAAATACTTTGTACATGAAAGTTACTCAGAACGACGAGACGAATGCAATCGTGCCATCTGTTTCCGTGTCGGGACCCTCTACGGAGGTGAACCCACAACTTTTAGTCTGTTTTTGATAGATGAATAGTGCATATGCACCGGTTAATAATTCTAACTTAACTCCTGAAATTACTAATATGACTTAGACTTGCTTTTAGGCAACCCTGCACTGCACGTTAGCATAGCATGCTCTGTGTTGCATATGTTTGCCGTGTATTTATTGTTTCTTGCCCCCTCCTTCTCTCTCGATAGAAGCCGAGACCGACGCCGACGTAGCTCCGGAGATCGACTACGCCCCTGACGACCCTGCCTTTGCCACCGAGCAACCAGGCAAGCACCACCCCTTGAGCATGCCTATATCGCCTATTCTCTTCTCTCTTGTGCTTGCATTAGAATTGCTGTTGCTACTGCTTTACCTATTCTGATGCATGACATGATCTTGTAACCTGCTTTCGATAAATACCCGCTTATCCTAAACTTCTTAGTATAGGCTGCTTAGAGACCCCCTCAGAGACCCCACTTTGTCCCAAGTTGCCCCGCTGGATTATCCGATGACTCGATCAACGTGATCGACACCCAGACCCCGGCACCGCACATCACCCCCCTTAGTTGTACGGCACTACTGGGTTACTAACGAGTGCCGAGGGTGATACCTCGTCAGCACTTCTGATGTTAACCTTGTAGGGTAGATAATTGGTCGTGGTCATCAAGGGTGATTACTCCTTCTCCCCTTCCGATACGACCCTGTCGCGCAGCACTTTCGAGTATGAACCTCGAGGGTGATTCCTCCTAAGTTCACCTTGATGATTACATCGAGTGGGCATCCGTCGAGGGTGTTACCTCAGATTTCCCTGATGTTATGGACACACGGTTACTGTGACTTACCCTTGAACCTTGTTAGAAATGGGTCGGCCCCGAGGGGGAACCCGAGGGAGTTACTTTTTACTGCAGGACTGAAGGGACAGCCGGTACCACCCAGTAGAGGTGGACATGAGTTCCTGACAGTCTTTTGCGAGACGGGTTGACCTGGACGGTGCCCGAGTGATGAATATGAGGTGTGGCCTTGCATTCTTAGCCCTTGCTGCAAGTCCTCGAGATGGGGCGATGGGATCACATCGATCGTGAGTCTCTGCTCGTTACCGCACCCCAATGTACTAACGATTTGGATATTTGATTCGAGTGGGCCTCTGGCCCGATAGCACTAACCATCACGCAAGAATAATTATGGTACTCTGCATCATATGCATCAGCCAAAAACTCTGTCAGACATCCAGTTCAGCATGGTGGCATGGACGGACCGGCGCCATCCTATAGTGGTGGTGCCTGGCTTCACCGTGTGCGCTACGACCCAGAGTGCACAGGGCGATGGCCCAAGAGCCCTGAGCACTTAGGATGTAGACCGGCGGGGACCTCTCTGCTAAGCTCTAGGTAGGGTTGCGGTGTGTCGTTTGGCCGAGGCCGGGCATGACCCAGAAAAGTGTGTCCAGCCGGAGTTAAGCAAGCGTGGTGGGTAAGTTGGTGCACCCCTGCAGGGAAGAACTAATCTATGCATAGCCGGATCCTCGGTAACGGACGCTCGGAGTTGTATCCCGATCGATAAAACTAGAACTGGATACTTGTGATGATATATGGATAGTATGGCTCTGGGATTGCTTTCTCGCAGGGAGTCGAGGAAGGATCTCTGGGCGAGATTGATAACACTACTACTACTTTATACTGTGCTAATCTACACTCTTCTTATGCTGCAAGACCTCTGAAGATGCTAGTCTTCGATAGAACTAGGCCTTCCCTCTATTCTGGCATTTCTGCGGCCCAGTCCATATATACAGCCTTTCTGTGATAATGTTGCATATGTAGTGTAGATCCTTGCTTGCTGAGTACTTTGGATGAGTACTCACGGTTGCTTTACTCCCTCTTTTTCCCATATCTGTTTGATGCGACCAGCCGATGAAGCCCAGGAGCCGGATGCCACCGCCAGAGCTTACTACCAGGAGGGTCTAGATGGCACGTACTACTGGTTTGAGCCAGCCGACCAGGAGTAGGTTCGGAGGGTCCCAGGCAGGAGGCCTGCGCCTTTTCGATCGTAGTGTTTTCTTTTGCCCTGCCTTCTTAAGGCTTATCTGTGTTTTCTTTTATATCTGTACTCAGATATCTGATGCTTCCGCTGACGCTTGTATGCGAGCTTATGTATTCGAGTCCTCGAGGTCCCTGGCTTGTAATATAAAGCTTGTATGACTTTATTTATGTTTTAGAGTTGTGTTGTGATATCTTCAAGTGAGTCCTTAGGCTTGATCGTTTGCATTTGCGTGTATGGTTATTGCACGATTAAGCCGGGGCATCACAGGTTGGTATCAGAGCCGACTGCCTGTAGGAAGCCCCTTTCCAACTCCTTGGCCGAAGTTGAGTCTAGTCATCCAAAACTATTTTACTAACATGGCTGTGTGGCTTACGGGCCCACGTCGCCAACTGGGTGGTATTAGTATCTTTTATTCCTCGACTATACTCTGGGAATCTGATCTCTCTTCTTTTCGGGTTAAATGGATTTTACTAACGCCGACACTTAGGATCCCGTAAATCTTGTCTACCCGGAGAGCTGGATATATGTGCTTAATTCCTTACCATTGATCTGATTAGTCTGATAATCATTTTCCTTTCCATTGTTTTGTTTAACCTTTCTCTCTGAGTTGTATTATACTTCTCATTGTCATTTGACAATCCTGAATTTCCTCTATTTCAGATGGATCATTTGTTTCCACCATGCCCTGCGACGCAGCTTGTGCTTTGCACTTGGGCTCGTGATGCCCCTGGTTTTCTAGCTGTCCTGATCTCCCTCCTGACCAGACTGGGCTACCGCTGGTACCCCGAGTACATGGTCTACGAGGATTACCACGAGTTCAACCAGGAGCAGTACCATGATGATGTTTGTATCTATGATCAGCGCGATGACTCAAACACTGAGCTGCACCTTTTCCATGGTATCGGCGTGATGATTGAGATGGCAGTCCATGATACTACCTACTCTGCTGTCGCACGTCTCCGAGGAGAGTCCAGTGTTAGCTTGGATGCCTCTGAGTTTCGATACATTCCGTATGCCCCTGCTGGAGATGCTACTGGATACTACACAGCTATCTGTGCCCTGTACGAGCGTCGTCGTTACGACCCGCAGTTCCTGATTTAGTACACTCAGGCTTTGGATCGCACTGTTCGGACTCTTGCCGTTGAGTTGTTTGCCACTCGAGCACGCCTCTACGATGCTATGACGCAGTTGCTATGAGCTGTTCGTGCAGGGATACATCCGGAGCACATCCTTTACCTGCGCAGGACCCAGATGTATGCTGGTGTTGATTGGCCTACTGTTGGAGGTCACACATCTGCACGTGGACCTCTTCTTTCAACTCGAGACCGGGTTCTGCATCAGAGTGCACATGGAGCGCAGGATTTTCCTGCGATGGCCATCCGCTGTCCGCACTTGCAGTTACCCCGTTTCAGTGGTTTTCCCCGACGTTGATGTAGCCTTTGCTATGTCTCGTTGTGTACTTCCTTACCGCGTGCCTGCGCGCTGCCTAGCATGTCTAGTTTTAAAATTGCGCCGTTATGCTGTCTGCATGTACCCGACTCTATGTAAGGATCTGTATGTCTTAATTGACTACTGTTTAGTATCTATTACACTGCTTAATTATTGTCGAGTTACATCATGCTTGTCGCTTAACACTCGCAATTGCTTTTACTAAACTACCCCTATTGAAACTTAGCAGGATGGTTAGACCAGCCGGTCGTGGTCGTGGTCGTGCCCCTGAACACCCACCACCGCCGGATTATATGGCAGCTATGATGCAACAATTCAAGCTCAACCATCAGTTCATGACTGGGATTATGGGTCAGTTCCCACAACAGAACAACCAGAACCAGAACCCTGCTCCTATAACTCTGCCGGAATTTATGCGTCTTAACCCCACTCAGTTCTGCAACTCTGAGAAGCCACTGGATGCTGATGACTGGATTCGCGACATCACTCACGAGATGGAGTCTGCAAATGTCTTCCCTGCCAACTTTGTCAGCTTCGCGTCCTTTTTCTTAAAGGGTCCCGCAGCTCAATGGTGGGACACACACAAGCGTACACTGCCTGCTGGAACAGTCGTTACTTGGCCTGAGTTCCAGTCTGCTTTTCATGCCCGATATATTCCTCAAGGAATCATGGACCGGATGAAAACCCAGTTCCGCAACCTCACTCAGGGCAACAAGACTGTCGAAGCTTATCAGCGGGAATTCCTTGACCTATCCCGCTATGCTGAAGAAGACATCACCACGATGCTCGTAGACAAGAGAAGTTCCGTAATGGACTCCATCTAGACATCGAGCTTGCACTTGCTGCTCAAGACTTCACCGACTTTGCTACTCTTGTGAACAAGGCTATTCTGGTTGAGACTGCTCAAATGAAGTATAAGGAGTCGCAGAAGCGCTATCATGATGTTGGCTCATCTTCGGGCTCAACACAGAAGCGTCGAGTCTGGATTCCCAACAACGTGTTTCAACCAACTGCCCCTGCGCCAAGGAACAACTATGCTACACCCCGCCTGCCTCCTCCACCACCGAGGCAGACAAGAGCTCAAGTTGTTCCACCCAATGCTCCTCTTCGTCCTGAAGATGGTCTGTGCTTCAAGTGCCGCAAACCAGGCCACCTTGCTAAGGAATGCTGCCAGACTCAGAATCAGTTGGCTTTCCCTCGTACTGGTCGTGGCAACAATCAGGCCCACAACTATGATACTGGGTCTGCTACTCATGGTCATGGACACGCTTACAACATTAATATTGTAGAAGTCCAGGATCAACCTGCCACTGTGATGGGTACCTTTCTCGTTAACTCAGTACCCGCTTCTGTTTTATTTGATTCAGGGGCATCACATTCATTCATCTCTGGAAAATTTGCATTCATGCATGGCAATCATTATGAAAGGTGCATACTCCGTTAGTCGTTAAAACTCCCGGAGGTCATAGTCATGCTCACGTGATGGCACCTAACGTTACCGTCGAAATTAAAGAATTGGCATTCCTTGCTCCACCCATCGTCTTGAAGTCTTCCACCTTAGACCTCATCCTCGAAATGGATTGGTTGAAAGCTCATATAGCTTCGATCAATTGTGCCACCAAAGTTGTCCAACCTTTTCACCCCTCCGAGGAGATAGGAACTACACCGCATGAATTACTCAGAATGCTGAATCTCAGATATATGCTCTGAATGCTTTGAACGCCTCACCTCTGGAGGGAATCGAGAATGTTCTGGTCGTCCGAGATTTTTTGGACGTTTTTCCGGAAGAACTTCCAAGGATGCCCCGCTTTCTTTCAGTCTCCCTCTTAATTCTCAGGATGAGAATTCTTGTTAGAAGAGGAGAATTGTAACACCCCATGTCATTAGCCACAGTAATCACTTTTGATAATGCCATGCCAGCAGGACTAAACTATGTTTGATCATCATTTGCATCATAATGCATTTCAAACTCATAATTCAAACCTCAAATTAATTTAAAGAGAAAATAAAAGTTGTTCAAATTTGAAAAACTAAAATGCTCATAATGTTGCAAATAATCCAGGGGCTTTTATAAAATTAGCAGTAACATTAATTGAAATATTTAAATGACTCTAACATCCTAAAACAGTACCAAAACAGCAAGGTTTATTTCATTTTATCTAGTACAAAATTTATATGAAATCCATTTGCCTCCAAACCAATTTCTAGCAGTGTTAAATAATGCACTGTATTTATTGGACCAAACTACCTATTTTACAAAACAATATTTGAGGCCACACATTTTGCAAAAGTGAGAAGAGAAAGAAAAACAAAAAAGAAAAGAAAGAAAAGAAAAAGGCCCACTGTACCTGGGCTTAAGTGCTACAGCGCCGGCCCGATCCACCCAGCACCGTCTCCCACCTCGCACTTCTTACACCACGGCCGCTGTCGAACACACAGCGCGGGCACGCACCCCGGCCCCCCTGCTCGCCTACTCGACAGCGCGTCGCCGCGCTCGCCGTGGATAAGAGCAACCCCACGGACCCCCCTGGCTCCTCCCTCGCCTCGCTCGCTCCCTCTCTCCCTCGTTCCCCACCTCGTCGACGCAACCATGGTCGCCACCACGACATAGCCACGGCCACCGTGCCCCTCTCGCCGCCTCTCCGTGCCCCGAGCTCAGTCGTGCTCCTCTACTCCTTCTGCGCCGATGAACTGAAGACGAGGGCCACCGCTGCACCCTCCATGAGTTCTTCTTCAACCTGCGGCCACCGCGACCTCGCCGTCGAGCCTCCCCCGTGCACGTTTTGCACATCTGCAGGACCGCCGTGAGCTCCCCTTCCTTTTCCCCCTTGTTGCGCTCTGTTTCCACCGCCGTAGCTCCTTGTCCCCGTCATGCCTGAACATGGCTCCGCCCGAGCTCATCGCCGGCGATGCTCCGGCGACCAACTGGCCTCGGGCCCGTGCGCAACTCGACCGCCACCTCACGTAGAGGCTCCCCAGCCGCTCCGTTTGCTCGCTAGCCCACCGCAGCCCCCTGCTCGCCGCTCGCCGCTCACCCGAAACCCACCACCGCCTAGCTCATCGCCGGCGCCGTTCCCGGCCGTCTCCGGCCACGCCCCCACCACCGTTCGATGCGGCATGGACTGGCCGTTCGAACGGACCAAGCGACGGCTCCGGAGACCCCATGTAGGCGATTCCCGAAGTTGCTCCGCCGCTCGCCGCCGCAAATGGCCTCGCCGGGACAACTCCGGTGGCCGGCGCTGACATTGCTAGCCTGGCCCACGCCCTGGACCACTGGCCAGTGGGCCACCTGGCCCTAGTTGACCAGTTGACCTGGTCAACTGTGCTGACTGGGCTGGCCCAGCCACTGACTTGTGGGCCCTGTCAATTTAAAACAATTTTATAAATAAATAAACTGTTAATTAAACTGTTAATTAGATTAATTAGTTAATCGCTCACTGACAGGTGGGGCCACGCCCCTAACTAATTAGTTTAGTTTAAATTAAACACTGGATTAGCTCTGTGTCTATGACAGTAGGGCCCCACATGTCAGGATTGACCTGTCAACAGGTCAGTTGACCTGCTGACGTCAGCGTGATGTCATGATGATGTCATTAATTACTATTTTGGATAATATCGAATTAAAATAATTAAATAAAATCCAGGAAATGATTAAAACTTTAGAAAATCATATAAAATAAACCGTAGCTCGGATGAAAATACTTTCTACATGAAAGTTGCTCAGAACGACGTGACGAATCCAACCGTGCCATCTGTTTCCGTGCCGGGACCCTCTATGGAGGTGAAACTGCACCTTTTAGTTTGTTTCTGATAGATGAATAGTGCATATACACCGGTTAATAATTCCAACTTAACTCCTGAAATAACTAATATGACTTAGACTTGCTTTTAGGCAACCCTGCACTGCACGTTAGCATAGCATGCTCTGTGTTGCATATGTTTGCCATGTATTTATTGTTTCTTCCCCCTTCCTTCTCTCTCGATAGACGCCGAGACCGACGCCGACGCAGCTCTGGAGATCGACTACGCCCCTGACGACCCTGCCTTTGCCGCCGAGCAACCAGACAAGCACCCCCCCTTGAGCATGCCTATATCGCCTATTCTCTTCTCTCTTGTGCTTGCATTAGAATTGCTGCTGCTACTGCTTTACCTATTCTGATGCATGACTTGATCTTGTAACCTACTTTCGATAAATACCTGCTTATCCTAAACTGCTTAGTATAGGCTGCTTAGAGACCCCCCTCAGAGACCCCACTTTGTCCCAAGTTGCCCCGCAGGATTATTCGATGACTCGATCAACGTGATCGACACCCAGGCCTCGACACTGCACATCACCCTCCTTAGTTGTACGACACTACTGGGTTACTAACGAGTGTCGAGGGTGATACCTCGTCAGCACTTCTGATGTTAACCTTGTAGGGTAGATAATTGGTCGTTGTCATCGAGGGTGATTCCTCCTTCTCCCCTTCCGATACGACCCTGTCACGCAACACATCAAGTGTGAACCTCGAGGGTGATTCCTCCTAAGTTCGCCTTGACGATTACATCGAGTCGGCATCCGTTGAGGGTGATACCTCGGATTTCCCTGATGTTATGGACACACGGTTACTGTGACTTACCCCTGAACCTTGTTAGAAACGGGTCGGCTCCGAGGGGGAACCTGAGGGAGTTACTTTTTACTGCAGGACTAGAGGGACAGGCGGTACCGCCCAGTAGAGGTGGACCTGAGTTCCCAACAGTCTTTTGCGAGACGGGTTTACCTAGACAGTGCCCGAGTGATGAATACGAGGCGTGGCCGGGCATTCTTAGCCCTTGCCGCAAGTCCTCGAGACGGGGCGACGGGGTCATATCGATCGTGAGTCTCTGCTCGTTACCGCACCCCAATGTACTAACAATTTGGATATTTGATTCGAGTGGGCCTCTGGCCCGATAGCACTAACCATCATGCGGGAATAATTATAGGTACTCTGCATCGTATGCATCAGCCGAAAACTCTGTTAGACGTCCAGTTCAGCATGGCGGCACGGACGGACCGTCGCCATCCTGTAGTGGTGGTGCCTGGCTTCACCGTGTGCGCAATGATCCGGAGTGCACAGGGCGATGGCCCAAGACCCCTGAGCGCTTAATATGTAGACCGGCGGGGACCTCTCTGCTGAGCTCTAGGTAGGGTTGCGGTGTGTCGTTTGGCCGAGGCTGGGCATGACCCAGAAAAGTGTGTTCGGCCGGAGTTAAGCGAGCGTGGTGGGTAAGTTGGTGCACCCCTGCAAGGAAGAACTAATCTATGCATAGCCGGATCCTCGGTAATGGACGCTCGGAGTTGTATCCCGATCGATACAACTAGAACTGGATACTTGTGATGAGATATGGATAGTATGGCTCTGGGATTGCTTTCTCGTAGGGAGGCGAGGAAGGATGTCTGGGCGAGGTTGATAACACTACTACTACTTTATACTGTGCTAATCTACACTCTTCTAATGCTGCAAGACCGCTGAAGATGCTAGTCTTCGATAGGACTATGCCTTCTTTCTATTATGGCATTTCTGCAGCCTAGTCCACATATACAGCCTTTCTTTGATAATGTTGCATATGTAGTGTAGATCCTTGCTTGCTGAGTACTTCGGATGAGTACTCACGGTTGTTTTGCTCCCTCTTTTTCCCATACCCGTTTGATGCGACCAGGCGATGAAGCCCAGGAGCCGGATGCCACCGCCGGAGCTTACTACCAGGAGGGTCCAGACGGCACGTACTACTTGTTTGAGCCAGCCGACCAGGAGTAGGTTCAGAGGGTCCCAGGCAGGAGGCCTACGCCTTTTCGATCGTAGTGTTTTCTTTTGCCCCGCCTTCTTAAGGCTTATCTATGTTTTCTTTTATATCTGTACTCAGATATCTGATGTTTCCGCTGACGCTTGTATGCGAGCTTATGTATTCGAGTCCTCGAGGCCCTTGGCTTGTAATATAAAGCTTGTATGACTTTATTTATGTTTTAGAGTTGTGTTGTGATATCTTCAAGTGAGTCCTTAGGCTTGATCGTGTGCATTTGCGTGTATGGTTAGTGCACAATTAAGCCGGGGTGTCACAATTCGGATATTTGAAGAAGATATCATAATGTAGAACATTGATTATAATTTGGGATAATGTGTGGCTTTTGCAGCTCAGGGCTAAATACTTGTCATAATGTTGGGGGTGGGGCACTATACTTTGTGTGATAAACACGGTGTACGTATGGAACATGGTTTAGATTATGAATATCTAGTTAGCACATCAAATGCACTATTATTTGGAATCAACATCAAGTGTATTCAAAAATTTGAATTCGAGTTCATATAGTACACATGGTTCATATCTATCTCTATAGTAATCATGTGGTGTGTTGTTAATGTAATACACGAATGATGGTTTAAGTTGGCAACAATCATGATTGTAGATTCTTATTCAAATAGAAAAATGAATTCAAATTTAGTTCAAATTGCAGCGGTAGTATAGACATTTGTAATGCACTAAAATGTTGGTATGAGTAGGTTACATGCATTATACAGCCAGCAAAAAAATTTAATTGGACATAACATGGATTCATAGCTTTGAATAGCTTTTGTACAGTAAAACGGGACAAGACTCTCTCTTTGTGTGGTGTGAATAGTTTTATTTTTTTCATTTATTTCGTTGAGGGAAGTGCGAATTGATTTGGTACGTACAATATTACACATTAGGCTTGTCCCTAAAATTCAACCCACAACTTGTTATATCCCGAAAATTCAGATATCGTGCTCCCAAAACTCGCGCCTTCACAACCCGTGCCTTGCTATCCTGAAATTACAACGCGCGCGAAAACTCCCTCCAGCTACCAAATCCCGACACGCGAAATCCCCCTTCTAACCCTGAGCCGAAAGGGCCGCTAGTTCAAATCAGTGGGGGTACTTTTGTAACACACCCTACATTTTGGACAAGCGCGTCACTAAGTCATGGTTCCCCCCTCCCATCGCATCCTTTTCGCCATTCGAAATCCCAGGCCGCCATAACCTCTCTGCTCCAGCCGCAAAACCCCACCCTCCTCCGTCCGCCACCTCACCGCTGCCCAGCCGGAGCCTCTTCCCCGACGACATCGTCCACCGCAACAGCTCGACGTCCCTCATCCACCTCCCCGGATGAGGATCTGTCGTCCATCTCGTCGTCCCACCGGTTCAGCCGCCCCATCCTCCACCTCCAAGGAGCTGCTCCGACGATCGCCTCGTCTATCGTGGCTGCTCCATCCCCACAGCGCCGCCTTAACCTGCTCCATTGGAACCGCATCATCCGCAACGACTCCTCGGACGAAGCCGAAGCCTACTCGGCGCCACCAAAGAGGTTGTACACTCATCACATCGCACCTTCTCCTTAACTCGACCTCCCGGCGCCGACGGTGCTCCATCCCGCACCCCCATGGCGCGGCTACCTCGAAGCCGGCGCCGCGGGCGACATCTCCACAGTGGCTCTTCCCCAGTGCGAGGCCCCTTCGGCGGCGGCGTCCATACCAGCCGGATCTGCTGCTGCTGCTCCAGCTCTCGCTCGCTCGCTCACGGTGCTGCTGCTACTCCGGCTCTCACTCGCGCTGCTGCTTTGCACTCCCCCTTGCGCGTGCTGCTGCTCTGCTCTCCCACTCACTCGTGTTGCTGCTCTGCTCTCTCCCTCGCTCATGCTGCTACTCTGCTCTTTGTCTTGCTCGCGCTGCTGATTCTGGTACATGGGCTGCTACAGCTACACAAGTTGCTGCTCTGGCACTAGTTGCTACTCCTCCAGGCGCTGCTGCTCCGGCTGCTATCTGCTGCTGTGTTCCCCGTCGATCGCCTGCTGATTTAGATCACTGTTTCTCTACTACTAGTGCTCGAGCGGCCTAAACTACATGTGAAGTGCCTCTCTGCTACCGTGCGTTCAGTTTCGACAGTAACATTCAGATTCCACAGCAAATTTCAGTTTCGATAGTTAAGTTCAGAGTCAACAGTTTTTACCTCATCTGTTGTAGTCAGGTGTTTTTTGGTGATGTAAATTTTACATCTATCACTTTTTGGTAATGTATTTTACATCATCTATTGGAGATGCTATTCGAATCCCACTTGAGATTAACGATGTTTGTCTTGTACTGCTTCAGCCTCAACGTCTTACGGCTCGCCGGAGCTGCTCCAACAACGGAACCATCCATCACAATAGAGCAGTGCCCTGGAGGCCGTCTACAGATTCCTCAGATCTTCCTTCGCACCTCCGACAGCCACCTCTGCCTCAACTTCTTCAGCGGCCAACCCAATGATGCTGAGGTCGACACGGCTACGCCAAAGAGGTTGTACACTTGTCGCATCACTTATTACTCTACATTCATGTCGATCCATTAGGGCTATTTTGGTTCAATGGAAAAACTTAAGGAAAAACATAGCAATAGGACATTTTCCTATGGCACTCTACTATTCAATTATTCATGCATTTTGTTGAAAGGAATGGAGCAAAACATCCACCTGGACCTACTTTTCAAAATCCTATGCATGAAAACAAGACCAAGTGCATTAGTGGCAGAATAACATTCTAACTGTACACGCTTTCATATGGTTTCACTTTAATTTGGCCATGTTTCTTTCCATTCCTCTTCTCTTCCAATTCCTGTGAACCAAACACCCAAGTTGACAGAAATCCTGAGTTTACAAATGCTTTATTTCCCACATGCATTCCTATCCTATTCTGGTGTTTTTCCTATCCCTGCGTTTTTAGAATCCTGCAAGCCAAAGGAGCCCTTACAGAATTACTTCAGTTACAGGTAGGTGTCGAAGAAAACTTTGTGTGGCTTGTCCTTCTCCTGCCGCGATGTCGTCCACCTCACCTGAGCTGCTCCATCGACAGAAGCATCCACCAAACCAGACATCACGACTCCTGACCGTCTTTCGCTGCCTCAGATCTCCTTCCCTACCGCCGGCACCCACCGCAACGGCATCACCATCATTGACTCAGCAGATGAACCTGAGGAGTACACGGGTCCACAAGAGAGGTCGCACTCTTTTGTTTCTGCTTATGTTATGCATTGCTTAATATTACCTGCTACTTTATCGTCCTGTTCACCTCTTAGACTCCAAGTCAGGTCCAAATTAATGCTCAAACTTGAGTTTTAAAATTAGATGTGGGGCACATATCGAGGCAGCAATGAATAGTATCATTGTGCATTATCTGGTTCATCTAGGGTATGCCTATGTTGTTCATCTTGGGTGGGAAACAAATAGTAAAGCAATCACCATCTGTCTTTTTATTAAATTAAAGCTATCATCAGCCTGCTATCATTATTTTTGGATCCATCCACTGGTTGTTACCATCACTCTAGATTTCTGCATGCTCTCCTTACATAATCTCACTTTTTTTTTGTATGCATGTCAGATATTGTACACAGTCATGCTAAACATGTAGAGAAAAAGAGAAGAGTTTTGCGCGGTAATACAATGTCATGCAGACATCGCTCCATGGTGGGTTCAATTGCAAACCCTCCCCCCCTCTCCAGATTATAATCCAGAGGAAGATATCTGTTCTGAGGCGGATTCAGACGCAGCTGACCACTCCTATTTACCCCCCAAGGTGTTTGCTCTAACTTGGCATGATGATGTTAGTCATATCATGCATATGTTGCCTTGCAGTGCCTACTTTCAAAATCATATATGTCATCTGCTTAGTTTAGACATGTTCTGTAATGCCACCTGTTTAGTTTCTATATCATATATGGGAATTATGCAGTCTCATCTCTTTTAGCCAGCCATAATATATGTGAAATATGCAATGCCATCCTGTTTAACCAGGCATCATATATTTGAATGATATCTTGCCCATCCTTTTCTTCATTACATTTCCATTTGTCAACAATGTTTGTACATTAAACTACTCTTCCTGTGAATCAGCCATTTGAGTGGGTGGTGGAAAAATCTAGAGTGAAAACAAGGTCTTCAGAGCAAACAGTGCTACCTGTCAAAGCAAATCTCTTGCTGGGTCCCGATAGCTCCTCAGAGATGGATTCAGAGACAGATGACCAGTCCTATTCCCCCACCGAGGTGTATGCTCTAACTTGGCATGGTTATACTGCTCATATCATGCATATGGTGTCTTGCATTGCATAGTTTAGACATCATATACACAATATTCTACACCATGTTCTTAGTTCAGACATCATATATGTGAATGCCCTCTTCTTAGCATATAAATCACATATGTGAATTAAATCATGCGATCCTAATTACCTAGATAACATATATGTGAATTATGTCATGCGAACCTGTTTACTAAAGACATCATATAATTATCTCATGCCATCCTGTTTAGTTAGTCATCATATCTTTGAATTATGTCATGCTATGCTATCCAGTTTAGATAGACATCATATATGTGAAATTATGTCATGCTATCCTTTTTAGTTAAACAATATACATGTCAACTATTTCATGCCCTCTTTTTTCCACACTATCTATTGCATCTGTCTATCATACAATGTCTGTACATTCAACTATGTTTCCTGTTTATCAGCCATTTGAATTGGAGCGGGTGATGGCAGTATCTAGCGGAGTAAAAACACGGTCTTCAAATAAAATAGTGCTACCTCTTGGTGGAGATAGCACCCCGGTTGTACATGCACGAGAACCAGCCCTACCACACATAACCCAGACTCTCGCAGATTGTACCCCTACTGCGATGGACAGATAACCAGCTTCACCCAATCTAACCCCAACCCCAGCAGATAGTAACCCAGTTCCTGTTGACACAGCACCATCTCCACCACAGAGCTCCCAAACAAGAGCAGTTAGTAAGGCAGCTCCAGTGCCTAAAGCGCCAATACTACCACGGCGAACCCCAACTCCACCAGTTAGTACACCATTCCTGTGGAGGAATCACAACCAGCCATTCGTAGTTTAGCATCTATCGCATTTGATGTTATTAAATCCTATGTGCGTATCTTCCCATCATGGAAATATTATACTGAAGATGAAGGAAAATGCCAGTTGCAGGTGTTTGTCCAGGAGTTATGTGTAAGTAATGTTATTCATGGCAATTACTTTGCTTTGTCCCATACATTCTACCTCCATGATGGTTATAATACAGCAAATTTTCCCATTTTTCTCTATAGAGAAGGACTGATTTGGAAACTCAGGATGAGGTAACCTGTGCTAATACCTCTGCTATCTTCAAGAATGCTTGGTGGCAGTATCGGAATTACCTGAAGAAAACATACTTCATTGGCAAAGAAACTCATCAAATTCCCTTACGTTCTCCTGAGACACATTTACTGGATGATGACTGGGAACGCCTTGTTCTGTACTGGCCCGAACCAAGAATGTGGTAAGGTCTATATGCTCATTTTTTTTATTTTAAGTACTATATGCTTGCGTCTTACTATACTCTGTTCATGTAGAACAAGTGCTTAAACCTGAAGAACAACTGTTCTCATTTAAGATTCCATTGCTATCGTGCATACTGCTTTGCTCTTGTATCACTGTATTTACTCATACAAACTTATTTTTAAATTGAAGGATCCAATCGAAACTCCAATAGCACAACAGGTATGTTTACGCATGTTTCTTTAACATGTTTGCTCTTATAAATGCTCTGTTGATTTCAATTTCAATTGTGTATACAGTTGACTTCTCATATCATGGACATTACTAGCATCACAACAGAGCCAATAGTGTTGTTGTACATGTAGACCCGTGGTACCCATCTGAAATCTTGTTGTGTCGTGTAGTTTCCCACGCTTTGTATTCTTTCAGTGCTGCTTTGTCTTGAACTGATATGATTTGAACCGTGTCTCTATTTTGATTTGGCAAGACAATGCAGTGACCATAGGACATAGATATAGTTTTGTTTGATGCTTTTATAATGTACTACTTGGCAATAGAAGACTTGGTAGTTTAATCCTGTCCACCTTACTAATGAACTGGTTCACCGAAATGAGTTTCATCTACTAGTACATGCTAAACCTGTTATGTGTTTGCTTGTTTCTTCTTTTAGAATGCTGACAGAATGTTGGGGAAGAGTGCCTTATTAAGCAATGGTAAAGGAAGTAATGCAGATAAGGTTTAGGATAGTGAGACATCCTTGTTGGTCTCCAACAAAGCTGATAAAACAGCTAAAGAAAACTATCTTGAAGACAGTGAGACAACCCCAAAGTCCTATCTTGGTTTAGTGTTCGAGTTACTGGCCACTACCGCTGGCACAAGCTATTCAAACTCACTGTCTGAATCAGTTCAGTTTCTTGAGTCTCAACTACAAGCTGAAAGACATCGATCAGCTGTGCTGCGACAAGAAGCGGAAGGACTGCGGAAGTCCCTGGAGCATTCAGATGCATACTTTCTGGTGCAATAACAAGCGTTGGAGGATTTTAGCACCAAACAGGACAAAGCTAATAAGCTTGCTAAGCTTATTGCCAGCATGGTGGATACCCAGGATAACGTTTCTTGTGCTCTTCTGAAGTTGTTTCAGTTATGGACTTGTTTTGCTGCCGCATTTATTTGCACTGGTGGCCAATTTAGACGGCCAGTGTATGTAATATGCTGCTTTGTTCCCTATATTTGCACTGGTGGCGAACTTTGATGCCCAGTGGATGTAATATGTGTAATAGCCGTAATAGCCTAGCGTTAGTTGCTTGCTTATTTATTTCCTTTATGTCTTGTTTAGTTGTTTCCTTGTAGTCACTGCAGTTCTTTTTTCGCGGTTTTCTAGTGGCCACAATAACCTATTTTTTATAACTAGGCCAAAATAACCATGGCAACACACGGATTGTTGTAACCTTGGTCCTGCTACCTGCTGTAGTGACCATGGGCCTCCTATGGGCCATAGGATCCATGGGCCTTCTACGGGCCGTAGGAGCCATGGGCCTTCTACGGGCCGTATGATCCATGGGCCTTCTACGGGCCGTAGGACCATGGGCCTTCTACGGGCCGTCTAATCAATGGGCCTTCTATGGGCCGTATAATCATTTCCCCAAACATGGACTGTACTATTCGTGGACCAATAACGGTCCGCAAAATGGGCCGTAAACGGGCTAGAGTGGAAATCGTCTGTTTATGGCCCGACCATAACGGGCCGTTAATAGGCCGTATTTGATGACACTATGAAAACAGCCCAATGGGTTAACGGGCCACAAATGGGCCGACTGTAACCACGGGCTAAATTTGGCCCACAAACGGAACAGGACAGTAACGGACCGTAACTAACCGAATTCTAGAAATGAGCCCAAGAATAAATGGGCCCTTAGAAGGCCGAAAGTTAACATGGGCTGGAAACGGCCGACGGAATAATGGGTCGTTAATGGGTATAAAGCAATACACTGTTCATTATGGGCCAGTTTCATCTCGGGCCTTTAATGGGCCCAGAGTTACAAAGGGCCTCCTATGGGCTGAAAGGCGTCATGGGCCATACATGGGCTGGAAGTTACAATGGGCTGGAATCATATTGGACAGCCCAGATGACGCTACTGGGCCAAATTCCGGTAGGCCGTGACAGGCCGTGAGTTAGCGGGCTATAAATGGGCTATATGCGAACATGTCGTTAACAAGCTTTCCGTGGGCCGGCCCAATACCTTTTGACCAAGTCAAACGGGCCGGCGTTTTCACTAGAATGGGCCTCTGTTAGGCCGTGCCACGTGTCAACGTATCATAGGCGCCTTCGGTCCAATGAGTGGATGACATCTGTCCCAACGGTGAGCCGACACGTGGTTCCTCTGGCCATTGAGAATTTTACACGTGGAAAATCCCTATTGGTCCGGTGTGTTAACGGGTTATCGGATCCAAACCGGAACCCGATAGCTTAACGGCGACCCGTTATGGTGGATGCCACGTGTCGGTCACCCTTGACTAAAGCACTTCTATGACGCATGATTTATCGTCATGGAAGTGGACACTTCCGTGATGATAATTTTGGTAATGTCATGGAACACTTCTACGACAGCACAGGTATGACTATCTTGATTCTGTCATAAAATCATCATGGATGTACATGCATGACAGAAAACGTGACCTACTGTGACAAACATGTATCATCACGGAAGTGTATTTTTTTGTAGTGTCATGGCTTCGCCGAGCACTACGAAAATATGACAGATGATGAACTAGAGGGAGAGGGGCGCCGCACACGGCTAGGGAATCGTGGTGTGTGTTGCCCCTCTCCCTCCACACATATATATAGGTGGGGGAAGGAGGGAAGGCAGCCTGGGGCAACCCCAAGGGGGTCTGCGGCCACCCTTGGCCCCTGCCCTAGCCACGCCCCCTTCCTTCTTGGGCGCGCAGGGGGAAAGTAGGAGGGGGTGGCGCCCCCCTTTCCTTTCTCTTAGGTGGAGGGAAGGCGGGAGGGGCTAGCCCTCCCCCTTTTCCTTCCATAGGGCCGGCGGCCTAGAATTGGGGCACGCCAGCCCCTTGTGGACTGGTTTGCTCCCCTCTTTTGGCCCATATGGCCCAATAACCTCCCAGGGCCTCCCGAAACCCCTTCCGGTGATCCGATGACTACCCGATACATTCTGAAATCTTTCCGATGACCAAATAGCATCGTCCTATATATATATATATATATATATATATATATATATATATATATCAATATTTACCTCCGGACCATTCTGGAGCTCCTCGTCATGTCCATGATCTCATCCGGGACTCCAAACAACATTCGGTCATCAACTCACATAACTCATATAATACTATATCGTCAACCAACATTAAGCGTGCGGACCCTATGGGTTCGAGAATGATGTAGACATGACCGAGACACCTCTCCGGTCAATAACCAATAGCGGGACCTGGAGGCCCATATTGGTTCCTACATATTCTCGGAATATCTTTATCGGTCGAACCTCATGACAACATACGTAATTCCCTTTGTCTGTCGGTATGTTACTTGCCCGAGATTCAATTGTAGGTATCTTCATGCCTAGTTCAACCTCGTTACCGACAAGTCTCTTTACTCGTTCCGTAATACATCATTGCTACTTCTTGAGCTTGCGTTGGTTTTTCCCTTGAAGAGGAAAGGGTGATGCAGCAAAGTAGAGATAAGTATTTCCCTCAGTTTGAGAACCAAGGTATCAATCCAGTAGGAGGTACACGCAAGTCTCCAATCTATGCACCTGCACAAACAATCAAACACTTGCACCCAACACAATAAAGGGGTTCTCAATCCCTTCACGGTCACTTGCAAGGATGAGATTTGATAGAGATAGATATAAAAGATTACTAAAATGTAAAACAAAATAAAAGTAAATAAATTGCAGCAAGGTATTTTTAGGTTTTTTGGTTTATAGATCTGAAAATATATGATGGAAAATAGACCCGCGGGCCATAGGTTTCACTAGAGGCTTCTCTCTTGAAAGAAAACATACGATGGGTGAACAAATTACTGTCGAGCAATTGATAGAAAAGTGCAAAGTTATGACGATATCTAAGGCAATGATTTTTTTTGAAAAGGAGGTTATCCCCCGGCCTCTGCATCAGAATGATGCATGCGGCCATCTTATTAAAAAGAAAATAGTTCAACAAAGTCTCCAAGTCTCGAAAAACAAAAAGGCTCACAAAGAGCCAAAGCATGAAAATGGGAGAGCCACAACCGGCGGAATAAAGATAGATAGGAAACTAAACACCTATCCTATTACATGACCGCCATCCAAACCGGTTGAAGATAGCCCGTGCTACCATCTCCCAACCGATAGACCCAGTAACCATACGCTCCCTGGCATCCGTCAGAGTGAGTAGCGACCACATACGGATCAGTGTAGTGGCCCGAAAAATAACCTACAAGAAATGAATATGTGTTGTTATGTTAAAAACCAAATCGTTCCTGCAGCTCCATATAGCCCATAATAAAGCACATACTCCTACATGGATAAGTTTTGCGGTTTCTTACTCAACTCCATCCGGCCACGTCCCGAATATCATGTGGATGGTATTCGGAGGAGTAATGTTAAACGCTATGTGAACAGACCGCCATAAAATTTTCGTCATTGGGCAATCAAGAAAGAGGTGTTTGATAGATTCATCATGTTCGCAGAAACTACATCTTCGCGATCATGTCCAGTTACATTTTGCCAAATTGTCCTTAGTTAGAATGACTTGCTTGTGGACAAACCACATAAACACTTTTAAGGGCACTTTGACTTTCCAAATATGCATAGATCGAGGGATAGTGCCAGAGTTGATAATATCCAAATACATGGATTTTACCAAAAACACTCCATTCTGAGTTAGTTTCCAGTGCAACTAGTCTGGCTGTTGAGACAGGTGAACATCCATCAATCTTCTCACAAGATGGAGCCAAGCTTCCCAACAGTTTCCCACTAAAGTCCTCCTGAATTGAATATTGAGAGGGTTGGACTGTAATACTGTTGCAACGTAAGCATCTCTACGCCGAACAATATTATAGAGAGAAGGATATTGGATAGCTAGAGGCGTCTCCCCTAACCACGTATCCTCCCAGAATCTCGTGGAAGTACCATTACCAGCAATGAATTTCTTCCTTTGGAAGAAGGCTGATTTCACTCTCATCAGTCCTTTCCAAAACGATGAATCGGTCGGTCTGACCATCACGTGAGATAAGGTTCTAGAATGAAGGTACTTATTATGCAGAATCTGGGCCCATGTGGCATCGGTCTCTACAGATAGCTTGTACAGCCACTTGCTGAGAAGACATTTGTTCTTCACCTCTAAATTTTCAATGCCAAGACCACCTTGGTCTTTTGGCCTACAGATAATATCCCATTTAGCAAGTCTGTATTTTTGTTTTAACTCATCACTCTGCCAGAAAAAACATGATTGATAGAAGTCCAGTCTTTCCGAACCCCAACTGGTACTTCGAAGAAGGACAATAGAAACATTGGCATGCTCGTGAGCATCGAATTAATGAGTATTAGTCGGCCTACATATGACATAAGTTTGCCCTTCCAGCAGCTTAGTTTCTTTTCAAATCGATCCTCAATGCACTTCCATTCGTTGTTAGATAGCTTGCGATGGTGAATCGGTATGCCCAAATATGTAAACGGCATCGACCATAATTCACATCCAAACAATTGTTTGTAAGCTTCTTGTTCGTCTTTAGCTCTCCCAAAGCAGAACAATTCACTTTTATGGAAGTTAATCTTTAACCCCGATAACTGCTCGAATAGGCATAACAGAAGCTTCATGTTTCTTGCTTTAGCCAGATCATGCTCCGTAAAGATGATAGTATCATCAGCGTACTGTAGAATGGATACTCCTCCGTCCACTAGATGCGGGACGAGCCCACCTACTTGGCCATTTTCTTTAGCTCTTCCTATTAGAATTGTCAACATGTCCAGTACTATGTTGAACAAAATAGGTGACATCGGGTCTCCCTGCCTTAGACCCTTGTGTGTCTAGAAATAATGACCTATGTCATCATTCACTTTGATTCCGACACTGCCTTTTTGCGTGAAAGAGTCTACCTGCTTTCTCCAGGATTGATCGTGTCAGGACCCCGATCCTAAGTCACACCGATCTAGCATGTAACACATCATATCACTTTGCGGCCTCACGCATGGTATTCCCACGGGTGCCACCTTACCTGGCCCGGGACCGTTTGCGCCTTTTGGCTCACGTATATGATAGTGTCGCTAGCATCCATATGACAGAGAACCCGGGCCGACATGACTAGTCGTAAACCCAAGGTGGCACTAACTTACAGGGACATACATACATGACCCAGCAATGCACGTGTCGGTCAGCAGCGAGTGAATCCGGGCTGTTGCAAGCTAACATGACTCCGGTAGACACCGCGTGACATTTCCCCGAAGGGACAGACATAGGAGCAAAGAAGGACACATGCCTATCATCCCATGTGTTCTGGAGCAGTAGCAAGCTACATTGGCTCAATGGAAGCACTAGGAGACATTTTCCCATAAGAGAGGCTACCAAGAATAAACAACTAGGTTGTCGGATTCCACACATAGCAATACACGTTACACGTACGCATAACATGCAAGTATGTGCTGTACAACATGGCATCACAACATAACCCAACGACTCATATAGATAAAGGCCCAGAAGAGCCACATAGCATTTATTACAAACAGGGGTCACATGACCCAACATACAGAGCATACAAGCAACAGAAGCATAACATGTCTGAGTACAGACAACTACAAATGAAAAAGGCTGAAAAGCCTGACTATCTACAAGACCCTCCCAAGGGTACAAGATCATAGCTGAGGTAACAAGCTAAACGTCGAAGTCCACGCGGAACTACTAGTGAGACTGAAGTCTCCTCTGCAAAACATAAATTAAGCAAACATGAGTACAATGTACCCAGCAAGACTTACATCAGAACTAGCTACATATGCATCAGTATCAACAAAGGGGTGGTGGAGTTTAACTGCAGCAAGCCAGCTTTGACTCGGTGGCTATCCTGAACTACGACTACTGGTAACTCTTTTGAGGTGGCGCACATGAGTCCACATATTCACCATATCAATACACCACTATGGATCCGCTCCCGTCTCCCTACGAGAAGGCCATCCATAGTACTCACGCTTATCTTGCGCATTTTAGAGTATCCACTTTCACTTGTCTATGAACTGCATAAGCAACCCAGCAGTCCATTACCACGGACGCGGCTATTCGAATAGATCATGTTAACCCTGCAGGGGTGTACTTCTTCACACACGCTCTCGCCACTTACCGCCATGTACACGTCATGTATCTCGGCAACCTTCAAGCGGAAGCCTGGCGAGGGTGTCGGCCACGACCTGACTAACCACGCAAGTCTCTAGTCCAGGTTTATTGCCTATTCAGGTTCCATCCGCAGGGAGTTCAGCCGAGGTTTCCACTACGGCCCCGAACGATGTGTGCAGGCTTCCCGAGACACTAAACGGGCGTCTCAGTAGACCGGGCCACTTGCCTACCGCATCACAGCCCACCCCTAGGGTCAGCGCTGCGCACGGCCTCCACCATACTACAAACACCAGATACTTGCAACTCCTAGACAGAGATCAAGGCGGCTAATAAGTCGAGAGAGTCAATTAAGGATCCCAACGTGTGGTTGTAACTGTCTTGGATCACAAACACAGAACTCAATTCCTGAGGACGGTTTCCATGAGACAACCCACCATGAACTCCTACATGGCCTCTCATCGCTACCTTTACCAAATCATGTTCACACACTTAGCTCTCAACAATAGGACATGTTCATCACCATTCCAATCCATCCCAGATGAATCAGACCTGACACAACTCTAAGCATAGCAGGCATAACAAGCAAGCATGAATGAGTAGGCACATCATGGCTCAAACAACTCCTACTCATGCTAGTGGGTTTTTACTAATTACTGTGGCAAAGAAAGGTCATGCAGAGGAAAGGGTTCAACTACCACAACATGTAACAGTTGAATCGTTGTTGTCCTAATGCAGTAAAAGAGGGCAAGAGCAAGAGAGTGGGATTGTATTGGGATGCTCAAGGGGGGTTTGCTTGCCTGGCACTTCTGAAGATAGCATAGCTCTTCATCGGTGTCATCGATCTCATCGCCGGAACAACATCTACCAAGGGTGGATAATTACCGGCAACAGAGAGGAAACACAATCAATGCAATGCAACAATATGATGCATGAATGTGACATGGCAATATGCTGTGATTTGAGCTAATGCAGCTAGCAACGATTTAAATGGAGTTGGTTTGAACACTAGATTCAAATTCAAACTCCACATAAGGCATTTCAAATGCCATTAATTCAAATTGTCTTATACATCAACTTTAAGTTGTTCAAACATGCATGAAAATGCCATAAACAGATTCTTTGGATTTTTCTTATAATTTTTCATATATAAATTTTTTCATTTGGAGTTATAGTTTATTTTCTATGAATTTTAGAAGTTTTGGATATTTTCTAAAATAATTAAATCATTTCTGATTTGTTTAAAAACCCCAGAAAATATTTACTACGTCAGCATGACATCACTGTGATGTCAGCGGTCAACTGCCGTGCCAGGTCAAACCTGACATGTGGGTCCCAGCAGTCAGTGACTCAGTGGGTAATCCCGGTCAAAGCCAGGGTTGATAGGGTTTGACCCTGGGCTAGGGCCCGCTGTCAGTGGCTATTAGGGTGTGCTTAGCTAGCGGGGTTAGCATTAATGACGGCCATGTCGGCAGTCACCGGAGTTTCGCCGGCGGCGGCCATTCCGCACGGCGGAGGCACAGCTAGGCGGCGCTAGGGGCTGCGGCTAGACGCGAAGAGACCACCAGGAGGTAGCCCAAGCTCGTCCGCATCCAACGGAGTAGGCAGCAGCGGCTGGGTGGCCGGAATCGAGTGTGGCGTTGACCTCGGCGGCGGCCGGAGCTCGGGTGAGCTCGGGGTTGGCGTTGCGATGCGCAAACGAGTGAGGCGAAGGACTAGCGGGGCACAACGCATTGTAGGGAGCAAATTGGACTCGGCGGGGTGACCATGTGGTCACCGGAGCTGCGTCGGCGATGAGCTCAAGCGGCAGCGGCTACGGTCAGCAAGGGGACGATGTCTACGGCTCAAAATCGAAGGGGGGGAAGGAGGGGATCCACGCAGGAGCTCACAGTGGTTCGTTCAGCGGTCTCAGCGAGCTCGGGGAAGCGTCTGAGTGGGCGCACGATTGCCGGCGATCTCGGTGACCCGAGGTTGAAGAAGACGGCGGTGAGGGCGTTCGGCAGGGCTTGGCTTGTTGAGGAGGTCGAGGACGAAGTGGCAAAGCATCTTGGCGCCTCGGCAAGGCGAGGGATGGCCGTTGGGTGCGTTGGCAGCGAACGGCGGTGATGAGCACGCTCGGCCATGGGGGAGGAAGAGAGCCAGGGGAGGGGAAAGTGAGCACGGAGGGGAAGAGAGAGGCAGGGAGGTGCGTGGCAACGTCCAACGGGGTCGGGGAGGGGCAACCAAGTAGGAGGTGTCATGCGCGTGTGCGCGCACGGCGGCCACATGCCCTCCTGCCCACTGGCAGGAGGTTGAAGACGGTGGAGGGGCCTGGTGGGCCGGGCCAGTAGGAGTTGGGCCAGGTGGGCTGCCAGGTGAGCGCCAGGTACTTTCTCTCTCTCTCCTTTATTTCTGTTTTTTTATTTATTTTGCTTTGTTTTGATTTGATTCAAAACCAAAACACTTTCATAAATTCTGAAAATATTCATGGGCTTTCTTTGAGATGTTCCAGATGCCCTAAAAATAAAACCAGAAGTATTGGAGCTATAACTTAATTTATAGCATTTATTAGCTCTAATTCAAAGAGGTAAAGAGTTAATTCAAAAATCCAAAAATGTCCTAGAAATATATTCATCATTTTTGTAAGAGGCTTCCACCTTAACCAGAAATCATGAACTTTTCTTAAGGGCATTTTGGGTTCATTGAAGATTATTTTAGGTTGAACCTATTTGATTTGATCTGGTGCTAGGGTTTGATCAATCCCCATTTCAATTTAACAAAAAATTAAACATGATGCATGGATGCAATGAAGCTAATTGCAAACACTTATTCTAGGGCTGTGACAGATCGAATCCTTTCATCCGCAAGGCCTACTGTAGAAATGATTATGAATATAGGCATCACGTCACGTCCGTGTCAAGTAGACCGACTCCTGCCTGCATCTACTACTATTACTCCACACATCGACCGCTATCCAGCATGCATCTAGAGTATTAAGTTCATAAGAATGGAGTAATGCCTTAAGTAAGATGACATGATGTAGAGGAATAAACTCAAGCAATATGATGAAAACACCATCTTTTTATCCTTGATGGCAACAATACAATATGTGCCTCGCTACCCCTACTTTGTCACTGGGTGAGGACACCGCAAGATTGAACCCAAAACTAAGCACCTCTCCCATTGCAAGAAGAACCAATCTAGTTGGCGAAACCAAACTGATAATTTTAAGAGAAATACAAAGATATCAAATCATGCATATAAGAATTCAGAAAAGACTCAAATAATATTCATAGATAATCCGATCATAAATCCACAATTCATCGGATCTTGACAAACACACCGCAAAAGAATATTACATTGGATAGGTCTCCAAGAACATCGAGGATAACATTGTATTGAAGATCAAAGAGAGAGAAGAAGCCATCTAGCTACTAGCTACGGGCCCGTAGGTCTATGGTAAACTACTCACGCTTCATCGGAAGGGCAATAGGGTTGATGTAGAAGCCCTACATGATCGAATCCCACTCCGGCAGGGTGCCGGAAAAGGCCCCAAGATGGGATCTCATGGGAACAGAAGGTTACGGTGGCAGAAAAGTATTTTGGTGGACACTTCTGGTGGTTTGGGAATAGTTTAGGATTTATAGAGTTGAGAGGGAGGTCGGTGGACTCCCGACGGGCCCACAAGCGAGGGGGCGCCCCCCTAGGGCACACCCTGAGGGCTTGTGGATTCCTTGGGACTCTTCTGGCCCTCTCCCCAAGTCTCCTGGGTGTCTTCTGGTCCAAGAAAAATCACCGCGAAAGTTTTATTCCGTTTGGACTCCGTTTGATATTCCTTTTCTGTAAAACTCAAAAACAAGAAAAAAACAGAAACTGGCACTGGGCTCTAGGTTAATAAGTTAGTCCTAAAAATAATATAAAATGGCATATTAATGCATATAAAACATCCAAAACAGATAATATAATAGCATGGAACAATAAAAAGTTATAGATATGTTGGAGACGTATCAAGCATCCCCAAGCTTAATTCCTACTCATCCTCGAGTAGGTAAATGATAAAAACATAATTTTTGATGTGGAATGCTACCTAACATAATTATCCATGTAATCTTATTTATTATGATATGAATATTCATATGCATAAGATTCAAAACAAAAGTTTAATATTGACATGAAAACAATAATACTTCAAGCATACTAATAAAGCAATCATGTCTTCTCAAAATAACATGGCCAAAGAAAGTTATCCCTACAAAATCATATAGTCTGGCTATGCTCCATCTTCATCACACAAAGTATTAAATCATGCACAACCCTGATGTCAAGCCAAGCAATTGTTTCATACTTTTGATGTTCTCACACTTTTTCAACTTTCACGCAATACATGAGTGTGAGCCATGGATATAGTACTATAGGTGGAATAGAATATGGTGGTTGTGGAGAAGAAAAAAAGAAGGAGAAAGTCTCACATCAACTAGGCGTATTAATGGACTATGGAGATGCCCATAAATAGATATCAATGTGAGTGAGTAGGGATTTCCATGCAACGGTTGCACTAGAGCTATAAGTGTATGAAAACTCAAAAAGAAACTAAGTGAGTGTGCATCCAACTCGCTTGCTCACGAAGGCCTAGGGCAATTTGAGGAAGCCCATCATTGGAATACACAAGCCAAGTTCTATAATGAAAAATTCCCACTAGTATATGAAAGTGACAACATAGGAGACTCTCTATCATGAAGATCATGGTGCTACTTTGAAGCACAAGTGTGGTAAAAGGATAGTAGCATTGCCCCTTCTCTCTTTTCTCTCATTTTTTTTGATTGGGCTTCTTTTGGCCTCTTTTATTTTTTTGCAAAGTCCGGAGACTCATCCCAACTTGTGAGGGAATCATAGCTTCCATCATCCTTTCCTCACATGGGATAATGCTCTAATAATGATGATCATCACACTTTTCTTTACTTACAACTCAAGAATTACAACTCGATTCTAGAACAAAATATCACTCTATATGAATGCCTCCGGCGGTGTACCGGGATGTGCAATGATCAAGAGTGACATGTATAAAAAATATGAACGGTGGCTTTGCCACAAATACTATGCCAACTACATGATCATGCAAAGCAATATGACAATGATGAAGCGTGTCATAATAAATGGAACGGCGGAAGTTGCATGGCAAGATATCTTGGAATGGCTATGGAAATGCCATAATAGGTAGGTATGGTGGATGTTTTGAGGAAGGTATATGGTGGGTTTAATGCACCGACGAGAATTGCGCGGTACTAGAGATGCTAGCAATGGTGGAAGGGTAAGAGTGCGTATAATCCATTGACTCAACATTAGTCATAAAGAACTCACATACTTATTGCAAAAATTTATTAGCTATTGAAACAAAGTACTACACGCATGCTCCTAGGGGGATAGGTTGGTAGGAAAAGACCATCGCTCATCCCCGACCGCCACTCATAAGGAAGACAATCAATAAATAAATCATGCTCCAACTTCATCACATAACGGTTCACCATATGTGCATGCTACGGGAATCACAAACTTTAACACAAGTATTTCTACCAATCCACAATTACTCACTAGCATGACTTTAATATCACCATCTTTATATCTCAAAACAAATGCAAGGAATCAAACTTCTCATAGTATTCAATGCTCTTTATATGAAAGTGTTTATTATATCCCTCTTGGATGCCCATCATATTAGGACTAAATTCATAACCTAAGCAAATTACCATGCTGTTCAGAGACTCTCAAAATAATATAAGTGAAGCATGAGAGTTCAACAATTTCTATAAAATAAAGCCACCGCCATGCTCTAAAAAGATATAAGTGAAGCACTAGAGCAAATTGCCTAGCTCAAAAGATGTAAGTGAAGCACATAGAGTATTCTAATAAATCACAATTCATGTGTGTCCCTCTCAAAAGATGTGTACATCAAGGATGATTGTGGAAAAGTAAAAAGAATAGACTCATATCATACAAGACGCTCCAAGCAAAACACATATCATGTGGTGAATAAAAATATAGCCTCAAGTAAATTTACCGCTAGATTGAAGACGAAAGAGGGGATGCCATCCGGGGCACCCCCAAGCTTAGATGCTTGGTTGTCCTTGAATATTACCTTGGGGTGCCTTGGGCATCCCCAAGATTAGGCTCTTGCCACTCCTTATTCCATAGTCCATAAAATCTCTACCCAAAACTTGAAAACTTCACAACACAAAACTCAACAGAAAACTCATGAGATCCGTTAGTATAAGAAAATAAATCACCACTTTTTGGTACTATTGTGAACCCATTCTTTATTTATATTGGTGTAATATATACTGTATTCCAACTTTTCCATGGTTCATACCCCCGATACTACCCATAGATTCATCAAAATAAGCAAACAACACATAGAAAACAGAATCTATCAAAAACAGAACAGTGTGTAGTAATCTATAAACTTCGTATACTTCTGTAACTCCAGAAATTCTGAAACATTAGGACAACCTGGGAAATTTGTATATCAATCTTATGTAAAAAAAATTAGATCAAAAGCACGTTTCTGTGATTTTTTTTTAATTTACTGAGCTCAAAAGTTTCTGTTTTTTAGCAAGATCAAATCAACTATCGCCGTAAGCCCTCCCAAAGGTCTTACTTGGCTCAAACACTAACTAAAACACCAAAACACAATAACTACAGAGGTAATAATGTGTATTCTCATAAAAACAGAAAATAAAAGTATTGGGTTGTCTCCCAACAAGCGCTTTTCTTTAAAGCCTTTTAGCTAGGCATTGAGATTTCGATGATGCTCACATGAAAGATAGCAATTGAAACACGAAGAGAGCATCATGTAGCATGTGAAAAACAAGTTTAAGTCTAACATACTACCTATGCATATGCATTTTATAAGCAAACAAATTATCAAGATAAGCAAAAACTAGCATTTGCAAGGAAAAAGAAAGAAACAATAGCAATCTCAACATAACGAGAGGTAATTTAGTAACATGAAAATTTCTACAACCATATTTTCCTCTCTCATAATAATTACATGTAGGATCATAATCAAATTCAATAATATAGCTATCACATAAAATATTCTCTTCATGATCCACATGCATGCAAAGTTGACACTCTTCCAGAATAGTGGGATAATCTAATAAAGTCATGACCTCTCCAAGCCCACTTTTATCAAAAATTTCATAAGATTGATCAATCTCCAAAGTAGTGGGATCATTATTACCTAGAGTTGACACTCTTCCAAACCCACTTTCAATATTATTGCAAATATATTCATCATGAGGCTTAAATAAATTTTCAAGATCATAAGAAGCATCATCACCCCAATCATGATCATTGCAATAAGTAGCGGACATAGCAAAACTAGCATCCCCAAGCTTGGGGTTCTGAATATTATTAGCACAATTGACATTAATAGAATTTATAATAACATCATTGCAATCATGCTTTTGATTCAAGGAACTATCAAGTATGGGTGCAATAGCAATAATCTCATGTTTAACATAAGGAACTATAGCAAATTCATCTCCATAAACATTATTAATATTGGCATCATGGCCATAAGAATAGCAAGCATCATGTTCATCAAGGGATATTTCAATCAAATCAACGGAACATAATTATCTATAGATTCATGCATATCATTATTTTCTTCCAAAGTAACGATCATTCTCTCAATAAATTCCTTAACATAGGCATTATGAGCATAGTTTTCATAGCAATATTTAAGTATGTCAAAATTTTCAGATTTGTAGAGAGTAATATCATACTTTTCAAACAAAGAAGCAACTTCATAAGCACCCTTAAAAGCAACAAATTTTGCAATTTGTTCGATATCATAGTAACTATAAACACCCTTTTCATAAGAAGATAAGATTTCATTATCATTAAACTCACATAGGTAGGGAAGGTGTTTTTTAGGGTTCTTAGAGCAACAAGTAAAATCACAAAGTTCACAAAGATTCCAAGCATAACAAAGCAAACAATTTATTTGATTCCATAAGAGTCTCCCCTTTTCAGACAAACGGTGACACACAAAATGAGCATGCTCATCTAAAGATTTTCCTTCAACTAAACTAGTTGGGGTTTTAGCACGAGCACATATGGATCGAAGATGATCCAAGTAGAAAACTTTAAGTGGATCCATAAACCTTTTTATTTCTGATTTTCAATAAACACACAATTATACCAAGCAAACGAGCACAAACGAAAAGAAGGCGAATAAAAAGGCAAATATTTTTGTGATTTTCTGAAAATGTTTTAGAAGTGGGGGAGAGGAAAACGAGAGGCAAATGGCAAATAATGTAATGCAAGAGATGAGAGTTTATGGTGGGTACTTGGTAGGCTTGATGTAGAACCTCCCCGATAATGGCGCCAGAAATTCTTCCTGCTACTTCTTGAGCTTGCGTTGGTTTTTCCCTTGAAGAGAAAAGGGTGATGCAGCAAAGTAGAGATAAGTATTTCCCTCAGTTTGAGAACCAAGGTATCAATCCAATAGGAGGTACATGCAAGTCTCCAATCTATGCACCTGCACAAACAATCAAACACTTGCACCCAACACGATAAAGGGGTTGTTAATCCCTTCATGGTCACTTGCAAGGATGAGATCTGATAGAGATAGATATAAAAGATTACTAAAACGTAAAACAAAATAAAAGTAAATAAATTGAAGTAAGACATTTTTGGGTTTTTTGGTTTATATATCTGAAAATATATGATGGAAAATAGACCTGGGGGCCATAGGTTTCACTAGAGGCTTCTCTCTTGAAAGAAAACATACGGTGGGTGAACAAATTACTATCGAGCAATTGATGGTAAAGCGCAAAGTTATGACGATATCTAAGGCAATGATTATGAATATAGGCATCATGTCCGTGTCAAGTAGACCGACTCCTGCCTGCATCTACTACTATTACTCCACACATCGACCGCTATCCAGCATGCATCTAGAGTATTAAGTTCATAAGAACGGAGTAACGCCTTAAGTAAGATGACATGATGTAGAGGGATAAACTCAAGCAATATGATAAACACAAGCAATATTATGAATATAGGCATCGTGGTCGTCAGTTCCCCACCAATGACACCAGTGGCCCGGGGGCGTGCTCCGGCTCCTCCGGTTGCTGCTGCTCGGGTACGACGACATCGTCCGTGATCGATGCGGCTAGTTGCTCTGCCATGCCTCCCATTAGGCGAGCTCGCCGAGTTGGGCGTTGATACGCCTCCATCATATCTATTTTTCCAAACTCTTTTGCCCTTATTTTGGACTCTAATTTGCATGATTTGAATGGAACTAACCCGGACTGACACTGTTTTCAGCAGAATTGCCATGGTGTTATTTTTGTGCAGAAATAAAATTTCTTGGAATGACCTGAAAACTCATGGAGAATATTTTTGGAATATATAAAAAATATTGGCAAAAGAATCAATCAAAGGGGACCCACCAGCTGTCCACAAGGGTGGGGGGCGGGCCCCCCCACCTTATGGGTCCCATGAAGCTCCACCGACCTCAACTCCAACTCCATATATTCACGTTCGGGGAGAAAAAAATCAGAGAGAAGGATTCATCACATTTTACGATACGGAGCCGCCGCCACCTCCTGTTCTTCCTCAGGAGGGCAGATCTGGAGTCCGTTTTGGGCTCCGGAGAGGGGAAATCGTCATCATCAACCATCCTCCATCACCAATTTCATGATGCTCACCGCCGTGCTTGAGTAATTCCATCGTAGGCTTGCTGGACGGTGATGGGTTGGATGAGATTTACCATGTAATCGAGTTAGTTTTGTTAGGGTTTGATCCCTAGTATCCACTATGTTCTGAGATTGATGTTGCTATGACTTTGCTATGCTTAATGCTTGTCACTAGGGCCCGAGTGCCATGATTTCAGATCTAAACCTATTATGTTTTCATGAATATATTTGTGTTCTTGATCCTATCTTGCAAGTTATAGTCACCTACTACGTGTTATGATCCGGCAACCCCGGAGTGACAATAGTCGGGACACTTCCCGGTGATGACCGTAGTTTGAGGAGTTCATGTATTCACTAACACTACAAAAAAAAAGACACATCTGTGACATTTTAGGCCAAACGAATTTTTTTTCTGTCATGCTTATGACACTTCTATGACGATAATTGTGACAAAACCCGATATCATCATAGATGTGGTGGGCTCCTACTTCTATGACAAAAAATCATGACAGAAAATGGACCTTTCGTCCTGGGCGGGCCGAAGACGCACCTGCATGACATTCTTTGGGCCGCCCATGACGGGAAAAATCATGGTAGAATCGAGGGCGAGGAAAATATCGGGGAGTTCCCGGTTGCGGTGGGTGGTCGGGGCCGAGCGATGCACGGAGGGATTGCGCATTTCTCTCGTACACGTACAAGCGTGGGTGCGAGGCGTTGGGCTCTAACTGAACCCGAGCGAGGCGTTCGCCTACTGAAATCGAGTGATTGCACTGCAGGCTACGCGTTACTGAACCCAAGCGATCGATCGATCTGGCTGTTAACTGAACCCGATCGAGCGATTCCTTCGCTACTGTTGCTAACTGAAGCCGATCGAACCTGTTGCCTCTTGATGAACAGTGAGTGTTGTTGGGGGTTGGATGAATAGTTCCCGGTGGGGGTTGGATGAACAGGACCCCGTGGTAGTAGAGGTCGTTGCCGCTAGATGAACAGGACCCCGATCAAGCCAGTTGGGGGTGGATGAACAGGACCCCGTGGAGGGCTAGATGAACAACAGTCGGTGGAGGGCTGGATGAACAGTAGCCCGTGGAGGGCTGGTTGAACAGGACCCCCTGGAGAGGGCTGGTTGAACAGTAGCCGGTGGAGGCTGGATGAACATGAGCCCATGGATGAACAGTATCTAGTGGAGGCAGGAGGAAGGCGCCGTGGATGAACAGTCGCAGGTGGAGGCTGGAGGAGGTCGACGGTGGATGAACAGTAGCTCGTGGAGGCTGGAGCGAGGCAGTAGACGGTGGATGAATAGTAGCTCATGGAGTCCCGTTTTGCGGTACGCCACACCCCTCCCGATGAACAGGACCCCCTTTTTGACCGTAAGAGGTCGAAGAGAAGTCCGTTTCCTCCATTTTGCGGTACGCCACACCCCTCCCGATCAACAGGACCCCGTTTCGACTGTAGGAGGTCGAAGAGAAGTCCGTTTCCTTCGTTTTGCGGTACGCCAGACCCCTCCTGGTGAACAGGATCCCGTTTTGACCGTAGGCGGTCGAACACAAGGCCGTTTCCTCCATTATGCGGTACGCCAGGCCTCGTTTCGGCTATTCCGTCCAAGCCGGTTGGCTCCCGATGAACACGACACATTCCATTGCCTCCCGATGAACACGACAACGCAGTTTCTCCGTTCCGACCCAGCCGGTTGGCTGCCGATGAACAGGATGCCGTCGCTACTCTCCGCTGACTCTCCATGTACACTTGCCCTGGCCGTACGTATGCGCGAGTAGGCGTTCGAGACCCCGCCCGTATGTACGTACGTGGCCGTATTTACTTTCTTGCGCCCTGGTTGTAAGTACATGTACACGATATTGACGGGACTGGTGACATGCTACGTCCGTGCCTCTACTACGACACGTGCCCTTCCTTACTCGGCCACGGTTCATCGCTGCAGCCTGCAGACAGACCGATCGACCAGTATGTACGTACATGTTCGCGACCAGAATGACAACGCTATGTACGCTTCGACCGGGTGGGTCCCAGCTGTCAGGGAGGATAAGGAGGCACTTCCTTGCGTGCGAAGATATAGCTGGTGGGTCCTAGCTGTCAGGAGGAGAATCATTTTTTTCCGTAATATGGACGCACTTCCTTGCGTGCGAAGATGTAGCTGGTGGGTCCCAACAGTCAGGGGGGAAACATTTTTTTGTGAAATACGGTGACCCGTCCGGTGGGTCCCTACTGTCAGGTGGAGGAATCATTATTTTGCGCGTAATAAGGAGGCACTTCCTTGCTGTGTTTGTGGATCCAGCTGTCAGCCTCTCCACATGCAGTACTCTTCCGATGGAAGTCGTTCCTTGACCACATTGACCATGCCATGCCGAGAGCACCAAGGCGGTGGACGACGGCGAGGCCTAGGAAGGGGACGACGTGGAGCCGGGGAAGATGCGGCAGTGGATGCCCATGCGGAGAGGAGTACGTGGGTTGACTGGTTCGGCTGCGGTGTGAAGCTGCCGTCACCGCAGAATAACAGGGGTTGTGGGTGAGTAGAGGCATGGCCTGGCCAGAGATTGGAGTAGGGTGGGGCGGTCAGGCCTGCGCGGCAGCAGAGCCGGCCACGAGAGGCAGGAGCAGGTGGCATGACCGGCGCTGGTTTGGGCGGCTGGAGCAAGAAGACCAGAGGTTGAAGAAGCACTACGGCCATTGGATGGACATCGTACGGTCACTGGAGCTAGAATCATTCATATTTACTAAGTCGACAAAGCCCTCCATCCGCGTCAACTTAGTAGGCCCACAAGTCAGCCTCCCACTATGGTGGGTCCCAACTAGCAGGGGGTCTTCATTTTTTTGTGTAATAAGGAGGCACTTCCTTGCGTGCGAAGATATAGCTAGTGGGTCCGAGCAGTCAGCGGGGGGAACGTTTTTTCGCGAAATACAGAGGCCCTTCCGGTGGGTCCCAGCTGTCAGGTGGAGGAATCATTATTTTGCGCGTAATAAGGAGGCATTTCCTTGCGTGCGGACATGGACCCAGCTGTCAGCCTCTCCACGTATAGTCCACTTCCGATGGATGTCGTTTGTTGACCATGTTGACCACGCCACGCCGAGAGCACCAGGGCGGTGGACGACGATGAGGACTAGGAAGGGAACGACACGGAGCCAAGGAAGACTCGGCAGTTGTTTCCCACGCGGAGGGGAGTACGAGGGTTTACTGGTTCGTCTGCCGTTGCCGAAGAATAACAGCAGGTGTGGGTGAGTAGAGGGATGGCTAGGCCAGCGATGGGAGTACGGTGGGGCGGTGAGGCCTGCGCAGCAGCATAGCCGGCCGCGGGAGGAGGGACAGGCAGTCCCGCCGGCGCTTGTTTGAGCGGCTGGAGCAGGAAGAGCAGAGATTGAAGAAGCACGACGACCGTTGGATGGACATCCAACAGTCACTGCTCTCGTGTGTTGACTAAGTTGACATGGCGTTGCGTGTGCGTCAACCTTTTTTTTAGGGAAGCGTACGCGTCAACCTATAGTAGGCGCACAAGTCAGCCTCAAATGTGTGGAAAACAGCATACAACCCATCTGCCATTATTTCTAATAATTTACAGCCCATTTGCTAATTCTTAAGGATTTTTTTGGAGCCCATCTTCTCTTTTTTTTTGTTTTTGTGTTAGCATTACAGCCCATATTGTGGCCACGGTTAAAAATTATATGAAATTTTGCATATTTCGGTGCAGTCAACTGTTTTTAATCCCGAAATTTCGAGTCACATTCAAACTAATTTGAAAAATAAATTTATATAAATATAAAATCCAAATAATTGTCCACGCATAAAAATCAATGGAATTTAAAATCTTGAAATGAAAAAAAATTGAAACTAATTCCCGGTTTGATGTGTTTTAAAAATGTACAACCAATTTCTCATTACTGATAGCCCATTTTCTGGGCAAGCCGAATGAAACTCTCCTCGTCTTGAAAGATTTGCAGCCCAGCAGGGCTGACAAGGTAAGTAGACCTCGGTTGGGTATTTCTTTAAAAAAAGTAGAACTGCGCTAGCCATTTTCAGCAAGAAAAAAACATAACTGGGCTGATGATGTGGTAAACATAAATAAAACCCTGGCTAGATGGGCCACAGCCCCCGCACAGCCCCGTTGTTACCTTGATCTGTCTCTAAAACTAGTATTAATAACAACTGCTTGTTCCTAAAAAAAAGTAAATAACAACTGCGCAACCTGCTGGGTCCCTGGTGTCAGCCGCTCGTTGTGTAATTCTCTTGTTTATTGACTACGTTGACAATGGCGTGGGCCCCAGATGTCCAACCATTAGGAGGAACCATTTTTTGGGCTTATAATAACGAGGCACTTGCTTGCGTACTGCCATGACCCTGGTGGGTCCCTACTGTCATCCTCTCCATGTACAGTCATCTCCTTGTTCCTCTCGGTTGTTGACGATGTTGACAACGCAAGAGGGCGGCGCACCGCGCACGGTGAGCGAACCAAGGCGGAGGACGACGGCAAGACCTCGGACTGAACGAACAGGAGCCGTGGAAGATGCGCCAGTCCAGTCGCAGGTGGAGGGGAGTACGAGGGTTGACTGGTTCGGGTGCGGGTGCGTGTTGGGGCTGACGTCGCCGGAGAATAACAGGACGTGTGGGGGAATAGAGGGAGGGACTGGCCAACGTTGGAGGGTACGGTAGGGCGGCGGAGGCGAAGCCAGCTGTGGGAGGCGGGAGCAGGCGGAACTGACGGGGTGGTTTGGTTTGGGTGGCTGGAGGAAGAAGACAAGAGATAGAAGATACATGACAGATGTTGGATGTCAATCCAACGGCTGGTAGGCAGAATCGTTTGTTGACTAGATAGTAAGTCGACACCACCTTGGATAGGCTTTTTCCTCGTGGGTCCCAAATGTCAAAATCCAAATCTGTCACGGTCATGCAGCCTTTCTTATGAAAATTTACAGCCCATTTGGTGTGCTAGTTCAAAATAAGTTTGTGGTGCTGGTCGGGGCTAATCACTTGCGTTCTGTAATGCACACTGAGCTCAAGCAGCCGGCGAGAGTGATGTTATTTCCCTTGGTTGGGATTTGTTACAATATTTCACTCTTAATTAAACGAACGGCAAGCCACTTGCCTTGTTTCAAAGAAAATATGACAGTCACAGCCGAGTTGAAAAGGGCAACAACATCTAACTCCAGCTTACAAACTGTACAAAAGCAGAAGGGTTAATTGTTCATCAGGTTTAGACAAAACCCAGATTGAAAAGGGCAACAACATCTAACTCCAGCACTGTTGTCGGCAGTCACAGTCAAATGGATCGGTCAGGTCCATAGAATGAACATCCTGGGTCGTAAAATTTACTGGATTATTACCACAAGATGTTGTAAATAGAAGCCCAGCACATTTAGAAGATCTTTTGTCCACCTGAAACTCCTTTTTTGCTCTTCAACATACCCATCCGTCAAAACCATGCTGCTGATAAACTTAAGCCTGATGGACAATAGTAACCTCGCATTCAGCAGGAAGAATGTGACAAATCTAGTGTTTGCATGGTTGGCTACATATCGTTCCAGCATTATTGTCTTCAATCGAATATCATGAGAAGTGAGAAAATCCCGATGCTTACGAATCCACTGATTGGTTATAACTTTCTTACCCCGTCCTATTGCCTAAATAGACATGAAGATTGAAAACAATTAAGGTCTAAAAAAAGAGTGTCGAAAGAGCAACAGCTGAACGGTTAATTCTAGTACACTATATGCGGGCTTCCAATGTGCGTGAAATTATCACCTTTATATACAACTTCTCTAGACATGGAAAGCATTGCAGCAAGCCAATAATCTTGTTCAGATCAAAACTATTCATTTGGATATATAAGATCTTGATAGAATCCAGCACCATTGATAGGCTATCCATGGAGAGCTCTTCATTGAGCATAGAACATAATATTAGTACAAAATGTGTACTCCAAGATGATATATAACTTATGCGCAGAAATTTAAAATGCTGTTTATGGTTACAAGTGTAGATAATAATATTCAGTACCTGAAGAACTGTGGAGCCAAACACCATCTTGAAATGAGCACAGAGATCATGTATTACACCCAAGGTCTCCAGTTTAGGCGCAGAGAGGACGGTTATTTGCGACGGTGAATAACTAGAATCAAGGATCAACCTTTGAAGTGAAGGGGCATCTTGGATGATGAGCTGCCTACCATCAAAAGAAATTCCAATTCTTACAAGGTTAGGCGACTTTATTTGGAGACAACTGATTCTAACTGTGAAAACAAGCACCAAGCACTCCAGGGCAGGGCAACTGGAGTGCATGATGCTGTGCAATGAGGCCTCCGATATACGAACCCGCACAAGTGAAAGTTTTTTGAGAAATGGGAGTCGAAGGTTTAGTACCAGATTATCTGGTAAGTAGCACAGCGCAAAGGTGGCGGTGTGGAGAGAGGAGGAAAACCGCGAGATGGACATCATTGCTGAGGGCACAAGTACATGGCGTTCGGTATCTGGTAGGTGATTTCCTGGGGAATAGTAGAACTCAAGCAGCTGTAGTCCTATGAATTCAGAGGATTTCAGCCAGGCATCCACCATGCAGGGCATGGTATGCTTGCTCAGGTAGCATGACGAGATGCACAGGCTTTGAACGGAGCCCTGGTGGGAGGAGATGATGGCTCTGGGGAGTTCGAAATCATTAAAGAGAGATAGCTGACGGCAGTCGAGATTAAGGGGCGCGGCGCGTCATAGAGGGCGCCACTGAATTGAGAGGACTTGGGTGCAGCAGCAATCCTTGGTGGGGAGAAGCAAGATAATCTCCCCAAGGATGGCGTCCGAGAGATCACTGATGCGGTCCACCCGAGATTCTACAGGTTCCTGGGATCCAGTGGGGGCGGGCTCGCCGCTTCTCCTCGCGCTGCCGGGTGCAGGATCTACAACAGGCGTCGCCACTGGTGGGAGCCTTATCTTCTTGGCGCTGGGGTCAGCCGACTCCATTTTCCTTGAGGGCATCGCGTCAAGCTCACAGATTTGAGTAGAGTAACGAATGACGAGCCTAGTTGTAGTACGAGTGAAGAAGAAGGGGAGCTGGGGTTTTTCTGTAGTAGTGAGGAAGAAGGGGAGCTGGGGTTTTCTGTAGGAGTGAGGTGAGGAATTTGGGGGTACGAGTGGAGCGAGCTGACGTGAGGTGGGTGGGAGTGAGGAGGAAGAAGAGCACCCAGGTTTTTTGGGGGGGGCGGTGTGCTGGGTGTGGGTAGCGCCTCTCATTAAGTAAATATATGGGCTTTTGAATTGATTTTATTATTTACTAGGGTTGATGGGCTGTTTTGTCTTGGGCCCAGAGAAACAATTACTACTAGTACAGTGGAGACACTCTACAGCTACCCATAAAAACAATCACTACCGCTTCTGGCTCCTCTGAGGTCATCGAAACATCTCCCTCTACTGAATGTCATTTTACTTTTGTTCACCGACATGCGGGCCATGCAGCGCGCGGGCCCAAATGCCATCCACCAAATTAGAAGGCAGTATGCAGGCGGAGAGTCACCCCGGTCATAGCGCGGCAATAACGAGCCGTTGTATCACAAAACCCCACCTCCCCGCAGTCTAAGTTTGATGGACGAAGCAACCATCATTTCACTCTTCGCTGAATCCCCTTCTCCCTCACCGTCTTCAAGAAAGCCAACACTCGCATCTGCCACTGTTCTTCTCTCCCAACGAAGGGAAGGTAAGCGGATCCGTGATGTTGGTATATTTTCGTTCAGAAAAAAAGTACTTTTGCAAAGCAGTAACCGATCCTCACTCTCTTTTTTGTTTCATTGTCATTGCGATTGTGTTTTCCTTTCAGTGGTCTCCTAGTATTCATCAGTTTCATGATGGACCAAGGAGAACCAGGCAAAGATCTGCCGATGTTGGAGCAGACGCGGGAGGCTGATCCCCACAAGACAGAGAGCTCCAAGAAGATGGAAGCAGCCACCGAGCCGAGCCCAGATACACTCACGGCCACTACTGAGATGGTCAATGCCCCGTTTGAGGTTACAGCCCCCGTGGCCCTACAGGAGCAGTTTTCCCCTTCGGGATGGTGTCCCCACCCCCCCCCCCCCCCCCCCCCCCCCCCCGCTGAGCTGCCCAAGGTGATTTTCTTCTTTGTCGATCTCGATTGTGGTTTTTCATCTAAGTATGTGGTGATAAATAATGCAAAATTTTATTAGCTTCGATGCCATGCTACCTTCCCTGTCATGCATACTTTTGACTCTGCATAGTGGTTTAAATAACTTGTGTTTCATATATTGGAAAGTAATTCAGAATTTGTTTCTATTTCAATTAGAGCCCTGATGCAGACAAGGATTGTGTGGTTGTACATGTCACTCGCTATGAGGCGGATGACCTGAATATACGCACTGGGAAAATAGAGTTCTTAGGCTGTCGGATCCTGGAAGCCATTTGCACTTATACCAATGTCGAGATGTATTCCAGCATCACTGTTGTCAGGCGTGTTGTCCAGGGTGTACTGAAGCACAAGAAGTTCAAAGCTACTCCTTCGTTTGTGAGGCATACTGTTCTTGTCAAGCTTACGCAGGAAGATGACATGGCATGCCTCCACAAACAAGTTTATGAGTGGCAAGGCCACAAGGTTATCTTCAGGAAGGTTCACAGGATTGAGCTGCTGCCGGACGTCCTCGATGATGTTCATGGCAAGGTCCGTCTTGTGTCCATCCCAAATTAGATCGAGGTATGAAATAGTTGCCCTAGCTAGTGTTTAATAGTAGTTTGGATTGTGTCTAATTATCCGAACCTTGCCTATTATCGAGCCCGTTGGGGCTAGTACTCTGTTTGAATCTATCTATGGGAACTGTTGCTACTTTTGTGTGCCTGTGAATCATGTGAGAACCATCCTAATTGTTGCCGAAACAAATGCGTCCTCACTAGTTTTTTCATGAATATGGCATGGTAAGACATAAGTTGTCACGGTTTATCATACGAGCAGTGTGTGTTTGATGAAATAGAGTACTCGTTCAAGAACTGTGCGCCGACGTATACATAGGGTACGTAAGGCTGGTTAAGTACTTGTAAACACTGTTAGTGCTACCCCACTTGTAAGCAGTTTTGCAAAACACGGCACATTGGCTCAGCTCGCTTCAACACTAGAAAAGTCGGCTATCGACCAGCTAACAATCAATAATCTAATGTCTGACATATAAGCAACTACGTATCTTGTTACAGTGGTTCATGCAGTTAACTGAGGCCACAATGTAAATTCCAAACGTTCACACGCTAGTCCAGCGTTCATGTGGAACATTCACAATAAACTCGGCTTCATAAAATACTTGAAAAGCATAAGTTAAGCAATTTTATACATCTCAATGATTCATAGAACATAACAAACATATACTAGTTCACAACAAAAGACAAAATTGTGAGAAGGTTTACAAATCAGGATAAAACAAGCAAGGCTTCTCTGAGCAAAGGGCCTCCCTAGGCAGGCTTTAATTTCCTGGAGTTCACTCGGGTTTTTCTTGTTGCCACCATCCAGGGTTAGGTTCTCACATTCCAGAATAACCAATTATAATTGTGTTCTCAGTTGGAATGCTGAACTGAACCATGTAGTGTACTAACCATCTGAACTTCTTGTGCAGTTCCACTAAATTTAAGCACCGCTATTTGCAGAAATAAGCAGACCACAATGCCTCTTGTCCGCGCACCTATCCCAAAAACCTCCGTGCAGCCGTGCCAGCTAGTCCTCGGTCCATGGATGAACTGGGAGAAAGTGCATTCCCTACTAGGATGCAGTTGTTTTCGCTCGTCCCTACACTGCAACCAGGAAGTAAAATGTACGAATCAGCTTCTTTTAGATTGCGTTGGTCATTCTACCTAGTTACTACCAATGTAGGAATACCTGGAAGATGGGTGGTTAGAGGACGGCAGTTAGGAATAGCCATCTCATTTTGTGCAGTTCTACTAAAACTGAGGTGTGTACTTTTGATTGCACAGATAGAAACGATATGGAGACAGACATCCCTATTTGCGCAAATATGAAATACAGTTATTTAAACAGTGACAGTTATTTGCAGTGGCATATGATTAACAACAGCATCTATTGTGTTATAATTGGCACTACATTGACAGTATGAAAGTGCCTTTAAGTAAGTAGCATCCCATCACATCCACTACAGGAAACAGGTAATTTGCCGTCTGTGGATCATAGACGGCAAAGACCTAATTCCAGACGGCAAAGTCAGATGGCAAAGATAAGTCAGAAAAGAATACTTTGCCGTCTGCTGTTTGTCGGGATGACGGCAAAGAGTTTGCCGTCAGTCAATAGGGTTTGCCGTCAGCGGCCTAGCCAGACGGCAAAAATATGCCAACAGACTGAGCAGTCGCGTTGACGGACGGCGTCAAGTACTTTGCCATCAGCTAGGCTATGTCTTTGCCGTCATCCTCGTATACCCAGACGGCAAAGAAAATATTTTTATTTAAAAAAAATGAAAGAACAGTACAAGTGCAGAGGCTGTAGATGGCCGAAGGCGTATGGAAAATCTTTCACAGCGATGACGAACGAACTGATTTTTACAAGACAGAAGTACTCTATTTACCGAAAGTACTCATGTGAGCGCGAGCTCACAGGATCCCGGAATCTGTGCCTTTTATTCACCTCGCGATCTGTGCTGCAATGGGTACAGCGGCAGGTAGTTGCTCCTCGTTTTTAATTCGCGGAAAGGAGATGGCCCACGGGTCAGATAACCCCGTCAGTTATCGCCGTCGCGGATCAGATGTCCGACGACGTCTTGGCCCGTTTAGTCGTCGATTCTGGTCCAACAGAGCCGTTTAGCCCATTTATGGCACGACGGGTGGCCCGCACCAATCTTCTCCAGTACTCCTCTTCGTCATTATAGTTGCGGATCGATCCCACTGAGCCTCAGTTCTTCAGAGCGAGCAAGGCGAGCCAGTTCCACACTAGCAATCCATTCAGAGAGCATGTCTTCGTCGTCCTCCTCCGGCTGGTTCGAGCAGCTGCCACCGCTAATCAGCTGCCCTCAGTGCTTCGCGCATTCTTCAGTTCTTGTTAAGGAAGAAGCAGTCCGGGAAACTCCTGAAGCTGCCATCCCTCCCCTCTCACACCTGTTTGTTGGGTTGAGCTACTCGATGAGGCAGTCTGCATCAGACATTTGTACACACGCCTCACACAGCACCCGCTCGAGTGGTTCGAATTTCAAACGAAATCCCGCTCACCAGGATACACCAGCAGTCACACCACTTGCCATTTGCATTTAATTTATGTCTTCGCTTCAGCAAGCAAACATGACGGTTAGGTCCAACTCTGGTTACCAATCAGTTTAGCCTGCTCAACTTTTTCCATCACAATCCATTAGTCATTCTCCAGCATACCGCATTTGCCAAGTCTCATGCCATGGCAACACGTATGCAATTTCCAAAAAAATAAACAGGTTCAGTTTATATGGTTTCCAAATTCCAGTCACAGGCAACATATCCAATTAAACACAGTGAAAAACATTACCTTTAAAATTAAGACATACAACCCATGAGGAATTTATCTCATCACAGATATATAACCTACTAACTGCTTAGTCATATTTAAAAACCATCGCCAGCATTGTGGCATAAATAATATACAGTACAGCGATAACGTTTCTGAAAAGTCCGACATAATTATCCCAGCCTCAATTCCGCTGCCCTGTGACAGTTATTACGGCGGTGGCCTTCGACTCCACAGTTCTTGCATCTCGCCGGCTTACGAGGCTGCTTCGGTACATCCCCACGTTCGGGACAAGTTGTCCGCTTGTGCCCTTGCTGCCTGCATATGCCACAAAATCTTGTCCTCTTGCTCAAACCTTCATATGGTGCTTTCTCCCTGCTAGTTGTAGGTCTGCCAAGCTGCTTTCGTTTAGCTGGTGGTAATAAGTTTGCTAGCCTAATTCCAGACTCATCCCCTGAATTTCTGTCACCGTTTGCCATTGTAATTTGTGTACCATCAATTACCGGACTGTCTTCGCCTGCGGATCGTGTCCTGTTAGGCACTTTAATATTGTCTCCTAACCGGTCTTCTAGGCCTAATCCATCTCGGACGTCAGTGAATGGCTTCATTTCCGCTGCACAGTGCTTGAACAACGAAATCAAATGTTCATAAGCTGCCACACTGAGTCTCCCATCCGCACAAGCTCCATAGCTTGCATATACATATTGAAATGACGGAAACTGAACGGATTTTCTTGAGCATTATCCCTCTGGTACTGCATAAGGTGTGCTGGAAGGACATCTCTTGCATCTCTGGTTCACCGCTTGAGAATGAGTTTTTTTGGAATTTCCGTCACACGAATAAAGTCTAGCACCTGCACAGCACAGCAGTTCAGAGCACAATTAGCCACTAACCTTTATCGGACGCAAGAACAGAGCAGTACATTACAGCAAGCAGGCGCATGTGAAACCCACCTTCAGGATGTGGCTGCACAGCAACCCCATGTGTGAAAACTGACCACACTCGCAGTCAAATTCTTCACCTGCTTCGATAACTGTCACCTTGTATGAAGTTTTGCACCATTTCTTCCTTCGAGCTGCATCAGTATGTATTGCAACATATCTTTTACCTTTCTCGAGCTCTTCCACCTGATATGCACCACACTCATAAAGTATATGCCCGAACTGTTCAAACATAGCTCTAGTGTATATCTTCCCAGCGTGTCTCTCGGTCGCCATATTTGCTCGCATGAGTGGCCTCCCCTGCAACAAGCAAAAACGAATACATTATAACAAATTAAACAGCACCCGTATACAGTTTCCTAACAGAGGTTTGGAGCTTACAATTGCAGTCCGTTTCTCCTCATAATTCTCTTCGGACTCTCTGTCAAAAATTAAGCTCATGTACTTCCTTACAAAAATATGCATTGGGCAGCCAGGGGGCACATAGTTCTTCAACATGTGGTTCGCACTTTCACTCCGTTGTGTACTAGTCATCTTCGCAACAATCTCATGAGAGCTGGGCATTCACAACGGCAAGATCTTGTATTTTCAACTATTGGCTTTCCCTGTGATCATAGACAAATCAAATAACATTCACTTTCTGCACTGGAAATTTAAACTCAAGTTCAAGGAGATATATTATATATAAGCTGATGTAACATCAGTCGTACCGCGCATCCACATACTATCTCTTGCATGCACTTGGTCCGATTCACATTCAGTCTGCTCTTTCCATATCTAATGCCAAATCCTTTCTCCCAAGAGTACAAATTGTAAAAGTCGTAGGCCTCACCAAGTGTGTCGAAGCTCGTCCCTATCTTGGGCACAATTACAATGTCTCCAGGGTGCTCTGCAAAGTCCCGTACAGTCTTCTCAAGCGCTGTAACCCTGTCCGCGCAAGGAGCCCTGCCTACATCCGCAGCACCTACACGAATTCTGAAAGACATGGCAGATATTTACTCATGTATTAGTTCAGTTAAATCCATCATTCATGCAGCAGAAATTAACCTTAGGCATCTTACAGGCTGCAAAAAATTAATATAATTGATCCCACTGCAGTGCTCAACTATTTTTTGTCGATTTTTTATCCTGAGTATACTTATTTTATCCTAATTTCATGTCAATCTTCGGATGCATGACTCAGTATTTGCTAGATGCATCGCTCGAATTTTCATTTGTATCTGCTAGATGCATCGCTCAAATTCAGATTTCAACATAGAAATAAAGTAAGTTTTTTGAACCTGATACATCAAGCCACGGCTGCAATCTTTTCGTACCTTTGCGTCCACCCAGGTTTTTGGGGATCTAACTGCTCTATCGAGTGCTCCGAGCTCTGAACCTTATCTGCACTTCCCGCCTCTGCACCGACATCTTCAGGCCAGATCTGCCCATCCGCACTTGAAGCCGCCGGTGCTGGAATGTCAGCATTTGCCGGCGCAGTCACCGGGACACGCACAGGATTGAGCGGGCTGCTGGTATCGTTGACCTCCTCGAGTAGTGTTCTACTAAATCGAAGCAATTTTTGAGATGACGGGAGCGGATTAGGTGCCAAACCGAGGGACCAAATCACGAACAAGAAGAGTAGAAGGAGCAGATACTGACCTGCTTATCGGTTGCATCAAGAACTCCATCGCCACAGGAGCACCTCCTACCTCGCTGGACCGCGGAATCGCCTTCGTCGCACGGGATTTCCCCGCCTCCTCGCCGCCTGGGAGGAATGCCAACTCCAAATCAACCAGCCTACCCCCACCAGCAACTCTACCGCATTAACTGCGAGCACCAACGACGTTACCGGAGAACCGCAGATTCTGACCCACGGATCATGACGCGGCTGAGTTCTCGAGCCACGGATCAGGCTCCGAGCGTCACCGCCGTGCAATCCTCCGTCGACCATGGGCCCACGTACAGCGCCGTCTTCATTTTTTTTCCTGTCCCATGTGGCCCCGCGTACTTCGTCATGCATTCAATGCACCGAATCTCAGCGCTATACTGGACGGGCGGGATTCCGAGCTCCTGTGAGCGCGCGCTCACATACTCCGCGTCCTCTATTTACATACTATATCCATCATCACAGTATTTACACAATATAATGTTCTCCATTTACAGGACGAACGAACAAATGAAACAACACAAAAAAAAAACTACTACAAAACGGACGAACTGGCCCTTGCCAGCGTCGAGATCCGAGCGCGAGTGTCGAGCTCGAGGAGGCTAACGGTGGTCCTAGGGCGGAGTTGACCATGGCGCCATGGAGCCCCTGGATCAGGAGGAGGTGTGGGGTCACGGACGGGGAGGAGGAGGATCCCTCTGCGGCCTCCGGCTCAGGCAGCGACGAGGCGGGGTCGACCAGAAGGGAGGTTGTGCTGCAGAGGAGCTCCGGCGAGCTCTTGAAAAAGCAACGGCGCCGCCGTGTTGAAGGGCGGCGACGGTTGACGAGCAGGGAAGGAGGCGCAGGGTCACGGGCGGGGAGGAGGAGGATCCCACGCCGGCGAGGCGGGGTCGACCAGCGGCGGTTGATGAGCAAGGGAGGAGGAGGAGGCACCGGGTCACGGGCGGGAAGGATGAGGAGGATCCCGTGGCGGCCTCCGGCTCAGGCGATGGCGAGGCCGGGTCGAGCGGCGGCGGTTGACGAGCAGGGGAGGAGGAGGAGGATCCGGCACTGGCCTCGGCTCAGGCGACGGCGAGGCAGGATCGACCGGCGGCGGTTGACGAGCAGGGGACGAGGAGGAGGTCTGGACCGGGCGGGGGGTGTGCGGCAGAGAAGAAGGGATTGAGGGAGAGATGGGGTCGGCGTGGGACAGAGATCGTGGTGGGGCCTTGGGGATAAGAGAGAGAGAGAGAGAGTGGTGGGATGGGTGGGTGGGGCGTGGGTGGTGAGAGACAGAGGCGGGTGCGGGCGCCCCAGATCATGCCGCCTCATCGATGCGTGGGATCAATCCCGTGCTTTCTCTCTGCCGTCTGCGATTTTTTTTACAAACGGCAAAGAGCTCTCTTTGCCGTCTGTAGAAGAAATCGCGGACGGCAAAGTCTTAGCCGTCTGCGATTTCTTTTACAGACAGTAAAAAGAGCTCTTTGCCGTCTGTAAAACAATATCTCATATGACAAAGAGTCTTTGCCGTATGTGGTTTTTTTACAGACGGCAAAGTATGTATTTGCCGTCAGTTGATCTTTGCCGTTAGTCGCTGTCGGCAAAATTTGTCTTTGCCGTCTGGCCCGACGAAATGCTGACGGCAAAGAACAGTACTGACGGCAAATCTCCTGTTTCCCGTAGTGATCAACACTGCCACTAGATTAAGACTAGCCACAGTGGGAGTAACTTCAGCAGTAATAGCGAGTCAAACTCAGCAAATTTGCTTATGTGGCAATGAGTTAATGAGGAGGGAGGTAGTTTGAATAACTTAGCTAGTTAGTGTAACATCACAGGTCCCAATGCAATACGAGTCTATAACCTAATAAATGAAGCTTTGCATGTCACATGTCTGCATTTGTCCCATTTTTTATCTCCTCGGCGACATTTTCCTATATGAGCACAGGAAATCTAGACCTGCTCGTTCTCATTTGCGTTGTCCCCCAACACCCCTCACTTTCTTTCCTTTTTCGACCAAGAGACAGGTCCACTTCCCCCCACCCTTCGCCATCCATCACGCTTTCTTCGACTTTTCAGCCAAGAGACCGGTTGGGTAGCCAGTATCTACTACTTTCCCCCGTTTCCTCTTAGAACCAAGTCCTAGATTCATGCTACAACTTTCCCACTTTCTTCCCTGTTTGAACCAACTCTTAGATTCAACTGTATGAACTAGCTTTACCTCTAATAATAGTAAAAGTCTAGGTGGCTTTGGAACAGCCAACGAAAGTAGAAAAAGATCTACACGCAGCCACGTGGGGAGCTGGGGCAGTAGAGCAACGCAGGTTTCAAAGGAATATATACCTGAGGGTCGTCGGCATGTGGCAAAGACGGCATCGGGAGGCTGCATCTTGGCCACACTACCGCAGGGAGGAAGAAGGGGTCGGAGGCCCTCCCGAGCCGGCGCTGTCTCGGAGTGAACGGCACGGCCACCGATCGGGACGCACGGGCAGCTGTTGGTCTCCTCCCTCGTCGTCGACGACCGCGTGAACGATGCACCTACACCCCTGCCCGCGTCGAGGTGGTCCGGCCGGATTTGTGACCAACCATGAGCAGAGAGAGAGTGTGGCCACCTATGTCTTGCTTAGATCTGGAGAGCATGAGAGAGTGAAAGAGAGGAACCCTAGTAAAGCAAGCGCCGAGGCTCCTGCTTATATATGTAGTGGAGTGATTTTGTTGTACCAGCCATTATTAAATTGAATACGCGCGAACCACTATTTTCATTTAAAGTTCAAGTAAAAATAAAACTCGATCAATAACGTGCCACCACGTCCAGGACGCACAATACTGTATCAGTCACGTGCGGTCCCCGGCCCTCCATCAAGTTGAAAACTAGACTAGTCAAAATGTCAATTGGGATGCCTCTTTGTAAACAAATGCGCTCCTAGCTTAAAAAAATGCGCTCCTACGTGTTCCCGCGAGTGGGTGTGAGAGAACTAGTGCTTGCGTGCACCGCTTCTCTTCGTGAGAGTACAATATACTACACCCAAAGAACGTTCGCCACAAGAGTAATAGTAAAAGTGTGTGACATGTGAGTTAAAATAAAAGGTGCGCGACGTCTTTTATTTTTTAGAAGTTTTGAGGGTAGGGTGTGAATAGCACATATTTGTGTGATGTATACCTACATATAGACGGTGGGAGCGAGAGGACTCGGGAGAGTCGTGACTCGTGATGGTGCGTGTGTGCGTGAGAGAGAGGGGGCACGTATCAATGCAATGCATGTGTCCGTAAATCATATCTGACAAACGTTCGCCAAAGCCGTTTCCTGACGAACGCCATAAGAACCGTTAGATCGGCATCCGACAGTGTCAGTTTTGCCATGTCATTTAACAGAACAGCCACTCCTCCGACACACAAATCTTCCACGTGAGTGTTAGCAACTGTCGTATGCTCCTCCCTCCGTTCCAAAATGTAGTGCATATAGCTTTATTGAAAATTCGAACCTCACAAACTTTTACCGAGTTTTCGTATACCAAAATGCACATATAGAATACCCAGTATATATCATTTCATTCATATTCGAGAGGTAACTATAAAGATGGGGGAGGAGTGTACAAAGAAAGACCGTCGTATGACCTGCAGCAATTTCAACCATCCTTTGGTGTGGAGGAATATCATAGGAACTCTATATGATATGATTTTTATAGGATTTTTTCCTTTAGAGCCAATTGGTTCATAGGAATATATTCATATACTCCACATTTCAAAGGAAAATAAACATGATATCATTTTTATAGCTTTAGAGCCACTTGGTTCATATGAATGTATTCATATACTCCCACAATTTCAAAGGAAAAATAAACATTAGTGTATATTCAATAGAAAAGTTCCTATGATGTGAACCAAATGACATCTCTTTTCTAATCCCTCCTCATAGGAATTGACATACATGTCATCTCTAGATTCAATAAAAAAGTTCCTATGATGTGAACCAAATGACATCTCTTTTTCAATCCCTACTCATAGGAATTGAGAGACATGTCATCTCTTTCCCTACAAGTTCCATGTATACATCTTCTCTATTCCTAAATAGCTAGTACAACCCACTAGTAGCTTTTTTCCTGGGCATGCAACTATGGCACAAGAACACGTCTTGCATGCAAGTCATAAATCACATTGTTTTTGTACTCTATGCATGCAAGCACCACATCATCAATTCGTGCATGTTACTCATAAGTTATTTCTTGCATTAGATTTTGTATTGACAATGTATGTGTTGGTCGCGTGCACACATATGTAGTTCACATTCACATTTTTGTTAGAAATGTCATTCTTTTAACTGCAATTCATTTTTTCTCTTTGTATTACAATTTCATTTTAAGCATACATTCACTTCCCATTAGTTATAGATGTTTTTGGAGGAACTTTTATGCATTATTTTGAGTAGCAAATTTCACACGGCCGCAGGTATATCAAAATGCGGGGCCCATGCGTCATTGCCTTTCGGTCAAACCTACGTCCAGAAATTTTTTGTACTACGTATATCTCCATTGGTCCCCGAACCCAAAATGCTGCCTCGTTCCCGTAAAACCAAGCGGCCCACCCATGTTAAGGCATCGACTCGAACTCAATCTCTCTCCCATTTACTACGCCGTGGCCCCGCACGCCGTAGTACTCCTACAAACCCTACCCGTCGCACGCATCATTGGTTTTCTTCAAGAGGACGAGGGAGAAGCGGATTTGTAGTGGAGGCTCCTACCCTAGGGTGCCCTAGGTAGCTGCCGCACGCATCATTGGTTTTCTCTTTTCTTTATGCTCTTGCGCCCTAGAGTGAAATGATGGTTGCTTCGTCCATCTAGCTTAATGCGGGAAAGGTGGGGCTTTGTGATTTGACCCCTCATCGCTTATTTACTACTACTGCGGCGCTACGACCAGGGTGCCTCCAAGTCCAACCGCTGCTCCGAACTATAATTTGGTGCATCGCACTCGCACGTGGAACAAGATGGTGGATGAGCCACATGTCGGCCAAAGGGGTCCTGTTAAGTGTGTCGCCATTTCGTGTGCGGACTGACCCTGCTTGAGTTGCTACGCCAACACGACAGGAGCATCCTACCACTTGGTTTTGCTCCTTGGTGAATCCCGACTATATTGATCTAAAAAGATAATACTCCCTCCATCTCGGTTTATAGGGCGTGCACGTAGTTCTAGGTCATCCATTTGACTAACTAAATATGAGTTACTATGTCACAAAAAGTATATCATTGGATTCTTAAGCGGATGTAGTTTCTAAACATATATTGTTCATCACATATATAGCTACTTCCTCCATCTAGGTGAATCATCTTAGGTTGTGCACCGTGACCAAGGAAGAGGGGAAAATGAGAGAACTTAATGTTTATTTGATAAATAATAGCATTGCATGCAATGAACTAACCACGGCATGTCGTGTTTGGTAGTCTCAAGTCATTGAAAGCATGCACGCCTCGCATCTTTGATTGGTTGATATGTCAAATAACAAGAAACAAGGTGGGAGTTAATGCACCGCGCCTAAGTGTTTTGAGATTATTTGGTTTTCATAAGGTGACTTATACACCTAGACGGAGGGAGTAGTTAAATTCTCAACCTAGAATGACGTGCATGCCCTGTAAACCGAGACGGAGGAAGTAGTAAAAATGAGGTGATTTTACCGAGCGGTGGGCGGGGGAGCATGGCCTGTCATGCGGTCCCACGTGTCATGATGTACCAAGGTGATGCGCGTCCCTCTTGAGGCAGAACAATGGCAGAAGCAATACGTGATTTTCTTGAACGAGATTATGGCGAAGTGGATTCAGCGAAGTGTGAAATAATGGTTGCTTCGTCCGTCTGGGAAGGTGCGGCATTGTGATTTGACGTCTCATTGCTCATTACTACTACTGGGGCACTACGCTGGGGTGCGTCCCCCTGCTGTTCTGCACTGTTATTTGGTGCATGACATGTCGACCCAATTGCTATATGTCCCACATGTTAGCGAGAGGAAGTACAGAATTCATGAAAGCGAGCGTCTCCACTCTTTTAGTACGACGGAGGAGTATAAGACACGGCTTGGTTTTTGCTGCTTCGCGTGATCCATCGATACAAACCCGGACTAAAAAAGGCGAGGGCAAGTCTTTTCCCGCGCGGCAGGCAGGGGAGTTTGGCATAGTCTGTTCAAGGCAACGAGGCAGGAAGGGAAACAAGCAAATAAAGGTTGAGCGACTTAGTTTTGGGAAAATCTGATTTTACGGAGTACGTACCCACTACGGAGGTAGTACTACTTACTACTCCCTCCTTTCCGGTTTATAGGGCTCATCTAAAAAACTTTGTTTTTCCATTTTATAAGTCTCAATTCTACTAGTAGTACCATCACATGTTTGGATTTCGAGGTGCATTAAATCACTCGAGGCAAGCAGTATCAAGAGAAAACTCACCAATGCATGTAGAAGTTCATGAAAATTTAGTGGTCATGCATGCATTCATTGTAATTAATGCATCGGTAAACATAACTTCTTGAGAAAAATGAGCGTACTAATTACTTGTGCAAACTACGAAATTAATTCCACCACTCACCGTCTACCTTGGTTGGAGAGATTTTGAAATTGAGCCATAAACCGGAAAGGAGGGAGTAGTAACATAGCCTAGGGTAGCTTGCTGCACCACGGACTCCAAGGAAATTGCTGTAGTACTACTCCTATGTACCACTGTACTACTCTTACTAGTACTAAAAGACATATATTTCAAACAATATGATAATCTCTCTAAAAAAGGTAGGGACGAGGAGTAACGGAAGGAGCAGTAAAATTTTCTCCTCGTCCTGCGAGCCACCGCGCGCGTGGGCGAGGGAGCGGGCATAGGCGTAGTAAGCAAGCTTCTCCTCGTCCTGCGACTCTGCGAGCCACCGCGCCCGTGGGTGGGGAGACGGTGTACTAAGCAAGCTTCTCCTCGTTCTGCGAGTTGACGGGACACATCAAAAGTAATGTGTACAGAGCATCTCCAGTGTATAGAGCCTTGCCTCTAAGGTAGGCCCCACATGGTTTGCCTCTTATCAAATGAAAAAACCACAATGTATAGAGATTCTAACCAGCCTCTAAGGTGGGCCCTAGCAGAAATTTAAAAAGTACTGATTAGCAAAACGTTTGTCCAATCAGTACTATTTCTCTTGTACTCCTACTTTCTTATGCTTCCTAAGGCTGACAATTGGGACCAGATGGATTGTTACATTGTTAGAGGCAACCTCTAAGGTTAGATGTGATGCTAGCCAATTTTTTGTTAGAGGCAGTTCATGCAATGTATAGAGGCCTGCCTCTAAGAGGAGAGACGGCTTAGAGGAAACAAAAAGCATACATTGTGGATGCCCTAGGTGCCTACTTTCTGGTCTATATGACTCAATTTAAAATCCACAATGCATCCATAATAGATGCTGGGTGGTGGAATAAGTTTGTTACTTCCATAGTTCACAAAAGTACTGAGCATGTGAGATGGTGAACGGAGGGAGTACGATACCATTAGTACTATAGTTCTTTTGGAAGGGTTGTAGTAGTCCCTCCCATTCACATGTTCACATTTCAAGCTTCAATAAAAACGTTGCACGCAAGGATTAAGAGAAACCTCAGCAATGCATGTACTCCCTCAATCCATATAGGGTATAAAATGCATTTTGGAGGCTAACTTTGACCACATGTTAGAGCAATAATATGACATCCAACTTACACAAATCTTACCATCAAATCTGTACGTGGTCATTATACTGCTAACATATGCATGTGTTGCAATTAGTACGTAGATACAGTAGTAAACACTCACTATCTAGTAGTACTAGTGGTACTCTACACTACTACTACTACTAAGAGTTGTGCTTTTTTTGTCCCACCACGCCGCCCAAGCCAGCCGTAGACTGACCGGCGACCCGCAAATTACGCTATCCAACCGTAGCCGCACACATTCTGACAGCAACTCAACCAACCAGACGAAATTCATGCAAACACGGCGATATTTCATATAAACAAAGACGGAATTCATATAAAATACCGGATTTTCATACAAACATGACGGATTTCATTACATTCAAATCAACTAAGCGGTGCTAGTCCTGAACAGCACAGGTATAATAATACCTAGCCTAAATGGTCGCCCGCCGATCCATTTGTCTTCCTCATGTCCGGCAGCATGATCACCAGACTGCCAGGAGCCCCGGAGGTATATGCTTCAGCGCAAAGGACGGCTCGCTTCCCCACTGCTCAACTGACATCATTGGCTGATGCCCAAGATGGAGGTGGAAGGGGGCTTCTCCACTTCCGTGGAGCCCATGCGGGGTCAACGAAGGTCCTCGCAACAAAAGGATCCAGCAAGACACCTGTTGTGTACGCCGGCATCGCCTCGGTGGTGGCCTTCATGGGACCCAAGTAGCGGCGGCCTCCCGTGTTCTACTTCTCCTCGATGATGGCGGCGGACGCGGAGGCGCTGGCCACCGACTCGTCGCTCTCCGCGCACCCGGCTTCTGTCTCTGCTTGCATGGCGCAGTCGCAGGCATGGGAGTCTCGGCCACAAAAACGGGAGATGCGGTCGCAGACACGGGAGGCGTGGTACGAGGCGGTGACGTGGACGGCAGTGACGACGCCCGTGCTCCCCGCCGTGCCGGTGTGGAGCAGCTCGCCGCTCCTCGTCGAGTTGGCCTGGAGCGGCGAGTTGCTGAACCGCGTGCCGGCTTGGGGCGGCAACTGGCTCCATCGGGCAAGGGGAGGGAGGTGGATCAGTGAGCTGCATAGCTCGTATCTGGTGGGCTCGATGGGCCACCCAGCCGGCTTGGATGCCGGATAACTACTCTTCGTAAGCCATTGTAAGGGTGGACAAAATGGTGAAGGAGGAGATAGGGGAGCGGCGGAGGTGTGCGATTCTTGGCCGGCGTCTGGCCTCGTTTAAATAGGATATTAAATAGACGGCGGACGGGAGGAGCTTGGTCGGCGTTGCGTTTAATGCCGGCCCGGTCATGAACGGACGTGTGTCCAAAGTGGGTTTCTCGGCTTCCACATGGGTTTCATGGAGGCGTTTGAATGCGGCAAGGAGGCATGTTCAGCCGGGCGTGCAGCGAGCGGCGCCCTCGACTCTGACGTACGACACCGCGCCGTTCTTCCACTGACGTGTGGGCTTGTTGGGTACCTGGCCTGCATGTCAGTGACCCAACGCAGGCAGCGCACGGCAGAGGAACTTTTGGTGGGCCAGGGCAGTCAGAAGCGGGCATTTCATAAACCGATGATTGTTCATTGAGTGTGACGTCGTCTATTTCATGTAGATAAGCCTACTATATAATGTAGTAAGAGAATTTTAAAATTTTCATATATATATATATATATATATACACACACACACGTTGATAGCCTGTTCGATACGTTGTGATTCATAAAGACCGCTGCAAACATCAATGTTCTGCTTATCACAGATAAGATTGATTATTACCCGTAACAATCCATGTCCTTAACAAAGGGTGCATGTATGTATAGGTTGAGCGTGTGTCTTACGTCGTGTGCTATGTGCATGCAGGCGTGCGAGTGTTGCGTGCGTGCATGTGTACGTTTTAGTGTTGCATGCATGTGTGCGTGTGTGCGTGTGTTCGTGAGTGCATGTGTACGTGTCAGTGTTGCACGCCTGCATGCGTGCGTGTGTTCGTGCAAGTGTTGCGTGCGTGCATGTGTACGTGCGGGGTGAGGCTACATGTCAGTCGACTGACTTTTTCATCTCTGGTCAGTCGATTTTCCAGCCGTTGGATACGAAATCAAGGGCCTGCAGTTCATCTTCAACCTCCACCCCCCTGAGCCGCCAGCCACCACCGGCCGAACCGCCGCCCACGGCCGTCGGCGCTCCCGCGCCGCCTCGCCGCGCCGCCCGCCCCGAAACCACTCCCCACAGCCAGTCCGCCGCTGCCCCGGCCATTCCTCTAGGCCCCCCCCCTCTCCTCTCTTTTTCCCTTCTCTCCCATTCCCACCCGGTCCCCGCCACTGCGCCCCCCCACCACCGGCGACCACCGCCCCCACCCTGAACCCTAAGATAGATAGTGGGGTACCTCTCCGGCGAGCCCCCCTTCCCGCTGCGGCTGGTTCTTCCTTAACTCCGGCGAGCCCCCCCCCCCCCCCCCCTGAAAATTGACTGACCCAAAAGTCGATTCAGTCGACTGATGTGTAGCTAAATCGGTATGTGTGAGTATTGCATGCATGCATGCGGGCGTTGCGGGCGTGTTTGTACGCATGTGTGATGAGTTTGTATTCACCACAGTGGCTCGTGCGTGCGTGCAACTAAAACGGCTGGCTCAGCATATCATCACAAGGCGATCCTTGTCCGTTGTGGTTAGGGTGCGCGGGCTACCAACCAGAGGTCTGACGACTTCGAATCCCCACCGACCACTAATTTATTACCATTTCTGTCTTTCATATACGCACTGACGGGTGGGCCCTATGGTAATGTGCGCTGCTGAATGTGGACCGTTTGACTAGTCAATTGATCATGTCATCAACAAATTACGGAGCTGTATGGTGAGCCAGTGACCGTATGATCACCATAAAATGTATTTTATTAACACAGTACAGACTCAAACTACCATTTCTTTCTTTCATATACGCGCTGACAGGTGGGCCCCACGGTTACGCGTTGATGGTGCAACACTAGTTGCGCCACATGGAACATTTGACTGGTCAATTGATCGTGTCATCAACAAAATATGGAGTTGTACGGGTGAGCCAGTGACCGTATAATCATGACATGTATTTTTTTAACACAGTACAAACGCAAGCGCTCATATATACGCGCAAACACTCACCGCTATAAGCGCACACACACAGACCCTACCCCTATGAGCACCTTCGAGAGAGTGAGCCAGCATATGATCTTGAGATTTTACGAAGTCACCATAGGTGCCTCGTAGTCGAGGGGAACGTCTCCTCCCACTAAACGCACATCACCGGAAAATACTGAAATTAATCGAGGATAAATGCGAGCACCAGGACTTTAACCCTGGTGGGCTGGGGAAACCACTGTCCTCCTAACCATCCAACCACAGGTTGGTTAGCACCACAAAATGTATATGATGACCATGATGAGCTTATTCTGAAGTCCAGTGACCATATCATGCTTTCGCTTCAAATACAATGACCGTAAGTGTCGTCAACAAAATACGGAGCACGCATCAAATACAATGTCCGTCAGTGTCATCAACAAAATACGGAGACGTATCGTGAGCTAGATACCGTATGATCACCACGAGAATGTATACGGTGACCATAATGAGCATATTCTGAAGTCCAGTGACCGTATAGTGCTTTCTCTTGAAATACAGTGACCGTCACGCGTGAATGTGTCAGGGGCATGCATACTTTTAGAGGGCCGAGAGATAGTTTGTGTGCGTACGTGAAAGTGGTGTAGAAAGAGGGGGTGTCCGGTGGAGACAAGGAGAGATATGCCCTTCGTTTCTCTTTCCCGTGACTAATATTTTAGGAGAAAACATAAACATTCACAATGCAGAACAAATATTATTGGATGCACCATGCAATTAACTTTCATGTATAACATTGTACTATTGTATATGCTTATTTTCCTAGTGGCCGATTGCGTGTGGGGTGTGGTGGGCACATCATTTCTAGTTGTGGTGGGTCAACGTGAGGACTCATGGGTCGGTTCCATCCTGCGCCACATAGGTTGGACCGAGACGCATTATACGAAGACCCATGTGGAGGACTCGGCATACAAGACAAAGCTACCCGAGTCGTGGAGGACTCTATCCCCACTGATGATAAGCCGACTATATATGATTTGTAACCCTAGGCCCCGAGTATGTTATAGAAGCCCGGGGGCTGGTTCGTCGATAGTATACACACACGCACAATGCCTGGTATTCACGTGTAATTTGTACACACCCCTATCACAAATATACAGTACCAGGAGTAGGCTTTTTCCTCAATTGCAAGGGCCCGGACTTGGGTAAAACTTTGCCTCGTATTACCATCCAGCCTAACAGTTAGGGATATCCTACCGAATGATCTGATGGAATCATATCTGCCAACTACTAAGAAAGAGGTGTGGGGGGGGGGGGCAATGTGTGCGAGAGAGGCCTAAAGATAATGTGCGTGCGGGAGACATGTAGGCACATATATGTGCCTATAGAGGGCTAGTAGAGACCATGCGTGTGTATATATGCATGTGAGAGAAATAGTGTTTTCCAACTGAGATTAGTGAAAAGAGTGGTACATAGTAGTAAGAAAGAGAGAGGGAGATATATAGAGAGTGTGTGTGCGTGAGACACCCCGACACCTCGGGAGAGATTGTGAGCATGTGTGAGAGAGAAATGCCGATGTATATAAAGTGTGTGCACTTATGCGTTAGATAGAGAGATATATAGTGCGTGTGTGAGAACGGGCCGAGGCATAGTGCATCTACGTGTAAAAGGAGGTTCTACGCATTAAATTAAAATATAAATGGCATTATTATTTTTGGATGAGATCATGAATTTTGCAATTTGCGTATGAACGAACATCGGTCTATCTGACACCCATACTCTATTGAATTCTAGCATGTGCATGTGTTTATTTCATATTATCGATCCATAGAGTGAGAGTGGTTTGAAATCTAGACAATGCATTGCTTTTGCAATTCATATATAAACATTAATTAGTGCACTCCATGTTGTTAGTGTGAAGCACTTTATACATTTGTCACTTACATGGATACATTCCAAATTGCTAGCTACGAAATAGAATACATGGTGAATTCAACATAAAGGGGTTTCGAAGATTCGAATTCATAGGAAGTGCATTCATCTATTTGAATCCGAGATAATGGCATTTGTAAATCAGATCTAAAAGGGGGCATCAATCTTTGTTGTGCATTTGAACATGCTATATATTCATACGCATGTCTAACTATTTTTTTGCAACCAAGGAGATTATATCTGGAACCATGCATGAACTGAGGTAAGTTGCATATTTTTTAATATATACTCATGTACAATGTATATTCAAATGTACCCCCGCCATTCCAAAATAATCGTAGTTTTAGGATTTTCAAGAGTCAAGATTTGTGAAGTTTGACAAATCCTGAAAGTTCAATTCAAGAGAACCGAAAACGTTAATGCTTCTGCTCCCAAATATTGAACGAAGCACCAAATAAGCCTCTGGTCACCCGAAACCATGCGAGACTAATGATTGGTGGTAGGAAATTACTGTCCTGACTCTGGCCCGTGTAGCCTATCGGCCCGATGTCAAAAGGTCTAAACCGGGGTAGGTTTGTAACTTCACCAAGACGCCAGTCACAACCGCCTCCGAGAAGCATTCATACGTCGGCGCCTAAACACCCATGCGCTTGGCCGAAATCTATCCCACCCACCATTTGGGACACCTGAGATTACTGTCCTACCCCCGACCCGCAATATGTCCAAAATTTTAGATGGGGGCAAAGTTTGTAACTTTCCCCAAATTCAAACAAGCGCGTCCCAAACCAAAACATTGTTCCCCCTTAGTTCCCCTCCCTCTGTTTCCCCATTCATACTCCGTGGGTGCCAAAACGCCCTCTCCACCAGCCGCGAAACCCTAGCCTCCTCCGTCCTCCACCCCATCGCGCCCAATCCACCGCCGCCCTCCTCCATCACGCTAGAGCCGGTACCCCGACGTCGTCGTCCAACGCAACCGCAACTGCAATGCCCTCAAGGACTTAGCAGCTGAAGCCGAGGCAGAGCTGCCTCCATGATGCCGACGCCGACGTGCGCCGCACTAGAACCACTTCGACCACGTCGTCCCGTGCCTCACCGCTGCCACTCCACTGTCGCAACCGTCCACCACACCGGAGCTGTTCCCGCTACGCCGTTGTTCGCCGCCTCGGATCTGGTTCCCCGCCGCCGACAGACGGCCACCGCACCACACTCAACAACTTGGCCATGGGTTCGTCCAAGGCTACACCGTCCTCCACAACTTCTCGTTTCCAGTGAACCACAAGAAGATCGTTGGAAAAACAGAAGGAGGACACAACACTGCCAGCAGAAAGAGGTACTCCTCTTCCCTTATTCGTGCAAATCTTACGTCTCTGCTCACACCGTATTCATCCCACGAAAGAAACTAGTTGAGCGCTTTTTACTACATCTTCTTCATGATACTAAATGCACAAGGTTTCCTCCCATTTACTATTTCACCTTGGCTAGAGGTCAGTAGCCCACCTGGACTTCAATTCAGGGTCAGTTGATTTGCAATTAAAAGAAGTAGCACCCGCTTAGGCGCGCGGAACACCTAGTCCGCCTGTTCGCCAGGGAAGCGGCGCATCGGTGTCTATCATAGGGGTGTGGTGCGCAGGAGCTGCTTGCGCCCGATCTGGAGGTCGGCGGGGCTTGAATGGATGGCCGGGGGGCGGTGCCAAGCACGGCGGTGCAGTGAGGTTGACGGGGCGGAGGCAGGAGACTGGGCCGGTGGTCGCTGGCATTTCGAGGAAGATCATCAACACTGACTGGCTGGAGGTAGATGAAGGCGATCTGCCCGTTCTTTGTACATCGGACGGTGCAGAAAAAATGGACTGACCTATTTGTTTTCAGTCGACTGTTATTTTCATAGGACCACACCTTGTGGTGTGCTGGAGGAGCATCTGCATTTCCCAGCCATCCCTGTGCTCATATTTCAAAATCCTAGAATCTAGTAATTTCGTGTGCCATGCATGTTGTAGAGCTATCATATGCCTCCCGTCATTTATTTCTCACCGACCTGCTATCTGCTACTTTTACACTATATTACTTGTGCACACACTTCACTCATACTCACACTATTGTTTTTTTATGCATGGGTATTTCAGACTCTGACGCAGTGTTGATGAATACACAAAAGAAAAGACAGAAGTCGCTCCAGTGTAATTCGAAGATAAGCACTAAGTGTTTCAACGCTCTAAAGGGTGTAGTGTCAGCAGATGGAGACAGTAAACGTAGCTCTGCAATTGATGATCTCAATTGCCACACACAACCATCCCAGGTGCTTGCTTTAACTTCGCGCTGTCAAATGTGGTTGCATGTTGCATATGGTGTCTAGCTTGTATTGCTTCCAATTTGGTTAAATTGCATCTGCTTACTTTACACATTATACCTTTGATAATGACATGCCTTCCTGTTTTTGATACATACTACATATGTCTATTAACCATGTTCGTACATCAAACTAATGCTCTTTTGTATCCCTCATCAATCACTTATGATGAGACAGTCACCCCAGTGGATTACTGTGAGACAAGCTACTCGTTTAAAGAGTGCAGTGTCATCCTCCCCACATGATTCTCAAGAAACAGCAAGGCTAAATGAAGATAGTCAACGTAGCTCTCTAGTTGATAACCGCAATTCTCCTACACCACCATCGCAGGTGCTTGCTCTTACTTGGCAATGTGATATGTGGTTGCATGTTGCATATGGTGTCTACCTTGTAATGCTTCTAATTGGGGTAAATTGCATCTGCTTAGTTAACACATTATACCTGTGAATATGACATACCTTCCAGTTTTTGGTACATACTACGTCTTTCTATTAACCTTGTTCTTACATCAAACTACTTTTCTTGTGTACCCCTCATCAATCACTTCTGAAGAGACACCTTCAAATTGACAGTGTAATATTGGTTGCATCTTGCATATCATTTCAAACATGTATTGCCTCTAATTTGTTGAAGTGCCACTTATAATGAGACACATCTAACTTGGTAGAGTGATTTTGGTTGGATCTTTCATATGGTGTCTAGATTACATTGCTTCCAATTTGTTGAAATGCCTTCTGCTTAGCGTTTTTCGTACATATTCCATCCTCCTACAATGTGGTTGCCTTACATAAAAGTTGTGTTCGTCAGTATCATGCATCAACGAATTTGGAAGTGCGAATTTCATTCCTTTTTCTTGTGTGTTTACTTGACAAGGCAAAATCTAAAAGGACAAAGGCACGGAATGATGGTGGTCCTCTGGAGCAACCGAAACAGATGATCTCTGCAGATTCTCCTGCTACTCCTACTGCAGTGCAAGTTCCAAATCTCATCTCCCCTACTCCACAACCCCAGGTGCTTGCTCTAACATGGCAGTGTGATATCTGGTTGCATGTTGCATATGGTGCCTAGCAAGCTTGTATTGCTCCTAATTTGTTAAATTGCATCTCCTTAGCTTACACATTATACATGTGAATATGACATGCCTTCCTGTTTTTGGTACATACTACATCTGCCTATCACACCATGTTCTTACATCAAACTACTGTTCTTGTGTATCCTGCATCTATCACTTATGATGAGACAATCATGCCCGTGGGTTAGTATGAGACGCGCTACTCTTATAAAGAGTGCAGTTTCATCCTCCCCACATGATTCTTAAGAAACAGCAAGCCTAAATGAAGATATTGAACGTAGCTCTGTACTTGAAGACCGCATTTCCCCTACACCACCATCACAGGTGCTTGCTCTAACTTCGCAGTGTGATATGTGGTTGCATGTTGCATACGGTGTCTAGCTTGTAATGCTTCTAATTAGGGTAAATTGCATCTGCTTAGTTTACACATTATACCTGTGAATATGACATGCCTTCCTATTTTTGGTACATACTACATCTATCTATTAACCATGTTCTTACATGAAACTACCTCTCTTCTGTATCCTGCATCAATCGCTTACGATGAGACACCTTTATACGTTGCATATTGCATATTATTTCTAGCCTGTTGCCATGTATTGCTTCTAATTTGGTCAAATATATTTATTAGGCCACCCTTTTAATTTGGCAGAGTGATATTGGTTTCATCTTTCATATGGTTTCTAGCTTGCATTGCTTCTAACTAGTTCAAACACCTTGTGCTTAGTTTACACTTTATACATCATACATGTTAATATGTCATGTCGTCCTGTTTTTCATACATATTCCATCCTCCTATCATGCGGCTGCCTTACATGAAAGTAGTGTTCGTCAGTATCATGCATCAATGAGTTCTGAAGAGCAAATTTTATTCCTTTTTCTTGTGGGTTTGACTTGACAAGGCAAAATCAAAAAAGAGGAAGGAAAAGAGTAAGGAAGGCGATGATGGTGGTCCTCTGCAGCAACGTAAAGGAAGCATCTGTACGGATTCTCCTCGTACTGCTAGTGCATTACAAGTTCCAAGTCTCCGCTCTCCTACTCCACCATCCAAGGTGCTTGCTCTAACTTGGCAGTGTGATATCTAGTTGCATGTGGCATATGGTGTCAAGCTTGTATTGCTCCTAATTAGTGTAAACTGCATCTGCTTAGCTTACACATGATACGTGTGAATATGACACGACTTCCTGTTTTTGGTACATACTATATCTATCTATCACACCATGTTCTTACATGAAACTACCACTACTGGAAACAGGGAATTTGCCATCAGTCAGCTCTTTGCCGTCTGCCAGTGGATGGCAAAGAACGTCTTTGCAATCTGCTTACAAAAAATGGACGGCAAAGAACTGACAGACGGCAAAGAACCTGGTTACCATCGGCCAGTTCTTTGCCATCTACTAGCAGATGGCAAAGAATCTTTGCCGTTCGCTGAAAGACGGCAAAGAGGTGGGTGGGGTCCAGTGGACGCCGACGCTGTAACGGCCTATCAACCCACCTCTTTGCCGTCTGCCAGCAGATGGCAAAGAATCTTTTCCGTCTGCTGGTAGACGGCAAAGAAGTGGGTGGGGCCAGTGGACGCCGGCGCTGTAACGGCCCACTAGCCCCACCTCTTGCCATCTGCCAGCAGATGGCAAAGATTCTTTCCCATCTACTGGCTGATGGCAAAGAGGTGGGGCTTTGCCATCTGCTGGCTGATGGCAAAGATGTGGGCCTTTGCCATCCGCTGGCTGATGGCAAAGAGGTGGGGCTATCTCCTCCCCTCTCTCTCCCAGCCCAGCCCCACCCCTCTCTCTCTCCCCCCACCTCACCCACCCACCACCGCACCCGCCGCCCCAGCCCCGCGTTCCGACGCCCGCCCAGCACCGCCGCCGGCCCACCCTCCCCGCACCGCCAGCACCGCCGCCGGCCCGCCCCTCCCGCCACATGCAAGCCGCCCTCCCCCGCCCCTCCCGCCACCGAACCCGCCCTACGCCCGCCCCTCACCGTTCCAGGCGCGGCGCCGCCCCCTCACCGCGACCCTCCCCGCCCACCGGGGCTGCCCGCGCCCCTCCTCGCCACCGCAGCCCGCCCCTGCGCCCGCCCCTCCACCGAGCTAGGCCGCGGTGCCGCCACCTCCCCGCCACCGCGGCGTGCCCCACGGCCCTCCCCGCCACCGCAGCCCGCCCCTGCGCCATCCACGACCCGCCCCGCGCCAACCTTTCTCCCTGCGCCGGCCCTCCTCAACCACCGCCGGAGCCAGGCCAAAGGTAACGCAACGAACATCTCCACAACCTGAAAATAGAATGACTCGGTAATGTCCTGGCAAAACAAAATGACAGTGATGTTTGGTTCTTACATCTACCGACATGTGATGATTATAATCTTGTTAGTGTATACATGTAGCAGAAAGAAACCTCAGTTTGACTTAGGAAGAACTCTCTACAGTTGGTGTATACACGGCTGGATGTTTTTGCACTAAACATTGATCAACAAAAGGGAGCAGTTGTGAAGAATGAATCAAACCAATGAGTAGACTGAATTAAGATAATGTTGCATTTGAAGTCAAAATTATGTTTCTAGAATATTAATACTTTGGAAGCCTATATTAGAATGAATTACATTGAAAAAATCAATTAGAGATAGTACGTACCTTAATCTATGTTGAGATGCATAATATTTTCACTTTCCAACTCAGTTTCTTCATTGGCTGAAGGTAACTAAAGTACCAAGACCGAGAACTTTATAAGGCAAATACTATATACTTTGTAGTCAAGTTTCAAAGATTCAATGTTGTTCTACTGGGTCTCTTGCAATGCACTTTCAGAAACTTTAGTTTTTTCTAATGAAATGAACAAAAATTCTTGCGATCTGACTTACATGACTGTAAAACCTATTGTTGTACAATTGCGAGTCATCAATGCTAAGTTGTATAAAAGAAGGAATATAATTTTGCAAAAAAGGGGATATCGTGAATAACATATCTTATCGTTTGAGCCGTCCATCTGGAGAGCACAAATGAAACTTGCTTCAAAAAAGTTGTATATTCAGTTATTTCTCTTTTAGCTGTTGCTTGTCATTTTATTTGGCTGTCTTTTAAAGTTTTTCTACATGTCTGATCATTACCAAAAAGTGATCTTATAGGCAATATCTTATACACACTGCTATCAAGCTTAGAAGATTCAGTAAAGTTCTGCTGGATATGTCTTGGAAAACACTATAGGAAATTTTATATTTTTTATTGAAATGAACAGAGTTCATAAGATCCACTTTACATGATTGATTGATTGATTGCAATATCTACTATTTTAGGTAGAGAAATAACTCAAAAGTACATACTTTTCAATTACGCAAGTCATGCTCAGTGAAGGTACTACAATGATCGAGACATGCATGTGCAAACACATCCCACGATAATGCCCAGTCTCATCTGCAGCCCTCTGATTATTGTCCAGCTTGTTGCACTATCCTAAGAATTATTTTGCTATCACTGTTGTTTGCCTGTCAATATCCTCTAAAACAGCAATCAGCGGATACCCAACATTCTTACAAGAAATTTTGGATTTTTAACCTAGATTTTTCTGTTCAGTGCTGGTTTGGCTTGCCTTAGCTTTTATATTTGAACAATCAGGTTCACAAATAGATACCAACCTAGACACAAGCTGGATAAACCCTATCTGATTTTGTTTTCTCCACTTGAGATTTGCAGAGGAGGTTGCATTGCCCGGAGGAAAGGCAGAGGAGGGTGATGCTGATGATGCAGCAACAGCATTAAGGGAGGCAAAGGAGGAGATTGGGCTTGATCCAGCCTTGGTCACTGTCGTTTCCTCGCTTGAGCACTTCTTGCCCAAGGTAAGATGTCTATGAGTTCTCGCTTATACCCCTACTGAAAAAATCACATTGTACAGCAGACAGACTATTTAAGTGCACACTAAAAGGCATGTAAGTTTTTTTTTCTTAGACTTCGAAAAAACACATGCATGCAGCCAAGATTTAGGATATGCTTATAGATGTTTTGAGGATCATGTAGCAGGCTTTTCTTTACAGCCCACTTTTGCCGGATAGAATTTATCTTTGTCCTTTTGACACCACGACACCCAGACACGACACCCCCGACCCCCGACACCTCTTCGGCCTCCTGTTGACCGAAAAGGTGCTTTTCGGCCTTCCAGAGGCCGACGGGGTCATATATTTATGAATTATGAGTTAGGTCATATATTTTCTGATTTTGTTATGAAAAACATCATATATATTTGTGTTGATCGGGTGGATTTAAATGTGCAGTTGTTTCGTCGCTGCGAGGGTCTGGTGTTCGACGACCTCCCCGTGCGTTCAACGAGCTCCGCCCCGGCGTTCGTGGGTGAGCACAAATGACATCTCCTCCTCCCCCCTTCATTTGCTCTATTCCGGTCTTCGTGTCGATGAAACATGCTAGCTGTAGGTAGATTGAATCATTATTATGCGTGACCACTATGCGTCTCCCGTTCGAAAGGGTTACATCTATAAATATGCATGCATTTGCATATTTATAACCGTGATTCTTTTGAATTGTCCAACGTTATCCATGGACAGCCCGAGTATGTGTAGATTGGGTTTGTTTTCCCATATGCTCTGCTCCGGATCCGATGCAGAATTTCGTTAGTGCCTCCCTGTTGTTCTTCGGGTACACATCCTCTCTGCTTATTGCCGAGACGTGTATCAGGAGAACAGTGGGGAGGTGCTGCCGAAATTTTGCGTCGGATCCGGAGTAGAGCATGGGAAAACAAACCCAATCTACACATACTCGGGTGGGAATAGGACCTATCTTTACCTATTAGCGTCTAGGTTGCATGGACATAATAAAACTGACAAACTCTATTAACTGATGAATATGGTTTGCTGAATTATGTATATATTTCTTATGTGTCCAGTAGCTAGGCAAGATGAGTGATCGTGCGTGGATGTACAGCGGTCACACTAGTCATAAAGACATGACCCATGAATGGATAACAAAAACCAAGGGGTTTGTGAGAGTCGCATTTGCAAATGGACAGATAAAAACCTGGTGCCCCTGTGTCGAGTGCGACAACTATCATAAGAGGTCAGAGTTTGAAATGATCAAACACCTGCAGAAGTGGGGTTTTACGCCTAATTATACGGCTGGACATTTCATGGTGAGTCTGCCCAACGTGCCAGAGCTGAGGAGGGCCATCGTCGCACCGACGAGCATGGTACCGGGATGGAAGACATGGTGGAAGACTTTGATGATGCTCGGGATTCGGATGATGAGATGGAGGAATCTGCAAAGGCCTTCAATGATATGTTGGAGTCTTCAAAACGTCCTCTCCATGAGCACACTAAGCTTTGTCAGCTGGATGCCATCGCACAAGTAATGGCTCTGAAGGCTCAATTCAACTTGGGCAGAGAATGCTACGACATGATGATGACACTATTTGGATGCTTTCTACCCAAAGGCCATGTAATGCCTGCAAACCTGTACCAGTCGGACAAAATCCTCCGTGTACTTAAGATCCCCTATGAGAAGATAGATGCCTGTGAGAAAGGATGTGCCTTATTTAGGCTTGAGTATGCGGACTTGAAGTATTGTCCCGTTTGCCAGTCTTCTAGGTATGTTGTGGTAGATAATGGTATGGGTGAGAAGAGTCAGACAAAAATCCTAGTTAATGTTCTTCGGTATATGCCAATCATACCAAGACTTCAATGTCTTTTCATGGTCGAAGAGACGGCCAGACAGATGACATGGCACAAATTGGGCAAAAGAACCAAACTAGATGCAGATGGGGAGCCGATGTTGGTACACACATCGGATGCTTTTGCGTGGAAGCGCATCAATGCAATACATCATGCTAAAGCGGCAGATCCAAGGCATCCTCGAATCGCCATAAGCACGGATGGGTTCAACGTGTTTGGTACGATGGCAGCCCAATACAGTTGTTGGCCTGTATTTGTCATTCCACTCAATCTCCCTCCCGGACAGATTATGCAAAGAAAGAACATTTTCCTGACATTGATAATTCTGGGGCCCAACTATCCGAGGAAGAGTATGAATGTGTACATGCAGCCGCTTAAGGATGAATTGCAAGAAGCTTGGGATAATGGGATCAAGACATACGACGCCGCTACAAAAAAACTTCCTAATGCGTGTGTGGTACATGTACTCAATGCATGACTTGCCGGCGTATGCGCTATTCATTGGCTGGTGTGTGCATGGTAGGTTCCCGTGCCCCACATGCAAGGCAGCTCTTGAGTTTCGTCGGCTGCAGGCGGGTGGCAAGTTTTCTTGCTTCGACATGCATAGACAGTTCCTGGATCCCCGCCATAAGTTCAGAAAAGACAAGAAGAACTTCATCAAAGGTAGAGTTGTCAAAAACTCTGCACCACCTGCGTTGACAGGCCAACAGACCCTGGATCAGTTAAACGCTCTCGAGCCGGATCCAGAGCGTCCAGGGTATTTCAAGGGGTATAATTCGGAACACGCCTGGAGTCACAAGACATGCTTGTGAGATCTGCCTTGCTTCAAAGACCTCCTTTGCCCACACAACATCGACGTGATGCACACTGAAAAGAATGTCGGCGAGGCCCTCTTTGGTACATTGTTCAGCATAGAGGGGAAAACAAAGGATAATCCTAAGGCTAGAGTTGATCAGGAGGCTCTATGTGATAGACCGCTACAAAACATGCGACAACCGAAAGGAAAGAAGAACTGGGCGAAGCCAAAGGCATGGTTCAATCTTGGAAGGCCAGATATGAGGGAAATTATCCTGTGGGTGAAAAAGGAGTTGATGTTCCCCGATGGGTATGCAGCGAATCTAAAGAGGGGAGCGAGCCTTGAAAAATTGAAAATATTTGGTCTCAAGAGTCATGATTGGCACATATGGCTTGAGCGGGTAATGTTGGTGATGTTGCGTGGCTTTATCCCTGAGGATGAATGGCTAGTACTGGCAGAGCTGAGCTATTTCTTCCGTGTTCTTTGTGCGAAAGAACTATCACCTGGCTTGCTAGAAGAACTAGAAGAGTTGGCGCCGGAGTTGATCTGCAAGTTAGAGAAGATCTTTCCAGCGGGCTTCTTTAATCCAATGCAGCATTTGATTTTGCATCTCCCGACCGAGGCACGATTGGGGGGCCCGTGCAGAATCGTTGGTGCTACGCAACTGAGAGGATGCAGAAGACACTTCGAGCAAAATGTAAAAATAAACGTCGAATTGAAGCATCGATGGCCGAGGCATTCATTACTGAGGAGGCGGCAAACTTCGTGACAGCACACTACGAAGCCAAAAATCGTCATTTGCACAATCCGAAGCCTCGGTACAATGCTGGCGACCCTAAAAAGGGTGGATCCAACCTCAGCCTATTCAAAGGGAAGCTCGCACCAGCCGGTGCTTATACTTCCTTATTATTGGATGTCGACGAATGGCGGACCATTACGTTGTATATCTTGAACAATCTAACAGAAGTGCGGCCATACATTGAGTAAGTTCTCGGTACATTGTTTCGCAACCTCTAATTCCTTTGAACTGCTCTTATTCCCGGATATTTGATACAGTCGATATGTCGCCAAATTCTCGTATGGAGCGGTGATCCAAAAGGATTCCGTCGAAGAGTATGAGCTTCTGGCAATGCATGGACGCGGCTATCCCGGTTTCATCTCTTGGTTCAAACAAACGGTAATTTCCATTAGACCATTTCATTTCTTCGTCTATTTTCCGGCTAATGCAACAATCATTTTGTATTAAACTTGTAGGCTAGTTCAGAGTCTATGGACGCCGAATTGAGACAAGTCGCTAATGGTTTTGACTATAAGGTCCGTTCATTTGACAAATACGACATCAACGGGTATCGCTTTCGTACCTATGGCAAAGAGCTATCTATGGCTGACCGAAAGTCTACAAATTGTTGTGTCTCTGCTATCAGCGAAGGAGATACCGAGTATTATGGAAGAGTTGAAGCAATTTATGAACTTCTATTCTATGGTGCAAACCCACCGAATGTCGTAGTCTTCAAATGTTATTGGTTCCAGCCGAATGAGACTAGAAGGACTCATGAACATCTAGGGCTAGTCGAAATCAAACAAATCACCCATTTGGATGTTCCCGATGTCTATATTACGGCTCAACAGGCAACCCAAGTTTTCTATCTATCGTGGACCTGCCAAAGTGATCCAAATCTCAATGGTTGGGATGTCATTTATGAAGTGTCGCCACATGTTAGACCACCTCCCCCCAATGAAGAGGATTATGAACCTCATATTAACCCAGACACATATGAAGGAGAATTCTTCCAAGAAACACGTCTTTCCAAAAAACGTTTCAAGAACCGCTCTACTTCACCCCAGAACATTGAAGTAGACAGCGGCAGTGAATCCGAGCATGAGCCAGAACAAGAAGAGCCGAAACAAGAAGAGGTTACTGCTGCGGATGACCTGCCAATGCTTGACCGATTACGTAAAGGAGGCCTTCCACATGTTGATGCATTTATTGATGATGATGATTATGAGCACGTCATTACTGATAGTGATGATGATGATGCATTTATTGACCCCGAAGCATATATAGACGATGAAGATTAATATTATAGTTCATGCTAGGTATTCCATTTTTATTATGTTCATGATGATGATACACTTAAATTATATACATATTATTATTCATATCAGGTATTCTTTTTTTATGTTGTACTAATTTCGTTTACTCTTCGTCATTGCAGGTGTTGACAGATGGTGGGCGCGGGTCGAGAGCGCTCCGAGGCTCCTTCCTCGGCGCGTGGTGGGAGGGGTAGTTCCATTCCACCCTAGACCCTCCGGAGAGCGCTGGATCTCAGTATGCAGACACCACCGACGGTCGCTTCTTCTTCGGCCGGGAGAGGTCGGGGGGGGGGGAGAAGAAGGAGAAGGCTGGTAGAGGTGGACGTGGCGGCGGGAGAGGTAGGAAGGCTGCTACTACGCCTTCCTCGCCGCCACCCCCAGCTGATTCACCTGACCACAGGACTGCTCCATCTGAGATGGAGCCGCCTAAGGTGGACCGGTCTCGGACCCCGGTCAATGAGCCTCGGGCCGACGAGCCTTCGCCCCACGAGACTCCGATCCCAGAGGCTCTGTCCCACGAGACTCTGGATCAGGCTATGTCGCAGCCGAACCGATTGGGGGACTGGCCGGAGTCGAGTGGCCATGCTGATGGTGGCGAGGGTGGCTATAGTTCTGATAGCTATAGCGAGAGCGAGTGGGTTGAGGGGGGCAATGTCTACCAGCATGGTGGTACAAAGCTCCAGCCCACCCCGGCGACCCCTGACCAGAGGTGGTTGATTGCGCCTGATGGGGAGAAGTAAGTGCATTTACTCTTTTTTAACCTTTTGCCTTCACGTTTCTTCGAATATCTAATGCGTTAGCCTTGTCATACTACAGGTCTTGGAAACACGGCCGTGGTGTCCACAGGCCCAACATAGTCCTTGGTGTGATTTGTCGCCAGAGCTTCCCGGGGTGGGTCATGTTGCCCGGTGAGGGCCAGGTTCCAGAGCTAGGAATGACCTGGGAGCACTACTTGGCTGCCCCGGCCCCGCCGGGGGAGAGGATCGGTGGTGTCGAGTGCCACACGGTGGCCGACGTTGTGATCCAGACGTTTTGGGTAATTTTTTTCTCTCTCGTCTACGTTGTGTTTTCTTGTTTGATTGGCAACCCTAGTGATTGTACTAATCCGTGTTTTCTTGTTTGATTGCAGACCTTCTACAGGTGCGCTGAGGGACAGGAGGAGGCCGCGGCTCGGGTTATCGATGCCGAGTGCAGGCGCCTACTTCAAAACTGGCAGAACGAGGCTCGGACACAGGCTATTCGAGACTACTTCGCCTCGACTGGTATTAGGAGGTCGAAGTCGAAGAGCCGCACAAAGTATCTGAGTAAGGAGAAGTACATGAAGGTAATTACCTATTCTTAAGGCCTTGTACTTAGTTTCCTTGATTTGATTCGTAGGCGTAGCGCTCAAATTTCTCTTACTTAACTTAGGTGCCCCCGAGATGGTGTGCGGATAGGCAGGATTGTTGGGAGGCGTTGGTGGATGAGTGGTGCTCTCCCCAATGGCTATCCACCCACAACAATGCAAAGGATCGGCGTGGCAAAATGAGCGGTGTGCCACACCATCAAGGCAGCGTCAACCTATATCAGTACGGGGATAACTGGGTATGTGGTTTGCTTCATGATTCATGCAAATTCATTCTTCATGCTAGCTTGAGCCCTTAACTAATACTTTGTTCCTCTCTTTTAGACGCGACACAACAAGACAGATGTGCCAGAGCTGTTCGACCTCTATGCCATGGCCCATAGTGCCCCGTATAAGAAGGCCAAGGTATTCTCTGAGTCTGATCTCGATGATCCAAAGAACTTCAGCAATCGCGCCTCCCACAACAAGCTCGTGAGGTACAGAGACGAGGGGAAGGCGAGGAAAGGGCCGGACTTTAACCCGAGCCAGCCTATTGATCCAGAGCTGGTGATGATATCTGGTGGCGGGAGGCACCATGGCTTGTTAGCCATTGGGGATGGACTGATACGTTGTACTAGCACTCTCCCGCAGATCAAGAGGCGCCAGACGAGCTCCGATCCTGAGATAAGGCCTCGTCCACGGCCTATGGATCTCGAAATCAAGGTTAGTTATACAGACTCAGATACCTTTCCTCCATTACATTATGTGTGCGGCCGTCGATGATTACAATGCTAAAGAGGAGTTGTGTTGCAGGCTGCTATTGAGGAAGAGAGAGCGAAGACCCAGGAGCTTCTGGAGGAGGAAAGGAGGCAGGCGGCAGAGAGGGAGAGGGAGATTGAGGAGAGGACGGCTAGGCTTTTGGAGGAGGAGAGGAACCGGAACGACTTGGCTAACCGGGCCATATACGAGCTCTTCGCGGTAAGTTTCTTCTACATATTAGCCAAATCATGCACGTAATGTTCCTTTCATTAGTAATTAATATGACTGACTCGTCAAAACCAAATGTGCAGTCCATGTGTGAGAAGAACGGTCAGACCCCTTCGCCGATGCCAGTTATTGCTCCGGCGGGCACGGTGAGTTTCATTTGAATGGACATTACTTATTAGTCTTCACATTTGAGTTGCATCATGCTAACAAGACATTGCAAATGATCTTTAATTTGGTGCAGCATAACTCCCGACAAGCATCGACGTCTGCCACTGGCGCGAGCAAGAACCCCGATCCTCCTCCATCTGCCACTGCCGCGAGCAAGAACCCTGATCCTTCACCTACGGGTTGACGGTAAGTTTTCCCTAGTGCTTTGCTTAACAAATGCATACTTAGCTTAAGAAATGACCTATTTAGCTCCAAAATGACCTATACTTGGCACTTTTTCCTCCAAAATGACATAATAACCTTAATTAGCTCCAAAATGACCTATTTAACCTAGGATAGCTCTAAAATGACCTATACTTAGCACTTTTTCCTCCAAAATGACATAATAACCTTAATTAGCTCCAAAATGACCTATTTAACCTAGGATAGCTCTAAAATGACCTATACTTAGCATTTATTCCTTTAAAATGACTTAATATGCTTAGCTAGCTCAAAAATGACATAATAACTTTAATTAGCTCCAAAATGACCTATTTAACCTAGGATAGCTCTAAAATGACCTATACTTAGCATTTATTCCTCCAAAATGACTTAATATGCTTAGCTAGCTCCAAAATGACATAATATGCTTAAGAAATGACCTATTTAGCTCCAAAATCACTACAAGAAATATGTCAACTTATGACCCTCACTATTGGTCACTGAATGGTCATTATTTTCCATTTGTGACCAAAAACAGATGGTCAAAAGCTGGCCGTCGTAAACAAAAATTAACGACCTTTCTTCTGGAATAGTCGTAGACGTTTATGACCAAAAAAAAGGTCATAGATTTACGACCAATTATTTTGGTCACTAGCAATCCGCCCACACCACGTCAGATCCACCGTGGCAAGCTGACGTGGCAGAATTACGACCAAATAAAAAGGTCGTAAAATAGAATCAACCCGGTCCATTTCGGCCGTCTCCATGGGCCAAGCCCAATAATTTAGCCCATTTAATGTTTTTTGTTTCTCTTTATTTTGCTTATCTGCATGGGCCTGGCCCAATAATTTGGCCTTTTATTTTCTGTGATGGAGCCTTTTTTGGATGAATTTTTTTTATAGTCCACTATTGTTTTGGGCCACAACCTTTTTAGTCTAGTTCTAATTTGGGCCTTGGCCTTTTTATTTTCTGGGATGCAGCCTTTTACAAACTTTTTTCTTACAGTCAACTCTTTTTTCGGCCCAAGCCTTTTTAGTCTAATTCTTGTTTGGGCCTCGGCCTTTTTAGAGCCCAGGTTCATATTTTGCATAACTTCAGAAAATGCATAACTATAAACAGCAAGGCCCAGGTTCACAAGTGATCCACAAGCCCAGGTTCAAACAGCAAGATCCACATAACTTCACAGAAAATAAACACAAGTGCTCCCAGGTTCAAACAGCAAGATCCCTTGCTCACAGGTTCACAAGTGCAAAATGCAACAAACTGCATAAGTTCACGACCATCAAACTACCTTAGCTCCAAAGAGATCTAAAGAGAGCCATCAAACTACGACAAACTGCATAAGATCACAGGTTCAAAGACAAACTGCACAGCCATCAAACTACCTTAGCTCCAAAGAGAGCCATCAAGTGGGCTAACTTCTCATCCTGCTCTTGAGACTTCTTGCGCAGCAGCTCAAGTTCCTTGTCGCGTGCAGCTTCAGCTTCTTCTGCCTTCATCTTGATTGCCGCCCATTCTTCTTGCATCACTTCAGCTTGAAGCTCCAACCTCTCCAGCTTCTGCTCAAGATCATGAACATGAGCAGCCACAGCAGCAGTTGCTTTGCCGGAGTTGTTCGTAGATGACTGGAGCCCAACATTCCTGAGGAATGTGCTTTGCTTGACTTCGATCTTGAGCACTTCTTCAACAATTTCAGCAGCAGACTTTGGCTCTTCACCTTCTGGTACCGGCGCGTCCTTCATTTTTTCCATCTCAAGCTAGCATATGGAGGAAAATGATAGGCATTAGTGGCAGATCTATTTCACATTTTGCAAACCAAACCAAGCAAGAGAAACCAAACCAGCACACAAATGGATTATTTGAAGTAACCAAGCCAGCACAAAAAATCTATACATAGATATTTTACTCAAACTCAAACAGAAGAAAAAATATGTGACCTGGAGACATGCATTATCTGACTAGTAACTTATGTGACCTGGAGACATGCAATTGGAACAATATGATCGCTTCATTAAGCCTAGAATGGTGGTTCTATATAAGATGGCTTCCCGAGTGAGCCGATCATCAAACTAACATTCAGATCAAATTTCATCATATCATAAAAAATGCAACAAATAGCTACAGCAAGTTCTGATATCTTTGTTGAACTATCAAACATCATCAAAGCATGGAACATAGTGTGTCTTCTTGACTAGCTCCGAATCAAACAGCATCAAAGCATCAAACAGCATCAAAGCTGGCTGTGAATCAAATAGGGCTGAGGTTTCTAGACAAAAGTTTGAACTGGCTGGACAAAGCATAGAGTGACTTACTATAGCAGTCTTGACTGGCTCCGAAAACCCGTGCTTCTTGCTGTTGTGGGTGGCCTTAAACAAGGCAATCGCAGACAGCTCCTCACCCTTACGCTCTTCTTTCTGAAATGTTTTTCAACAAAAATCAAAATGTTATTCAGCAAGAATCAGAAATGTTATTCTACGAGGATCAAACGATAAGGTCTCTAGAGAAAAGTTCTCACAGTGGCAAAAATGTGTGCTGTGTAGTGCCTGGAACCAGTTCTCTGATTGTACACGACTTTTTCTCGATTCATCTTGTTCGACACACAGGTTTCCTACAAAAAAGCATACTGTCAGCATGATCTAGCACTAGCATATCATGTGCAGAACATAAAGCAGCAAACAAAGCAGAGACAAACCTTGTGTCTTGGGGTAGACCACATCTCCACCAGAGCTTGCCATTCACCGTTCGTCAGATCTCGCACCGGAGACTTGATACTGACTTTGTTTGCGGCTACGGTATCAAAATACTTCTTCTTGATCTGATGGCGTTTGTTCTTTGAATTTTTCTGCAGAATATCTTTGCACGCGGTCTTGATGGTCTCCGAGTCCGTGTTCATCTCAAAATTTGCCTACCAAGACAGCAAACAAGGTAGGAACAATATTAGTGATCATGCATAGGTGTAACAGAAAATAGATAGCACATTAACTACGAAACAAGTAGCTTACAACAACTTTCCCAATGTAGTTCTCCAATAGACTAGCATTTTTTTGTATAGCTTGAAGTGAGGAAAAACTGGCAGGTGGCTTCTTGCAACGAGTCCACACTCAGAAGCAAGCTTTGCTGCCTGCAGAGGCTTCTCTGGACGCTTCATCCCTTCGGCAATTTGGATAGGCACCTTGCTACAAAGCGACTTGGTGATTCTTTCTAGCCCTTTGCCCTTTCTAAGTCTAGTCTTGGTAGTCATTGCATCTGAAAATGAAATTGAACTCATAAATTAGAATAGAAATCGACAAATGCAGGAATGGTTCTGCTAAACAGGTAAGCATACATGATCATTCCATTGGAAAATGCACTAGTAAAAGAGAGCATTGCAAAGGTCCACTTGCCTGATTGAAGCACAAGCTGCTGTTCTTCTTCATTGATGACAGCATTCCTGTCAATAGAAGGTGCAACAGGGCTGAGGTCTGTGTGGACAGTGCCTGCTTCATCTATGCAGATAGTTCCTCCTTCATCTAGGCAAACAGTGCCACTTTCATCCATGCGGACAGTGGTTTCTTCATCCATGGGCAGCAACTCATCACCCATTTGCATCGAGGTCTCAGAGTCCATGCGCAGCAGACTTTCCTGATGGTCCATCGTAGTCGCCATCTTTGTTTTCTGCCTTGTGACTCTATCAGGGGCAGGTTCATCAGGTTCCAGGATCCTCTTTGCTTGTCCTGGAGGTGGGGCCATCACCCTTCCTGGAGGCATTGCAGCAGATGTTTCTGAGCTCTTCTTCTTCTTGCTGACTGTCTTCTTGTTGACTGTCTTCTTAACACCAGGCCTCTTCTTCCTAGATTCCTTCAGTGCCTCATATAAACAGCACGGAAAAAAGCATTAGATCACAAGAGAAATATGTGAGCACAAGGAAACACAGAGCATACAAGAACCCCAACCCTCCAAGCAAGACAGAGTTTGCACCTTAACAGTCTTCTGCACTACAACATCATCCACTTCCTCTCCATCAATAACTTCATCCTCCTTAGGATTGTACTCGGGGTCATCATTGATAACTCCACTACCTTCTTGAACCTCATCACTTCTACCTTCTTGTACATCATTCGTTTTCCTAATAAATGATGCTATTGCACCGATGCCAAGGGACTGGAACATCCGATTGTTCCTCATCATATTTCTAGCCCTAACCTTCTCGTACTCGGTGAGAGGCTCTTCTTTGCATGATAAAGGAAACGTAACTATTAGGTGAATGTTTGGAATCCTAGTTATTCGGGTAAGGAAGACTAAAAGAACACAGGCACAATTAAGCCACCTTATTCAGATTGCAGCAATACATTTCACTTAGCATATTAAGACACAGATTTTATAAAATTGACAGTATAACCACAAGGAGCACAAGTTGCATACCAACGGTTGGCCTCATGTTTGACCTTGTCCTCCTTGCCATGGATGATCTTGAGGTGGTTGGAACGTTTCTATAATAGCTTGCAAAATAGAATAAACAAGTATGAGATATAACAGGGACAAAGTAGAATGATGCACTTGTATCAATAAAGGAAAGCACTTGAACCAGCATGCACACACAGGTGTAGCAATGCATCAGTAATAATACATGTGAAGCAAACTTGCTGGATCAACAATATAGTGATGTAGTTAAATTAATTAAGCAACCATGTAAGTGCACTAAACAAGCATGCATGTACACAGGAAAGATATGAAGCATCCCTTAAAATATTGACTACATAAAGCAGGGGGTAGCAATGTACATAAATCAACTAAGTTAATTGGTGTCATTACATAAAAGTAGCACAAAGTAACAAACTAACACAGCTAGCCGATCAATAGAATAAAGCTCACAGAAATGGCAGATGGACTTAATCATTTAGTAATGAACACCATGAATTACTAGACCAACCCAGAGAGCATATGTCACACCTACATGAACTACTCTAGTAGTGCAGTGAGCAGGAAGCTTTCTATATGAACAACAGAGTCCCATAGGAAGCAATGAGAGATCAGCACTGCCACTGACCAATTTAGCAAACCCAGGAACATAGCTATGGAACTAGATCATCCATATGTAAACCAAAGCATGGCAGGAGCTCACAGGATAGAAACCAAACATGAATGGGAACCTAAAAACCCTAGATAGCATGGGAACAACAACTATAGAGGTTTAGATTTAGTGGTGACCATAATCAAGAACAAAAAACAGGATTGGCAGCAGAGGGAGAAGGAGATGGAGATGGACAATAACCTGCTTTTGTGGTGGTGCGTCGTGGTAGCCGTGCTTGAGCTCCTCCTCCTGATGCTACTCAATAACCTGCAGGACAAACAAGGCCATAGGTGAGCTGCCACAAGGCATCCACATGACAACGCAAAACATCAAGCAACCTGTCCGAGTCATTGACAGGGATGCACAATCAAAATAGAGCATACAAAATCTAGAATAAAGAACCACCTCCCCACAAAACCCTAACCCCATGAATCCATCCCCATCTCAAAATCAGATTACCAACGACATGAACCCTAACCCCATGAACAAGAAGGATATCATCCCATGAACCCTAACCCCATGAATCCATCCCCATCCCCATGAAGAAGAACCCTAACCACCAGGAGATCCTAACCCTAACCATCGGGAGACCCTAACCCTAGAACATCAAGGGGAGATGGAAATCAAGGGGAGTACCTGTCGTCGTGTTGTAGATGATGCAGCGGTGGCTCCTGTCGTAGTCGTCGCTCACGCCTACCCTCCTGTCGCCACCATCGTCGGGGAGCAGAGCGAAGCGGAGTGGCGATTCGTCATCGGGGAGCAGAGCGGGGCGGGGTGGAGCAGAAGAGGAGGGGCTAGGGTTGCGGGGTGGGGAATTTTAGGGAGTGGGGAGGGGGGATTCGTCGGGGTGAAGCAGAGGAGGGGCGGTGGGGCAGCGCGGAGCAGGGGAGGGCAGAAGCTAGGGTTCATCGGGGAGTGGAATGGGGAAATTTTGGGGAGTGGGAGTGGGATCCCGCGTGTTTAGTGGGAGAGGGGTGGTGGGTCCCGCATGGTAGTGGGAGAGGAGTGGTTGGAAATTTTGGTGGGGTGGGAGGGAAAATTTGGTGCTAGGAGGGAAATTTTGGTGGGGTGGGAGGGAAATTTTCACCAGTTTTTAGAGGTTTGGGGGCAGAAAAAATTAGGTTTTTTTTGTAAACTTTGTAGAAATCATGGTTAAAATCATACCGAATAACTCAAGAAAACATTGGTATTGCAAGTTTAGTATTTTTGCTAGTTGCTAGGCCACATTTGATGATGTGACGCGAAGGTCTCCCATTTTTTTGATTTTTTTTGAATTTTTTACGGTGTTTTCAAAAACTGGCCGATTTCGTCGCGGCGGCCGTCCGTGGCTAGGGTTTGAGTCATGCAAATCTGTTGTCGATTCTGTGATGAAATGCCTACCTGTGAAGCTAAAAATGATTTTTGGCAAAAATAACGAGCAAGCTATGGAGGACCCGCAGTTCAAATTCCAACCGGTTCCAACTGAATCGGCTGAAGGTTGTCTGAATGGCCGGGAGTAGCTACGAGGGTCAGAAATGCATGATTTTTGGCGACCATCCGTAAAATAGGGTCTACTTTGAGATAGACATGGAATGGCGCCGTTTGGGGTGACCCTCCTTGTAGCCGCTTCACGAAAAACGCATGTTTTTAGCATTCAAAAAATGAAAAACGGTTTTTTTTGTGAAACAAGTTGGAACCTAGCTTTGGCAACATTGTTTGGCATCACAAGACGGAGGCATGCGTCAAATTTGGGCATATTATCATAGACTATTCAACGAATGCGGCCATACCATGTTTTTAACAATCTTAACAAAAAACCATGTTTTTAACAATCACAAAATGAAACTTATATTGTTTCATACATGAGCATGCACAAAAACCCATAATTTTATCTTTCATCGATGAGCATGCACAAAATTTCAATTCCCATCAATTACCAAACTGAATATTCATAATTAAGAAACTGACATGTTTAGATGACACTGTCATACTTGAGCATCCATGAGCATGCACAAAATTTCAATTCTCATCAATTTCAAACTAAGCTTGGCTGACACTGTCATACTTAAGAGGTTTACACTAACAAGCTTAAACCTGACATACTTAACATTGACATGTTTAGATTAACATGCTTAACATTGCCACTTCATTTCTTAACATCTTCACATGTTCTTCTCCTTCATCATCCTGATGCGCGCAGAGTGGCGAATCCCGACGCGGATGTACTCGTCTACCACAAATTGGCATGGTCCTGTCGCCCAGCTGTGGGATCGCCGGCGCCACCACCATCGCGAGGTCATTGTCAGGCACCACCATTGCGAGGTCATCATCAGGCACCACAATCGCGAGGTCGTCGTCAGCCACCATAGCAAGGTCGTCGTCAGCCACCACCATAGCAAGGTCGTCGTCAGCCACCACCATAGCAAGGTCGTCGTCAGCCAGAATAGGCTGCACCTCCCCGCTCTGCTCCTCTTCTTCCTCGCTCTGCTCCTCTTCTTCCCCGCTCTGCTCCTCGTCATCCCCGCTCTGCTCCTCTTCTTCCCCACTCTGCTCCTCGTCATCCCCGCTGCTGCTCCCATTGCCTGGCCAAATGCAACAAAGTGTGAACATGGTGTTGTCGTCGTGCTGGTAGAGGAAGCCAAAAGGACAGGAAGAAGAGAGACAGAGAGCTTACTGGCATCGTCGTCGTGCTGGTAGTACATGCAGCACATGGTGTTGTCGAACATCTTCACGGTGAACATGGCGTCGCCGTCGTAGCGGAAGACAAGGAAGTGCCCGAGCTGCAGGTCATGGGCGCGGGCGAAATGCTCCCAGCCGGGCCCTAGGTACATGTGGCCTTCGCCGTCGAACACCACCAACACGTCCCACAGCCTACGACGCCCGCTGCCGGCCTCCCGCAGCTTCACTTTGTGGGGCTCACGGCCGGCGAGCATCTTCGCAAACTTGTCAGGCAGCCTCTGCAGTGAGGGTCAAGCAGTGGTTAATTGTGCCAATCAAGCACTAGACAGCAGAGTGATGATAAAGAGATGGGTGAAGGGGAGATATTGTCTTGAATATACCTGCCTACTGCAAGATTTCTCAATTACGATCTCGAAGAACTCGAAACCTTCCAAGCCAGCCATCTCACTTCTCTGAAAAGCAGCATTGTAATTAAACAACAAGTTACCATAAACACGACTGGACATAAATAGGAAACAAACACTTCAAAACAGTAGAATATTTACTACATGTGTTTGCCAGGGCCTCAATTTGGAATACTACTATAAATGGCAATGGCCTCAATTTGCTCCTACTCTATCTTGGAAAAGGGGCAATGAGTAGAAGAAGAACATCAACATCAACATCAACAGCACCCATCAACATTTCTGATGGCAAAAACATCAACAGACACACAGACTTGAGCATGTGCACTCATAAATGTAATCTAACAGAGCAACAGCAACATCATAAGGTGACCACCAATAGCAACAGCAGTCTCATTCACCACAGAATTCAACCACACAGACACACAAACTTGTATATGTTCAAGAAATTAGTACTTGTAGCTCTTGCCTGGGTGGCAAGAAATCAATCATTTCGCCACAGCCGTTGAGTTGAGTTCACAGGGCCAATCTACAAATACTGGCATCTGCTGCAACCCTAATTTCCAAACAGCGGTGGCAAGAAACCTAAACCAATCCTAATCAAACCCTAATCTAATCCAATCCTTATCTAATCTAATCCAATCTAGGCGGCGGCAAGAACCCTAAACAGTAGCAGAAAACTAAGTTAAGAGGAAGGAGAGAGGACACGGAGAGAGAGAGGAAGGATTCATACCTCAGGAGAGAGGAAGGAGTCGGCGACGGAGAGAGGAAGGAGCCGGCGGCAGAGAGGAGTGGGTCGAGTGGAGAGGAGTGGGGAAAAGAGTGGAGACTGGAGAGGAGGAGCGGGTCGAGTGGGGAAAAGAGTGGGTCCAACAGGTGACTGGTTTGATATATTGAAAAAGGTGGGCATAGAGTACAAAACCAACAGCCTCTTCCTAGCCTAGTGGTAGAAACACAGTGAAATAAGCGCCAGGTCGTGGGTTCGAGCCCCCACTTGCGCATTATTTTTTGACCGCGCTAGCCGAGTGTGATGGAGTGCTCGCTCGTGGGTTCGAGTATATAATAAAACAACTAGACACATTATCAACATTCTCTTGCTAGCTCACTGGTTCTGGATAGGGTGAAACATGCCCCAGGTCGTGGGTTCGAGTCCCCGCTCGCGTAATTTTTTTTATATTCAGACATAATTTAGTTCAAAAAAACTTCAGGACCTCTGAAAACAACTTCAAAATGTTCACTGACAAAAAACAGCTCTGAAACAACATTTTGCTCCATCAAAATTACAGCCATCAGCTCTGAAACAAAACAAAACAATATTTTTCTCCATCAATATAAAACTACAGCCATCAGCTCCATGCTAGAAATTTGAAACTTCATGAAAACTTCAAGCACTGTGAATCTCCATCAGTATAAAACTACAGCCATCAGCTCCATGCCATCAGAACACAACATCTCAATTCAGTTCAAAAAAACTTCATGAAACAAGTATAACAGCTACAAAAACTACATTTTGCTCCGTATTACAAAAACTACATTTCCCTGCTGGAATCTTCAAGCACTGTGAATCAGGATAACTACATCACTATTGCTACAACCATCAGGATCATCATTTTGCTACAGCCATCATTTTGCTCCTAGAATCTTCAAGCATTTTCCTACCTGGATACCAATCCCATAGATACCAAAACAAAGAACATGTAGTAATAGTATTTTGATACATGTCCATTCGCTACTCATTGTCGTCGATACGAAAACAAGGAACTCTATGCCCACTCCTGTTTTCCTCATCATCACTACAATATTGCAGCATAGTATGATCAGTCCTGTTTTCCTCATCCTCGCTCTCATGTCCATCCGCTACCACCTTTCTTCTTTTCTTGATGCCTTCAACTGTTGCAGCATCAACGAGCACACGTTCCCGGTCCCTTCGCACTCTGCTTTGCACCGGAACTTCCATAGAGTCATCATCAGCTTGCAACGGAACTTCCGTAGAGTCATCATCCTGGTATGTTAGTCCACCACCACCGGGGCCCTTTTCCACTTCAGTTTCAGTCACACTCCACAAGTGTCTGTGCTCAAAGTTTTGCACAACTCGCCATTTTCCATGCAAAAGAGTGTTTGGTAGATAAAACACCATTGTTGCTTGTGTTGTTAGAATAAAGGGATCACTCTTATACCAGCACCTTGCAGTGTTGATGCTTTTGAAGTGGCCGTCATATTTGACAAAAGAGTCTCTCTTCTTCTTGCTACCAAGCTCAAACCAGTCATAGTGAAATAAGACAACCGAGCGATGGATGCCTCCACTAGAGTTGTACTGCAACTCTACGATGCTTCTCAACTGACCATAGAAGTCAATGATCTCACGATCATGTGACCCCTCAGTGACGATTCCACTATTCTGTGTCTTCCTTTTTTCCTCACGGTCAACGGTGTGGTACCGGACACCGTCAGCAATGCATGCTGAATACACCCTCACTCGCTTATCCAGTAAGCATGCCAAAGCAAATAGATCATCACTGGCCTTCTTCTCCTCATGCAACTTTCCAATCTGCACAAATAAACCATTTATCAACAATGGTATTTAACAGTTGGTGAATAACACAGAAAACATTAAACATGTGGCTAAAGATCTCACATGATTCTTAAACCACTTAGCAAACCCCTTGGCAACCCTTTTATCAACATGGATCTTGCTTTCTTCCTGATTTAACTCTTCCTTGCATTTCCTGCAATGCCAATAAAACATGTGAATTAAAACATTAGGCTGGTGCCAACCCAAGCAAAAAAATATAAAATGAGTGCACAAGATATAACGTACTCCATATATGGTAGAACCTCGGCGCAATTGCTGAGCACATACCAAACCATCTTGTCATACTCATCACCAGCCTCCAAGTATTGTGAGGCTCCAAGAAAGTTCACACCATGATTGAAAACAGAGACATCACCACTTTGCGAATCAGACCGCTCTCTATTTCTGCCCGGCCGGTTCCATCTTGTTTCCACATCGCCAAAGTATCTAGAGCAAAAAGTCAAGCACTCGTCAATGACATATGCTTCAGCAATTGAACCTTCAGGTCTTGCCATGTTTCGCACATAACGCTTACAAGTAAGCAGCCTTCTTTCGATTGGGTACATCCAACCGTATTGCACAGGGCCTCTAAGCATTGCCTCTTTTGGTAAGTGCACCGCCAAATGGACCATCACGGTGAAGAAAGCTGGAGGGAAAATCTTCTCGAGCTTGCAAAGAATAATTGGGATTTCTTTTTCATGTCTTTCCAGGGCAGTTAACTTGAGTGTTTTCAGCACAGTTCTCTAAAGAAATTTCCCAGCTCAGCAACCGCTTCATATATATCCTTGTCCATGATTCCTCGGAGGCCCGCCGGTAAAATCCTTTGGAGGAGGATGTGACAATCATGGGTTTTCAGTACTGAAAGCTTGAATCCATCAGAAGTAACACACTTTGCTAGGTTAGCAGCATAACCATCTGGAAATTTCACCGCTCTTAGGAATTCACAGAATGCAAGCTTTTGTTCTTTACTCATTGTATACCATGCTCGTGGCATTTCAAATGAATCTTCATCTTCATTGTGCTGTAGATGCAAATCTTCTCTTATGCCCATGTCCTCCAAATCAAGCCTAGAACTAACCGTGTCCTTTGTCTTCCCTTCAATGTTTAGAAATGTCCCTAGCAGATTCTCGCATATGTTTTTCTCAATGTGCATTACATCGAGATTATGCCTTAATTTCAGATCAGCCCAGTATGGCAGGTCCCACAAACAAGACCTCCGGTCCCAACATTGACCTTCCTCACGCTTTCTTTTCTTCGCAAGCTTTCCTGGTCTCACATCTTTCACCTTTTCAAGTTGCTGCTCTAGCTCTTCTTTAGTGAATTCAGCTGGCTTGTCACGGGTTTCATTCTCACCATTAAAATCTTTGCTTCTTCGCCAGCGATGGTTTTGGGGAAGAAAGCGGCGGTGCCCAATATAGCAGATCTTCCTCCTTATTCTCTTTGAGCAAGGGTCTTTGTCACAATGGACACAAGCCTGATAACCCGCTGTGATCCTCCCAAACAGAGTGTGCAGCGCCGGGAAATCATGGATGGACCATATGATTGCAGCATGTAGATTGAACTTTTCTTCCGGACTCAAGGCATCGTATGTAGGTACACCAGTCCAGAGCTGGAGCAGTTCTTCTATGAGGGGCTCCATAAAGACATCAAAATCTTTTCCTGGAGACTCTGGACCCGGGATAAGCAACGACATCATGAAGTTGGACTGATCCATGCATGCCCATGGTGGCAGGTTGTACGGCACCACAAAAACGGGCCACATGCTATAAGACATGCTCATGTTCCCAAACGGATTAAAGCCATCTGTGGCAATGCCAAGTTTTATGTTCCTTGGATCTGCAGGAAAATCTACATGTTTACTGTCAAACTCTTTCCATGCCTCTCCGTCCGCTGGATGGCTCAGCTCATTGTCCACAGGTTGCCGCTTCAGCTTGTGCCATTGTACCTCCAGCGATGATTTCTTCGAGATAAACATCCGCTGCAGCCTTGGTATCAACGGAAAGTGCCTCAGTACCTTCTCTGGTATTGACTTCTTCCCATCAGCATCTTTCCACCTAGAGGCATTGCATTTTGGACAGTTGTCATGCTTTGCTAAATCCTTCCGAAACAAGACACAGTTATTTGGGCACACATGTATTGAAACATAACCTAGCCCCAGCCTGCGGATTATGCTCAATGCTTCATCATAAGACCTGGGAACACAGCTATCAGGGAATTGCAAGCTCAAAAGGTGGAGTATTGCGTTGAATGCAGCATTGCTAATCCGGTAGAAAGACTTGATGTGGAGTAACCTCACGGTGAAGGTAAATCTTGAAAATTTACCCCCTTCATGAGCTGCACGCTTCGCCTCCTCTAACACCTCAGCAAACATCGACTTCTGTCCATCAGCACGATCTTCAGCATCATACAGATCCTTCAATAGGTCAGGAATCCTATCATCTTCATGCCCATCCTCTTCCTCCAAACCAGCATTATCTCGCAAAACCTTTTCCATGAAATCAATGCTAGCATCACCACCACCCATCATATGAGGGGCTTGTGTATCAGCTTCAAAATGTTGAGGTTGTCCGTCTAAAGGTTCTCCATGATATATCCATCTATCATATGTGCTGGACATCCCATTAAGAAGCAGATGATCTTCCACTCTTCCCTGAGCCATTCTTGAATGGTTGAGGCATTCGTAGCATGGGCAAAGAATGTGAGCATCGTTGGCAAAATTTGCCCGAACAAATGCCATGAAATCATCAACTCCTTTCATATGTTCTTTCGAAAACTTTCTAACTCCTTTTCTAATCCAGCTTCTGTCCATCTGCCAATGACAACAAATTGTTGCAACTTAGCAAATCAATCTAAGTGCATCAACATTAATTAATGAAAATGGATGGCAGTAATGGCAGCTAAAAATCCAGAAAATAAGGTAGGCACCCAACTTTATATGCTAACTGCCTAACTTTATATGCTAACTGCCAGAAAATAAGATATGCACCCAACATTGAGCTATTTCCAATTTCTCACTACTTTAGTCCAGTTCACATGGTTTACTGATTTCACATGGGAGCAATAAAAAGCAGTTCATAGGAAATACAGATTTCACATGGGATAAAAGAAAATCTAACAAAAACTTGTAAAACCTAACATAGATCAGGCAGAGCTACACTAAGAAACATATGTGGTTCCTGTAAAGAGGATATCCATAAAGAGATTAGGCTCCAACTGCATCCATCTTATGAAGCAAGCTGTAGCATCCATCCATCAGATTGAGCTCCAGCTGCAGCTGATGGATTCTCACTCAAATTAAGCTACACTAGACTGCATTTCAAATTAAGCTCCTCCACATATTGAATCTCCTCCTTCCCCTTTCCTTTCCATTTCAAAACGATGTAACAATAATAGCTAGTGTTCATCCCCTGCCCCTCAGCTAGTAAGATAATAAAACTCAAATTATCTCTCTCTTTCTCCCCTGCCCCTCAGCTAGTGTTAACAAACTAGCTAGTGTTCATCAGCAGGCGCAACACAGGCAAATCTGAGGCGTGGGGGGAGAGGAGAGGGGTGCATACGTGGGCGAGGTCTGCTTGCGGCGGCGGTGACTCCCCCATTCTCGGCAGCGGTGACTCCCCCATGCTCGGCGGCGGCGAGTTCCGCTGCCGGCCCCCGCCCCCGCCCCCGCCCCCACGCCCGCTGTCGCCCGCCGCCACCTGGTCGGAAGACCTAGAAAAATGCTAAGTGTTGCTCTGTTCGATGCCACCTGGTCGGAAGGTCCCACTTGTCAATCATACGAGAGAGCCGTAGTTTTATATAATGTATAGATAAATTCCAATACATGAGAGACTGTCCCTCTCTAGCCCAGCGGTAGCAAGTGAGCGAAGCAAGCGCGAGGTCGTGGGTTTGAGTCCCTCCTCGCGCATCTTTTTTGGGCGAATTAAGCGCTCGGCCCCGCCTGTCAAATGGGTCCCGCCTGTCAGTGTGTGCCCCGCCTGTCTGTTGAATATTAACATTTAAGCAAAAATGACACCTAGACAGTGACACATAAGCGAGGTTGCTGAGGTGGCTGCCTAATCATCCTAATGCATTCAAACTCAAGTGTAGTGACCATTTTATATTGGTCGTTATCAGCTAGGCGTGAGGCAGTGGACAGTGCTACCAGCTTTACGACCATTTCCTCTAATGAAATTACGACCTTTCTGACCAAAATGGTCGTTATGGTTCAGGGTTTGGAGGCCCTCGAACAGCTTTTGACCAATTGGTCTAAAATGGTCATAAATTTATGACCAATTCTTCCAGGGTCACTGACAGAAGGTCACAAGTTGACATATTTCTTGTAGTGAATGCTATAATATGCTTAGCTAGCTCAAAAATGACATAATAACCATACTTAGCTCCAAAATGACCTATTTAACCTAGGATAGCTCTAAAATGACCTATACTCAGCATTTTTCCTTCGAAATGACTTCATATGCTTAGCTAGCTCAAAAATGACATAATAACCTTAATTAGCTCCAAAATGACCTATTTAACCTAGGATAGCTCTAAAATGACCTATACTTAGCATTTTTTCCTCCAAAATGACTTAATATGCTTAGCTAGCTCAAAAATGACATAATAAGCTTAATTAGCTCCAAAATGACCCATTTAACCTAGGATAGCTCTAAAATGACCTATACTTACATTTTTTTCTCCAAAATGACTTAATATGCTTAGCTAGCTCAAAAATGACCTATTTAACCTAGGATAGCTCTAAAATGACCTATACTTAGCATCTTTTCCTCCAAAATGACTTAATATGCTTAGCTAGCTCTAAAATGACATAATATGCTTAAGAAATGACATATTTTAGCTCCTAAATGACTTCATATGCTTAGCTAGCTCCAAAATGACATAATAAACTTACTTAGCTCCAAAATGACCTTACTTAGCATTTTTTACACCAAAATGACTTAGTATGCTTAGCTAGCTCAAAAATGGCATAATAACCATACTTAGCTCCAAAATGACCTATTTTACAGATATAAGTTGCATCATAATAATCTTCACATTTTAGTTGCATCATAATAATCTTCTTCTTCTAGTCTTCTTCTTCTAACTTTCTTCTTTCCCATTTTGCAGATTTGCTTCAGATCACGGAAGCTTGGGTTGATGGAGTGCTTGTCTTTAGTTTTTGTTTTGACTTTGTGAGACTTGCTACCTATGATGAAACTGTGTAATATTGATGAAACAATGTATATGTATGGATGAAACTTGCTACTATTGGTAACATGTGTTGGATATGTGTTCATGGATATGTGTTCATGAATATTGGTAATATGTGTTGAATATGCTATATTGGTCATATATATCTATGTTTGATTTTCTGTGAAAATGAATTGATATAAAACAAAACAAAATTAAATGGGGCAATATAGGCACTTGCTCTTTGCCATCTGCTGGCAGATGGCAAAGAGGCCACGTGGCAGCTACCTGTTCAACCTGGTAAGCGCTCGTCTAGCCTATTTGGTCTCTTTGCCGTCTGCCAGCAGATGGCAAAGAGCCTGCAGCCTTTACCGTCGTCCAGCAGACGGCAAAGAGCCTGCAGCCTTTGCCATCAGTTGGCAAATGGCAAAGAGCCTGCAACCTTTGCCATCAGTTGGCAGATGGCAAAGAGCCAGCCTTTGCCATCAGCTGGCAGATGGCAAAGAGCCTGCAGCCTTTGCCATCTGCTGGCAGACGGCAAAGCACGCCGTTAGCCTCCTAACATGGCTAACCCCGTTCCTCTGCCGTCCAGAGGCTTTGCCATCTGCCAGCTGATGGCAAAGCTACAGGCTCTTTGCCATCTGCCAACGGACGGCAAAGAAGCCTTTACCGTAGTTTATTCAGCCGGCCCTTTGCCATCTGCTGGCAGATGGCAAAGCCCTTTGCCGTCCGCCGGCCATGCCTTTGCCATCTGCCATGGCAGATGGCAAAGTGCCTGATTCCTGTAGTGTACTCTTCTTGTGTATCCTGCATCAGTCACTTATGATGGGACACCTTTAAGTTGGCAGTGTGATATTGGTTTGCGTCTTGAATATGATTTCTAGCATGTAGTGCTTCTAGTTTGATGAACGCCACCTATGACGAGACAGTTTTAACTTGGCAGAGTGATATTGATTGCACCTTCCATATGGTGTCTAGCTTGCAGTGCTTCTAATTTGTTGAAGTGTCTTCTGCTTAGTTACCACATCATAGGTGTGAATATGTCAAGCCGTCCAGTTTTTTGTACATATTCCATCCTCGTATCATGACTTTGCCTTTCATCAGAGTAGTGTTCGTCAGTATCATGCATGAATGAGTTCTGAAGAGCGAATTTTATTCCTTTTTCTTGTCGGTTTGACCTCACAATGCAAAATCAATAAAGCGGAAGGAAATTGGTAAGGCATTGGATGATGGTGGTCCTTCCGAGCAACTGAAACGGAGGGTCTCTACAGATTCTACTCCGCTATCCTCCCAACAAGATTCGCAAGACAACGCAAGGCTAGACAGTCAACGTAGCTGTGTAGATGATGGGCACATCTCCCCTACTCCACCATCACAGGTGTTTGCTCTAACTTGGCACTATTATATGTGGTTCCATGTTGCGTATGATGTCTAGCTTGTATTGCTTCTAACTTTGTTGAATTGCATCTGCTTACTTTACACATAATGCCTGTGAATATGACACGTGTTCCTGTTTCTAGAACATACTATATCTGATCACACCATGTTCTTACATTAGACTACTATTCTTGCATATCCCGCATCAGTCACTTATGATAAGGCACCTTTAAGTCGCCACTGTGATATTGGTTGCATCTTGCATATAATTTCTAGCATGTACTGCTTCTAATTTGTTGAAACGCCAGACAGTTTGAACTTGGCAGAGTGATATTGGTTGCATCTTTCATATGGTGTCTAGCTTGCAGTGCTTCTAATTTGTTGAAATGCCTTCTGCTTAGTTACCACATCATAGGTGTGAATATGTCACGCCGTCCTGTTTTTCCTACATTATCGGGGTACGACACCTATGGGATCCCGAGAGACCCCTTTATGATTCGGCGGGGGGAGAGGTACACGCAAAGAGCAGAACCAGTGATCAACGCGGGAAGTTTTACCCAGGTTCGGGCCGCTGATCAGCGTAAAACCCTACTCCTACTTTGTGTTCTTATTGATGTTCTTAAGCCCAGCCTTCAGGAGCGCTCACAATGAACAGTACGTTCAAAGAGCAGCTACGCATGCAGAATGGGCCAGAAGTTCTCCTCCTCTGTAGCAGTTGCCTTGGGCCTCCTTTTATATGCTCAAAGGGGTCTCCACAGTGGCAAAATGTACATACATTGAGGTGTAAAGTAGCTACAGGGTATCATACCTAACCCCTGACGGATTAGGACGAGCGCATTTAATGCACCGTGAGGTGTCCGTTTAGGTGTCCTCACTTTCTTGGGGATGGAAAAAGGGGCCATCCCATCAGCACCGCTTAAGCTCTCCTCCACTGGTGCGTTGCCACGCATCTAGAGAAGGACCCAGAATGTTAGGTTTTGTTACTGTGCCGAAGCGGTGGCACAGTGGCAGAATCTCGCCAGGCGCCGATCCTTGCCGGGCACCAAACCTTGCTGGGCGCCAAGCCTTGCCGGGCACCAGGGCTTGCTAGGAACCAAGCCTTGCCGGGCTCCGCAGGCCATCCCGGCAAGGATCTTGCCGGGGGAGCTGGCCTTCGAATTCCAGCTTTGCTTATCTGCTGATCCTCAGATCTCTGACTTGATGATTTCCTTGATGGCTTGAATCGACCTCGAGCTGTTCCCGGCAAGCCTTGCCACGAGGATGGCTACAACTGCCCGTGCACAAGTACGGGGTACTAGTGGCCCAATACTTAGTACACCGACAGGAGCCCCCGGGCCTAGGCCGTACACGAGTGCGAGGCGTTGTTGGGCTAGGCCCAAACAGTGCACGGGCACGCGTGGCAGGGGATTAACTGCTCGTAAATATGTCGTTTTACTGTGCCCCCCACTACGCGCATGGAGCGCGCGACATGGGAAGCGTGCCAAAAGGGCTGCAACTGTCTCACGCCTATAGAGGCGCATTCACATTGGGGAATAAAAAAGGCAGCCCCGCTCCTTCCCCATAAAAAGGAGAAGTCATAGAGGCACAAACTTATTTACCCCCCTCTTCTTCTCAATCTGGGCATCGCCATCACCTTCCTCCTCTCGAGCTCAGAGCGAAACCTTTTCCTCTTCCGCTCGCTGCTCCCGCGCTCGCTCCGCCCCCAGCTTCTGTCCTCACAGTCGCCATGCCGCCCAAGGCCAGCAAAGGCAAGGGCAAGGAGGCGAAAGCCGAAGTTCCGGAGAGCAAACTGGCGAAGATGCAGAAGAGGCTCGTCGTTTTCCCTACGATGCTCGATGCTGAAGCTTTGAAGGGGCGATACCAATGCATGTGGGCGAAGGGAACGCAAGCTCACCCCGCCACACGCGTAATCCCAGGTGCTTGCTCCAAAGGTGGATCGGACAGATACCCTTTCTTCACTGCATATTTCTATTGCGGGCTCTGTCCCCCCTTTTCCGATTTCTTCAATGACATCATGTACACATACGGCTTCCGCCTTCTTGATTTCATGCCGAATGCAGTACTTTGCATGTCTATCTTTGCCCATCTCTGTGAGAATTTCGTTGGCGTGATCCCCAATTCTGCTCTTTTTCGCCATTATTTCTTCCCTCGTATCCAAAAAGGAGAGGCTCTCTCTGGTTCTATTGCCTGGATTCCAAGGGCTTGGAATAAAGAAATATACCCAGAGGGAGTTTACCGCGAAAAGTGGGATGAGTGGCGGGCCGAATGGTGCTGGATCCAGGAAGCAGATCCCCATCCTTTTTGTCATCCCCGGCAACAGAAGGTGGTCCGCGGCAAGGATTGGAGCGATCTCGCTGTGGAAGACGAGAGGCTCACAATCGCCACCACCAGGATCCTTCGCTTGAAGGCTGCCGGGCTGACGATGGAGATGATCCGCTTCGACTTTCTCCGCCGCCGCATCGCCCCTCTGCAGAACAGGGGAAGGCCAGCCTGGGAATATAAGAACACGGCAGATATCATGAGGTTGCGCCCTGGGCTGAACAACAATCTGACCACTATGCAGCTTGGCGCTCTCTGTCAGAAGTTATTCCAGCGCGAAGACAAGCACCGGCTGCCGGCAAGGATTATCCCCTTGTGCAACAACTCTGCCTTGGGGTCAATCATTGCCTTCCTGCCGATGTTCAACGCCCACGGCCTCGACCCGACCTGGGCCGAGACAAGCGAGGAGGAAGCGCAGAAGTTCTTTGACAGCTTGATGGAGAGGCCTGTCCGGAAAGAGTCAGATTTCATCCGAGCCACCACCGACCAAGAAGTAGCTTACATTGCTACTAGGGTGGAAGAGGCAAATCTTGCCGCAGAGGCCGGCAGCGTCGGCTTCACAGAGTGGGAAGCTAGCAATGCAGAGGTGGTAGTGGAGGTGAAGCCTGTCGGGGAGGAGAGCAGCGCAGCCGCTGAAAGCTCGTCCGGCGAGGACTCGGTCGAAGAAGAAGAGGCGCGAGAAGAGCCCCCACCCCCGAAGAAGAAGACGAAGCGTGTTCTTCGGAAGGCTGCATCTGGCATCCCGGCAAGCCAGCCCTCTTCGAGCGGCGAAGCCCCCGGCAAGAAAGTGGCCGGCAAGACTGGACCGCGGCAGGGGGCTCGTCAATAGCCTGCACGGCGCGCGAGACCCACACCAGTGGCCACTGCTGGGGCGGCAGGAGGGTCTCGTACAACCGCACCGGAAGCTGCCCCGGCGCCTACCTCAGCCAAGCGGCCTAGGACTCCTCCTCTGCCTCCCCACCTAGACACCACAACGGAGGTCGACTTCGACATCTCCGGCTTTAGTCCGGAGCGAGAGGAAGAAGAGTAAGTACTTTGCCACAGCTTTTACCTTCCAATCTTGCATCAATCTTACTGACTTGCTTGTATTGTTTCTGCAGTGACACAGAAACCTTGCTGGAGAGGAGGGCGAAGAGGTCAAGGACTTCTACGGGTGACGAGCCCCCGGCAGGCTCCACTAGCGTGCCAGAAACCGTCATTATGAGCCCGGAGTCTAGTCCTCAACGCAGCCCCCAGCGTAGCCCCCAGCACAGCCCCCAGCGTAAGTTCATTGTTCTTTTTCCGCTGGCGGGTGCCAAGGTTTTCATTCTTGCCTACTAATATCTTTGGGTTCACAGGAGAAGAACGGCAACAAGGAGGAGACGTCCCCATTGTGCCTCCTTCTTCGACCGCTCCGCCCACAAGCACGTCCCCGGCAAGAGATCCTGCCGACGAGCCCGTCCTAACTGAGGAGGAGCCGGCAAGCGCGGACTCCGGCGACACGCCCACGGCAACCGGAGTTGCCGGGAGGGGTGAAACCACCTCCCGACAGCCCGATGCAGGTACTCTATTGCCTCAGGGTGCTTGTTACTCTCTTTCTCTTATCTCTCTGTCTTCGGTCACTTCAAACTTAAACCTTGATCTTATTCTATTTTCCTCTTTCGCCCTTCAGAGTTCCCTGTGATGGAACACATGGACGTCGACGTTGTGATCGAGGAGACCGCCAGGGATGCCGCCGCCGAAGCAGACAGGATCGCTGCCAGCGAGGCCACCAAGGATGACACTGTCGAGGCTGGTGGTGCTCTTGACGGGGAGGCCGCCAAGACAGCACAAGAGGAAACCGCCGAAGAACCTGCTGAAGGGGGCGACAGGGAGGCTGAGGACCGCACTGATAGCATTCCTGCCATAGGAGCGCCAGGCGCTGCACCGGCCATAGAGCCCCCTGTCACTGGTGAGGCGGCCACTGAAGACCAGCCATCAACATCTGAAGGCCCCTCATCCAGCAAGTACCTCAAGGTTGGCGAGAACCTGTTCATCAACTTGCCGGGGATGGCAAGCGCTGGGGCACCAGCTGAAGGAGAAGTTTTCGAAGAAATCATCACTGCTACCGGGCTTGAAGTTGTCGACGATCCCAGCACTAGCAGCGGCAAATCTGAAGAGGATCAGCTCCTTCAGGCCATGGGCGAGAATTTCCGCAAACTCCAGGCTCTCCATCGCGCCCGGAAAGACAAAGCGGACTCCAGAATGGCAGTTGTTGAGGCGGCCGAAGCAGATTTCCAAAGGCGCGTCGCACAAATGCAGATCTGGCACCCCGAGGCCCTTCAAGAGTTGGTTGCCGGCCGGGAACAAGTGAGCCAGCAGTGGAACGAGATCCTCCTGAAGCAATCAGATATGGAGAAGGCGCATGATGAAGCTGTTCAAAGGATTGCTGCCGAAGATGCCCTCCTGACGGGGCGCCGCGTTGCTCTTGATGCTCATGAGGAAGATCTCACTGCTCGTGAGCAGGAGCTCGCCGCCAAGCTTCGCAACAAGGATGAGGATATTGAAAATCTTGTCGCGCGGCGGACCCAGGAGCTGGAGCGAAAACATAAGGAGGCGCTCGAAGCTCTGACTGCAAGTCACGCCGGCAAGCTCAAGGAGGCCGTCGATGCTGCCGAAGCTGCAGAGGCCTCCAAGAACAAGCTGAACGACAAAGTGAAGAGGCTGGAAACAGATCTCGAAGAGCATGGCAAGGAGCTCTCGACGCTCAAGGGGGACAGTGAAAAAACCCTCCACTCCTTGGCGGAGATGCAAGTTGCCCTGTCCGACAAGACCAAGCAGCTCTCCTCTGCGGCTGATAATATTGCGGTTCTGGAGCTGAAGCTGACCACGCTGCAGAAGTCTCTCAAGGCCGGCAAGGCCCGTGAGAAGGCTCTACTCAAGGATCTCCAAGGAGAGAGGAACCTGCTCAAGAGCGCCGCCGCTGCCCAAAACGAGTACGAGAAGGGAGTGGAGATCTGGACTGGCCGTCTCATCGCCACCGCGGAGAAGCTTACCGCAGAACTGTCAACCATGGGCTTGTCGAACTTCAAGTATTCTTCCGAGGAAAGAATATCTCCAAGTGCCAGGTTGACGATGTTCTTTGAAAGCATCATCAACGCGTTGAGGGTGCTCCAGTCTAGCCGGGCGACCCAACTGGCGAACGAGACTCGCCGGCTTTGTCGGGCCGTCCTCCGCAAGGTGCTCATCAAGGTGGTGCACAGCAATCCCGGCATCGACCTCTCCAACGCGCTCGGCCATCTGCCAAAGGATGCAAATGTTGAGGCGCTTGAAGAGTGCATCGCGCCTATCCTTGAGAAGGTGGACTCCATCAAAAGGATCGAAGGCCAGCGCAGGGATTGAGTGCTTCCCCCTTTTCTTGTCGTCATTATTCCATGTAAAAGACAATTAAGTCTCAAGTTAGAATTGCGGCAACTCATGGATGTAATACAATTTGACTATGTTTAGGCTCATGCTTGCTACTTTCCTTGTCTGATTCCTTTATGTATGGAGTTCATCCTACGCTTATAGAAAAACTTGCCGGCGCGCAACCTGCCGCGAGCGCTGGGTGCGGGACTTCAGCAGCCTGCTAGAGGCGCAGCGGCCGGCAAGACTCCTTGGCGTTCTCAGTGCAGCCACTTAAATCGCTGAGCGGGCTCGAAACAAAATAAGGGCGCAACCGATTACGACAAGGGTTCCTTCGCGTGCAGATTTTCCATACAAGGGTCGGAATCGTCCAAGGAAATAACTTGGTAATAAAAGAAAAACTTGCTCTGAGTTTTTAAGACTTAGCTTTCTGTCTTTGTTCTTCCTCCGGCAAGCATCGATTCCGAACGTCACCAACTGGTATTCATGTCTCCCTTCCCCCCCGCCAAATGTGCACGCGAGGAATCCTTCTGTCTTTTGAGAAAAAGAAAGAGGAGAAAATAAAGGCATGAAACCTTGGCGGTTCGTTAGAACTTACCGGGATCAGGTGTCATACAACATCTTAGATAAACATGCATATATATATAGATATGAACATGGGAATCAATAAGGGAATGTACAACACTTAAATTTATTCATCTGTGCTCAGGGTCTGTGCCTGGCTTTGTACAAAGGATCACATGCCTTGCCGGCAAGACTTGTACAAAAAGGTGGTTGTCGGGAGCCCCCGGCAACCGCGCCTTATGGGTAGACCTTGCGAAGATGTTCGATATTCTAGGAATTACTCACTGGAACGCCATCTTCGGTCTCCAGGCGGACAACGCCAGGCCTGGTGACTTGTACTACCCAATAAGGGCCTTCCCACTTTGGCGTCAACTTGTTTGAATTCTTGGCGGACTGAATCCGTCGAAGAACAAGGTCGCCTTCCTCAAGGCTTCGGGCATGAACTTTGCGGCTATGGTAGCGGCGCAAAGCTTGCTGGTAGCGTGCAGCTCGCACAGCAGCCTGAAGACGATTCTCCTCAAGGAGCACAACGTCATCTTGCCGCAGTTGCTCTTGCTCAAGCTCATCATAAGCGAGCACTCGAGGAGATCCGTATGTGAGTTCTGTGGGGAGAACTGCTTCCGCTCTATAGACTAGAGCGAAGGGCGTCTGGCCGGTGGCTCGATTTGGTGTCGTTCTGATTGACCAAAGAACCGCCGGCAACTCATCAATCCAGCGTCTTCCGCACTTTTTCAGCTTGTCGAAGGTTCTGGTCCTGAGACAGCGCAGCACTTCAGCATTGGCCCTCTCCGCTTGGCCGTTGCTTCTTGGGTGAGCAACAGAGGCAAAACAAATCTTGCCGCCAAGGTCTTGGACGTACTGCATGAAGGTGCGACTTGTGAACTGCGTGCCGTTGTCGGTGATGATCCTGTTGGGCACACCGAAACGGCAAACAATTCCCTTGAAGAACTTGACAGCTGACTGCGCTGTCACCTTCCTCACTGCTTCCACCTCCGGCCACTTTGTGAACTTGTCGATAGCGACGTACAAGTACTCAAAGCCCCCGGTAGCACGGGGGAAAGGGCCCAGTATGTCGAGCCCCCAGACCGAAAATGGCCAGGAGAGAGGGATTGTCTGAAGAGCTTGAGCTCGCTGATGTAATTTCTTCGAATGAAAATGGCACCCTTCACACTTGGTTACTAGTGCAGTTGCATCCTGGAGGGTGGTAGGCCAAAAGAAACCTTGCCGGAATGCTTTCTCGGCAAGCGCTCTTGACCCTATGTGAGAACCACATATGCCCCCATGTATCTCTGCCAACAGCTCTAGTCCATCCTCCCGAGGAATGCACTTCAATTTCACACCGTTTGGTCTCTTTCTGTACAGGACGTCATCGACGAACCTGTACATAACAGACCGACGGGCTACTCTCTCCGCTTCTTCTTGTTCCTCAGGGAGTTCACCTGTCTGAAGGAAATGGACGATGGGCTGCGCCCATGCTGGAGCCTGAGGCTCGACAGCTAGGACTAAAGGCATCTCCTCTGCCGGGGGAACGTTTGTCTCGACAGCAAGGACCTGAGGCCCTGCCGGAGCCTGTTGTTCCTCAGCAGGCATGTCGATCCCGGCAACTTCCTTGCCGGCGGCTCCGGGGAGCTCTGCCGGGAAGTATTGGCCAGAGTTCAGCTTTCTTCTCTTTTCTTGCCGCATCGATGGTGCCACGGATGGTTGAGTCAATTGGAGCACAAAAGTTCCTGGTTCCACAGGCAACTTGAGGGCGGCACGCTTTGACAGGTCATCAGCAATATTGTTCTTGGCACGAGGAACGTGCTTCATTTGGAGACCGTCAAAGCGCTCTTCCAATTTCCTCACTTCATCTACGTAGGCCTGCATGAACGGACTTTGATAACTCTTGTTAACTTGCCTGACGACAAGTTGTGAATCACCTTTGATGATGAGCTTTCTGATACCAAGGTCTGCCGCGATCCTGAGACCGGCAAGCAAACCCTCGTATTCTGCAGTGTTGTTTGTTGAACTCTCCCGGGGAAAGTGCATTTGAACTACGTACTTGAGGTGCTCTCCGGTGGGTGCGACAAGCAGCACGCCAGCACCGGCGCCTTGCAGCGAGAAGGCCCCGTCAAAGTACATAACCCATTGCTGATCGATTTCCTTGCCGGGGAGAGTTGTTTCTTGAACTTCTTCGTCTGGCGTCGGGGTCCACTCTGCAATGAACTCTGCCAAGGCCCTGCTCTGAATCATCGAAGTGCTTTCAAACTTAAGGCCAAAGCTGGACAACTCCAACGCCCACTCCACGATCATGCCGGTTGCCTCCGGATTTTGCAAAATCCGTTGCAACGGAAAGCGAGTGACGACGGTGATCTCATGTGCTTGAAAATAATGGCGCAGCTTCCTCGAGGCCATAAGGAGGCCGAAAAGCAGCTTCTGCACACCAGAATATCTTGACCTAGCTCCTTGTAAAAGAGAGCTGACAAAATAGACTGGGCGCTGTACCACCTTCTTCTTCTGCACGGGTTCTTCTGTTTGCGCAGATCCTGTCTTGCCGGGATCAACCCTTGCCGGGGAAGATCTTGCCGCGTCATTTGGCGGTCCTGCTGCTGGCGTTGCTTCCTCATCAACTTCTCTCTGCGCCACTAGCGCAGCGCTAACCACTTGATTTGTTGCTGCCAGATACAGCAGCAACGGCTCTTGTGGTTTAGGCGCGACTAGCGTCGGCGGAGAAGAAAGGTATTTCTTCAAATCTTGCAGCGCAGCCTCCGCTTCCGGAGTCCATTTCATCGGACCTGCCTTCTTCAAAATTTTGAAGAAGGGCAGGGCGCGCTCAGCAGATTTGGAAATAAACCTGCTTAGAGCAGCAACACAGCCGGCAAGACGACGCACATCCTTGACGCGTCTCGGCGCTTCAATTTGCTCAATAGCTTTGATCTTGTCGGGGTTCGCTTCGATTCCCCGGCAAGATACAAAGAATCCGAGGAGCTTGCCGGAAGGAACACCGAACACGCACTTCTTAGGATTGAGCTTCAAATTGATCTTGCGCAAGTTTGCAAATGTTTCTTCTAAGTCTTGAATGAGTGTTGCTTTGTCTTTGGTTTTGACCACTATATCGTCCATATACGCCTCCATATTTCTATGGAGTTGTGGCTCAAAACCAATCTGGATTGCTCTGGCAAATGTTGAACCAGCACTTTTCAACCCGAAAGGCATTCGTATGAAACAATACGTACCACATGGGGTGATAAAGGCGGTCTTCTCTTCATCTTCCTTTGCCATAAAAATCTGATGATACCCTGAATAGGCATCAAGGAAGCACAGGAGATCACAACCAGCGGTGGCATCCACAATCTGGTCGATGCGCGGCAAGGGAAAAGGATCTTTTGGACAAGCTTTATTGATATCTGTATAATCGATACAAAGCCTCCATTTCCCATTCGCTTTCCGCACTACAACCAGATTGGCCAACCAGGTTGGATGAAGCACTCCTTTGACCAATCCTGCCGCCTCCAGCTTCTTAATTTCTTCGGCAATGAATTCTTGCCGCTCCAAGGCCTGCTTCCTGACCCTTTGCTTGACGGGCCGCGCATGAGGACAGACAGCAAGGTGGTGCTCAATTACTTTCCTGGGAACACCGGGGATGTCAGATGGTTGCCATGCAAACACATCGACATTCGCCCGCAGGAAAGCAACGAGCGCGCTTTCCTATTTGTCATCTAGGGTGGAACTTATGGTGAAAGTTCCCCCCGTTCCGTCCTCCCTGGCAGACACCTTCTTGGTTTCCGGTGGAGCAGCCTTGGACTTCTTGTTCTTGCCGGTGGAACTCTCTGGTACGTCCTCGACGGAAGCGCAGCACTCCGAGGAGGTGCGCTTGCCGGAGTTCGCGCCAAGGTTCCTGCCGGTCTTCTTCTTCCCCCCCGGGAGTTCCAGCGGCAGGAGCAGATGCCTTGACGGCAGGTGCTGCAACTGCTTCCCGGTAAAGTTGATCGGCACAGATGAGCGCATCCTTCTTATCAGAATGGATAGTGATGACGCTCAACGGCCCAGGCATCTTCAAGACGTTGTATGCGTAGTGTGATGCTGCCATAAACTTAGCCAGCGCTGGCCGACCAAGGATCCCATTGTATGACATGGGGATCTTGGCGACATCAAACACCACCTTCTCGGTCCTGAAGTTAAGTTCACTGCCAAATGTTACCGGCTGCGTGATCTTGCCCTTAGGCTGGGTTCTTCCCGGGTTGACCCCTTGGAACGTACCCGTTTCCTCGAGGTCCTCGTCGGGAATCTGAAGTCTTCTGAGCACATCCGGTGAGATTAAATTTAGGCCGGCCCCGCCGTCAACTAACATCTTCGTCACCTTGAGGTTGCGAATTGTTGGCGAGACCAACAATGGAAAATACCCGACCGCAGTTGTGCAATCAGGGTGATCCTCGGCGTCGAAGATGATAGGCGTGCTGGACCACTTCAGGGGCCTACACGCATCTGGGGATGGCTCTGCCGCATTGACCTCCCGCACCCACTGTTTGAGTTGGCGGTGGGAGGAATGCAGCGAGGCACCCCCATCAATGCACATGGCCTCTGTAGCCTTCTGGAATTCTTGCTCACTGGATTCATCATCTTCCTCATCATCATCTCCTTCTTTATCTCGGCCCCGAGCGGGCCGATCCTTCTGCTGCTTGGCCTTGCCGCGGCGACCCCCTCGGCCACCGCGCTTCTTGCCGGACCCATCAGCACCATCTTGGGCCTTCTCCTTATCTCGCCTCTCGTATTCGGCCCTCTGCTTCTCGGCAAGCTGCTCGACTTGCCGGCAGTTCTGGGGATCGTGGCCCTTGGTGCGATGGATCTTGCAATACTGCTTGCCGGAGTTCTCCGACTTGTCGGCAGCCGCCAAGGCCTGACAGGAAGGGCACCCGGCAAGATCCTTGCCGGGGTCACCAACCTTGGCCTTCTTGGCGGCACCGGGGTTGTCGGATTCCTCGACAGCAAGCACGGCCTTGCCTCCGCGCTTCCTGTTCCGCCGCCGGCCTTTCCTTGACGGGGCCGCGCCGTCTTCATCTTCGGACTCGCCCGCCGTGCCAACAGCCTCACCAGGAAGTTTCCTCCCCTCTTCAGCTCGAGCGCACTTGTCGGCCAGAGCGTAAAGCTCGGCGATACTCCTGACTTTGTTCATTGCCAGCTCTTCCCGCATTTTGCAGTTACGCACGTTCTGATGGAACGCGCTAACAACAGCGGCAGGATGAACGTCAGGAATATTGTACTGCACCCGGCTAAATCTCTGGATAAACTTGCGCAGGGACTCGCCCTCCTTCTGAGGGATGATGTGCAAATCGCTCTCTTGGCCAGGAGCTTGGTGGCCTCCAACGAAGGCGCCAACAAACTGATGGCACAAATCTGACCAGGAAGAAATAGAATTCTCTGGCAGATGCATCAACCACGACCTGACGTTGGGCTTGAGCACCAACGGGAAGTAGTTGGCAAGTATCTTGTCATCTCGGCCCCCGGCAGCCTGCACCGCAATGGTGTAGATGCTCAGGAACTCCGAGGGATGGGTCTTTCCGTCATACTTCTCCGGGACCTCCGGCTTGAAGGTTCGGGAATTGGGCCACCGGACTTGCCGCAGCTCACGGGTAAACGCTGGAGTTCCTACCTCATAAGGCAAGTCTCCTACGTCCCCTGGCGCAGGCTCGTCAACAGCCGGCCCCGCGCGCTTATCAGACTGATAGCGTGCTTCCCGTCGCCGCTCGATGGTAGTTCGAGCATCCTCCTTGCCTCGCTCCTGGAGAGCTTGACGCTGATCGCGGCGCATCCGTGGATCGGACGACACCGTGGAAACTTCTTCATGGCGGTCGACTTGCTGGGTTGTCGGCCGCCACTGGTGCCGTGGAGGGGAGTGCACTGTGGTTGCACCACCTCCGGTTTTCTCTACATCGGCTCACGCCGGATCGATGGGCCTCCGCTGCGAGGGCCCTGCCTCTTACGGTCCATCTTTGTTGGCGAAGCCGATGAGGCTCTGGATGGTAGCTCGCCACTCCTCCATCTTCTCCGGGGCAGGAGGAAAATCGAGGAGCAGCTGCGCACGTGCTAAGGCTTCCGCTGGCGTAGGTGGTGGCGACAAGTGCGAGGTACGTGAGGTGCTCTGACTCCTAACCATGTTAGAAGGAGCACCACCACGGTCACGCGACCGTGCGCCACCTCCGCCGGCAGCTCGGTGTGCATGTTGGTCTCGCGCATCTTGGGATCTATGCGCAGAAACCTTTTCATGGGGACACCCTGAACCACCAGCGCCATGATGTCGCACATCATGCACGACCTGGGTAGGTTGAGAGGCTTGGGCTGGCGCGGGAGCTCCAGCAGGCGCCCTTCGATCTCTCGAGTTCGTTGTGCCACCCGTAGGCAACACAGCGCCATCTCTAGATCCAGCGGTGTGCAGGTTACCACTGCCACTGCGAACGATACCGCTCGCTTGGCTCGGATCACCAGAACGCCGCGAGGGTTCTAATCCTCTTCCTTCTGCACCCACGCTGTCGCCAGTACGCGAAGGTGTAGGCAAAACGGACCCGGACGGTTGCGCTGTCGCAACGCTCTTCTTCTTGGGTGGCATGATGATGAAGATGATGAAGAAACTAAGGCGCCGATCACCAGATCAGGTTCACGCAACCTTCAATCCCCCTACCTGGCGCGCCAAAGATGTCGGGGTACGACACCTATGGGATCCCGAGAGACCCCTTTACGATTCGGCGGGGGGAGAGGTATACGCAAAGAGCAGAACCAGTGATCGACACAGGAAGTTTTACCCAGGTTCGGGCCGCTGATCAGCGTAAAACCCTACTCCTGCTTTGTGTTCTTATTGATGTTCTTAAGCCCAGCCTTCAGGAGCGCTCACAATGAACAGTACGTTCAAAGAGCAGCTACGAATGCAGAATGGGCCAGAAGTTCTCCGCCTCTGTAGCAGTTGCCTTGGGCCTCCTTTTATATGCTCAAAGGGGTCTCCACAGTGGCAAAATGTACATACATTGAGGTGTAAAGTAGCTACAGGGTATCATACCTAACCCCTGAAGGATTAGGACGAGCGCATTTAATGCACCATGAGGTGTCCGTTTAGGTGTCCTCACTTTCTTGGGGATGGAAAAAGGGGCCATCCCATCAGCACCGCTTAAGCTCTCCTCCACTGGCGCGTTGCCACGCATCCAGAGAAGGACCCAGAATGTCAGGTTTTGTTACTGTGCCGAAGCGGTGGCACAGTGGCGGAATCTCGCCAAGCGCCGATCCTTGCCGGGCGCCAGGCCTTGCCGGGCGCCAGGGCTTGCTAGGAACCAAGCCTTGCCGGGCGCCGAGCCTTGCCGGGCTCCACAGGCCATCCCGGCAAGGATCTTGCCGGGGGAGCTGGCCTTCGAATTCCAGCTTTGCTTATCTGCTGATCCTCAGATCTCTGACTTGATGATTTCCTTGATGGCTTGAATCGACCTCGAGCTGTTCCCGGCAAGCCTTGCCGCGAGGATGGCTACAACTGCCCGTGCACAAGTACGGGGTACTAGTGGCCCAATACTTAGTACACCGACATACATATTCCATCCTCGTATCATGTGTTTGCCTTTCATCCGAGTAGTGTTCGTCAGTATCATGCATGAATGAGTTCTGAAGAGCAAATTTTATTCCTTTTTCTTATCGGTTTGACTTCACAATGCAAAATCAATACAGCTGAAGGAAATTAGTACAGCAGTGGATGATGGTGGTCCTTCGGAGCAACTCAAACAGAGGGTCTCTACAGAATCTACTCCGCCATCCTCCCAACAAGATTCGCAAGACAACACAAGGCTGGACAGTCAACGTAGCTGTGTAGATGATGAGCACATCTCCCCTACTCCACCATCACAGGAGCTTGCTCTAACTTGGAACTGTTATATGTGGTTGCGTGTTCCGTATGATGTCTAGTTTGTATTGCTTCTGATTTTGTTGAATTGCATCTGCGTAGCTTACAACTTATACTTGCAACAATCACTTACCCATAAGACACATTTAAATTGGGAATGTGATGTAGGTTGCATCTTGCATTGTCTTCTAGCTTGTACTGCTTCTAATTTCTTGAAATGGCACTTACGACGAGACACTTTTTACCTGATAGAGTGATATTGGTTGCATGTTCATATAGTGCCTAGCATTCATTTCTTCTAATTTTGTTAAAATGCCTTCTGCTTACTACTTTTCATACATATTCCATCCTCCTATCGTACGTGTGAATATGCAATGCTGTCTTTTTTTTGTATATATTCCATCCTCCTATCCTGCACTTGCCTTACATCAAAGTAGTGTTCGTCTGTATCATGCATCAACTAGTTATGCATAGCTAATTTTATTCATCTTCTTGTGGTTTTGACTTCATAAGGCAATATCAGAAAAGAGGAAGGAAAAGAGTAAGTTAGGGGTTGGTGGTGGTCCTCCGGACCGACGCAAACAGAGACTCTCTAGATTTGCCACTGCTACTGCCAATGCAGTTGAAGTCCCAAGTCTACATGATGAGTTCATCTCCCGTACTCCACCATCGCATGTGCTTGCTCTAAGTTGACAGTGTGATAATTGGTTTCATGTTGCATATGTTGTCTAGCCTATATTTCTTCTATTTTGATTAAATTGCACCTGCTGAGTATATACGTTATACATGTGCATATGACATGCCTTTCTGTGTCTAGAATACACTGCATCTATCTATCATACCATGTTCTTACATCAAAGTACTGCTGTTGTGTATCCCGCATCAGTCACTCATGATTGGACGCTTTTAACATGGCAGTTTGATAGTGGTTGCATCTTGCATTGATTTCTAGGTTGTACTGCTTCTAATTTTTCGAAATGCCACTTATGAAAAGACACTTTTAACTTGGCAGAGTGATATTGGTTGCATCTTTCATATGGTGTCTAGCTTGCATTACTTCTATTTTCTTGAGAATCCTTCTGCTTAGTTTACACATTGTAGCTGTGAATATGTCACGCCTTCCTGTTTTTCTTACATATTCCATCCTCATATGGTTGTCTTACATCAAAGTATTGCTTGTCTGTATCATGCATCAATGAGTTCTGAAGAGCGATTTTATACTTTTGTGTTGTGGGTACGGCTTGACATGGCAAAGTCAAAAAAGAGCAAGGAAAAGAATATAGTAGGGAATGGTGTTACTCGTCAGGTGCAACGGAAAAGGATCTGCCCTCGAGATTCTGCTGGTACTTATAGTGCAGTAGAAGGTCCAAGTCCACCGGCTAAATCTACAAACACAGTATCACCTGCTCCACCAACTACAACATCCGCTTCAACTGTACCAGCATCTCAACGAGTTACTCGTTCGTTTGCTCTGCAACTGGCCAGTTCCCAAGCTGCCTTCACACCTAATACTACTTCCGAAGCACTGCTGACACAACAGGACTTGGCAAGATCAGATGAACCTCATGAGCATCAACACCAAGACGGTACCTGACCGAGTCAAGTTGCTGTTGCATGCTCCTTCATATGTACTCTCACAGTTTGATGTGCACTAACACTTTCCATATTCGTTGCTGAACTAGCACCACGACGCAAGCAGAAACAGACATCAGGGATAATGCTTGATAGATTAACAAAATCTAAAGGAGGAAGAATGGAGATCCATTTTGAGGCAGGTTTAAAAAGGCCACGTGATGCTACAGAGTCAGCCAAGTTAGTATCAGAGGCCGCCGTTGCCGTTAGGTGTCATGCACGTATCCTCCCAACGTGGATCCAGTACAGGAATGAGAAAGACGATACCGAGGTTAACACCTTCCTTGACCATTTATCCGTAAGTAATGTTATTCATTGCAATTTGTAATATTTTCTTGCTCTGTCCCATACTTTCTAGCTTCCTCCTAATAAGACTCACATTCTTTTTTCAACAGATGAGGTTCAAGTTGGATCCGAAAGATGATGCAACTAAACAAGCATGCACTCATGTTTTTCAGTCTGCTCTGCGACAGTATCGGTATCACCTTAGAAAAACTCACTTTGAAGGCAAGGCTAACAATGAAATCGCCCAAACATCTCCACTGGAATATATTACAGATGAAGACTGGATAGCCCTTGTTAAACACTGGTCTGATCCAAAGTATCAGGTAGGGTATATGTATTTGATCAGATCACATATTGAACTTGTATTTACGTATGTGCCTTACAAGTGTATCTTCTTCTAGGCTAACTGTTTGAAGAACAAGACCAACCGTTCTAAAGTGAAATTCCAACAGACAACAGGATCTCGTAGCTATATTGCACACTACGAGGCTCTTGTAAATAGCTGCTACTTCCTTCTTTTTCCTGTGCCATATTATCATATCTATATTGACTTGTTCCAAATACAGAGGAAAGCCCGTGCGGACCGAAAAGAACCTGAACTGAATGCAGTGTAAATCTTCAAGGATTGCCGCACCAGCAAGATGAAGGGCATGAGCACACCAGTTCAAGCCGCTGTTGTAAGTCCTTACTCGTCCTGCCTTTGAACTGCTTGTTACTGTGACGTGTTCATTTAACTGCTTGGTTTGCAGCCAATGTCAGTTACTCTGTTCACTTTTATACACAGTTGTCTTAACGTATCATTTCACCTTACACAGTTTAAAAGAGATGAAGGATATTCTTTTGGTCTTGATCTGTAATCTAGTTGTGATGTTCACGTGCCCACACAATGATACAATAGCCTGTTTGTTTTATATCTGTTTGCCCATGATATGAATGATGTCATACTATGTTCATCCTACTTTAAACCATGTCTCTTTATCCTTACATGTCAAAGAATATGAGGAAATAGACAATACAGTAGGCATGCTACATGGACATATGTTCCGAAAGTGATTTTATTATGTAGTTGGCACTACAATACATGCTAATGTATTACAGTAGTTCACCAAAATAAGTTATGTATAAACGTGAAACCTACTTTGTTTGTTTTTGTCTCATTAGTAACTTATTTGGTACACTAATCTACAAGTTCAAACTTTCAGCAAGCTATGGAACAAATGATTGAACAACCACAACAACCTGAAGGTGACGAGGCTACCACAGGCACAATGTCACCTCTTACTGCAGTGCGTCAATATCTCTCCACTAACAGTGCAAAAAGCACCTTCCTGCATAATTCTGGGTTGGTTGTCAAGGTAACCTCAACCAAATTGCCCACTGAACAAAATCTTCCAGCTAGACAGAGTGATATATCTGTGCTCCAGACACAAGTCCAATCCCTAATGGACGTCGTTTCAGAAACAAGAATAGTGGTTGACAAATGTCGTCAATATATGAATGGTTTTGAAACCAGACTATCAGACATTTGCTTCGTTGTTCAAGAGCAATGGCGGAAAAAAGGGGATGATCATGCTGCTCCATCAGATTCTACAGCCTGAAACATTAGCACTCAGGTCAAATGATCTGTGCTTCTATACATCTGATGGTGCTTTTACTTGCAAGGACTGTAATCTTTATGCCAACAGGACTTTTGTTGTACGGCTAGAATTTATTTTGTTGTGATACAGCATTTACCATGCTGCCAAAGGCTGTAGAAATTACGACGCTATTTTTGTATAGTTTAGGTTTATCTTAGTAATGTATTCGGCCGAAAGCTTCGTAGGAGCCCAACGTGCCAACATTCGTTAGGCCCATTCCAATTGGGCTAAAAACAATTATGGGCTGTAATTTGCATGTAGCCCACTAAAAATATCTGGGCCTAAATCAGCATAAGCTTTCATATTTTTTGTAGGCCTGTGCACCTAGAGGGCCTTTAACAGGCCTAAACATAATTTGGGCCCTCGGTAACAATAGGCCGTTAACATGTGTAAATATCTTGAGCCCATAAATAACATGGGCCTTTAATAGTCCGAAAGTGAGATTGGGCCCTGATTGTGCCAAATAACCCATAAGTCATTAGCAGGCCGAAATGTATCTCAGCTCATGGTGGCCCGTTTACAATGCGGATCGTTCACAGGCCGAAATTCAGACGGGTCGTAAATGCGCCGACCTACTACACGGGCCTTTAACAGGCCGGAAGTTTGGTCGGGCTTGATTAGTATCAGTTTTATATGGGTCGTTAATAGGCCCGATGTGACATTGGGCCACATATGGCCCATGGATTTCATCCGACGTTAACAGGCCGAAAATCACAACAGGCTGGAAGTGGCCCAAATCTACAGTGGGCCTCTAACAGGCCGAATGTCAGACATGGCCGAATATGACCCAAATCCTTCACGGTCGTTTATGGGCCGAAAGTTTCAAGGGCCAAAAAATGGGCCCAAATGAAGCAGGACCTTTAACAGGCCAGAAACACACCGGGCCATAATTCGGCCCAAATACTTAGCAGACTGTTAACGGGCCATAAGTGACCATGGGCCACGATGATGACAAGTTTAGAATGGGCCATTGACGGGCCAATTTGACAATAGATGTACGGGCCTTAACTGCGAATGGGCCGTCTGCAAGCAGGCCGTTAATGGGCCAACCCACTAATTTTGACTGGGCCAGCCTTTTTAACCTAAATGGGCCGCTGTTGGGCCTTGCCACATGTCGACGTATCATAGGCGCCTCCTGTCCATTGGGCGGTTGACACCTGTCCTTTTCGGGTGCTGACACGTGGTTGCTATAGCCAATGATAATTTTACATGTGGAAAATCCCCATTGGTCGGGGTTGTTAATGGGTTATCGGATCCAAACCGGAACCCGATAGCTTAACGATGACCCGTTACGGTGGATGCCATGTGTCGGTCACCCTTGACGAAAGCACTTCTATGACGTGTGATTTATCGTCATGGAAGTGGACACTTCCGTGATGATAATTTTGGTAGTGTCATGGAACACTTCTACGACAGCACAGGTATGACTATCTTGATTCTGTCATAAAATCGTCATGGATGTACATACATGACAGAAAACATGACCTATTGTGACAAACACGTATCATCACGGAAGTGTATTTTTTTGTAGTGTAAGTGCTAATGCTTTGGTCCAGTTCTCTATTAAAAGGAGGCCTTAATATCCCTTAGTTTCCATTAGGACCCCGCTGCCATGGGAGGGTAGGACAAAAGATGTCATGCAAGTTCTTTTCCATAAGCACGTATGACTATATTCGGAATACATGCCTACATTATGTTGATGAATTGGAGCTAGTTCTGTGTCACCCTATGTTATAACTGTTGCATGATGAATGCCATCCGACATAATTATCCATCATTGATCCATTGCCTATGAGTTCGTTTCATATTGATCTTTGCTAAGTTACTTTTCCGTTGCTACTGTTACGATTGCTACAAAACTGCTACTGTTACTTTTCCCACCGTTACCGTTATTTCCATACTACTTTGCTACTAAATATTTTGCTGCAGATATTAAGTCTTTTAGGTGTGGTTGAATTGACAACTCAGCTGCTAATACTTGAGAATATTCTTTGGCTTCCCTTGTGTCGAATCAATAAATTTGGGTTGAATACTCTACCCTCGAAAACTGTTGCGATCCCCTATACTTGTGGGTTATGAAGACCTTTTTCTGGCGCCGTTGTCGGGGAGCATAACTCTATTCTCTGAGTCACTTGGGATTTATATCTGTTGATCACTATGAAGAATTTGAAAGATACTAAAACCAAGATCTATCCCTCAACTACGAGGGGAGGTAAGGAACTGCCATCTAGCTCTGCACTTGATTCACCTTCTGTTTTGAGTAAGCTTGCGACACCTACACCTGCTATTGATTCCGATATGTCACATGTTATTGATGATGCCACTTCTACTATGAATGATGCTTATGATGATACTACTTCTTTGCTTGATGATACTGTGCCACTAGGTGAATTTCTTGATGAACAACTTGGTAGGGTTAGAGAGAATGAAATTACTGAAACTGATGATATTATTGAAACTGAAGATTATGATTCTCCCCCTAGATATGAATTGCCTGTTGTACCTAAGGGTTATATTATGGATGAAGAAACTGCTAGAGACTTTTTTGCTTGCAATGATAGAGATGATCTTAAGAAACTATTAGCTAAGCTGAAAGAAAAATCTTTGAATGCTAGAATGCAATATGATCGTAAGTTTGCTACTTCTCCTATCTTTGTTACTGATAAGGATTATGAATTCTCTGTCGATCCTGAGTTAATTACTTTGGTTGAATCTGATCCTTTCTATGGTTATGAATCTGAAACTGTTGTGGCACATCTTACTAAATTGAATGATATAGCCATCCTATTTGCTCATGAGGAAAAAATTTGCTATTACTATATTCTTAAATTGTTTCCTTTCTCGTTAAAGGCTGATGCTAAACTATGGTATAATTCTATTGCTCCTGGTTGTGTGCGTAGTCCCCAGGATATGATTTACTACTTCTCTGAAAAATATTTCCCTGCTCATAAGAAACAAGCTGCCTTAAAGGAAATATTTAACTTTGTGCAAATTGAAGAAGAGAGTCTCCCACAAGCTTGGGGGAGGCTTCTCCAATTACTTAATGCTTTGCCTGATCATCCTCTCAAGAAAAATGAAATACTTGAGAACTTTTATAATGGACTAACCGATGCTTCTAGGGACCACCTAGATAGTTGTGCTGGTTGTGTTTTCAGGGAACGAACTGTTGAGCAAGCTGAATTGCTATTGAATAATATATTGAGTAATGATAATGATTGGACACTTCCTGAACCAACTCCTAAGCCAACTCCAAAGAAAAGAGGTATTCTATTTCTCAGTCCTGACGATATGCAAGCGGCAAAGAAATCTATGAAACAAAAAGGTATTAAAGCTGAAGATGTTAAGAATTTACTGCCTATTGAAGAAATACATGGTCTTGATAACCCGACACAGGTAGTAGAGGTAAACTCTCTCTATAGATTTGATGAAGGTGATATTCCTCATAATAAGTCTGCTAGTCAATGCTTGGATGAGTTTGATAATTTTATTGTTAAACAAGATAACTTCAATGCTTATGTTAGTAGACAATTGAAACGTAATGCTCACATGCTTGACTGCTTGGGTGATTATATGAGTAGAACTGTTAATGATCTTAAGCTTATTAGTAAGCATGCTTCCATGGTTACAACTCAAGTAGAACAAGTACTTAAGGCACAAGATGATTTGCTTAATGAGTTGAATAGTAAGAATAATGACAATGTTGTTAGGGTTATGACTAGAGGTGGTAAAATGACCCAGGAACCTTTGTATCCTGAGGGCCATCCTAAGAGAGTTGAGCAAGATTCTCAGAGAACTAATACTGATGCACCTAGTCCAAGTAATAAAAAGAAAAAGAAAACTGATAGGACTTTGCATGCTTCTAGTGAACCTGTTATAGATACACCTGAGAATCCCAATGATATTTCTATTTATGATGCTGAGACACAATCTGGTGATGAACATGAACCTAGTGATAATGTTAATGATGATTTTCTTGTTGATGCTCAACCTATTAATGATAATGATGTAGAGATTGAACCTGATGTTGATCTTGATAACCCACAATCAAAGAATCAACGTTATGATAAGAGAGACTTCGTTGATAGGAAACATGGTAAAGAAAGAGAACCATGGGTTCAGAAACCCATGCCCTTTCCTCCTAAACAATCCAAGAAAAAGGATGATGAGGATTTTGAGCGCTTTACTGAAATGATTAGACCTATCTTTTTGCGTATGCGTTTGACTGATATGCTGAAAATGTCTCCTTATGCTAAGTATATGAAAGACATTGTTACAAATAAAAGAAAGATACCGGAAGCTGAAATTTCCACCATGCTTGCTAATTATACTTTTAAGGGTGGAATACCAAAGAAACTAGGAGATCCAGGAGTACCAACTATACCATGCTCCATTAAAAGAAACTATGTTAAAACTGCTTTATGTGATCTTGGAGCCGGTGTTAGTGTTATGCCTTTCTCTTTATATCGTAGACTTGAATTGAATAAGTTGACAACTACTGAAATTTCTTTACAAATGGTTGATAAATCAACTGCTATACCCATCAATTCTATTGGAAAAATTTCAACTATTACTTTTGGAGGTTTTGAATTCCCTCTTCCTACTGTCAAAAAGAAATATGATATTCTTATTGTTGGGGACATGCATATCCCCGTTGAGGTAACTTGTGTTATTCCAAAATTCTCCGGTTTCATGTCATTCGGAAGAAGTTTGTTAATAAGACTTGATCAACCTTGTTAATGGATTCCTTTTGATGGGCATGAGATGGATGAATTTAGAAATCACAACTCTCTGTACCCACTTTTTACTTTCTGTTATTTAGAATAAATAAAGCAAAAATAGTATTATTTGTCTGTTTTCTGAATTATCCGTGCAATAAAAATGTCTCAAAAATAAAAGTTCTCCAAATGCCCTAAAATCTAGTATGATTTTTATAGAATATTTTAGAATTTCTGGCACTGAACATGCACCAGGGGGATGCACCAGTGGACCACAAGGGTGGAGGGCGCGCCCTACCCCCCTGGGTGTGCCCCCTGCCTTGTGGGTCCCACGTAGGCCCCCCTCACTTACTCCAGCACCCATCCACTTCGTCTTCCTCCAGAAAAAATCATCCCGTAGCTCAAACCCATGTTCTTTCTCATCTTGCTGCCATTTTCGATCTCCTTGTGCAAAGCTCCATTTGCAAAACTGTTTTGGGGGATTGTTCTTCGGTATGTGACTCCTCATGTCAAATTTATATGGTCCAAAGTAGTTTTGATGCATGATATAGCCTCTAGCACTTGTAGGAGTAGTTGCTATCAATTTTGCTGAGTTTGGTTCACTTTTATTTTGAGTCACTAAAAATTTCAGAAATTTTTCAGAGGAAGAAAAATGTCTAGGAAAATGTACCAAGGTGGTTCTTTGAGGAAGCAAGCATCGAGACTCGCGATACGTGAGCCAGATCTTGAACCACCAAGGGAAGCTCAAGTGACGCCTTGTGAATGGCCGTCGGATGAATTCATGGTTCATGCAGGTTTCAAGGATGAGTTTGATGCATACGTACAAAATGCCGGCCTTGAGGACTTCGTGTCAGATAAGTGCCAACAATACTATCACCTCACCGATTCATTTGTGCGGAGGTTTGAATTTTCATCTAAGCGCAATACCCATACTGTTTTATTTGATCTTTATGATGAATCATATACCATGGACCTTGAGGATTTTAATACTGCTTGCAAAATCCCACAATGGGGCCTTCATAGTGAGCCTCACAAAGCTGGATACAATGATTTCCTTGCTAGCATCACTGTGGGAGAAACTAGAAATACCACACAAGCTACCATAGGGAGCATTCACTTTCCTGCCATACATTATTTTGCTCTCTTTATAGGTAGATGCATTAATGGTAAGCATGAGCATTGCCACCTTTGCGTTCCAGATCTTAGTGTCCTCAAGTGTGCGGTGTTAGGTGATAAGCGATATAACTTGGGGGCTATTATTGCGAGGAGGTAACACCTTAATGCTAAAGATGGAGATTTATTTGGTGGGATTTATGCAACTCATTTAGCTAATTATCTTGGTATACCCATAAGAGGGAATGACATTGAGTTGCCACCTACTTTTCTAGATTATAATGCTATGGTACGTTACCTGTTTCTTGAGAGGAACGAACAGTCCCTCCAGTACCGACTAATCTTTGACAGATGGCGTGCTGTCCATATTACCCTTCCTGCTCCTGCCTTCTTTAACTTTTAGGTAAATGGGAGATATTTTATAACTAGAGAGGAGGCGAACGAGTATGAGAGAGCAGCGGAGGCCGCTCGCCTCCATGAAGCAGCTCGCCAAGCGGTAGCTGCCGCAGCACAATACAAACCCAACTATGATTTCAGAAACAATCCGGGCCAGTCGTGGCCCTAGACCAACTTAGGCCAAAAGCCTAAGCTTGGGGGAGTACGTATTTCTCACCAACATTACATTCATGTTCACACACTCATTCCAGTTGTCGGTGTTTATACTTTTTCATTGTATTATCCATGCTAGTTTATTTTCTTTTTTTCCCGCTTTCTTCTTGTGTGTTTGAAAAGCTTTGAGAAAAACCAAAAAAATTTAGTTGTAGCTTCTGTTTATTTTACTTTCCATGTTCACTTAGTAGTAGTATAAAAGAAAACCCAAAAAGATTTCTCATTCTTCTTTTGCTTGTTGGGAGCTTTCCCGTGTAAATAGTTTTTCTCGTTCTTGTTTTACCTTCTTCAGAAAAACAAAAACTCCAAAAACATTTCAGTGTGTTTCTTTGAAATTCGGTTTCTTTTCTTTGGGGGTCAAGAGGAGAAGACCACGATGAAAATGTTGAGTGGCTCTCATATCCATTATTGTTGATCTAACAGAAAGCCCATATTACCTTGTCCTCTCCTTTGAATAAATGTTTGCAGATTCCAGCTTAGTCCAATGCACGTGCACTATTATTATTATCCACACTATTCGGTCGTGCAAGTGAAAGGCAATAATGACGATATATGATGAAATGATTGAGATGAGGAAAAGCTGGTATGAACTCGACCTATCTTGTTTTTGTAAATATGATTAGTTCATTGCTCTTGATTCAGCCTATTATGAATGAAACATGTTTGCAATGACAATTAGATATTATAGTTATTCATGCCATGCTTAATTAGCTAGGAGTTTATAATGGTTTACCTTGCGTGCCAACATGCTTTTAAAATGGTTGTGATGTAGTATGATAGGATGGTATCCTCCTTTGACTGATTCGAGTGACTTGACTTGGCATATGTTCACACATGTAGTTGAAACAAAATCAACATAGCCTCCACGATATTTATGTTCATGGTGATTTATATTCTACTCATGCTTGAACTCAATGTTGGTTACTCTCAATGCATGTTTATGACTGTTGTCGCTCTCTAGTTGGTCACTCCCCAGTCTTTTTCTAGCCTTCACTTGTACTAAGCGGGAATACTGCTTGTGCATCCACTTCCATAAACCCAAAGTTGTTCCATATGAGTCCACCGTACCTACCTATATGCGGTATTTACATGCCGTTCCAAGTAAACTTGCATGTGCCAAACTCTAAACCTTCAAATGATAATCTGTTTTGTATGCCCGAATCACTCATGCGGCGACTGGGGGCTGTCAGTATCTTCCATGCTAGGTGGGTTATTCTCACGATGAGTGGACTGCGCTCATCATTCACGAGAGAATGGCTGGTAACCGGGATGCCTAGTCCCATGCTCAAATCATATCAAAATATAACTTGAAACAAAACTCCCCCAGGATTTTTATTAGTTGGACGGTCACTAATACAGCGAGGTGCTATACAAACGGTTTTTAACCCCTTTCTGCGACGGTGTTCGGAACTGTCGCCAAGTGAGTGACTGCGATAGGGGGGTCCTTCCCACATGACCTAGAAATCGTCGGGGATAGGGAGCCTCGATGCATGTACAGTACTCCCTACTCGTTTGTGCTCGCATTGCCATCGCAGTCGGTATTCTGTGGTGCTTCATTTACGATGCGCGACCCATCACAAATAGTTCACGATTGTAGAAGTAGACAATCACACACATTTACTTTTCCTCGACTGTGTGCGATTCTATGTAAGAGCGCACACAGTTGTCACTATAAAACTGTATGCGAAGCTTGAATACATCCCACACGATTCATCCGTCGTACCCGCATCGGATGATCGACCTATCGCACACGTTTTTCTATGGCCAAACATTTGCGATGCGCACAACATCACAAACAGTCCATAATTTCGAAGCGTGTGTGATAAGGTGACTATCGCAAACATTTAATAAGAAAGAACTGTGTGCGATGCTATTGTTAATCGCACACGTTTTTTCTTGGCTGATCATGTGTGCAGTGGAGATTGATCGCACACATAGTGGATCCTAGAAACGTGTCTCATCTCCACGTCAATCGCAGACGTTTTGCTTTCGCAAACCGTGTGCAGTGTAATCTCTAATTAATCCCTAATTTAAAATCACATGTTTTGAATTTGAAAGTAGGCAATCACTTATTTCATATCCAACCATGTTTATTACAAATATAGGTTCAACCACGAATGCATAATTCGATGCACAGGTACATATACTGAAGAACTACAGAAGCACCAAGTAAAGAATGATGAACCACAGTTGTACTAAAGACTGTAAAGAGAGAGGCGAAAGACATTCTAATTGCTGGAGAAGGTGAAGCGGAATGCCCATATTGTGCCCTCCTCCATGTGTAATGCGCGCACGACTCTAGGCCAACCCCTTGTGATGGCTGCCCGTCCATCCTTCACTGTCTTCATTACGACTTCTCGATGCTCATTGTAGTCTAGATGAAATACTTTAACCTTCATTGCGTGTCCACCAATCATGTACTTTGCGAGGTAATCTTGAGTGAACTGCTTCGGGAACCATTGGGAATGAAAAAGATTCAGACATTGTTGTCTAACAACTCATTATGGGCAGTAAAAAGAGAAGGCTGCAGAGTTTGTAGTTACCATCCTACAGCTCACTGTTGTGTTGGATAGAGCATAAACAAATAATTTGCTTGCCACCATTCATATCTTTTTGCAAATAATCCTTATCAGTTTCCTCACTTGATGCTTGTTCATGAATATCTCATTGCCCCATACGCAAAAAGGGTCGATGCGTGGATCCTTGCCAAGGGCATATGTACCTACAAGCAACAAGTCAATATTAGAAGCTAACAAGTGTCCAGGCCTGGATCGCACTACATTATGGAACGACAGGGGGAGTACAAGGCAATGTTATCGACAATAGGCTTAACAGCCATCAAATATTGCAATTCAAACTGGTATTGTTGAAAATGAATAGAACGTAGGTAATGCTTAAACATCACACTGGATAAATGTGTAAAACTGAAATAAAGGGCATGTGTTAACTACACCAGGCATAACTGGAACCAAATATAGCCGTTCAAACTAGTATTGATGCAGTCGAGCGGCATAGTTCTGACTTGCACATAATGAACATCACATTGTGAATGACTGAAATAAACAAGGCATAAATGATCAGTATAACAACCAAATATAGCCATTGAAAATTGGACAGAGTCTCACTGCAACCAACCTAACAAGCAAATACAGATAAATAGGGCATATGCTTGAAAACTGGACAAATGCTCACTGCAACCAACCTAACAAGCAAATACAGATAAACAAGGCATCTACTTGAAAACTGGACAAATGCTCACTGCAACCAACCTAACAACCAAATACAGATAAACAAGGCATCTGCTTGATAACTGGACAAATGCTCACTGCAACCAACCTAAGAACAAAATACATATAAACAAGGCATCTGCTCAATAACTGGAAAAATGCTCACTGCAACCAACCTAACAACCAAATACAGATAAACAAGGCATCTACTCACTATAAACAACCAAATATAGCCATTCGTGAAACTGAAGTGGACAATTCATACTTAAACATCACATAGCCCTATTGAACAATACATCTTTGCATAACTGAAATAATTAAACACGGCACAGTTAAAGCACCGCACGGCAAATGCTACTACAACAAAGGGTATGGGTTGGCAAGCTAGAAAAGGTAAGATTTGCTAATAGGATGTTGCCTCACATGTCATGGACGGGATCCTTCCAGTTGGAAGAGCACAGACCCATGGTGCGCTCTCTGATGTCACAGAAGGGCTATTTCACCTTGGAAGAACCTTTGTGGGTGCCCTCCTCGTGGTCGTGGTCATGGTCGATGAGATCTGACTTGGCAATTGAGGATCCCAAGCTGCCGTCGTAGAACGTGTCCTTTAGAAATGAGAAAATGGGCTCGATGGCGTACAAGGATCGCAAATCCTTGACCGCTTGGCGGAGGAGATCAGCGGCATGGCCGTCAAAGAGATCGACGGCGGTTGAACCAGAGGGGTTGGGGATGGACCACTTAACCTGTGACATGGCCCGCGTGAAGCCGTCGCTGTTGACGAGCTTGATGTCGTAGTCAGCTTTCCCGAGATATAGTAATACGCTAGCCCGCTGACATGAAGCCTTCGGCATGGCAACGTAGTCAACGTCTTCGCCAGCTTCCGCAGCGACGTGGTGCTCTGGGATCGACAGGTCGGGGCGAACGGCGGCCACCTCGCCAACGTCCGCCGGAGAGGCCATGATAAACCTCTTCTTGGCCGAATGCTCGTCGGGCTCCCCGAGATACGTGGTCGAGCTTAGGCTGCGACATTCTGGAGCAGGGGATGTGGATCTGGCGGGGAGGGACACCGCAGGCCTCATCTAAAAACTCAGGGGAGTGGGGCGATGGTATGGGAATCGCTGGGTAACCTGAACTTTATTATCTAAGCTAGGAGGAACGGGCAGACCAGCAGGGGTTGGCGGCGGCGCCGGCGACGCTGGCGGTGGCCGCGAGCTAGGGTTCGAGAGGGGAGGGGGCCGGGTGGGGGAACTGTGGAGGAGGGGGGTTTGAGGATATGCCATGGCTACTGAAAATTTTAGTAATGGTGGGTGGAGATGGTGGTGGACGAGGGATGGCGACGGTTCAAATGCCTCGGCTACTGCAATTTTACAATAAGGTCGGTGCTAGAGGAGTGTGGGTGACGGTTGAAGTACGGCGGCTATACTAAAATTTGGGTAAAGGAATTGATGCGGGGCGGGAGTGCCCAAGATCACGCACGGTCCAATAAAAATATGTGTGCATGATAATAAGGAAAAGTGGCGGAACCGCCAATTTTTGCAATGCTCAAGGCGGGTAGTTTGTTTTTATATTTCTAGCTAGCTGGTCTATCGCACACGGTTCGTCCTAATTTCTAAATAAACTACCCGCCTTTAGCTTGCGCAGGTGGTGATTTTACAGCGCACTTGCATCGCACATGGTTAAGCCAGTACCTCCACCCTTTGCTTGCGTTTGCGCAGTCGTGGTGATTTTACAGCGCACTTGCATCGCACACGGTTGAGTCAGTACCTCCACCTTTGCTCGTGCTTGCGCAGTCGTGGTGATTCACAGCGCACTTGCATCACACACGGTTAATACATTATACCCGTGTCCGTTGAGCGTCATCAGAGTCTTTGCAGCAAAAAAATGTTAGAGAGGGTCAGAAGACAGCCACACCAGCATGTGGCCCAAATATATATGCGTCAAAAGGGTGGTCTATGATGTTCAAAATTCCAATGCACAACTTTTACCGTGCGGGCCCATGGTTGGGCGCGTCGTCGAAGATCAATGAGAGGGGCCAGAAGTCAAGAACCACCTGGAAGTGGCCAAATATATGTAGGAATATTGGGTGTGATGTTTAAAACTTTAAATACACAATGCACAACTTTGGTGGCACCTGCCTCGCAAACCCGAAAGCACCCTTGGATATATCTATAATGACATAATGTCATAGCTAGCTTGGGTGCTTGACCCACCACCTCCCACTTCGTGTCAGTGGGGCGGATGCACGTAATGATACTTTGGTCATACATGCATGTCTCCATGACCTACCATAAGACGGACCAGTGAATCTATCGTTTGGTCAAATGACAATTGTTGTTGTCGATAAACCGCTTGGGCCAATAGATTGAACCATCATAAAAATTGCACGAGAGGGACCACAAAACCAGCACCTCTTGCATGCGGCCCAAAATGATGTACGTTGGAAGGGGTGATGTGTGTTTTCAATATAGAATAATGTACAATTTAGATGTGGTGCCTACCTCTCGATATAGACAACAACCATGAAGGATAGGTAATTAAGGACGAGATACGCAGGGTACGATGTAGGTCGAACCCAGCAATCCGAGCATGTGGGAGGGAATCCTGACAACGCATGAGCTCGAGCTTTGGTTGAACAACATGTGACGGTGACCGGCCCTAACACGAACTAGGAGGAATCCATTCATGGCCAACACATACCCCTCATTATCGGTCAAAGGGATAATATATATACACTCGGGGAGCCCACAGATCTGCGTGTCGTGACAAAAAACCGCACAAGGGAGACGTGGTCGATCAGAAGACCTCGTATACACTGCATGCGGCCCGAAAATATGTATGGGTATGGTGGTGTGTGATGTGTTTAAATCCCGAATGCACAACTTCGATGGGCCACCAACTACATTACAAACCGAACACCGTACCCAACCCCAAGCCTGGTTCAATACGTACGATGTCGGTTTCCCAACTTTGAGGCGGCGACTGGGGGGGGGGGGGATCGTCCAACACATGCGCTCAAACTTTATTTGGTCTAACATGGCACACATAGCAATAGGAAACCATCATGGTCAAACCCTTCTCGTTGTTGGGTCAAAGGGATAGATTGTGTTGGCCCCCCTCATTATCGGTAAAGGACAATATATATACCTCGGGGAGCCCACAGATATGTGCAGCGTCTATAAACCACACAAGGGAGACATGCTCGATCAGAACACCCTACTACCTATACCCTGCATGAGACCTGAAAAAGGTTTATATAATCGCCATGACTGGTCACTATAGAGTCAATCATTCTTTAATTTTTTAGAGCAAAAAATAACCAATAAAAACATAGTCTACAAATTAGCAAAACAAGGATCCCAAGGTTTATATAATCACCATGACAGGTCACTATAGAGATATTTATCTCTTTATCTCTATAATGATCGTGTCATAGCATTTAAATGAAGCTTGAGATATGCAACTTCCCACCGGGTCACCCATCCTTGGACTACTCCAGCCTGAGCACGCTTAACTTCTGTGTTCTATTCGACTAGGCTAGCCGATGGGAAGCCGCACCTTGCTGATAGGAATTGCCTCCTTGCCTTTAAGGCGTTTCACGCTGGTCACCCTATGGGACCTACTCCCTCCTATCACACATATTTGTGCTTTTAGAAACTGTGTGCGATATTTACATGGCCGGTGTGTCGCCGCCTAGCCTTCAATGAGCACTGACACTGGTAGCGGGAAAACTATGGGAGAAGAGGCGGGAAACCGATGAGAGGAGTGGCGGGAAACGGTAGCCTGTTTGGATATATAACAACATTAATATAGAAAAGTTAGTAGAGAAGGAAGCGTGAGCTAGCACGATGCATGCGCACACTGCTTACCCATGTACTGCATGTGCTGTCGAAAGGGCTGAGGATTGCCGTTCGATCTGGGAGAATCCAACGGTGCAGACGTATGATCCGTGGGGTTTGGGTTCTGGCCAATCAGAACGCATGACTCAGATCGCGCGCACAGCAGGGGGGAGGGGGGCATCGGCCACGGTTTGGCAGGCACACGACTTTCGTGAGTGAACCGTGTGCTATTTGAAAACATTTCGTGAGAAGAATCTCGGTTTTTAAATCCCCGTAAATCCAAAACTCACCCGAAAATCGTGAAACTTGGCATGGTGTCACGACATGGCACATATATGTCGAGGAATTTTTTTCGTCCATTTTGGCTCAAGTTTTATTACAAGCCTCTTACAAACTGGAGCTTCTCTCAAAGAAGCCTCGTGGTTCCGATAGGGAAACGTGTCCTCCTTGTGGGCGAAACGATAATCACTGCCTCTTTTCGCCTTGTATTTTCTTCTACGGGCAACATGGAACGACAGGATATCCGTGCTGAAACTTAAACTTATTCAGGGTTTGTTTGGCCTTTTTATACACTAATTGAGTTTTGTAGGCATTTAATGTCCATAATTCAAATCTGAACTTCAAATACATGCTCCAGTTCACCAAAATGGCTAGAAAAATTACAACCGTAATTTGGAATGGGAATGGGAAAGAAATAAAACCGTACCGGCATCCTGGCTGGTCCTCAAACATTTGGAATATCGGTTTTTTCATCCCCGTAAATCCTAAACTCACCAGAAAGTCATGAAAGTTGGCATGGTGTCACGTCATGGCACATATATGTTGTGGTAAAAACATTGTCCAATTTGGGCCAAGCTTTATTACAAACCTCTTACAAACCGGAGCTTCTCTCAAAGAAGCCTCGTGGTTCTGATAGGGAAACGTGTTCCCCTTGTGGGCGAAACGTAATCACTGCCTCTTTTCGTCTTGTATTTTCTTCTACGGGCAACATGGAACGACAGCATATCCGTGCTAAAATTTAAACTTATTCAGGGTTCGTTTGGCCTTTTTATACAATAATTGAGTTTCGTAGGCATTTAATGTCCATAATTCAAATCTGAACTTCAAATACATGCTCCAGTTCACCAAAATGGCTAGAAAAATTATACATGTGTCCTTGGGTGCATGTTTAGGTCCCATGCCAGGAATGGGAACGAATTACAACCGTACCGGCGTCCTGGCTCGTCCTCAAACATTTGGAATCTCAGTTTTTAAATCCCCGTAAATCCTAAATTCACCAGAAAGTCATGAAAGTTGGCATGGTGTCACGTCATGGCACATATATGTCGTGGTACCAATTTGGGCCAAGCTTTATTACAAACCTCTTACAAACCGGAGCTTCTCTCAAAGAAGCCTTGTGGTTCCAATAGGGAAACGCATTCCCCTTGTGGGCGAAACGTAATCACTGCCTCTTTTTGCCTTGTATTTTTTTCTACGGGCAACATGGAACGACAGGATATCCGTGCTGAAATTTAAACTTATTCAGGGTTCGTTTGGCCTTTTTATACACTAATTGAGTTTCCTAGGCATTTAATGTCCATAATTCAAATCTGAACTATAAATACATTCTCCAGTTCACCAAAATGGCTAAAAAAATTATACATGTGTCCTTGGGTGCATGTTTAGGTCCCATGCCAGGAATGGGAAGGAATTACAACCGTACCGGCATCCTGGCTCGTCCTCAAACATTTGGAATCTCGGTTTTTAAATCCCCATAAATCCAAAACTCACCAGAAAGTCATCAAAGGTGGCATGGTGTCACGTCATGGCACATATATGTCGTGGTAAAAACATTGCCAATTTGGGCCAAGCTTTATTACAAACCTCTTACAAACCGGAGCCTATCGCAAGAACCCTCGTGGTTTCGATAGGGAAACGTGTCCCCTTGTGGGCGAAACGATAATCGCTCCCTCTTCTAGCCTTATATTTTCTTCTACACGCAACACGAAACAACGGGATATTCGCGCTGAACTTTGAAATTATTCAGGGTTCGTTTGACCTTTTTTATTCATTAATTGAGTTTTCTAGGCATTTAATGTCCATAATTCAAATACGAACTACAAATACATGCTCCAGTGCACCAAAATGGCTAGAAAAAACGTACATGTGTCCTTGGGGTGCATGTTTAGGTCCCATGGAACGAATGGGAATGAATTCAACCGTCTCGCCATCCTGGCTTGGCCACAAACATTGCGAATCTCGGTTTTTAAATTTCTGTAAATCCAAAACTCACTAGAAAATCATGAAACTTGGCATGGTGTCACTACATGGCACATATAATTGTCCAATTTGGGCGAAGCTATATTACAAGCCTCTTACAAACCGAAGCTTCTCGCAACCCTTGTGGTTCCGGTAGGGAAACATGCCCATCTTGTGGGCGAAACGATAATCGCTGCCTCTTCTCGCCTTGAACTTTGTTTTCTACAGGCAACATAGAATAATAGGAGTGTCGTGCTGAAATTTTAAACTGTTCAGGGTTTGTTTGGCCATTGTATATATTAGTTAATTTTTCTAGGTATTTAATATAGTCCATAATTCAAATTTGAACTACAAGCACATGCTCCAGTGAAGCAAAATGGGTGGGAAATCGTACATGTGTCATTGGGTGCATGTTTAGGTCTCATTTAAGGAATGGGAATGAATTACAAACTTCTCGTCGTCCTGAAACATTGAGAATCTCGATTTTTAAATCCCAGTAAATCGAAAACTCACCCAAAAAACATGAAACTTGGCATGGTTTCATGACATGGCACATATATGCCGTGGTAAAAAACATCCAGTTTGAGACAAGGCGCACACATTAATAGCCAACGAAGTCCTTTTGAAACAAATAGCTGACACGTTAATATCGCAAACGGTTGTATTGTATGAACCGTGTCAAAATTTAACCATACTCGGTGGCGTGTGTGCAGCTGTTTGATTAGACGGGACGAGCGCGAGAAGTCCACCGTGCAGGCTCGACGGGATGCGTGCGAGCAGTCCGCCGCGCGGGCTCAACGGGATGCGTGCATTCTGTCCACCTCGCAGGCTCGACGAGACACGTGCGAGCAGCAAGGGCGCCCATGCTCACCGGGAAGCGAGCTCTTTGACCTCCATCCACCAGCCGCCGCCCACCTTGCTCACAACTTCTCCATTAATGGGTTAATTAAAGCACCTGGACGGAGGGTGTTTGCTTGTAATCCCATGGCAGCATTTGCTTTGTTCGTGTTTTCAACTCGTATTTCGGCCTAATTTAAATTGCCACATAGGGCAACAGATAATACGACGACAAATAAAATGGCAACGGATAATACGATGACAAATTTACAATGGCACAGATAATAGTTGTCTTACATATTCCGGATAATTTAAAATGCCACATGCGGCCAAGCCCGGAAGACACGGGGGCAAGAGAAGAAGGAAATCGCACACAACGATCTGTGTCGCTACTGTCTCTACTCGTCGATGGATCGCCGGGCGACGACATCCTCCAGCTCCTTCTTCAATTCCTCACGGCTTTGCTTGAAAGCAACCATGGATTCCTCCACCTCCTGCTCGTGCTCGATCCGGAGCTTCCTCAAGTCACCCATCAATTCCTCGACGACCGCTGTTAGCGTCATCCCCGAGGCACTGCTCTGCTCATGCAGCATTTTCCAGCCGGCAGCCTCCTCCTCCTTCTCGGCGAGCGCCTTGAGGAGCTTCGCATTGTCACCCATGAGTTGCTCGACAAGGCCGTTCGCCTTGTGAACCGAGGCATCGCTGATCTCGAGCAGCTTCATCAAGCCGTCGACCAGCTCCTGCTGCTTAATGAGGCCAGCGAGAATGTCATCGTCGTCGGCCAAGGACTTCAGCAACGCCAGCTCGTCACGATCGCCGACGCGGCGAGTGCGCTTGTGAGAGCCCTCGCGTGCCCATGAGAGCTCGTTCGAGGGCTTCGCGGTGCGCCGGGACATCTCAGCTGCGGCTGCCACTTCGCGGCGGGACCTCTCTATAACTTCCGCAGCCTTGGTCTTTGCTGCCTGGTTATATGTCCACCCGAAACTCCTCCTATCGGTCATGGCGGAACGACTTGGCAGGAAAGTCCAGTTTTGTGGGTGATGAGGAGAGGAACTGTGAAGTAATTTTTGAGTGGGTAGTTTTTATAGCCCGGTGCTAAGTGTGAACACATATTAGTTTGATAGGTGTGAACAGATTTGCAATTACTTATTGTGTTGTAATCTGCAATGTGACGAGAAACAAAGTCAAAATTTATTGATGGTTCTGGGCCTACAAAGCCCGTTTCTGTTGTTCTGGCTCATCGCAAACAGTTCTTTTCGATCAACCGTATGCCACGCATCAGAAGCTCGAAACATGGGCCCGCGTTCTCGGATGTACGTGTACGTGTCTGCCCACTATCACACACGGTCAAGATATCACCATCGTGTCCTATGGATGCGCCGTCGCGTCTCCCACGGGGTGCCAAAAGGTTGACCACGTGGTTGCTCGCCGTTGAGGCGGCCGCGGCGCGCTCTGCTCGTGTCCGTCCGCGCGTTTTGCTCGCCATCGAGGCGGCCGTGGCGCACTCCGCTCTGGCGTCCCTGCGCGTGCTCTGCTTGCCGTTGAGGCAAATTTACAATGGCAATGGTTAATAATTGTCTTACATATTCAGGATAATTTAAAATGCCACATGCGGCAAGGCCCAAAACACTCACGACCTACATATGCATACAATTATAATAAAATATAGGCTAAAAGGCTGAGCCGGCGGCCTTCCGACGACGATCTTCTCGGACTCCATGATCAGCATAGCACCCTTGCGGCCGTTCATTCCAAGTGTCCCGACCCGCCTCCGCCTACGGAGCTGCTGGCGCTGGGAGGCTCTTGGGGCTGTTGGGCCTCTTCCAGAAGAGCTTGACAGCGTGCAATCGCGTGCATGATATCTCCGCGGAACCGCTCCATTTCCATGTCTCTGGCCTGGTAGCAAATTCAGTCCATCACCTGCATCCTCAAGATATCATGTTGGCGATGTTCTACTTCATCGGGGACGTCAACTCCACCAAGGATGCACTCGAGCCTGGCCACCACATCGTCGGGATCGAGGTTGACACGGCCGTCGCGGGCAATGATGAAGCCGCAGGCTGCCTGTGTCTTGCCTGAATCACAGAGGTCCTCTGCCCATTCCTTGCGGGGCATCAGACTCTTGATGAGCACTGGTGACGGCGGCTCTTCGGGTGGGTCGTCGATCATGCCGCCGAGCAGCTCTGGATCTTTTGCACGGTGGATGGCAAACTGCTCATCACACCTCCTCTACAATATGTTGATTGTGCGCCCAAGGACTGTCACGCCGATATCGCTGCCAATGGGCCATGGTGCCTGCACCGGCCGATGAAGCTCTTGCTCCCCGACCTGCTCCGGCTCGTTCTCCTCGCCGAAGATGTAACGTAGGTAGGGTCGACGTCGAAGCTTTGGTCGTTGCCTGGCATGCCTGGAATAACTAATGGTAGATGGGTGAGGACTAGATCTGCGCAGAGTGTCGCGACGGTGCGTTGCCGCCTGGGTTATATGCAGCAAGCCATTAGCTGGTGGCGGGAAACTGATGAGGGAAGAGGCATGGATTTTACAATCTACCCATGTGGAGCGCGGGAAGCATTCGTTGGAGCACGGGAAGACTAAGTGGAGCACACGCACAACCCGAATACCGTATGCGGTGCCACGTGTTATTTATCACACACGTGTTAACATAAGAAAACGTATGTGTAACTTACTAATCATCGCACACAAGTACTCGCAGACGCATCGTGTGCGATACTCCTAGCCACTGCAAGCAACTAGTTTGCATTTTTCAAAGTTTTTTGTACGAACAGAATCGCACACGAACTAACTATAGTAACCGTCTGTGTTATAATTTCTCATCGCAAACAGTTCATCCGAGTGGACTGTTTGTTGCGTATCACACACATCTTGTTTACACGAATCGTTTGTGTTCTTTTGGCTCATCGCAAATGCCGCATATCACACACATCTTGTTAAGTTGAACCGTTTCTGTTCTTTTCCCTAATCGAAAACAGTTCGTCCGAGTGAACCGTATGCCGTATATCACACACACCTTGATCTGGCTGACCGTTTCTGTTGCATTCCCTAATAGCACACAGTTCATCGGAGCGAACTGTATGCCGTATATCGCACACACATTGATATGGCTGCCCGTTTCTGTTGTTCTGCCTCATCACAAACAGTTCTTCTGGATCAACCGTATGCCCCGTATCGCACACATAACTAAAATCTGAACCGTGTTTGATGTCTCCGCCATCGCAAAAAGTTTGCATCTTTTTTGACGGTTTTTTTACATCCCCGTTTGCGATTAATGCATCGCACACAGTTTCGTCAAAGGGTCTCTGATCGTAGTGTCGCGTTAGCAGCATCCTACAGTAGTGGGTACCCGTTGTTTCGGACCAGCCGTGGAATGTGCTTGTTGGTGGTGAGGGAGTATAAACTTTACCATTCTGTTTGGGAACCGCCTATAATGTATCTAGTATGGAAGATACCGAGATCTCTTGGTTGTTATGTTGACAATGAAAGCATACCGCTCAAAATATTATTCATCTCTGTTTTAAAAACTCGAGCTCTGGCACCTCTGCAAATCCCTGCTTCCCTCTACGAAGGGCCTATCTATTTACTTTTATTGCTGAGTCATCATCCTCTTATAAAAAGAACCAATTAGAGAGCATCACTGTCATTTGTATGCATTGTTATTAATTGATATTGAGTATGACTGTGACTGGATCTCTTTTGCCATGAATTACAATGTCTAGTCAGTCCTTGATCTTCAATGGTTCTCTGCATTTATGTTTTGCGGTCTCAGAAAGGGCTAGCGAGATACCATTTTATTATATCATATCACGATTGTTTTGAAAAAGTGTTGTCATCTGAGATTTATTATTATTCCTCGCTAGTTGATTATGCCATTGATATGAGTAAATGTGAGACCTAAATGTTATTGTGAACATGGTTAGTTCATAATCTTTGCTGAAAACCTGAATGCTGGCTTTACATATTTGCAACAACAAGATCAAACAGAGTTTGTAAAAGTTTTTCTTTATCACTTTCAGTTTGTCAACTGAATTGCTTGAGGGCAAGCAATGGGTTAAGCTTGGGGGAGTTGATACGTCTCCATCGTATCTACTTTTCCAAACTCTTTTGCCCTTGTTTTGGACTCTAATTTGCATGATTTGAATGGAACTAACCCGGACTGAAGCTGTTTTCAACAGAATTGCCATGGTGTTATTTTTGTGCAGAAATAAAAGTCTCGGAATGACCTGAAAATTCACGAAGAATATTTTTGGAATATATAAAAAATATTGGCGAAAGAATCAACCGAAGGGGACCCACCAGCTGTCCACAAGGGTGGGGGGCGCCCTCCCAGGGCGGGCCCCCTTCCTTGTGGGTCCCACAAAGCTCCACCGACCTCAACTCCAACTCCATATATTCATGTTCGGGGAGAAAAAAATCAGAGAGAAGGATTCATCACGTTTTACGATACGGAGCCGCCGCCACCTCTTGTTCTTCCTCGGGAGGGCAGATCTGGAGTCCATTTTGGGCTCCGGAGAGGGGAAATCGTCGCCATCGTCATCATGAACCATCCTCCATCACCAATTTTGTGATGCTCACCGCCATGCATGAGTAATTCCATCATAGGCTTGCTGGACGGTGATGGGTTGGATGAGATTTACCATGTAATCGAGTTAGTTTTGTTAGGGTTCGATCCCTAGTATCCACTATGTTCTGAGATTGATGTTGCTATGACTTTGCTATGCTTAATGCTTGTCACTAGGATCCGAGTGTCATGATTTCAGATCTGAACCTATTATGTTTTCATGAATATATTTGTGTTCTTGATCCTATCTTGCAAGTTATAGTCACCTACTACGTGTTATGATCCGGCAACCCCGGAGTGACAATAGTCGGGACACTTCTCGGTGATGACCGTAGTTTGAGGAGTTCATGTATTCACTAAGTGCTAATGCTTTGGTCCAGTTCTCTACTAAAAGAAGGCCTTAATATCCCTTAGTTTCCATTAGGACCCCGCTGCCACGGGAGGGTAGGATAAAAGATGTCATGCAAGTTCTTTTCCATAAGCACGTATGACTATATTCGGAATACATGCCTACATTATATTGATGAATTGGAGCTAGTTCTGTGTCACCCTATGTTATAACTGTTGCATGATGAATGCCATCCGACATAATTATCCATCATTGATCCATTGCCTATGAGTTCGTTTCATATTGATCTTTGCTAAGTTACTTTTCTGTTGTTACTGTTACGATTGCTACAAAACTGCTACAGTTACTTTTGCCACTGTTACCGTTATTTCCATACTACTTTGCTACTAAATATTTTTCTGCAGATATTAAGTCTTTCAGGTGTGGTTGAATTGACAACTCAGCTACTAATACTTGAGAATATTCTTTGGCTCCCCTTGTGTCGAATCAATAAATTTGGGTTGAATACTCTACCCTCAAAAACTGTTGCGATCCCCTATACTTGTGGGTTATCAGGCGTCCTCGAGGGCCTTCTTGTAGGCCTCGTCTTTTTCCTCGTCGGTCTCCTCAGCTGGTGGCGGGGGACTGGGAGCACGCACACGCGGGGAGTGGGAGCACGCGCACGAGTGGCGAAGTACGACCGGCGCCGCGCGTCGTGCTCGTCCCGGAACCAAGTGTCCTAGAACGGCAAGCTGACGACGTACTTCAGGTCGCGGCGGAGGTCCTTGTGGACTTGAGCTTGGTGGCGGTGTATTTCGGCCTTGCGCGCAGCCGGAGGCCGGAACGACCGACACTCGCACCCTCTCTAGGTTCATGTGCCAGCCGTACGGTAGGTGGACATCAAACCACGACACCGGGATGGCCTCCTGCTAGTACCGCTCGCACTACTGGACGCTGGCGTACACCGTTGCCACGAGGCCACACGCGGCGTCATGGTGAAGCCTACCGCATAACGACGCTGCCACGAGGAGGAGCCGACCTCATTGTCTTGCTTCCTGGCCCTCCGAGGGATGCACCAACATTAGCGCCAACAGGCATGACAATGGTGACGGTCGTGGATAGGGTTTGACGGTCGTCGTTTGGGGAGCAAAGGAGGGAGAAGAGTGCACGCCCCCCCCCCCCCCCCGGCCCGCACGCGTAAGCATTTAAAAGGACGGACGCGTGGGGCCGGAGCGGACGTCGAGCAGACGCTTGGTGTGTTCGTCTGGACGCAAACCCGACCCAAATTTGGGTCAGATTTGCATGTGGACAATAGACAGAAAATGAGTTTTGCGTCCGTGCGTTAGGCTGTGATTTTTTGCCCACGCGGACCCAAAAAGACAAAAAAAAAGGACGAAATGTGGTCATTGGAGTTGCCCTAATAGCCTTGAGATTTGCGAAAGTGCTACCGTGAGCTCGAGCTCACATGATCTCAGATGGACAGTAATCTAAAAAAAGTAAAAGAAACTAAAATTTTTGTTAAAAAACATTGATGATATTTCCACATACATGCAATTTTCGTGATGAAATTACATTTGAGGAGTTGTGGACAAAAAGCCAAATTGATCCTCCAAAATGCTTCCAAAAACACATTTTTTGGAGCATCAATTTAGTTTTTTTGCCCACACCTCCACAAATGTGATTTCATCATGAAAATTTTCATGCGTGTAGAGAAAACATCAATATTTCTTTAAAAAATCAGTTTTTATATTATTTTACTTTTTTTACTTTACTGTTCATCCAAGGTCAGGTGAGCTCGAGCTTAGATACTCCATGTCGTGAGATTTGCCGCAATTCCGCAAGAGTAGCCCAACATCAGTACTCCAGGAGGTCAAAGATCAGGCCACGAGGACTTAGTAGTGTGTATATTTTGGTTGCTACTCTGCTCCCTATGTCGTGCACTCTATATTTTGCACCATCACTGAATTACTCTTTAGGTAGTACCCACCCATAAACATGGACACTACATGGGCTTTTTCTTGAGGGAAAGGCATCATGGCTGGTTTTATTCATTTGAAAACACGCTTACATCGTTTGTCAGTACGTAGTTTAGACGATCAGGCGGATCCTCGAGCCAGCAAGTAGTGGTAATCGTCCATCAGCCATCGATGCTGGAGCATTGGATTCCTTAGGATCATGCCTAAAAACAAGTTCAGTAAAGCTACGACAAAGCATAGTAGTACAGATTTTTCGCAGAAGGCCGCTGTTGGACCCACTGAATGCCATCATTGTTTGCATCCAATATCGCTCGGTAGGATGAGGCTGTTGCGGAGTGAATAGGCTTCAGCAGCAACCGGATGAGAGACAAAGGTAATAGTATCAGTACATCCATCAGCTAGGAAGAAACCCTGGTTGTTCCACAATATAACACCGGAGGCACTATCACAACACTAGGATGCATCGATAATAAGTTTGATTTTTCTTCTTTTGAGGCAACGATATTAAGTTTGATTTTTTCTTTTTTGAGGCAACGATATTAAGTTTGATGAACTCCTTTTGTTTTCCCCACCCATGCTTTGCAATACCTGTATTTTTTTTCAATGGTCTACGGGAGGCTGAAACAGCCCACCTAAACATTTCATTAAACCGTGGTTCAGACGGCTAAGGGCATTTCTAATCGATCTCCAATACGGCCATAAGGGAGTAAAATTTTCGGTTTACTCCCTTACGGCGGACCTAGCCGATCCCCTAAAAATGTTAACGGAGTATAATTTTTACTCCAACTCCCTATTCCCCCCAAGATTTTCCTAAAAATACTCCATCATGCGGCAGCCGAGTAAAACTCCCTCTCGCCCTCCCGCGCCGCACTGCCTCCCGCCCCTGCCGCCGCCACCGATGACCTTCGAGCAGGCCGGAATGGATAGCCAAACACCCCCCCCCCCCCCCCCCCCCCCCCCCCCCCCCGCGCGCGCTCACCCCGCCAGCTTTTCGCCACCAGAAACCACCCACGCGCCGCTACCGGTGCCGAAAAAAAGCTTGGGCATGACAAAGAACCACCGGGTCCAAGCTCCACCTCCAACCGCGCCAATGTTGTCCGGGGTGGCCACTGCGTCTCCGGCGACAGCACGCGCCCTCCCGCCACACCTGCCGGAGGCAAACTGGCCCGAAAGCCGCCGCCGCCGGCGGCGGTGCTCGTCGAGGCGACCGCCAAGAAGAAGATGAAGAAGACCGCGGCGGCGCCTCGTCCAAAGCCTACGCCTCATGCAGCAACTCCGGCTGCCCCTACGATGACTCCTCCGGCGCGAGCGGCGGCCGCAACCGGTAAAAAAAACGCGGCCGCCAAGTGCTCGATGAAATGCCAACAAGGTAAAAACAAACCACGCGTCCCGTTGGTATTCGATAGTGGATCCAATTGAAGAGACCACTCCGAAGAGGTCAAGGTTGAGCATATCCGTTGAGGACGACGACGAGGTTGATGAAGATGCCAACAATAGGCCGGCAGGAAACAATGTTGCAAAAGAAAGAAAGAAGAGGAATGCATTCGGTGGCACTTACAAGGATGAACTTGTGGCATTGATCGAGACCAAGAAGGTGTTGGCAGCCGAACGCAAAGAAGACAAACACAATGGATGAAACCGCAAGAAAGTATTTGGAGCTCACTCGTCGAGAAATCTTGGTCTCTCTTCGGAATGTTGGTGGTGGTGGTGGTGATGGTGGCCGAGGGGGTGGTCATGGTGGTCATGGTGGTGGTGGTGGTGATGGTGGCCGAGAGGATGGTGATGGTGGCCGAGAGGGTGGTGGTGGTGGTGATGGTGGCTGAGAGGATGTTGAGGTTGATTTTTTTGCCCAGGACGCCGTTTGAGTGGTGGTGGCCGAGAGGGTGGTGGTGCATGCCAAAGATTGACTCGATCCACAACATATACATGCCATGTTTGTGGTGATTTTGAATCAAACATTGTGTTTGAAGTGATGTCTTTTGGGTTTTCGCATGTTTAAATTTGAAAAAGGCGGTGATGAAACTTTATGTTATGACGATTATTGCTATTCATGCTTTAATTTGAATGATTTTAAGATATGTATTGTGTAGAGATTGTGTTTGTGCGGCTAGATTACAAAACGGCCACAAATTTGATTTTACTCCGCTAACTATAGGGGTCCGCTAGGTGCGACCATCATTAGTGGAGTAAAATTTTACTTCATTAATTTTACTTCAACTTTTACTCCAATAACTTTTAAGGGATCGGTTAGAAATGCCCCAAGGATGGTAGGAGCATTACAGGTAGGGGCGCCGACGAGGCGCGGAGATTACACAGGGACAATTGCCCAAGCTAAAACGCACACAAAGCAAGAGGAAAATCGAAAGATGAAGGGGGAGGTTAGCGAGAAGCGAGCCAAACCCCACGCAGGCCAACACCAAAGCCTCCAGCCTAAGCCAAGCGAGGGGCTCCACGGAGAAACCTCGACCGAGGAGCAGAACGCAATCGAGACCCGCGACACTGTTGTGCCGCCACAGATCAAAGGGGGACACGGAAACGAGGCCTCCCAAGAACTTTCCAAAAGTTGGTGAAGTACCAGTAAATCGAGGATCGCCACTAGCACAGTCGAAAGACATCGAACAACCTAGACTATGCGACGACAGCAATGAGCCGTCGGTGAGAATGCAAGATCAATACAGTAAGTGATGAGATGTTGCAGTTGCATAAGTACACAGAGCAACTATAAGAACTAGTGAATAGTCGTTGCCTGTTTCATCATAGATTAATCGAAACCTTATCCAGTCATGAAGAACAACACATGGATCAAACTCCAACCAAGTATGCAAAAGTTTAGTAAATATATGACATATTTCATACATAGCACATTGTGAGAAGTTCACGATTTTTCTGTAACGAACAAGTGAGCTCCAGCAAAAAGGAATGATACCCAATCATATAATTGCGACTTAGACCCTGTTCAGAGTACCTCCGCTCCACAACTCCACTACCGGAGCAGGTGGAGTTACAGTTGAAAATCGCGGAGCACCTGTTTCCTGGCTCCACAGCTCCCGGGATTTTGCAGAGCTGGTGGAACTCCGAACAGAGTCTTACAGACACAAAAATGATCATGTTGCACTGCCCTTCAGCATAACTCTCAAATCGCCACACAAATGGCAAAGTGTTGGGGTTATATATATATATATATATATATATATATAAATAATAAATTTTGTATTGTTTAATTACAACCGGCTCACCCGCAAAAAATTAATAATTACAACCGGCAATACAGATCATGAGTTTTATAGATGCCCAAATCCACCAAATCATGAATGCCAATAGGAAAGAGCCACAAACAACACAGGGTGACGAACTTTTAAGATGCAAGATGGTAGATAGAATATTAATTCGACCGCAACTAGGAAACCATACCCAATTCCCCCAAAACGTGGTCCAAATCAAATAGCAAGCAGAGAGTTGTACAATAGTTATATTAGGCGTCGAATTTACCAGAGCCAGGCGAACACATACCATAGGTTCAACATAAGATGGATCACAGTATCAACATAATAAACATGGACAGGTGAATAAGGCAGATGGGCACAACGAGCTAATAAGAAACCAACCAACTTTGCTGCATACAAGCTTGAATAGATGGACGGATACGATGTTGAACGGCTAGGTTCAGCATCATATAAAATCCCCAAGTTCTTCGGAATAACGAAGGATTCCGTCCTCGCTGCTGGCGAAGCGGAAGCGGCTGAAGTCAATCTTGTTCCACTCTTCCCTCAGCTCCTCCCAAAATTTGCCCCTGTTGTCATAGTAGTCTTCGTCAACCTCGGCGTACCCCTTCTCGATCAGATCCTTGCGGACCTTGGCCTGCAACTCTTCAAACCTGTCCTCGGCCTCCTTGTCGTTCACCGGCGGCAATTCCTTGTCCAGCTCCTCGCTTCTCTTGATCATATCAGCGGAGCATATTGTGGACGGAAGGTTGTGGATGTTGGGGGGCTCCCACTTCTCGGCCAAGATCAGCCTTATGTCGTTTTTCAACAGCCGAACCTTGCCTGGGGCGGCCACGTCCCTGTACTCGGGCTTGGACTGCTCCAGGACCCTCTCCACCGCGGCATCCAGCTCTTGAGGTTCCAGATTGGCGGCCTCGGGGAAGCTTAACAGCGCCGCCCTCACCGCCGGCCGGTGCTTCGCAAATTCAGACTCCCAGTCATAATCATCCTCGTCCTCGTACTCAGAGTCGTATTCAGACCCATAGTTGTAATCATCCTCGGCCTCATCATCGTGGCCGTCATAGTCAGCGTCGTCTTGGTAGTCATCATAATCAGCCTCCTCTTCATAATTGGCCTCATCGTCATCGTAACCATCCTGGTCCTCAGCCTCAGCCTCAGCCTGAGGCTCAGAAACCGGCTCCTCGATCTGAGCCTCGGCCTGTTTCACGGTGGTGCATCGCTCCGGCGTGTCCACCCCGTCGGTAGCCGACGTCTGCTGCGCAGGTTTCGAGGAACTCTCCTCGGCTGTGGCTGCCTTCTGCTCGGAACCCTCTTCGCCGGCCATCTGCGGATGTGATCAGGTGCGGCGTGCGCCTCGCTAACTTTTTTTTTTTTAGGCAAAAGCGCCTCGCTAACTTGGATCAGCCGATCCGAGATGGGTATTTGCGGTAGGAAGAGGCGGAATTGGGATCAGGTCCGGATGTCCATGGCCCACAAGGTCGAGACCATCACGGACTGCTCCGCGGCCCGAACTCCGATTGGGCCACACCCGGTCCACCATAGACTTATTTTATATATTCTTTTATTAGTAAAATATATTCACCTGCCCCTAATAACAAAGTAAAACAGATTCACCTCGAGCTTCTATTCATATACTCTTAGAAAAATCAAGCATCACAATCAAATCACAGTTCAAACGAGAATTGGTAGGCGACAGATTGAACAGATCCAACCTATATACGGAGGAAAAAAGACCTAGCCACCGTTGGTCTGGTTGGTGGTTTCGCTTGTTCCTCACTCCTCCGCCTGCCTATTTGGCTTCCGAAGTTGGGGGGACTATGATCGAATTTCGGAGTCTTCCATCCATGTTTGGTTTTTCGAGTCCTTCGTGGCAAAGTCTCGACAACGGAGACAACATCATATGGAATACAAGTTCCAGGGTTCTATCACCATTTCGATGTGGCAGTTGTAGCGAATACAACCTACACCAAGGAGCCTATATGGCATTTTGGTCCGGCGGATCGACGAGTCCCGGTCCCATGGGTTACCGTTTGGCACTTTCGCCTATCTTGGATGTGGTGGCGGCGATCCTATTGTCAAGAATGCTCTTGTCACTTGGTATTTTGATTTGTTCTTTTGTGCTTCCGGTCTTCTTTCCCTAGAGTACATTGATGAAGCAGTGTTTGAGCAACCCGCCTTGTAAGGGGTGCATTCCTGACCATAGTGCACTCAACGATTAGGTTCTGGCCTATTGGGGTGAGCGACTCATGCGGCTCTTCGAAATCTTTTAGGTTAGTCCAACCGGTGCAGGGTTGGTCAAGACGGGTCTAGAGTCAACAATTACGGAGGACTATGATGTAACTTTATGATTTCTCTTCGCCCTTTGTTGTTTCGTTTTATTCGATTTGATGTACTTTGTCTAATTTATTTATAAAGTTGGATCGATTACTAAACAAAAATCACAACCAAGTCTCCTGCACTTTTACAAAGACGACACCAGATCACAAACAGTCTAAAATGGCCCAACAACACTGCATTAGTCATGATGCGTCGAAGTACAACGAGCACCATGTTCCCACACATACACACAAATCGCATCAGGTTCCCACACATCAACAAATCGCAACGGACTTTTAGAAAAATTGTAATTGTCACATCGTGAATTTAGGATTTTCTTGTTCTAAATCATGGATTATTTTTAAAACAAATTTACTTGTCACATGGAAAAATCAGATAGTTTTTTCTTCTTCTCTAAATCATGGGGAATTTAGAAATTTCGTAATGTTCACATGGCAAGTTTAGGTTTTTTGTTCTACAGAACATGACAACTTATGTGGAAATATGAAATGGTCTTGTAGCAAATTTAAGATTTTTATTTCCTCAAAAAAATAATCCATTTCTTGAAAAATTGTCTAAATCATGGTAACTATTTTGCTTGTACATAAACTCTTAACAATGATGGAAACATGGCAACTTTAGAGAATCTTGTTCTGCAGATTATGGCAACTGTATATGCAATCCCTAGGAAAAATCATGAAAACATAATAACATGGCAAATTTCGGTAAAACAATCAAGTAAGAACATGGAAATTTTATAATACTTTGTTTTATAAAAAACGCGACAATTTCAGAAAATATTTATACTGGTCACATGGAAAAGTTAGAATTTTTTTATTCCCATAATGATGAATTCAAAAAAATTGTAATGTTCACATGGCAAAAATAAGAATTTTGTTATATAAAACATGTCATTGTTATATAGAATTGCTCCTTCTCACATAGTAATTCTATTATTACAATTGCAACCCTGCCCTATAGTATTTTTTTTTTCAAATCATGGCAACTTCTCGTTTTTATGTATGATTTTTTTTTACCTCGGTGGCAAATCTCTAAAGTCCTCAGTAGTGGACCATGGCAACTCCAATTAGCTTTTTTTTTTTGTTTGTTCGGATTTGTGCTGTATTTTTGTTATGCATTTTGTGATGGAAATTTTACTACTTTTTGTTTCCTAAAATCATGTCAATTTCATTATAATCAGCATGGCAAATTTCTTAAAATAAGTGTATTGCCATGGCAAATGTTCACGTGAGAATTTTACAGAACTCAGGGATAATATAGCAATGTTTTAAAAATTCAAGATACATATGGCCAATTTTATAAAAAATTGTTCAATAGATCATGCCAATTCTACATGTGTTCCAATCGTTTGGGGGGGGGGGTGTGACTGGGCAAGGGGGTGGGTGCTGAAGGGATGGGTATTTCTGCCTGACAATTCCTCTCTTCCTTGCAATTTTTCCACGGCATGGTTCGACGATGCGAAGGGTGGAAGCAGATTGCGCGAGGTGGAGAAGGTTTTCTTTGCTGGAGAGCAAGAAGATGGGCGAAGGGTTTGTTTTGTTTAGGTCGTATATATGTCGAGTAAGAGGAAGGAGAAGAAGGTGGAGATGGAGGAGCAGCCTAGGAGGGAGAAGAAGGTCAAGGTCAGAGTGGACGAGGAAGGAGAAGGTTGCTGGGAGGGGTACCTCTCTCCTGGAAATAGGCTTTCGCCCCGCTTTATTTATAAATAAAGCAAGTAGGAGGGGTAATCCAATGCGAACGGTATTCATTCGCTCGCTAGTCACGCGCAACATGAACGTTCACGCGAGTGTTTTTTTTTTCACTATTAGAATTGAACTGTACGCCGAGTGCCACAAACACTCGGCAAAGGGCCAAAAACACTCGGCAAAGTCTTTGTCGAGTGTTGCACTCGGCAAAGGACACTCGGCATACCACCTTTCGACAAACAGAAATTTGCCGAGATCCATTTGTCGGACACTCGGCAAAGCCTTTGCCGAGTTTCAAATAAGGTCACTCAGAAAAAAAAATGATCAGACGGGACGAAGCAAACGGCGATGTAGCTACACTAGTAGAAAAAGGCACATTTGTCCCGGTTCCAGAGGCCCATTAGCCCCGGTTCTGGAACCGGGACTAAAGGGTCGGGACTAAAACCCAAAACCTTTAGTCCCGGTTCGCTTACGAACCGGGACAGAAGGGTCTCCATGTGGCCGCTGCGGGGAGCCCAGGCAGGAGGGCCTTTAGTCCCGGTTGGTGTTACCAACCGGGACCAAAAGGCATCCACGCGTCAGCATTTGGCAGTAGCTGGGTTTTTTTTTGAAAGGGGGGGGGGGGTTGGAGGGTTAATTTAGGGGTTTCATATTGTGTTAGCTAGCTAATAGAGAAAAGTGTCATCTTTTTCTCCGTGCTTGGTCGATGCTAGTTACTATACGTATAGAGAGAACTCGACACGCTAGATAGTAAGCAGATGAAGGAACCATTAAGTATACAAGATCATCATGAACATATACAGAGAGAAGTGATCGACCTCTCTTTCTCCGAGAGATTGGTCGAACAACAAGTTTTCGTATATCTATCCGACGCTACTAGCTACATATATACAATATAAGATCTCTTACAATCCCTAACATCTAATGTCAAGTTCCACATGGTATTCTCCGGTTGGATTTATGACGTGGTCAAGAAAAAAACCCGCCAATTCCTCTTGAATTGCTCGTATGCGATCATGTGGTAGGAGTTCATCCCGCATCTGCCACATCTAATTTGAAGAAGGGGGTCAATACATATATATGAATGAAACTCAACACAAATGATGATAATAAAATAAAATTGTGAATATTATTGCTTACGCACTTCATATTGTTTTTTAGAGTAGCCCCGCTTAGAGGTCGTCGCGTTGTAGATGAACTCGCAAACGTAGTATCCACAAAAATCATTCCCGGCTTCCTACCACAAGCACTTTACGAGAAGTAGAGTTCAATCAAACTGATAATCAAGCATTACAAATGGTATTGATGAAACAAGAACCAATGGGAGATGCGCGGAACTAGCTAGTAGTACTTACTTTGGGATGTCTAAATCGCAGCTCCCTCGGCAGTGCCGGAGCAATTCCGGTGAACTCTTTCCAAACCCTGCCAGACAAAGAAAATAATTACTTGATATCAGGAAATGAACAAAGTTGCCGATATGGTGCGATAATGATCGATTGAACTTACTTCTGGAGCATTTCAGTCATGTCTGCATACTCCTGGGGATCTTTTCGTCTCGAGTCTAAGACGGTTACTAGTCCCCGCTCAAGCTTAATCTCCAGCAGAATAAAGTGGAAGCTGCGCACGCATGCATAACTCATCAATTACATTAGTATAACCTCGAGTAGGGAAACCGAATATGCACAAGACAGTAACACTCACTTGAAGTTGTAAGGAAAGAGTATTGTATCTTTGTTTTGATTTTTAAGCAACGATTGTAGTAAGTTGTCCTCGGTTTCTTCGACATTCTTTTTAACCGTCCATTCATGTATGACATTTGGGTTAATGAACCCAATGTTATAGATTTGTGCTTTTCTGCATTTGACGATCTTCAATCTGCATAATATAGTGAGGATAATTATATATACATGCAATGAAAGCGCTGAGCTATATATAGAGACTTAATTACAGAAGTAGTACTTACAGACAGTAGAAAGTCAAGATTGTTTTGTCGAAGGCCTTTTGATTGTATAACTGGAATAACTCGTCAAATGCAACAGACAACTGATCCATTCCAACGAGGTCGTGCTCATCTTTAATTCTCAGCATCAAAGTATCCCTCCCAGACTCACTGCAGGTTTTCATGTACCATTGATGGAATCTTCGCATCATCGTTGTTAGAGGAGGATGATCAGGTTTGACGAGAGGCTGCCTGTACTGGTATCTGAATTCTTCCACCTCTAACATATCAAACACTACATCATCGCCCAGGTAATCTGCAAGATTGGTACCGGGCGCCATCCCCGGATGATGAGCGACGAGATCGCTAGAAACCTTGAGCGGGGGGCACGATTGGTTCGCCTGTTCGCCGAGCTAGGGATTTTTTTCCCACTTCTTCGTTCTGCTAACCTTACATCACTGCAAGTACTTCCCGACCGCTTCGCTTCCAAATATGTCCTTTCAGTAATGCGCTCATAGTTGGATTGCGGCGGAGGCGGTGGTGGTCGCTTCAGGGCATCGATAGTGCGCTTCGCTTTCACCGGATCTATCGTCTCCTTCGGAGGTGGAGGTTTCCTTGCAAAAAAGCCCCTCACTTGGGCACGACAGATGTCCTCGTTTTCCTTCTCGGTCATCTCGTATGGTAACTTTTCCAGAGGCTTGAGAGATGGACCGTATTTGAATTGCCTCCCGCCTCTGGCTGTACTGCTAGCCGCCGGAGCGGCGGCGTCTCTCTTTCGTCGTTGCTTACGAGGCGGAGAAGGAGGCGGAGTGCTCCGACGCGCCGGAGGAGCCGCAGTAGCGGCGTCTGTCTTCCACCGTTGCTGACGAGGCGGAGGAGGAGGCGGACTGCTCCGGATGAGCCAGAGAAGGAGGCGGAGTGCCCTGATCACTCGCTGGAGGAGGAGGAGGCGGAGTGCCCTGACTCGTCGGAGGAGGAGGAGGAGGCAGAGGCGTCCAGTTCGGAAGCTTGATGTACTCCTTCCGCCATAGACATGTAGTCCTCACAGCATAACTCAGCTGAGTCTCCCCTTCACCTGTAGGGTGGTCAAGCTCGAGCTCCTCAAATCCCTCCATTACTTCATCCACCGACACAACAGCATAGCCATGTGGAATCGGACGGCAGTGAAAAGTTCCGTCGGGTTGAGGTGGTGCAACAGAGCCGACAGCCGCCTTCAAGGTGAGGTTCTGACATTTCGTCATAAGCTGGCAATGTTGGAGCTCCGTGATAGCATCCACGGGGCAGCTAGGAGCCGTGAAGTCAGGCTGCTGAATGAGCTCCGTGGAAGCCACGCTGCTTCTCCGCTAAGATGGTGGGGTAGCTTTTGGGGTAGCTTCGTGCCACTGAGATGGTTGGTCGGCAGTTCGCTGGCTCTCAACTTGTTCCTCTAGCTTTAGTACTCTTGCATTGAGCTTCTGCATTTCGCTCAGCTCCTGTTTCCTCTTCCTCTCCCGGGTTTTGTAACCGCCTGCGCCGGAAAACCCAACCTTCCACGCAACGGAGCCTGGCGTGCCTCGTGTTCATCCAGGGTGCCCAGGATTCCCAAGGGCCTCAGTCAGCTCGTCCTTCTCTCTATCGGGAATGAACGTCCCTTGCTGCGCTGCGGTGTTATACTTCTGAAGCTTCTTGACAGGTATTGCAAGTTGCTCGTTCGTCCAAACGCACTTCCCAGTTTCAGGGTCCAAAGTTCTCCCAACCCCGAAGAACCAAGTCCTTGAACGGTCTGGCCAGTTCAATGTCTCTGGTTCGACCCCTTTAGCAATCAGGTCATTCTCAGCTTTGTCCCACAACGGCCGGGCTTTGAGGTAGCCGCCTGACCCCGTGCGATGGTGATATAGCTTCTTTGCAGCATTTATCTTGTTTTTCTCTGACATTTGCTTACTCCTGTCCGATGTCTTGTAGGCCACAAATGCGGGCCAATGATCTCTTATCTTCTTAAATCGGCCGGTGAATTCTGGAGTCTTCCCTTTGTCGACAAACGTTGATTTCAACTCATTCTTCCACCTCCTGAATAGATCTGCCATCTTCTTAAGAGCACACGCCTTGACCAGTGGCTCTATAACTGGCTTATTCGGATCCTCCTCTGGCGGTAGGGTGAAATTTGCCTTCAGCGAGGTCCAAAGATCATCTTTCTGTCTATCGGTGACATAAGAAACTTGAGGGTCTTCGTTCTTAGGCTTATTCCATAGCTGGATGCTGATCGGGATGCTGTCCCTAACAATAGCTCCGCACTGAGCAGAAAATGCATCCTTGGTCCGCTTGGGTTCAATTGGTTGGCCATCGTCCGCGATAGCTGTGATCGTGAACCTTTCATCCTGGCGCAACCTTTTCTTCGGGCCTCGTCTCGTTACCGAAGTTTGGCTCGATCCGGAGGGCTATAAAAGAAGAAAGAAGAGTTAATATATGTACATACCAAAACAATTAATGCATCAATTAGCTAGTCAGCACAGGCTTAATTAATATATATACCTCGCCGGACTTTGCAACAGCTCCCTCCTCCGTTCGATCATTGAAGTCGTCATCATGGTCTCCTTCTTCCTCCGGCATTCGGTCACCGGAGCCATCATGATCATGTCCTTCCTCCATTGTTCGATAACCGGAGCCGTCATCCTCTCCTTCTTCCTGACCATCGGTGTCATTGAGATACGACAAGACAGCACCTCCGCCGAGGATTATGTCCCCCAACAACTGTTCTTGTTCCAAGTCTCTTTGCTCCATAGTTTCTGCAAATATTACAACATGGCAATTAATATACAAACATGAGAGATGGATATATTAGTGGCAAACATAGACCTAGCTAGCTAATCACAACGCTTCTAGCGTTTGGGGTGGCCTCGGCAACGCTTCTAGGGTTTGGGGTGGCCTCGACGCTTCTAGGGTTTGGTCGGGCGAGAGGGGGTTGATCGACGTCCCCCCTCATGTTGAAGAGTTACCGGAGTTTTATATGAACAAAAAAAATACTACCTATCACATGACATGTCCGGTGACCGGACCGGACCGCCTCTCTCATGAATGTCCGACGTCCGGACCGCCTCTCTCATGAATGTCAAACAAGGGATTTAACAAAATGGCGCCATTCTGGATGTGCAGAAAATGGTCCATATTTTTCCTGATCTCATCTACCCTTCTATATGTCACGTTGTCTAGTGTCAAAGGATTCAAGAAAACCATGACTTCATCATTAGCAGGAAGTAACAGGCGCATAATGGTACGAAGCTCTCCAAAATTGTTTTGGAACGGAGTCCCGAATAGGATAATTAGCTTTTTGGTACGAAGTTCAGCAAGAGCCTTTCGAATATCGCTATTTGGAAGGCCTTTGCTGAACTTCGTACCAAAAAGCGAATTATCCTATCAGGACTCCGTTCCAAAATAATTTTGGAGAGCTTCATACCATCATGCGCCTGTTACTTCCGGCTAATTATGAAACCATGGATTTCTTCAATACTTTGACACAAGAGAACGTGCACATATAGAAGCGTAGATGAGATCAGAAAAAATATGGATCAACTTAATTATGCACATCCATAATGGGGGCATCCTTCGACCCCTCGGCGACCCTCGACCCCTCGGCGACCCTCGAACCTCGACCCTCGACCCCTTGACGACCCTCGACCCCTTGGCGATCCTCGAACCTCAACCCTCGACCCCTCGGTGATCCTCGAACCTCGACCCCTCGGCGACCCTCGACCCTCTACCCTAGTTCCCGACCCTCGACCGCTCGGCGATCCTCGACACCTCGTTCCCGATAAAAAAATAAGAAGAGGAAGAAGAAGATAAAAAAAGAGGAGAAGAAGAAGGAATAGAGGAGAAGAAGAAGAAATAGAATATTTATTCTATTTCTTCTTCTTCTCCTCTATTCCTTCTTCTTCTCCTCTTTTTTTATCTTCTTCTTCCTCTTCTTATTTTTTTTCTCCTCTTCTTCCTCTCCTCTTCTTCTCCTTCTTCTTCTCCTTCTTCCTCTTCTTATTTTCCTTTTTCCTCTCCTTCTTTTTCTTCTTCTTCCTTCTTCCTTCTTCCTCTTTTCTTCTTTTTCCTTATTTTCCTTTTTCCTCTCCACTAACCTAAAATGCACTAACAGTACAACTAACCTAAAATGCACTAAATTAACTAACCTAAAATCGATATCTACTAACAACCTAAATAAAAAAATTAATACATATATGAAAAAAAACATATATGAACAAAAAAATGCTATGAACATTATATCCATACATACATAGCCACATCCATACATACATATATCCACATACATATATACATTATATATAAACAAAAAAATCATCACATAAAAAACTCGCATAAAAATTCATCATACAGAGAGCCGGGGCGGCGGCGGCTCACAGCGGGGGCGGGCGGCGAGGGCGACGGCGGGGGCGGCGAGGGCACGGCGATGGCGACGGTGGGGGCTGGCCGGGGCAGGGGCGCGGCCGGCCGGCGCGCTCGGGGGCAGGGCAGGGGCGGGGGCAGGGGCGCGCGGGCTCGGGGACGACGTCGGCGACGGCGACAGCGACGGCGACGACGAGGCACGGGCGACGGCAGGGGCAGCGGACGGCGTCGGGGCAGCCTGGCGGCGTCGATGTCGTCGGCGTCGTCGGGGGCAACTGCGAGGTGAGAATGAAAATTTTCACAAGTGTTACTTATATAGACAGAGCATTGGTCCCGGTTCGTGGCAACAACCGGGACGAATGCCCCCCTTTGGTCCCGGTTCGTGCTACCAACCGGGACCAAAGGTCTCTTTTCAGCAGCCCAAAGGGCGGGAAGCAGAGACATTTGGACCCGGTTGGTGGCACGAACCAGGACCAAAGGGGGGCATTCGTCCCGGTTGTTGCCACGAACCGGGACCAAAGGTTGACATTGGTCCCGATTGGTGCCACCAACCAGGACGAAAGGGTGGCACAGCGGTGGTGTGGTGGGAGTTTAGTCCCACCTCGCTAGCTGAGAGAGCTCAGCACCTGTTTATAAGCTGCGTTGCGGCAGAGGTGCTGAGCTCCTCTCTAATATGCAGGCAGTACTTGCCTACCCTTGTCACTGCCATGTTGGGCCTGCGGGCCTGCATCCTGGCCCATGTACAGATGAGGTTCTAGTCGTATGCAGGCCGTGTGGCCCAGTGGGCGGCATTTTTTTAATTTTTTCCAGTATTTTTGTTTTGTTTTTTGCATTATTTATTTTCTTTTGTTTTTTGCTTTATTTTTTTTATTCTTTTTGCTTTTAGGTCAGAAAAATTATAAACTTTATGTTAGTGCCATTAGTTTTCAAATTTGAATAGTTTAAATTTGAATTCTTTAAAATTTGTGTGAATCAGTAGTTTGTGAATAACTTCACTATAAAAATATATTTTTGAGTGATTCTTTTTCCTGCTATTTAATATTACTGTGTTTTATCATTATATTCAAAAACAGATTTTGTTATTTTAGTTTCTATCAAAAAATTCTTTATGAAATTTTTTTTGCTATTAAAGTTTCTAACAAAAAAATTCTTTATGATAATTCTTTTTGCTATTACTGTTTTGAACAAAAAATACTTTGATAATTTAAGTTGCTATAAAAGCTTTTTAGTTGATTCTTTTTGCTATTGAAGAGTATTATAGTTTTGTTTTAGTTGATCATAACAGAATATTTTAATTGATTCTTTTTGCTATTGAAGAGTATTATAGTTTTGTTTTAGTTGATCATAACAGAATATTTTAATTAATTATTTTTAGTTCATTCTTTTTGTTATTAGAGTTTCATAAAAGTTTTCTAGTTCATTCTTTTTGCTATTAGTTCATTCTTTGAGCTAAATGACCCTGAAATTGAAAAACACTACAAATGAACTCTGAAAAGGTTGAAAGTTGGCATGGTATCATCATTTCACCCACATAGCATGTGCTAAAAAGTTGAGAGGGTTACGGCAAAAACTGGATGCACTTCATGTACAAAATGGACAATCTCTTTCGAAGTATCAGGGTTTTGGACGAAAACTCATCTGTTACAAAGGGATTTTCTTTTTTTGAACTTATTTGAACTCCAGACTTTTTGTGTGTTTAAAACGAACCATTCATAGCCACATCATCAATTTTGAACCCTTTCTGACTTCATTTGGTATTTTTCATGCATTTACTGATTTTTTTTAAAGCTAAATAACCCTGAAATTGAAAAGCACTACAAATGAACTCTGAAAAGGTTGAAAGTTGGCATGGTATCATCATTTCACCCATATAGCATGTGCTAAAAAGTTGAGAGGGTTACGACAAAAACTGGATGCACTTCGTGTACAAAACAGACAATCTCTTTCGAACTATCAGGGTTTCATACGGAAACTCATCTGTTACAAAAGGCATTTCATTTCTTCACATGTAACTGCTGTGATATTCTAGATCAAAGGCATCATCATTTAACAGGGTGCTTGGGTCAGCCTTGACTTTGAAGGGAGGAATTTCATGAAACTTTTCATAATCTTCAGACATGTCTGTCTTGCCCTCCAATCCCACGATGTCTCTTTTTCCTGAAAGAACTATGTGGCGCTTTGGCTCATTGTATGATGTATTCGCTTCCTTATCTTTTTTTTTCTCGGTTTGGTAGACATGTCCTTCACATAGAAAACCTGCGCCACATCATTGGCTAGGACGAATGGTTCGTCTGTGTACCCAAGATTGTTCAGATCCACTGTTGTCATTCCGTACTATGGGTCTACATGTACCCCGCCTCCTGACAGATTGACCCATTTGCACTGAAACAAAGGGACCTTAAAATCATGTTCGTAGTCAAGTTCCCATATGTCCACTATGTAACCATAATATGTGTCCTTTCCCCTCTTGGTTGCTGCATCAAAGCGGACACCGCTGTTTTGGTTGGTGCTCTTTTGATCTTGGGCGATCGTGTAAAATGTATTCTCATTTATCTCGTACCCTTTGTAAGTCAATACAGTCGAAGATGGTCCCCTGGCCAATGAGTACAGCTCATCAGAAACAGTGTTGTCACCCCTGAGACGTGTTTGCAACCAACTGCCAAAAGTCCTGATGTGTTCACATGTAATCCAGTCGTCACACTGCTCCGGGTGTTTGGAGCGCAAAATGTTCTTGTGTTCATCGACATACGGGGTCACCAAGGTAGAGTTCTGTAGAATTGTGTAGTGTGCTTGAGACCAAGAATGCCCGTCCCGACATATTATTGAATCCCCTCCTAGCATGCCTTTTCCAGTCAGTCTCCCCTCATACCGCGATTGAGGGAGACCAATCTTCTTAAGGTCAGGAATGAAGTCAACACAAAATCCAATGACATCCTCTGTTTGATGGCCCATGGAGATGCTTCCTTCTGGCCTAGCGCGGTTACGGACATATTTCTTTAGGACTCCCATGAACCTCTCAAAGGGGAACATATTGTGTAGAAATACAGGGCCCAGAACGACAATCTCGTCGACTAGATGAACTAGGACGTGCGTCATGATATTGAAGAAGGATGGTGGGAACACCAGCTCGAAACTGACAAGACATTGCGCCACATCACACCTTAACCTTGGTAGGATTTCTGGATCGATCACCTTCTAAGAGATTGCATTGAGGAATGCACATAGCTTCACAATGGCTAATCGAACGTTTTCCGGTAGAAGCCCCCTCAATGCAACAGGAAGCAGTTGCGTCATAATCACGTGGCAGTCATGAGACTTTAGGTTCTGGAACTTTTTCTCTGGCATATTTATTATTCCCTTTATATTCGACGAGAAGCCAGACGGGACCTTCATATTGAGCAGGCATTCAAAGAAGATTTCCTTCTCTTCTTTGGTAAGAGCGTAGCTGGCAGGACCTTCATACTGCTTTGGAGGCATGCCGTCTTTTTCGTGCACACGTTGCTGGTCCTCCCGTGCCTCTGGTGTATCTTTTGTATTCCCATACACGCCCAAGAAGCCTAGCAGGTTCACGCAAAGATTCTTCGTCACGTGCATCACGTCGATTGAAGAGCGGACCTCTAGGTCTTTCCAGTAGGGTAGGTCCCAAAATATAGATTTCTTCTTCCACATGGGTGCGCGTCCCTCAGCGTCATTCGGAACAGATAGTCCGCCGGGACCCTTTCCAAAGATTACTTGTAAATCATTAACCATAGCAAGTATGTGATCACCGGTACGGATGGCGGGCTTCTTCCGGTGATCTGCCTCGCCTTTGAAATGCTTGCCTTTCTTTCGACATTGATGGTTGGTCGGAAGAAATCGACGATGCCCCAGGTACACATTCTTCCTGCATTTGTCCAGGTATATACTTTCGGTGTCATCTAAACAGTGCGTGCATGCGTGGTATCCCTTGTTTATCTGTCCTGAAAGGTTACTGAGAGCAGGCCAATCATTGATGGTTACAAACAGCAACGCATGCAGGTCAAATTCCTGTTGTTTGTGCTCATCCCACACACATACACCGTTTCCATTCCACAGCTGTAAAAGTTCTTCAACTAATGGCCTTAGGTACACATCAATGTCGTTGCCGGGTTGCTTAGGGCCTTGGATGAGAACTGGCATCATAATGAACTTCCGCTTCATGCACAGCCAAGGAGGAAGGTTATAGATACATAGAGTCACGGGCCAGGTGTTGTGATTGCTGCTCTGCTCCCCAAAAGGATTAATGCCATCCGCGCTTAAACCAAACCATACTTTCCTTGCGTCACCTGCAAAGTCCTCCCAGTACTTTCTCTTGATTTTTCTCCACTGCGACCCGTCAGCGGGTGCTCTCAACTTCCCGTCTTTCTTACGGTCCTCTCTGTGCCATCGCATCAACTTGGCATGCTCTTTGTTTCTGAACAGACGTTTCAACCATGGTATTATCAGAGCATACCACATCACCTTGGCAGGAATCCTCTTCCTGGGGCGCTCGCCGTCAACATCACCAGGGTCATCTCATCTGATCTTATACAGCAATGCACCGCATACCGGGCATGCGTTCAAATCCTCGTACGCACCACGGTAGAGGATGCAGTCATTAGGGCATGCATGTATCTTCTGCACCTCCAATCCTAGAGGGCATACAACCTTCTTTGCTGCGTACGTATTGTCGGGCAATTCGTTATCCTTTGGAAGCTTCTTCTTCAATATTTTCAGTAGCTTCTCAAATCCTTTGTCAGGTACACCATACTCTGCCTTCCACTGCAGCAATTCCAGTGTGGTACCAAGCTTTGTGTTGCCATCTTCGCAATTGGGGTACAACCCTTTTATGTGATCCTCTAACATGCGATCGAACTTCAGCTTCTCATTTTCACTTTCGCACTGTCTCTTTGCATCAACAATGACCCGGCGAAGATCATCATCGGGCACATCGTCTGGTTCCTCTTGGTCTTCAGCTTCCCCCGTTGCAGCATCACCGTATTCAGGGGGCACATAGTTGTCATCATCCTCTTCTTCTTCGCTGTCTTCCATCATAACCCCTCTTTCTCCGTGCTTGGTCCAAACATTATAGTGTGGCATGAAACCCTTATAAAGCAGGTGGGTGTGAAGGGTTTTCGAATCAGAGTAAGACTTCGTATTCCCACATATAGGGCATGGACAACACATAAAACCATTCTGCTTGTTTGCCTCAGCCACTTGGAGAAAATTATGCACGCCCTTAATGTACTCGGAGGTGCGTCTGTCACCGTACATCCATTGCCGGTTCATCTGCGTGCATTATATATAATTAAGTGTGTCAAAAACCATTACAGAACATCATGAATACAGAAGTGACCAAATTAATTAATAGAAGTTCATCATCACATTAAAACCAAAGTACATACATAGTTCTCATTGAACAACATATAGCTCTCTAGAGCATCTAATTAAAACATACATTGAAACTATGTAAACCATTTCAATGCAACAACAAATGCGATCATAATCGCAACTAAGGTAACCATTGATCCAACGGCATAATGATACCAAGCCTCAGTATGAATGGCATATTTTTTAATCTTTCTATTCTTCAAGCGCATTTTATCCATCTTGATCTTGTGATCATCGACGATATCCGCAACATGCAACTCCAATTCCATCTTCTCCTCCTCAATTCTTTTCAATTTTTTCTTCAAGTAATTGTTTTCTTTTTCAACTAAATTTAACCTCTCGACAAGAGGGTCGGTTGGAATTTCCGGTTCACATACCTCCTAGATAAAAACATCTATGTCACGTTGGTCGGCATAATTGTCATAAACACTAAATGAAACAAATAGTTATAAAAGATAATATATACCACGTCCGAATCATAGACAGGACGAGGGCCGACGGGGGCGGATACCAAAACCATTGCACTATATAATAACAAACAATAATAAAAGTAAGAAAATTATACAAGTATCTACCTAAATCATACAAGTAAGAATTTTTTTTCTTTTAGAAAGAAGATAAGAACAAGAGGCTCACCACGGTGGTGCCGGCGGCGAGATCGGCGCGGGCGATCGACGGCGGTGAGGACGGGGACGGGACAGGACGGACCGCCAAACCTAGAAAGGAAAATGGAGTTTGGACAAGGAGCTTCGAGAGGAGAAAGCTTAAGTGTGGCTCGGGCATTTCATCGAACACCTCATGTGCATAGGAGGTGAGCTAGAGCACCACAAAGCTCTCCCATGGCCGGCCAAAAAATAAAACAGAGTACTCCACTGCTCTGCTCGCGGGCAAGGGGGTATATATAGGCATCTCATTGATCCCGGTTCCAGCCACGAACCGGGACCAATGGTTGTGGGCCAGGAGCGAGGCCCATTGGTCCCGGTTCTTGTCTGGAACCGGGACCAAAGGGTCCAGACGAACCGGGACCAATGCACCACGAGGCCCGGCCGGCCCCCTGGCCTCACGAACCGGGACTGATGCCCCCTTTGGTCCCGGTTCGTGAGTGAACCGGGATTAATGGCCTTAGCCGGCCTGGACCAAAGCCCTGTTTTCTACTAGTGCTACGTGGTAAGGTAGTTTACCAAGAGCACCACTCGGTAAAAGGAGTAAATAGAAAAAAAATAGTGCCGCCCGACCCATCATAGATCCATTGGTGGTCAACTGCAGGCGCCGACCGCTACTGCTGCTTGCCATCGCGTGCCCGCTGCTGCTTGTCGCGTGTGCTGTTGCTGCTCTTGATCCTCGCCGTCTTCCTGAGCTGCTAGTGCACCGGCTAGCCACAACATCGGCGTACTGGCTAGCTAGACACACCAGCGTACTAGCTAGCTAGCTGCACCGCTGGTGCTGCTGCTTGCTTGGTCGACAAAGAGACAGAGCCACGAAAGAGGAGCAACAGCTAGGCCGGGAAGAGGAGCAAAGATGGCGGAGGCGAGCGCGTGCAGGCGGGAGTCCGGTGGGTCGTCCCGCATGGCACGACCTCGACGTACCAGCCGATCTGGCGCGTCGTCGGAAGGGCGAGGTCAACGGCCCGAGGAGACGAATGTCAGCGGGCCTTGTCCTCCATGGCGCGCTCGCGATGTCACGGCGGTGCTGGTGGTCGGCCGCGGCCCGCTGGTGGTGGCCGTGAGAGAAGATAAGGAGAGAGATGAGAAAACGAGATGCCGATGTACACACACTCGTGATTTAGAAGAGAGGGGGAGAGAGAGATAGAAGAGAGGGTGAAGAGATGTGCGGCTGCCACCACGCCACATCATCGATCCGTGTGCTGTTCTGAGATTGGTTGAGAGTGTGCTTTCTCTCGACCAATCAGAAAAAAGGATGACTTTTACCGAGCGTAACACTAGGTAATAGTAAGAAAAAACTAGAAAGTTCATAAAACTTGGGAATGATCCATCAAATATGGTATATTTTCTGTGAAAATTGAAGTGGTGCCATTTTACACTCTGTTTTTGTGCTTGCTTCATAAAAAATACCCATTTTTACACTTAGAAAATGGAAAATGACTTATTTTTACAAAAAAGTTAGAAACTCTATTTGGCAACATTGTTTGTAATAACAAGATGCATTCATGCACCAAGTTTGGGCACATTATATTAAACTATGCAATGAATATGACCATCACTTAGTCATTTGACTTGTAATCCATGAATGTTCATAGGCGATAGCCCATTTTGTGAAGGATTTTTTTCCAAATTAGTCATATGAAAAGTTTGGTATTTTTCCTCACAACTAGTACACATAAAAGGACTCCATGCAAAAGGATTGTATTTTTTGAAGTTGTATTCATTTTCTTTCATTTTTTTTTCAAAATGGGGTCAAAATGAATGGCATGGCTATTCATCACAAGGGGTTGAATCTCTCAAAACTCTAAGTGGTTCTCCCATATAATGACTATTTGTGTATCTAAAAATATTTTTTGCTAATTTTTATGACAGAGCTATCACACTCTTGCAGTTCAAATTTGAATCACTTTTGGGAAATTGACATAAAGTCATTTAAATGTGCGAAAGTAGCTAGAAAACTAGAAAATCCATGAAACTTAAGAATTGTGCATAAAATATGGTCTACTTACTGTGATAATTGGACTGGTGCCATTTTGCATCCTGTTTTTTGTACTTGCTTCACAAAAAACACCCATTTTTTACACTTAGAAAATGGAAATTGATTTTTTTATACAAAAAATTAGGAAACTCTATTTGGCAACATTGTTTGTAATGTCAATATGCGCCTATGTGTCTAATTTGGGAACATTATAATAAATTATGCAATGAATATGACCATCACCTTGGTCCTTTAACTTGAAAGCCATTAATGTTCATACATGATAGTCCATTTTGTGAAGGATTTTTTTTCAAATTTGTTATATTGAAAGTTTGGTATTTTCCCCCGCAACTAATACACATAAAAGCACTCCATGTGAAAGGATTGCATTTTTTGAAGTTGTATTATTTTTCTTTCATTTTTCCCAAAACGGGGTTAAAATGGTCGACATGGCTATTCATCACTAGGGGTTGAATCTCTCAAAAATGTAAGTGGTTCTCCCGTATAATGACTACTTGTGTACCTAAAAAATTTTTTTGCAAATTTTTATGACTAAGCTATCATGCACTTGCAATTCAAATTTGAATTACTTTCGGGAAATTGACATAAAGTCATTTAAATGTGCGAAAGTAGCTAGAAAACTAGAAAATCCATGAAAGTTGGGAATTATGCATAAAATATGGTCTACTTACTGTGATAATTGGAGTGGTGCCATTTTGCACCCCGATTTTTGTACTTGCTTCACAAAAAACACCCATTTTTTACACTTAGAAAATGAAAATTGATTTTTTATAGAAAAAGTAGGAAACTCTATTTGGCAACATTGTTTGTAATGTCAAGATGCACCTATGTGTCTAATTTGGGAACATTATAATAAACCATGCAATGAATATGGCCATCACCTTGGTCATTTGAGACTATATAAATATTTGGGATGCCAAAAAGTGTAATTAATATGGCTTAAAATGAAAAAGTTTTCAACACGCAAATTGTCCGTCTCATCAAAATGAACAACTTTGATTTTTGGACCATCTTCATCCGAGGTCGTATGCAACCTCTACGACCAAAACCGCGCAGTTTAGCGAAGACACCCTTTTGCCGAGTGGGGCACTCGGTAAAGACCCCCTTTTGCCGAGTGTAGCACTCGGCAAAGCCCTGTTTGCCGAGTTTTGTTATTTTACCGAGCGTTTTGTCCACGACACTCGGCAAAGTGCATATTTGCCGAGTTTTGCGTTTTTGCCGAGTTAAGTACTCGGCAAAGATACTATTGCCGAGTGTCCGACATAATGCACTCGGCAAAGAGGAAAATTCCAGTAGTGTTTATGGAAAAAAAACACGCAAGTGTTGCTGGGAGGGAACGTCAGCACTATATTAGGGTCCATAGATAACAAAGCGGAGTCCAAATCCAACAAAATGTGAATGCTATCGAAACCCTTGGCCTATTTTGCCTCCTATATAGGCTCCTGAAATCATCAAACATAGCACACAGGAGCAGATAGTGAATTCTCCGTCTGTTATCATCAAACATAGCACTCCTATAAATCACGCGAAAAATTCAACTGCATCTGGAAGTTCGAATTGTATTTTTAATCCAGACCACCGATAGATATATAGTTCATCGTAATACAACAGTTTTGTCAGCATATTGACAAAGTTGGCGGTAACTTCTCCCGTGGGCTTGCACGTAGCACTTGTTTTGTGAGGATAGTGCCTCCTGTGTGCTTGTTGATACTCTTGTTATTGTCACTGTTAGGAATGCCAAGCATACACTTTCGTTAATACATATTGGCTTGGGTGATTCTGGAAATTAATGGGTCAGCCTAAACAGACAGGAAAAGAATGACTGCCGATGCAAACATCATCATAAACAAAGAAAAATCTATGCAGGAAACTGAAAAGAATTGATTGTATAGCAGACGTTCTATTTATCACAATCAAAAGAATGAAATTCCTTTTACGAGTTGCAATATATATCAGCAATAACTAATTCAGGCATTTGAAAATAGAGATAAGTTAACATAAAATTGACTATTAAGAAGAGGTAAAGTCAATCCTTTAGTTCAGGGAAGAGGGACATTACTAAGAAGGCCACTAGATACATGTTGCATATTAGTTGGCAAATATTTTCACTTCAAAAAAAAAGTTGGCAAATATTTCAAAAGCAGAGCAAAATTGACAGTAACACATTAGTCAGTCCAGGCCGAAAAGCACATAACAATCAGATATTCTGATCATATAACCTGTCTAAAAAGAACAGGGCAGCAGGCTCATACTTGATCCAGATATTGCACAAAAACTAGGCAGAAAGAGAAAGGACTTCACTCAACAACTTCACATGAAGCAACAAGGGTTGCAGAACCTTTTTTGACGGCCAATGGTAGGAGCTCTGCCTTTTTCATTATAAGTAGAGGGAAATTCTGTACATGACTAAGTAGTAGGGATGAAAAACAGAGAAGAGGAAAAAGAAAAGAAACAAGGTTAATTGGAGCTACTCGCGGTAAGCCAGTTCAAGTAACTGGATGTCAGCGCGAATCAAAGAAGCCACCTCATTATGCCGAAGCTCCTTTTGTTCGAAGGTTCTGCGATTTCTCTCTTTCCAGATGTTCCAGGCTACGTACATGGCAGTGGAAATCATGTGTCTTGCTGCCGGGTTCTTCATCTTCCTCGTGGTTTTGCTCCACCACCCACTTAGAGTTCGAGGCCCAATGGTGAGAGCAGAGTCTCGTGGTTGCATGGAGTCGATGGCCGCCCATATTGATTGAGAGAAAGAGCAGGCCCAGGAAGAGATGAGCTGCCGATTCCATTTCCTGATCACAAAGCTTGCAAAGATCCGAGTGTGGCCATCCTCTAGCAGCCAAACGGTCGGCAGTCCAAAGCCGGTTTTGAAGAAGCAGCCAAAGGAAGAATTTCACTTTGGCTTCCGCTCGTGTTCGCTAAATGGCATGGAGATCAGGCCTCCTTACAAGCCCCAAAAACTGAATGGTGTATGCAGATTTTGCGGTGTAATGGTTGTTGTTGTTGAGTTTCCAAACAATGCTGTCCGGAATTGTAGTCAGCTGAACAGTCTGAATCATCTCCCATAGCTTAATGAATTGTGTCAGTTGCTCCACATTGATAATGCTGTGTAGCCCTCTCATCCATTTGCCCCTAGTCAGCCCATCATAGACCGAGATATTTTTCCTTGTGGCCAGCATGTAGAGAGAGGGCGCTGCCTCGGCGAGAGAGAGATCGTCAATCCATCGCTCCTTCCAGAAGGATGTCGATCGACCATCTCCAACATTGATCTTTGTGCAGGCCGCAAACAGGTTCCGGTCGACGGCGTCGCAAGGCACCTGCATCCCTTTCCAAGGTCTGTCCACCGGGTCCCAATCAAACCAGAGCCATCTTAGCCTCAAGGCTCGGCTGTATCTCTCTAAGTTCTTTACACCTAGGCCACCGCAATCCTTTGGGGAGCAAACTTTCGTCCAGTTAACCAAACATTTGCTTCCGGCAGCCTCGTCTTCGCCACTCCACAGGAAGCTTCTTCTAATTTTATCGATCCTCTTGATGAGCCATTTGGAGGGTATGAAGGCCGTAAAGAGATATGTGGTCAGAGCAGTGAGAATAGAGTTAACCAAGGCAAGTCTTCCCGCTCTATTCATTAGCTTGCCCTTCCAAGGCTTTAGCCTTGCAGCAAACTGGTCAAGGATAGGCTGAATCTCGATTCTCTTTGGCACTCGTGGACCAAGCGGTACCCAAGGTATCGGCAGGGAAACTGTCCATGTTGTCCACCAAATTCCGGCAGTACATCCTGAAGGTTAATGTTTCCGCAGCTGATTGGAAAAGTGACGCATTTGTTAAGGTTGATGCTTAGGACGGAAGTGAGCCCGAAGAATTTGAGAATCCTCCTTGATTGGGTTTACAAATAAGGCAGTGTCATCAGCATAGAAACTGGCTCTCATTCTAGCAGCACTACAAGTGACCGGAGGCAGCAACCCCTGCTGTGTAGCAATGGAAAGCATCTTCTGGAGGGGCTCAAGGGCCAAAATGAATAGCATTGGGGCCAAGGGATCTCCCTGCCGCAGCCCTTTCCTGTGAGCAAAAGATCTTCCTTGCGAGCCATTGAGAAGAACATGGGAGGAGGAGGATCCCAGAATCAGCGAGATGAGGTTCCTCCATCGATCGCTGAACCCATAAGCATTAAGAGCCTCAAGCAGGAAATCCCATCTTACTGAATCAAATGCTTTGGCGAAATCAAGCTTCAAGAACAGCAAAGGCTTCCTCTTTGAATGAGCATCTTTCACGACATTCCTAACAAAGATGAAATTGTCTTGAATCGACCTCTTTTTAATGAATGCACTTTGGGACATCGAAATGAGCCCGTCAAGCTCAGGAGCAAGCCGTGAGGCCAACAGCTTTCCCATGATCTTTGCAACACTATGCATGAGGCTCACTGGCCTATAGTCCAGTGGAGAGGAGGCCGCATTTTTCTTCGGAATCAGGACAATATTGGCCGTGTTCAGGAGGCGCCAGTTATCTCCCTTGAGATCACGCAGTTGATTCACCGCAGCCAGGAGATCATTGCAAATAGAGTCCCAACAGGTCTTGTAAAATGTCCCGATGAAACCGTCCGGTCCAGGGGCTTCTCAGCATGGAGACCATCGATTGCATCTTTGAGCTCATCCAAAGAGAAAGGCACATCTAAGTGTGTAAGGTCCTTTCGAGGGAGGTTGATCGAGTCCCAATTAACGGTCCAGGACCTCGGGCTAGAGCTCCCAAGCAGAGAAGAAAAGTGATCTAACAGAACGCTGGCCTTTTCCTCATGCTCTGTGACTTCGGTCCCATCCCGGGAGGTGAGCTTGGCGATGTAGTTTTTTCTGCGACGCCCATTTGCCTTAAGATGAAACAGTCTGGTGTTGCCGTCTCCCTGACGGATACCTGTAATCCTTGAGCGCTGCCTCCATCGGATGCGTTCAATAGCGGCAAATCCAAGCAATCTGGCCTTCAAGTTAGCTCTGAAAGCCCTTTCTTCCTCTGTGAGCTGACGCTCCTCTTGGGCAAGGTCAAGCTGAAAAATGATCTCAGTTGCAATCTCCTCCTTGATTTTCATATCCTTCTTGATCGATCTGTACCACAACCTGAGTCCCCGGGCAGTTCTGGAGAGCTTAATATGAAGCACTTTAATGGGGTCCGCAGAGAACACCGCCTTGTTCCAAGTCTCGACTACCTTTTCTTTGAATCCATTCAGTTTTAACCAGCAGGCCTCAAATCTGAAACCTTTGTAATGCTTGGTATTCAGGCTTTGAAGAATCAGCGGGCTGTGGTCGGAGATGGCAGTTGAGGCCGGGGTTAGGTGGTAATGCAAATGGGCAAGCTCCCAAGGACTAGACACCAGAACCCTGTCAATCTTGGAGAGGACAAGGTTGGCACGCTCGTTTGACCATGTGAAACGCAGAACCTGATCCTGAAAACAATGAGCCAATTTTTTCTTCAGAGTTATTCAGTGAAAGCGCTTGATTTTGCCAAAAATCTTCTGCTTTTGATCATACGGGGAAATCAGCCTGTCTAGGTGTGCAATTTTGACGACATCAAAACCAAATCACAGCCCCACACTTCTGAAAGTGACAAGTTAAATCAGCCTGTCTAGTGGGTCCTCCTCAAATAATCTGAAAATTCAAACCTAAACATAGAAGTAGGTGCTTACGGTAGAATTACTGCTAGAAAACATGACCGGCGCTAGGGTTTCAGGGGTACAGGAGAGGAGTTGGGTACAACAAAACTTCCGATTACATGGCGACGAATTCACGAGAGCCAAAACAGAGCGTTGGTTCAGCATAAGATGGATCTCAGACAGTATCATAGATTCACAGTACCAATATACTCCTACTAAATAAACATGGATGGATGAATAACACAGATGGGCATGCACAAGCACAACGAACTAAGCAACCAACTAATTTAGCTGCATACAAACTTGTATAGACGGCTAGATTCAGCACCATATATAATCCCCGAGTTCTTCTGAATAACGGAGGATCCCGTCGGCGCTGCGCGCGAAGCGGAAGCGGCTGAAGTCAACCTTGTTCCACTCCTCCTGCAGCTCCTCACTGAATCCGTCCCTGACGTCATAGTAGCCTTCGTCAACCTCGGCGTACCCCTTCTCTATCAAATCCTTGCGGACCTTGGATTGAAACTCTTCATACTCTTCATACTCCTTGTCCAGCTCCTCCCTTCTCCGGATCAGATCAGCCGGGTATAACGACGTGCCCTGGGAAGGATTTTCGAACCTTCTATAGTTCCCTGAAGGATTTTCCAGTTTTGGGAACCCTTTTTTTTTTCTGTTTCTTTAATTTTTTTTCGTTTTTGTTTTCATTTTTCTCTCCTTTCTTCTTTTCCTTTCCTTTTTCGTTTTATCCCCGTATCTGTTTATTCTCCTTTTCTTTCCTTATTTCTTTTCTTTCATTTTTATTTTTTCTTTTCCAACTTTATTTTTTTAACACATGTTCAGAAATTTCAAAAAATCACATTTTCCAAAAAATGTTCTTGTTTGCAAATTTTGTTCAGAAATTTTAAAAATTGTTCTTGTTTTCAAATTTTGTTCAGAAATTTTAAATAATTTTTTTTTCAGAAATTTCAAAAAAAAATTATAAATTCCAAAAAAGTTTAGAATTTCAAAAAATGTTGGCTTCTTTTAGAAAAATGTTTGAAAATTAAAAAAATTAAATTCCAACAGGGCGTTGCTATTACGCGCGCCCGTGTCGCGACGATGGGTTTCCGACAAGAAACATACGAAGTAAACTTTTCTTTTTAAATCGAGCCAGGTGAGAGAGAAAATATTAAATACCGGGTCCCACGGTGGGAAGAGTAAGTATGGAAGGACGTGCCCAGGCCCAGCGGTTGGAATCATGGGGGGTGGGGGTGATTTTTGTGATGTTGCACACAGACGTGGTGGGTCCCCCGGCCCTGTCCGAACGGCGCCAACGCGTGAAGCTATCGCGCGCTCCAACGCGCGGCTGCGAAGGAAGAAATCCGATTCCAAAATTTATAAAAATCTATGTGCATTACACGCACGCATTTACTAGTTTGACGAAAAAGGGTTTCCCCCCGCTTTATCTACTACTACTATTAAACAATCGAGTTGTGACAGAAATATTACATCTCAGCCATACATCCGCCATCTCTCAATGGACCGGATTGCCTCAATGTTGTATCACATCATTTACCAAAATCAATTACCAATAACATTTACCAAAATCAATTACCAATAATTACTGTGATCTACGCCATCATAATTACGCAAAACTTACCAACATGGGCCTATTTTAATTATAATCAATTAGCAATAATTACCCTGATCTAATAATTACGCAATAATTACCGCGATCTCGCTCCAACTGGAGACCTCCACCTCGATTGTTTAATAGTAGTAGTAGATATATTGCAATTAGCACTGCGCAATTAGCGACGCCGCTCTCCCTCACGCACGCATGCTCCCCACCTCCACCGAACGGTTAGATGGAAAGAAGGAACGCGGCCTATTCCCTGTACTGCTCGCTCCCGGCCACCATCCACGCACGCGCCGCCGCCAGCGCTCTGGTCCTCGCCGCCGTGCGGTTCTGGACCAGCGCGGCCTTGCCGCCCCTCTGTCTTCGCTGCCGTCCGGAATAGCACGGCCCTGCCTCCCCGACCGTCCTCGTCGCCGCTCGCAGCAACAGCATGTCCGCCTTGCCGCCGTCCACCAATCCCGCACAGTGCCTGCCCGCCCCGACCATCCTCGCCGCCGCCCGCAGCACCAGCAGAGGGCCCTGGCGTTCCCCCGTCCTCGCCGCCGTCCGCCAATCCCGCACGGCCTGCCGCCCCGACCATCCTCGCCGCCGTGCGCGCCAACACCAGGGCCCTGCCGCATGAGAACACGATTGTCCAGGGAATCGGCAGAATCCGCCGCCGTCGTTCTCCACGCGCCGGTATGTTTTGTGTGCGCCATAATAGTCACCACTATTCGTTCCACTGCTCCAACTAACACTGCAGCTGCAACACCACTCGGAAACTAGAATGATCGACCAATTGTATTGTCCAATTGTGTTGTCTTACCAACACACTATGAATTGTGAGAATGCACAGGGATGGCACAAATTTTTTGATTGTTTTTCTTGCCTTATTATTTACAGCTACATCCCTGCCTAACAACTGTCCTAAAAACTGAGTTTTTTCGTCTAAAATTTCAGAGATCTCTCACAATTTTAAACACACCATGGTACAAAATTCTTCTAGAAACTAAAAATGGATGCGTAATCTATGGTCATTGCACTTTGCTGAACGACGAGAAGTATGTTCCTTACAACTCATGAATCTCTCACCTTTATATATGCACTATCGATGCTTGTACAATAGTCTGCCTAATTGATAGTTCTTACACCCGTTCCCATAATTTATTGGTTTAATTTCAATGTTCCATTTGCACTTGTATTTAGGGAGGAAGAAAACCATGAAGGTTTATAAGATGGAGAAAGCATGTGAAAGTTCTGCTAATGTTAAGCCTAATATCGAAGAGTTCGAAATGATTTGTGAATCTTCATGCAGGTTGATGGAGCACTAAACAAGTTATGCCAGTTGGGAGTATGTAAGACGGGATTTCCATTGAGATATTATCTCATCCAGATTGGTGGACAATGCCTTTTTTAACCAGTACAGATTTTAGAGATTTCTCATACATTTGGATGCTTTGAGCAGCTTTGAACTGTAAAATTGATATGTGGTTGTTTTTATGGTGCCGCGTTGGACGGTCAACAGACCATCCAGGCGTGGACTACCACTTACCAACAGTTGGGCAGTCGACGGACTATCGATTTGTTGTAACAGAGCTCTTTCCAGTTCACTTGCACACATTTTCTTCTATTTTGCGATGCCATGTGAGTCTACATTAGACATGTCATTTAATTGTTTGTTCCAAATTACTAAATTTTCGCAGGTTCAGCAGCTACCACAACTTGGTTCACTATTGAAAGGGCTCTTGGCAATTTTTCTCCTTTGCTAATTGGACTAATAAAATAAATTCTTTTGCAGCCATATTTCTTATTTTATTTCTGCAGTGATGTTTATGTATAGTTATTAATGGATGGTAGGATCAAGTAGGCTGATGTCAAATGCTATATAGATCAGGACAGAGTTGATGCTAATTTCATATCTGTATGTTTTTTTTATCCTGTAGCAAAACTATTGTTGATGCTTCGAGTACCCCTCTGGTTGTAGAGCAAGGGATCACTTCCCTGTTATATTTTCAATGATACTTTTGAATTGTTATCTTTTCCTTTTTGGGTTGCTCACTTGCCCTCAAGAATCACCGCTAATTTTCAGTCTACATAATGCCTAAGGTAGAAGTATGCATTGCAGAATTTTGGGCACCAACATGAATCATGGTTTAGGCAAGCATATCTTTATCGTGGTGTTGTACAGATGGTGAAGCTCTTCAATATGGTTGTTCATAGATACTTCGATTGTAGCTACAAGAAGTTGGCTGACAATTCTCAGTTCGAAAATCCCTCGAGGTACTACTGAAATGTTCTTCAGCTAATACTTTGCCATGTGTCTTTTTTTTACGAACTGATCTCTTCTACATCTAGGATGTCCTATATTTATCCTTTCCAAAATTGCATCAAGGTGGAAGTGCGGTGCGCATAATAGGTATTCATTTCAGTTCCTGTACAACAGATTTTTTTTTTGGCAGAAAGCTTACCTGTGCGATTTTTGTTCGACATGTTTATCATCATATCTGGTGAAATCATGTTTTGTAGAGTTCTAATTGCTTTCCTGTTTTTCAGGAAACATGATTGTTCTTTTTCCCCATTCAATATGAATGCGGTGATTTGTTGCTTGATATCAATTCATGGTTTTGAAGTAAAAGAAAACATGTGTTTGCAAGGCACAATGTAGCAGCATTTGGCATTTTGCAATGGTTTGGAACTTTGGATCCCTGCAAGGGCTGGTCGTCATGCTTGGATAAAGGTATGTTTGTGATGCCTAGCGCCGTCAATTTATTTTTTATTTTGTCTAATTGGACGCTGTGAGATGATAATTGCATTGGCATTATCTCTTCATGGACGAAGTGATGGATGTTTACTGAGAGTGCTCGGTCACTTGGTGGGCACTTCTTTTCCTTGAAACCGCCAAGAGAGGCTTGGGAGCACCAGCCGCAGGCCTCAGAGTGGCTAGGCCTCTGATCCAAAAAGACCTGATGCTTCTCATGGCTGCTCGCACATGTTTAAATATTTTATACAGACAATAATTGGGTGTTTGTTTAGTGAGTACCAAATTTAGTTTTGAAATTTAACAATATGCCCTTTTTTCCTAATTTGTTCATAACAATAAAGTTAGTCACTTAATTTGCTTCATGACAATACAAAGGCCATGCAACGGAATGGTCAAAGTCAATTTCTTTTGCTACATGTTTTCTAGATAGGGAAGCATCGATTGTATGTTATAGATGTTTGCATGTTTGCGGAGATAGTTAACAAATTTTGAGATAAAATGGGATGCTTATAATTTGTATATTGCATCATGTTTTGCAATGACGAAGACGTGCGTTGCACGTGCATGCTAACTAGTATTATAAAGCAAAGCACCAACAACCAACATCCAGAAGACAAGATCCAAGTTCAACAAAAAGAGAAAATAAGTATGGCTGGGGGCACAGCACAACAAACCCCAATGTCAAATAGCATTTACTAGTTTTAAGAAGTGGCACGTGCACTTGCGCTGTCCATTGTGCTGGTTATTCCATAAAAACTCGAAAGCAAAGAGATAACGCCGGTCACCAAGTCTTAGCCGAGATAAAACTACCTAACTTTGCAAAGACCCATTTTGCAAGCAAAAGATTTGCTATCTCTGTGACATCCGTCCATGTGGTGTTGCAAGGATCATAGATTCCCACGGCTTGTGCTAGTTTGTGATAAAAAGAACACAACACAAGTTCTTACAAACCCAACATTATTCTCTTGCGCCATTTATTAAGGTGCGAAACCTAGACTTGTGCTCACATTCTATATTAAGTTGTTTGATTGATTGAGTAGCGCAGAAAAGCAACATGTGATTGTATTTGGTCTGGTATCTAGGGTTGGCCTTGAAGTGATTGTCATGTAAAATATTCTTTGATATGAAGATCATTACTATGTTTCCGATAAATATTGACATTCTTTCTAAACCATTGGCAGTGGAATATTGACTAAATTCATTTGATTATCCAACATAGTGGGAACTCCTTTTGTATGCATTGAGATAGTTTAAGAATGTTAAAATAGAGACCCATTGCCATGGATCGCTACTCTTGTTTTAGATTCACCAAAGAAGATAATACATCAGAGGTTGAAGTTCTTGACAAGTAACATTCACATATAAAAATCATGCTTTTGTTTACCATCCTACATGCTCGGAGACAAGCATAGATGAAGAATGGGGATGCTAATATTATTTTTAAGTTTTATTTCTAAAATTCATTTTAATCCATACATTAACAATTTGATTTTTTTTTTCATTATAACAACCAGAACATGCGTGCATAATGTGCCAAAAATGAAAAACAAATGATTTTCTATAATTTACACAAAATTATTTTTATATTCTTTCTAATAACATAATATTCGCCCTAAAAACATAATATTGGATGTTTAAGAAGTTGCACGTGCACTGGCCAATATATGCTGGTTATTCAATAAAACCTTAAAGGCGAAGAGATAATTTAGGTCGGCATCTAGGTCTTGGCCGAGATAAAACTACCTAAACGAAAATTGCAAAGACCAACTCTGCAAGCAAAAGTACTTGATCTCTCCGTGACATCCGTCCATGTGTTGGTGCAAGGATCGTAGATTACCACGGCTTGTGGTGGTTTGCGATAAAAAGAGCACTGAAAGAGCAGCCTTTCACCGTCATGTGTCATCCCAAGAGGGTTGTAGAGTTGGATATGTGGATCCATTGGGATTGTATACGTCTCACTACCAGAATTAGGTACGTTGCCGACGGCCCAGGGCCGTCGGCATAGGCCCAAAAACCGTCGGCATAGGCCTATGCCGACGGCCACTGTCGGCATAGCCCCGTCGGCAACTCGTACGTCGGCATATCCCAGGACGGTCGTCGGCATAGTGAGCTAAGCCGACGGTGTCCGTACCACCGTCGGCATACACACACCGTCGGCAACATTTTTCACCTGACGACCGTCAACGGCCGTCGACGGCGCCGCCGTTAAAGGTGTGCCAATTATACGCTGTCACATGGCAGCTCCTGGGCAACCGTGGCGCGGAGCTACGCCGACGGTTATGCCGTCGGCATAGTTTTAGGCCTATGCCGACGATCTAACCGTCGGCGTAGCTCCGCGCCACGGTTGCCCAGGAGCTGCCATGTGTCAGATAGGCCGACGGTTAGGCCGTCGGCGTAGCTCCGCGCCAGCCTTCCCAGCAGCTGCCACGTGTCGGCCGCTGGTAACACGGTGGGCACTATGCCGACGGTTTAACCGTCGGCGTAGTTATGCACTGTTTTCTTTTTTTTTCCTGTTTTTGTTGCATTTCAATTCGAAAAACAACATATGTATATATATATATATATATATCATCATCACAACAGAATAGAGAAGATAATTATCACAAGTTCATCATCATCGCAAGTCCAACATGATAAACATAATAGCAAGTCCAACATAAAGGCATCATCATCGCAAGTCCAACATGATCACAATAAAAGTATCATCATCACAAGAAACATAAAAGACCGCAAAGTTCGTCATCGCCAAAGGCTTAAGCGGCATCACTTCCACTGCCAAAGCCGAGGCCGCCAAAGCCGAAGTCGTCACCGCTAGCGCTAGCGCCACCGCCACCGCCATGCCAGACCGGAGTGACTGGGCTCCGTGACTCAGGGGTGGAACCATCAGTAGCACTACCACCGGCGGATGATCCACCGGTTCCCTGCATGTTTGAAAATGGATGGTAAGGCAATATATGATTGTATTGAATAAACGAGAAGTTGTGGTTGAATAGGTTGGTGATGTACTAACCGGAGTGACATTGTAGTGGTCTGCCAGAAATTGTTCAAACGTAGGCAGCACTGGTTGCGGTCCAGGAGGTGGTGGTGGTGGTTCCATTGTAGGAATCTGCCCGGTTGCCATAGACGCAAACATAAGCTGCGTCATGCGACTGTTGTGCTCCGTGACTGCTGCAACTCTCTGGTTCCAGTCGAAGAGCTGCTGACGTGCGAACTCCATGTAGGCCTACAATATGACATGATGCAACTCATAATACATAACAAAGAGGAAAATAAAAGTAGAAAGAAGGAAGATAAGAGGGAAAATACTTACAGAGTGGCGCTGGGCTAGGATGGACTGTGCAGTGGACGTGCTCGGGCGCGGGCGCGGGCTCGGCCTCGGGTTGGTAGCTCGGATCCGTCTGTAGGAGATAGAAGGGGTGATCACAGAATCCAGAACCGCCGACCGACCATGACTCCTCGGCCCTATGCTCACCACCGCCCTCTCGTCGGCATCCATACACATGGGGTCAGGTTTGTCAGGATTCCACTTCTTAAACTCCTCCTTGTAGGACTCCAGGTTCTCCTCGGTATGGCCGTAGTACTCACTCTCGCCAGGCTTGCGATTAGCCCGCACACGGGCGAGCCTCCACGACTCGATGTCTGAGAGGGGCCGCTTCAAATTCTCCTCCTGCACCGCCAAACAGAGGTTAGTCATACATAAGAACATACGGTAAATAGAAGATCAAGAATGCTTCATGTACATAGATATACCTGAAGTTTCTTGTGGTTCGAGTGGTTTCGGTTTCCCTGGCCGTGTGTTCCGTCAGATCCTCGATTAGCCCTGTTTATGTTGCTCTTGGCAGCAAACTCTGCGTCCTCGCCGAGCCACAGATCCACCAATCCCGCCCATCCATTAGTCCTTCCATAGCACCAATCAGGAGGCACCTACATAATGAAGCATAATGGCATGTGAACATGAAACAATTAAATTTACCACAAACGTCGAAATGAAAAAGTCTGTTATGCTACCATCATGTACTGCTCCCTAGTCAAGGTAAGGTTGTTCTCCTTAGCTTCTTCCTTGGTCACCTTCTGAGAATGTTTGTCGTGATAATACCGCGAGATGGCCACCCAACGCACCTCGTACTGTATCTGCCGGGTCTGCTTCCTTGCAGCCCGCATCACGTACTCATCGGCCATGGCCTTGTGCTCCTCAAGAACTCTATAGAATTTCTACAGGCAATCATAAAACCAGAATGAAACAAGCCATGATTTTAAACGATTCGATGATAAACTATGAAATAAACTCAAGACTAGTGCTTATGAAGAGAACTTACCCAAAAGTTTGATATCACGGCCTTAGCGGCCGTCTCATGGGCCGGGTGGAAGGCCGCTTCGTAGTGATCCCAGCACGTGGCCAAAATCTCGCGCTCCGGGTGGTCTCGGTCTGGAGCGAACATCCCCGGCCAATATTTCTTCAACAGGATAGTGATGATGCCATTTGGAAGACGGGCACCTACAGGATATTTCCAGCTGCTGCAAAAGAATGAAAATATTAGTATGTGTACAATAAAACTGATAGTATGTGTACAATAAAAATGATAGTATGTGTTTAAATTATTATTAAGGGGCACTTACTTTTTCCCCGTTGGCTCAATGAGCCACTTCATCTCCTTGGTAGCAGGAGGTTCCGGGAGTCGCGCACCACCACGCAGCCAAGCCTTCTTCTTGCCACCCACCTCCCCGCCACCACACCCCTCCTCGCCACCACCATCCTCCCCGCCACCACCATCCTCCCTGCCACCACCATCCTCCCCGCGTGCCTCCTCCTCATCCTCCTCCCGAACCTCCTCCTCCTCCTCCCCCTCCTCCTCCTCAGAGGGTACCTCACTAGAGGAGGGCCGCGAAGACGACCCCCCTATGTCAGTCACAGAGCGCAGTTTCTGGCCCCGAAACCGTCTCCCCCCACCCCCTCCTCCTCTAGGGGCACCTCTCCCTCGACCCTCCTGTGAGGAGTCATCGTCAAGTAGCCGGGAGGGAAGATTACGGGGTCGACCACTCCGACTAACCCTCGCGGCGAGTTTGCTTAGAAGACCACTACCATCGGCCTTGCCCTTTCCCATGCTTAGCGAACCTGCATGGAAAAGAGAATAAAAAGTTAGTATATTAATAATGAAGAAACAGATATAATAAAAGGAATTAAAAAGCACATTCATAAATAAAACATATAAGAAAAGACATGAAACATACATCTACTAGAACCCATATGAATCATCACTGTTGTAACCGGTTCCTCGACCGGTCTCATCGTCACTATCACGCATATCATCTTCGTTGTCTGACGTAGGTGGAGGCTCTTCCTCGTCTTCGGCGTCTTCATTTAATTTCTCTAGCATAAGTATGTCTTGGTCGTTCACAATGGCCTCGCCATCATTCCGTGCATCATTATCGTTTGGATCCACATCAACATCACCCAAGGCGTCAGCGGCATTGTATTGGACCACATCAACATCAACATCATCAGGTTGCTCTTGATAGAACACTCCCTCGTATGTCATGGGGTTAATGTAGTAGTAATCGTCATCGTTCGGGTCCGGTAGCTTACCATGTGGGGCCACCTTGAACACAACTTCCCAACCCTTTAGGTACTCTTTCTAGCATGGGTAGGGCAGATAATAAACTTGTGTGGCCTGGGTAGCTGCAATAAAGAGATCGTCTCCTGCATAGACGGTGGATGGTCTAACTTCGACCAAACCAAGGAACGGCGTATGTCTCAGCCCCTCATATGGGTCGAACCATCGGCATTTGAACACAGCTAGTCTTAGGTCCTCGCGCCCAAGGTCGAATGTAAGCTCGTATATTTTTCCTACCCTTCCGTAGTACTCAAGTCCATTTTGTCCTGGGGTGTACACTCCTGTGTTTATAGTTTTGGGATCAGACCGGCTGTTTTGGTGCTTCTCTGTATGGAAGCGATACCCATTCACATCATAATTTTCACATTTCATGACCCCGAGCGTTAAAACCCATGGACACCCATCTCAATTCGTCATCCATAGAGGTGTTCGGATCTTTCCCCTACAAGTTTAATTTAAATTGATGGGTGCATTAGTTCCATTAACTAATAAATGCTGAACTAGAAGTTGAACTAGGGGAATGTGAAAAATTACTTTCTCCATGAACCAAGCAACAAAATTTTTCCTTCTAGGGGCACCGTTCCGGAGAAGAGTAAGTGCCTCCTCTTCAGTAGGAGGAATCATTCCCGTCTACTCCTCCTGTAGGAATTGACTAAAATAAGAAAATCGGTGTTAGACCGAGACTAAGTGAACATAACAAACTGCATAAAGGAATGGTGCAGCGGTATTACCTCATCCACTCTTCCTCAACTTCCTTGATGTTGTGCAAGGCATAGAACATTATGTCCTCCCACTCTTGTGCTGGCATGTTATAAGGTTTCGAGCCCCCAGCCCTGCCACATTGCCCACCGAATAGATCGAGCTTGGGTTTATACTTGGGCTCTTCTGTATTGTATCGAGACACCTTATTATGCAGAGTGGGAACGTGGTCTGGGTAGTACGATGTCCTGAGGTCTGACACCTCCTCTAGGATAACTGCCTCAGCTATGGAAGCTTCAATCTTAGCTTTGTTTCCACATTTGGATCGGAGATGCTTGTTCTGTCTCTCAGGGCCGTACTGCCAACGATTCTGCACAGGGCCCCCCAACAATACCTCCTTTGCGAGGTGCAAAATGAGATGTATCATCGGAGTAAAGAAGCCTGGCGGAAAGATCTTCTCTAGATTGCATATCAACTCCGGTGCCTTCTTATGCAATTTTTCAATCACCTCCGGACAAACTTCTTTAGCACATAGCGTGCGGAAGAAATAGCTTAGTTCCGCAAGCACTCGCCAGACACGCTATGGGACATAGCCTCGAACCATCACCGGCATTATCCGCTCAATCCATACATGATAGTCATGGCTCTTGAGCCCAGTCACTTTGCCCGTTAAAAAATTGACTCCCTTACTTATATTCGATGCATAACCATCAGTGAACTTCACAATGTGTTTGAGCCACATAAGTACTTCCTTCTTGTCTAGCGGTTTAAGGATGAAGTCAGCATCTGGCTTGAACTAGTTTCTTCGACCGCCTGAAGGAGGCCGCATGTTTAGATGTGGTCTATCACAAATTTTCTGTTGATCGGCTCTAGCTTTAACGTTATCCTTTGTCTTATCAGGGATGTTGAGGATCGTGGCAAAAAGGGACTCTGCGACATTCTTTTCAGTGTGCATCACATCGATGTTATAAGGAAGTTTGAGGTCCTTGAAATAGGAAAGCTTCGTGAACGGGGTAATGTGAGTCCAGTTGTGCGTCTCACCATATCCCTCAAAGCGTTTGGCTTTGCCTTTGCATTTGCCCTGGCCTTGGCCTTCGCTTTCCCCTTTGCCTTCGCCTTCGCTTTCCCCTTTGCCTTTCGCTTTGGATTTGCCTTTGCCTTCGCCTTTAGGCTTGAGAGCTTTGAGCTGAACAAGAACATCTGCCCCAGAAAACGTTGGAATCTCGTTTACTTCATGGACAACCTGGCCTTTCGTTAAGTTCTTCTTGTCTTCCCTGTCTGGATGGTCTGGAGGGAGGAACTGTCGATGTAGGTCAAATGCTACATACTTGCCACCCTTCTGTAGCCAAATTAAACGTAGAGCCTGCATGCACACTGGGCATGGCATCTTCCCACTTGTACACCATCCGCAGAATAGGGCATACCCGGGAAAGTCATGCATGCAATACATCAACCAAACTTTCATCAAGAATTTTTTCTGCAGATGTCGATCATATGTCAACCTCGGGAAGTACCAGGAATGGAGCAAATCATCCACCAGCGGCTGCATAAACACTCCCAAATTCTTTCCCGGGTATTCAGACCCTGGAATGATCAGCGACAAGAACATTGTCTTGCGTTGCATTAGGACACCAGGAGGGAGATTGAGCGGAATAACAAACACGGGCCAGCAGCTGTATGGATTGGTAGACATGCCATATGGATTGAACCCATCACCTGTTATCGCAATTCTGACATTCCCAGCCTCGGCTGCTTCCTCGGGGTATTCTTCATCGAATGACTTTCATGCTTCAGCTTCCGATGGATGTATGATTTTTTTATGGTACCTTATCCCTTTCTTGTGCCACTTCATCATTTTGGCAGACTCCTCCATGATGAAAAGGCGCTGCAGTCTTTCTATGAGATGGAGATACCGAAGAATCTTTGCGGGGATGTCTAGTTGCTTCTTCTCACCATGCTCATCGACCACCTCAAGGTACCGAGAGGAACCACACTTCCTACAGTACTTGTCATCCGCATACTCGTGCCTAAACAAAAGGCAATTCTTCGGACAAACATCTATTTTCTCATAATTCATAGATAGTGCCTTCATGATTTTCTTCGTAGCGTACATGCTTTTCGGCAGTTCATAACCCTCAGGAAGGCTGTTAGCCCATACTCCCAGAAATGCTTTGAAGCAAGCTTGGGTACAGCCTTACTCAGCCTTGACTACCATCAGTTGCGAGATGGCATCTAGCTAAGAGATTTTGGCACCCGCATAAAGAGGTTTCTTTGACGAGGCCAAGACCTCCAAGAAGGCCTTTGCGGTTGCCTCCGGCTCCTCTGGTTCATTCTCTGAAGGTGTTGCATGTGTTGCCTCTGCAGCAAAGACATCATCTAGCATGTCTCTAACCCCATCGTCCTCAAAACCACCGATGCATTGTCGCATCACCTCCTCTCTACCACGGTCCCGCTCGGCAAAGTTTATTGGCATGATAAAGTCTTTCATATATCCGTACGTGCGAAGGTGCTCAGTCATTTCTCCCTTATCTCTACTGTGACGTCTGCCACATTTTGCACAGGGGCATGGTGGAATAATTCTCATTGGACGACGAAATATCTCCTTCAAAAACACATCGGTTTTCTCGACCCACTCTGTTGTTACTCGATTCCGACGGATAAAACCACTGTACATCCACTGATTATCTGCCATCCTCTGCTTTGTTACGAGCCAGGCAACAAAATTAAGGATTCGTTAATTTAATCACATACAATTTTTATTTTCTATCGGGTTGACGAGAAATGGCACTGAATCCACCTACATCTCTAATAGGTAAAGATGGGTCCTAATCCCACCCGAGGATGTGTAGATTGAGTACGTTCTCCATGCTCTATCCCGTTCCGAGACAAAATTTCGGCAGCACCTCCCTGCTGTTCTCCAGATACACGTTTCGGCTAAGAGCCGAGAGAATGTGCTCAGGAGAACAACGGGGAGGCGCCGCCGAAATCCTGTCTCGGAACAGGGTAGAGCATGGACAACGTACCCAATCTACACATCCTCGGGCTGTCCATGGAAAATGCTGGACAATCCGAAAGAGCTGCGGTGATAAATATGCAATTGAATGCATATTTATCGATGCAACCATTTCGGACGGGAGACGCCTAGGTTATGCAACTTGACGAGAAAAGAAAATCTAGTGACATGATTATTAAGATGGATTCGTAGCTCACCCTCAACTGTAGAGGAAGCAGTCAAACAGCGACGAGATCACGGATCAATGCCTTAGACGACGATGACTCCAAAGATATGCAACACCACAAAGCCTGTAAATTTTACCGACAAATAAACTTAGATCATCAAGTGTCAAAAACCTAGATCACGGACCAATGCCTTCATAGCTTTATTTACTAGATGAGCAATACAAAATAAATTCATCCACTTAAAGTTTCACATTCAAAGTATTAGAAATGTTAAATCCTAATGAACAAGTTACCATTTTTGCACAAATTACTATTTTTTAGCAAGACCATGAAGTGTCAAAAAACATTTCATCATTATTTTGCAAGACCATCATGAACAAGAAACCACTTATCACGGAGATGCGACACAACAAAGAATGCTAATTCCACCGTGCGAAAATTATATATATCATCACATCACATACAACTTTGACACTTCAAACTTGAAAAAAAATCATAGTGCTAATGACATCCATTGATCAATATTTTGCAAACTATCCACCTGCAAACAATATTTTGCAAACTATCCACCTCCAAATATCACCATGAACTCCAAACCTGCCCACGGATGCCTAGTACACCCCACAAATTATGTCACGGCACGTAAAATACACTAGGTACAAAACTAAAAAAAGGAAAAAAATCCTCACTTAGGAGAGAGGCCGGCTGGTCGGGGGTAGGGGCAGGGCGAGCTGGTGTCGCGGAAGAGGAAAGAGAAAAAAGAGAAGGGAAGGGAAGGGGGGGTAGGGCGAAGGGAAGAAGGGGAAGGGAGGGGAGGGGGACGACGAGAGTGAAGGGCAGGAGGGGAGGAGGATATCGGGAGGAGGGGAGGGGGTTACGGGAAATGGGGGGAGGAGAGATGGGAAGGGAGAGGAAGGGGAGCGATTGTGGATCGGGAGGGTGGGAGGCGGAGGTGAAGAATGGGCGGCGATGGCGGGGGGGGAGCGATCGGGGCGGCGTGCGGGGGCGGATCGAGCGGGCGGCGGCGCTGGATCGAGCGAGCGGGGGCTGATCGAGCGGGGATGAATGAGTGGTCGGGGTGGGTTGACCGGTTGGATAAGGGCAGGGAGGTATGCCGACGGTGTAACCGTCGGCATAGGTGCTGTCTACCTATGCCGACGGTTAAACCGTCGGCATACCTTTTTTTACATTAAATTTATTTTATTTTTAAAATGTCCTTACAATTTTTAAAATGTCCTAACAATTTATTTCATCTGCATCTACCATTTTTTCTGATCCTGCCCAGCTCCTCATCTTGGCTGTCATGCCGCATGCAAGCTTCATCGCCACCACACAACACGCTCGAAATTAACTACCAGATCAGGCCTGACAGCTATTGTCAGATCGATCCCGGGAGATCGATATCGATCCTCCCGTCTAATCATCTTGGTCCGGCCCGAGCCCTAGACCATCAGCAAAGGACGACCGAACGGGATCCAAGTCATCCAGCCCTCCAAGCTAGCGAGAAACACATTACTTATGATACAATAGCAATTCAATGAACTCCAATTTATTTTTATAGCAGAGATTCAACGTTTACAACCAAGCGAGATATCGACTCCCGAAGCATCTCCGGCAATAGGACCTGGTGCAGTGTTTCGGTGGTATTGCTACACCCGGAAACCCATCTACCGGACTAACCCTAGCCCGACGCGCATGATTCCCCCCTCCAAGTGACGGCGGTAGTGCCGTACGTGGAGGGCGGCCACACCCCGGAGCCCCAAGACGGGCGTCTACGCATGCCACATCACTTTCACACATGCATCAGGACCCGTGCGATGTTTCGATGGCATAGCTACACCCGGAAGGCCACCACGAAGCCCCGTTGACCAGGAGATCTAGCCCTTTGACTTTCACCCGATGGACTTTGACCAGCGGACTCTTCCACCTGGTTGCGATAGGTCAGCCCATAGGAACATCCCCGAACACGGTCTGGACCCAACCCACCACTAGATTCCCTCCGGTTCTACTCGACGCGCATGATTCCCCCTCCAAGTGACGGCGACACTACCGTCCGTGGAGGGGGGCCACACCCCGGAGCCCCGAGACGAGCGTCTGAGCATGCCACATCACTTTCACACATGCATCAGGACCCGATGCGATTTTTCGGTGGCATAGCTACACCCGGAAGGCCACCACGAAGCCCCGTTGATCACGAGATCTAGCCCTTTGACTTTCGCCGGACGGGCTTTGACTAGTGGACTCTTCCACCTGGTTACGGTAGGTCAGCCCATAGGAACATCCCCGAACACGGTCTGGACCTAACCCACCACTAGATTCCCTCCGGCTCGACCCGACCAGCATGTTTCACCTCATCCAAGTGACCGCGACAGTGCCGTCCGTGGAGGGGGGCCACACCCCGGATCCCCAAGATGAACGTCTGAGCATGCCACATCACTTTCACACATGCAAGAGGACCCGGTGCGGTGTTTTGGTGGCATTGCTACCCCCAGAAGGCCCACCGATCGGACTAACCCTAGCCCGACGCGCACGATTCCCCCTCCAAGTGACGATGGCAGTGCCGTCCGTGGAGGGTGGCCACACCCCGGAGCCCCAAGACGAGCGTCTACGCATGCCACATCACTTTCACACATGCATCAGGACCCGATGCGGTGTTTCGGTGGCATAGCTACCCCCGGAGGGCCACCGCAAAGCCCTGTTGACCAGGAGATCTAGCCCTTTGACTTTCGCCGGACGGGCTTTGACCAGTGGACTCTTCCACCTGGTTGCGATAGGACAGCCCATAGGAACATCCCCGAACACGGTCTGGACCCAACCCACCACTAGATTCCCTCTGGTTCTACCCGACGGGCATGTTTCCCCCCTCCAAGTGACGGCGGCACTACCGTGCGTGGAGGGGGGCCACACCCCGGAGCCCCAAGACGGGCGTATACGCATGCCACATCACTTTCACACATGCATCAGGACCCGATGCGGTGTTTCGGTGGCATAGCTACACCCGGAAGGCCACCACGAAGCCCCGTTGACCAGGAGATCTAGCCCTTTGACTTTCCCAGGACGGGCTTTGATCAGTGGACTCTTCCACCTGGTTGCGATAGGTCAGCCCATAGGAACATCCCCGAACACGGTCTAGACCTAACCCACCACTAGATTCCTTCCGGCTCGACCCGACCCGCACGTTTCACCTCATCCAAGTGACCGCGACAGTGCCGTCCATGAAGGGGACACACCCCAGAGCCCCAAGACGAACATCTGAGCATGCCACATCACTTTCACACATGCAAAAGGACCCGGTGCGGTGTTTCGGTGGCATTGCTACCCCCGGAAGGCCCACCGACCAGACTAACCCTAGCCCGACGCGCATGATTCCCCCTCCAAGTGACGGCGGTAGTGCCGTCCGTGGAGGGGGGCCACACCCCGGAGCCCCAAGACGGGCGTCTACGCATGCCACATCACTTTCACACATGCATCAGGACCCGATGCAGTGTTTCTGTAACATTGCTACACCCGGAAGGCCACCACGAAGCCCGTTAACCAGGAGATCTAGCCCTTTGACTATCACCGGATGGGCTTTGACTAGTGGACTCTTCCACCTGGTTGCGATAGGTCAGCCCATAGGAACATACCCGAACACGGTCTGGACCTAACCCACCACCAAATTCCCTCCGGCTCGACCCGACCCGCACGTTTCCCCTCATCCAAGTGATGGCGGCGCTGCCGTCCGTGGAGGGAGGCACACCCCGCAGCCCAAGAAGGGCGTCTATGCATGAGGACCCGGTGCGAGATTATGATAAAAAAAAAGTCATTTAAAAGTTGTCCAAATCTATGGAAGTATCAATTATTTGTGATTTTTACTAAGTATAAGGACCTATATGCAAAATTACATGAGGTTACATTTTAACATACTCAAAAGTAAAAACAAACCGGATATTCATAATCTATGAAAAACTCTGCCCCAAATCCATATATAATTTGTGTATGTTTAAGTTTAATTATATTTAAATTAATCAAATCTAAAATTTTAAAAATGTAAATTAGAAATAAAAAACATAAAATACATATGCCGTCGGCATGGCCGTCGGCATAGATGGCCCACATGTATGCCGACGGCCATGCCGTCGGCATAGATAGCCCACGTGTTTTTTTTGTGATTTAAAAAAGGTGTACTAGCTATGCCGACGGCCTCCGTCAGGGCCGTCGGCATAGCGGTGATGGCGTCAAACCCCCTTCTCATCCTGGGTCGGCGGGCCCACACATGTGCCGACGGCCGATATATGCCGACGGCCCCCGTCGGTATAATGAAGGAGATGCCGACGGTGCTTCTACGCCGACGGCCCCCGTCGACCTTGATGGAGGTTTGCCGACGGCTTTAGTACGCCTACGGCCTTTCCCAAGCCGTCGGCATACCCACATCTATGCCGACGGGGGCCGTCGGCATAGAAAAAGCCGTCGGCAGCGCCAATTATTCTGGTAGTGTCTTGTCCCAAATGCCCTTATTTGGATCAGTCAGAAGCCATTTGTCGGTGAGCTGAGCCTTGGACGACTGAACCTGCACAAAGGGTACCCTTGAGCTCAACCATACGGATATCCGTCCACAAGTTGTAGCCACCATCTATTCGTGGGCCTTCAATCGTCGTCTTCCACTTCTCGCTCTCCAGGTCGAAGCAATGTATATCCCAGCTGTCTCCCTCGCGTGACCCGAAGACGTGCATGATGCCATTCACAACAGCTACACAGGCCGAGGAGCACGTGACACGGGCTGGGGGCGACGGCGCACGCTTCCACCCGACGTCGCGTTTTACGGCGAGGACCTCGCATCTCACGCTATGTCTACGAGACGGACTAACTTGTAGTCACCGGACGGGACAGCGCGTCCGAAGCCGAAGGCGACCTTGGGGATCCTCCGAATGTCCCTCCCCATGCCGAGTGGATCCTGCAACACGTTGAGCCCCGGGCAGGACGCGAGCACGTCTCCGGTGGCCGGCTCAACCACGCGTGTGCCAACAAAATCATTGGCAACGCAGATGAGGTCGCCACCGCTGAGCTTCCTGGTGCCACCTCCGTCCTCGATCACACGCACAACGCTGCCGTTCATGCCCACCAGCCGCAGTTCGGTGCCCTTCCCTCTGAAAGAGTAAACCCAAACGATGGGCTCGGCGTGACCGCGGGACTCGTGCGCGGCGGCGAAGTCCGGGCCGGAGATGAGGGCGCACCACTCGCTGGAGACGCATCGGAATCTGCACGCCGACTTCACCGGCACTCTGGTGAGGATCTCGAAGATGATCTCGTCTGGTAACGAGACGGCGCCGGCAGTCGATGGAATCTGTGAGCTGCTGGCTGCGGCCGCGGTGGTTGACCTAGCAGTGGCGGAGCCACCTCCCGGCTACCCGGGGCAGCTGCCCGGGCTCTGCCACTGACTCTTGCTTAAATGATAGCAGTAACTGTACGGCTAAGCATCATTTGTAGGGGCAACCAAGTCATAAATTAGAGCGTAGTGTATTTTGCCCCGGCTCCCTGGTTGAGCTGGCTCCGCCACTGGACCTAGGATGGCGGTGGCGTCGTTTGGGCGAGGGTGGAACCGGTGATAGCTGAGGTGTCATGGTGGTGGTGGGCGGCGTGGTCTCGTCGAGACGGCGCGACGAGGAGGACCTGATCCGTGGAGCGGTGGAGCGATATCTGCTCGACCGATCGATATTTCAGCAGGGAGGTAAACTAAGCCAAGGGTTCCGGTAGCAGTCGCATGGTGTTGGATTTGGACTCGGCTTTGTAATTTGTCTATGGACCCTAATAATACAGATCCTTTTCATATGCATTTACATACGGGTTTGTCTAGGGCACATCTAGATGTGCTCTAGTTATTGCACATCTAAATGACTCAATCAAACTAGGATGAAAAAAGAAAAAAGGGAATAGAAAATGTTTGCACGAATCTCTATATAAAATCAATGGCATAGAAGTTAGATATGCAATACTTAAGGCACATCTAGATGTGCTTTAGCAAAACTGTTTACATATATAGTTGCCATGATGAGTAAAAATTCTCTAAAGTTGCCATGTTCCCATGATTGTTAAGAATTTATATAGTTAAAATAATAGTTGCAATGATTTTGAGAATTTGAATTTTTTAAAAGTAATTTTTTTTAGGAAATAAAAATCCTAAATTTGCCATGTGACCATTACACATTTCCACATAAGCTGCCATGTTCCATAGAACCAAAAACCTAAACTTTCCAAGAGGACATTACAATATTTTCTAAATTTGCCAATGATTTACCAGAAAAAACAATTATCTGAGTTTGCCATGTGACAAGTAGAATTATTTTTCAAACAAATTCCATGATTTAGAACACAAAAATCCCAAATATTCCATGTGACAATTAAATTTTTTCTAAAATTTCCATTTTTATGAAACAATTTTTTTTCTGAATTTTGACATGTGATAATTAGAAACATTTTTCAATATTTGCTGTGTTTCAAAGCACATTTTTTCTTAAATTTTCCATGGAACAATACAAACATTAACAAAAATCACCATGTTTTACATAACTTTTTGCCACACTGTCCCTCATCGAGATTCACGCACATCATCCAACAGCGAACATTGTGTTTTGCCAGGAATAGACATAGCGAACTTTTACTCAATAGCATTTTCATTTGTATTTCTTTTCAAATAAAAAGGCTTGGCGACCAGCTTCATTGCAAAGCTTAGAATTCAGTACCAGACATACGTACCGTGAACATTCTTCAAATTAGTGAACTTTTTTCAAATTCATGAAGTTTTTCTCAAATCCATGAACATTTATTCAATTTTCGTGAATATTTTCAAATATACATTTTTTCCAAATTCGTGAAAATTTTCAAATTTGATAACATTTTTTCTCAAATTTGTAGACTTTATTCAATCCCATGAACATTTTCCAAATTCATGGACTTTATTCAAATTCGTGAACTTCTTTTTAAATATGCAAACTCTTCTCAATCAATGACCTTTTTCCAAATATGTGAACTATTTTTTTATCAAAATTCGTGAAATTTTTTTAATTCAATTTATTTCTTCAAAATTGTTAACTTTCTCGAATTTCTAAAAGAAAATTCAATTTGAGAAAAAAAGGTCAGCTTTTTTTCCTGGGACAAAGACCAGCAACTATGGAAAAGAAAATAGTGAAAAACAAAATAGCGATCGTGCAGACAAGCGAACAAGCGAGCGCGGGCAAAAGGGTTATCGGGTCGCAACGCATGCACCGCGCCCTGTGCGCCTGAGGGGTAGCATGGGCTTAACACACTGATTAGGAGCTCCCTCAGGACTGTCATGGACTGCTTTACGCCCGGGCTCTCATTGGGCCACACCTGGTCCGCAACAGACTTTTTCTTTCTTATTCTTTTAATAGAATGTTTACACTTGGGTGCTATAAAAAATTGGCACTTTTTTTCTTATTCTTTATCAGCCAACTCAGGGTTCCCTTTACGGGGTAACCCATGTTGCTTTCGCGCACCAAAATAGTGCATGATCGCGCGTCAAGGTCGATCGTCGGTGCGCTCCGCGTATGAAACATGGTCGAAGGAGAGAGGATTGCGTTCATTTCTTCCTACCCCCCTTTTCCTTTCCAATTTGGATATGGTCCACCACAAGGAGCCCGGGTGTGCTCTGCCGTGAAGCACATCATTTGTGCTCACGGTGAAGCACAGGTGTGCTCCGCCATGAAGCACATTTGTGCTCACGGCGAAGCACACCCGTGCTCCACTACCTTGAGCATACTCACGCTTCGCGTTGAAGCACATATGTGGTCAACCGTGGAGTATATCTGCACTTCTTCTTTTATCAGGGACACGTCCGTGCTTCACCCATCATAGTAAATGTATGCTTCGTAGTGAAGCATACATGTGAGTTCTACGATGAAGCACACATGTGCATCACCTTCTTTGGAGCACACATGTGCTTTACCCTTTTTTTTCCAAGCACAGTTGTGCTCCACCCGCCGGAGCACACCTACTTCACGGTGAAGCACACAGTGCTCAGCCTTTAGGGCCCATATATGTTTCACCTTTTCCCCCTGCTTAACCGCAGGGGAGCACACCTAGTCTTGGCGGCGAAGCACATCTATGCTTATGCGGAAAGCACACCTGTGCTTCACCCGCGCGCCTGCGCTTTACATGGAGCGCACCTGTTACTCATGTCATAACACCAATTTCAAGTCAAGACAAAACACCGATAATATAATATGTTGTTTTAAGTTTTATATTTTAAAATTTATTTTAGTCCATGCATTAACAGTTGAATGTTTTCCATATAACTAACCAAAACTTGCATAATGTGACTAAAATGAAAAGGAAAAGTGAGTGATAAAAAAGGCATATAAATAGTAATCTCAAAAGAAAAAGATTTTCTATAATTTACACAAAATTATATTGTTTCTAATAACTTAATATTCACCCAGAAAAACATAATATAGAATGTTATTCAAGATAAGAAATTTATTTCTACAACAATAAGAAGGTATTTTAAGAAGTGGCACGTGCACTTGTGCTGGCGACTGTGCTGGTTATTCCATAAAAACTCGAAAGCAAAGAGATAATGTCGGTCACTAAGTCTTAGCCGAGATAAAACTACCTAACTCGAAATTGCAAAGACCGATTTTGCAAGCGAAAGATGTGTTGGCGCAAGGATTGTAGATTCGCACGGCTTGTGCTAGTTTGTTATAAAAAGAGCACAACACAAATTCTCTTAGCCTAACGACCGAATGCGGTGATGCATGATTATCTTCAATTCTTACTTCTTCCAAACCCAACATTATTTTATCACGCCATGCCGCCATTTATTAGGGTGCGAAACCTAAACCTGTGCTCAGATTCTATATTAAATTGTTTGATTGATTGAGTACCGCCGAAAAGCAACATGTGATTATATTTGGTCTTGTATGTATGGTTGCCCTTCAAGTGATTGTTATGTAAAACATTCTTTGCCGTGAAGGTCATTACTATGTTACCGATAAATATTGACATTCTTTCTAAACCATCGGCAATGGAATATTGACTAAATGCATTTTGATTATTAAAGAATAGTGGGAACTCCTTTTGTATGCATTGAGATAGTTTAAGAATGTTAAAATAGACCCTTGCCATGTACCTTTACTCTTGTTTTAGAGGATGATGATGTTCTTGACAAGTAGCATTCACATATAAAATTCATCTTTTTGTTTATAATCCTACTTGCTTGGGGATGAGCATAGATTAAGAATGGGGATGCCGATATGGTATTTTTATGTTATACTCCCTCCGTCTCATAGTATAAAAGCGTTCTGACACCACACTAGTGTCAAAAACAGTCTTATATTATGGGACGGAGGGGGTATATTTTAAAAATACATTTTGATCCATATATTAACAATTTGATATTTTTCATTATAACAAACAGAACATGAATAATGTGCCAAAAATGAAAACCAAAGTATTTTCTATAATTTACACAAAACTATATTCTTTCTAATAACATAACATTAATTTACCCTAAAAGCATTATATTGAATGTTAGACAAGATTAGTTCATACAATAATAAGAAAGAATTTTAAGAGCTAGGTTGCTTGCACGTGCACGTGCACTGGTTATTCGATGAAAACTTAAAGGCAAGGAGATAATTTGACTATATATGTCGGCCTCTAGGTCTTAGCCGATCGAGATAAAACTACCTAAGCGAAAATTGCAAAGACTGATTCTGCAAGCAAAGGTGCCTGATGTCTCCGTGACATCCGTCCATGCGTTGGTGCAAGGATCGTAGATTCGCACAGCTTGTGCTGGTTTGTGATAAAAAGAGCACTGAAAGAGCAGCCTTTCACCATCATGTGCCATCCCCAAAAGGTTATAGAGTTGGATTTGTGGATCTATAGGATTGCATACGTCTTGTCCCAAAAGCTCTTATTTAGATCAGTCAGAAGCCATATGTCGATGAGTTGAGCCTTCGACTGAACCACACAAAGAGTATCCTTGAGCTCAGCCATACAAATTTTGTTCACAACTTGTAGACAGCTTCTATCGGCGGGCCTTCAATTTTGGTCTTCCACTTCTCGCTCTCGAGGTCGAAGCAATATATATTCCGGTCTCTCTCGCGTGACCCTAAGGCGTGCAGGACGCCATTCACGACGGCCACACAGCTCGAACTGCACGCTACACGGGCTGGGGGCGACGGCGCCGGTTTCCACCCGGTGTCGCCTCTTACGGCGCGGACCTCGCAGCTCACGCTATCTATGAGACGGACCAACTTGTACTCGCCGGATGGGACAGCGCGTCCCAAGCCGAAGGCCACGTTGGCGAGCCTGCAAATGTCCCTCCAAGCGCTGAGCGGATCCAATTCCGACGACGACATGTCGAGCTTCGGGCAGGTCACGAGCACATCTCCGGTGGCCGGCTCAACCACGCGTGTACCGAAACGATCATTTACAACACAGATGAGGTCGCCACCGCTGAGCTTCCTGGTTCCACCAACGTCCTGGATCACACGCACAACACTGCCATTCATGCCCACCAGCCGCAGTTCGGTGCCCTTGCCTCGGAAGCTGTAAACCGCGACGAGGGGCTCGGCGTGACCGCAGGACGCTTGCGCGGCGACGAAGTCCGGGCCGGTGATGAGGGCGCACCACTCGCTGGAGACGCATCGGAATCTGCACGCCGAGCTCACCGGCACTCTGGTGAGGATGTCGAAGATGATCTCGTCTGGTAACGAGACGGCGCCGGCGGTCGATGGAATCTCTGTGCTGCTGGCTGCGGCCGCGGTGGTTGACCTAGGATGGTGGTGGCGTCGTTTGGGCGAGGGTGGAACCGGTGATCGCTGAGGCGTCATGGTGGTGGTGGTCTCGATCGTCGAGACGGCGCGACGAGGAGGACCTGATCCGTGGAGCGGTGGAGACTGGAGAGGTTGGCGAGGTTCTCATGGAGATGCCATCTAATGTCTACAATTGCCTCGTGGATCTGCTAGACCGATCGATCAGCAGGCTATGGAGGAGGTAAAGTCCGGAATTGAGCTATCCCAAACCTCAGACAATCTATTACTAAGGGAGTATTTTGCTAAGCTATCTGCTACACTGTTGGCTTGGCGGAAGAAATGGATCACGTCCACCTTTGTTAAGCCTGCAACAAGAGCTTTACATTCAGGAAACACAGCTGCATCCGGGCCAAAATAAACATCTTGATTGAGTGCTTCAACAACGTTCGAGTTATCCGATTCCGATTCCACTGCCACCAAATTGCAGCCAATGTTGCCGGCCAAGTAAAATCCATTACGGATCGCTGCCATCTCTGCCGCTTCTGCACTTATGACATGCGGCATAAACCACACAGCTGCAGTTACAAACTCCCCATGGTCATCTCGAGCTACTTCTTTGCAAAGCTTAGAATTCAGTAAAGGACATATGCCGCTATCTCTGGATGCCCCAGGGATTCTTCTTTCTTTTCTTTTTTTTTTTGCGAGGAAGCTCACGCTATCTATGAGGTCCTCACATCTCACGCTGTCTATGAGGTAAAGCGACCATGTTTTAGTAAAGAAAAAATAAATAAATGACATATTGTTGCGAAAAGACAATTTTTTTTGTGAAGAGCTTTTTTTTTGCGGGGTTGTGAAGAGCTTCAGCAGGGTGCCTAATAAGAGCCTCTTTGATTCACATGATTCTTAAAACACAGGAATAGAAAAAAACACAAGGTAAGAGTGTCATGTCCTCTTGAATCCTATAAGATTGGAAAACTACAGGAACTTGCCCCAGTGAATGTTCGACATCACGCATAAGACAAGGGAATTGTAACAAGAGGTTTGAGCGAAAGTTTAATCCAAAACATAGTGGAATGCAATCCTTTGAAAAAATCCTATGTATTTCAATCCCATAAATCAAACGAGACACATAGGAGGGAAAATCCTAATGATTGAACTTCCCTAATAATCCTATGACTTTCCTTCGAATCAAAGGAGCCCTAAGCTTGGTTTCAAAATCAGAACCATTTAGAGTACCCCAAAGACCCCAGAACAGGGCAGTAGCCCCAATCTCCTATCATTTGCCCTCACCTAGATTAGGAACTCCCCCACAGATTCAGGTGCACGCGCCAAAACTATCACATCTCTAATGACACACCAGGGGGAGAAAGAGCTACGGAACACTGGAAAAACAGGTGATCACTGTTCAATCACTCCACATAAAGGGAATTTGCCATCACCAGAAACATAACGTGTAAGTAGCTATTCCCTAATCAGAACTCTGTCTTGGACCACCTACATGTGAGTGCAGTCACTCCACGTAAATATCCTCGCATCGTAAAAAGATTTAGCAGTGTACTAATGATTGCCTTGTCAAGTCCCACCACACCTCATCGGCCGAACGAGAAATGTGTCCATTAGCAAGCACATCCAGCAAGCGAGCCTACAGTTTTGTGAGAGCATGCTGTGAATTTCAACCAAACACAACATATGTCCATTTGATGAATTGCGCGCACAAGCACGTCTGTTCAAACGTAACGCCCCTGCAAACTCTGCCAAAGTACAGTTGCACGCACACCTGGAAGTTTTAACCACCGATAAGACTTCGTCATAATGCAACAGCAATTTCGAGCATGTTGGAGACAGGGGTAGCCTTCAGGATGCTGGAGACGATGCTGCTAGTAAGTTCTTCGATGCGCAGCTCCCGTCTCGTCACGATAGTGCCCGTGTTCATCTTCCTGTTGCTGTCTGGAGTGGCAAGTATACAAGCCAGTGGATCCTCCTCAAATAATCTCCGCAAACGTAAACATGGCAGAGGCAGGCGCTTATCACTGTTGGGTTTGGCTATCCGGCCTCTTGTACTACAGGAAATATCACTAGGTTCCTTTGTTCATTAATTAAGGATGTAGACTACTAGATTCCTTGGATCTAACAAGCTGCAAATAAAACTGAACTTACAACGTTTGCACTTGATTTGACCGCAGCATTGGCGTTGTTTTATTCATAGTCCTCCAACATTCCCAAAACTTTCTGAAGGAAATATGCCCTAGAGGCAATAATAAAGTTGTTATTTTATATTTCATTATTCATGATAAAGGTTTATTATTCATGCTAGAATTGTATTGATCGGAAACCTTAATACATGTGTGAATGCATAAACAAACACCGTGTCCCTAATGAGCCTTTACTAGACTAGCTCGTTGATAAAAAATGGTTAAGGTTTCCTAACCATGGACATGAGTTGTCATTTGATAACGGGATAATGATGTGATGGACAAGACCCATCCGTTAGCTTAGCATAATGATCGTTCAGTTTTATTGCTATTGCTTTCTTCATGTCAAATACATATTCCTTCGACTATGAGATTATGCAACTCCCGGATACCGGAGGAATGCCTTGTGTGCTATCAAACGTCACAACGTAACTGGGTGATTATAAAGATGCTCTACAGGTATCTCCGAAGGTGTCTGTTGGGTTGGCATAGATCAAGATTAGGATTTGTCACTCCGAGTATCGGAGAGGTATCTCTGCGCCCTCTCGGTAATGCACATCATAAGAAGCCTTGCAAGCAAAGTGACTAATGAGTTAGTTGCAGGATGATGTATTACAGAACGAGTAAAGAGACTTGCCGGTAGCGAGATTGAACTAGGTATGAAGATACCGACGATCGAATCTCGGGCAAGTAACATACCGATGGACAAAGGGAATAACGTATATTGTCATAACGGTTCGACCGATAAAGATCTTCGTAGAATATGTGGGAGCCAATATGAGCATCCAGGTTTCGCTATTGGTTATTGACCGGAGAGGTGTCTCGGTCTACATAGTTCTCGAACCCGTAGGGTCTGCACGCTTAACGTTCGACGACGATATTGTATTATATGAGTTATGTGATTTGGTGACCGAATGTTGTTCGGAGTCTCGGATGAGATCAAGGACATGACGAGGAGTCTTGGAATGATCGAGAGGTAAAGATTTATATATGGGAAGTCATATTTTGGGTTCCGGAAAAAAGTACAGTTTTTTCGGTATTGTACCGGGAAGCTTCCAGAATGTTCCGGAGGATTCCGGAGGGGTCCGAAAGTCCACAAGTGGGTCCACCACGTCCCAAGGGCTGGCATGGGCTAAGGGGAGGTGCCCTGGCCTTATTGGGCTAGGCGCACTAAGTCCTCAAAAGCCCATGTGGCTAGGGAAGCCAAAAAGGGAAGGAGTCCTAGTAGAAATATGATTGGACTTGGAGTCCAAGTCCATTTGTGTACTATTCACGGTTACTGTTCACGTGGTACTATTCCTTCTACTCCAAGCCCCTGCACATATATAAATAAAGGAGAGGGGGCACTCCAAAAGGACACAACAGTTGTTTTCTTAGCCGTGTGCGGTGCCCCCCTCCACAGTTTACTCCTCCGGTCATATTGTCGTAGTGCTTAGGCGAAGCCCTGCGCGGATCACATCACCATCACCGTCACCAAGCCGTCGTGCTGACGAAACTCTCCCTTGACACTTTGCTGGATCAAGAGTTCGAGGGACGTCATCGAGCTGAACGTGTGCAAAACTCGGAGGTGCCGTATGTTCGGTGTTTGATCGGTTGGATCGCGAAGACGTTCGACTACATCAACCGCGTTAAGCTAACGCTTCCGCTTTCGGTCTACGAGGGTACATGGGCACACTCTCCCCCTCTCGTTGCTATGCATCTCCTAGATAGATCTTGCGTGAACGTAGATTTTTTTTGAAATTGCATGCTACGTTCCCCAACAGTGGCATCCGAGTCAGGTCTATACGTAGATGATATGCACGAGTAGAACGTCGTAACCGTATTTATTAGATATGGTGCGATCTATGATGTCTCTTACCGATTTACCACTATCATTTTGGGGTTATGCATTAAAGACAGCCGCATTCACGTTAAATAGGGCACCGTCTAAATCCGTTGAGACGACACCGTATAAACTGTGGTTTGGCAAGAAACCTAAGATGTCGTTTCTTAAAGTTTGGGGTTGCGACACTTATGTCAAAACGCTTCAGCCTGATAAGCTCGAACCCAAATCGGAGAAGTGCGTCTTCATAGGATACCCTAAGGAAACAATTGGATACACCTTCTACCACAGATCCGAATGCAAGATCTTTGTTGCTAAGAATGGATCCTTTCTAGAGAAGGAGTTTCTCTCGAAAGAAATGAGTGGGAGGAAAGTAGAACTTGATGAGGTAATTGTACCTTCTCTCGAATTGGAGAGTAGCACATCAGAGAAAACCGTTCCCGTGATGCCTACACCAACTAGAGACGAAGCTAATGATGGCGATCATGAAACTTCAGATCAAGTTACTACAGAACTTATAGGTCGACCAGAACACGTTCCGCACCAGAGTGGTACGGTAATCCTGTCCTGGAAGTCATGTTACTAGACCATGGCGAACCTGTGAACTATGAAGAAGCTATGATGAGCCCAGAATCCGATAGATGGCTTGAGGCCATGAAATCTGAGATAGGATCCATGTATGAGAACAAAGTATGGACTTTGGTGGACTTGCCCAATGATCGTCAAACCATTGAGAATAAATGGATCTTCAAGAAGAAGACTGACGCTGATAGTAATGTCACTATCTATAAAGCTCGACTTGTCGCAAAAGGTTTTTGACAAGTTCAAGGGGTTGACTATGATGAGACCTTCTCACCCGTAGCGATGCTTAAGTCCGTCCGAATCATGTTAGCAATTGCCGCATTTTATGATTATGAAATCTGACAAATGGACGTCAAAACTGCATTCCTTAATGGATATCTTAAAGAAGAGTTGTATATGATGCAACCAGAAGGTTTTGTCGATCCTAAAGGTGCTAACAAAGTGTGCAAGCTCCAGCGATCCATCTATGGACTGGTGCAAGCATCTCGGAGTTGGAATATACGCTTTGATGAGGTGATCAAAGCATATGGTTTTATACAGACTTTAAGTGAAGCCTGTATTTACAAGAAAGTGAGTGGGAGCTCTGTAGCATTTCTGGTATTATATGTGGATGACATATTATTGATTGGAAATGATATAGAATTTCTGGATAGCATAAAAGGATACTTGAATAAGAATTTTTCAATGAAAGACCTCGGTGAAGCTACTTATATATTGGGCATCAAGATCTATAGGGATAGATCGAGACGCTTAATAGGACTTTCACAAAGCACATACCTTGACAAGATTTTGAAGTAGTTCAAAATGGATCAGTCAAAGAAAGGGTTCTTGCCTGTGTTGCAAGGTGTGAAGTTGAGTAAGACTCAAAGCCCGACCACGGCAGAAGATAGAGAGAGAATGAAAATCATTCCCTATGCCTCAGCCATAGGTTCTATAAAGTATGCCATGCTGTGTACCAGACATATTGTGTACCTTGCCATGAGTTTGGCAAGGGGGTACAATAGTGATCCAGGAGTAGATCACTGGACAGCGGTCAAAATTATCCTTAGTTACCTAAGAGGACTAAGGAAATATTTCTCGGTTATGGAGGTGATAAAGAGTTCATCGTAAAGAGTTACATCGATGCAAGCTTTGACACCGATTCAAATGACTCTGAGTCTCAATCTGGATACATATTGAAAGTGTGAGAAATTAGCTAGAGTAGCTCCGTGCAGAGCATTGTAGACATAGAAATTTGCAAAATACATACGGATCTGAATGTGGCAGACCCGTTGACTAAACCTCTCTCACAAGCAAAACATGATCACACCTTAATACTCTTTGGGTGTTAATCACATGGCGATGTGAACTAGATTACTGACTCTAGTAAACCCTTTGGGTGTTGGTCACATGGCGATGTGAACTATGGGTGTTAATCATATGGTGATGTGAACTATTGGTGTTAATCACATGGCGATGAGAATTAGATTATTGACTCTAGTGCAAGTGGGAGACTGAAGGAAATATGCCCTAGAGGCAATAATAAAGTTGTTATTTTATATTTCCTTATTCATGATAAAGGTTTATTATTCATGCTAGAATTGTATTGATCGGAAACCTTAATACATGTGTGAATGCATAAACAAACACCGTGTCCCTAGTGAGTCTCTACTAGACTAGCTCGTTGAATAAAGATGGTTAAGGTTTCCTAACCATGGACATGAGTTGTCATTTGGTAACAGGATCACATTATTAGGAGAATGATGTGATGGACAAGACCCATCCGTTAGCTTAGCATAATGATCGTTCAGTTTTATTGCTATTGCTTTCTTCATGTCAAATACATATTCCTTCGACTATGAGATTATGCAACTCCCGGATACCGGAGGAATGCCTTGTGTGCTATCAAACGTCACAACGTAACTGGGTGATTATAAAGATGCTCTACAGGTATCTCCGAAGGTGTCTGTTGGGTTGGCATAGATCAAGATTAGGATTTGTCACTCCGAGTATCGGAGAGGTATCTCTGGGCCCTCTCGGTAATGCATATCATAAGAAGCCTTGCAAGCAAAGTGACTAATGAGTTAGTTGCAGGATGATGTATTACAGAACGAGTAAAGAGGCTTGCCGGTAACGAGATTGAACTAGGTATGAAGATACCGATGATCGAATCTCGGGCAAGTAACATACCGATGGACAAAGAGAATAACGTATGTTGTTATAACGGTTCAACCGATAAAGATCTTCGTAGAATATGTGGGAGCCAATATGAGCATCCAGGTTCCGCTATTGGTTATTGACCGGAGAGGTGTTTCGGTCATGTCTACATAGTTCTCGAAACCGTAGACAAGCTTTTAAATAGCGTCCGCTACCTCCGCTATTGTGGCCGCAATAGCGGTAGCGTCACCCTGCCGCTATTAGTTTAAGGTTGCATTAGAAAATAGCGTGTTGTCATGATGCGGGCGCAATATCACTTGTTAGACCGCTATATCATCCACTATCCGCAATATCTCCTGCTATATAAGTCCTTGTTGTTCTGTTGTGTAATCTATTTTGGTAAATGTGTTTTGCTTGCATGGTTGCATGACCAAATATTGTTCAATTATAGTGTATATTCTTATATAAATGATGATTTCTCAAATTAAGTGTCATATTTTTTGTCAATGGCCTAGAAATATACACAACAATCTCAAATTTATGAGTGTTTTTTAAAAATTGGCTATGTGGACATAGCGCCCGCAATATCGCCCGCTATCTGCATTCCGCTACGCGGACCCTAATCCGCAACCAGTCCGCTATCCGCTATTTAAAAGCTTGCCCGTAGGGTCCGCACGCTTAACGTTCGATGACGATATTGTATTATATGAGTTATGTTATTTGGTGACCAAATGTTGTTCGGAGTCCCGGATGAGATCACGGACATGACGAGGAGTCTTGGAATGGTCGAGAGGTAAATATTTATATATGGGAAGTCATATTTTGGGTTCCGGAAAAAAGTGCAGTTTTTTCGGTATTGTACCGGGAAGCTTTCAGAAGGTTCCGGAGGATTCCGGAGGGGTCCGGAAGTCCACAAATGGGTCCACCACATCCCAAGGGCTGGCATGGGCTAAGGGGAGGTGTCCTGGCCTTATTGGGCTAGGCGCACTAAGTCCTCAAAAGCCCATGTGGCTAGGGAAGCCAAAAAGGGAAGGAGTCCTAGTAGGAATAGGATTGGACTTGGAGTCCAAGTCCACGTGTGTACTATTCATGGTTACTGTTCATGTGATACTATTCCTTCTACTCCAAGTCCCTACACATATATAAATAGAGGAGAGGTGGCACTCCAAAAGGACACAACAGTTGTTCTCTTAGCCGTGTGCGGTGCCCCCCTCCACAGTTTACTCCTCCGGTCATATTGTCGTAGTGCTTAGGCGAAGCCCTGCGCGGATCACATCACCATCACCGTCACCACGCCGTCGTGCTGACGAAACTCTCCCTCGACACTTTGCTGGATCAAGAGTTCGAGGGACGTCATCGAGCTGAACGTGTGCAAAACTCGGAGGTGCCGTACGTTCGGTGCTTGATCGGTTGGATCGCGAAGACGTTCGACTACATCAACCGCGTTAAGCTAACGCTTCCGCTTTAGGTCTACGAGGGTACGTGGACACACTCTCCCCCTCTCGTTGCTATGCATCTCCTAGATAGATCTTGCGTGGACGTAGAAATTTTTTGAAATTGCATTCTACGTTCCCCAACACTTTCTTCTTCACCATTTCTGCAAGTTCCTCCTTCAACCTTTCCATAAAAGCGATGTCCACATACGAATGGCATTTGCACCACCTGAAAAGTGGCTTCTCTTGATGCTCGTCACTGAACAGATGATCATCTACGTAGTGCCTCCTTAGAACTTCAACTAGTGATTTGTCAGTACTCCTTAGAACTGAGTGGAGCAAATTGTTAGTTCAAACAGCCGAGTCCGATTTTGAGGGGGGAAACGTAAAGCATTGTAGTTCACAAACAACACATTTTTGCTATCTCCCTCTTCGGGTGTTCTTGTCCATGCTCCAAAACTATTGAGCAAAATCCTTCTGGAGGTCATAATACTGCATCTTCATGTACAAGGAAAAACAACCTGAAATATAGCTTCATCAAATTAGCACTTCCAGCGCAAAAGACAAAACTTTGGTTCATGGACACTGTATGAAGAAAGAGCAACTCATGAAATGATTTCTAAGGTTGAGTCCATGTTCATGTCCAGAGACTCCAGATCATGTTTTATGGCACAAACTAGGAGAAACATACTAGCAGGTTTAGTTAAAATCCAAAATTTGAAAGGTTCTACTTGTTAGTGCATATAACATAAATGCTTTTATAGACATCATTATTATTAATTTACAGGGGCCAGTGGCGGGTTCAAGCCTTTAGATTTACCGCAACCGTAGCCCAACATCAGTATTCCAGGTGGACCTGGAACCCCAAGCAATTTCTAAACTGCACAAAAAAGTATAAGTAAGCATGTGCATGTATGATACCAATGCCGAGTTGCTGCGGCAGCAAACTAAAAGGTAATACTTTTGTAGCTCTACTATGTTCAATACTTGTGCACTCAAGGTTATTTGCCTCTTTTTGCCTGAATCGAAATAGGCGTTCGATTTAGGTGGTATTCTGTTATGCACAGCATACCAAGTGTGTGGGTCATAGGCTCAGAAGTATACAACTAGTACCCCTGTTCCTAAATAAGTGACATATTTTGTGCATAGCTAATTTGGTTGTTCCTCCTTAGCCAGGCCCAGGGCTGCTTTATGGCTTACACGGGTCACAAATTTGGTGCATCCCAGGCTACCAAACAGGCCAAATTTGCATCCTCAGAGCATGTATGGGTTGCATGCGACCTACGAAACATGACTTGAGTAGACACAAGGTTGCTCTGACGAGCAATTCGAGGTATGTAGCCGTATAAATTATATCAATAATTCATAGCATATATCGGGTGTGCACCATCATTACAGTTTGCATACAATAGTCCTTTTTGAAACTTTTAGGTTCTATAACAAGGCATCCTTAGAGCCAAGGAATTTGCTATGCGTTGTTCCAAAGGTTGTTAGGCTGCAATGTCCATAACATCTACTCTCTCCGTCCGGTGAAGAGTGTATATCTAAACATTTTAGGACAAATTATGGAGTTAAGTAAAAAATGCATTGGAAAGGTGCAAGCCACCATCTCTCTCCTCTTTAATAACCCAACCTCCAATGAGCTAAGTGCATGTAGAAATTAAGAAGACCATGTGTAGATTGCTATTGGTCTTGGTTACCGTGTGATGAGAGAGAAGTATTTTTTTCTACTTTAAAGTGCATTGGGAAGATCGAAGTACACTTTTTTATGGACAAATTTTGAAGCTAGATGTACACTCTCCACCGGACGGAGGGGGTAACTAGTAAAAGAGTCTGGGCAACCCGGCCATACGAGGGCGCTGCGCTCGCGCTTTTATTTTTGGCCGCACGATCAATTTACTGTTCATGGTTTTACCCCTCTGTGGCAGGTCAGCCGTCCACTTTTCTTTACCCGCGCGCTGGTAGCTTCACTGAATGACTGCTGGGTCCGCTCTGCCGTGGGGGCAGTGTGCAGTGGCCGTCCTGCGGACTCGTCTGCGTCGCCGATTGGCGTATTTTGTTGACTGGCCGATGGCGCTCGTGCGTGGCGATTGGGGGAAAGATAAGAATGTGGGGATGGGGATGGATTTCATGCGCGTGCCTTTTCCTACTCGCTCTATGGATACACAGCCGTGTCAGTGGTCCCGGTTGCCCTTTGGCCCGCTTTGCAGCGTGATGGGTAAGCGGGCCAAACGAAAAGAGTGGACGTCAAGCACGGTGAAAACCTAGCCCACCAGGAACCAATCCTCTCCCGTCCTCGAGCCCCGCGCACTGGCCTTCCCCTCCGTCCCGCCTCCCCTGCTCCTTACCTCCGCCGCACGCTCCTCTCGCTCGGCCACCGTCTCTCCACCCGGTGTCCCGCCTCATTGTCGGCCGCCCTCCTGCCTCGTTTCCCCCGCAATCAAGGCGCGATAGCGGCGGTGTGGCTCCTCCGTCCTCGGCGGCGGCGCGGCTCCTCCTCATGGCCACGGCCACATCCTCCTCCGCGTGCGCCCCATCCCCCCCGCGGCTGCTCGTCCTTTGGGTGCTGCCGGCGGCCTTGTTGGATCTTTGAATAGGTGAGCCCTTCTCTTTTTCTCTTTTCCCTGGTTCTTTTTTCTTCCTCACTTCTCCTCCTCAAATCTCTCCCGTTCAGGCACGGTGGAGACGGCGCACACGGGTTAGGCTGGCTACGGGACGATGGCGCGTTGCAGTGAGGACACCAGTGACAATGGAGGAACCCATCCTGGTTGAGCACCCACCCCGGCGGCTGCAGAGGAGGAAAGGTTGAGGAAAGCTCCCAGTTTGTGGAGGAGACACCGGCAGAGGTGCGCGTTTTCTTCCTCCTTTTCTCATCTTTCTATGGTGACCTGAGCTCTTGGGTGGGGGTTGATTTCTACATCTATGGTTGTATCGGCCAGCAGCTGCACCTCCCTCCGCAACCTTTCCCATCGAGCGCACCGAGCTGCGTTGATGTACAAAGAGCCTCTCTTTTTCGGTGATGCCATGGTGTTCCTCTCCAGGCTAGCTGCAACCTTCTTCCCCCATCATTCTCCAAATTTTCTCTTCAAAATTTTACACACGAAGCAATAGGTTGGTCGGATCTGTTGTATGATGTATGAGGCAGAACAAGAATAAGAACAATTGTCAGTTTTTTTATGTGCAGGTTTGTGATTGCATTAGAGATCTTGGAGTCTGCCTGTACGCGCTATTTCAGGAGCTCGTATTATGCATTGCCTGCAATGAGTTAAGTGATTGGTTATTTCTTGTATTATCTGGACCTTATTTGGTTTGGTCAATTTAGTCATCGATCAGGTTGTCATGCATGTCAAATTTCGATGTGTCAAGCATAAAGGGTGCTGATGGTTTAATACAAATATGCTTGCATTGGAAGGCTGATTAAAGACGGATCTGCATTACCATGTGAAAGATCAAACATTTCATTCCTCCTTTTGTCTGATGCCGATACTTTGCTTATGTGGTTCCAGATTGACTTGTGATATGTTGAGCGGATCACCATGTCACGGAATGAGCAATTAGAGAAGAGTATTATTTTTTTTTTGCCAAAAGTGAGGTGAGATTTATTTCTGTTCATCTTGGTTGGATTTAAAATAAGATTTAGCTACATATAATCGTTAATTTCATGTCGTACATATCACAGGTTGTGCTTGAGTTTCACTGCTGACCTTAGATCGGGCATTCGGCATAGACACACTTTGCTCCAATCGACGCCGCAAACCCTAGGTAAATACCTCCTCTATTTGATTTCTTCGTCGTGAATGTTGATAAGTTCTATTGTTCATGTTCATGAATAAGATTTGCATTTGTAGTTCGACATCAAACTGTGGATGAAAAAAGTGGGCAAAAATTTGAAGTTTTAATTTATGCATGTGTGGGTTCTATCATCACATTGTCATGCTTCACGTTGCCGAGGCCAGAATCCCAGGTGAATGCCTCATCCTTTTGATTTCTTCACCATGAATGTAAATATGCATTTCATAAAGTAATTGTGTTACTTGAAACATAATTGCATCAGTACTTGTTTTTAACTCTAATCCAATGGTATGGCTATAGATCGGCGGTGCTATTTTTGTGGACATATAGTTATGGACCAATTTGATCAGAGCAACCAACAAATAATTAGTTAATGGCACTCAATTTCAAACTGTCGTCCTGAACTTCAGTTACATGGTTTACACAAATAAGCCAAATGTTATACATCCATTTCACTACAAGTTAGGAACCTATGCGTGTTTCAATATGTTCTGGTCCTGATCCTCTTTGTTCAGCCCATAGTTTTTCTAATAATCTTCTTTTCTTCTCTTTCTTCCATTTGTGCGTATTTTCTCTTGTTTTCATTGGCAGAAATCCTGCTAGATAAGGATGTGGAAGTCAAGTTCGACAATAATCTGGAATCAGGTGAGGACACCGAGTCACCACATGCCAATTTGTGACTAAGGCTCGCCTTGGCTGTTTCCCATTTCCATGCTCTTTTTTTTTGAGAAAGCATGCCTGTATTCATACCATCATGCATCGTACAAAGCCCCAGCACATACAAGCACACCATACGCATACAACAGCACATACATAGCAGCTGAACATTTGCAGAGAGACCCCAGCAAAACAACAAGAGACAACAGAGCCCAGCCAGTCGCCAGCTTCAACCCCGGCCGCGTCTCCGCCGCTCGAGATCCAGTCTTCCTCCGGCAGCGACCACCACTGAAGAGCAGCAGCAAAGAAGCCACCAAGCAGCCTGCAAACGCCATCGCCACAAAGGGCTTTGAGGACCGCATATGTGTCCCATCCGAACGGACGAGAACAGAGGACGGGTTCCAGTACATCGGCCGGGGATCCACCCCAGGCTCAGCAGGCCTCCTCAGCAGCAACGCCGCACGGAGAAGAAGAGGCAGAAAACTCGCGAACGGAGACGAAAACGAGAAAGAAGCAGCAGCCTTTCCGCATATCAGCCGCAGATCAGGCCCTCCACCCGCCCAGAACGACGGCACCAGCTCCTTCACCGTAGCTCCAGCACGCCGGAGCCTCGAAGGACACCGAGCCGCCTCAAGACCACAGCCCAAAATAGGGCCCGCAACCCAGGCACCCTTCGCCTCCACGGACGCCGCCACCGAACCCGGCGCAGCACCCGACGGCGAAAACCCCAAACGCGGACTCCGGTCGGCCGGATCCGCCACCCAAAAGCCCCCAGGCTCCTCGCCGGCGCCAACAACGACACCGAGCGGACGGGAAGGAGCCGAGACATCCATTATTCCACCCACCGCCGTCTTCACCGCCCCGACGACGACGCCCGAAAAGCACACCACTATATACACCACCGCGCAAGACACCAGGGTCCCCCACCCTTCCAGCAGCCCAGCCGGCCGCCGGAAGCGAGGGAGACCACCGGTTCTGCCGGCGGGATTTCTGGATCGCCCCCGAGTCGCCCTCTTCTACTGTTCAGGAGGGGATAAGAGGGGAAGGGGAAAGTTGCATTGCAGTATCTACTCCAGGTGTCCTGGGGCATGGCTATGATTGTTGCTTCTAGACACGCCGCCAGGTATATATGATCCTGTTTTCCATTTCCCCTTTGCTTTCTTTGTTTACTTTTGTACGTAGAAAAGCTCATGTAGGAATCTGACTTGAATATGCAGTCTCATACAAAGAACGAGAGAAGATAACTTGATGTCAGCGACTCTAAAGGTACGGAAATGAAAACATCAGAGTGAACTCCTTTTCCTCGCTTAAGTTATTAATTCAGATGGCATCTCATCCTATCATTCTGATTTTCTACCCTTATGATCTTGCCAGAAGTTACATTATTTGGTTCTTTGCTTACCAAAACTCAGAAGTACTTTATCTTGGTTGTACATTATAATTGATTTTGTGTACACTGAAATACTACCGAGTCTCAAACCGGAGCTGGACATCTCATCTCTGGGCATCAGAATCACTGATCAGTCCATGGGAGCTTACCTACGCCGCTACCGTGCCACATGATATACACTGAACTTGATTTCCCTGGTTTATGAAACTATTGAAGATGTTATATGTGCATGCTACTACAACAAAGGCGCTGCTGTTTGAGTGCCTTTTGTTCTAGATGGTAGCTTTTATATGACTTAAAATGCATCAGTGTGCATTTAGCTTGCCATTTAACGACATGTCTGCTTTTGTTGATCTGATATATTCAGATTTGGCGAGCGGCAAAAGATGAATGAATACAGTGATGGAAAGCCAAAGTTAAGGCACCATTTGATTTTGGTAATTTCCTTTCACTTCTTATTCAGTCATTTGCTTGATAATAATTAATAAGTGTTCCTTTTAGTATTGCGAACTAATTATTGTTCCAGAAATCGGTCATATGTATGTTGCAAATGAAACAACACAGAGCTTCATCTAATTTATTGGTGTGAGTTGTTCTTATCATGTACATGCCATTTTAGTTAGCGGGAAACATTGTGATGCTCAGATCTTATTTGACTATTTGGAGAGCAGAAAAATACTGAAAATCAGCATCTGAAGCTAAATAAAATGCACACACTATCCACTTCTTCTGTGTAATGGTGAGCTACAGTTTGATGTTGTCTCCACTGCTCTCAGTTGGGTTCTACCACAAATTACTAAAACTTACGCATTTTATTTAGCTTCAGGTACTACCACAACGTACATTGTGTTGAGTTCAGTCCTCAATGCTCAATATCGATCTCTTTGCAGCTTCGCAAAGATTAGGTATATCATTATTGTTTTACTGAATGTAAATAACAAGGTAGGCCGGTAGGACTGTAACTTGTGACAGATTTTTGTTGTATTGTCCCTTGGGAGCATTGTTTCCAGCAATACGGTTTCTGAAGGTGGTAATTTCTTTTTATTCCGATGTGTGAATGAATACTAAGTCCTGCCCCTCATTAATATGTGTCAGATATATTTACAGATTTCCTAAATTCTAAAGCAAATGTTCAGTTGAAAAATAGAACTGTGGTTCTTAGGCAAAATGTTATTTCTTTGTCCAAATGTATGAGCTTAAACTATTTAGTATGGTATTCATCCAACGGTCACTGTGAATATCCCGTATCTAAGTACCGGAAGAGGTTTGCAGCTTTGCATGCTAGAAACTAGCAACTATCTAATTTAACAAATTGTCAGAACAGTGGTTATCCATTTGTGCAAATTAGCATGCCAGATTACTTTCTTCTGGTATGGTCCAAACTGCATAGAATCGGGAGTAGAGAAGCTGATCGTATAGCTTATTGTCAGATGCGCTTTATCCTCCATTGCTTGATTATTCTTCTTTTTTTTTTGCTTAAATATATCCTACTCTAATCACGGAAAAATAGGGCCTGAGCTTAATTCCAGAAAATGGTATGTATGCATTGTTACATTTAGGTTGTTGCACTTTGCGGGTAATAAATACGTGATTAGTAAACATTCAGCCCTTTGTGAAATAGATAGCTGTGTTTATAATATCCAGTGTTGCCATGCAAGTCCTACATTGTCCTTGATATCATGATATTTAGACAAATAAGTGATTGAACATGATATAGATCGTACGTGTCTTTGATAAATTTTCAATGACTTAGCGATGAAGGTAGATAACATTAAGTCAGGTAAGTCACTAAACACTAGATTTACATTGTCCTTGATCTCATGATATTTAGTCATGCATTCATGTCAATGGTATTTGGAGAAGCTGAGAAACATATCTTCGCTGAAGAAAATAAGTGAATCAGTGAATAACATAGAGAGGATATGTTCTCATCTTCTTAATGCCCACATACTCTTCCTGTTAATTTGAATGCTACTTAACGAGCTTCCAGTGTTAAATTGATTAAAAGGCAAATCAGATCAGGCAAAACTAAACCATCTTACTATCATGTTAACTCTATAGGTGTTGATACAAAAAACATAATGAAAAGGGCACATATTACATTTGAGTTCTCAAGGCCCACAAGAACGATGGACCTGTTTTAGCAGGTTGTTCTATTCTTTTCCACGATACTGAAAACCAGCATACCCCAGACATGTAAAGGAATGAAGTTACAGGGTCATGAAGCATTATATATCATCATATTTTTGTAACTTTGCCTTGCGGTCTTTGGTACTTGTGGTTAGCTAATATTTGTTTTCTCATTCTACAGATTCCTGTGAGCAGGGATGTCAGTTCCATACAATAACCACATACATTAGCTTACTCTTCTGAGCGTTGTATTTTTTCCATCTAAAAACCGATCTAAGTCATTCAACTATCTGTAATACAATCCACATTGCATTGTCGTCTACATCTCCTACTTACTCACTACTAACATCACTTCTAACTGGCTTCTTACGCCATCGGCGCAACCGGGTCATCTAGTTGAACATATAAAGCCTCCTAGCCCACCCGCCCATACGAGGCACTTGCCGTCGCTGTTGCTTCTGGTCCGCCCGATTCCCACGCTCGGGTGAGCTGTATGCCCCTTTTACCGTTCATTTATTTTTACAGTGTTGACTTCCAATTTTACTGGCATGTGAATGACCGATGGGCCTAACGCTAATATTTGGTTGTGTTCGCTCGTTCTGTGGTATGTTTTGTTTCCTTCCGCTGGTCAGCCCCGCACGCATCGCCTTTTGGCAGGCGAGAGAAAAGAAAAGGGGAAGCGGCAGCGAGAGAAAAGAAAAGGGGAAGTGAGCCAGACCTAGCCCGCGCCTCCGCAACCCCCGCAGCCGCCGCCGCCGCCTCGGCCTCGTCTCCTTTCTTGCCCTCAGCGGCCACCAGTGACCTCCGAGCCCCCCTTCTCCACCTCGTCACCGTGGCCACCTAGCTTGAGCTCGAGCCGAGGAGCGACTCGGCAGGACGCCGGGGGCAGGGTAGCAGCCAGCCGCGCCTCGCCCCGTGCTCTGCAGGCACCCGTCGGCCTCGACCCGGCCGACGGCAGGAGGAGCTCGAGCCGAAGCCAAGGAGCACGACCTTGATCCGGACTCGGCTGTCTACTGGAGCAGCTGGAGAGAAGTGGTGGATCCGACGGGGCTGGAATCCCTCATCACCAGGCGTGGAGGATGTATGACTCGCGAAGGAGGTAGCAGATTGAGCAAGACGGAGTGGCCTTTCCCATCCGGTGGCCTACGCGTGTTGACTGGCTGCGCTCCACTCCCTTCTCCCCCTGGTGAGTACTCCTCGCTCTGAAAATTAGTTTTACTCTGATAGTAGTTTGTTTCTTGTTCTATAGTATAGTGGCATGTGGATGATGCTTCAAAGGAGGAGGCTACAGAGAGCATCGACGGCTTCTTGGTAATTTGCAGGAGTCTACTACGGTCATGGCTTTTTTTTAGAAAACTAAATTTACACCATGCCAATATGATTCTTGATGAGCATGCTTTCGACATCCCTCACCCTCTCAGGTTTTTATATTTCCAGCTCGAGCCAGCTTGTGGGCTTGCATATCCTATATTCAGAGCTTGTGCATGACGATTCGCTTAATCAATTTCTTTGATTTTTTTTGCCGAGTTTAATGTAGTATTGACTATTGACCACGTGTTTACATGATGGCTCCTTTTATCCTTGAAGGCATTCAGAGTTCTTGAAGGGAGATGATGAAAATGGTGTATGAAAAGGTAATGCAAAAGTGTGTGTTTCTGGGCATTATTGCCTTTGACTGAAGTTTTCTTGTGTTGTCATATTCAAAACTGCAGTGCTTTGCTTGCAGTATCTTAAAGGGAGCAATATTTTGGTACTTATTTTCCGATGATTTAAAAAGTTCTTTGCACTGCCAACCTGAATTTGATAGCACTGGTTTCTTATGTAGAAATTATATTTCTTTGCCTAGAACCTATGATTTATGGCTGATGTAAATTTCGCCTTTGTACGTGCTTGTGAACTTTAGGTGGATAGCTTAATATGAGGGGAGGCACATAGGTTTGCTAATTCTGTTTCTGGGTTGGCCTATGAGATGGAGACCAAAGCAAAATTCAGCAGGTTTCAGGTGCACATCCTCTTTCCCTTGTGTTTGACTCCCTAGCTAATCTGGAGCATTGTACATATTGGTATATTATTTTCTGGCTGTTGTGATAGTCAGAGCACATACATGCTTGGTATTACTTCAGTTAGTGGCTGACATTCTAATTTGTGAAATTATGCCTGAAGAAAGTGTGTATCCTTGTTGTTTTGTGCAGATACCAAATTAAGTAGAGCATTGTACATATTGGTATATTATTTTCTGGCTGTTGTGATAGTCAGAGCACATACATGCTTGGTATTACTTCAGTTAGTGGCTGACATTCTAATTTGTGAAATTATGCCTGAAGAAAGTGTGTATCCTTGTTGTTTTGTGCAGATACCAAATTAAGTAGGCTTATGCACATAAGCTTCTTCATTGTTTCCCTTCTGGAAAAAAAATGTTGTCGTGTTAATTGGTTGGTTGGCATGCATCTGCAATAACTGCGTGGTGAAGCACTGGTCCTAATTTATCATGGGTTTCAGTGGCGCATAAGCAGGATCTACTAATTGTTCCATTGACTGCCCTCCGGTGAGTTGATACCCATTTCCCTCTTTGATGCTTTTGCGTCCATATGTCTAACTTGGTCTTCTTTCAAAATTTCTCATGGTTTATGTGGTAGTGTGGTTGGCTGACGGCTTATAACTTTCTGTATCCTTTATCAAATGTGTGTGCTATGATATTCTGTAAGGCTAGGAACATTTCTTCCCTTCATAATTCAGTGTTGAATTAATTATCATAGCTATATGGTGAATCTCGACAATCCCCCAAGGACCAGACCATAGCTTATGGTCCCTGTTTGGGTTTATTTTGTTGCAAAATGTATTTTTGAAAAAATGTTATTAAGTTATCGCCTTCTCTGCCTACCTCCCTTACATCCTAAGGCTTCATACCTTTCTCATTTTAGTTGTCTTTTCGAGATCTCCATTACATCCTTGATGAACTACAAATGCGCGACACAAGGCATATCAGACATGACTGTTTCCATGACCAAGATCGACCAGACCAGGCATAAAAGATATCATTCACACAATCATGTTTGATAATTGAAAAAAATTGTAGCTTGCTAATGTCGTCGATATAAGCTGCCTTTTATGTTGTACTGGTGGACAAAGAAGTATAACAAGGTCATATATTTTATATATTGTATTACAGTAGAGTGCAAGATGTATAATCTGTATGAAACTAACATCATGTATTGCCTTGATATTATCACTTGCTACATCCCCAGTTAATGTAATTCATATTTTTTTCATTTGAGTGAGAAGTTGATGGTGCAATTTTTTATTGTTTATTCCTTATCATGTTTGAGCTTATTAAAGGTTTCTTAGCATTAGTTTCTTCTTGCATGCAGTTTTCGTCACTGGGTCACCTGATGAGTAATGGGTGAGTGAGTCCGCATGCTTGTTATCAGCTCGTAAAGCGGATGATGGCGTTGATAGTTTGGCCATTGTGGAGGATATTAGGTGCTCAATATAGGTAACAGGTGCTACCACGGATCAGAATACCTTCTACTTGTATATTTCTCTTCCTCTCAGTCCCTCTGGTTTTTATGGACCATGTGATGATTAGTTTGAATGCTTATAGTGGCGACGCATTCCCTGTAAATTCATTGGCTAGATTATAATCCTGTTATTGATTTTGGCTAGCGATTGAGTAAAATTCATTGGCTAGATTATTATATGAAGTGCTCTATTTATGCTAAGTATTTATTTACATGGCAGGAGGAGCTCGAGCCGAAGCCGAGGAGCGCGGCCTTGGTCCGTACTCGGCAGGAGGAGTAAAGCAGCAGCCACGCACACCAGCCGATGCGCCCGTGAGTTTTTTTTTTGATGAACTAGCAGTAGCCCTGCTTTGCATTAAGGAGAAAAAGAGTATTACACAGTCAGTTACAGCAGAGTGAAAGACACTAGCTGCCAGACCTCTCTATTACACAGTCAGTTACAGCATAGTGAAAGACACTAACTGTCAGACCTCCCACTACACAAATGTGCAGATCTTAGATTACATCCTGTTGGCCTGAAGAAATAACCCAATGTCAGCTCTTGCTTTGTCTGCCACTATGCTCGCCGTAGTGCTCTGGTTCTCGAAAGTTCGAGCGTTTCTTTCCTTCCAGATGTGCCATGCGCCCGTGAGTTTCTCTCTCTAATCCCCTTTACCTTCTCGTTCGTGCCTAATTTTTGGGAAAAAGATTTAGGTTGGGAGAGTCTTTCTTCATATTTTCCACCCACGGTTGACCAGATTCATACATCTCCAGTACACTACCTTTTTATTTTGATTTAGGTTCTTTCAGATTTCAAGTTTGTTAGCCGCAAAAGGGGTCCAACAATCTGCATACTGCATAAAGCTTAGGCTTTAATTGATTGTTATGTCGAGTGAAATCTCTTTGGCCATTTTTTGTTTCCTCTCTAATTATGGTTCTTTTGTTTATTCCTTTATTATCTGCAGGCTAAGAAAACTTTGGCTCTGGGTAATTGGTCTTGGAAACTGGAAAGCAGTTCATATATAAGATTCCTAGGTGGTGGTCCTACGTCTCTTATTTTCTACAAGTGTGTGCTCATTTCATGATCTGGAGCTATAAAAGAAGAGGAATAATCTTCAGGAAACTGGAAAGCAGTTCATATAAAAGAAGAGGAATAATCTTTAGGAAGAGTTTGGTGAAGAATAACACACAGTCACATTTGTTCATGCGTTTTGATGTTTGATTGTATGCCAACTTCTTGATATTGTGATAAGTTTGTTACCTTCCTCTGCAGGAGATGCTTGTGATGCTTGTACCGCTTGGTGTTAGGGGCCTTTCATAAATCCATTTGTTCTGCAGGAGGCTATATTATTTTGATGTGCAAAATAGTCTTACAGGCTGACAGGTACATCTCCAAGTTTCGCCATTCTATATTGTTTCGATATGCATGATGGTTGTTTCCCTTTGATATATCTCTATACATGCTCCTGCTAGGTTGTTGTTGTTAGATATGTTTGCACCCTCATCCCCTCCTGCCGCCGCCTCCTCTCCTCACCCCACCACCGCGAGCCCCTCCTCTTCCCCGCGCCGTCGATCTCCTCCCGTGCCATGTCTCTCCTTGTTGGCCGTTGCCTCAGGTCACGGAGGAGCTGCAGCCAGGTCCGCGTAGCTACCTGGCATCGCGGCTGATGGAGTGTGGGACGCCGGTCAAGGGGGAGGGGGCGTGCCGCTCCTAGTTCACGTGCACTTATGTACATGCTTGTTGCTTCTACCAATTGTTGGTACGGGTGTACTGAGGTTGGAAAATGGTGCTTCATATATGACACTTCTATTTTGATTTTTTTGTCTGATGTTTGTACATACCTACCATGCTTTGTATATTTTCATTTGCCTACTGGTTAAGGCATTATAGTACTTGGTTTAATCTCTCTTGATGCTAGATGCTTGATGATGCGCCTTTTTGAAATTACATCAAGAATGATCTGCTACTAATTTGTCATGCTAGCATGTGTGTGTTCTTTCTTAGGATTCTTATGAATACTTAGGGGGTTTAGATATGTTGTTGATCTAATACGGGTGCTCCTATCTGGTTAAGCCGTTAAAATAAGAATCAATAATTAATTTCACAGCAGTGACAACTCCGGAATTGTGCTCCCTCTTTGATGATTTGGCTTCTCCAATATATCTGATCTCTCTTTTTTGTTATATATATTTTGATCTTTTCTACCCTAATTCAGTAGCACCATTTCTTGATGTAATTTCTCGAGGGCTGTTGCTTCCACTGTAGTGTTTCTCATCTGAAAATGAATCTGAATAAGGTCACTTTTGTATCAAGGTAAACCAACTGGTTTCCAATTGTTATTGCAGCCATGATTCTGTAGAAGCGAGGGTGTTTGCTACTGATCATGTCCATCTATCTGGTGGTTGCTTGGTATTTATTCTGTTTGTTTTCCTCTGTGTTGCAGGTCCTGCTGCTGTTCCACTGAGATGCCACCTCGGACGCCGGCTTCTGCCTGCTAAGGTTTCAGCTTTGTCCGCCGGCTACTCCCTGCTAAGGTTTCAGCTTTGAAACTTTACTTTGTTTTGCTCCTTTCATAACTCCGTTGCATTGCCAGAATCCATGTTCCATATTTGAAGCGGGTTGACCTCTGTGCTTCTCTCATGGTACAATCCTCTTCCTGCTGAGCCCCCTTTCTCCTCGGTCCACAGAGAAAAAAATGTCAGCCCATCTTGCCTTTCTTTGTGAGCTAATTCCATAGAAGCAATTAAGCTTTGACACAGAAAAACATATAGTAGCATGCTTGAGTGTTGTTTGTGATTCATATATTTAACCTAGATCTAATGTGGTGTTCTAAAACTATACATATTTTTTTGTGCTTTTAGAATGATAGAATTAGTGACTTTTGGGTGCAAATAACTCGCCATTTAAATTAGTAACTTGCGCCATTTGGTACAACAATCCTTCTGCAGGAAGATTACATGGCCCAAGCACCCTGCTACATTAGCCCTTTACTAGCCTCTCGCGTGTGCACAGGAAACATTACCATTCTTCTTCCCCGAGTTCTTCCTCTCTCTTCCTGTGCAGTATGTGCCACCATGCTGGATCAACGGCTCGCATTTGCTTGCTTCTAACTGACCCTTCATTTCTTTTCTTACACCAGCAAGCTACTCTCTGCTCAGATGACACTGGCTGCAACCTCCTATTTGTGACGCCGTAGCCCCAAATGTAACCTCCTCTCTCTTCCAAATCTGATTCTTTGCGTTTTAAGTTTGTGTATGATTGCGATTGTTTGCTCTCTTGTGCACCGGTAGAAGTGATAGAAAGGTTCAGAGGGGATAGAAAGTGCTAAGGAAAGACAGTTAGGCTATAGGTCATGGCCTGTTAAAATTGAATGCTCCTCTACTTGTTTACTGAAATATGTTGGGGTTCTTTATATTAGGTGGTTATAGGGAAAACAACTTACTTAGTGCCATCTTATTTTAATTCACGCTTTTGTCAACTGAACTGAACAAATCTATTTTAGTTCGCCTATTTCTGAATTTATATTTCAGTAATTTTATGGCTTCAGTTTGTCTTGCACATGTATGGGTCTCACTGGTTGTTATTTTCAAAAGCCTGTCTACTGAATCTTTATTGTTGAGTTTTTTAGTTTTATCGGATTATAGTATATACCTGACCTTCACATTCATCTTTTCATGCTTATGGAAAATGTAATGCTCGGCGGTTTCTATGTAGATGGTCGATCTTTCCCGCAGGTTCCTGTTGGAGGCATTGTTTGAGAACCTCAACCTCCCTAAATCACTATTTTACGCACGAGCTTGAGCAAAAAAATTAAAGAGCAAAAGGTGGGTCATAGCAGAGATAAGTAAGGAATGGTCAGACTATCTAGAAGTGGTTCGTGTTGCATCTAGCCAAATTCATCGACTTGCTGGGCCTGCTTTGGACCCAGCTACTCCAGTGACTGCCTCTGACCTTACATAATATACTTGAAGGTTGCAGCACACACAAAATGCTCTGCATACTAAACTAATTATGCCTCACTGCTACTATCAAGCTCTAAGTGTATATTTAGACGATGTACACTGAAAGATCCATGTGGTCGTAGTTTTGTTTACGGAATGGTCAGACTATCTAGAAGTGGTTCGTGTTGCATCTAGCCAAATTCATCGACTTGCTGGGCCTGCTTTGGACCCAGCTACTCCAGTGACTGCCTCTGACCTTACATAATATACTTGAAGGTTGCAGCACGCACAAAATGCTCTGCATACTAAACTAACTATGCCTCACTGCTACTATCAAGCTCCAAGTGTATATTTAGACGATGTACACTGAAAGATCCATGTGGTCGTAGTTTTGTTTTCTTGTAGATTCTTATGCAGATTTTGATTGGTGCAAATATTTAATATGAATTATGATTGATTGTCTCTGGAAGTTCCTACTTTTGTCTACTTTTGTATGAGCTACAGGTGACCATCATCATGTTCTTTCTTTTTGTGTATAGACAATGTTTTCTTCCAAGATTAATGATGTTTTCACTCTTTTAACGTTTTTTGCTGAACTTTGTTGCACCTACTCTTACATAACTTTTTCTGCGCATAGGAGCAGAGGATAAGGAGCGCGTCGCTTTGTGCATCATGTTGCATGGTGCAGCAGCCAGAACAGGAGACCACAGTCGAGCGATAGCTAATGACAAGGTGGTCCATTACTCTTTATGCTAAAAATTGCTTCACTCAGTAATCTCCGTGGACGTTAGGTCGTCATGCTTGAGGCTGTTTATGCCCCACCCCTGGTTTATTACTTCTTCTGATTAGTGCTATGCTTGCTTGCGGTACTATGCTGCCGTTGGCTGGTTTGACAACTCTTAACTGATCGTGCGATAGTTATCTGATCATTGTTTAGTTTTAAATACTTTTTCATGCCTCATGATCTAATTTTATAGCAATTACTGTGCATGTTTTTTGAATTTTTTAGGTCATTATCATGTGGTGACATTGGATGCTTTGTTAATTTGAGTATGATCAGGTAACCTCGGATGTTCTCCAAGCTGCTTGCCTGGTGATCAGACCTGGTTAATGAAGAAAAAATATACGAGTGTAGTTCATTTCGGAGATACAAGTACTTTACTATGCTTCCTATCTTGGTTACCATAAGCTGAGTGATCAAATCTATCTATATGCATCTCTGTCTATGTAGCTTTTCTTAGCATGATCTGATCTCATGACTTTCTTTTAGCCTATGAACTTACCATCAATGTAATATATAGCACTATGTATGAAGTATTTTCTTATGTTTAAAGAATATCGGTCTCTAAATATTTCAACTTGCATGGTTCCAAAACTTGGTTTGCTCCCGCCCTTTGTGCCATTGGCGCAACGGGTCATCTATGGTGAACTGTCAATCACTACTGGAGACGGAACTACCGCTGTCACGGCCCGCTTTATCAAGGGTGTTGACAAAAGAGCCACAATCACTAAAGGCTGGAGCGATTTCTTCCGTCAGGCACACATGAACGAAGGGCAAGCATATGCTTTCGCCTTCAAATGCACTTCCAAGGGACCGTGCTTGATCATCTACCCAATATAAGCAAGTTGCAAGAGCCCCTTGTTATATAACTTAGTATTAGTATAAATGCCTATCAAGACTTCTATGTTTATCGTCCTTTTGGATCTTATGTAAACCCCTAAGATCATCCTGTGCATTTAGCTATCGGTTATTTGCTGCTTAAACTACTGTGTGGTGTGCTTTTGAAACAACCGTGATAAAAGAAATATATGCTTTCGCCTTCAAGTGCACATCCAAAGGCCTCTGTATATATGATTGTCTATCCAATCTAAACAGATCACAAGAGCCCTTTCCTACATGACTTAGTGCATCATTTCCAATCTTATGTACTTACTGCATATAGTATATGAGCTATTCTTTTCAAACAACAATATGTTAATGCACGCTCTCACAATAATTAGCTTACCCTTGGCCTTTGCGCCATTGGCGCAACGGGTCATCTAGTGAAGCAAGCAATGGGAGGGTACTCCCTTTATACCGGTGCATTAGGCACATTACGAAGATCAGATAATTCCAAAACGCTTAGGTGCGATGCATTAACTTCCCACCTCGTTCCTTGTTTCTTGTTATGAAAAAGGAATCGGCCAATACGGGAAGTGGGGCATGCATGTCTTCAATGCCTTGAGACAATCTAGCTCGACATGCATTGGTCGGTTCATTGCATGCAATAGTATTAATTAGAAAATAAACATCAAGTTCTCTCGTCCCCCCCCCCCAAATCTTGGTCTTGGTGTACAACCTAAGATGACTAATGCACCGATACAAAGGGAGTAGCAAGCATAGATTATTGAACCTTTGGGAGGGCCAACCATTTTTTTGTTTAATATGAACTTTTTAGAGTGTGTGTTTTTCTCAAAATCAGGGGGGCATGGGTCCCCTCGTTCCATGCCTCCATCCATGAGGTTGCCCCCAATAGGTCCTTTTCATTGTGAATAAGAAACGACAATTTCTTAAATTTATGAGTTCATTATTATAGTTTTGTTCTTTTAATTGAAAGTCATATTTTTAATAAATCCTTCAAACTTCTGATTTGATTCTTCTTCTTACGTGCACTACGATTAGTTTTGCCTTACTCTTTATAATGGACATATAGGGAGTCAGATGTCGGAGAAAATTGCGGGACCATGGGTACATGCCATGCTTCTGACATTTCTGATAGAAGACCTCCCATCGTTCATCGCGACTTCACTTAGAATAATATCCTGCTTGAATCTGACTTTGAGCCACAGTTGTGTGATTTTGGCACAGCAAAGTTGCTTGGCCCTACTTCGACAAACTGGACTTCTATGGCAGGATCATATGGCTACAGGCTTCACGTACACATCTTCCGCATACAATATATGACTTTGCAATGAGTACCGCTACAGTAATGCAACAGTAATAGTTGTCCTGCTCATCTGGGATGGACATCAAATATTACTCTAATTATTGGCGCCATGGGCGCTGATATATACCTGGCATAGTACGCGGTTCTTTCCGTAGGCACAACCGCAATCTTGTTCATAAGTGTACAAATACAGTTCAGTCAATCATTCTCACTGACTGACCCAACCAACGACTGAGGGTTGTTATCTCTAATTAACGCGGGGGGGCCTTTGTGTTGCGGTACTAGGAACACGACCATCGCATCCCAATGTGGGCCTTGTTGTTAGTTTAGTATTCATGTCCACCAACGATCAACAAACCAATTCACGAGAAGTTACCAGTCGAAGGAGGCGCGAAAGAAAGCACGAGAAACTTATTCTATAGGCACAACGTTCTTTATTGCCACTATGGCCATCGACCTGGTGAACATGTTTAGGCCGGCCACTTGGTCCACCGCGTCATCCGTGCTCATGGCACTTTATGTTGGGGAACGTAGCATGCAATTTCAAAAAAATTCCTATGCTCACGTAAGATCTATCTAGGAGATGCATAGTAATGAGAAGGGAAGAGTGTGTCTACGTACCCTCGTAGACTGAAAGCGGAACCGTTTGTTAACGCGGTTGATGTAGTCGAACTTCTTCTCGTTCCGACCGATCAAGCACCGAACGTACGGCATCTCCGAGTTCTGCACACGTTCAGCTCGATGACGTCCCTCGAACTCTTGATCCAGCAAAGTGTCAAGGGAGAGTTCCGTCAGCACGACGGCGTGGTGACGGTGATGATGAAGTGATCCGCGCAGGGTTTCGCCTAAGCACTACATGAATATGACCGGAGGCGTAAACTGTGGAGGGGGGCGCCGCAAACGGCTAACAATTGTTGGTGTGTGTTCTAGGCGCCCCCTCCCCATGTATATATAGGTGGGAGAGGGAGGGGAGCAGCCTTGGGGCGCCCCAAGTAGGAGGAATCCTACTTGGGGCCCTAGTCCAATTCGCCCCCCCCCCCTTCCTTATTAACCGGAGGGGAAAGGAAAGAGAGGGGGGAGGGAAGGAAGGGGGAGGCCGAATCCTCCCCTTTCCTTCTCCCTTCTCCTCTTTCCTTCTCCTCCTATTTCGGCCCATATGGGGGCGCAGCAGCCTACCAGGGGCTGGTATGTCCCTCTCTTGGCCCATAAGGCCCATATCTTTGTCGGGGGTGTCCGGAACCCCTTTCCGATGACCCGATATGTACCCGGTACCCTCGGAACACTTCCGGTGTCCGAATATCATCGTCCTATATATGAATCTTTACCTCTCGATCATTTCAAGACTCCTCGTCATGTCCGTGATCTCATCCGGGACTCCGAACAACATTCGGTCACCAAATCACATAACTCATATAATACAAAATCATCATCGAACGTTAAGCGTGCGGACCCTACGGGTTCGAGAACTATGTAGACATGACCGAGACACCTCTCCGGTCAATAACAAACAGAGGAACCTGGATGCTCATATTAGTTCCCACATATTCTACGAAGATCTTTATCGGTCGTACCGTAATGACAACATACGTTATTCCCTTTGTCATCAGTATGTTACTTGCCCGAGATTCGATCGTCGGTATCTTCATACCTAGTTCAATCTCGTTACCGGCAAGTCTCTTTACTCATTCCGTAATACATCATCCCGTAACTGACTCATTAGTCACATTGCTTGCAAGGCTTCTTATGATGTGTATTACCGAGAGGGCCCAGAGATACCTCTCTGATACTCGGAGTGACAAATCCTAATCTCGATCTATGCCAACCAACAAACACCTTCGGAAATATCTGTAGAGCATCTTTATAATCACCCAGTTATGTTGTGACGTTTGATAGCACATAAGGTATTCCTCCGGTATCCGGGAGTTGCATAATCTCATAGTCAAAGGAATATGTATATGACATGAAGAAAGCTATAGCAAATAAAACTGAACGATCAATATGCTAAGCTAACGGATGGGTCATGTCCATCACATCATTCTCCTAATGATGTGATCCCGTTCTTCAAATGACAACACATGTCTATGGTTAGGAAACTTAACCATCTTTGATTAACGAGCTAGTCTAGTAGAGGCTGTAGGAGATATGCCCTAGAGGCAATAATAAATGTTATTATTTATCTCCGTGTTCATAATTAGGTTTATGTTCCATGCTATAACTGCTGTGGTTCCCGAGCCCGTATATCCATAAAGGCTCTGGGGAAAACCCATGTGCACGTGTGGAATAATAAACGGTAAAATGTATTCCTAGTCATGCCTCTAAGACTAGCTCAAGTGTTGCATGATGATTATGTTTTCCCAATCATAGGCATGTCTATGCCAGCAACTTTGAGGGCACAAATGTTAGAAGAACATTTGTGTTGAATCGACCCGATTGATGTTATGCTATGAGATACATTCGTCACAAGTTAATGGTTAATAGCACAGAGATGGTTAACGTTTGCATGATTCCTCAGACCATGAGAGTATCGAGTTTCTTCATGCTTGCTTCATGAACTTTGGGGTTTGTTAAACGTCATCCGTAAATGGGTGGCTATTACGGCGGCTTACGGGTTCATGGGAAAGTATGTCAAGTAACTTGATAGCTCAAGATTGGGATTTGCTCCTCCGGCGATGGAGAGATATCTCTAGGCCCTCTCGGTGTTACGGTATCCATCATCGTCTGGCCAGACACTTTGTGATTTGATCACGGGGATGCCGGAACACGGTAACGAGAAAAGAGAACAATACCGATAACGGGGTAACTGGCATAGTGGACAAGTTGTTGATCCACGGGGATGCCAACATGTCTAACCTCGGGTATTTGTAACATATCGTGAAGCAACAGGAATAGCACACGGCAACTGGAGGTTCACTCGAATATTCATTCGTGTGGGTATAGGGGTCAATATGGGTGTCCACGGCTCCGATGTTGATCATTGATCGGAAGGGGTTCCAGGTCATGTCTATACTTCACCGAACCTATAGGGTCACACGCTTAAGGGTCATCTATCTGCTGAATACTAGACAGGGAGTCTGAGAGAAAATCACCGAAAAAGTTTCGGATACCGAAAAGTTTCGGACAGCGGAAAAGTTCCGCAGAGAGAGGTCACCGGATGAGTTCCGGTGAAACTGAAAAGTTGTTTCAGGGGATACCATTAAGTCAAAATGGTTTCGGCACATGCCTGATAATTCTTGGAGGATGCCAGAATCATTCTGGAAACTTCTGGGAATTTTCTGGAAGAAAAACCGGAAATGTTCCGGGGCTGCCGGAACCGCTTCAGATGCTTTTCGCAGATGAAATCACTAAACTGGAATTGTTCCAGAACGCATTGAAAATTATTTTAGTGGGTACTGGAAATGTACTAAGCCCACATAAATATTTTCAGTTTGAACGGACGCTGAAAAATGTCGTCGTGAATAGTGAAAGTGCTTTTTGGATGGCTTCTTGGAGAAGCCACCTTGAGGGTCCTTTGGTATTTTTCCCCTTGGCTTCTTGGAGAGGCCACCCTTGGGCTTGGCCTATAAATAGGGGTGGAGGGGGCTGCCTAAAGACTCACACCTTCTCACATACAAGTGCCATGCAATGATCTGGCTTCTCTCTCCCTCCCACGAAAAGAGTTTCGTAGAGCCGAAAGGCTGTCTGGGTTCCGGTGGGAACTAGTTCTGGACGGCGAAGCCCTGCCGGATAGTTGACACCGTATGTGTGCAACTCTGTAGAGAGGTCGTAGTTTCGATCTTAGTGCCCGAGGGGCTGTTCGTGAGTGCCTCCCGAAGGGCTGTCCAAGTGACGGTCCGAGTTCTGTGAGTCCTCCCGAAGGGCTGTCCGAGTGACCGTTCGAGTTTCGAAGGTCCTCCCGAAGGGCTGTCCGCGACACCGTCCGGGGGACTGTTCGACTGCCTCCCGGAGGGCTGTCCGAAGGGAAGACGAGGGTATACATCCTCGCGGTTGGGAGGTTGTAAATCCTAGCTGCGGGGATCTGCACCACCGATCGTCATCGACTCTACTTTCGCTGCGCTACGGGTCGGTAACGAAAATGATCAAACCTTGTATGCAGTCTCCATAGTGGTCCTGGGCTGGTGCGTAGGTCGGAAAATTTTTGTTTTCTGCTGCGTTACCCTACAGAGGCTTACTAGGGACACGGTGTTTTGTCTATGTATCCACACATGTATCAAGTTTCCGGTTAATACAATTCTAGCATGAATAATAAACATTTCTCATGATATAAGGAAATATAAAATAACAACTTTATTATTGCCTCTAGGGCATATTTCCTTCAGTCTCCCACTTGCACTAGAGTCAATAATCTAGTTCACATCGCCATGTGATTTAACACCAATAGTTCACATCTTTATGTGATTAACACCCATAGTTCACATCGCCATGTGACCAACAACCAAAGGGTTTACTAGAGTCAATAATCTAGTTCACATCGATATGTGATTAACACCCAAAGAGTACTAAGGTGTGATCATGTTTTGTTTGTGAGAGAAGTTTAGTCAACGGGTCTGCCACATGCAGATCCGTAAGTATTTTGCAAATTTATATGTCTACAATGCTCTGCATGGATCTACTCTAGCTAATTGCTCTCACGTTCAATATGTATCTAGATTCAGACTTAGAGTCATCTAGATCAGTGTCAAAGCTTGCATCGACATAACTCTTTACGACGAACTCTTTATCACCTCTATAACCGAGAAACATTTCCTTAGTCCTCTAAGGATAATTTTGACCGCTGTCTAGTGATCCACTCCTGGATTACTTTGGTACCTCCCTGCTAGACTTATAGCAAGGCACACATCAGGTCTAGTACACAACATAGCATACATGATAGAACCTATGGCTGAGGCATAAGGAATGACTTTCATTTTCTCTCTATCTTCTGCAGTGGTTGGGCATTGAGTCTGACTCAACTTCACACCTTGTAACACAGGCAAGAACCCTTTATTTGACTGATCCATTTTGAACTTCTTCAAAACTTTATCAAGGTATGTGCTTTGTGAAAGTCCAATTAAGCGTCTTGATCTATCTCTATAGATCTTGATGCCCAATATATAAGCAGCTTCACTGAGGTCTTTCATTGAAAAACTTTTATTCAAGTATCCTTTTATGCTATCCAGAAATCCTATATCATTTCCAATCAACAATATGTCATCCACATATAATATTAGAAATGCTACAGAGCTCCCACTCACTTTCTTGTAAATACAGGCTTCTCCAAAAGTCTGTATAAAACCATATGCTTTGATCACCTCATCAAAGCGTATATTCCAACTCCGAGATGCTTGCACCAGTCCATAAATGGATCGCTGGAGTTTGCACACTTATTTAGCACCTTTAGGATCGACAAAACCTTCTGGTTGCATCATATACAACTCTTCTTTAAGAAATCCATTAAGGAATGCAGTTTTGACGTCCATTTGCCAGATTTCATAATCATAAAATGCGGCAATTGCTAACATGATTCGGACAGACTTAAGCATCGCTACGGGTGAGAAAGTCTCATCGTAGTCAACTCCTTGAACTTGTCGAAAACCTTTCGCGACAAGTCGAGCTTTGTAGACAGTAACATTACCATCAGCGTCAGTCTTCTTCTTGAAGATTCATTTATTTTCTATGGCTCGTCGATCATCGGGCAAGTCAACCAAAGTCCATACTTTGTTCTCATACATGGATCCTATCTCAGATTTCATGGCCTCAAGCCATTTATCGGAATCTGGGCTCATCATCGCTTCTTCATAGTTCGTAGGTTCGTCATGGTCTAGTAACATGACTTCCAGAACAGGATTACCGTACCACTCTGGTGCGGAACGTGTTCTGGTTGACCTACGAGGTTCGGTAGTAACTTGATCTGAAGCTTCATGATCATCATCATTAGCTTCCTCTCTAGTTGGTGTAGGCATCACGGGAACATATTTCTCTGATGAGCTACTTTCCAAATTGAGAGAAGGTACAATTACCTCATCAAGTTCTACTTTCCTCCCACTCACTTCTTTCGAGAGAAACTCCTTCTCTAGAAAGGATCCATTCTTAGCAACAAAGATCTTGCCTTCGGATCTGTGATAGAAGGTGTACCCAATAGTTTCTTTTGGGTATCCTATGAAGACGCACTTCTCCGATTTGGGTTCGAGCTTATCAGGCTGAAGGTTTTTCACATAAGCATCGCAACCCCAAACTTTAAGAAACGACAGCTTAGGTTTCTTGCCAAACCACAGTTCATACGGTGTCGTCTCAACGGATTTAGATGGTGCCCTATTTAACGTGAATGCAGCTGTCTCTAATGCATAACCCCAAAACGATAGTGGTAAATCGGTAAGAGACATCATAGATCGCACCATATCTAATAAAGTACGGTTACAACGTTCGGACACACCATTACGCTGTGGTGTTCCAGGTGGCGTGAGTTGTGAAACTATTCCACATTGTTTTAAATGAAAGCCAAACTCGTAACTTAAATATTTGCCTCTGCGATCAGATCGTAGAAACTTTATTTTCTTGTTACGATGATTCTCCACTTCACTCTGAAATTCTTTGAACTTTTCAAATGTTTCAGACTTGTGTTTCATCAAGTAGATATACCCATATCTGCTCAAATCATCTGTGAAGGTCAGAAAATAACGATACCCGCCGTGAGCCTCAACACTCATCGGACCGCATACATCGATATGTATTATTTCCAATAAGTCATTAGCTCGCTCCATTGTTCCGGAGAACGGAGTTTTAGTCATCTTGCCCATGAGGCATGGTTCGCAAGTATCAAATGATTCATAATCAAGTGATTCCAAAAGCCCATCTGCATGGAGTTTCTTCATGCGTTTTACACCAATATGACATAAACGGCAGTGCCACAAGTATGTTGCACTATCATTATTAACTTTGCATCTTTTGGCATCAATATTATAAATATGTGAATCACTACGATCGAGATTCAATAAACTATTTACATTGAGTGTATGACCATAGAAGGTTTTATTCATGTAAACATAACAACAATTATTCTCTGACTTAAATGAATAAGCGCATCGCAATAAACATGATCCAATCATATTTATGCTCAACGCAAACACCAAAAAACATTTATTTATTTAGGTCCAACACTAATCCCGAAGGTAGAGGGAGTGTGCGATGGTGATCTTATCAACCTTCGAATCACTTCCAACACACATCGTCACCTCATCATTAATTAGTCTCTGTTCTTTTTGCAACTCCTGTTTCGAGTTACTAATCTTAGCAACTGAACCGGTATCAAATACCCAGGGGCTACTATCAACACTAGTAAAATACATCAATAACATATATATCAAATATACGTTTGTTCACTTTGCCATCCTTCTTATCCACCAAGTATTTGGGGCAGTTCCGCTTCCAGTAACCATTTCCTTTGCAGTAGAAGCACTTAGTTTCAGGCTTGGGTCCAACTTTGGGCTTCTTCATGGGAGCGACAACTTGCTTGCCATTCTTCTTGAAGTTCCCTTTCTTTCCCTAGCCCTTTTTCTTGAAACTAGTGGTCTTGTCAACCATCAACACTTGATGCTTTTTCTTGACTTCTACCTTCGCCAATTTCAGTATCGCGAAGAGCTCGGGAATCGTTTTCGTCATCCCTTGCATATTATAGTTCATCACGAAGTTCTAGTAACTTGGTGATAGTGACTAGAGAACTTTGTCAATCACTATCTTATCCGGAAGATTAACTCCCACTTGATTCAAGTGATTGTAGTACCCAGACATTCTGAGCACATGCTCACTAGCTGAGCTATTCTCCTCCATCATGTAGGCAAAGTACTTGTCAGAGGTCTCATACCTCTCGACACAGGCATGAGTCTGAAATACCAATTTCAGCTCTTTGAAACATCTCATATGCTCCGTGGCGTTCAAAACATTTTTGAAGTCCCGGTTCTAAGCCGTAAAGCATGGCGCACTAAACTATCAAGTAGTCATCATATCGAGCTTGACAAACATTCATAACGTCTGCATCTGCTCCTGCAATAGGTCTGTCACCTAACGGTGCATCAAGGACATAATTCTTCTGTGCAGCAATGAGGATAATCCTCAGATCACGGACCCAGTCCGCATCATTGCTACTATCAACTTTCAACTTTGTTTTCTCTAGGAACATATCAAAATAAAACAGGGGAGCTATATCGCGAGCTATTGATCTACAACATAGATTTGCAAATACTACCAGGACTAAGTTCATGATAAATTAAGTTTAATTAATCAAATTACTTAAGAACTCCCACTTAGATAGACATCCCTCGAGTCATCTAAATGATCACGTGATCCAAATCAACTAAACCATGTCCGATCATCACGTGAGATGGAGTAGTTTTCAATGGTGAACATCTCTATGTTGATCATATCTACTATATGATTCACGTTCGACCTTTCGGTCTCCAGTGTTCCGAGGCCATGTCTGTACATGCTAGGCTCGTCAAGTTTAACCCGAGTATTCCGCATGTGCAAAACTGTCTTGCACCCGTTGTATGTGAATGTAGAGCCTATCACACCCTATCATCACGTGGTGTCTCAGCACGACGAACTGTCGCAACGGTGCATACTCAGGGAGAACACTTATACCTTGAAATTTTAGTAAGGGATCATCTTATAATGCTACCGCCGTACTAAGCAAAATAAGATGCATAAAAGATAAACATCACATGCAATCAAAACATATGACATGATATGGCCATCATCATCTTGTGCCTTTGAACTCCATCTCCAAAGCACCGTCATGATCTCCATCGTCACCGGCTTGACACGTTGATCTCCATCGTAGCGTCGTGGTCGTCTCGCCAACTATTGCTTCTACAACTATCGCTAATGCATAGTGATAAAGTAAAGCAATTACATGGCGTTTGCATTTCATACAATAAAGCGATAACCATAAGGCTCCTGCCAGTTGCCGATAACTTTTACAAAACATGATCATCTCATACAACAACGTATATCACATCATGTCTTGACCATATCACATAACAACATGCCCTGCAAAAACAAGTTAGACGTCCTCTACTTTGTTGTTGCAAGTTTTACATGGCTGCTACGGGCTTCTAGCAAGAATCGTTCTTACCTACGCATCAAAACCACAATGATGTTTCGTCAAGTTTGCTGTTTTAACCTTCAACAAGGACCGGCCGTAGTCAAATTCAATTCAACTAAAGTTGGAGAAACAGACACCCGCCAGCCACCTTTATGCAAAACTAGTTGCATGTCTGTCGGTGGAACCGGTCTCATGAACGTGGTCATGTAAGGTTGGTCCGGGCCGCTTCATCCAACAATACCGTCGAATCAAAATAAGACGTTGGTGGTAAGCAGTATGACTATCACCGCCCACAACTCTTTGTGTTCTACTCGTGCATATCATCTACGCATAGACGTGGCTCGGATGCCACTGTTGGGGAACGTAGCATGCAATTTCAAAAAAATTCCTATGCTCACGCAAGATCTATCTAGGAGATGCATAGCAACAAGAGGGGAAGAGTGTGTCTACGTACCCTCGTAGACCGAAAGCGAAGCGTTTGTTAACACGGTTGATGTAGTCGAACTTCTTCTCGTTCCGACCGATCAAACACCGAACGTACGACACCTCCGAGTTCTGCACACGTTCAGCTCGATGACGTCCCTCGAACTCTTGATCCAGCAAAGTGTCGAGGGAGAGTTCCGTCAGCACGACGGCGTGGTGACGGTGATGGTGAAGTGATCCATGCAGGGCTTCGCCTAAGCACTACGTGAATATAACCGGAGGCGTAAACTGTGGAGGGGGGCGCCGCACATGGCTAACAATTGTTGGTGTGTGTTCTAGGCGCCCCCTCCCCACGTATATATAGGTGGGAGGGGGAGGGGAGCAGCCTTGGGGCGCCCCAAGTAGGAGGAATCCTACTTGGGGCCCTAGTCCAATTCGCCCCCCCCCCTTATTAACCGGAGGGGAAAGGAAAGAGGGGGGGGGGGAAGGAAGGGGGAGGCCGAATCCTCCCCTTTCCTTCTCCCTTCTCCTCTTTCCTTCTCCTCCTATTTCGGCCCATATGGGGGCGCATCAGCCTACCAGGGGCTGGTCTGTCCCTCTCTTGGCCCATAAGGCCCATATCTTTGCCGGGGGTGCCCGAAACCCCTTTCCGGTGACCCGATATGTACCCGGTACCCTCGGAACACTTCCGGTGTCCGAATATCATCGTCCTATATATGAATCTTTACCTCTCGACCATTTCGAGACTCCTCGTCATGTCCGTGATCTCATCCGGGACTCCGAACAATATTCGGTCACCAAATCACATAACTCATATAATACAAAATCATCATCGAACGTTAAGCGTGCGGACCCTACGGGTTCGAGAACTATATAAACATGACCGAGACACCTCTCCGGTCAATAACCAACAGCGGAACCCGGATGCTCATATTGGTTCCCACATATTCTACGAAGATCTTTATCGGTCGTACCGTAATGACAACATACGTTATTCCCTTTGTCATCGGTATGTTACTTGCCCGAGATTCGATCGTCGGTATCTTCATACCTAGTTCAATCTCGTTACCGGCAAGTCTCTTTACTCGTTCCGTAATACATCATCCTGTAACTAACTCATTAGTCACATTGCTTGCAAGGCTTCTTATGATGTGTATTACCGAGAGGGCCCAGAGATACCTCTCCGATACTCGGAGTGACAAATCCTAATCTCGATCTATGCCAACCCAACAAACACCTTCGGAAATACCTGTAGAGCATCTTTATAATCACCCAGTTACGTTGTGACGTTTGATAGCACACAAGGTATTCCTCCGGTATCCGGGAGTTGCATAATCTCATAGTCAAAGGAATATGTATATGACATGAAGAAAGCTATAGCAAATAAAACTGAACGATCAATATGCTAAGCTAACGGATGGGTCATGTCCATCACATCATTATCCTAATGATGTGATCCCGTTCATCAAATGACAACACATGTCTATGGTTAGGAAACTTAACCATCTTTGATTAACGAGCTAGTCTAGTAGAGGCTTACTAGGGACACGGTGTTTTGTTTATGTATCCACACATGTATCAAGTTTCCAGTTAATACAATTCTAGCATGAATAATAAACATTTATCATGATATAAGGAAATATAAAATAACAACTTTATTATTGCCTCTAGGGCATATTTCCTTCACTCTACATAACAAACTTCATCCTAGGATCTGGCTTGTATGTCTGGGACAAAGGGTCACAAACAATATTCTCTCGGATGAGCGTTGCCCTCCTAGCGGCAATCAAGAAGTGGAGGATTCAGTTGCCGGAAAGGACTGATGATGGCATCTACCACCACATGAGTGGAAACAAGCTAAGTGTTCGACCAACAATATAAGGTGTGCAAGCCTATGTATTGTTCCGACCAAAAATGGATTGTTGATTTGTTTTCTGGCTTATCCCGCAATGTGTGTTGGCGGGGTAGGCAGACACGGCCGGTGTTGTGATTAGTGACGATGATGGAGTTCATCACAGTGAGCGTATTTTTATTGCTTAACTAGGGGGGGGGGGAATATGTCCCCTGGCTTTGGGAGGTGAACTCACGCACATCCGCTAGCATTTGGGAGTAAAATTAACTTGTTCTTCGTTTTGAATTACATTCGTGTAATGGACCGAAGTCCTGATTGTGTTCACATACAAGTGGTTGAATCCGTGCAATGAAAATGAATAGGACACAAAAGTGATCAGAGGAAAATGGTGTTCGAAGTAAAAAAGTAATGAACGGGAAGGATGAATGAATGAAATATCCATTAGTCTTTATTGATGATAGAAATGGGGTATTTATACCCAAAAGTACACATGTTGCTTGGGAGCCAAATAAACATATACTTATTTGAGAGTCAAGGAATTACATAGTTACCTTGAGAGCCAAGGAAGTACATGGTTGCCTTGAGAACCAAGCTACCTATCTAACAACCACCTATCCTAATTAGTTTAAGAACTAATCTATTCTTAACACTCCCCCTTGTACAACGCCTCTTATTGGGTATATGCATCATCTTGATAAATCCTCTGAATCCTGTGAGGAAAATATGAGAAGAATAGTGTGTGTGTCTATATATATTAGTTGCTTAACGATCTCCTTCCTTGTACAACCCAAATTCCAAGACTGGGCGACCGTATGGAATCATTTTAGGCCGTTTCATTTCGTCCCTCCCCGCTAATACGATCTCTCTCGCCCAATCGATTTCTTCCCCACCGACCCTATTTTGATTTTTCTTCTTCTTTCAGTCGTTTTGGCTCTGTTCTCGATCTCCTTCCATCAATCGCTGCCGCTCAATTCCCTATTTCCTTCCCTCAGTCCTTCTTGTTCCTGATGTATACCCAAAATGTAGAACGTGTATAAGTTTCTAAAAAATTGATCGTGTATAAAAAAAACGTTAATCATATATTTGAAAAATGTAAAATTGTATAAAAAAATGTTCCTGATATATACCGGAAATGTATAATGTGTACGAAAAAATTAGTCTTAAAACGCAAAATTTTGAAAAAAAAATTAATCATCAATTTCAAATGTGTACAAAAAAATGCTCTTGATGTATATAAAAGAATGTAGAACATGTATTAAAAAAGTTGAACATAAATTTTAATTTTTTAGATAATGTATAAAATATATTAAACATGCTTTGGAAAAAGTTACTGATATATACCGAAATGTATAATGTGTGTGAGAAAACTAAACATGAAACATAAATGTCTAAAAATATCAATCATGTATTTTAAAATGGCAAGCATGTATAAAACAAAGTTCCTGATGATTATGTAAAATGTACAAATAGGCATGAAAATGTAGACATGTGTTGAAGAAAAAAGCCAAAGAAAAGTGGTGAAACCCGAACAAACGGAAGAAAGAAACACCGCAAAAAAGAAAAAAACCAAGAAGAAACGAAAAAACCCCACACAAAAAAAACCAAAGGAAAACAAAGAAAAGTCATGAAAACCAATTTAGAAAAAACCCGAAGAAAATAGAATTGGAAAGAAAAAAATCAATCAAAAGGGAGAAAGGAACAAAAGAAAAACCAAATAAAAATGAATAAAATGAAATAAAATAAAAAACCAGTAAAAACAGGGATAAAACGATGAAGGACAAAGGAAAAACAAAAATCCGAAGAAAACATGAAAAAATAAGCACGAGCAAAAGGCAGCGAGCCAGTGAGCGTGCAGGAACAGGCCGGCCAAAAAGCACAGGAAACCTTCAGTGCGACAGGAGGGGTTGTCGCTGTTTGATGGGCCAGCCCATGTACGCTTCGCTTTTCCTACTGGTTTTAGGAAGCTTCCAAAACTTCTGAGCGTTTTTTTTCCTGTTTTTCTTTCTTTGCTTTTTTTTGCTCTCTTTTCTTTTTTCTTTTTCGTTTCTGTTTTTTCTAGGCTGGGTTTTGTCCAGTTTTTCCAGTTTTTACATTTTTAGATTCATTATTCTTTTGAGAAAATTGTGAACATTTTTTAAACATATGATTATTAATTTAATTTGGGTCCTTTTTTCAAATTTCGTGATTTTTTTTCAATTCGTTTTTTAATTTACATTTTTTCCTAATTCGTAAAATTTTCTGAAATTTGCAAAAATTTAAATAAAAAATAGTGAACAAAATTTAAATTTGTATGAACTTTTTCATAAAATCATATGCACTTTCCAATTTTGTGAACATTTTAGACAAGTCAAGTGCAACCGATCAACCGAAGGAGCGATGGGTGAGACAAGGCTGTGAGCTGAATAGGAGCTCTTGGAGAAATTCTGCCCATCCAGTAATCCAACAAGAACCAAGATATAAGTTTCACCAAAAAATATTGTGGTCTTTTAGTTGAAAATAATTAAGGTGAAACAGGGTCAAGAACAATAAATCATCTAGCTTTTATGGAAGCTTTAACATTTTATGGACTAGTTGTGGTGTGGGAAGAGCAGACATTGGGCCGGTCCATTGCATACTGCACATCACCTGCACTCCCTGATATTATCTCCGAGGAGCAGTCCGCTTTTATGCCAGGAAGAATGATCACTGATAACATTATTACTGCATATGAGTGCTTCCATTTTATGAAGAGGAACAGGGCATAGAAGCATCAGTCCTGCGCGCTGAAACCCTGGAGGCTATCCCGTCGTGTCGGATTTAGACTCCACTTCGTAATTTATCTATTTCTTTTTATATAAAAAGGCTTCTTTTTTTTTGCAATTTTTTAGATAAAAAGGTTGTGCGACCAGCTTTTGTTTGCAAAGCTTAGGGCATTTCTAACTGATCCTCTAAAAATAGAGGAGTATACTCCACTAAGTTTTGACCATTTCTAGCTGATCCCTTAAATTTAGTGGAGTAAAACTTACTTTTGTTTATGCATTTCGTCGAACACTTGTCATGCAGCCTATAAAAACACACATATAAGATGGAGTGAGTAAATCTTTGTAAAAATACGACTTGGCGAGCTAACTCGCCTACAGAACACACATACTCCCTCCATTCCACAATGTAGTGCTCCCGCGTTTCCCGAGATCTAGATTTGATCATAAATTTAATCAATGAGACCGACTGCGGTGGGAGCAAAAATTATGCCACTGAATTCGTATTTTATTCAGTAATATAACTTTTGCATACGGATTCAGTGGTATAATTTTTGCTTCCGTCGCAGTTGGTCCTGTTGGTTAAATTTACGGTCAAACTTAGATCTTGAAAAACGCAGACGCACTACGTTGTGGAATGAAGGGAGTACATGCAGCCTACAGGCCATACATACAGCAGGGAACGACTACAATAGAATCTGAGCTTGATATGCAAAAATAGAAAAATTGATGCTCGGCCATCGGATGAGAGATCGATGGCACAGATTATGATGGAGCGATCTTTGCGCAAAATATGCAGAAAGGTCCAACGCTCCAAGCAAATTTGCCGATGCCCTCCCCATTCAATCCCAAATCCCCTTACACAGCACCGAAAAATCCTCGGCGGCGGCGGAGGCCCAGATCCTCAGCCAAGCTGGGCGAGCACGCCCAGCAAATGTGTTGATCCATCTCTTCTCCGATGGCTCCTAACCTGTTTGTCGCCAGCGCTGCAGTTTGAGGCAGATTATATCGGTTTCCTCCCCTCCTCCCCTAACTCAGGGCCCCCGGATCAGCTCGCGGCCGTGCTCCCGGCTCCTTTCCCCGCATGCGATCCAGCACCAGCTCGGCGGTGGTGGAATCCTCGCCTCCTTCACGACCGGCCGCTTCGAGGTGCCGTGACACGGTGGTTCGTTCTTCAGGTAAATATATATTAGCTACTAGACTAGATTGATGCTACATCTGTACAGTTTCATTTTCTTTTTACTACTGTACTTGTTAACGTGGAATCTGTTCATGTCTCAATGATGCATCCTTATATTCGTGGTCTGGTGCTTCATATTTTCAGTTTTTAGTAAAAGGATGCATACAAGAAGCTACTCTGTTACCAGCTTTCCGTGTGTGCACTGTGCGCATTAGGGAATAGGGATACTTACTGACGTCGTTCACAGCCCATTAAAATTTTCATATGCATTCTTAGTTAACTTTTAACCTTTTATTTCATTTTCTCAAACAGTGTCACATTTTATCAATTGCTCAGCTGCATGTGCCATTACAAGTTCAGTTATAAACTTTTGTTTTAGTTAGGCACCACGACCTCCACCTGTTGTACATCTCCAGCGCACAGTACCTACACCCTACCCCTTTCTGCACTACAAAGTTGTGCCTTGTGGTCTTCTCTGCACGACCACACGATCTGAGCGGCGCCGCCACACCATGGTCCCTCTCCTTTCTTAACTCCTCGGCGACACAGGTGCTCGAATCCATGATAGAAACAAGGGATTCATGCATGCAATTATTTCGTATATTCTCCTATGTACTCTGAATTAAATGCTCTCAACTGGTGATAAGCTCACCTTACTTAAATCTGTCTTCACCAGCATGCCAACTTTTTTCATGTGCTCTCTGATGTTGCCAAAATCAGTGGTTAAACAGATCAATACTTACCTGTAACAGTGTTTCTGGAGAGAGTATGGAACTCAAGAAAGTGGTCCTGCTCTAATCTCATGGAAGAAAGTATGTAAGCCCAAAGAACTTGGTGGTCTTGGAGTACTAGACATAACCACACACAATCAGGCTCTCCTCATGAAATATCTGCATAAGTTCATGAATAAAGAGGACATCCCCTGGGTTAATATTATATGGGAAACCTATTATCAAGATTCTGTGCCTGGAGAAAGGATGGTAGGATCCTTTTGGTGGAAAACAATGCTGAAGCTTCTGCCCACTTTCAAAACCCATGCTAGATGCAAAGCTAATAAAGGGGACACCACACTCTTTTGGTCAGATAATTGGACAGGACAGATACTTAATAATAGATTTCCAGAGCTTTATTCTTTTGCACTGGATAAAGACATTACACTGGAGCAAATGCAGACACAAGAGGAAATCAGCCAATTGTTCCATAGACCTCTTTCTGCTTAGGCCTATTCGCAGTTTAATTTGGTACAAGACATGATCAACAGCAGAGTGGCTACAGAAAATAAAGATCAATGGCACTATGTTTGGTCTTCACCCCAATTCTCCTCCAGGAAAATGTACAAGCTCCTCATGGGTGACAATTCAGCTCACATCATCTTCAAAGATCTCTGGAGCACCACATGCAGACTGAGACATAAGATTTTCTATTGGCTGCTACTGCATGACAGACTCAACACCAGGAACCTTCTACACAGGAAAAACTTGTTCTTACAAGATTATAACTGTGCTCTATGTTCAGAAGGTACTGAGGAAACTCTTGTCCACCTCTTCTGGAACTGTCCTTTCGCTCTTCTATGCTGGGATTATCTGACTCCCAACAGACACAGGGGTATTTCTACCTATGATGAAGTTCTCATGACTATCAGTCACTTTCCAGAAGAAATAGCATTAGACATAGTGATGATGGGTTGTTGGGGTATATGGTCAGTGCGGAATGATAAGATTTTCAGATCAGCAGCCCCTCACATCAACACTTGGAAACACTACCTTAAAGAAGGGCTCTGGGCAGCACAGCTTAGGGCAAAACAGAGGAAAGCAGAGAAACTGATTACTTGGACAGAACAGCACCTCTAATTCAGACCATGTGTTTATTCCCTAGAACTAGAGTGGGTTGATGGTGTACTTTATGTTTTGCTTGTAAATATTCTTTTTAATTAATGAAAATACCGTAGAACAATTGTTCTACGGTCTAAGTTTCAAAAAAAATAAATGCACAAATATGCAACTTCAATTCTGTTTTGTCTCGTCAATATCCTCTATTTTGTACTTTGTCGTCATAAGATTTGCATACAAAGCATGGTTTTTTTGATAGGATAACATGCTTATCCAAATCTTATGAGCTGTTTTTTATGCAAGCAGCTAAAGGCCATCCAATTTTATAAACATGAATCTTTGTCACTTGTCACAACTCTTTTGAGTTAGAACATATGCGTGTTATATTGTTTTCTTGCAAAAAATGAGTTTGGATGATGTTGGTTTTATAAGTCAGTAGGTATAACAACATAACATAATCTACAATGGAATACGGAAATATGCCGCAAATCATATTTGTGCTCTCTCTGTTAGACATATCCTGCTATCACATGCCATTTTTACTTGATTTGATAACTCCCCTGTAGAAGCTGGAAAGCCAGCATCGACCTGAAAAGTTATCCTGATTGGTTTCATGTGTATTAATATGTTTGAGGAATGTCATCCTAAGTTTGACATCTAGTTTACATATTCTGAGTTGGAGCGGCGAATGAAGCTAGACATAATGACTGTCTCTCTTCTCAAGATATGCTATTTGGTATTTGTTTCTGACACATGTTTATTTGGTGTGCTTAGCTAGGTAGATTAAACTGTTCAGGTGTATAAGAGTCCATGGAGGTTGTCATCTCTCCCGAGAGATGAAACTCAATTACCAAAGAAGCACTAAAACAAGAGGCAAAATGATAGATCTTTTCTGTCATGTACCATCAAGATGCTTGTTGGGTGGTCATAATTTAAGTTCTTAGTACTCGGTCTTCCCGGACATGTACTAAAAATAATCTATGTATGCCTCTTGCGTTTTGTTCTCATGTACTCAAATACGAAAATACTCAAATGCTTGTTGAGCGGTGATAATTTCAGCCCTAAATTTGCTCATGTACTCATATACTTACAGTTTGACATCTAGCTGGAGGTCTTCATCCGGGATGGCTTAATTCTCTCACTGCTAAAATATTAGTGATACATATTGATGTTCTTAGAAAGATGTCCACCTCTCTTGAATGTCTCAGAGGCCAAAAAAAGACATTTAATGTGTATGGATTCCATGTACGTAACAAATATTTGCAAAGATTTTATATCAAACTAACAGGAGATGGGATCAGCACTGTGGGTATCTGAAAAATGGTCATATTTCATGAAGACTTGAGGTGTATACTACAAATGTCCTATTTCATATATAACTTTAGCAGGGGGGTTTCTGCGAAATGTGCATTAAGTGATCTGAGATCCCTCCACCTAAATCTGTACCATTCATTTCCAATCCAGTGGTCCAAGATGCTTTTTCTATTTTTGCACACCAAGCTTAGATTCTATTGTCGCGGCTGAAATCCATCATGAGGAGCTCCCTGGTGACGGTTCTGAACATCACAAGTTTCTGAACATACAGCTCTGCGCCGCCTTCGTCTGCAGCGCCAGGGAGCAGCGGCCGCTGCAGAAGCTGGAGGTGCAGCTTTTGGTGGCGAGGAACAACGGCCTGTACGCTTTGTTCGACTGGAGCGACTCGGCTACCGCTACCCTGCTTGTGCTCAAGGACGCCAGCATCAACGGCGGCGCGCTCCAGCTCACGCCGGAGGCTGGACACCCGCAACAACGACTTCTACCTCGTCAACAAGTCCGGCTCCGTCCTCCTCAACGAGCCCTCGCTTGACGAGCCGCCTCCCGGCAGCCACGGTGGGTTCCTCGGCCTCACCAACGCGACGCTACAGGCTGCCGGCCCGTCCAAGAACCGGTTCGTGGCGATCGAGTTCGACACCTTCAACCAGAGCGCCCCAGTGAATGTTGTACGTCACACATAAGACAAGGGAACTGTAAGAAGAGGTTTGAGCGAAAATCTCCTCAAAAACATAGTGGAATGCAATCCTTTGAAAAGAAATCCTAACGATTCCAATCCTATGAATCAAATGAGACACAGAGGAAAAAATCCTAATGATTGAACCTCTAAAAATCCTATGACTTTCCTTCGAATCAAAGGAGCCCTGAGCTTGGTTTCAAAATCAGAATCGTTTAGAGTACCCCAAAGACCCCAGAAGGAGTAGCCCCAGTCTCCTATCATTTGCCCTCACCCAGATTGACACACCTGGGTAAAAAAGAGAGCTATGGATCACTAGAAAAATATGGTCACTGCCCTCAGTCACTCCACGTGAAGGGCATTTGCCATCCACAAAAACATAACATTTAAGTAGATGTTCCCTAGTTGGAACTCTGTCTTGGATCACCTGCCAAACTAACACTTTGTTCTTCAAAGGAATAGACGATCTCCACAGAAACTGCATGTGAGTGTGAGTAACCAATCTAAATATCATCGTGTTGTAGAAAGATTTAGCAGTGTACTGATGATCGCCTTGACAAATCCCACCACGCCTCATCGGGGGAACGAGAAATGTGTTCATTAGCAAGCATATCCAGCAAACGAGCCCACAGTTCTGCGAGAGCATGCTGTGAATTTTGACCGAATCTGACGCATGTCCATTTGTTGAATTGCGTGCGCGCACGCATAACGCAACCTGCAACTATGCCAAGTAAAGTTGCACGCACATCTGAAAGTTTTAACTGTAGTTTTCTCCACGACGCCTACAAGGCTTCATCATAATGCAGCAATTTCCAGCATGTCGGAGACGGGGGCAGTTTTCAGGATGTTGGAGACAATGCTGCCAGTAACTTCTTCGATGAGCAGCTCCCGTCTCGTCAGGATAGTGCCTGTGTGCAACATGTTCATCTTCCTGTTGCTGTCTGGAGTGCCAAGCACACAAGCCAGTGGTTCCTCCTCAAATAATCTCTGCAAACGTGAACATAGAAGCAGGCACTTACTGAGTTACTGTTGGTTAATTTGGCTATCCGACCTCTTGTAGTACTATTATTTGGATCTAACAAGCTGCAAATAAAACTAAACTTACAACGTTTGCACTTGATTCGGCCTCAGTATCGGCGTTGTTTGCTTCAGACTTCTCCAACCTTTCTATAACTTTCTTCTTCACCACTTCTATAAGTTCCTCCTTCAACCTCTCCATAAAAGCGCTGTCCACATACGAATGGCGTTGGCGCCACCTGAAAAGTTGCTTCTCTTGATGCTCATCACTCAACAGATGATCAGCTACATAGTGCCTCTTTAGAACTTCAACCAGTGATTTGTCAGCGCTATGGTTATTGAGTATTCTGTGAATGGATCAAATTGTTAGTTGAAACAGGCGAGTCAGATATTGAGGAAAAAAGATGTAAAGCGTCATTAGTTCACAAACTGTACATTTTAGCTAGCTCCCTCTTCGTGTGTTCTTCTCCATGCTCCAAAAGGATTGCAGCAAAATTCTTCTGGAGGTCATAATACTGCATCTTCATGTACAACGAAAAACAACCTGAAATATAGCTTCATCGAATTAGCACTTCCAGTGCAAAAGACAACTTTGGTTCATGGACACCGTATAAAGAAAGAGTCAACCATGAAATGATTTCTGAGGTTGAGTCCATGTCCAGATCATGTTTTATGGCACAAACTAGAAGCTGGAACATACTAGCAGGTTCAGTTAAAACCCAAAATTTGAAGGGTTCTACTTGTTAGTGCATATATAACATAAAATGCTTTTACAGACGTCACTATGAATATTAATTTACAGGGGCCAGTGGCAGGTTAAAAGCCTTTAGGTTTACCGCAAGCGTAGCCCAACATCAGTATTCCAGGAGGACGTGGAACCCCAAGCAATTTCTGAACTGCACAAAAGAGTATAAGTAAGCATCTGCATGTATGATACCAACGGCGAGTCCCTGCAGCAGCAAACTCAACAATCATAGTTGTGTAGCTTTACTCTGTTCAACACCTGTGCACTCAAGGATATTTGTTACATTTTTCCTGAATTGAAATAGCCGTTCGATTGAGGTGGTATTCTGTTCTGAATAGCTTACTAAATGAGTGGGAGCATAGGCTGACAAGCATAACAACTAATAGTACCCCAGTTCCTAAACAGGCGGCATATCTTTGTGCTTACAAATACAATCAAACTTCTCTAGCTTCGCATTGTACTAGAAAATATTCAATTTGGTGGCGTGAAACTAATACCTTTTGGGTTTTGCTTGAAAACTATTTTCATAATATCGCAGTTTTATAAAAGTTGACTCTTTTCATTCTGCAGGTATAATAAAAGTTCATTCTATCATTTCTATATGCAGAGTATAACAGCGAAGACCGTGTACATATCCATGACATTGGTAAATTTGTATCAAAACTGGTATATATATCTCTTAACGTGTATGTTTGCTAAGACATTCTTACATGCAATTTTTCTTGTGAACTAAATCGAACAAGAGGTGGTACCTTAATACAGAATTTAACACAAATTTGTACAGTATCTCGCAAAGTAACTGTGTCCAGCATTAAAAACTTCTGGTGATTGGTTCTCATTTGCTACGGCCACAACAAATCAAGCAACCGATTACTTGTAGATCGACAAAGGATTCACCTTGTCCCGTCGCAAACCAGAGAGCGAGCAATCCTCCACCGACACCTGATGCCGCGCCGCTCGCGATGCGTGCCAGGGACGCGAACAAGCTGCATCTTCGGAACATGGTATCGTCCACCGAGCGCACCGGGCCCTGCAGCGGTACCCCCCCCCCCCCCCCCCCCCCCCCCCCGGGCGAATCAGGAACCCGCCGCCATTAATGACCAGAGCATCAAGCACCGGGCTCTACGAACAAGAAGAAGAGCAGCAGTAGTGCGGACGTACCTGGTCACGCAGGGAGATGTCCAGATCGCGCATCACACCATCCCCCCAGCGGCGCTGCATTGGCGACACAAAACGCACGCTCGTCAGTCCGTCAAAGCGCGGAGCAGGAGGAAATTAACGAGACGTTCGGCCGCGAGGGCCGAGGGAGGAGGCGCTTCCGGCGAACCTCGCCCCGTAGGTGCCCGAGGACCTGCTCCAGGAACATCGCCGGCGCCAGGTCCTGCGTCGTCGCCGCACCCGGGGGAGACTGCAGCGATTTGGGTTGGGGAGAAGTGAGGGACAGAGGTAGCCGGGAGGGCGCTAGGGGCGTTTGATTTGCGGGGCGGGGTTTTTCACTGTTCCTGTTTCATCAGCATCCAGCAGGGCTGCCGCGCGCTTTTTTGACCAGGGTTAGTAGGTAGGGCTTGTCCAATGTGAGGGGTTTCCAATTTCTTGAAAAGAAAATGTGCTAGTAGTAAAATTATTGTTTCTTCTTTGTGGGACCAAAGCTGAGGTGCTTTTGATGTAACTCCAGGTTGGATCACATAGATCTATCTAAATTTATACGAGCCCCGCTTCCATACTACCCCTCCAAAAAGACGTATAAAACGTAATATGGACATTTATTTGACAAAACATACCCACTTTCGTATGTATTGCTGTTGGCTCGCCAGACCCTATACGGCAAACATGTACGCCGTATGTTCGGCTACCCTACCCGCCGGTCCCTCGAATGAAAAAAGGACCCCCCCCCACCCCCCCCAAATCTGAAACCGTAAGCATCCATTGCTATCATCGCGGCTCCGACCGGTGGCCATCTCTAGTCATTGGTGTTAGGCTCACCGGTCTCGTCGCACGAGGCAACGTCCATGCCCCTCCTCACACATGGCGCCATGGTCGCCACCCTCCATGTAATTGGCGGCGCCAGCACACCGTTGGCGACGCTCCTCCCCTGCACGCGTCGCTACCCCTCATGGAAGGTGCCATCAAGGCACTTTTGTCTCTCCCATGCTGTCGACCAAGACTAGGACCAATTTGGCCCCTACTTCCAAAACTTTAAGGATGTCAGACAAGGGGATCCTCTGGCACCCCCTTCTATTTGACATCATAGTTGGTGGCCTATCTTTGTTTGTCGAACGGACTCAATAACATAATTTAATTTCTGGACTTGTTTTCCATTTAGTTGATGGAGGTTTGACATTGTTGCAATATGTTGATGATACTGTTTTCTTATGAAAGATGACCCAATTGAAGCCAAAAACTTGAAATACATTCCATGTATTTCTCAACAGGTTTCAAGGCTCAAAATTAACTTCCATAAGATTAAAATATTCTGCTTATGAGGGGAGACGGTAAAAGAGAACAACAATATAAGTAGATTTTTACATATGTTGTTGGGTCTTTGCATCTGCAATATCTAACCTTACCTATGGATTTTAAAAGAGTTACTGACCTATAGATTTTAAAAGACTCAACAAATCTTAGTGGGCTTTTGTGGAGGAGAAAATTGAGAAAAATATGACACTTTAGAAAGGAAACAATCTATCTATACGATACATGGTTACATTGACCAATTCATATCTAAGTACCATCCCTTTATACATGGTATCCTTCCTAGAAGCATCGAAAGGATCTTTGAGTAAAATGAAACTTTGTGAGGGAAAGGATGGTGTGGCAAGAGAACAGGAATAGAAGAAAGTATCATTTGGTGAATTGGCTCACAATGTGCTTGCCCAAAGACTGTGGATGCCTTGGTTTACTTGATCTACAAGTGATGAACCAAAGTTTGTTGTGCAAGTGGCTATAGAAACTAAAGAATACATATGGGGTTTGGTATTGATTTTTGTCAAACCCTGCCAGGTATAGGTGCTAGAGTTGGAGGCTCCCACTTTTGGCAGAGCCTGGTTAAAGTTAATCCCTTGTTCGAAGAATACACAGAGATATGTCTAGGTGATGGTTCCACTACTTTGTTTTGGGAAGATATATGAGGTGGGAACATACCCTTAGCTGGAAAAATTTCCATATTATATGTCATTTGCTTCATGAAGATCGTAATTTTGCAATATGTTAAAAGTGAAGGTTGGGAAGCTTACAATTCAAGAGGACCATGGGGTGAAACCGTTGAGCAACGGGATGAGCTCATAACTTTTGTGGATGAAGTTACTCTTTCTGAGAAGAGAAATAGTGTCGATGCAAACTGGGTGTCAAAAAATGTTTCTTAGTCAGAGAATTTTACATTCAACTCAAAGTAGTTGATTTGGTGGGATATAGACATGTCTAGAAGGTGAACATGCTCCTCAAAATCAAGATATTATTGTGGCTGACGCTCAAGAACACAAAGACAATCTATTTACGAGGGGTTGGACTCGAATTGATCAATGCCATTTTCGTGGGCATGCAGAGACATTGAAGCATCTTTTATTTTGAATTTAGTATGTCCAAATTTACTTGTAGAGTTGTTATGTTCGCCCCCGACCTGGTTAGGCCTCCCGAGAGTTTGGATGACCTTGTGGCAGACTCGTTAAACCTCTTTCTCTTGGTCGGTGTAAAGTAGATCTACTGGGTGGGACTGCTTTGTGCTGGACCATTTGGAAAATTAGAAATGCAACATGCTTGTTGATAGAAATTTTCTTGATGATCCTGGAGCTGTCATTTTTAGAACGTGTCACCATCTTATCAACTAGGCCATCTTGTAGAAAAGCCAAGGGCAAAGAAGCATTGACGAAGACGTCATCCTGAAGATCAAGCAAGTGATGACAGAAATCTACAGCAGTAGACATGGCTGGGCATCGACGATCCCGTATTTAGATCTGGAGCAAGCTGAAAAATCTTCATGTTGTGATCATTTTGAACTCTACCTACTGGTGCTTTATGACAACGTGTTTGTCTACTTCTGTTGCTCAAACATTTTACGCTTCGTCTTTACGTTATATTTCTCTTGGTGATTGTAGTATGACTTTAGGAGCACTCCCTCTTTTTGGAGGTTGTCATACCCATGCGTGGCTTCTTGGTAAACATTTTAGTGTTTAGTTGTATTTTTTTGGTGTCTTTCATATAAATTGATGGGTTTTTAATGGAAATCAATGAGGAGGCTCATTATTTAAGAAAATTATAACATTATAGTGAGTTTAGAATTTTGCTTGGCAAGAAAACAATAAGTCTCTCAACAAAAAAGTAATAAGAGCTAGATACTTTCAGGTAGCCTTTCATCCTAGCATCATAGGAGCATTCCATGCCAGGCTAGGTTTTCATAGGGCTAGCCGCCACGAATTTCGCTGGTTCCCCTCACTCTGCCATGTTGTGAGGTGAGGGGGGCCTTGCATCTTCGTGGGCGTATAAAGTTTTAGTAGCATGATCTATTTAGTCTTCATTGGGTAATGCCCCAGTGGAGGGTGCAATGCCGTTGAGAATAAAGGCACTCTGATCTTCTCCTCCTATGACGAAGTCTTATCGAGCGGGACCATAGATCGAGGTAGGTCGTGTCTCTGTATGCTTGGTGCGTCAAACCTTGCGGATTTTAAGTTTACGTCCTCGCAGATTCATTCATACGGATCTGATGAGTTTGTGTCAGTGTTTTCCATCGTTTTGTTGGTGTGATCTATTCTGACTTTGAAGTCATGCTTTGGCGTTTCTTGTGCTTCGATGCCCCCTACTTTTAGGTGATTATCCCGGCCCAAGCACTTTAACGCTCATGTCTTTCCATCTTTGTGGATGGGCAACTTAAGAGGGTTTCAGTCAAGTTTGGGTAGGTGCACGAGTGGCGATGTCGCTTCTTCAATCTAACTATAGTCTCTTTCACAAAGCCTTGGCAACATTTCCTACGTGTTGCAAAATTTGATACTATAGAGAAGATGATTCTGAGAAATTTCACAGTAATTCTTAGTTCTAGGAGTTATTTTATAATTTTTTAGATTTATGATCCAAATCATTGTACCTTTAGTTTTAACAAGTTTGAATAAACTTACATGTCTTTCTTTTTTCAAGAAAAACATGCCATGCCTGGCCACACTCGAGTCCAGGCCCAACCCCGTGTGGCGTGGAGCGACCCGACCGAGAGACGAGGAGAGACGTTCCCCGCCAAGCTCGCGGCGTGCCCTCTCCTCCATTCCCGCGCTTTGATCCCCACCACCACCCCACCGCGCCATCCTCCATCCCATCGTCCTCGCCGCCGCCGATGCGTTCCCTCTCCCGGTCTCCCCCTCCCCCGCCTCCGCCACACGATGTTGCACACCACTCCGATCTTGACGGAGGCCAAGCGACACGATGCCGCGGGCAAGAAGGCGGCCGCCGTCTCCGCCGCGATGAGGCGCTCGGGGCCCAAGGGGCGAAGCGGAGGGGGCGAGGCGGAGGGGAAGGCGGCCGTCGCCGTCGACGGCGACAAGGGCAGCCAGCACGCGCTCAAGTGGGCCGCCGACCACGTCCTCTCCCGCTCCCAGCCCTTCTTCCTGGTCCACGTCCGCCGCAAGAACACCGCCCTCAACCCCGCCGGTACGCTCTCGATTTGGGCCTCATCTGGCCGGCCGTGTGAACGATGGGATCGATTTTGATGGTACGGAATTATAGCAGATTCTCAGATATGCGATCTACGCGTGTGCAGGTGGGAAGCAGTTCTCCACGTCGCACGTGCAGGAGGATGTCGCGGCTTGTTTTCTGGCCCAGCTGGATCTTCAGACCAAAGAGCTGATGCTGCCTTTCCAATGCTTCTGCAGCAGAAGAGGGGTATGGGTTTCTTATTTCATCATCACTTTGTGTCTGGTTACATTCAAAATTTCAGCAAATTATTGTGCCTCTGTGTTTCAAAATATCAATATGCCTTTTATCGTCTTGATAAACGAGCTGAATTTCTAGCACAATTGCCACAAACTAAGCGGTGCACATTCTACCTTTATTTTCAGATTTGTTTGGGAATTTCTCTAGGAACGAGCATGAAAGCTTATTTTAAGCTTTAACAGTAATATAAGAAGGACTAGATAAATGTCAATATATAAAAAAAAGCGATACCACAAGTACCAAAATATCGATTAAATGTTCTTTCTGCATTTGTGGCTGCTCATGAATCCCAGTTAGTGCCACAGTTGTTTGATGTGCAGATAAATCTAGCAATTGGGTGCCATCATAAGTTACTAACTCCCTTTTGGCTGACTTACTTTAATATCCACAGTTGCAATGCAGGGATGTCATTCTTGATGGAACAGATGTGTCAAAAGCTATCGTGGACTTTGTTGTGCAACATAATGTTGACAAGATTGTGCTGGGAGCATCATCTAAGAGTGCATTTACAAGGTGATTTATATACATTACAACTTCTGTGTATCATTATCTCTTATTTGATGGTACTCTTTTTTAGAGCAAATCTTGCCGTACTTTGATGAGCTCAATAATTTTCTTAACCATCGCAGAACAATCTGGAAAATGGATGTGGCTACATCTGTTACAAAAAATGCACCAAACTTCTGTTCAGTGTATGTGATTGCAAAAGGAAAGTTATCTACTTTTAGGCCAGCCACTCATGCAATCGAAAATGACACAAGCAAAGAGGATATGAAATCTGATGCACCTGGCAATGGGCCTTTAGCTGTACAAAGTTTGTATTTCACTTGACACTTTTATTCTTATAGATGTACTACTCCCTCCGTCCCAAAATGAATGTCGCTGATTTAGTACAACTTTGTACTAAACCAGCGACACTTATTTTGGGACGGAGGGAGTACAATATTTATCTCTAGTAGGTTATTCTTTGTTTGCTCATGAAGCACACGTGTAATTTGCAGGTGAACCAACACCCAAGTTCCCTGGCGAAGAACCTTCTTACAGGTGAGTCTACATCCCTAATTATTACACATAGGGTGATAGATAGGTCTTCTACAATGCTCTATACCTGCCTACCAGAAAGGTTATGGTACATTCTAAGCTGTTGATTGGCTGAGCTTTGTTTACCGGAAACTGTAGGGAGATCATGGCATTAAATTTTGTAGAAAAATATGTACAAGAATATGCACAAAGTTACAACGGTTGAGGATATACAGGGAAGGGTCTCGCGTAAATACTACATGTACAGGGATTCGTGGCTGAGCTTAGTTTTGGTTTAATGAAAACCTTGTAGAATTACATGCATTAGTCAGTTCACCCAAAAGCTCAAGCTGATGAGAAAGGTGTACAATGTAACACTGTCGTCATTTATGGCTCTCTTGGGCCTAATATGGACTGAAAGTAGGCTGTGATATTTATTTATTTATTTTCATTTTCTCTAGCTGGGCCTTGACCTCAAGTCTTCTGTGCTTTCATACTATGTAGAATTATGCACGAGACAGTTCACCCCAAAGCTCATGCGATGGAGAATGCTGGACCATATACTTAAACAAATCTAACTATATGGAAACACCAATTACATTCATGAAGTATAAAATACACAATACACTCCTACAACCATACCATTATATGCCAAGCCCTTTTAGGTGGCCATACTATACTAAAAACCATGAGCAAATCTAAACCTTGCGAACTATTTTCTTGCACAGCATGGTTTAAATAATTCCAAAACAGAATGTATGCAAGCCAATAAGTAAATGTTAAGTTTTATATGTTATAAGGTAACTTGATATTTAATATATTATAAGCTAACTTGATATTTAATATTTAAAACAGTATGGAATTTCCTTTTGGTGTCTTTCCCTTCTAAGTATAGTATGGGATTTCCCCTCAGTCTTTTTCCTCTCTGAGAATATCATGAGATTTGAAGTACCAGTAACAAAAACCAAGAACAATGGATTTAACATTCAAAACATTGATGAATATTTCAGCATAGAATATTATGAGAAATCCAGGGTACGTATAGTTTGCAACATATGTTATTTCAAATATAATAGAACTTGAACCCCATATTTTTTTTGGCAATCTAGTCATGCCTCATGATCTAAGTAACTGCACATACTTTGCCAAGTATTAATGCAAATAATTTAAGGATGTCATTGGCTCCAATTAGCTTCTTCCCTTTTGTATATTGGAGTGTTTACGTTCGATCATTTCCAAATAATGTTGATGGATCATGTGCAAGGAAAATTTTATCCTTTTGAATGTCGAATTTGACTCTTACCCCCTACAATGCAGCAATGTAAAATATGACCGTAGCCAATAGATCATAATAAACCCAGCTATTCACGACCATTAGTCGAGCTATTTTCTATGCAGCTAAAGTTCATAGCAGATATCTTATTTTATGTCATATCGGTTAATCTAACTATTTCGAATTTTAATGTTCTCTTCAATGTTGTGAAAATTGTGGATTATCGTTTCTATTTTGGCTTGTATATTTTTTTTTGAGGGGGATAGTTATTTCTTATTCTATTTGATCTCGGGTCAGGCTGATGTCGACACACGCTGCTGCGCACATCGGTACCCATTTTGATGAAGCAGCACAACATGGCAACCTCAAGGCACTAGTTCGACAGAGAAGTGCCGCCGATTCACACCTTTCAAAAACATCTTCATGTCCAAGTGAATTCATAAGAGTTGTGAATAAACAAGGCAATCATTTGTCTCCAGAATATCCTGAGAATCGTAGAGAAACCTTGTTTTTGCTAAATAAGGACAATGAGCATCCATTCCAGGCTCCACATGAAGAATACTTGGGCATTGATGATAATGCACTTAGTCTTGAATATAATGCCTATGGCTCTTTAACCCCAACTGGAGAATGTGCTTCATCAGCTTCGAACTATCAAGCAGTATGATTCGAGCATTTCTACCAGAAGCTTTGTATCCTAATTCTTTATGGCATACGGAACTACTAAAATCGGTTATATACAAGCCTTACCAACACCATGTCATTTGTAGGATGATGTGAAAGCTGATCTGAGGCAATTTCAGAAAAGGAATGGCAATATGCTTCGGAACTACAAAGAGGTACTGGTTATTGTTTACCATTTTGTGTCTTTGGTTTTGATCTTGCACTAGATCTGAAGGAAGCATTCTTTTGGGATCACAGTTACCTCTTGGGACCGAAGATGGGACAGAAAACTTGCATGCGGTTGATGAACGAGAAGATGGTCCTTTACTTGGCAGACAAGGTGCCAAACTGAATTCAGCGGTTCGTGGCCCAAAGCAAAACCTCTTGACACTTGAAACTTTATCTTCCGACCCTCAGCATAGAGAAAGAATCACAGAGGAATTTATGGATCACAGTGCCCAGAAACAAGTTAACCCAATGTTGCGACGCTTGCCTCCAAAATTTTTCTCACCTCGAAATGATAAATATGGATCTGCTCCAGAGGAGAAACATAAACATAAACTTGAACTGAACAGCAAACCCTTGCCAAGGCCAATTGAGACTAAAAGAATACTAGAGTGTCTCCCTACTAGATTAGAGTGCAGATTGTATAATCCAAAGGAAATCGCGAAGGCGACCAATAATTTCTCAGAAGACCTGAAGGTTGGGGAAGGAGGTTATGGACCAGTCTATAAAGCTACACTTAATAATACCCCTGTTGCGGTCAAGATTCTCCACTCCAATGTAACTCAAGGCCTGAAACAGTTTCAACAGGAGGTATGTTCATAGCTGATTTTGCTTGACAAAACTGTCTTTTGCCACTACAATTTCTCTTTTCCAAATTAAAAGAGAAATGTTGTCAGGATATGTATTGGCATTAGGGCCGGTTTGGAAGAGAAGTATTTCCTGGCAAAGTTCAACACCAAAATTTTACAGGGAAATATCATTCTTCCGAACCAGCCCCTTACAGTGTTTAACAAAACAAAAAAAACGTTGCATCCACAGTTCCCACACTTCAAACTTAGTCAATTTTCTCACTACAAATAGCCAGATACTGAAGTCAAAGGCAACATTATTCGGATGGAGCTAACATTTAGTTGTATGATAATGCGGTGATTTTTTAAAAAACATTAGAAAATGAAAGGATTTTGACTTTTTCAGTAATGTAATTGATAAGTTTTGTTATCATCAGATTGATCTGCTGAACAACCTTCGGCATCCCAACATGGTACAACTAGTGGGTGCTTGTCCCGAGTATGGTTGCCTAATATACGAGTACATGCCGAATGGTAGCCTCGAGGACCGGCTCTATTGTCGTTCAAACACTCCGCCACTGCCATGGCAGCTCCGTTTCAAGATTGCAATGGAGTTAGCCACTGGCCTGCTCTACCTACACAAAATGAAGCCTGAAGCCTTTGTTCACCGAGACCTCAAGCCTGGGAACATCCTCCTTGGCGAAGATTTCGTCTGCAAGATCGCCGATGTTGGTCTCGCCCGCATCATCCCCCGATCGATGGATGACACAAAGACGCAGTACCGGATGACCGACGCAGCAGGGACCTTTTGCTACATTGATCCTGAGTACCAGAAGACGGGACTGGTCAGCACAAAATCTGATGTGTATGCGCTCGGCATTATCTATCTTCAGATGATCACCGCAAAGGATGCCATGGGGCTCGCCTACGCTGTATCTGATGCCCTGGAAGAAGGGACCTTTGAGGAGCTCTTGGATAGCAGAGTGACTGGCTGGCCGGTGGAGGAGGCGAAGAGGTTTGCCGAGCTTGCACTGAAATGCTGCGAGCTGCGGCATAGAGACCGCCCCGATCTGGAATCTGTTGTGCTGCCTGAGCTAGTCCGTCTGCATGCACTAAGTGTGCCAATACCATCAGCGTTCAGCCAGTGACAAGGTAAAAGAACTGACCAGTCGGTCGCCCTTTGTTGTCTCCATTGGCTTATGAACAATGTTTCGGTTTTTCAATTTGGCGATGGAAACACCGAAATTGTAACAAAGGAATTAGGATATCTTACATCTGGAAATTAGCTGGAATCTGTTAAATTTTTCGATGTCTCACCTAGGCTTTTAACTTTTTTTTTTCTACTATGAATGCAGGATTTGATTTTGGTTGATGGCTTGTCTGAGATTCTTACCAAAGGAAGTGCGAAGGCAGGATCATTTTCAGCATAGCAATATGAGGACCAGGAGTAGGGCTTCAGCTGTCGCACCGGAACCTGCAGCTGTTCCAACTTCGATGTAGATACTGCACTAGCCCAGCAAAAATTTCAGATTGTTGTAGTTCTTTCTCCGGAAATGTTTAAATCAACAAACCTGTACATTTAACATACAATTTTGTAGCTCACATCTGCTAGTACAGAAGAACTCACACTTTCATGACCTGGATCAATCACATGCTACTTTCCTGTCATCCAGGGCGGAGGACTTTGATCTGGACTGGGAATTATGTAAACAGACTCGGAGAGAGATTTGCTGTAAGGACATATTTCTGACAAAGATTACTGTAAACAACAAGGGATCACATAAACAACGAAAATGTTTCATAATGGAAGACTCGGTCTGCACCTAATTGCCCATTTCTTATCCACAATTTTTTGAGGGAAAACTACTTGGCCATTTTAGTGATTAACAACGACAGTTACATCGTTCAGACGAAAGGCCAAAGAGGAAAGTAGGGGGTTCATCGACCCAAGTACAAGCTTCAGGAAGTAGAGAAACAGACCTAGCTACCTCATGTGCCACCGAATTGGCTTCCCTTGGGCAGTGTTCAAATCTAGCTTTGTCAAATCCACTAGCTGTTACTCCCACCGTTCTTTTTTATAAGACATTTTAGCCAGTCCGCTTTGAACTGTTTTGGGCATGTCTGAAATGTGTAAAACATCTTATAAAAGGGAATAGAGAGAGTACATGGCAGTCATGAAAAATATCAGAGCAGAACTTGCTGTTGCTGATACACCACCATCACATAAAGTTTGGATAACACTCTCGCAATCAGATTGCAGTATAATCCTATGGCTCCCATCTCTTGAGCCAAGAATAAATCATTTATAGCTGCATATGCTTCAGCTGTAAGCACGTCCAGAGCATTTTCAATATTGAAGCTCCTTGCAGCGACAAAGCTACCAGTTGTATCTCATAATCACGCCGGCAGCGCCCTCCTCAGTCTCCGTGTTTAAAAGCAACATCAACATTGAACATACACATTCCTTCAGAGCATCTCCAACAGATCATAGCCGTTTAGGCCACTTTGGGCCCAAAAACCTGCACCAACAGCTATTGTATATGTGTTGCAAATGTTTATGGGCAGGCCTAAATTAATTTTCCCTCCTGCTGCTGAATATTTGCAACACGGGTACGGCTTGTAAAAATGGAGGACCACATGAAAAAGGCCCTTTAGGCCACTTTGTGCCAAAAACGTTGCTCCAACAAACTATGCAAAAACGCAACCATGATGGAAAAAAAGATCGAGAGCATCAAAATTATTAAATAATTGGCATTCTTTTTTGATAAGTCAATCTAGTTGACGAGCGCTCCTTCGGGAGCCTCACAACGATCAACGTCACTTGGCGCGCTCTCAGCCGCCGCCACGTGTTGCGCTCTGGACACTTCCTCCGGATTTTTTTTTATTTTTCTGCACGCGTTTTCGGCTTTTTAAACGGGTTTTTTTCGACTTTTTGGTTTTCCACTGGTCTTCCTTAGCTTTTGGACCAATTTTTTTTCTTTTTGCATGAAAAACGCGTTTATTTTGCTTCCGCGAGAGGCACGGTTTTGCTTTTACGAGAGGCACATCCATGCCTCTCGGAAACGAAAAAAAACGCGTTTTCTGTTATTTTTTCTTTCGCCAGAGGAACGGTTTTGCTTCCGCAAGAGGCACGGTTTTGCTTTCGTGAGAGGCACGGTTTTGCTTTCGTGAGAGGCACGACCGTGCCTCAGAAACGAAAAAAAACACGTTTTTTGTTTTTTTTTTCTTTCGCGAGAGGCACGGTTTTGCTTCCACGAGAGGCACGGTTTTGCTTTCGTGAGAGGCACGACCGTGCCTCTTAGAAACAAAAAAAAAACGTTTTCTGTTTTTTTTCCTTTCGCGAGAGGCACGATTTTGCTTCCACGAGAGGTACGGTTTTGCTTCCACGAGAGGTGTCGTGGAATTGTCACGGCAGATGCCCTAGCATGAGGACTTAGGTGTGGAGCCATCGTCACGTAGTTAGCTTGAAGGGGTTAAACGGGACGAAGGACACAGAGAGTTTTACCCAGGTTCGGCCCCTCTCAACGAGGTAAAGGCCTACTTCTGCTTTAGGTTGTATTGCTTGGGTTTTGATTATTAGGGAGCGAATACGCTTGACCTAGTTCTCGACTTATCGTTTCTTGCCTTAACCTGCCGCCGGGCCACCCCTTTATATACACAAGTTGATGCCCGGCGGCTTACAGAGTCCCGGCCGGCTCATACACAATGTGTCCGGCCCGGTGACCAATACTAAACTTTCCTTAACATACAAGTTAAACATATGGCGGTTTATGCCCGTGGGCCTCAAGTCACCTCCGGGTCTTGGGCCTTCAGTAAGCTTGTTACATGAACCGCCATCTTCAGCATCTTCTTGGGCCTTCTCATCATGAACCGCCAGTGGTATGACCCGACCCCTCCTGGGCGGGTTATACCCAATAGTTATATCCCCAACATTAGGCCTCAGGTTGATGTGAACTTGTTCATATCAATCTTCAATACTTGACTTAGAAAAAATCCTTCATCGTCAGTCCTTATGAAATCTTATAACCCGCCATGACGTCGGCTCATAGAATTGTGCTAACCCGCCATGACGTCATCTCGCATTAATATCGCACGAGGCCCAAATCTTAATATGCCTTCACTTTTAATGAACCTCCGAAAATCGAGGCATCTGTGCTGTCACATAATCATTTTTCAGTCTCCTCGATTCCCGCATATGCCATCTATCCACTGCCTTATAAATAGGGACAGGGGTCCTTTTCATTTTCCCCCCTTGCCTCCTCGTCTTCATCCTCTTCCTTGCAACGCCACTCGCGCCCGAGCTCCGCCGTCGTCGACCTCGCGAGCTGCCACTACTCCGGCCGCTGCATCGACCTGAACGCACCAGAGCACCGCCGCGCGCCATCGCTGTCCAACAGCCCCAGTAAGCTCCCCTCTTTTCCTTACCGCAGATCTCCATTAGGGTTTGTTCGAGTTCTTCAGAGTTCATCTTGGTTCATCTTTGTTCCTCCCTAGATCATGTAGTTTTTCATCTAAGTATAGTACCAATCTTGTGCGGTAGCAGTTTAGCACTCGTTTTTAATATCTGAACGCCTCCCCTCCATAGGAGATCTCATCTGAGCACGTGAACTGTTCTGCTGCCGCCATTTTAGGTTTAGAATTTTTCTTCATTATCTGTACTGCTGTAGATCCAAAATTATAACACCGATATATGAAAACTGTTTGTCCAACACTTAGCAATCCTTCACTCATAGATCTGAAAACTGATAGCTATGTAGGCAGCTTAATTGATAAACCATAACCCGCCAGGTACCATTAGTCCCCTCTTAAGCCGCCAATAGATTGCTCTGCATCTCAACACTATCCTCCGGCTTAACACATTGCATGTTTATAGTTTTTACCTTTGAACCAATGACCGGCTTAACAACATAATCTTAAACCGGCAATATTTTCTTTTCAGACCTTCATCATCAACAATGACTAAGACCTTCACTTCATGCAACTGGGTCGCATCCCGGGTTACCGAGGAAGACTTGAACAATTTTGTTCAGACTGGCGTCTTAGCCAAAAAAGATGACATCCACTGGAGGGTCCCAGGCACTGAAAATCCTCCTGAGCCCAAGGAAGGCGAAATAATTGTTTTTACTGATCATATGATCCGGGGGTTTACCCCGCCCGGTTCAAAATTCTTTCGAGACGTGCTACACTTTTTCCAGCTCCATCTTCAAGATATTGGGCCCAATTCTGTCTCCAACATCTGCAACTTTCAAGTTTTTTGCGAAGCTTATCTTCAACAAGAGCCCACTGTCGAACTGTTCAGGGAATTCTATTACTTGAACCGGCAAACTGAATTCACAGACTGACCCAGCTTGGAGCTAGGCGGAGTTTCAATTCAGAAGCGGAAAGAAGCCACCTTCCCATATGCCAAACCACCCAGTCATCCTAAAGACTGGAACCAGACATGGTTTTATTGCCAAGATACATCTCCAGAGGGTGAAAATCCCTTGCCGGGCTACCGTGAACACCGGCTTAGCAACACACATCCACTCCCAGAACGAATCAACACAAAGGAACGGGCCAAGTATGCGCCCATATTTTCAAAGATTAGAGCCTTCATGGCTAATGGCTTAACCGGCATCGACCTTGTTCGGTGCTGGGTCGCCTGGAGAATTCTGCCATTAAGCCGCCGCCCCGGTTTAATGTGCGAGTACACCGGCGACTTAAAAGATCCGCAACGCCACTGCGAGATCCAATTGACTGATGAAGATATCAATGAATCCACCAAGGCTTTATTGAACGAAAGCTTGGCAGCTTGCAGCAAAACCAGACTCAATCCTTTCTGCACTCTCAACAAACCGTCAGCTGTAAGTTTTGTACATAATTTTTCAGTTGAATCATGTTTTCATAAAAACTGTCCTCTTATACTCATCTAACTTCCACAGGCCGATTCTCCTTTCTGGAAGAAGAAGCTGCAGGACAAACCGGCCAAGAAGACCCGAACAAAGACCAAGGCTAACAAAAAACCTGCCAAGAAGAAGACCGACCCCTTCGAGTTACTTAACTTGGATGACGATGATGATGATGATGAGTCGGAGGTAGAACTTGATTCTCTTGGCTCATTTTTTGTACATCTCATTGACAACGATTATTATCAGGATGACGCGGAAGCCAGCCGTGCGGGTGATGAAGAGGTAATTGTTCTTTCCTCCGGCTCAGAACCTCTGCCAAAACAGAAATCTCGACAAGCAAGCCGGAAAGTAAGGTTTTCTCATCCTTTAGCTCATTTGGATCCCAACTTTATTTTGAAGAAGCAGCAACATGAAGCTCGCCGCACAACCCGAAACAGCGGAGGCGGGATCCTTTCCTCCGGCTTACCGAACACACCAGCCCCTCGCAAACGTCGTCCAGAGGTCTCACCAATTTCCGACTTAGCTTATCCCAAGGCTAGTCTTTTTCGACAACCTCTTAATCCTTCCGACTCAAATTATCAGGGAACATCTCATTCCTCCTCTGGCGATTCAACGGGAACTCACATCCCAGTCTTCAAGACTGTGCCTGGGTAATGTTAAATCTCTGCTTTCCATCATATACTCAATTGCTGTGTTAACCTCGTCTTGTGCTGCATTTACAGAGCTATGGCAAAGCCCAGCAAGAAGTTGAAGGTGACAAAAACAACCGAAAATCCTTCTGAACCGGAGAAACAGTTAGTAGAAAATTCCCTCCATGCCACTGAAGCCACCGTTGATGAACCGCTACTGGAAGAACACAACATCACCATAGATCATATGGATGTTGACCCAGCCACCGCTAAGCCGCCAAGTCCCATCAAGCCTACTGAAGAAAAGGCTGATGATGTTATCATTACTGGGCTTGGTTATACAGTGCCAGGCAATCCCACTGTCTTGTCAAAGCACAGTGCCAAGGAAGAAATATCTGTTGCTGACAAAGGCAAGTGGTCAGTGAATTTAGAGAGCTATGCTCACTATAGTGCTCAAGAGATTCACTCTGGGTACTTGAACCGTCTGCACACAAGCCGTGACTTCGAGGCCGGCTTAGTAAATCTTATGAAGGAACGTTTTGAGGTAAACGCTAGCCTTCTTCATATAAACATACTTTATCAGCCGCCAAGTTTACTGGACATGATAGAATTGAATGTACTGTAGACTTTAGATAGCCTTATAGATCAAATCAAGTAGCCCCCAAGGGCCGGCTTACACTTTCAAGATAAGCCGGGACTTCAAATAGTAATGATTCAATTTTGCACCTGTAGCCCCCAAGGGCCGGCTTAAACTGTTAAGATTAGCCGGGTCTCATTACCATAGTTGTCAATAAAATCCAAGTATATAGCCCCCATGAATCGGCTATAGCCACAATAGTGTAGCCGAGTCATCATGAAATTGTCTTTGAAAAGAGCAATGTGCATTAGCCCCCAAGTGCCAAGTGAAATACTTGTATTGTGCTTGGGACTTTAAACAAAATGATTGTAATAGCACCTGTCATTTGCATACTGCAAGCTGAACTCAATGCAAAAGAATCCCAAGTCGCCGACCTTCAAGAAAATATCAAGTCTCAACAATCTGAAACTGCCAAGGCCAAATTAGAACTGACAACCGCCTTGGAAGAAATGGAGAAGTTGAAAAAGGACTTCAAGGCTGAGAGGACAAACTTGGAGTCTGACAAAGCAGCTCTGTTGAAAAGAGCGGAAGAAGCAGAGGCGGCCCTTAAGCCGGTGACTGAAGAGCTTTCCGGTTTAAAACATCAAATTAACACCATGACCGCCGCTGTCTTTGGTAAGTAACATTATTCCAATCTGTTACCATACATGTAGTTGAATAATCATTCATCCGACTTATCAATTTGTTTGGTAAAGAAGGCTCCAGAATCGCCCATCTTGGTGCAGACATGCGCATGAAGCTGAAAGCCGCCTATACTCTTATCGAGCAATTGTATACTGGCGCGCAACGGGCTATCTCTGCAGCTTCTCATAAAAAACAACCACCAACTCTTATCAAAGACACGCTGGAAAAGTTGTCTGTATTGCCCCAAAGAGTGAAGGATCTGAAACTATCAGCTGCTAGAGCCGGTGCCATCACTGCGCTAACCCGGGCCAAGGCGTGGCAAGCAGATCTGGACCCAGAAGACTTGGCCAATGGCCGCCCAAGCGTAAAGGAGGATGGGTCTCCCTTCAGTACTGAGGACTTTGCGGCGATAGCAAGAGAAATGTGCCCTCTAGCAAGCAAACTGGCTGAAGATACGGACCTATCTCATTACCAGGCGGCTTATAATGCTGATAACAAGAAAGTGAAGGCGCCGGTTCACGACTCCCAGCAGCTTATTCCGCCAATCCGTAAGCACACCTTTGCTCCTGATATTGACCCGTCAACACTTATTGATGACGAAGCTGTGTTCAAAGCTTTGACTGGGATCAATTGGGCCACCTCTGACTTCCAATCAACGGGTGACGAAGAAGAAGATGAACCGATGCAAGATGACCCGAAATCCTCTACTCGCCAAGGTCAAGATCATTAATCCAAGGGCCGGCTTATTATCTGCCAGTTGGACTACCTTATGCCTCAAAACACTTACTCTTTTGGGCCGTCCAGTGCCTTGTAATAGGCTAGTTTGAAAACAATGATCTGCCATGCCATCGTGCATGTTGATTTGCATAACACTTATGAGCCGTTTTGATCTTATCTGACGATCCACCGTTTATGCTCGTAATCATTGTCATCTTTGCTGATCATGTTGTCTTAAACCCTGCATACAAACAGAGAACAAGTGCCTTGCCAGTTTACCCCAAGGCGGGTCATAACACCCCATATGAAAACCACTGGTGACTGCATCGTCCGTAACCAGGGCCGGTTTATCAAAACTTCATATAATCATAACAAAGCAAATATCATACCTGTGATATTTATTCATACTGCCGGCTTACAACGCCGCATGTAGTAAGGGTAACAGCCCAAAAACTTAAGAGTATAGAACTCCAAGCATATAATCATCACACACTGGCGACTTATCATCCAAAGCCAGGCCGGGTTATCAAAGCACCGGATATTTTCAAATATGAATCATAAGATCAAGGCAACATGGCCCGAATCAACTTTCAACCATATATCAATATGGTATAAACAGAAATCACCAAAAAGATTCAAAGTCAATATAAACCAGAAAACCAAGGCATTCAAAGGCTGCCAAGCCTCAACAACAAGTGCTATTCAAGGGCTGCACAGCCACTGAGTTAATCCTTAATTCAAACCTGTAAGCCGGGCCTCACATGACCAATCGCCGTTTTAACTTTGACAAGTTCAGGGTCTTTACAAGATTAACTGTCAAGAGTACGGCGAGTCATTCCAGGATTACCTGGTCGGAGTGGCAGGCATACAAAGGCAGGATAACCCGGATTTTTGGTGAATACACCTGGCGTCCAAGCCCATTACAAGGGTCAACAAAGCTCTGTTCATTTAACAAGGAGCCCCCAAGTAATATTCCGATCCAGGCGTACAAGCCGGATCAATAGGGTAGTCATAGCTATGCTCAATGAGCAGGAAGCCCCCCAAATATGTTGCAATCAAGGCGTACAAGCCGGATCAAAAGGGTAATCATAGCTATGCTCAATGAGCAGGAAGCCCCCCAGTGACCTTATGAAGTGACAATAAAGACTCAGATTCTCAGAAATGAAACGACAGAGGCCCTGAATCATCAGGGATGCCGGCTTTATTATACTAATCATAATATATATATTAGCAAAAGTATGTACATCACAAGAGTCGGTGGCTCAGGTGTAATAAGGCCGAAGATGAGCAATATTCCACGGCCGGTGGGTCTCCTCCTCCGACGTGCGTGAGTCCTTGTGGCCTCGAACATCGATAAGGTAGTATGACCCGTTGTTCAGATTTTTACTGACCACAAAGGGCCCTTCCCAAGGTGGGGATAGCTTGTGCATATCAGTTTGATCCGGGATGAGCCGGAGCACCAAATCTCCTTCTTGAAAAGTCCTGGTTTTAACCCGGCGGCTGTGATAACGACGCAGATCTTGCTGGTAAATCGCTGAACGAGCCGCCGCAAGGTCACGCTCCTCATCCAAAAGGTCAATAGCATCCTGACGTGCTTTCTCATTATCAGCTTCAACATAAGCCGCCACGCGGGGCGAGTCATGACATATGTCACTAGGGAGAACCGCTTCTGCTCCATAAACCATGAAGAAAGGCGTGTAACCCGTAGATCTGTTGGGGGTGGTATTGATGCTCCAAAGCACTGAGGGCAATTCTTCCACCCAACAACCCGGCATCCTCTGCAAAGGGACCATAAGACGGGGTTTGATACCTCTCAAGATTTCTTGATTAGCTCTTTCCGCTTGACCATTAGACTGGGGGTGAGCCACCGACGACACATCAAGCTAGATATGCTCTTGTTGACAGAATTCTTTCATTGCACTCTTAGACAGATTAGTACCATTATCAGTAATGATACTATGAGGGTATCCAAAACGAAAGATCACCTTTTTAATGAACTGAACCACCGTTGCTGCATCACATTTGCTGACCGGCTCAGCCTCAACCCACTTTGTAAACTTGTCAACAGCTACCAGGAGGTGAGTCTTTTTATCCGTGGACCTTTTAAAAGGCCCAACCATATCCAGTCCCCAGACTGCAAACAGCCAAGTAATTGGAATCATCCGCAATTCTTGAGCCGACACATGAGCTCGTCTTGAAAATTTCTGACAGCCATCACATTTACTGACATGAGCCGTCAACCAATAAAACCCATGACGAAAAGCTTTAGCAACGAGAGACTTAGAGCCGGCATGATGGCCGCAATCTCCTTCATGAATTTCCCTTAAAATTTCACGGCCCTCCTCAGGAGAAATGCATCGTTGAAACACCCCTGTAACACTGCATCGGTGTAACTCACCATTGACAATAGTCATTGACTTAGACCTCCGGGTTACTTGCCTGGCCAAAGTTTCATCATCACGTAACTCGCCCCGGGTCATATAAGCTAAATACGGAACAGTCCAATCAGGAATAACATGGAGAGCCGCCACCAACTGTGCCTCCGGGTCAGGAATTGCAAGATCCTCCTCCGTAGGCAATTTAACTGATGGATTATGCAAAATATCGAGGAAAACATTAGGGGGCACCGGCTTACGCTGAGACCCCAGCCGGCTTAAAGCATCAACGGCCTCATTTTTCCTGCGATCGACATGCTCCACTTGATTGCCCTTAAAATGACCAGCAATTGTATCAACTTCTCTGCGATAAGCCGCCATGAGTGGATCCTTGGAATCCCAAGTCCCTGAAACTTGCTGAGCCACTAAGTCTGAGTCGCCAAAACACCTCACCCGGCTTAGATTCATCTCTTTAGCCATCCGAAGACCATGGAGCAAAGCTTCATACTCAGCTGCATTGTTAGTACAAGGGAACATCAACCTCAAAACATAACAAAATTTATCACCTCGTAGGGAAGTCAAAAAAACTCCAGCCCCCGAGCCTTCCAATTGCCTGGATCCATCAAAGTGAATAGTCCAATACGCGGTATCCGGTTTTTCCTCAGGCATCTGCAGCTCTGTCCAATCATTGATGAAATCCACAAGTGCTTGGGACTTGATAGCCGTCCTAGGCATATATTTCAAACCATGAGGTCCGAGCTTGATAGCCCACTTGGCTACCCGACCTGTGGCTTCTCTGTTTTGAATAATATGCCCCAAAGGAGCAGAACTAACCACAGTGATGGGATGACCGAGGAAATATTGCTTCAACTTGCGGCTAGCCATGAACACGCCGTAAACCAATTTCTGCCAATGTGGGTATCTCTGCTTAGATTCAATGAGCACCTCACTGACATAATAAACCGGCCTTTGAACCGGATACTCCTTGCCTGACTCTTTCCTTTCAACCACAACTGCCACACTGACAGCTCTGTTGTTTGCAGCCACATATAAAAGTAAGGGCTCCTTCTCAATAGGCGCTGCAAGAACCGGCGGTTCAGCCAGCTGCCTCTTAAGCGCCTCAAATGCCTCATTGGCAGCATCACTTCAGACAAAGCTATCTGTCTTCTTCATCATTTGATACAAAGGGATAGCCTTCTCTCCCAAGCGGCTTATAAACCGGCTCCAAGCTACAATACGACCCGCCAACCGTTGGACGTCATTGATACATGCCGGCTTAGCCAAAGAAGTGATAGCCTTGATTTTCTCCGGGTCAGCTTCAATGCCTCTCTCAGAAACCAGGAAACCCAATAGTTTGCCTGCTGGCACGCCGAAGACACACTTGGCCGGGTTAAGCATCATTTTATAGACCCGGAGATTGTCAAAGGTCTCTTTCAAATCATCTATCAAAGTCTCTTTCTTCCTGGATTTCACAACAATATCATCCACATAGGCGTGAACATTACGTCCAATCTGGTCATGGAGGCAATTCTGAACACACCGTTGGTAAGTTGCCTGGGCACTCTTGAGCCCAAAGGGCATAGACACATAGCAGAAGGCTCCAAAGGGAGTGATGAAAGCTGTCTTCTCCTGGTCCTTAACTGCCATCTTGATCTGATGATAACCAGAGTAAGCATCCAAAAAGCTCAAACGCTCACAACCCGCCGTAGCATCAATAATCTGATCAAGACGAGGGAGAGCAAAAGGGTCAGCCGGACAGGCCTTATTAAGGTCTGTATAATCCACACACATACGCCAAGTGCCGTTTTTCTTAAGCACCAGCACCGGGTTAGCTAACCACTCCGGATGAAAAACCTCAATGATGAATCCAGCAGCCAAGAGCCGGGCCACTTCTTCACCAATTGCCTTGCGCCTCTCTTCATTGAAACGACGAAGAAACTGCTTCACCGGTTTAAACTTTGGATCAACATTAAGAGTGTGCTCAGCGAGTTCCCTCGATACACCTGGCATGTCAGAAGGTTTCCATGCAAAGATGTCCCGGTTCTCACGGATGAACTCGATGAGCGCGCTTTCCTATTTCAGATCCATATTAGCACTGATGCTGAACTGCTTGGATGAGTCGCCAGGAACAAAATCGACCAGCTTAGTGTCATCTGCCGACTTAAACTTCAACAGGGGGTCATTCTCCGTAGTTGGCTTCTTCAAAGGTGTCATATCCGCCGGGTCAACATTATCTTTATAAAACTTCAACTCCTCGGCGGCACCGGCCGACTCAGCATACGCAGCATCACCCTCTTCACAATCCAGAGCAATCTTCCTATCACCGTGCACCATGATGGTGCCCTTATGACCCGGCATTTTAAGCTGCAAATAAACATAACAAGGCCGTGCCATGAATTTGGCGTAAGCCGGCCGCCCGAATAAAGCGTGATACGGGCTTTTGATCTTGACCACCTCAAAGGTCAATTTCTCAGCTCTGGAATCATGGTCATCTCCAAAGGCTACCTCCAGGGTTATCTTACCTACTAGATACGCCGACTTACCAGGCACCACCCCATGAAAAACTGTAGAAGACGTCTTAAGATCTTTGTCAGTCAAATTCATACGACGAAAAGTATCATAGTAAAGGATATTGATACTACTGCCCCCATCCATGAGCACTTTTGTAAGCTTATATCCTCCTACCTGAGGAGCCACCACCAATGCCAATTGACCCAGATTGTCAACCCGGGGCGGGTGATCCTCACGGCTCCATACGATAGGCTGCTCAGACCACCTCAAATAACGAGGTACTGCCGGCTCAACTGAGTTCACCACCCGCTTATGGATTTTCTGATCCCGTTTGCACAGACTTGTGGTGAATACATGATATTGACCACTATTCAATTGCTTTGGATTGCTTTGATAACTAGACTGCTGCCGCTGATTTTCTTGGCCAGATTGTTGATTAAAACCGCCTTGATTGCCTTGGCCCTAGAAACCAGAACTTGAATCGCCACCTCCAAATCCAGGCTCATGAGGGCCGGACCCTGAACCGCCATGCCGGCCATGATTATTCTGGAAAAAATTAGAGTTTCTATATTCCCTCATGATGAAGCAATCCTTCCACAGATGACTGGCCGGCTTTTCCTGGGTTCCGTGCTTTGGGCAAGGCTGATTCATCATGGCCTCAAGGTTGAACTTCGGCCCTCCAAACCGGGGCGCTGACGTTTTCCCCTTACGACGCTGGTTATTACTCTACGCATTGGTGTTAGCCAGAAAGTCTAAACCGCCATCAGCCTTGCGCTTACCATTGCCACCTTGACCCGCCGTGTTATGCTGTCCCTTTGTATTGCCACTCTTTTCCCCTTTACCAGCTTTCTCCTCATCAGACTCAGGGTCTTTAGTGCTATTAGAGTCGGCATATTTGACGAGAGCCGCCATGAGCTCCCCAATATCATTGCAATTGCGCTTAAGCCGCCCCAATTTCTGCTTAAGGGGAAGAAAACGACAATTCTTCTCCAACATCAGGACTGCTGAACCGGCGTTGATACTGTCCGACGAGTGTATAACAGCTGAGATCCGGCACACCCAATTGGTTGTTGACTCATGTTCACCTTGGACGCAAGAGTCCAAATCCAGAATCGACATAGGCTGCTTGCACGTGTCTTTAAATTTTTGGATAAAACGCGCTTTCAACTCTGCCCATGATCTGATGGAGTTAGCGGGCAACCCTTTTAACCAAGTATGAGCCGGCCCATCCAACATCATGGTGAAATACTTGGCACATGCAGCATCACTAACATCTAACATCTCCATAGCCATCTCATAGCTTTCAATCCAAGCCTCCGGGGGTTGATCCGCCGTGTAGTTAGGCACCTTACGGGGGCCCTTGAAATCCTTAGGCAAGCGCTCGTTGCGTAGAGTCGGCACTAAACATGGCACGCCCAAGGTTCTAGAAGTCACCCCTGTCTCCACAGACGCTGACGGATAAACCGAAGGTTGCTGTTGAGCCGCCAGCTCAGCCTCACGCCACGCCCTGCCCTGGTCCACTAAAGCCTGAGCATCATTACCAGCACGCGGCGGGTCAGGCCTACGAGGCTGATTGCAGTGGCGCTCACTGCTCGATACAGCTGGTTCATCAATGTGTCTGCTATAACTCCGACTTGGACGCGGGGTCGAGTGAATTCGTTCACGACTGTATGAATAAGCTGGCGACTTATCCTGAACTGGGAGAGCCGCCAATCGAGTAGCCGCAGCTATCATGTTATCCAGAGGATTAGAGTAATGACCCGGGGGCGTCGGAACATGCTGAGGAGGGGTCAGATTCAAACGTGGGGGGTCTGCAGCACGTGGCTGAACCGGTGCTCCAGCCGCCGGCGCCTCAACGGCCCGATCCACCACAGGCGGGTTACTGGTTCCTGCCCCAGGCGTGTTGAAAAGGTTTCTCGCATCGTAAACCGGGGGTAAACGACTCACATGCCTTCTGTTAAAGACAACATTTGATGCGTCCCGGTCCAGGCTCAGGCAAAAAATTTCTGCTTGAAGCCGTTCTGCCTCCCTCTCCAAGGCGGCTCGCTCCGTCGCCATCCAGGTGTTCTCAGCATTTAGATCCTCCTTTGCTTGAGCTATTTCATCACGTAACTTTGCAACGTCCACATTATGTTGCGTTTGGTTTGCCGGGGTCACCTCCGCCGTCAACAACGTTGCCAGAGCCTCCAACAATTCAGATAAAACTTGAGCTGGCGGGCGCACAGGGCCTCCTGCCCAAGCTGCCGCTGCCGTCGCTGAACCGGAGATCATTGCCGCCGCAGTTGAAGAATTCTGCCCTGACTGTGTACCGGCCATGAAGATTGTAACCCGGTTTGGCGGCTCATAGGTGTCCGGAATACTGTCGCCATCGGAATAGTCCCCAAGCCCACCATCCTGAACTTGATACATGGAGTTGGTCTCACCAGTTGAGGACTCATCGCCTGAATAGACGGCCGTCTCACCACCGGACACAGATCCTCCTTCCAGATCTACTCCTTGAGTAAAGCTAACAAAGACATGCTTCGGGGCGGCTTGAACCTTGGCGGGTCGCGCGCGCTGAGCCGTCTCGACGATGTCGGCGCAGGTGTCCGGCTCAGCTTCCGACTCACCAATCTTGCCGATGAAGACATGAATTCCGCCGAAGGGGACCCGGTACCCGTACTCGATTGAGCCGGCCTCGGGGCCCTAGCCCGCGTCGTCGATGTAGAGCTTGCCACGACGACTTTTAGTCATCCGGCCCACAGCGTATCCCTTGAGCCCTACGAAGTTGCCCTTCAAGAACTCGAAACCACCGTGCGCTAGCCCCATGGTGGGCGCCAACTGTCGTGGAATTGTCATGGCAGATGCACTAGCATGAGGACTTAGGTGTGGAGCCATCGTCACGTAGTTAGCTTGAAGGGGTTAAACGGGACAAAGGACACGGAGAGTTTTACCCAGGTTCGGCCCCTCTCAACGAGGTAAAGGCCTACTCCTGCTTTAGGTTGTATTACTTGGGTTTCGATTACTAGGGAGTGAATACGCTTGACCTAGTTCTCGACTTATCGTTTCTTGCCTTAACCTGCCGCCGGGTCACCCCTTTATATACACAGGTTGATGCCCGGCGGCTTACAGAGTCCCGACCGACTCATACACAATGTGTCCGGCCCGGTGACCAATACTAAACTTTCCTTAACATACAAGTTAAACATATGGCGGTTTATGCCCGTGGGCCTCAAGTCGCCTCCGGGTCTTGGGCCTTCAGTAAGCTTGTTACATGAACCGCCATTTTCAGCATCTTCTTGGGCCTTCTCATCATGAACCGCCAGTGGTATGACCCGGCCCCTCCTGGGCGGGTTATACCCAATAGTTATATCCCTAACAAGAGGTACGGTTGTGCTTTCGTGAGAGGCACAGTCGTGCCTCTCGGAGAGGAAAAATAATGTGTTTTCTGTTTTTTTTTCTTCCGCCAGAGACACGGTTGTGCTTCCGAGAGGCACGGTTGTGCTTTCGCGAGAGGCACAGCCGTGCCTCTCGGAAACAAAAAAAAAGTTTTTTTGTTTTTTTCTCTTCTGTGAGGCACGGTTTTGCTTCCGCGAGAGGTACGGATGTGATTTCGTGAGAGGCACGGCCGTGTCTCTTTCAGAAAGGGAAAAAAACCGTGCTCCTGGTTCGGTTTTTTGTCCTTTTTTGACTGGTTTTTTTGTGAAAAAAAAGTTCGTCAAAACCTATCAACATGGGATCTAGTTTTGAAAATCTCGACGCGAGGAATCCAACGGTGAAAACGAGATTTAGACGCACGGTTTAAAAGATAAAACGTTTTGAATAAATAGATCTACGAAAAAAGAAAAAACTCACAGGTTACGACAAGTGGCGCACATGCAGCGCGCCACTTGTCACAACCTGAGAAGATGTGAGTGATCTTTGCAACTTGCAAGGAATACTTCTCAATTAGTGATTTCAAAAAAAATGTTTAACGCACCCTTTACATCATCTGTTGGAGCAACAAGCACCGCGGTGATGTAAAATCTTTTATCTCCTACCCTATATCGGTTTTTACATCACCAACATATTCAACACCTGTTGGAGATGCTATGAGGATCGGGCAAACTCGGCTCCTCCCATCCTTTAGTTCAACACTAACGCTCCAATAGACATAGCAGCTCTAGGGACAGTTTGAGCATGTTCTCCTTGTGTCAGTTGACTCTGCTCCCACCAAATAAACCATGCCGCTTGCATTGCCATTTGATCCCTAGGACGCCCAACTTATTTATCATCTGTGTAGAGTATCTCGTTATGGTCGCCCTTACCAGACGAGGAAGCGGCAATCTAGAATTAAACAGCCTCAGTGCGTCCCACCTCAAGTGTCTGTCCTCCCATTTCGGCTCCCCACATAATCCTGTAAATCTCCATGACTTGCTGCTACCATCCACCATGTCAAATGTTTTTTCTTAAAAAGGAGGATGCCTGCCTGCCTTTGCATGAGGACGATGCATGCAGACATATATTATTAAGAATGCAAAATCCAACAGACAAAACCAGAGGTCGCATGCCTCGCGACATGGTTTATTAAGACACAAGGTTGAACTCTGGATTCTCATCCCCAAAGTCAGGCTTCAATCCACCTCCTTCAATAAGGTCACGACGCAGGCGCGCATTGACATAGCCTGATCAGATATCTTGTGTTTCCACCGGAGTGTATAACGTTGAAGCCGCATGTACCATCATCCCTTATCCGGCAACCGATACCTCGATAACCGGATACCTCCGGAGAAGACACTGGAAGACAACGAAGTCCCATGTCGCCTGCCTCCCGTCACTGATGCACCACCTTCGATCCAGCAGCAACAGGCTAAACATGACACCTCCGCCAGAGCCATCATGCATCACCTGCCGGTAGCAGGCATGACTTGACGCCTCCGCATGAGACGGCGTGTGTAGCATCCGCCAGCGGCTTCACCAGCCGGCGACAGGCATTGCCTGATGTCTCCGATACAGACGCATGTGTCACCTGCCGAATTGCATCGAATCCGATCTTTACATCCACCATGTCAATGTAATTGCATGTATAGCAACCTGCACAAGCACATTCGAATCATTCCTCCATAAGATCTATAAGCCCCTGCTTTTCCTATCACTCTCCTTAGTTGTCATATGATGAAATCCTAAACTCCTCATTATTTTTGCTGTCTTACCATTACCAATGTGTCTCATACAGGAAATCCACGTTCGGTTTATGTTGCCTCTGGACATCGAGAAGCGCACAAACTGCACAACCAAGTGCAGCTCACCGAAAAATCACAGGGACACGTAGGAGCGGGGACACGCACCTTTCCAGTCGTGTCCGATCGTTCGGTTGCTTTAAGATTAGTAAAATTGATTAGTCTTAGGCCTTTGGTTACTGTATGGCGGGGTCCATTCATGCATGCTTTTTGTAGCTTTTGTGAGAGTTTCATACGCCATCCACCCCACCTCCCATGCTAGTTTAATTTCATCTTTTAATTTTAATCTACTGTATTTTGAACCGAAAGTCATAACTTATGTTTCGTTTGCATATATCTCTGTTCGTCGTGACGAGAACTTTCGAACAAGACTAATCTCGAATACATTTCGACAACTTTCCTACTTTTTTTTTAAATCCAAGTTTCAAATTTGAAACTCGATAGTCGTACCATTAAGTTTTGCCAAGTTTCATCAAGTTTTACAAATTTTCATATGTTTTTTGGGTTTTAGTGTTTTGAGCTTAGGGCTTTAGGTTTAAGGTTTAAGTTTTAGTTTTTGAAACCTGCTAAATTTATCATCATTCCTAACAAATTTTAGAAGTTGAAACTTGCACGGCTGTCCGATTTGCCTCGTAATCCGCAAAGTCCTTGGATTCCGCATGAGGGCACTAAGTCTTAAATTTTAGTTTCTGCAACTCGCGATTTTTTCGTTCGCTTGCACCAAGTTTTAGCACTTGAAATTTAATAAAGTTTTTAAAACTCGTCAAAACATATTCAAACTGGATCTTATTTAAAAGCCCTCACCACAAGAAATACGAATATGAAAATCAAATATGATTTTGAAGTTTGGTTCAAAAGATATAATTTATTCAAATTCGAAAGTCAAAATAAAAATCATGGCATGTGGGATGGGTGGAGCTGCCAAAAGCTGCTCACATGGACACCATATAAGATAATTAGGTACTAAAGCACATGCAAAGACCAAACTAATTTTTAAATTGCGAAGGAATCGAACGGCCGGAAATCTGTGTGCCGCCACACCAACATGCCACGAATCGTCTCCCTGCAGTTCACGTGAGTTTCAGACTAATATTCTCTCTGTCCCAAAATTCTTGTCATAAATTTGTCTAAATACGGATGTATTTAGACAAATGTAAGATAAGAATTTTGAGATGAGGGAGTATTTTCATAGATCCCGGCGGCACTCCTCTGGAGCCCGCCAATCTCATATTCTCATCGTTAACGATGACATCCTCACGCTCCATCCTTTGCTTCTTCTTTGCCTGCTGTTTCTGAGGCGTAGACACATGGGCATCGGCTAACTTGGGATAGCTACTATCCTCAAGGCGATGAGGCCAACTCCGACGCGACTCAAACGGACGCGGATTTTGTCTGTTTTGTCTATTTAGATCGGCTAAACGGACACAAAATGTTCATTTTGCCTGCCGGCCCGTAGGTCAGCCCAACTGGAAAAGGAAACATTTTGCGGACGGACATATTTTTATTTATTTTTAAATAAAAACAATAAAATAGAAAGCAGAAGTCATACACTGACACCTTCGTCCATGAAATGTGTCCTTCCCGGTTGGACACATTTCGCGGACGGACATATTTTGATTTTTTATGGACCAGAAGAGACCCACGGAGCATCGGAGCTGGACCAGGAAGTGGCCAAGGGAGCCACAAGCCTGGGGGGCATGCCCCCGAGTTTGTGGGCCCCTCGGACACCCCCTTGACGTGAGGCCGTTGCCAAAAATTCCTATAAATACCCAAACCCCCAGAAAGAATCGTACATGAGAAGTTCCGCCACCGCAAGCCTCTGTATCCACGAAAACTCAATCGGGAACCTGTTCCGGCACCCTGCCGGAGGGGGAAATCATCACCGAAGGCCATCTTCATTATCATGGCGGTCTCCATGACGAGGAGGGAGTAGTTCACCCTCAGGGCTGAGGGTATGTACCAGTAGCTATGTGTTTGATCTCTCTCTCTCTCTCTTGTTCTTGATTTGGCAAGATCTTAATGTACCGCGAGCTTTGTTAATATAGTTAGGTCATATGGTGTTTTCCCCCTCTCTATCTTGTTGTGATGAATTGAATTTTTACCTTTGAGGTTTCACCATTATCGGATTGAATACTTGCTGAATTTGAGAGCACTTGATGTATGTCTTGCATATGAATACCCGTGGTGACAATGGGGTATCATATTGATTCACTTGATATATGTTTTGGCACTCAACTCGCGGATTCCCGAGGTGACATTGGGATAATCTATGCATAGGGGTTGATGCACGTTTTCGTCCTACTTTCTCCGGTAGATATCTTGGGGCACGCTTTGAAGTTCTTTGTGTTGGATTGAATATTATGAATTTGAAGTTGTTTGATGCATATCGTATAATCAACTCACGGATACTTGTGGTGATATTGGAGTATCTAGGTGACATTAGAGTTGGTTGATGCCTATCATATGGTGTTATTTTAGTACGAACTCTAGGGCTGTTTGTGACACTTATAGGAATAACTCAATATATTGATATAAAAAGATAACTTTGAGGTGGTTTCGCGCCCTACAACAATTTCATCTTATGTTCTCCGCTAGATAAGAACTTTGGAGTGATTCTTTATCGCACGTTGAGGGATTGTTATGTGATTCAATTATGTTAGCATTGTTGAGAGATTGCACTAGTGAAAGTATGAACCCTAGGCCTTGTTGCTAAGCATTGCTATACCGTTTGTGCTCCATTTTATCACTTGCCACCTTGCTGTTTTTATATTTTCAGATTACAAAATCTATATCTACTATCTATACTACACTTGTATCACCATCTCTTTGCCGAACTAGTGCACCTACAATCTGCCATTGTATTGGGTGTGTTGGGGACACAAGAGATTTCTTGTATTTGATTGCAGAGTTATTTGAGAGAGACTATCTTCATCCTACGGCTCCCGTGGATTGATAAACCTTAGGTCATCCACTTGAGGGAAATTTGTTGCTATCCTACAAAACTCTGCACTTGGAGGCTCAACAACGTCTACAAGAATAAAAGTTGCATAGTAGACATCAGGCTCTTTTCTGGCGCCGTTGCCGGGGAGGTGAGTGATTGAAGATATATCTTTAGATCTTGCAATTGAATCTTTTAGTTTCTTGTTTTATCACTAGTTTGGTTTATAAAAGAAAACTAAAAAAGTGGAATTGAGGTTGCCTCATATTATTCATCTTTATAATGTCTTTCTTGAAAATGATGGATCGGAAAATTATGCTCAATTGATAGAAGAAGAATTCAATAAAATATTTGGCATAAAATCTTTGAATGATGAACATGATTGCAATGTTGTTAGTATGAATTCTTTGAATATCCATGATGCTAATGATATGCAAAGCCATAATCTTGGGGATGCTATGTTTTATGAAGATGATATTTTTACTTCCCCAAGTTTTGATGAGAAAATTTATTATGATGATAGCATGCCTACTATTTATAATGATTATATTGATGAAACTGGGTTTGGAAGAGTGTCAACTCTAGGTAACAATGATCCCACTAATTTGGAGGGTGTTGAATCTTATTGTAATAATTATGAAAGTGGATTCGGAGAGGTCAAGACTTTATTTAGTGATGAATCCACTACTTCGGAAGAGATTTCAATTGATTATGACAACAAAGTTGCTAGCTATGATGATTATGGTGATGACATGTATGCTATAAAGAATAATGATAACCATGAAACTTGTCATCATGATTTTAATGCTCAAAGTGATTATGTAAATCAAGTATCATATGATAGTTATTTCATTGAATTTGCTCCCACTATTATTGATGAGAAGAAATTTGCTTATGTGGAGAGTAATAAATTTTTTATGCATGTGGATCATGAAAAGAATGCTTTATGTGATAGTTATATTGTTGAATTCATTCATGATGCTACTGAAAATTATTATGAGAGAGGAACATATGCTTGTATGCTTCTCAATAATATCAAGTTTCCTCTCTATGTGTTGAAAATCTTGAAGTTATGCTTGTTTTGCCTTCCTATGCTAGTGGATCCTTACTCCCATAAGTTGTTTGCTCACAAAATCCCTATGCATAGGAAGTGGGTTAGGCTTAAATGTGCTAGTCATATGCTTCAAGATGCTCCCATTATGTTTCAATTCTTATCTTTTATGTAAGCATCATTGAAATCATCATGCCTAACTAAAAAGGCATTAAAGAAAAGTGCTTGTTGGGAGACAACCCAACATTTACCCCTACTGTATTATGTTTTATAGCTTTTGTTTCAATAAAGTGCCAAGTAAAGCCTTTGGGATAGTGTGGATGATAGTTGACTTGATTCTGTGCAAAAACAGAAACTTTTGCACCCAGTAATAGAATTTTTTAAAATCACTGGAGCATCGAAAACTTCTGAATTTTTTACACATGATTTGTATATAAATTTCCTACGTTGTCCTAATTTTTTAGAATTTTTGCTCATTGTTCAGATCATTACAAACTGTTCTATTTTTGACAGATTCTGTTTTCAATGCATAGTTTGCTTGTTTTCTAGTTTCTATGGCTTATATTGGTCAATATAAATTGTGGAAATGATAAGGTATAGTAGGAATTGTGTGAGAACAATTATGAATCTTGTCTTTGACAGTACCAAAGTGAATGATTTTCTCTTTATAATACTAACCTATCTCACGAAGTTTCGTTAAGTTTTGTGTGCTTGAAGTTTTCAAGTTTTGGGTGAGATATCGATATGAGGAGAATAAGGAGTGGCAAGACCCTAAGCTTGGGGATGCCTAAGGCACCCCAAGGTAATATTCAAGGAAAACCCAAGCAACTAAGCTTGGGAATGCCCCGGAAGGCATCCCCTCTTTCGTCTTCAACATTATCGGTAACCTCACTTGGAGCTATATTTTTATTCGTCACATGATATGTGTTTTGCTTGGGCGTCATTTTCTTTTGTTGATATTTGCTTCCTAATATTTAGAATAATGTTTTGAATCTTTTATCTCAGTAAAAGTGTCAAGGATAGCCTTCACCATGCTTAGTTTGCAAGTATATGAGTTGCTGTTTTGAAACAGAAAATTGCACGCTGCTGCGTGAATTCTCTAGAAAAGTCAGAATGTGATAAAATGTTGAAATTTTGACACAATAAGCTATGATAAATTTTCTACAACGTCCTGTTTAGACAGATTGCTGTTATGGTTGCATTGTTTGCATATGTTTGCTTATTTAATGATTCTATTTGAGGATAGGAGTATTAAATATGCAGAGGCACTTAGTATGCAATGTTAAATTATAATTTTAGTGATTTGTTACAGTAGAGAATGATAAGGTTTTGCATTGATTTATACTAACTTATCTCACGAGTTCTTGTTGAGTTTTGTGTTGATGAAGTTTTTGAGATTTAGGGAAACCGTGATATGAGAGGAACTAAGGAGACACAAGAGCTCAAGCTTAGGGATGCCAAGGCATCCCAAATTAATATTTCAAGAAGTCTCAAGCATCTAAGCCTGGGGATGCCCCGGTAAGCATCCCACCTTTCTTCATCAACAAATGTCGGTTAGTTTCGGTTGAGCCTAAGTTTTTGCTTCTTCACATGAGTTGTGCTATTCTATTCTTGTTTTCTTTGCTGTCTGAATAAAATACTTACGATCTGAAATTTTTAAATGAGAGAGAGTCCTCACATAGTACCTATTTATTTAACTAATCATTTGATCTTCACTTATATCTTTTTGGAGTAGTTTTTCATTTATTCTTGTTCTTCACTTATATCCTAAGAGTAAATTATTGAATGCGTTGAATATCATAAAGTTGAAATTATGTGTGATTCATATGCTTGTATCATACTGATACGTCCATTTTGCATCATGTTTTTATGTTGATATTTATTCCATTATGGACTGTTATTTCACTTTATGATACAATTCTCATGCCTTTTCTCTCTTATTTTACAAGATTTAGATGAAGAGGGAGAATGCCGGCAGCTGGAATTCTGGACCAGAAAGGAGCAAATCTGAGATACCTATTCTGCACAACTCCAAATGTCCTGAAACTTTACAGAGAATTGTTTTGGAATATATAAAAAATATTGGGTGAAGAAAGACAGAAGGGGACCCACAAGGTGGCCACAAGCCTGGGGGTGTGCCCTACCCCCAAGGCGCACCTCCCGAGCTTGTGGGCCCCCTGGCCAGCCTCGGTGCCCATCTTCTGCTATATGGAGGGTTTTGACTAGACTTTCGGGACGAAGCGCCGCCGTCTCGAGGCGGAACCTGGGCAGAAGCAATCTAGGGCTCCGGCAGAGCGATTCTGCCGGGGAAACTTCCCTCCGGGAGGGGGAAATCGAAGCCATCGTCGTCACCAATGATCCTCTCATCGTGGGAGGGTCAATCTTCATCAACATCTCACCAGCACCATCTCCTCTCAAACTCTAATTCATCTCTTGTATTCAATCTTTGCCTCAAAACCTCATATTGGTACCTGTGGGTTGCTAGTAGTGTTGATTACTCTTTGTAGTTGATGCTAGTTGGTTTATTTGGTGGAAGATCATATGTTCAGATCCTTAATGATATTCAATACCCCTTTGATCTTGAACATGAAGATGCTTTGTGAGTAGTTACGTTTGTTCCTGAGGACCTGGGAGAAGTCTTGTTATAAGTAATCATGTGAATTTGGTATTCGTTCGATATTTTGATGAGATGTATGTTGTCTTTCCTCTAGTGGTGTTATGTGAACGTCGACTGCATGACACTTCACTATTATTTGGGTCTAGGGGAAGGCATTGGGAAGTAATAAGTAGATGATGGGTTGCTAGAGTGACAGAAGCTTAAACCCTAGTTTATGTGTTGCTTCGTAAGGGGCTGATTTGGATCCACATGTTTCATGCTATGGTTAGATTTATCTTAATTCTTATTTCATAGTTGCGGATGCTTGCGATAGGGGTTAATCATAAGTGAGAGGCTAGTCCAAGTAAGGACAACACCCAAGCACTGGTCCACCCACATATCAAATTATCAAAGTAACGAACGTGAATCATATGAACATGATGAAAACTAGCTTGACAATAATTCCCATGTGTCCTCGGGAGCGCTTTGCTTTATATAAGAGTTCGTCCAGGCTTATCCTTTGCTATAAAAAGGATTGGGCCACCTTGATGCACCTTTTCTACACTTGTTACTTGTTACCCATTACGAATTATCTTACTACCAAACTATCTGTTACCGACAATTTCAGTGCTTGCAGAAAATACCTTGCTGAAAACCGCTTGTCATTTCCTTCTGCTCCTCGTTGGGTTTGACACTCTTACTTATTAGAATGACTACGATTGATCCCCTATACTTGTGGGTCATCAAGACTCTTTTATGGCGCCATTGCCGGGGAGTGAAGCGCCTTTGGTGAGTGAAATTTGGTAAGGAAAAAATTATATTACGTGCATTTATTGTCACTATGGAAAATAATCCTTTGAGGGGCTTGTTCGGGGTATCTTCACCTCGACCGGAAGAACAAAGAGTTTTCTCTCAACCTACTACACCTACTGAAAATATTTATTATGAAATTCCTTCGGGTATGATAGAGAAACTGCTAGCTAATCCTTATGCAGGAGATGGAACACTACATCCTGATATGCATCTAATTTATGTGGATGAAGTTTGTGGATTATTTAAGCTTGCATGTTTGCCCGGAGATGAAGTCAAGAAGAAGGTCTTCCCTTTATCTTTGAATGGAAAGGCATTGATATGGTATAGTCTATGTGATGATATTGGAGCTTGGAACTACAACCGATTGAAATTGGAATTTCATCAGCAGTTTTATCCTATGCATCTGGTTCATTGTGATCGGAATTATATATATAATTTTTGGCCTCGTGAAGGATAAAGTATCGTTTAAGCTTGGGGGAGGCTTAAGTCAATATTATATTCATGCCCCAATCATGAGCTCTCAAGAGAAATTATTATTCAGAATTTTTATGCTCGGCTTTCTCGTAATGATCAATCCATGCTCGATACTTGTTGTACTGGTTCTTTTATGAAGAAGACTATTGAATTCAGATGGGATCTTTTGGAAAGAATTAAATGCAACTCTGAAGATTGGGAGCTCGATGAAGGTAAGGAGTCAGGTATAAAACTTGAGTTTGATTTTTTAAAACTTTTATGGGTACCGATGCTTTTCATAATTTTAGCACTAAATATGGATTTGACTCTGAGATAGTAGCTTCTTTTTGTGAATCATTTGCTACTCATGTTGATCTCCCTAAGGAGAAATGGTTTAAATATCATCCTCCCATTGAAGTAAAAATAGTAGAACCCCTTGAAGCTAGATAAGAAACTACTACTTATAATGTTGATCCAGTTATTCCTACTGCTTACATTGAGAAACCACCTTTTCTTGTTAAGATAAAAGAACATGCTAAAGCTTCAGCTATGGTTCACAAAAGTTATACAAGAACACCTACACCCTCTGAACAAATTAAAGTTGAACCTAATGTTGCTATGGTTAAAGATCTCTTGATTGAAAATATTGATGGGCATGTTATTTATTTCTGTGATGATGCCACTAGAATTGCCAAACCCGATGAAAAAGATAAACATAGACCTGTTGTTGGCATGCATGTTGTCTCTGTTAAAATAGGAGATCATTGTTATCATGGCATATGTGATTTGGGTGCTAGTGTGAGTGCAATCCCGTTTACTCTATATCGAGAAATTATAAATGATATTGCACCTGCTGGGATAGAAGGTATTGATGTTACTATTAAACTTGCGAATAGAGATACCATCACATCACTTGGGATTGTTAGAGATGTTGAAGTCTTGTGTGGGAAAATAAAATACCCTACTGATTTTCTAGTTCTTGGTTCCCCACAAGATGATTTTTGCCCCATTATATTTGGTAGACCTTTCTTGAATATGGTTAATGCTAAGATAGATTGCACTAAAGAATCTTTTAGTGTAAATTTTGGTGATGTGTCTCATGAGTTTAATTTCTCCAAATTCCATAGACAACCCCGTGATAAACAATTACCTAGTAAGGATGAAATTATTGGTCTTGCTTCTACTGTCGTGCCTCCTACTAATCCGCTAGAACAATATTTGCTAGACCATGAAAATGATATGCATATGAATGAAAGAAACGAAATAGATGAGATATTCTTTAAACAAATGCCAGTTTCGAAGCACACCTTGCCTGTTGAAACTCTTGGAGATCCTATTCCACCCAAGAGTGATCCTGTTTGAGCTTAAACAATTACTTGATACTTTGAAATATGCGCATCTTGATGAAAAGAAGATATATCCTGTTATTATTAGTGCTACCCTTTCAGAGCATGAAGAAAAGAGATTATTGAAAACTCCGAGGAAGCACCGTACCGCTATTGGATATACTCTTGATGATCTTAAGGGCATTAGTCCCACTCTATGTCAGCATAAAATTAATATGGAACCAGATGCTAAACCAGTTGTTGATCACCAGCGACAGTTAAATCCAAAGATGAAGGAAGTGGTAAGAAATGAAATATTAAAGCTTCTGGAAGCAAGTATAATCTATCCTATAGCTGATAGTAGATGGGTAAGTCCTATTCATTGTGTCCCTAAGAAGGGAGGTATTACTGTTGTTCCTAATGATAAAAATGAACTTATTCCCCAAAGAATTATCACAGGTTATAGAATGGTAATTTATTTTAGAAAATTAAACAAAGCTACTAGGAAAGATCATTATCCTCTGCCTTTCATTGATCAAATGCTAGAAAGACTATCAAAACATACACATTTCTGTTTTCTAGATGGATACTCTGTTTTTCCCAAATACCTGTGTCACAAGAAGATCAAGAAAAAACTTCTTTTACATGCCCTTTTGGTACTATTGCTTATAGATGTATGCATTTTGGTTTATGCAATGCACCTGCTACCTTTCAAAGATGTATGACTGCTATATTCTCTGACTTTTGTGAAAAGATTGTTGAGGTTTTCATGGATGATTTTTCCGTTTACGGAACTTCTTTTTATGATTGCTTAAGCAACCTTGATCGAGTTTTGTAGATATGTGAAGAAACTAATCTTGTCTTGAATTGGGAGAAGTGCCACTTTATGGTTAATGATGGTATTGTCTCGGGGCACAAAATCTCCAAAAGAGGTATTGAAGTTGATAAAGCTAAAGTTGATGTAGTTGAAAGAATGTCATGTCCTAAAGACATCAAAGGTATAAGAAGTTTCCTGGGTCATGTTGGTTTCTATAGGAGATTTATTAAAGACTTCTCTAAAATTTCTTACTAATCTTTTGCAAAAAGATGTTCCATTTGCATTTATGATGATTGTGTAGAAGCCTTTGAAATACTTAAGAAAGCCTTAATCTCTGCACCTATTGTTCAACCACCTAATTGGAACCTACCCTTTGAAATTATGTGTGATGCAAGTTATTATGATGTTGGTGTTGTTCTAGGACAAAGAGTTGATAAGAAATTAAATGTTATCCATTATGCTAGCAAAACTCTAGACAGTGCTCAAAGAAATTATGCTACTACTGAAAAAGAATTTTTAGCAGTTGTGTTCGCTTGTGACAAATTCAGATCTTACATAGTTGATTCTAAAGTAATTGTTCACACTGATCATGCTGCTATTAAATACCTTATGGAAAAGAAAGATGCTAAACCTAGACTCATTAGGTGGGTTCTCTTGCTACAAGAATTTGATTTACATATTACTGATAGGAAAGGAGCTAAGAACCCCATAGCAGACAACTTGTCTAGGTTAGAAAATATTCTTGATGACCCATTACCTATTGACGATAGCTTTCCTGATGAACAACTAGCTGTCATAAATGCTTCTCGTAGCACTCTTTGGTATGCAAACTATGCTAACTATATTGTTGCTAAATTTTTACCACCTAGCTTTACATACCAACAAAAGAAAAAAAAATCTATGATTTAAGACATTACTTCTGGGATGAACCACTGTAACACCCCAAAAATTTAACCATATTTTTATTAAGTAAAATTTGGCTAGAAATAAAATTTTGGAATCATACTAGGTCATTTATTAATTTTAGAGCATTGTCTGTTTTCTGCTTTCCAAAATTCTTCCCTTCATATAGAATTTTTGTAAAATATTATGGGCTTTGGTAGCTTTCTTAAATCTTTCCATTTGTATTCTAAATAACAGTAGGAAATATTTTCAGAACAAAATTTGCCACAAAATAATTCTTTTAATAGCATTTTCAATCTCTGAAATGCTTCTGTTGCACTAAGACCTTTTTAAATAATTCTTTCACAATCCCACAAAAATTATGAGAGGTCATGTGATGCATATAGACCACTTTTATGCAAAAACCTAACCTGGCCTTTTGAAATTTTTGAGTGAAACATCCTTTCTTCAATTTTGTTCCATTCTTGAGTGACAACTACAACCCTAATTTTCCTAGCTCCAATAATTCTGAAACTTTTCCACCTTGCAGTCTTTCCAACCAGAACCTTAACTCCAAAAGATCAGCTTAATTTGCATCTTTTAAGTCCACCAAATATTCCTTTGAAGTTTCTGTCCAGAACTAAATTCTAGTAAAACTTGCACTAACAAGTTTCTCTATTTGCCAAACTAACTCCACCATCATCTCTATCCTCTAAAGAGACTCCATCCTGCCAAGTTTCAAATCCAACAAAGTTCCCTAGCTAGCCCTAGCATTTCATCAAACACCTTGTGGACATGGCTGAAATTTTGCAACTCTCTGGACCCTATGTTGCACTAGATCTTCTGGCCAAACTAACATGTCCATTAGCTCTCTCATAACCAGGTCCACAACCCTGCCAATTTGCACTGTCATCAGAAACACCTAGGTGGCCCTAACATTTCGATGAGCACTCTGTGCACGTGCTCTGGGCATGGCCAGAGCGTGTGTTTTGCACGCGTCGGCATCGAGCTCCTGCCGCCGCTCTGGTGCTTTCCCCTCTCGTCCTGGTCTTCCTCTGGATCAGCCCGACCACCTGGAAGCCTGCCGACAGTGAGCCTTGGCCGCTAGCGACGGCCATCGCTGTCCACAATGACCAGGAGCGCCGCCCGACTAGTACTCCTCCGCCATGTCTCTGCCTGGGTCCCCCCTCGCTTAATTGCCAACGGCCGAGCTCATCCACGACTAACCAAAATCTCCACCGACCCCGCCGCCCCTCACCGGCCTCACCACCACCCTCGTCTGCCATGGCCGCCACCGCAGTCAGCTCGGGCACGACACCGCCCAGGCCACCCGAGCCAACCAGCGCAACCCCGCGGTAAATTTGGACGGCCACCGTCCTTCCCTAACCACGCCGGCCACGCCTACCTCGCCACCGCCTCCTGTTCGCCATGAATGATCGCTGTCGTCATGTTTATCTTTGGGAAGCCTCGAAACTGACCCCCTCATGCTACAAAAGCACACCCTGAGCTCGCTAGTATCTTCAACACATCCCCTCCTCCCTCTTTGAGCTTCACAGAGCAACAAAACGGCCGGGAGAGGCCGTCTTCTCCCTCTCCGGCAGCTACGGCCACCGCCACTGTCCATATGGTTCCGATGTTGTCCAGCCCTCCCTCTCCTAGATTTCTTCACCACTAGCCTCCATGAGAACCCACTAATCCATCCCCACGCTCAATTTTGCTCGGGAGCCACCGTGGGCGAAACGCCCAATTCACCGCCGTCAGAGATCTTCGGGTGACCTCGTCGCCGGCGACTCCGTCGACCCCGGCGACCAAGGAGAGTACCCACGGGACCGACTCGACCTCCTGAGCTCGTGGATGGCCTCAGTTTTTCAAACAGTGCCGCCGTTCACCGACGCCGATCGACGGAGCCCCGCCTCTGTTTTGCCGGGGAGAGAGACGCGCACGGGCGACTGGTCAAACCTGACCAGTGGGCCAGGCGGGCCCACTGTCAGTGATGTAGAGCCGCACCAATTCGTCTGTAAGTGGAAACGTATTTCGTGTAGTATGTTTTCTCTGTTATAAAGCGTAATATCTACCGAACCATTTTCTTTTTCTGTTTTCATTTAAATTCAGATTTGACCCTAACTTTGACTGCCTCTAGTTTTTAAACCACAACTCCAAATGACTTGATTCTTTTTCTGTTATTTCTCAAATTTCATCTAGTTTATTTTAGTATTTATTTCAAAAATTTCCCAACAACATTTTAACACTGTTTTGGCTTGATGTGGTAATTGCAATATTTTGAAAATAGGTAAATGGAGGGGAGATAAAATTTTCAAAGTTTTGGAGTGCATCCAATCTTTCTGCATGCTCAAGGCAAGCATCTTGAACACTTGATATGGTGAATACATAATTGTCTGTTTGCAAGTATAACTGAATTATGAATATGTTGAATTCATACAGAATTTGCATATTACTAGTCATACATACATGATCCCCGCGATGGTATTTCATCTTCATTTAAATATGAAGTATATGTGAGTATGGTTATTTTCACGTGCCATATCTGCCTATGTTGGTCCAGGCTAATTTGCAGGAAGAATCAGTCACGAGAAAAGTGACCGTGAGACTGAAATCTCATTGTGACGAGAATGATCAGTGAGGGTATGTTGGGACATACCAGATGGTGACCCTATTGGGTACTGCCAAGAAATTATATTGTGCTAACCACTGCTGGAAAACTTAAACCTCCTGAGTTGAGCATAGATCGAGTCTTGCTCCGGTAACCCCCATACTGGTTTCATGCTACCACTTGTCCCCGCCACAGGTAGGGTACGGTTCAGTAAGTTGTTAACCCCTTTCCCTGCACACACCATACAGAGAGGCCACGATGAAGGTTTCCAGGTACCGGTCGCAATGCCAGTCATCGGGTCAGGGGGCATGCGTGTATCCGGCTGGGCCGAGAAGGGGCACCCCTTGTAATCCGTGCGTGTTAATAGTGATCCCATGCTACTCGAGACGATGGTCTCCCCGCCTTAGAGTTTCTCTTGAACGATGCTTTGGGTGATTTCCGGCATCCGAAAAGTTAATCTGGTGTGTACTGGTCAGGTGTGTTTTCAACCCAAAGGCCGTAATGGGAATTAGTCAGCGTCACAGTGTTGGCTAGAGAAATCCTATATACGTGGGTAAAGAGTACACCCTCTGCAGAGTTATATCTATTCGAATAGCCATGTCTATGGTTAAGGACTACAGTCTGGGTTGGTCAACTGTCGGTCTTAGTGTCAGTCTCTGGAGGAAATAAATAGATTGATCATGACTCATTTTGCAGGATAATTATTGACACCACTGGTGCTATTGTGAATATTATTGTTGACATGCATATTATTATGAACTAACCCTTTCCTCTTATGTGTAACCTTGAGTATCTCTTGGGATGGCTAGACTACCTGAGATATTCAATTTTCTTTTCTTTTCTGAGTATCACTTGGGATGGATAGTCCACCTGGATACTCGTGTTTTTATTTTCTTGTAAGCCCTTTATGAGGCGTCGCTTTTAGACACCTGTTTGGCATTTCTTTTCAAGACCTCTCGAGGCGTCGCTTTAAGACACCCGCTTGGCATTTTTCTTGGAATTCCTCGGTCGGTCCAACGCCCGATGTTCCATTCATTTTCTTGATCTACTACTAACATGAATAATTTATCCTTCCGCACCGTATTAATATTTATCATGCCATGCATATAATTTAATTCATCATGAGCATATGCATATGGTATATCTTTTGTTCATCATGTTTGCGAGTACATTCAAATGTACTCCCTGGCTTGTCCCTGGCTGTTGTCTTGACCAGATCACAATTCGGAGAGGAGCACTACGAAGACACCCCCGCAACCTAGGATTCGAAGATAGCAGCCACACGAGATAGGAGTTATCCGGGTTAGTTGTTCCTGTGGGAATGGAGTCCCATTAACATTGGGATCCACGAGTCGCTTCTGGCATCCACCACTAGAGATCCTTGTTATATTCATGGACCTTTATGGTCTTGTACTCAAATTCTTGTAATTGCTAGGAATTCTGTATCAAGGAAGTGTCCACCAGCAACAGTAATCCTGGGGCCGATGATGACACAAGGGTCATTTGCTGGGATTTTATGTCCTGGAAAACCGGCCCCGACACCCACACCTTTATAAAGGAGTAGATGGTGTTATTAGACGTTGTGTACCTGAGCATGAATAGGAAGAAATCCTATGCAAGTGTCACCCCGAAGCTTACGGAGGACACCATGCTGGAGACAGAACTGCACACAAGGTATTACAATTTGGTTTTTATTGGCCTACTCTTTTCAAAGATGCTCGTAAGTTTGTCTTGTCTTGTGATGAATGTCAAAGAGTTGGTAACAATAGTAGTTGTCAGAAAATGCCTATGAATTATTCACTTGTTATTGAACCATTTTATGTTTGGGGATTTGATTATATGGGACCTTTCCCTTCCTCTAATGGGTATACACATATTTTGGTTGCTGTTGATTATGTTACTAAGTGAGTAGAAGCTATTCCAACTAGTAGTGCTGATCATAACACCTCCATTAAAATGCTTAAAGAAGTTATTTTCCCGAGGTTTGGAGTCCCTAGATATTTAATGACTGATGGTTGTTCACATTTTATTCATGGTGCTTTTCCGTAAATTGCTTGCTAAGTATGATGTTAACCATAGAATTGCATCTCCAGATCATCCTCAGTCTAGTGGTCAAGTAGAATTAAGTAATAGAGAAATAAAATTGATCTTGCAAAAGATTGTTAATAGATCTAGAAAGAATTGGTCTAAGAAACTTGATGATGCATTGTGGGCTTATAGAACTGCTTATAAAACTCCTATGGGTATGTCTCCATATAAAATGGTTTATGGAAAAGCATGTAACTTACCTCTTGAATTAGAACATAAAGCTTATTGGGCATGACAAAGAACTCAAGTATGATTTCAAACTTGCCGATGAAAAGAGGTTATTTGACATTAGCTCACTTGATGAATGGTTAAAAGATGGCATGACAAAAGAATACAAAACCTGGAATTTAATGTAGGTGACCATATAAAATGGTTTAAGATTTTTTTGCAGGAAACACTACTGCAGGATGCTGCTAACGCGAGACTATGATCAGAGACCCTTTGACAAAACTGTGTGGGTTGCTTTAATCGCAAACGGTGATGTAAAAAACCGTCAAAAAAGATGCAAAACATTTGCGATGGCGGAAACATCAAACACGGTTCAAATTTTAGTTGCGTGTGAGATGCGGGGCATACGGTTCAGTTCAATGAACTATTTGTGATGAGGCAGAACAATAGAAACGGGCAGCCAGATGAAGGCGTGTGCGATATATGGCATACAGTTCACTCGGATAAAATGTTTGTGATGAGGCGAAACAACAGAAACTGGCATCCAGATGAAGGTGTGTGCGATATACGGCATAGAGTTCACTCGGATGAACTGTTTGTGATTAGGCAACACAAAAGAAATGGTCAGCCATATCAAGGTGTGTGCGGTATACTGCATACAGTTCGCTCCGATGAACCGTTTGCGATGATCGAGTTTAACACAAATGATTCGGCGTAACAAGATGTGTGTGATACCCAGTAAACAGGTTGGTAATCAGAATTGTGTGCGATCATTATAGACAGCCCGTACGGTCTTTTTTTGTGAATTGTGTGCTCGTCAGGGCACACAATTCAAGAAACCAACCTGTGGGCGATAATGTAAAAGATCTTTGTCGAATACGTATTACTAACCGTCTGCGATGAGATTGACAGGGGAAACAGAGATAACGAATTAATATGAGCGAATGAAAACAAAGATATATACAGTCTACTTAATTTGGCTTTTCTTCTTCTTGTTGTTGTTGTTGGATGGCCCCGCGACATCGTCTTGGCGAGGATGCTTCTTGCCGTTGACCGTTGGCTTTTCATCGCCATCGCCGTCGTCATCGTTGTTGCTGTCATCGTCCTCCTCCTCCTTGTTCGACCATTCCTCCTCCTCCTCATCGTCGTCCTCTTCTTCATCCTCCGACGGCTCCTCGTCCGTCTGGTTGTCGTCTGACGACTCTGAAGGCGCCGTCCCTTTCATGATCCGGATATAATCGAGGTCTGGGCTTGACGCCGGACTCACGAAAGACGAGCGGGATGATTCTGATGTTGACCTATCATCGGGCGCCAGATTGCTGGCGGAACTATCGTCCTCACTGTCGCTCAACATGGCTGCGGTCGTATAAAAACCGCGAGAAAGCGAGATTGCAGAGTGTGTGCAAGTGTGTAGTGCGGCCGGCCGGGGACGATGAAGATGGTGGACACTTAAGCGGGGTATGCAGAGAAGAGGAATGCCAATTGAAGCGGGGGGTTGATGTATTATCTGTAACACCCCCATGAATTAACTACAGTGATCACCTCTTAATCATGCCAATTCATCATCATTTGCAATGCTTGATCACAGTGGTGAAACATCTCATTTCGAAATCCTTCTCTGGATTCAATTCAATTTCAAAGTGCAAAATGAAGTTGCTCAAAATCTCCTGGAAAAATGTTCATCAGATAGCAAGTATTCCATAACATTTATTTGTTAAGGAAAACAACATCACCCTTATGTAAAGATGAACTGTATCAATTAAATTAGTACCAATTCAGTATTTTTAAATGCTATTCCATTTATGAAAAATCCATTTGATTCCACTTTGCATCCAAATTAATTGTGGCAGTGCCAAATATTGCTAGAGAGTTTTGTGGCTTAGTTCCACATTTTTCTAAAATGTTTGGTGGCCCACAAAATCCTTTTCTATCTCTGTTAATAAATAAAAAGAAATAGAAAAACTTAAAAAGAGAAAAGGCGAGAGGCTACTTACCTGCACCCACCTGTTACTGGGCCACGGCAATAGTGGCCGGCCCAGCCCACCCTTACCTACTTCTCCCTCCGTGTCAAAGTCCCTGTGGCCGCGCGTGCCTCCTCTAGCCACTGCTCGCCACCGCGACGGGGCAGGCGGGCGAGGGGATAAGGACTCCCTCGAGCCCTTCCCCCTGGTCGCCTCCTCCATTTCCCCCTCTCTCCCTTGCCCCCAAACCGCTCTCCCCTCTTTGCTCGCAAGAACCCGAGCGCCACCATTGCCGTCCTCCGTCGTACGCACGGCCACCGGCGGCCCCGTGCTTGCCGACCGTGTCCGCCAGCTCTGGCACGTTCTGCCACACCTCCTGGTGCACTTGAGCGGAGCTGGGAAGCCACGCCGCCGCCATTCGCTTCGACTTCATCTCCGACCACCGCCGATCCTCTTCGACTCCGGCGACCCCTCTTTGCTGCTACTAATCTGATCGCGGGCCTTTCTTGAGCCGCTAGGTGAGCCCTGCTGCGATTCCCCTCTGTCTCCTTCCCGTTTAGCTACCTCTGGCACTGTCGCCAGTGATGGCCAAGCCGTGCTCCACCGCGAAGCTCATCGCCGATGTTCTTGTTGTCGTCGTGCTCATTTGAGCGCGCAGTCATGCTCAACACCTCCCCTACAACCCGACGCCACCACCCGCTGCTCTTGCTGTGCTCCGTAGCCACGCGCACGACCCCGACCGAACTTCGGCGTCCGCCGCGCTCATCGCCGCCGCCACTGTAGTGCTTCTCCGGCGACGTCACCACCCCCACTCGACGCGGTGCACTCTCCTCGTTCGAACGCAAGAAGCGGCGCTCGATTTAGTGCCCCGTAGCCGTTTTCCGAAGCTCTCCGGCAAAAACGCCATCGCGCGAGCTTGTCGGAGTGCCTACTGGCGCTGACCTGTCACCGCGTGGGGCCGCTCTGTGAGGCCGACAGTGGGCCCTGGACCCACTTTGACCAAGTTGACCGCGGTCAACTACAATTACTGTTCACTACTGAGGATGACATGTGGGTCCCCCCCTTCTGTAATTAGTTTAACTAAACATTTTTTAAATAAAACCTAATTAGTTAACCTAACTAGTCACTGACACCTGGGGCCCACTCCACTAATTATTTCTGTTAGTTTAGTATAAACCACTATTAACCCACAGAGGCTGACAGGTGGGTCCCACCTGTCAGTTTGACCAGTCAGCAGCTCAGTTGACTGGCTGACGCAATGCTGACCTCATGCTGATGTCATAATTAATTTTTGTTAATTTGAATAATTTCAGAAAATAATTTAATCTTTGAAAATTCATAGAAAATAATCCGTAGCTCGGATCGAAAAACCTTATATATGAAAGTTGCTCAGAACGACGAGACGAATCCGACCGTGCCGTCTGTTTCCATGACGGGACCCTCTACAGAGGTGAACCCGCAACTTTTAGCCTGTTTCTGGTAGGTGAATAGTGCATATACACCGGTTAATAAATCCAACTTTAATCCTAAAATAACTAAAGTAAATTAGATGTATCTTTAGGCAACCCTGCACTGCACGTTAGCATAGCATGCTCTGTGTTGCATATGTTTGCCGTGTATTTACCTGTTTCTTCCCCCTCTTCTCTCTCGGTAGATCCCGGTACCGACGTAGTCCCCGAGACCACGCAGCTTCGGTGATTGGCTACACTACCGACGACCAGACCTTTGCCGCAGAACTTCCAGGCAAGCACCCCCCCTTTGAACATGCCTATATCACCTATTCTTTCTCCCTCCTGCTTGCATTAGATTTGCTACTGCTTTGAGTTATCCTATTCTGATGCATAGCCTATTTATTGTAACCTGCTATTGATACCTTACCTGCTTATCCTAAACTGCTAACTATAGGCTGGATAGAGACCCACCAGAGACACCACTTTGACCCAGTTGCCCCCGCTAGATTATCAGATGACTCAACCAACGTGATCGACAACCAGGCCCCGGCACCGCACATCACCCCCCTAGTTGTACGACACTACTGGGTTACTATCAAGTGCCGAGGGTGATACCTCGTCAGCACTTCTGATGTTAACCTTGTAGGGTAGTTAATTGGTCGTGGTCATCGAGGGTGATTCCTCCTTCACCACTTCCGATAACGACGCCGTTGTGCAACACCTCAAGTGTGAACCTCGAGGGCGATTCCTCCTAAGTTCACCTTGATGGATACATCGAGTAGGAATCCAACAAGGGTGATACCTCGGATTCCCTGATGTTATGGACACATGGATACTTGGACTTTGCAACTATTACTTGGAAAGGAGGGTCGACCCTGAGGGGTACCCGCGAGTGATGGGAAGTCGGGTTGACCTGGAGGGTACTCGAGAGATAAATACGAGGCATGGACGGGCATTCTTAGCCCTTGCCGCAAGTTCTCGAGACGGGGTGATGGGGTCACATTGATCGTGAGTCTCTGCTCGTTACTGCACTACCAAAACACTAACGATTTGGATATTTGATCCGAGTGGGCCTCTGGCCCAATAGCACTAACCATCACGCGGGAAAAGTTATGGGCACTCTGCATCATGGCATCAGCCAAAAGCTCTGTCAGACGTCCAGTTCAGCATGGCGGCCGGGCTGGGCCGGCACCATCCTGTAGTGGTGGAGCCTAGACCCGCCCTGCACGCAACGACCCGGAGTGCACAGGGCGATGGCCCAAGACCCCTGAGCGCTTAGGATATAGACCGACGGGGACCTCTCTGCTGAGCTTTAGGTAGGGCTGTGGTGTGTCGTTTGGCCGAGGCTAGGCATGACCCAGAAAAGTGTGTCCGGCCGGAGTTAAGCGAGCATGGTGGGTAAGTTGGTGCACCCCTGCAGGGAAGAACTAAACTATGCATAGCCGGATCCTCGGTAACGGACGCTCGGAGTTGTATCCCGATTGATACAACTAGAACTAGATACTTGTGATGAGATATGGATAGTATGGCTCTGGGATTGCTTTCTCGCAGGGAGTTAAGAAAGGATCTCTGGCCGAGGTTGATACTTAATGCTACTACTACTTTATACTGTACTAATCTACACTCTTCTAATGCTGCAAGACCGTTGAAGATGCTAGTCTTCGATAGGTCTAGGCCCCCCTCTCTATTCTGCCATTTCTGCAGCCCAGTCCACATATACAGCTTTTCTTTGATAATGTTGCATATGTAGTGTAGATCCTTACTTGCTGAGTACTTCGGATGAGTACTCACGGTTGCTTTGCTTCCTCTTTTTCCCCATATCTGTTTGATGCAACCAGATGACGGAGCCCATGAGACAGCTGCCCCGTCGACGACTGCTACTACCACCCCGAGGGTGGCTACTACTACGAGTTGGCCGACGATCAGGAGTAGGTTCGGAGGGTCCCAGGCAGGAGGCCTGCGCCTTTTCGATCGTAGTGTTTTCCTTTGCCTCGCCTTTTAAAGGCCTATTTGTTTTATCTTTTATATCTGTACTCAGATATCTGATGCTTCCGCTGATGCTTGTATGAGAGCTTATGTATTCGAGCCCTCGAGGCCCCTGGCTTGTAATATAAAGCTTGTATGACTTTATTTATGTTTTAGAGTTATGTTGTGATATCTTCAAGTGAGTCCTTAGGCTTGATCGTGTGCATTTGCGTGTATGATTAGTGCACGATTGAGCCGGGGGTGTCACATTATCTAACCGCTGATATAATCAACCGCAATTAATTGTACCCAGTCGCTCCAAATTACCGGAGTTGCGCAGTTCTCAATGTGATAGTTAATTACGCACACGTGTTGGAGCGTCCAAATATGAAACAAGCATTTTTCGTAGTACTTCTACTCCCTCCGTACCGGCGACCTAGGTGGGGGAAAAACGAGAGAATTTGATGATTATTTGGTAATCAATACCATTGCATGCAAGGAATTAACCATTGCATGCACGTTATGCTAAGTATTCTGAAGTCATTGAATGCATACTAGCCGCAGGACTCCTATTGGCTGATTTCTTTTTTCAGGACAAAAACAAGGAACGAGTTTTGGGATTATTTGGTTTTCGTAATGTGACTTATGCACCGGTACGAACGGAGTAGGACAGTGGGCAAGCAATACATTGAGCTCTTCTTATTGATGAAGCCAATAATTATCAAACTACAAAGGAAAAGAAAAAAAAAAGACAAAGGAAAATATCTGCGAATCTTTGTGTAACATCAATGGCATAGGACCTAGATGTGCATTACTTAGAGCACATCTAGATGTGCTTTAGCAATACTGTCAAACAAAACCCCTAATCATCATTGCAAACAACGCATAGAACATGGCTAATGCGACAAGCACAACTACGCATGCTAGTTCCTTCTTGTCTCCTGCTTTCATCTGTTGCCTGTGATTGATTCTTTCTTGCTTCATCATACTGATTGTACATTCCAGATCAGCCAGTTTCTTCTTCAGCTTTATGTTATCTTCTGCGAGCTTGGTGATAATACTCCGAGCCCTGCCATGCCATTCTTCATCCAGCCAGTTAACAAAGGCACAAGCCTCATATCCCTGCCAATGTTAAATAGTATTTCAGGATGAGCGGTGGCATTAACTGAAGTAAAATGATGAACTTAGCACTAACCTCTAAGGGGCAACTGAGAAACCGCCTGCCAATGTCGAATCCCTTCGTGCATACACGTCGAGCGGGAGTGTGCACTACAAAAAAAAGACACATCCGTGACATTTTGGGCCAAACAATTTTTTTGTCATGCTTATGACACTTCTATGATGATAATTATGACAAAACCCAGTATCATCATAGATGTGGTGGGCTCCTACTTCTATGACAAAAAATCATGACAGAAAATGGGCTTTTCGTCCTGGGCGGGCCGGAGACGCACCTGCACGACATTCTTTGGGCCGTCCATGACAGAAAAAATCGTGGTAGAAGTGAGGGCGAGGAAAATTTTGGGGAGTTCCCGGTTACGGTGGGTGGTCGGGGCCGAGCGATGCAAGGAGGGATTGCGCGTTTCTCTCGTACGCGTGTGTGTGAGGCATTGGGCTTTAACTGAACCCAAGCGAGGCGTTCACTTACTGAACCCGAGTGATTGCACTAGCTACGTTACTGAACCCGAGCGATCGATCCTTGGTTGTTAACTGAACCCGAGCGATTCCTTCGCTACTGCTACTAACTGAAGCCGATCGAAGCTGCCTCTTGATGAACAGTCATCGGTGGGGGTTGGATGAACAGGATCTTGTGGTAGTAGAGGCCGTTGCCGCTGGATGAACAGGACCCCGATCGAGGAGGTGGGGGTGGATGAACAGTAGCTGGTTGAGGGACCCCGTGGAGGGCTGGTTGAACAGGACCCCGTGGAGGGCTGGTTGAATAGGACCCCGTGGAGGGCTGGTTGAACAGTAGCCGGTGGAGGGCTGGTTGAACAGGACCCCGTGGAGGGCTGGTTGAACAGTAGTCGGTGGAGGCTGGATGAATAGGACCCCGTCGATGAACAGTAGCTGGTGGAGGCAGGAGGAAGTCGATGGTGGATGAACAGTAGCAGGTGGAGACTGGAGGAAGTCGACGGTGGATGAATAGTAGCCCGTGGAGACTGGAGCGAGGCAGTAGACGGTGGATGAACAGTAGCCCGTGGAGTCCCGTTTTGCGGTACGCCACACCCCTCCCGATGAACAGGACCCCTGTAAGGGCATATTTCTCCCTATGTGGTTTTGGTGATTGATGACAATGCATTTGCGGACTAATCGTGTGCATTGAGCATTTCAGATATCTCATGTTTAGGCACAAGACGATTCAGTGCCCCTCGGAGCCTATCGAAGACGGCGGATTTCTACGTTTCTTTTCGGTGGATTTGAGTCGTAGGAAAGCCGTACTATTAAGAGGGGGTCCGCTTCAGAAAGGTTAGGGTTGAATTAACACGTACACATATGTTCCTTTGCACCACCTTTCCTTCGCTTCTTTGGAGCACCGGTCGTTTACCCTTAGCTCTGCAAAATGAAGGCTTTCAAATGCTTGAGTGTCTGTGGCATGCGGTAGTACTGCTCAAGGGAGCAGTAGTACCGCAGGCCTTGCGGTAGTACCGCTCAATGGAGCGGTAGTACCGCTCAATGGAGCGGTAATACCGCAGGGTCCAGCGGTAGTACCGCTCAATGGAGCGGTAGTACCGCAGGGTCCAGCGGTAGTACCGCTCCTGGTGAGCGGTAGTACCGCTAGCTCTGGCCCTGACACTGGCACATGCGGAAGTAGGCGCGGAAGTAATTTTTTACTTCCGCGCCCACGCGGTAGTACCGCTTCCTGCCAGCGGTAGTACCGTGCCAGATTTTTGCACAGTCCTAAACTCAGCGGAAGTAGCCACGGACGTAATTTATTTAGTCCGTGCCTTTCCAGCCCAGTTGAGCCTTGCCTTGCGGTAGTACCACAAGGGCGCGCGGTAGTACCGCTCCAGCGGTTCTACCGCTCATTGCCATACGCAACAGGGCCTCGTCTGGTCACTGCCGCCCGAGCGGTAGTACCGCACCGGCTAGCGGTAGTACTGCAACTCCTTGCGGTAGTACCGCAGACGTGTGCGGTAGTACCGCGTGTCGCGGGCTGAGTAAGTGGGTAACGGTTGGATCTTTTCCCCCACTATATAAAGGGGGTCTTCTTCCCCAAGAAGACTATCTCTTCCCTTCCCAAGCTCCATTGTTGCTCAAATCTCCATTTTCGCCCGATCTCTCTCCCTAGCCAATCAAACTTGTTGATTTTCTAGGGATTGGTTGAGAAGGCCCCGATCTACACTTCCACCAAGAGAAATTTGATTCCCCCCACTAATCCCTTGTGGATCTTGTTACTCTTGGGTGTTTGAGCACCCTAGATGGTTGAGGTCACCGCGGAGCCATATTCCATTGTGGTGAAGCTTCGTGGTGTCGTTGGGAGCCTCCGATTAAGTTGTGGAGATTGCCCCAACCTTGTTTTTAAAGGTTCGGTCGCCGCCTCCAAGGGCACCAGTAGTGGAATCACGGCATCTCGCATTGTGTGAGGGCGTGAGGAGAATACGATGGCCCTAGTGGCTTCTTGGGGAGCATTGTGCCTCCACACCGCTCCAACGGAGACGTACTTCCTCTCAAAGGGAAGGAACTTCGGTAACACATCCTCGTCTCCACCGGCTCCACTTTTGGTTATCTCTTACCTTTACTTGTGCAAGCTTATATTGTGTTGTATCCCTTGCTTGCTTGTGTGCTTGTTGTTGTTGCATCATATAGGTTGCTCACCTAGTTGCATATCTAGACAACCTACTTTGATGCAAAGTTTAATTTGGTAAAGAAAAGCAAAAAAATTGTTAGTTGCCTATTCACCCCCCCCTCTAGTCAACTATATCGATCTTTTCAATTGGTATCAGAGCCTCGTCTCTTTATTAAGGACTTTGCCGTCCGAAGAGTATGGTTGACACCGTAGACGGTGGGGAGGAGCACTCTGGTGTGAATCCGTTCTCGTCTACGGCCGATGGGGATCCTCGGTCTCTCGTGAGGAGTTCAATGCGGCTTTGGACACATTGAAAACCTCCATGACGACCGAGGTTGAAGGCATGTTCAATAAGTTTTTAGAAGGCCTTAAATTATCCACCGCACTGATGAAAGTGGTTGAACCCGCTAACAAGGTGATGGATGCCAACTCCAATAAGGGGAAAGCTACTAGTGAACAAGTTCCTTTGCCTAGTGGTAGAAGTGGAAATGGCATCTTTGCCCATGTTGAACCTCCAATTACTTATGGAGGACCGGTTCCCTCCACGCATATGAATCATGTTGGTCCTCCTCCTAAGCTTGTGAAAAATGAGGATTTTACCTCTTGGGTCTATCACGTTAAACGTCATTTAAATCATAGTTCTACTAATCTTTGGAGAATTATTGAGCAAGGTTTCTACCCGCACGACCCAAGCAACTTCACTCCTAGAGAAGCCGCGGATCATCAATTCAACGAATCCGCTCTCTTCATTCTCCAAGAAGCAATTCCACCAGAAGATATTGCGCATCTCCGACCTTTCATCGTGGCCAAGGAAGCATGGAAACATGTTGTGTCCATCTACAAGGGAAGCGCAAGCATTCAACGCTTAAACTTTGAAGTGGTGCAAGATGAAGCCGATGAGTTTGCAATGAATGAAGATGAAGAACCTCGAGAGCTTTACCGGAGATTAACCACTCCCGCGGTTTCACTCCGAGATCATGGGAGCAAGGATAAGGATGACAATTGGATCAAGCGCAAGTTTCTCAAGGCCATGATGCCTTACTATAAGGCCATGTCCTCCGTCATCCGTCAAAGGTCGGACTTTCACGCCTTGTCCTCAAGTGAAGTGTTGGATGAGTTTGTTGCAATGAGGATCTTGGACAAGACCGCCGACAATGCGGTGTTATGTTCTCAACAAGCAAAGAAGCCCAACCTCGCCTTGAAGGCCAAGGCTAGTGTGGAAGAAGAGGGTGAAGAAGAAGAAGAAGAAGAGTGTTGCCCCGAAGATACAAAATATGCTTATCATGAGCACATGGCTCTCGCCTCTCGGCAATTTTGGAGCAAGAAGAACTCAAGGCCCAACTTCAACAAGAACAACTCAAGTGGCGCCAAGGGCAAGCAACGCGTGAGGACATGCTACAATTGTGGCAATGTAAGCCACTTTGTTGCGGAGTGCCCATACGAGAAGAGGGAAGACAATGGTGGCAAGCTTATCCGAAAAGACAAGGCCAAGTCCTTCCCCAACAAGAACAACTTCACCAAGAAGACTCCTCCCAAGGGGTTGGTGCCACAAGAAGAGTACAATGAGGATGATGATGAAGAAGATGGTGAGATGGTTGCCATGGCCTCCGTTGCCATTGCAACAACTCCACGGGTGTCCCTCTTCGATTCACCCAACGAGAACATCACCGCCAAGTGCCTCATGGCTAAAGCCACTAACAAGGTAACCACCATCATTACTAATCCTTCCTTGACGGATTGCATTGATGAAAGTGAGGGGACGAAGGAGGAGGAAAATGAATTTGAGTCTTTCATGAGTAAGCTCAAGGGTAAATCCAAGAAGCACTTTGTTGCTCTCTTGGAACAACTTGGTGAAGCCAATGACATGATCGAGGCTCATGAAGAAACCATCTCTAAGATGGAAGGGCATAGTCGTGACTATGCCGATGAGATATCGGATCTCTCTAATGCGCTTGAGAAAGAGTGTGGTCATCGTTTGGCTCTTGAGGAGTCACACAACGATGATCATGCTAAATTAAAGAAAGATCTTGATCATGCTCTTGTTGTATCTCGTGTGCTAAATTCCGAGAAGGCCAAACTTGGGGTTGACCATGCTAGACTCAAAGAGGAGTTTGATATACTTGACAAGGCTCACAAGGCCTTGAAGGGTGCTCATGCTAGGCTCAAAGAGTCTCATGATCAACTCCAAGTGAAGCTAACCAAGGAGAAAGCCACATTTCCTCATATGGTTTTAATTGATAATGCAAATGCTACTAACCCGTGTTGTGAGCACGTGCATCTTGTGGAGGAGAATGGCAAGTTGAAGGAGCAACTTGAGAAAGGCCTTGTGTCTTGCATACAAGGTGAGAAGAACCTCAACGACCTTTTGAGCAATCAAAAGGAAGTTGTGGGCAAGGAGGGAATTGGGTTTGCACCCAAGTCCAAGATCAAGAAGAAGAATGACAAGGCCAAACAACCTCCTCCTCTCAAGCAAACTTTTGTGAAGGAGGGAGAGGATGCTTCTAAGGAGAAGAAGAACAATGTGAAGGGTGGTGGTGTCAAGAAGGGCAATGCCACCCCTTTCAACAAAGCCGGCGACTTTAACCCTTCTTATGTGTTATGCCGTGCTAGTGATGGGCATGTTTATGCCAAATTTGTTGGTTCTCCTTATGAGTACATTGAATGGTCTATTTGGGTTCCTAAGACCCTTGTTACTAGCATCAAAGGACCCATTACAAAATGGGTACCTAAAACCAAGCATTGATCTCTTGTAGGTGTTTGCTTCCGGTGGGGGATCATGGTTGCTCGATAGTGGAGCCACAACTCATATGACCGGAAGCAAGGACTTGGTGGTGGACGTGCACAAGGTTTCATCTATGCCCACCAATGTCGAGTGGGGTGATGCTTCATCTTCTAAGGTATTGGGTCTTGGCAAGGTTGTCATTTCTCATGATCTCACGATCGAGAAAGTCATGCTTGTTGAGTCCCTTGCATACAACTTACTTTCCGTTCGTCAACTTGCACTCATGGGATTTGCCACTTTCTTTGATATTGATACCATGGCCCTCTTGTGGAGCAAGACTCTTAAAGTAGCCTTTGTTGGGCATATCGAGAACGGTCTTTATGTGATTAACTTTTCGGAGCGACCCACTAAGACCGCGACATGCCTAATGGCTAAAGTTGACGTGGGATGGCTTTGGCATCGCCGTTTAGCGCACGTCAATATGAGATCTTTGCAAAGTCTTCTCAAGGGGGACCATGTCTGTGGACTAACAAATGTCAGTTTTGCCAAAGATCGTGCTTGCAGTGCTTGTATCGAAGGAAAGCTACATGAGAAAGCTCACCCTCCCACGACTATCATCTACTCGAAGAGGCCCTTGGAGCTCCTTCACTTGGACCTCTTTGGGCCTCCATCCTTTGATAGTCTTGGGGGTAGAAAGTATTGCTTGGTGATTGTGGATGATTATTCAAGATACACTTGGGTATATTTCTTCAAGAGGAAGAGTGAGACCCAACAAACCGTCATCGACTTGGCAAATGAAGCTCAACGTCAACACAATGCAAAGATCTTGATGATAAGAAGTGACAACGGCACTGAGTTCAAGAACTACACCTTGGATGAGTTTCTTAGTGATGAGGGGATCATGCATCAATATTCTGCACCTTACACCCCTCAACAAAATGGAGTAGCGGAGAGGAAGAACCGGACGTTGATGGATGCGGTAAGGACCATGATGGCGGAGTTCAAGTCTCCATACAACTTTTGGGCCGAAGCCATCAACACCGCTTGTCATGCATCCAATCGGCTCTATCTCCGCAAAGGTTTGAACAAGACTCCATATGAGATACTCACCGGCAACAAGCCCAACCTCAAGTACTTCCGGGTGTTCGGGTGTAAGTGTTTCATTCTCAAGAAAGATGTTCGTTTGTCTAAATTTGAGGCTAGAGCTCATGAGGGCATATTTGTTGGTTATGCTACAAACTCTCATGCTTACCGTGTCCTCAATAAGTCCCGTGTAACGTGGAGTTTGATGAGAATAACGGCTCCCAAGTGGAGCAAAGTGGTACTTGTGATGTAGGTGATGAAATTCCTCCCCAAGCCATAAGAAGAATGGGTGTTGGTCATATCCTACCCATTGAGGAACCCCTTGTGGCCGAAGGAGAAGGACAATGTTCCACTCAAGTGGAACCATCACCAACCCAAGACCCACATGCTTCCGAAGAACAAAGTGAAGGCCCTCAACCTCATGAACAAGATCAAGGGCAAGATCAACCTCAAGATGGTGGTGAACCACCAGGTGATGCCCAAGGTCAAGTTCTTACCACCGAGCAAGTTCAAGAACAAGAGCAAGCTCAAGATCAAGGGCAAGCTCAAGATCAAGAACAAGCTCAAGGATGCTCAAGATGATCAAGTTACCGCTCCTCAACTCTCTCCCGAGGAGGAATTGGAGCGTCGTGCCGCCAAAATTGCATCCAAGCTCACTACCAAAGATCATCTCATGACGAATGTGCTTGGAAGCTTAAGAAAGGGGGTAAGCACTCGTATACAATTAGCAAACTATTATGAACATCACGCGTTTGTTTCTTGTGTTGAACCCCAAAAGGTCTATGAGGCGCTCGAGGATCCGGAGTGGCTTAATGCCATGCGTGAAGAACTCAACAACTTCGAGCACAACAAGGTGTGGAGATTGGTGCCAAGGCCAAAGGAGAACCATAATGTTATTGGAACCAAGTGGATTTTCAAGAACAAGCAAGATGCTCATGGGATTATTGTTCGCAACAAGGCTCGTTTGGTAGCACAAGGCTACTCCCAAGTCGAGGGTATCGACTACGGTGAAACCTTTGCTCCCGTTGCTCGCCTTGAATCTATTCGTTTGTAGATTGCTTATGCTTCTCATCATAACTTCAAGTTGCAACAAATGGATGTGAAGAGTGCTTTTCTTAATGGTCCTAATAAAGAGTTGGTGTATGTCAAACAACCCTCGGGGTTTGAGGATCCCGAGTTCCCAATCATGTATACCAACTCGATAAGGCACTCAATGGCCTTAAACAAGCCCCACGTGCGTGGTATGAGCACCTTACCGAGTTGTTGCAAGATCGTGGGTTTGAAATTGGGAAAATCGACCCCACTCTTTTTACTAAGAAGGTCAAAGGGGAGTTGTTTGTATGCCAACTATATGTTGATGATATTATCTTTGGTTCTCCTAACAAAGCTTTCAATGAGGAGTGTGCCGCTCTCATGACCTCGAAGTTCAAGATGTCCATGATGGGAGAGTTGAAGTTCTTTCTCGGGTTCAAAAGCAAACAAAGAAGAGAAGGAACCTTCATCAACCAAGCCAAATACACTCAAGACATGCTCAAGAGATTCAAGCTAAGTGATGTCAAGCTGGCTTCCACTCCAATGCCCGTCAAATGCCAACTTGACATTGATCCCAATGGTAAAGCGGTGGATCAAAAGGTATATTGTTCCATGATTGGCTCCTTGCTTTACCTTTGTGCATCTAGACCGGATATCATGTTGAGTGTGGGAATTTGTGCACGGTTTCAAGCCGCACCTAAGGAAAGCCACTATGTGGCGGTCAAGCGAATCTTTCGATATTTGGCTCAGACCCCAAACTTTGGCTTATGGTACCCAAGAGGAGCAAACTTCAACCTTGTGGGCTTTTCGGACTCGGATTGGGCGAAAGACAAAGTGGATAGGAAGTCAACTTCCGGAGGGTGCCAATTTCTTGGTTGCTCTTTGGTGAGTTGGTCTTCTAAGAAGCAAAGTTGTGTGTCTCTCTCGTCCACCGAAGCGGAGTATGTGGCCGCCGGTAGTTGTTGTGCTCAACTTTTATGGATGAGGCAAACTTTAAAGGATTACGGTGTCATTTGTGACAAAGTGCCTCTTTGGTGTGACAATGAGAGTGCCATCAAGATTTCTCTCAACCCGGTGCAACACTTCAAGACGAAGCATATTGAGATTCGGTATCACTTCATCCGGGATCATATTAGGCGAGGGGAGATTGAGCTCAACTATGTCAACACTCATGATAACCTTGCAGATATCTTCACGAAGCCCCTGGATGAAGCAAGATTTCGCGAGTTAAGGCATGAGATAAATATCATTGATTTGAGCAATGTGGCTTGAACCTTTGCACACCCCACCATACTCATCTTGATGTCTTGTTTAGGTGTAGGCATGGACATAGGGGGAGTGTTGTTCTCTTAATGAACTCTCCCTCCCCCCATTATGCATAAATTGATCAACTCTTTCACATTAGCCATTTTTTGATGGTACTTGTACTTCAAAGACAAGTTTTGGTCATGGGCCCAAGGATAATTCTTCGCGGTGCCATACCAATTGACTCAAACATAGGTGGCTCCGGCCACCGCCCTCTCTCTTTGAGAGGTTTTGGTTCGTGTTTGGTCCTTTTGGTCTTTTGCCTTCTTGTGAGCCATGGTTGTGTTTGTTTTGCTTCGTGTGTGCTCGTTTGCGTGTCCGAGTGCTTGAAGTTTGCATTGCAGAGGCCGTGTTTTTCTGTTGTTGTCGAAACTTGCACTTTCTTGGGTGTACGGTACTACCGTGGCTAGCCACGGTACTACCTCAGGAGGTGGGTGGCATCTGTGCTTGCGCAGCTGCAACCTCGGCACGGTACTACCGCTTCTAGCACGGCAATAATTTTTTACTGCCGCTGGAAGAGCGGTACTACCGCCGTGAGAGCGGTACTTCTGCCTGGGCGGTACTATTGCGATGACCCGCGGTACAACCGCGCCGTCGAGAGCGCGTGGGGGTTAAGAGTGTTGGGAAACATAGCATGCAATTTCAAAAAAATTCCTACGCTCAGGCAAGATCTATCTAGGAGATGCAAAGCAACGAGAGGGGGAGAGTGTGTCCACGTACCCTCGTAGACCGAAAGCGGAAGCGTTAGCTTAACGTGGTTGATGTAGTCGAACGTCTTCTCGATTCAACCGATCAAGCACCGAACGTATGGCACCTCCGAGTTCTGCACATGTTCAGCTCGATGACGTCCCTCGAACTCTTGATCCAGCAAAGTGTCGAGGGAGAGTTTCATCAGCACGACGGCGTGGTGACGGTGATGGTGAAGTGATCCGCGCAGGGCTTCGCCTAAGCACTACGACAATATGACCGGAGGAGTAAACGATGGAGGGGGGCGCCGCACACGGCTAAGAACAATTGTTGTGTCCTTGGAGGCGCCCCCCGCCCCCGTATATAATGGAGGGAGAGGGGAGGAGGCCGGCCTAGGGGCGCCCCAAGTGGGAGGAGTCCCACTTGGGCTCCTAGTAGGATTCGGCCCCCCCTTTTTTTTACCGGAAGGGGAAAGGGGGAAGGAGAGGGAGGAGGAGGAGGAAAGGGGGGCGCCGCCCCCTCCCCTTGTCCAATTCGGACTCCCCATGGGGGGGGGGGGGCGCGGCCACCCCTTGTGGGCTGCCTAGCCTCCCTCCTATGGCCCATATGGGCCATATCTTTCCCCGGGGGGTTCCGGTAACCCCCCGGTACTCCGATACGTACCCGATACATTCCGAAACACTTCCGGTGTCCGAATACTATCGTCCAATATATCAATCTTTACCTCTCGACCATTTCGAGACTCCTCATCATGTCCGTGATCTCATCCGGGACTCCGAACAATCTTCGGTCACCAAAACACATAACTCATAATACAAATCGTAATCGAATGTTAAGCGTGCGGACCCTACGGGTTCGAGAACTATGTAGACATGACCGAGACACATCTCCGGTCAATAACCAATAGCGGAACCTGGATGCTCATATTGGTTCCGACATATTCTATGAAGATCTTTATCGGTCAAACCGCAATGACAACATACGTCATTCCCTTTGTCATCGGTATGTTACTTGCCCGAGATTCGATCGTCGGTATTTCCATACCTAGTTCAATCTCGTTACCGGCAAGTCTCTTTACTCGTTCCGTAATGCATCATCCCGTAACTAACTCATTAGTCACATTGCTTGCAAGGCTTATCATGATGTGCATTATCGAGAGGGCCCAGAGATACCTCTCCGATACTTGGAGTGACAAATCCTAATCTCGATCTATGCCAACCCAACAAACACCTTCGGAGACACCTGTAGAGCATCTTTATAATCACCCAGTTACGTTGTGACGTTTGATAGCACACAAGGTGTTCCTCCGGTATTCGGGAGTTGCATAATCTCATAGTCAAACGAATATGTATAAGTCATGAAGAAAGCAATAGCAATAAAACTTAACGATCATTATGCTAAGCTAACGGATGGGTCTTGTCCATCACATCATTCTCCTAATGATGTGATCCCGTTCATCAAATGACAACACATGTCTATGGTTAGGAAACTTAACCATCTTTGATCAACGAGCTAGTCTAGTAGAGGCTTACTAGGGACTCAGTGTTTTGTCTATGTATTCACACATGTATTAAGTTTCCGGTTAATACAATTCTAGCATGAATAATAAACATTTATCATGATATAAGGAAATATAAATAACAACTTTATTATTGCCTCTAGGGCATATTTCCTTCAGTCTCCCACTTGCACTAGAGTCAATAATCTAGATTACATAGTAATGATTCTAACACCCATGGAGTCTTGGTGCTGATCATGTTTTGCTCGTGGAAGAGGCTTAGTCAACGGGTCTACCACATCAGATCCATATGTATTTTGCAAATCTCTATGTCTCCCTCCTTGACTTGATCACGGATGGAGTTGAAGCGTCTCTTGATGTGTTTGGTTCTTTTGTGAAATCTGGATTCCTTCGCCAAGCCAATTGCTCCAGTATTTTCACAAAAGATTTTCATTGGACCCGATGCACTAGGTATTACGCCTAGATCGGATATGAACTCCTTCATCCAGACTCCTTCATTTGCTACTTCCGAAGCAGCTATATACTCCACTTCACACGTAGATCCCGCCAAGACGCTTTGCTTGGAACTGCACCAACTGACAGCTCCACCATTCAATATAAATACATATCCGGTTTGTGACTTAGAGTCATCCAAATCAGTGTCAAAGCTAGCATCAACGTAACCATTTACGACGAGCTCTTTGTCACCTCCATAAACGAGAAACATATCCTTAGTCCTTTTCAGGTATTTCAAGATGTTCTTGACCGCTGTCCAGTGATCCACTCCTAGATTACTTTGGTACCTCCCTGCTAGACTTATAGCAAGGCACACATTAGGTCTGGTACACAACATTGCATACATGATAGAACCTATGGCTGAGGCATAGGGAATGACTTCCATTTTCTCTCTATCTTCTGCAGCGGTCGGGCATTGAGTCTGACTCAATTTCACACCTTGTAACACAGGTAAGAACCCTTTCTTTGACTGATCCATTTTGAACTTCTTCAAAACTTTATCAAGGTATGTGCTTTGTGAAAGTCCAATTAAGTGTTTTGGTCTATCTCTATAGATCTTGATGCCTACTATATAAGCAGCTTCACCGAGGTCTTTCATGGAAAAATTCTTATTCAAGTATCCTTTTATGCTATCCAAAAATTCTATATCATTTCCAATCAACAATATGTCATCCACATACAATATTAGAAATGCTACAGAGCTCCCACTCACTTTCTTGTAAATACAGGCTTCTCCAAAAGTCTGTATAAGACCATAATGCTTTGATCACACTATCAAAGCATATATTCCAACTCCGAGATGCTTGCACCAGTCCATAAATGGATCGCTGGAGCTTGCACACTTTGTTAGCACCTTTAGGATCGACAAAACCTTCTGGTTGCATCATATACAACTCTTCTTTAAGAAATCCATTAAGGAATGCAGTTTTGACGTCCATTTGCCAGATTTCATAATCATAAAATGTGGCAATTGCTAGCATGATTCGGACAGACTTAAGCATCGCTACGGGTGAGAAGGTCTCATCGTAGTCAACTCCTTGAACTTGTCGAAAACCTTTTGCAACAAGTCGAGCTTTGTAGACAGTAACATTACCATCAGTGTCAGTCTTCTTCTTGAAGATCCATTTATTCTCTATGGCTTGCTGATCATCGGGCAAGTCAACCAAAGTCCACACTTTGTTCTCATACATGGATCCCATCTCAGATTTCATGGCCTCAAGCCATTTCGCGGAATCTGGGCTCATCATCGCTTCCTCATAGTTCGTAGGTTCATCATGGTCTAGTAACATGACTTCCAGAATAGGATTACCATACCACTCTGGTGCGGAACGTACTCTGGTTGACCTATGAGGTTCTGTAGAAACTTGATCTGAAGTTTCATGATCATCATCATTAGCTTCCTCACTAATTGGTGTAGGCATCACGGGAACTGTTTTCTGTGATGAGCTATTCTCCAATTCGAGAGAAGGTACAATTACCTCATCAAGTTCTACTTTCCTCCCACTCACTTCTTTCGAGAGAAACTCCTTCTCTAGAAAAGATCCATTCTTAGCAACAAATATCTTGCCTTCGGATCTGTGATAGAAGGTGTACCCAACAGTCTCTTTTGAGTATCCTATGAAGACGCACTTCTCCGATTTGGGTTCGAGCTTATCAGGCTGAAGCTTTTTCACATAAGCAACACAACCCCAAACTTTAAGAAACGACAGCTTAGGTTTCTTGCCAAACCACAGTTCATACGGTGTCGTCTCAACGGATTTAGATGGTGCCCTATTTAACGTGAATGCAACTGTCTCTAATGCATAACCCCAAAACGATAGTGGTAAATCGGTAAGAGATATCATAGATCGCACCATATCTAATAAATACGGTTACGACGTTCGGACACACCATTACGCTGTGGTGTTCCAGGTGGCGTGAGTTGTGAAACTATTCCACATTGTTTTAAATGAAGGCTAAACTCGTAACTCAAATATTCGCCTCCGCGATCAAATCATAGAAACTTTATTTTCTTGTTACGATGATTTTCCACTTCACTCTAAAATTCTTTGAACTTTTCAAATGTTTCAGACTTGTGTTTCAGTAAGTAGATATACCCATATCTACTCAAATCATCTGTGAAGGTCAAAAAATAACGATACCCGCCGCGAGCCTCAACACTCATCGGACCGCATACATCGGTATGAATTATTTCCAATAAGTCAGTGGCTCGCTCCATTGTTCCAGAGAACGAAGTCTTAGTCATCTTGCCCATGAGGCATGGTTCGCAAGCATCAAATGATTCATAATCAAGTGATTCCAAAAGTCCATCCGCATGGAGTTTCTTCATGCGCTTTACACCAATATGACTTAAACGGCAGTGCCACAAATATGTTGCACTATCATTATCAACTTTGCATCTTTTGGCATCAATATTATGAATATGTGTATCACCACGATCGAGATTCAACAAAAATAGACCACTCTTCAAGGGTGCATGACCATAAAAGATATTACTCATATAAATAGAACAACCATTATTCTCTGATTTAAATGAATAACCGTCTCGCATTAAACAAGATCCAGATATAATGTTCATGCTCAACGCTGGCACCAAATAACAATTATTCAGGTCTAAAACTAATCCCGAAGGTAGATGTAGAGGTAGCGTGTCGACGGCGATCACATCGACCTTGGAACCATTTCTGACGCGCATCGTCACCTCATCCTTAGCCAATCTTCGTTTAATCCGTAGCCCCTGTTTCGAGTTGCAAATATGAGCAACAGAACCAGTATCAAATACCCAGGTGCTACTGCGAGCATTAGTAAGGTACACATCAATAACATGTATATCAAATATACCTTTGTTCACTTTGCCATCCTTCTTATCCGCCAAATACTTGGGGCAGTTCCGCTTCCAGTGACCAGTCCCTTTGCAGTAGAAGCACTCAGTTTCAGGCTTAGGTCCAGACTTGGGCTTCTTCCCGGGAGTGGCAACTTGCTTGCCATTCTTCTTGAAGTTCCCCTTCTTTCCTTTGCCCTTTTTCTTGAAACTAGTGGTCTTGTTAACCATCAACACTTGATGCTCCTTCTTGATTTCTACCTCCGCAGCTTTGAACATAGCGAAGAGCTCAGGAATTGTCTTATCCATCCCTTGCATGTTATAGTTCATCACGAAGCCTTTGTAGCTTGGTGGCGGTGATTGATGAACTCTGTCAATAACACTATCATCCGGAAGATTAACTCCCAGCTGAGTCAAGTGATTATGATATCCAGACATTCTGAGTATGTGTTCTCTGACAGAACTGTTCTCCTCCATCTTGCAGCTATAGAACTTGTTGGAGACTTCATATCTCTCAACTCGGGCATTTGCTTGAAATATTAACTTCAACTCCTGGAACATCTCATATGGTCCATGACGTTCAAAATGTCTTTGAAGTCCCGATTCTAAGCCGTAAAGCATGGCACACTGAACTATCGAGTAGTCATCAGATCGAGCTTGCCAGACGTTCATAACATCAGCATCTGCTCCTGCAGCAGGCCTTTCACCTAGCGGTGCATCAAGGACATAATTCTTCTGTGCAGCAATGAGGATAATCCTCAAGTTATGGACCCAGTCCGTGTAGTTGCTACCATCATCTTTCAACTTAGCTTTCTCTAGGAACGCATTAAAATTGAAGGGAACGGTAGCACGGGCCATTGATCTACAACATAGATATGCAAAAACTATCAGGACTAAGTTCATGATAAATTAAGTTCAATTAATCATATTACTTAAGAACTCCCACTTAGATAGACATCCCTCGAGTCATCTAAATGATCACGTGATCCATATCAACTAAACCATGTCCGATCATCACGTGAGATGGAGTAGTCTTCAATGGTGAATATCTCTATGTTGATCATATCTACTATATGATTCATGTTCGACCTTTCGGTCTCCAGTGTTCCGAGGCCATGTCTGTACATGCTAGGCTCGTCAAGTTTTACCCGAGTATTCTGCACGTGCAAAACTATCTTGCACCCGTTGTATGTGAACGTAGTGCTTATCACACCCAATCATCACGTGGTGTCTCGGCATGACGAACTATCGCAACGGTGCATACTCAGGGAGAACACTTATATCTTGAAATTTTAGTGAGGGATCATCTTATAATGCTACCGCCATACTAAGCAAAATAAGATGCATAAAAGATAAACATCACATGAAATCAAAATATGTGACATGATATGGCCATCATCATCTTGTGCCTTTGATCTCCATCTCCAAAGCACCGTCATGATCTCCATCGTCACCGGCATGACACTTTGATCTTCATCATAGTGTCGTGGTCGTCTCGCCAACTATTGCTTCTACAACTATCGCTAACGCATAGTGATAAAGTAAAGCAATTACATGGCGTTTGCATTTCATACAATAAAGTGACAACCATAAGGCTCCTGCCAGTTGCCGATAACTTTTACAAAACATGATCATCTCATACAACAACATATATCACATCATGTCTTGACCATATCACATCACAACATGCCCTGCAAAAACAAGTTAGACGTCCTCTACTTTGTTGTTGCAAGTTTTATGTGGCTACTACGGGCTTCTAGCAAGAACCGTTCTTACCTACGCATCAAAACCACAACGGTGTTTCATCAAGTTTGCTGTTTTAACCTTCAACAAGGACCGGCCGTAGTCAAATTTGATTCAACTAAAGTTGGAGAAACAGACACCCGCCAGCCACCTTTATGCAAAACTAGTTGCTTGTCTGTCGCTGGAACCGGTCTCATGAACGCGGTCATGTAAGGTTGGTCCGGGCCACTTCATCCAACAATACCACCGAATCAAAATAAGACGTTGGTGGTAAACAGTATGACTATCACCGCCCACAACTCTTTGTGTTCTACTCGTGCATATCATCTACGCATAGACCTGGCTCGGATGCCACTGTTCGGAAACGTAGCATGCAATTTCAAAAAAATTCCTACGCTCACGCAAGATCTATCTAGGAGATGCATAGCAATGAGAGGGGGAGAGTGTGTCGACGTACCCTCATAGACCGAAAGCAGAAGCGTTAGCTTAACGCGGTTGATGTAGTCGAACGTCTTCTCGATTCAACCGATCAAGCACCGAACGTACGGCACCTTCGAGATCTGCACACGTTCAGCTCGATGACGTCCCTCGAACTCTTGATCCAGCAAAGTGTCGAGGGAGAGTTTCATCAGCACGACGGCGTGGTGACGGTGATGGTGAAGTGATCCGCGCAGGGCTTCGCCTAAGCACTACGACAATATGACCGGAGGAGTAAACGGTGGAGGGGGGCGCCGCACACGGCTAAGAACAACTGTTGTGTCCTTGGAGGTGCCCCCCGCCCCCGTATATAAAGGAGGGAGAGGGGAGGAGGCCGGCCTAGGGGCACCCCAAGTGGGAGGAGTCCCACTTGGGCTCCTAGTAGGATTCGGCCCCCCTTTCCTTTTACCGGAAGGGGAAAGGGGGAAGGAGAGGGAGGAGGAGAAGGAAATGGGGGCGCCGCCCCCTCCCCTTGCCCAATTCGGACTCCCCATGGGGGGGGGCGCGGCCACCCCTTGTGGGCTGCCTAGCCTCCCTCCTATGGCCCATATGGCCCATATCTTTCCCCCGGGGGTTCCGGTAACCCCCGGTACTCCGATACGTACCCGATACATTCCGAAACACTTCCGGTGTCCGAATAGTATCGTCCAATATATCAATCTTTACCTCTCGACCATTTTGAGACTCCTCATCATGTCCTTGATCTCATCCGGGACTCCGAACAATCTTCGGTCACCAAAACACATAACTCATAATACAAATCGTCATCGAACGTTAAGCGTGCGGACCCTACGGGTTCGAGAACTATGTAGACATGACTGAGACACATCTCCGGTCAATAACCAACAGCGGAACCTGGATGCTCATATTGGTTCCTACATATTCTATGAAGATCTTTATCGGTCAAACCGCAATGACAACATACGTCATTCCCTTTGTCATCATTATGTTACTTGCCCGAGATTCGATCGTCGGTATCTCCATACCTAGTTCAATCTCGTTACCAGCAAGTCTCTTTACTCGTTCCGTAATGCATCATCCCGTAACTAACTCATTAGTCACATTGCTTGCAAGGCTTATCATGATGTGCATTACCGAGAGGGCCCAGAGATACCTCTCCGATACTTGGAGTGACAAATCCTAATCTCGATCTATGCCAACCCAACAAACACCTTCAGAGACACCTGTAGAGCATCTTTATAATCACCCAGTTACGTTGTGATGTTTGATAGCACACAAGGTGTTCCTCCGGTATTCGGGAGTTGCATAATCTCATAGTCAAACGAATATGTATAAGTCATGAAGAAAGCAATAGCAATAAAACTTAACGATCATTATGCTAAGCTAACGGATGGGTCTTGTCCATCACATCATTCTCCTAATGATGCGATCCCGTTCATCAAATGACAACACATGTCTATGGTTAGGAAACTTAACCATCTTTGATCAACGAGCTAGTCTAGTAGAGGCTTACTAGGGACTCAGTGTTTTGTCTATGTATTCACACATGTATCAAGTTTCCGATTAATACAATTCTAGCATGAATAATAAACATTTATCATGATATAAGGAAATATAAATAACAACTTTATTATTGCCTCTAGGGCATATTTCCTTCAAAGAGCGGGCAGGGGGAGTTCCAACTCCCCCATACCCATTCATCTCTTCCCCTCACTTTGTCTCTCTCTCTCTCTCCTGCCCAAGAACGGCGCTGGAGGACCTCGCCGGATCTTCGTCTCCGACCGCTCTCCTCGCATTCCGACCGGTGGGATCGATCCCCACCTCGCCCTCTTGCCATGGAACCCGGTATCTCCCTTAGTCCCTCTCTCTTTGTCCCGTTGTTGTGCTTCTAGGTTTTGGGAGATGCATGTGTAGTTCTTGTGATTTTTGGCTCAATCTTTGCAAGAGGAGATTATTGGAGAGTGCTAGTGCAGTAGATATGCTATTTGGTGTGATGCAACTATGTAGTTTTGATCAACGGTAGTACCGATCTATATTTACGGATGTTTCTAGATCCGTTCTTGCGAGATGCAGTTCCACGCGGTACTACCGCTCCTCCTGGAGTGGTACTACCGCCTGCTCGTGCGAGAACCGCCCCTTGCGATACTACCGCTCCGCTGGAGCGGTACTACCGCCCGGTGCGTGGAAGTAAAATTTTACTTCCGCTCCAGGCGCGGTACTACCGTGCCAACCCTGCGCAGTACTACCGCGGCTAGAGCGGATGTAAATTTTTACGTCCGCATCCTGGCCCGGTACTACTGTTGAGTTAAGAATTACCTTGTTTTGTCCACCCAATCTCATGTCTACTTGTTTCATTTGGTTTTGGCCTTGGTCTTTGCAATTATCCTTCTCGCTTTTCTTGTGTGTTTGTGCTTTGTGTCATAGGTGGTGGCTCTGGTTCCAATGTCAGGCGCTCGAATCCCAGCCGTGACATGAGCTCCAAGCGGCTTCGCAACCAAGAAGCTCCTGAAGGGTCGAGTGCCCCACCACGCAACGTCAAGACCACAGCTACCAAGATCAAGGAGCCAAATGTTGGCATGGATGAGATGCCTCAAGCGGAGTTTCTCATTCGAAGGAAGCTCAACCCGTACGTCAAGCCTAGGGAGATCACAAGGGGAAATGACTTGTTTTGGAACAAGCAACAAAATCTCATCTTCCTAGATGTGATCAAGGCCAAGCAGAACACCTATGTGCCAGTTCAGTGGATTGACATGGATCATCTGAAAAAGAACCGGGGATATTTTGGTGAGACTCTGGATCTGGTGGAACAGTTTGGCATTGAGGAGTTGCTCACATTTCACATGGACTTTGACCCGGAGATTGTGGCCCAGTTCTTTGCTTCTGTCCACTTCCACACAGATGAGAAGCGGACCATGACTTGGATGACCAATGGGAAGAGTATGACTGCTGAGTGGAAGGAGTTCATGACTCTGCAGCACGTTCGTGATGAGGGGCTTGATGTGCCCGTTGGTGCCCGCCCACATGCCAACGCTGAGTCTGCTAACAAGAACAAGCTTCAACCCTTTCTTGTTGAGAAGACACTCCCAAATGGCAAGAAGTCGTTTGTGCTGAACTCGTTTCTTAACATCATGCACCGGATCTTCTGCAACTCTCTGTTTCCTTGCATAGGCGACAAGGACAAGGTGCACTCCTATCTCGTGGACATGATGCTCATGTGTGAGGAAGCCCGTCATCAACAACCTGAACCACTGGATGTCTCTCATATCATGTGGAGTGAGCTGCAGTTTGCTGTGTTCCATCGTAAGGTGCCCATCTATGGACCTAACTTGTTCTTCTTGATCTCGAAGACTTGGGAGAAGCTCTTTCCGGGTGAAGCGTTTCTTGCTCCCAACTGGATTCGCCATGAGCCTATCAAGTTGTGCATCAAGAGCAAGTGGGCTAATACCACGACCCGGGCTGAGGCTGAGGCTGCATGGATGGATGTTGATGAGGATGAGTTTGAGGAGGAGGAGGCTGAGGACAGTTCTGAGGGGTACGCTCCTCCCTCTGCTGAGCCATCTTGGGCTAAGAAGCTCAAGGCCAAGATGAAGGCTCTTTTCTACATGCAGGCCAAGGGCAGTACAAGTCCCATGTTGCTCAGAAGGAGAGTCCCCAGCGCGACAAGAGGATCTTAAGGAAGCTTGGTGAGCAAGTGTCGAGTGGGTCAGAGAAGACCATCACTCCTGAGGCTGCCTGGATGGCGAAGCACGGCTATTAGTGGACTGAGTCAGAGGAGTACATTCCTACGGCTGAGACAGACGAGGAGCTTGATGGGTGATCACGTCAGTGGGAGCTGCCACCTGTGTCGTAGGTGTCCTCTCTGCCTTTTTGGTGTCTCGATGCCAAAGGGGGAGAGAGTGTAGGATTTGTGAGTCTTGTGTCTCTTTGCTTTCGTTTCGTTGAACCTTCGTTGCCTTGGTTTGTTGGTTTGTTGGTGTGCGTGTGTGAGACCAGGAGACTATCATATGGTGTGATACATATGCCCTCAAGCTTATCTTATTGTCTAGTATGCTTAGTAGATTGTGAGCTTAAGTTATCTTGTGCCCTGTTACTTCATGCTCACCTACTTTACCCTGCCTCCATGCTTAGTGTCACTTATATTGCTGCAAGTTTTGCCTTGTCTATAAAATATAGGGGGAGTGTTGATCCTAGTATGTGTGCCGTGCAGTCCAAAGCATATCTATAGAGTGCACACATCTAGGGGGAGCCTGTCTATATTTTATAGATGTTGGGTTTGCTTATGTTCATTTTATATCCTTAAGTGCAAATCCCGTATTGTCATCAATCCACCAAAAAGGGGGAGATTGTAAGGGCATATTTCTCCCTATGTGGTTTTGATGATTGATGACAATGCATTTGCGGACTAATCGTGTGCATTGAGCATTTTATATATCTCATGTTTAGGCACAAGAAGATTCGGTGCCCCTTGGAGCCTATCGAAGACGGCAGTTTTCTATGTTTCTTTTCGGTGGATTTGAGTCGTAGGAAAGCCGTACTATTAAGAGGGGGTCCGCTTCGGAAAGGTTAGGGTGGAATCAACACGTACACATCTGTTCCTTTGCACCACCTTTCCTTCGCTTCTTTGGAGCACCGGTCGTTGACCCTTAGCTCTGCAAAATGAAGGCTTTCAAATGCTTGAGTGTCTGCGGCATGCGGTAGTACTGCTCAAGGGAGCAGTAGTACCGCAGGGCCTTGCGGTAGTACCACTCAATGGAGCAGTAGTACCGCAGGGTCCAGCGGTAGTACCGCTCCTGGTGAGCGGTAGTACCTCTAGCTCTGGCCCTGACACTGGCACGTGCGGAAGTAGGCGCGGAAGTAATTTTTTACATCCGCGCCCATGCGGTAGTACCGCTTCCTGCCAGCGTTAGTACCGTGCCGGATTTTTGCACAGTCCTAAACTCAGCGGAAGTAGCCACGGATGTAATTTATTTAGTCCGTGCCTTTCCAGCCCAGTTGAGCCCTGCCTTGTGGTAGTACCGCAAGGGCGCACGGTAGTACCGCTCTGGCGGTTCTACCGCTCGTTGCTATACGCAACAGGGCCTAGTCTGGTCACTGTCGCCCAAGCGGTAGTACCGCACCGGCTAGCGGTAGTACCGCAACTCCTTGCGGTAGTACCGCGGACGTGTGCGGTAGTACCGCATGTCGCGGGCTGAGTAAGTGGGTAACGGTTGGATCTTTTCCCCCACTATATAAGGGGGTCTTCTTCCCCAAGAAGACTATCTCTTCCCTCCCCAAGCTCCATTGTTGCTCAAAGCTCCATTTTCGCCCGATCTCTCTCCCTAGCCAATCAAACTTGTTGATTTTCTAGGGATTGGTTGAGAAGGCCCCGATCTACACTTCCACCAAGAGAAATTTGATTCCCCCCACTAATCCCTTGCGGATCTTGTTACTCTTGGGTGTTTGAGCACCCTAGACGGTTGAGGTCACCGCGGAGCCATATTCCATTGTGGTGAAGCTTCGTGGTGTCATTGGGAGCCTCCGATTAAGTTGTGGAGATTGCCCCAACCTTGTTTGTAAAGGTTCGGTCGCCGCCTCCAAGGGCACCAATAGTGGAATCATGGCATCTCGCATTGTGTGAGGGCGTGAGGAGAATACGGTGGCCCTAGTGGCTTCTTGGGGAGCATTGTGCCTCCACACCGCTCCAACGGAGACGTACTTCCTCTCAAAGGGAAGGAAATTGTAACACCCCAAAATTTTGGTTTGATTTTTTTTCAGAATTCTTTATTTGATTTAAAGGAGGTTGTTTGAATTTTTCTAAAAGAGGGACTCTTCTTCTCAATAATACTTTTTATGACAAATCTTTTATGAGTCCTTCTCGATCTTGATTCTGGTCTTGAGGGTTTTTCAACATGTGTTGGTTCAACACAAATGCTCTTGGGTTGTTTTACTTTTTCTTTTATTAAAAAAGAATTCCTATAATATTTTGATTTATCTTTCTCTATTCAAAAATACTCTCTTGCCATGACCTATGTTGTAAATTTTCCTCCTAAACCCTCCTCCCTACTTTGGGTCAAGCCAAGCATCCAATTCCAGCAAGTTTCAACCTCTTTTAGATTTTATTTCTATTTATTTCATCATCAAATCTTTTTCTGCCATTTATTTTGGACTCTTGGGATTCACAAAGGAAGTACCAGATTCCTTGAGCTTTTAATCCCAAGTGAATTACCCTAGCTACTCCTTGGTACCCTCAACCTAGATCCATCAAGAGCTGCTGGTCCACAGTTCAAATTTTTCAAAATTTGCTTACTGCAAATTTGGACCAGATTTGCTATTTTTGGTGAAATTCATTCTTTTTCCGTTCTAAAAATTCTGAGAAAATTTAGGGAGCCTCTGGATGCATCAAGAGGCCACCCCTCCAATTTTCAGCTCAAGAAAATTTTTCCACGTGCGTCAAACATTTCGTCGAGCAGCTGGCGTGCACTGTTTCAGTCAAATTCAGAGATTTAGTGTTAAAGTTCAGAGTTTCAGTGTCGTTTTCGTCAGTCGTTAGTGACAATCTCGCCAGTGCTCTCGTTGGCTCATTGCTCACTGCTCCTCCCTCTTATCCATCACACCGCACGGTCATCTGGACGGTTGCGAGCGTCGGTGGTGAGCTGGCAGGGGTGCATCGTCCCCCATGAGCGACAGCTACGACGCGTGCTGTGGTCGCCAGAGAACTCAGCAAGGAGCGGCGCCGTCCAGCACCGCCCACACCACCCTGAGCCTCCGCGTGGCCGTCCTCTTCGCTGGGCGCACTGCAGAACCATCACCGTGGCCTGAGAAGCGCAGAGCGTGCTCTCTGCCGCCGACGTGCCCGTGAGGCCGTTCCGTCGAGAACCTGGAGTATCGCCCAAGTTGGACCAAGCTTAAGCGAGGAATAGAACCAGTGGACCAATCCGAAGCTGCCCAGCCGCCTTAACCTCCCGTCCAACCTCTACCTCGCCGTAATTGCTCGCCGGAGTAATCCCGCTTTCGGCAACCGCCTCGGGCCGGCTATAAATAGAGGCCCCGAGCCACCCATCGACCCAGCACCTCTCCACCTCTCCTCAGAACCACGCTCCACTCATCAGAGGACCTCGGGAGGGTCTTCTTCCTCACCTCCGGCCGCCCTGATCCGCTTCGGGCTCCGGCTAAATCCTCTCTGGTGAGTGAGCCCCAGCAGCCCAGATTCGGTCAGCAACCTCCTAGTCCACCACCTCTTCTAACCCATGCCTCAATTTCGCGTCTGCAGCTCTCCTCGGCGAAATCCCTCATCGCCCGACGCCGCCGTCCGCCGGAGAGGAAGTGGTCGTCGACGTGGTGCTCCCCGACGCCTCCTTCCACCACCCACCGACGCGGAATTGTCCCGTGAGTACAACCATCCCCTTGCCCTCCTCTAGTTCGCCGTCGATCATCGCCGGCGTTCCCGTTTGCTTCTGGCGCCGGCGAGCTCTTTTTAAACCTGACGGGTGGGACCCCCTTGTCAGCCTCTTCTCTTCTTCTCCGAACCGTTTTCTGAAAACGCCTTCGGGCAGAATGCGTTTTCTCTTCAGTGTGACGTATTTCATCCTAAGCGTTTTCTGTTTCTTTTAAACTAGCCCCTGGAAAGTTTTCTGTTTATAACAGATTAGTCCCTGAACTAAAACCTTTATAACTTTTAAACAAAAGATGATTTTGAGTTGATTCTTTTTCTGTCATCTCTATTTTTCTGTCTAGTTTTTTTATCATATTTATTTGAAAAATGTTTGCAACTATTTTTGTGCACGCACGGTATTTACGTTAGAACTCGATAATTTTTATGTAATGTAGGTACCGAAGGAGGTGACGGTGCCGCCAACTTCGCCGAGCTAGACTCCGACTGCTCCGAACCAGGCAAGCATGTTTGAACCTTTGATATGATGAGTGTCTTTCATGTTTGCTTGAGTGGTTTTCTCATGGCATGTTTATATAAGCAATTGTTGAATGTTATATTTCATGCAAGGTAAGTTGCAAGTGAGCTACAAAACTTGATGTGATCATAAGATGGTGAAACAACCTAATCATGTGGTGGCATGATAGGTTGCAAGCTGGTATTGTTGGAGCATGCCAGTTCTAAAACAAACTGTTTAACTCCAGAGTTGACGTGGATCGAGTCCTGTTCCCGTTCGCCTTCTTTTCGTACTGCCACATGTTTTCTGCAAAGAATGCGGTTTAGTAAGTTGCAAACCTCTTTCCATGTACACACCAAATAGAGGGGCCGTGATGAGGGTTCCATGGCCCTGGATTAAAGCCCGTCATCCGGTCAGGGGGCATGGGTGTTTCCGGTTTGGACCGAGAGGGGGGCACCCCTTAGAGCGCGCGATATAAATTTGATCCCATGCTATTCGAGGTGTTGGCCTCCCCGTCTTAGAGTTTTTCTTGAACGTTGCCTAGGGTGATTCCTGGCATCGGGATGTTGAATGGGTGTGTACTGGTTAGATGTGTTTTCTTCTAAAAATACCGTAGACGGAACTAGTCCTTTGTGGCTACTAAAATCCGTTGGCTGTGGGTAAAGAGTACAAACTCTGCAGAGTCAAAACCATCCAAGTAACCATGTCCTCGGTCAAGGACGTTGGTTGTCAGATCAAGTGTCAGTCTTAGTGTCAGTCTCTGGAGAACAAACTTGTTAATTGACAGTGGTAAACCCGGCTGAATGTTATTCTTGTGGTTGGACTAACCTATCTATTATTATGTACCGAGTATTCCTTGGGATGGTGCTACTCCATGGACTACTCGAATTCGAATGATGAAATATAAGCCCTTTATGTGATGTCGCTCAGACGTCCGACTGTGGCATTCTTGTGATTTACTTTTGATATAAGCCCTTTATGTGATGTCGCTCAGACGTCCGACTGTGGCATTCTTGTTATTTACTTTTGATATAAGCCCTTTATGTGATGTCGCTCAGACGTCCGACTGTGGCATTCTGATTATTTACTTTCATTATAAGCCCTTTTCGAGATGTCGCATTCAGACGTCCGACTGTGGCACGTACTGTCATTTACTTTTCAGTATAAGCCCATTATGTGGTGTCGCCCTAGCGCCCGACTGCGGCATGTTAATTTCTTTCTACCTTTCGAGGCGTCGCTTTAGACACCTGATCGGTCTTCTGGTATTTTATTAGGATTTCGGGAGGACTACCGCCTGACTTCCTTTTTTTTATTTATCTTGCAGTGCAAACTTGTTACCTAAGTGTGTATTACCAATTTGCTCATGTGCATCATGTTTGCATTTGTTATATCTTATGTCCAAACTATCTTGCGAGTACATTCAAAGTACTCACCTGGCTTGTTGATTTGGCCAGATGTTGACGAAGGCGATCTTATGGATGAAGAGTACGATAGCGAGTCAGACGCCTAGAGGAGTCCCAGTCAGTCCCTTGTGATCCTGGAGTTGGTCACTTGTATTATATACGCTTCCGCTACCCTAAATAAAATCATCGAGCCTCACTCCGGCGCTTGATGAGTTGTAAGATTTTGGAGTCACGTCACCCTCTTCACTGTGACATATCCACCACCACTTTTATTGCGAGTCAGTAGTTATGCCACCACACCCTCTGTGTCATTCCGCCTTTATGTGTAATATTGGCGTGCTTGTAATAAATTGTTGAGCAGCCTCAGCTCAACCCTGTACAATATTTAGTACTACTGGATTTCTGTATCAAGGAATTGTCTACCAGTAAGAAAGCTTTTTTTTGTACTGGTCTGACGAAAGGGGCGATTTTTCAATAAATGTTTGTTGAAAAACCGGTCCTGACAACCTTGGTACCAGAGCCAGGCTGACTATAGGAAGCCACTAGGTGCGATCGCTAATCGGTTATTAGCGTTATTAGTGTTATTTAGCACTTTGCAAATTGTAGCAATTTTCTGTTAGTCATCATAAATTTATGATTTGACTATCTGGAATTTTTGTCTACTTTTGTAGATGGCTGGCCGCGAATGTGAGTCACAGGTGTTCGCCAATGTACCTGAGGGATTTATCAAGCTCCTCGCCTCCATCGCCAAGGTCGCGATCGGGCCATCAACTCGTCCGGAGTTCACACTCTACCAGCACAAGCTCAGCGACAGCGTGTCTATGCACCAGGCCGCGGAGCAATTCAAGGGAGGGCGTTCTGAATCACGCCGCTTCCGATTTGTTGGAAGGGCCATGCCTACGGAGAGGCATGCCATGCAGATGGCTGCCCGTGAGGCAATAGCTCGTCTCCGGGATGCTCTTCCTTCAATGAAGGCTCGTCGCTACCGCTACCTCCCATGCCACGTGCCATACACTTGTCACTATGCCTTTGCTTGCTCTAGGGGAGAGAGAAATGAGGCTATTGAGATGCTTGTTGAGTATCTCAAAGCTCTTGAGGCAGCTTTTGATAACCTCGTGGACGACTTTGTGGCTGCGCGTATGGACTTAGTTCAGGGCTGTGCCGCCAACAGGAGGGAGCTCCTCCATACAGCACCACCACTGTCATACATCTCGTCCTCAGCATCCTATGCACCTGCCATCTTAGCCACCACTCGCCGCCTACCTACCACTGAGGAGTTTGACCAAGTCATTGCTCCTACCCCAGTTAGTGTTGCACCACCTACCACACCCGCACCAGCTGCTCAACCCAGTGCTCCGCGCCTAGAGCCTATTATTGAGGAGGAGGTTGAGTTTCCAGCATCACTGGGACTTACCCTCGGTAGGACAAGGGAAGTTTTTGCCATCTCCGACTGAGTGCGCCGAGCAGCCGTGTGATGTACCAGTTTGTATGATATGTTTATATGTATATAAGCTTGGTGAGAAGTAGTTTGTATGCGCATCATGTAGGAACTCGGAGAAGTGCACTAGCCTAAATAACATGTCAGGAATGTGTACGCACATCCTGAGTGATGTACTGTATAATTACGGCTTGCTTGTAAGATATGTACTGAGCGGTCCTTCTCCTTGCGCAATCAAGTGTTTTCTTGAAAAATCTTGGAGTTTTTAAATCTCTGCATTTGCAAAATTATTTATTTTTGCTACTCAGATTTTCTTTTCTTTTCTCATGAGTTCTGCAATAATACCCCAGAGTGGAAATGCCTCGCCCCTGGACTCGTTCCATGCCAAGTCCGCCAGAAGAAAATTATGGTACCCAAACAAGTAACAATTTCACACAGGGGCAGTCAAGTCAACAAGGCAGTGAAGCAGTGTTTTCTCAAGTATGCCGCCTTTATGAGCAAAGCCAACAGCAGCATCAAGAAATGATGAACCATATTATCAATATGGGAAATCACCGCGAACCGTACCAGCAGCATTCCAAATTGTCTGAACTACAAAAGACACGTCCCCCAACTTTCTCTCACACGGATAAACCTCTTGAGGCCGATGATTGGCTTCGAGACATTGAGAGGAAATTAATTATTGCACAATGTTCAGACTGTGAGAAGGTACTTTATGCACCTCACTACCTCACTAGAGCAGCTGCATCATGGTGGGAAAATTTCCTACACATGCACCCTGTTGAAAACAACATCACCTGGGAGGAATTTAAGGAAAATTTTCGTGGGGCGCACATTCCCAGAAGTGTTATGAAGATCAAAAAAAGGGAGTTTGATGACCTCAAGCAGAGAAGCATGACAGTGACTGAGTACAATAGTCAGTTTACACAATTATCTCGTTATGCCAACGAAGAACATATGACTGAAAATAAAAAGATGGAAAAATTTCTGGACGGTCTGGCACCAGCACTTAAATGCCAGCTGGTCGTGCACACCTTCCCAGATTTCAAAACGCTTGTGGACAAGGCTATTACATTAGAAAATGAGCACCGCAGCTTGGAGGATATTCGCAAGCGCAAAAGGGACAAGACTACTCATTCTCGCAACAATAGGAACAAGAAAGATTTCCAGAAAAATGGGGCGAACAAATCCGCAACCAATGTTCTATGCCCAAACAAAAAATTTCATGCAAGGAACAAGGATTTTACGTATCACCCAGGCGTTACTTGCTTCGCTTGTGGTGAGGAAGGACATTATGCCAAGCAGTGCCCAAAGCCAAGAAACTCGGCCCTCAAGCCGAACAACACTAGAAATAATTCAGCCCCTAAGCGCAATAACTTCAACCCCAATAACAATCACAGGAAAGGTCACGTGAACCATGTGACCAAGGAGGAAGCACAGAATGCTCCGGACATCGTACTCGGTACGTTCCCTGTCAACACAATACCTGCCACGGTTTTGTTTGATTCTGGAGCTTCTCACTCGTTCGTTTCCAAGAAATTTGCTTTGCAACATAATTTTCTGATTCTTCCCTTGGAAAATTCCATGACCATCAAGTCCCCCGGGATTAAGCAAATCACTCAGAGTTACTGCCATGGTGTGGTTATTGAGATTGAGGGATTAAAGTTTCAGGCAAACCTCATTGTATTGGAAAATAAGGGACTGGATGTTATCCTAGGAATGGACTGGTTAACCACCAACAAGGGATTTATCGACTGTTTCAATCGGACTGTGATTCTCACCCATCATCACGGGAAGACAATAAAAATTGCAGCTCAAGAAAGACCAATATCACTGCGACCAAGATTGAACAAGGTGGATATTTCAGAGTTAAGTAAAGTTCCAGTGGTGTGTGAGTTTCCTGATGTGTTTCCCGAAGAACTACCAGGCATGCCACCAGACCGGGAAATAGAGTTCATCATTGAACTAGCACCTGGAACCACTCCCATTTACAAGAAACCATACAGAATGGCACCCTCCGAGTTGGTAGAATTAAAAAAACAAATAAAGGAATTGCTGGACAAAGGTTATATCAGGGCCAGCTCCTCACCTTGGGGTTCACCCGTATTGTTTGCCAAGAAAAGAGATGGGACACTGAGATTATGTATAGACTATCGAGAACTCAACATGGTCACCATCAAAAACAAATATCCGATGCCTCGGATAAATGATTTATTTGACCAGCTCGCACAAGCCAAGGTTTTCTCAAAAATTGATTTAAGGTCAGGATATTATCAATTAAAAGTACGAATAGAAGATATCCCTAAGACAGCATTCACCTCCAGATATGGGTTATATGAATTTACAGTAATGCCGTTCGGACTGACTAACGCCCCCACATATTTCGTCCACCTCATGAACAAAGTGTTTATGAAATTTATGGACAAATTCGTTGTGGTGTTCATTGATGATATCTTAGTATATTCCAAGACACCAGAAGAACATGCTGAACATCTCAAAATTGTACTGGGAGAATTAAGGAAACATCAATTGTACGCCAAATTCAGCAAATGTGAATTTTGGTTAAAACAAGTTGGTTTTCTAGGCCACGTATTAACCCAAGAAGGTGTTGCCGTGGACCCAGAAAAAGTCAAAGCCGTACTTGACTGGAAACCACCAGCCAACGTAACAGATGTACGAAGTTTTCTGGGAATGGCTGGATATTATAGAAGATTTATTGAAGGATTCTCCACCATAGCAAAACCTATGACGCAGCTACTCAAGAAGGATAAGAAATTTGTGTGGACCGAAGCTTGCGAGGGAAGTTTCCAAGATCTCAAAAGAAGATTAACAACATCACCAGTATTAGTCGTGCCAGACATACACAAATTTTTTGAAGTATATTGCGACGCGTCCAGGAAAGGCCTCGGATGCGTATTAATGCAAGAAGGCAAGGTAGTCGCATATGCTTCCAGGCAACTACGAAGGCATGAAGAAAATTATCCTACTCATGACTTGGAATTAGCAGCAGTTATTCATGCACTCAAAGAATGGAGACACTTTTTGCTTGGGAATCGCTGTGAAATATATACGGACCATAAAAGCCTCAAATATATTTTCACACAGCCAGAACTCAATTTACGACAACGCCGCTGGTTGGAATTAGTGAAAGATTATGATGTTGGCATTCACTACCATCCAGGAAAGGCGAATGTAGTGGCAGATGCTCTCAGCCGAAACCCAAGCTCGGGCAACAATAGTTTACAAAACTTGAGACCTGAGTTTCAGCGGGAGTTTGCCAAAATCAACATGGTGTTGGTCACTGAAGGCACTGCGTCAACTTTGGAAATACAGCCCACCCTAATGGAACAAATTAAGAAAGCTCAGCATGGACACCCCAGCATCGAAGGCATAAAAAGAAAAATGAGTCTGGGCAAGGCCTTAGAATTCGTCGTAGACGACAAGGAAATATTATGGTACGGAGACAGGCTATGCGTACCAAATATAGAGGACCTCAAACAGCAAATTTTGACTGAAGCCCACACCGCTCCATATTCAATCCACCCCGGAGGAACCAAAATGTACAAGGACATTCAGGAAAGATTTTGGTGGCACGGTATGAAAAGGGATATAGCCACATTCATTGCATGTTGTGATTCATGTCAGCGCATTAAAGCCGAGCACCAAAAACCAGCAGGACTATTACAGCCAAACAAGATACCTGAATGGAAATGGGACGAAATTGGAATGGATTTTATTGTCGGGCTACCTCGGTCACGACACAGAAATGATGCCATATGGGTCATCACAGATAGATTAACCAAGGTGGCACATTTTATTCCAGTAAAGACAACCCACACCACTCAGAAGCTTGCCAGGCTTTATCTCTACCGTATTGTTTGTCTGCATGGAATTCCAAAGACTATAATATCCGACAGGGGCACGCAATTCATCTCCAGATTTTGGGATCATTTACAACAAGCTCTGGGAACTCAACTAGTATTCAGTACAGCATACCACCCCCAGACTGGAGGACAGACTGAACGTGTGAACCAAATTCTAGAGGACATGCTGAGAGCATGTGTTCTCACCTATGGAACCAGTTGGGAAGAAAGCTTGCCATATGCCGAGTTCACGTACAACAACAGTTACCAAGCCAGTCTACAAATGGCACCTTTTGAAGCCTTGTATGGGCGAAGATGCCGTACCCCATTAAATTGGTCAGAGACAGGAGACAATCGTATCTTCGGCCCAGACATGCTCAAGGAAGGTGAGGAAAAAGTTAAACTAATCAGGGATTGACTCAAGACAGCCCAGAGCCGACAAAAGAGTTATTACGATCAAAAACATCGTGAAGTCAGTTTTGAACCCGGTGAATATGTGTATCTAAGAGTATCCCCTATGAGGGGCCTGCAACGATTCAAAGTTAAAGGGAGCTGGCATCACGATTTATTGGACCCTTCTGTGTAATTGCACGAAGAGGCACAGTGGCCTACCAACTGGACCTACCTGAAGAACTGTCAGACATCCATGACGTGTTCCACATCTCACAGTTGAGGAAATGTGTAAGCAATCCAGAAAAGCATGTATCTCATGAGAACATTGACGTGCAACCAGACCTCACCTACCGGGAACGTCCAATAAAAATATTGGAGGAGTCTGAAAGAAGGACCCGTCAGAAGACAATTAAGTTTTTCAAGGTTCAGTGGAGCAATCACACCGAGGATGAAGCAACATGGGAAAGAGAGGATTTTCTTCGGGCAGAGTACCCACACCTATTTGAGGATCAGCTGAAATCTCGGGGACGAGATTTTTCCTAAGGGGGTAGGTGTTGTAACACCCCAAAATTTTGGTTTGATTTTTTTTAGAATTCTTTATTTGATTTAAAGGAGGTTATTTGAATTTTTCTAAAAGAGGGACTCTTCTTCTCAATAATACTTTTTATGACAAATCTTTTATGAGTCCTTCTCGATCTTGATTCTGGTCTTGAGGGTTTTTCAACATGTGTTGGTTCAACACAAATGCTCTTGGGTTGTTTTACTTTTTCTTTTATTAAAAAAGAATTCCTATAATTTTTGGATTTATCTTTCTCTATTCAAAAATACTCTCTTGCCATGACCTATGTTGTAAATTTTCCTCCTAAACCCTCCTCCCTACTTTGGGTCAAGCCAAGCATCCAATTCCAGCAAGTTTCAACCTCTTTTAGATTTTATTTCTATTTATTTCATCATCAAATCTTTTTCTGCCATTTATTTTGGACTCTTGGGATTCACAAAGGAAGTACCAGATTCCTTGAGCTTTTAATCCCAAGTGAATTACCCTAGCTACTCCTTGGTACCCTCAACCTAGATCCATCAAGAGCTGCTGGTCCACAGTTCAAATTTTTCAAAATTTGCTTATTGAAAATTTGGACCAGATTTGCTATTTTTGGTGAAATTCATTCTTTTTTCCGTTCTAAAAATTCTGAGAAAATTTAGGGAGCCTCTGGATGCATCAAGAGGCCACCCCTCCAAGTTTCAGCTCAAGAAAAAATTTCCACGTGCGTCAAACATTTCGTCGAGCAGCTGGCGTGCACTGTTTCAGTCAAATTCAGAGATTCAGTGTTAAAGTTCAGAGTTTCAGTGTCGTTTTCGTCAGTCGTCAGTGACAATATCGCCAGTGCTCTCGTTGGCTCGTTGCTCACTGCTCCTCCCTCTTATCCATCACGCCGCATGGTCGTCTGGACGGTTGCGAGCGTCGGTGGTGAGCTGGCAGGGGTGCATCGTCCCTCGTGAGCGACGGCAGCGACGCGCTCTGCGGTCGCCAGAGAACTCAGCAAGGAGCGGCGCCGTCCAGCACCGCCCACACCACCCTGAGCCTCCGCGTGGCCGTCCTCTTAGCTGGGCGCGCTGCAGAACCATCGCCGTGGCCTGAGAAGCGCAGAGCGCGCTCTCTGCCGCCGACGTGCCCGTGAGGCCGTTCCGTCGAGAACCTGGAGTATCGCCCAAGTTGGACCAAGCTTAAGCGAGGAATAGAACCAGTGGACCAATCCGAAGCTGCCCAGTCGCCTTAACCTCCCGTCCAACCTCTACCTCGCCGTAATTGCTCGCCGGAGTAATCCCGCTTTCGGCAACTGCCTCGGGCCGACTATAAATAGAGGCCCCGAGCCACCCATCGACCCAGCACCTCTCCACCTCTCCTCAGAACCACGCTCCACTCATTAGAGGACCTCGGGAGGGTCTTCTTCCTCGCCTCCGGCCGCCCCGATCCGCTTCGGGCTCCAGCTAAATCCTCTCTGGTGAGTGAGCCCCAGCAGCCCAGATTCGGTCAGCAACCTCCTAGTCCACCACCTCTTCTAACCCAAGCCTCAATTTGGCGTCTGCAGCTCTCCTCGACAAAATCCCTCATCGCCCGACGCCGCCGTCCGCCGGAGAGGAAGTGGTCGTCGACGTGGTGCTCCCCGACGCCTCCTTCCACCACCCACCGACGCGGAATTGTCCCGTGAGTACAACCATCCCCTTGCCCTCATCTAGTTCGCCGTCGATCATCGCCGGCGTTCCCGTTTGCTTCTGGCGCCGGTGAGCTCTTTTTAAACCTGACGGGTGGGACCCCCTTGTCAGCCTCTTCTCTTCTTCTCCGAACCGTTTTCTGAAAACGCCTTCAGGCAGAATGCGTTTTCTCTTCAGTGTGACGTATTTCATCCGAAGCGTTTTCTATTTCTTTTAAACAAGCCCCTGGAAAGTTTTCTGTTTATAATAGATTAGTCCCTGAACTAAAACCTTTATAACTTTTAAACAAAAGACGATTTTGAGTTGATTCTTTTTCTGTCATCTCTATTTTTACGTCTAGTTTTTTATCATATTTATTTGAAAAATGTTTGGAACTATTTTTGTGCACGCACGGTATTTGCGTTAGAACTCGATAATTTTTATGTAACGTAGATACCGAAGGAGGTGACGGTGCCGCCAACTTCGCCGAGCTAGACTCCGACTGCTCCGAACCAGGCAAGCATGTTTGAACCTTTGATATGATGAGTGTCTTTCATGTTTGCTTGAGTGGTTTTCTCATGGCATGTTTATATAAGCAATTGTTGAATGTTATATTTCATGCAAGGTAAGTTGCAAGTGAGCTACAAAACTTGATGTGATCATAAGATGGTGAAACAACCTAATCATGTGGTGGCATGATAGGTTGCAAGCTGGTATTGTTGGAGCATGCCAGTTCTAAAACAAACTGTTTAACTCCAGAGTTGACGTGGATCGAGTCCTGTTCCCGTTCGCCTTCTTTTCGTACTGCCACATGTTTTCTGCAAAGAATGCGGTTTAGTAAGTTGCAAACCTCTTTCCATGTACACACCAAATAGAGGGGCCGTGATGAGGGTTCCATGGCCCTGGATTAAAGCCCGTCATCCGGTCAGGGGGCATGGGTGTTTCCGGTTTGGACCAAGAGGGGGGCACCCCTTAGAGCGCGCGATATAAATTTGATCCCATGCTATTCGAGGTGTTGGCCTCCCCGTCTTAGAGTTTTTCTTGAACGTTGCCTAGGGTGATTCCTGGCATCGGGATGTTGAATGGGTGTGTACTGGTTAGATGCGTTTTCTTCTAAAAATAACGTAGACGAAACTAGTCCTTTGTGGCTACTGAAATCCGTTGGCTGTGGGTAAAGAGTACAAACTCTGCAGAGTCAAAACCATCCAAGTAACCATGTCCTCGGTCAAGGACGTTGGTTGTCAGATCAAGTGTCAGTCTTAGTGTTAGTCTCTGGAGAACAAACTTGTTAACTGACAGTGGTAAACCCGGCTGAATGTTATTCCTGTGGTTGGACTAACCTGTCTATTATTATGTACCGAGTATTCCTTGGGATGGTGCTACTCCATGGACTACTCGAATTTGAATGATGAAATATAAGCCCTTTATGTGATGTCGCTCAGACGTCCGACTGTGGCATTCTTGTGATTTACTTTTGATATAAGCCCTTTATGTGATGTCGCTCAGATGTCCGACTGTGGCATTCTTGTTATTTACTTTTGATATAAGCCCTTTATGTGATGTCGCTCAGACGTCCGACTGTGGCATTCTGATTATTTACTTTCATTATAAGCCCTTTTCGAGATGCCGCATTCAGACGTCCGACTGTGGCACGTACTGTCATTTACTTTTCAGTATAAGCCCTTTATGTGGTGTCGCCCTGACGCCCGACTGCGGCATGTTAATTTCTTTCTACCTTTCGAGGCGTCGCTTCAGACACCCGATCGGTCTTCTGCTATTTTTTTGGGATTTCAGGAGGACTACCGCCTGACTTCCTTTTTTCTATTTATCTTGCAGTGCAAACTTGTTACCTAAGTGTGTATTACCAATTTGCTCATGTGCATCATGTTTGCATTTGTTATATCTTATGTCCAAACTGTCTTGCGAGTACATTCAAAGTACTCACCTGGCTTGTTGACTTGGCCAGATGTTGACGAAGGCGATCTTATGGATGAAGAGTACGATAGTGAGTCAGACGCCTAGAGGAGTCCCAGTCAGTCCCTTGCGATCCTGGAGTTGGTCACTTGTATTATATACGCTTCCGCTACCCTAAATAAAATCATCGAGCCTCACTCCGGCGCTTGATGAGTTGTAAGATTTTGGAGTCACGTCACCCTCTTCACTGTGACATATCCACCACCACTTTTATTGCGAGTTAGTAGTTATGCCACCACACCCTCTATGTCATTCCGCCTTTATGTGTAATATTGGCATGCCTGTAATAAATTGTTGAGCAGCCTCAGCTCAACCCTGTATAATATTTAGTACTACTGGATTTCTGTATCAAGGAATTGTCTACCAGTAAGAAAGCTTTTTTTTGTACTGGTCTGACGAAAGGGGCGATTTTTCAATAAATGTTTGTTGAAAAACCGGTCCTGACAGAACTTCGGTAACACATCCTTGTCTCCACCGGCTCCACTTTTGGTTATCTCTTACCTTTACTTGTGCAAGCTTATATTGTGTTGTATCCCTTGCTTGCTTGTGTGCTTGTTGTTGTTCATCATATAGGTTGTTCACCTAGTTGCATATCTAGACAACCTACTTTGATGCAAAGTTTAATTTGGTAAAGAAAAGCAAAAAATTGTTAGTTGCCTATTCACCCCCCTCTAGTCAACTATATCGATCCTTTCAACCCCGTTTCAACTGCAGGCGCTCCAACACAAGTCCGTTTCCTCCATTTTGCAGTACGCCACACCCCTCCCGATCAACAGCACCCCGTTTTGACGGTAGGAGCTCGAACACAAGTCCGTTTCCTCTGTTTTGCGGTACGCCAGACCCTGTTTCGGCTGTTCCGTCCAAGCCGGTTGGCTCCCGATGAACACGACGCATTCCGACCCAGTCTGTTGCCTCCCGATGAACACGACGCTATTTCTCCGTTCCGACCCAGTCGGTTGGCTGCAGATGAACAGGACGACGTCGCTGTACGCATTCGAGACCCCACCCGTATGTACGTATGTAGCCGTATTTACTTTCTTGCAGCGTGGCTATACGTACGTGTACACAATATAGACGGGACTGCCTGAACAGCTACCGCTCCTTACTGGGCCATGGTTCATCGTGGCAGAAAGACCGATGGACCAGTATGTACGTACACATTTGCGACCAGAATGACAACGAGACGTACGCTTCGACCGGGTGGGTCCCGGCTGTCAGGGAGGATAAGGAGGCACTTCCTTGCGTATGAAGATATTGATGGTGGGTCCGAGCTGACAGGGGGAGGATTCTTTTTTTTGCGCGTAATAAGGAGGCACTTCCTTGCGTGTGAAGATGTAGCTGGTGGGTCCATCAGTCAGCCTCACCGCGTATAGTCCTCTTCCGATGGCTGTCGTTCGTTGACCACGTTGACCACGCTACGCGGACAGCACCAGGCGGTGGACGACGGTGAGGCAGGGAATGACGCGGAGCCTGGGAACACGCGGAGGGTGGTACGAGGGTTGACTGGTTCGGCTGTGGTGTGAGGCTGCCGTCGCCGCAGAATAATAGGGGGTGTGGATGAGTAGAGGGATGGCCTGGCCAGCGGTGGGAGTAGTAGGGGGTAGTGAGGCCTGCGCGGTAGCACAGCCGGCCACGGGAGGCAAAAGCACGCGGTGGTTTGGACGGCTGGAGCAAGAAAATCCGAGGTTGAAGAAGCAGGACGACCATTGGATGTTAACAATCCAACGGTCACTGGTGATAGAATCGTTTGTTGACTAAGTTGACAAAGCCCTACGTACACGTCAACTTAGTAGGCCACAAGTCAGCCTCCATATCTAGTGGGCCCCAGCTGTCATGGGGAGCACTCGTTATTTTTTGCTTAATAAGGAGGCACTTCCTTTCGTGCCAAGATATAGCTGGTGGGTCCCAGCTGTCATTGGGAGGATTCATTCATTTTGGCGTAATAAGGAGGTACTTACTTGCGTGTGGCCATGGACCATGTGGGTCCCAACTGTCAACCTCTCCATGTACATCCCTCTTCCGATGTTGTCGTTTGTTGACAACATTGACCACGCCGTGCCGAGAACACCAACGTGATGGACGACGACGAGACCCAGGAAGGGACTGACCCGGAGGCGGCGAAGCCACAACAGTGGAGGGATGTGGGTGAGTAGAGGGATGGGTTGGCCAGCGGTGGGAGTAGTAGGGGGCGGTGAGGCCTGCGCGGCAGCACAACCGGCCACGGGAGGCGGGAGCAGGCGGTCCCGCCGGCGCTGGATTTGTCGGCTGGACCAAGAAGATCAGAGATTGAAGAAGCACGACGACCATTGGATTGACATCCAACGGTCACGTCTGCTAGAATCATTTGTTGCCATATATAATAAGTAAAAAAATCTTGCATATGCGTCAACTTAATAGGCCCACAAGTCAGACCATTCCCTATTTCTTTAATAATTTACAGCTCATTGCAACTTCTTATGCAATTTATTGCAGTCAGTTTTTTTGTTGGCCAGGGCCAGGGTTAAAAATTTAAACGAAATTTCGCATATTTCGATGGGGTCCAAACTATTTTTAATACCGAAATGTCAAGCCAGATTTAAAGTACTTTGAAGATATATTTAAATTAGGTTAAAGCCCAGTGAAATTGGAATCTGAAAATGTGAAAAAATTAAAAAATTTGAAAGTAACTGCCAATTTGTCATCTCTTTTTTATATTTACAGCCCATTTCATATTACTTTCAAGATTTGCAGCTTTCTTGAAAGAGTTGCAGCCCAGCAGGACGTAGAAAAATAAGTAGGCCTGGATTGGGTATTCTTCGGAAAAAATAAACTGGGCTCATTTTCACAAAGAAAAAATAGCTGGCTGGTCATGTGGTGAATGTAAAATAGAAGTCTGGGCTAGACAGGCCACAGCCCAGTAGAAACCCTGCTCCGTCTCAACAATAACAAAAAAAATACTGCTCGAGCAGCTACGTCCCAGGTGTCAGCCGATCTTGTGCTGTTCTCTTGTCTATTGACTATACGCTGACAATGTCGTGGGTCCCAGATGTCAGCAAACCACTAGGAGGAAGCATTTTCTTTTTCTATACGCTGACAATGGAGTATATAAAAAAATGGGGAACTTGCTTGCGTACGGCCATGGACATGGTGGGCCCCTATTGTCGTCCTCTACACATACAGTCCTCTCCCGATTCCTCTTGTTTGTTGACCATGTTGACAACGCGAGAGGGCAGCGCCGCGGCGAGCGCACCAAAGTGCGCGGAGGACGATGGCGAGGCCTCGAACAGTAGCATTAATGATTTAGGAGACGATGGGGCGGCGATGCATGCGCTGAGCTGCAGCCAGCCATGGGAGGCGGAACCAGGCGGCCCTGCCGACGCTGGTTTGGTTTTGGCGGCTGGAGGAAGTTAGGACTGAAGAAACACGACAGACTACAAAAGCAGCAGGAGTACTTAACAACCTTAACTGAAACCAGCAGGGGCACTTAACAACCATAGCTGAAAGTAGTATGAGTACTTATACAGGTTCAACCGTACAAAGCACGCCTCGAACAGTGCTACTTTGCCTACAGTTAACCAAGGGTGAGGCCACCAAGCCCCAGGACAAGGCCCAGGCGCCACCCCGCGCATCCACAACCTTCTGAAAGGGGCTTCATCTTGCAATGTGGTCAATAAACAGGATATTCGCTTTAGAGCCATGGAAAAGCATGAGCATAACCTTCTGTCCTATTCTCCAAGTTGGATGGGCCTTCATTATTTGAGACCACCCATGAATAAGTATCTTTTCACCTCCAAGGGAAATGGAGTAGGTCGACATAAACATCATGTTGTGACCAAGCGCAAGTCTGACCCGACCATGGTCAGGCATCTGTATAGGAACAATAGAACTGGGCAGTTTCTATTTCAAGAAGATCACAGCTATAAAACTGTGTATAAGCAAGAGTTTATGAATAACATATATAACAGAAAACAGCTCGTACCATAAGTTTCTCGACACAGTTGGACCTGTTCAACGTGTGCAGCAGTGGCACACATATCCCACGTGGCCTTCCACCATTGAAACGCCCCACAAGGACCTCAAGACAATCAATAAAGTGTAGGAACTGGTGGATGTCATCCCATTCAACTTCAGTGCCATCAGTAACAGTCGAGTTCTTATAGAATAACAAACGAGTAGCATGCTTAACTTTGAAATAACCTACATGTGCCACCAATTATAAGAAATATTAGTTAGAAGTAGCATCTTCGTGAGAGAATGGAATCACAAATCGTTGCTACTTCTAAAGTTAAATTGTGATTAGTTAGACAGAATAGGTGGATTAAGAAGTAATCGAGGCAACATGCAAGAACCAGATACAAAACTAACATGGATGAACTACTGGAACGATGTCGGGGTGGAAGATCACAGTGAAGATGAGACCAGGTTCTGCTATTTCCATCAACATTCGTGCGCCAACTTTCAGTCAATAACACTTGAGAAAGTTGATCCAAGTTCGGCCATAAAAGAAAGCAGCGATCTTCTTGGTTCATGAACCCAACTCGGAACTTATATCCATGGCTTGTCTTCAATGTGACCATTAAACTGGTGTATTCAGTTATGGCAAGGCCGACCATCTTGAGTACATGTGTTCTAGCAGAGCAAGGAATGCACTGCAGGAAAAATAATATGAGAACACAATGTATTCGCTATCCAAATCTAGAAATAATTTCCTCCTTCACGTCAGTGTTGACCATGGTACTAGTACCTTTTATCCAAATATAGCAATCCAAATTTCCAAATTAGTCGACAACATGTTCAAAAAACCCCACCCTCCTGGATAGAAAAGAGGATTCTAGGAACATACTGTGCGCGTTTTAAAATCCTGTGTTAGGATGAGAAGGAACAAGTGTGGCATCTCGCCGAGGGTGCAGAAACCTGTAGGGTCCTTGCACTTTGGACACTGCAAATGAAACACACTAGATTCAGTAGGAAGAAAAATGCATCAACGGCGGCGGCTGCCATCCTAGGATTACCCGCGACCAAGGGACTAGGATTTATCGGGGATGGATGAAGAATTCGTACCTGGTTCTCCATGAGAAAACCCTACGCAATCGCCGAGAGGGGGTTTTCTCTGAACAAGCAGACGAGGGAGAAGGGGATTCAGGCCCAGTGAAATATTGCCGCTTCATCCGTCCAGCTTACTGCTAAAGCTGGAAAGGTGGGGGTTTTCGTGATTTGACGGCTCATTGGGCATTACTGCGGCACTACGACCGGGGTGAGCCTACTGTGCAGTTGTGCACTCTAATTTGGTGCATGGCACATGGACCCTGTTGCCGGATGCCCCACATATCAGTGAAAGGAAATAGAAAGGCAGGAGTACCTAGTTACACATAAATATATTTTTGACAGAGAAATACTCCCTCTGTAAAGAAATATAAAAATCTTTTATATCACAACTTTATACATAAGAAAAATCAAGGGGAATATATATAACATAATATGGGGGTTCAGCTGAGAATATAATACTCAGACAGGCTCACGGTTCTGGACTTTGGGCCACAGGCCGGTGGGCCTGCATGTTTGGGGCCCCATGTGTTCTAACTCAGCGCATTTCAAATAGAAAGTGATCGGTATGGCACTGGTTTTAGATGCTGTCGCAAGGCAAATACAAAAAATTAAATAAAGCATGGCAACTGTTAGAATGAAATCGAACGATAGTTCCTAACCAGCTATCAGAGTTGCAATTCTTTCACGATATCCTACATGATAAATAATATTGTCGTACAACTTATACACACAGGACACTTGTTTCACCATGCCATATTATTACATCAAAAGCTCTCGGAGATAGATCAGTTCGGCAGTTGCGTGCTGCTACTGAAGAATTTCAAAGTTGATTTGGACCAGCAAACCTTGCCGAGAAAGTTCGATTTTGACATCATCCCCTACCGCAAGATTTGATAGAGTTTTGAACCTTGTCCATCCTTTAGCATCAATCATCATGCGACCATCCTTTGTACTTATGGTATATTGAGCAGGTTCATTCACACCAAGGCTGCGCATGGTAAGAGAAACTTGGCCACGGTAGCCTGGATTATTGAACGACTCCCTCGTTGCTCTAGGAATTCTTTGTTTGCAAACAAGAAGACATACACAAACAGTTAGATCAACACAGTGAATCATGTGAAACAACATGGAAAGAAAAAAGAATGAAGCAGTTGGGCGGCCAATGCTTACCAAGAAGGTGGAGATGTCGGTTTTTGTAAGGACTTTGGTATAGGCAGTGCGAACTGTAGCCCAGTCTGTTGCCGGTGCAACTGCTGGTTCCGTTGCCGCTGCATGGGCCGGAGCAGATGCAAGTGCAACTTCAAGTGTTGGTGCAGGTGCTGGAGCCGTTGCTGGTGCCCGTGCCGGTGCAACTGGTAGTGCCGTTGCTGCTGCTGGAGATGGTGCTCCTTGTGGAGCTGGTGCTAGTGTCAGAGCAGGTGCCCGTGTCGGTGCCTGATCCTCCGGTAGATCAGCCTGATCCGCTGACGCGGTCGGTGCCCAATCCTCTGGTGGATCAGACTGAGCTACTGCCGCTGTCAGTGCTAGAGCCAGTGCCATCTGAGAAGGTGCCGGTGCTCGATCCGATGCTAAAGGTGGTACCGATGTGCGAGACAGTAGCGATTGTCTCAGGTCTGCTATGATTTCATACTTCATCTTTCTAACTTGACTAGGCTCCGTGACCTTGATCCAGTCTTTTTCTTCATTTCTTTTAAACGTAAGAAGGACTAATTGTGGCGTGTTTGTTAAACCAAACTGCAGTTCATCATAGGGCTTCAGATTGTACTCAGAAAACAGACTGATCCAATTGTGTCCAGTAATATAAGTGATGGACAGTGCCTTCGTTACTGACACGACATAAGAAGTGAAACCTGCAAAAATAACCATCATAGAGCAAACCAAACGGTTTATTCTGTAACGAATGTCACATGGCAAAACCTGCATCGTAAAATTGCAGCAAAAGTAAGAAAACATGACATTAAATCAATAAGATTTAGACAGTAAATCAATAAGATTTACTTGATGTGACACGAGTGAATCCTTACCAGGAAATCACTATGTTCAAGTTCTAAATAGAAGGTTGATCGTCCAATTACGGGTGGCATGCAGGGCCCCCGCTAACTCCCACAAGTAGGACAGTCCAAAGGTCGTGACAAATCATATGGACCGAACATCCATGGGACTGGAAATCCTGGTGGGTGCGATAAACCCTGCAATGCATACAGATATTGGAGTGTAACCATAATTGATAAACCATCCTCACAAAAAAGATGATCTGGATACTTCAAAATATATAGACTGAATTGAGTGGACAGACATTAACATATACTGTTCTCATGACTCACCACACAACAAAAGCGGTAGTACTAAACAATACAGGGTTCACACAGACAAATCAAGTATTGAACAATAATACTTACTACAGACAAGCAAAGTTGCACTAATTAAACTCTGCAGACTATTTCTTGCCACCGACCTACGGGATGTACCCCACATAACTGACTACACCATGGACTTTGTGAGAGATGTCTACCAGCACCATCGCCATCTTGTCAACCTTGGAGAACCTAACAAAGTGGTCTTTCCACTCATAAACATGACGATGAAGACAGTCCGCATCAGATTTGTCGGGAAGCTTTACAAGAACCACACCCTTCGTAATCGAAGGCACAACTAGGAAATTGTTGTGGTGAAGTACACCCTCGAGAACACGCCTGACAACAATGCTGCAGGAAAACACTAGTTCACGACACATGGCGACAAGGACACAACAGCTGGATAGTTTAGTAGAACTCATCCTCAGGTCTTCCAGTTCACACGTCATGACTTTGAGAACTTCATCTCTACCACGGACCTGGTTCTAATTCAAACAGAAACCAAATATTTTATTACTACCTCTGTTCAGAAATATAAGATGATTTTCGATATTTTACTCCATATAAGACTACATATACACACATAAATGAGTGAATAAAGACACTAGAACATGTCTTCAAAGGCATGAGAGCAGAGGGATTACTTGCAATATCCATAACACAAGTTACTGAGGCTAATATACTCTCTTCAAAGGCATGAGAGCTAAAATCTTGCATTTCCTACAGCTAGCATTGATGTTCATAAAGTAGTTGAAAGTAATCTATAAGAAATCAGTGTCAACCTCTCGCATGTTTTGGTCAAAAGAGCAATTTAGAACCGTCACTTGGCACACAAAAATCACATGCAAGATCACCCAGAAAGTTGTACTACTAGTACTAGTACTGCGTGTTAGATGAAAAAACACGATCAAGATCGCCAAAAAGATCGTCAAGAAGAGATATTACCTGGACTTGCTTAATGAGGGATCCCGGAGAGGGGGGCTTGGACAGGGCGATGGCCTTGAGCTTGTCTGTGGTAGTCTCGGCGGGGTGCTTGCGCTTCTTCGTATCCTGAGCCTCGATGATTTTGGCCAGAGCCATAGACATCACTTCGGCCGGTGCTCCAGGGTCCATCAAGAAACTGTCAAATAGAAATAAAAGAAAAGAAACCATAATCACAAACCCAAAAGAAGAATAGAGAGGGAGTTATAGGATCAGTCTCGGGGTTGCAAGACCGGGCCTTGGCCAGAATCAACACCATTGATGCGCTCACCTTTCCTTCTTTGGGAGAGAAGAATAATGGCAGAAGCGCGTCGGGGTTTTCTTGAAGAAATGAGGAACAAGATGAGGGAGAAGCGAGCTGGGGTTTTCTTCAAGAGAGTAAGCTGAGGGAGAAGAGTGAAATGATGGTTGCTTCGTCCGTCCAACTTACTGCTGGAAAGGTTGGGGTTTTGTGATTTGACGGCTCATTGGGCATTACTGCGGCGCTTCAACCGGGGTAGTCTACCGTGCAGTTGTGCACTCTAGTATAGAGTAATTTCATGCATGGCAAGTGGATCCCAATGATGGCTGTCCCACACGTTGGCGAAAGTGAGTAGCAAGGTTCCCGACGACTGTCGAGGAGGATCCGCACGGTAGAGCGTGTCAACTGTTTCTGAAGAAAAAAAAAGATTACAGCAAGCGTTTCCACTCTAACGACGGAGGAGTGCGAAACACGGCAGCCACTTGAACTTACACAGTACTCCTACTACTAGGCATGTGTAGTGGTTCATATGTCAGTACTACATAATCTTGTTGCTAGTGTAGTAAGATATGACGATAACAAATGATGTTGTGCGCATGTCAACTATATGAACAGTAATGTAACATACCCCTTTTTTGACTGTCCGGTCGAGAATGAACGGTGAGATCAATGTTAATAGAACTAGGTCTACAGCGCACGGAGAGTACGGTGCTACAATAATCCACGGAACATGAACCATATGAAGCACGAATCAGTGTTAGGCAAGGTGTATGAAGGGTGCATGGGATGGGAGCAAAAGTTCCCTTCTCGACCCACTTTTGGGTGTTTGGCAGAGTGCATGAAGGGTGCATGAGTCCACACTAGTAGGTTAACACAAATACACTAGGAGCATGCATGAAGAGGGGTGCTGAGATGAGCATGCACGAAGAGGGAACAACTATATTGAGATGAGAATGCAACCAAACACACCCACACGCTTTGTGCTACAGTGACTGATCTGCACTGTCTGAGTTTGATCCAACGGTCATGTTGCGCCGAGACATGGACATGCCCATGCAGATGACGCCTAAACACCACCGAAGTCCCTCTGCTTCTCGAGGCACATGACGTTGGTGATGCAGGGTGCCACCGCCCGCAGAGCCCGCTCCCAGTCGACGGGAGCCAGATCGTCAAAGACGGAGTCCAATGGCACGAATGGATTCCGGTGACGAAGCCCTGAGAGGATTCGCGCGGCAACGGCGACGGCAGCCCGCAACCCCTCCTTTGTAACACCCTGGTTTTCGCTCCCTGTTTTTTTTCCTTTTGCGGGATTTGACTCCCATCTTTTTTCTCGATATTGTCGGATTTTCTCTCGCTCTTGGGTATATGAAGATGGTCATTTAACCTTGCCTCCCCTATCCAACCAGAGATTCCCTCCAGTCCAACCTTGCCACCTAAGATTTATTCTCAGGGTTTTATCGTCGAGACCCTACCTTCCGAGTTGCCGGAAGGGAAACCCTGATTTCTTCCGTTACAAAGGAACCCCAATTTCCTTTGATCTATTGTCTCCCAAACTTTTCCCTGTGATCATCCTATCGTTGTAAACCCTGGATATGCAAAAATATTGCCAAGTCATTTGCAATATTTTTCGTTTATAATTAATTCCTTTTTCTGCCAGTTAAAGGAATTAAATCCAGGAAAATATCTATCCATCTCCAAAGTTCTTGAAAACTTGTGGAGATATTCTTTGTGATCATATTGAGCTCCCATAAAAACATTGGCCATAATTAAATAAGGGAAATTGCATTTTCCTATGTAATGCCAATATTGCATTTTGGGCAGTTTCTAAAGGAACTACCATTTTGGTAGCCAGGAAAAATCCCAAATAAATTTTGGAGCTTCTCTTATCCATATATTTACCATTTCCATCAAAATCCAAGTCCTAAAGTTCAAAGGTTGAGCACAGCATCAATTTGCAAATTCTGTTCAGATTTTCAGTTTGCAAAGGAAGTGCTTGAACCCTTGATCTTTTTGAGCTGAAATTTTTCATGGTGGTTAACATTGATAAATCACTCATTTAAACCAAAAATCAGCTCAATCCATCCATCCATTCATCCACAGCATTTTTCTCAAATTTCTGTCCATTTGGAAGTGCTGTGAAGGAAGTACCATGTAGGCATTTCCAAATGTGCTGAAACTTTTCCAGTACCTTCATATGTTCAAATCATCACTCTACACAAAAATTCACTTCATTTCAACAAGCCAGATGAGTGCATCTTCAAATTCTAGTTTCTGGACCAAATTTTGCATTGTGAAGCAAGTATATGCAAATGAGGTCCAAATGCCTTAAAGTTTTTCCAGCATCTACTCCTTCCTAATACATTTCTATGTGACATCTTTCCCAGCTCATTGGCACATTTTTCTGACCACAGCTTCCTGTCCAAGTTTGCTGTTGGAAACTTTTTCTGCAAGTTTCACTCACCTCAGAGCCATCCAGCTGAGTCCAGCAGCTTCTCTTATCTATTTGAGCACTGAGGAGCTTATTTGACAAGGTGTGACAGCTCCGGGACGGCCTGGACACGTGGTACCCGTGGTGACCAGGCGGTTGCAGCGCCAAACAGGCACTCTGCGCGTCCATCGCGTCGGGCAGGACAGCTCAAGCTGCCATGGCGTGTCCTAGCTTGCCGACCTGACTCCCCGTCGTCCCCTCACCCCTCTCTGGTCATTTCCCCCTTCGTTTTCTTCCTCGCCTTGCCGCGACAATCGCCATTACTCCGCCACTGTATCCGCACTATCGCCGCCATATACGGACAAGTCCGAGCTCTCCCGAAGCTCCTACGAGCTCCTCCGCTCTTCCGGGGACCCTCCCGACATCGCCTACGTCCTCCGCGTGCCCCCGAGCACCAGTATCCGGATAAGGATGCCACGGCCGCCGTGGTTATCGCCTCGGCCGCGGCCGGCTATAAATAGCACCCGCGGCAGCTCCTCTCTTCCTCCCTAGTACCCCCAAGCTCCAGCCCTCGAGCTCCCGTGCTCGATCCCTCTCCCACAGCCGCCATGGCCGTCGGCCTTTCCCGCCTAAATTCACTCACCTCCCGCCCCCATTTCTGTTCCAGTCGCCGTGGTCGACCACCACCACCATCAGCAGGCCCTCCCCTGCCTCCATTTACTCTCGGGGCAGGCCAAAGCTCCGGCCGAGCTCACCACCACCGCCTTCTGCCTTCTCCTATCGCCGCTCTTCCAGCCACCCCCGCCGCTCGTGCTGCTAACCTCCATATGCAGCAGTCGCCGGTGACCCCGTCCACTCCTTCGCCTCACCAAAATACCCACCGGAGCCTCGAGCCCGAGCTCGCCGGAGTTGCCTTCCGCCACGGCCGGCGCCTTGCCTGTCCCAGCGCTCCCCGGCGATCGTGCCACCCGGGGATGGGTGCGGCCAGTTCTCTCGAGCTCGCCGGTGCCCGGAGCTTCGTCCGGGGTGCCCTGTGCCGCCGGGAGTCGTCGCCCGCGCACGTCGGCGTCGCCTCTCTGCTGCCCAGGCGCGAGGTGGAAGAAGGAACGAGGAGGGGAGAGAGTCAACGCCCGCAAGGCCCGCCCATCAGCCGGACGTCGGTGTTGACCATGGGCCCGCGGTGACTTAAGTGGAGTTGGTATTTCGGAAATACGCTTCTCCAAAGGGAAAGCGTATGCAATCAGAGTGCGCTTTCTCTTTCTGAAAACGTATTTCTACTCTGCTTCAGCCCAAACTACACTTTTTCTGTTAGAAAGCGTACTCTCTAAAAGACACGTTCGGTTTAAACAGTCATGGACCTGTTGGTAAATAATTTTGCTACAAATTGGTCCCTGAACTTTAAACGTCCGTATCTTTTTGCCCGTAACTCCGAATCATGTGATTCCAACGCTCACTTCTTCGTCTCTTCGAGCCCGTCATGATGGTATCATTTTCATAATGTTTTCACATTGTGAAAATGATCATTTTGCCCTTGCCCTCCGTTCAGCCTTTCCGAGAGGGAATCTTTTCCGGCGATTCTTCTGCGGCTTCACCGCACTTCTTCCCGGAGTATTCATCGGCCCCCAGGCAAGCCGACCATTTGATATATGCCCTAAAGCATTGCTCTATGATATTTCTTGCATGTTTAAATCAATATGCTTATGCTTGCTTGTGTAGTGGTGAGCTGTATGTGACTCTGACGAACCCTTGCTTGCACTTTCTTCGATGACGGCACCACGCCTGAGTCTGAGCTATTTTCGGCCGTCCGGGGTGGATGTCGACTTTTATTTCTCTTATCGGCAACTGTCCATGTTCTGAGCTGCTTTTCGGCCGTCTCGGGCAGCTGTTGGATTTCTTTCCGTAGCGGTGACCCTATGCTCTGAGCTGTTTTTTCGGCCGTCTTAGGGAACTGCTACACTCTTCTTATCAACACCGTCTTATGCTCTGAGCTGCTTTCCAGCCGTCTTGAGCCGGGGTTGAGTTATTCCGGTAATGTCCCAGATCTGAGTTGTAAAGACCGTTCTGGTGGCTACTGGTTTCTTTGCCGGTTTTATGCAAGGGTTCCGATGGTCGTAACTTACAGCTCGAACTTGTAAAGTGATAACTTGCCATTTAAATCTTGTTTCACTAAGGACCTGTCGTGATATCATACGGAGATAGTGGCTGTGTTTATGCAACTATTACCTCATACATAATTACCACCAGGTTAAGTTATTGTGATGAATCACTAAGCTTGCTAAATGAACTTAGTCGGTTAATCTAGAGTCACCTGTCCAGGCTTATTCGTGCAACCACATTTGCTGGTATGGGACAACCTTGACTTGGTCTGATCGCGTGCTCTTTTATCGGTACCACCAACTAGGGAAGGTTATGCATGCGCGCTACCCTGGCCCGGTAGGCGACGATAACCTTGTGAGCCTAGTTGAGTTATTTGCCGGCGTCCCCGTTTGGGACAGTTAGTTTGTCCACGACGGTGGCAGGCGTCACGAGGTGACACAGGGGCCACCCAGGACATGACCCTGGGAGGGTATGATTGTCGGTGGTACGGTAGAGGAGTCACGGGTCAGGCAGGTTTCGTTGGAGCAACGCTGGTCCACCCGAATGGGATCACGAGGTCAGTGCTCCATAGTGTGGGTAAAGTGCGCAACCTCTGCAGAGTGTAAAATCTATTCGAATAGCCACGTCCACGGTATTGGACAGCCCGTCCAGACCTCACTAGGTGGTCAACCGTAATAAGGATAATAATGATGGAAGAACTCGTCTTGTGTGGACATCAGATGATGTCAGGAATATGATGTGTTAGCCATGGGATGGCTATATGATGAGTGGTCGGATGACCACATGAGTTGGATCGGATTTGGATCGGATTCAGGTTGGATCATGAGAATGTTCGGAGTATGGAATATTTACCTAATATGCTTTACCTTACTGCATTTACTTCAGTAGTTATCTTGCTGGATAAACCTGCTATAACATGATAATTGATATTGCTAGCTAGTTATGCTATGTCATGACAATTAATATTGCTCTAATAACAAGTGCATGCTTGAATGCCATGGATTGCTTTGCTTGGTGTATATGTTAGTTTGGTTTGCTTGCGAGTACATTCAAAAGTACTCAACGGCCTTCAATGTGGCCAGGTTCACATAAGGATCCGTCGTCCGCCGACGAGGAGCCGGAGCGTTCGTGGTCTAGGAGCGTAACCCAGTCAGATCCCTGTGGATTGGAGCCGCACCAGGACCATGCTGCCTTAGATAGAGCTTTTCCGCTGCCACCCTTCTGTAATATATCCCATGTAAGACTTATATATCCATTAATAGAAATGCGTGTGTTCATGATACTGGTTGTAAACGGGCATGCCAGAGTGATTTCCTAGGCTGGTATGCGTGGCGACCGTCTGGCTACAGTGGTAATCAGGCGGGGTGCCACAACGGATGGTATCAGAGCAGCCAGGTTGACTATAGGTTACCCCTAGCCAGACTTCATTGCCTCTTGATTAGTAGAAAGCCCAGATGGATTTCAGCCATCTTTGCCATGCAGGCATGGCTACTATTGATCATAAGGCAACCCCATAGGTTTTGGCTCCATCAGACCCCAACTCTCGTGACCTTTGCCTCCGGTGTGAAATGCTCGCACCCGACAGTGACCCGTGAGCCCTGAACCCCTAGGTAAACCAGATATTATTACCCTGCTTGCTAGCCATGGCATTTCTCTCCTTAACTCTAGTTTCCTCTGGGAAACGCTTATAAATTCCATCCTTTCCCTGACAACCATAGGATCGTTGACTAAGCCATTTCGGCTATGGTCCTGCCTCGAGAGTGTGATGTTCCCTAAGGAAGTAGTAGAAGCTTGACACCAGTGCTACCAGGAGCATTGTGTGGCTTCACTTCTAAATCCTTAGAGGTGCATCGAGGGTGCTATACTAGTTATACTCGTAGATCCTCGGCCACATGTGAAAGGTCCGCAAATTTGAGCTTTATTTGCTCTTTGGTTTTCGCGGTTTTTGTTTTTCTTGTCGGTTCCGTTTCTTCGCTCCGACTGGATCCATCCGCAAGTGCCGTCAAGAAGACCAGCATGCAACTTGGATAATACCCAATAATCCCAATTCAGCAAGAGTTAAGTCAAGCCAACTGCATGATATTCAGAACACTATCACTGGATCTGTCAAGAATGAAGAATAGGTCAGAAGCATAATCTATGTGCAACTGACAAGGATAGAATATACCTGAGAAAGTTGGCCTCGGAATGGATCACACCTGAGGAACAGTCAGATAAGCTACCAAGAATGAACACCAGTAAGGACAAAATTATTACGTCCGCGATACAAGGACTATTTCAATCAGTGGGGTGAACTTTGAGTCTTTTCTCAATGGACTCAAGAACCATTTAGTACCCACCGAAGACATATTTCAAGAATGTGAATATGCCACGAGCAACACCAAAACTCCGGTATGTTGGTATAAATTTCAAAGCAAATCTTAAAGCTCACCGGTGCAAATACAAAATTTTCTGGGCACTGTGACAAGGTTTGCAAGGAATATGGATGAGTTCACGGTTGCCCAGAATCACTGAGCTTCCAAGCATCCAGAATCAAGGAGCACCTAACATGATTGGAAACTCAGCTGAACCGGAAGGAATGATCCGTCAACTGCTTATTATTGGTAACACTTGGTTTGAACGCAAAGGGTATTCCGAATTAATTAACAACATGAGCTCTGCATCAGTTGTACCGCCTTTACAGTAGCAATGATCAGACCAGCAGAAGACAAGCGATGTGCATGACAACAGAATATATTCAGACATGGTATGGCCTATACCAAGTTTGGCTCCGCTATGGGTAAATTTCGGGTATTCCGGAAGGAAGCCAGAATCGGCCATGGATCTGACTGCGTACACAAGGCTTCTGGTATAAGGAACCCAGCCTTCCTCTGCAAGCTACTGAGAAGAGCTGACAACACCAGACTGCCAATTTTCCTTGATACGCCACTTGGTGAGAAAATCTTCGTGGGTACAACACTCCAATCTTTTTGAGCGTGCGACCGCGGGAAACTTCTGGCATAAGGCACCTGACCTTCTGCCGCAAGCCACATGAAGGTAAATTTCTGAGGTACGATATCCAGCCTTCTTCGGCACGCTACCTTGGTAGAAGCTTCGAGCATAAGGAACTCAGCCTTCTTCAACACACCCCGTGCCCACGACAATCCTGTCAGGAGCACGAACTAGCCCAGACACCCGTCTGCCTCAGAACTCAGTGGTTATGAAAGGATTTATCCTACACCTGCATATGTTGTGAGCATGCAGTCCAGTGGATTAGTTCATGCGAGCCACTCGTACACAGGAATGACTGTGTTCAGAGAAGAATTGGCCCCATAGTTCATAGAAGAATATGAGCACAGTAACCCCTATGAGATATGCAAGAGTAAGAACAAGCCCGACAAGCCAGGAAAACAATCAAGAGACCGTGTTGGCAGGTCATTACAGGTCCGTCAAAGAAATCCTCAAGAACCAAGTTGTGGACAAACAACCTCTGTGACGGTCAACAAGATACAGCGTCACAGACAAAGCGGTATTACCAATCCTTGTCAGACTCTTGCATATCCGGCCACAACAATGCATCCAACATGTCATACTCATCCCAAATGCGGGCCATCAACCAAGATAAAAGGCTATGCTCTGAAAGAATACACCAGATGATACTGATACTATGTTTAGCCTCTGTAGTCCTATGCTCAACTTCGTGGTCATAGCAAGAGGCTATATATATGACAGAGCCATTGCCACGAGCGGCAGAGTCTGAAACAAGACATTCAGATAGAATGGCTCAAAGCACGTCAGCCTCAATAGCTCATAGACATCATGACATCATTAGAATAAGAGATTAGTGTCTATAATTATTTTGTGATCATGCCTGACATTTCAGTTAGGGATATAGCAGCAATAGCTCGGTCATGTTGTTCCCTGAATTGTGGATCACCTAAGGACGAAGTCAGAATGCCGAAAGCAAAAGGAAATGTCAGTACGAAACCCACAGCCAGACTAAGCATTCTAACCCGGCAAAAAGAAAGCCACTTCCACTCACTCAAGGCCATACGAGCACGTGAGCCTGGTACCAGGAAAGGATGTCTTGCCCGTAACAGTCAGGGTATGGAGCATCGCAATAAAATCCGAAGCAGTTGCTTCCAGGCCATGTAAATCAAGCTGTTTGTTGGTATTACCCGCTACCCCACTCAGCAACACCACTACCAGGACAAAAGGTTTACCTGACAGGAAAGAGAAGGATTCTAGGAAACTGTGTGCAGAGACAACACAAGATCCATCAGAAGATGCAGTTAAAAGGCCGGTGAACCAACGAAGGCAAGACCACTGATGGATCCAAGTCGCACACAGGTGAGTCCCCCTTCACCGGGAGGTAAGCCCGGAAATCTCGAGGACGAGATTTTCTTAAGGGGCGTAGGTTTGTAACACCCTGGTTTTCGCTCCCTGTTTTTTTTCCTTTTGCGGGATTTGACTCCCGTCTTTTTTCTCGATATTGTCAGATTTTCTCTCGCTCTTGGGTATATGAAGATGGTCATTTAACCTTGCCTCCCCTATCCAACCAGAGATTCCCTCCTGTCCAACCTTGCCACCTAAGATTTATTCTCAGGGTTTTATTGTCGAGACCCTACCTTCCGAGTTACCGGAAGGGAAACCCTGATTTCTTCCGTTACAAAGGAACCCCAATTTCCTTTGATCTGTTGTCTCCCAAACTTTTCCCAATGATCATCCTATCGTTGTAAACCCTGGATATGCAAAAATATTGCCAAGTCATTTGCAATATTTTTCGTTTATAATTAATTCCTTTTTCTGCCAGTTAAAAGAATTAAATCCAGGAAAATATCTATCCATCTCCAAAGGTCATGAAAACTTGTGGAGATATTCTTTGTGATCATATAGAGCTCCCATAAAAATATTGGCCATAATTAAATAAGGGAAATTGCATTTTCCTATTTAGTGCCAATATTGCATTTTGGGCAGTTTCTAAAGGAACTACCATTTTGGTAGCCAGGAAAAATCCAAAATAAATTTTGGAGCTTCTCTTATCCATATCTTTACCATTTCCATCAAAATCCAAGTCCTAAAGTTCAAAGGTTGAGCACAACATCAATTTGCAAATTCTGTTCAGATTTTCAGTTTGCAAAGGAAGTGCTTGAACCCTTGATCTATTTGAGCTGAAATTTTTCATGGTGGTTAACAATGATAAATCACTCATGTAAACCAAAAATCAGCTCAATCCATCCATCCATTCATCCACAGCATTTTTCTCAAGTTTTTGTCCATTTCGAAGTGCTGTGAAGGAAGTACCATGTAGGCATTTCCAAATGAGCTGAAACTTTTCCAGTACCTTCATAGGTTCAAATCATCACTCTACACAAAAATTCACTTCATTTCAACAAGCAGATGAGTGCAGCTTCAAATTCTAGTTTCTGGACCAAATTTTGCATTGTGAAGCAAGTATATGCAAATGAGGTCCAAATGCCTTAAAATTTTGCCAGCATCTACTCCTTCCTACTGCATTTCTCTGTGACATCTTTCCCAACTCATTGGCACATTTTTCTGACCACAGCTTCCTGTCCAAGTTTGCTGTTGGAAACTTTTTCTGCAAGTTTCACTCACCTCAGAGCCATCCAGCTGAGTCCAGCAGCTTCTCTTATCTATTTGAGCACTGAGGAGCTTATTTGACAAGGTGTGACAGCTCCGGGACGGCCTGGACACATGGTACCCGTGGTGACCACGCGGTTGCAGCACCAAACAGGCGCTCTGCGTCCATCGCGTCGGGCAGGACAGCTCAAGCTGCCATGGCATGTCCTAGCTTGCCGACCTGACTCCCCGTCGTCCCCTCACCCCTCGCTGGTCATTTCCTCCTTCATTTTCTTCCTCGCCGCGCCGCGACAATCGCCATTACTCCGCCACTGTATCCGCACTATCGCCGCCATACACGGACGAGTCCGAGCTCTCCTGAAGCTCCTACGAGCTCCTCCGCTCTTCCGGGGACCCTGCCGACATCACCTACGTCCTCCGCGTGCCCCCGAGCACCAGTATCCGGATAAGGATGCCACGACCGCCGTGGTTATCGCCTCGGCCACGGCCGGCTATAAATAGCACGGCAAGAGCCCTCTCGAGCTCACACCGCACCTATGGAAGCTCCTCCCTTCCTCCCTAGTACCCCCAAGCTCCAGCCCTCGAGCTCCCGTGCTCGATCCCTCTCCCACAGCCGCCTTGGCCGCCGGCCTCTACCGCCTAAATTCACTCACCTCCCGCCCCCATTTCTGCTCCAGTCACCGTGGCCGACCACCACCACCATCAGCAGGCCCTCCCCGCCTCCATTTCCTCTCAGGGCAGGCCAAAGCTCCGGCCGAGCTCACCACCGCCACCTTCTGCCTTCTCCTGTCGCCGCTCTTCCAGCCACCCCCGCCACTCGTGCTGCCAACCTCCAGATGCGGCAGTCGCCGGTGACCCCGTCCACGCCTTCGCCTCGCCAAAATACCCACCGGAGCCTCGAGCCTCGAGCCCGAGCTCGCCGGAGTTGCCTTCCGCCACGGCCGGCGCCCTGCCTGTCCCAGCGCTCCCCGGCGATCGTGCCACCCGGGGATGGGTGCGGCCAGTTCTCCCGAGCTCGCCGGTGCCCGGAGCTTCGTCCGAGGTGCCCTGTGCCGCCGGGAGTCGTCGCCCACGCACGTCGGCCTCGCCTCTCTGCTGCCCAGGCGCGAGGTGGAAGAAGGAACGAGGAGGGGAGAGAGTCAATGCCCGCAAGGCCCGCCCGTCAGCCGGACGTCGGTGTTGACCCTGGGCCCGCGGTGACTTAAGTGGAGGCGGTATTTCGTAAATACGCTTCTCCAAAGGGAAAGCGTATGCACTCAGAGTGCGCTTTCTCTTTCTGAAAACGTATTTCTACTCTGCTTCAGCCCAAACTACACTTTTTCTGTTAGAAAGCGTACTCTCTAAAAGACACGTTCGGTTTAAACAGTTAGGGACCTGTTGGTAAATACTTTTGCTACAAATTGGTACCTGAACTTTAAACGTCCGTATCTTTTTGCCCGTAACTCCGAATCAGGTAACTCCAACGCTCACTTCTTCGTCTCTTCGAGCCCGTCATGATGGTATCATTTTCATAATGTTTTCACACTGTGAAAATGACCATTTTGCCCTTGCCCTCCGTTCAGCCTTTCCGAGAGGGAATCTTTTCCGATGATTCTTCTGCGGCTTCACCGCACTTCTTCCCGGAGTATTCATCGGCCACCAGGCAAGCCGACCATCTGATATATGCCCTAAAGCATTGCTCTATGATATTTTTTGCATGTTTAAATCAATATGCTTATGCTTGCTTGTGTAGTGGTGAGCTGTATGTGACTCTGACGAACCCTTGCTTGCACTTTCTTCGATGACGGCACCACGCCTGAGTCTGAGCTGTTTTCGGCCGTCCGGAGTGGATGACGACCTTTATTTCTCTTATCGGCAACTGTCCGTGTTCTGAGCTGCTTTTCGGCCGTCTCGGGCAGCTGTTGAATTTCTTTCCGTAGCGGTGACCCTATGCTCTGAGCTATTTTTTCGGCCGTCTTAGGGAACTGCTACACTCTTCTTATCAACACCGTCTCATGCTCTGAGCTGCTTTCCAGCCGTCTTGAGCCGGGGTTGAGTTATTCCGGTAATGTCCCAGATCTGAGTTGTAAAGACCGTTCTGGTGGCTACTGGTTTCTTTGCCGGTTTTATGCAAGGGTTCCGATGGTCGTAACTTACAGCTCGAACTTGTAAAGTGATAACTTGCCATTTAAATCTTGTTTCACTAAGGACCTGTCGTGATATCATACGGAGATAGTGGTTGTGTTTATGCAACTATTACCTCATACATAATTACCACCAGGTTAAGTTATTGTGATGAATCACTAAGCTTGCTAAATGAACTTAGTCGGTTAATCTAGAGTCACCTGTCCGGGCTTGTTCGTGCAACCACATTTGCCGGTATGGGACGGCCTTGACTTGGTCTGATCGCGTGCTCTTTTATCGGTACCACCAACTAGGGAAGGTTATGCGTGCGCGCTGCCCTGGCCCGGTAGGCGACGATAACCTTGTGAGCCCAATTGAGTTATTTGCCGGTGTCCCCGTTTGGGACAGTTTAGTTTGTCCACGATGGTGGCAGGCGTCACGAGGTGACACAGGGGCCACCCAGGACTTGACCCTGGGAGGGTATGATTGTCGATGGTACGGTAGAGGAGTCACGGGTCAGGCAGGTTTCATTGGAGCAACGATGGTCCACCCGAATGGGATCACGAGGTCAGTGCTCCATAGTGTGGGTAAAGTGCGCAGCCTCTGCAGAGTGTAAAATCTATTCGAATAGACGCGTCCACGGTATTGGACAGCCCGTCCAGACCTCACTAGGTGGTCAACCGTAATAAGGATAATAATGATGGAAGAACTCGTCTTGTGTGGACATCAGATGATGTCAGGAATATGATGTGTTAGCCATGGGATGGCTATATGATGAGTGGTCGGATGACCACATGAGTTGGATCGGATTTGGATCGGATTCAGGTTGGATCATGAGAATGTTCGGAGTATGGAATATTTACCTAATATGCTTTACCTTACTGCATTTACTTCAGTAGTTATCTTGCTGGATAAACCTGCTATAACATGATAATTGATATTGCTAGCTAGTTATGCTATGTCATGACAATTAATATTGCTTTAATAACAAGTGCATGCTTGAATGCCATGGATTGCTTTGCTTGGTGTATATGTTAGTTTGGTTTGCTTGCGAGTACATTCAAAAGTACTCAGCGGCCTTCAATGTGGCCAGGTTCACATAAGGATCCGTCGTCCGCCGACGAGGAGCCGGAGCGTTTGTGGGCTAGGAGCGTAACCCAGTCCGATCCCTATGGATTGGAGCCGCACTAGGACCATGCTGCCTTAGATAGAGCTTTTCCGCTACCACCCTTCTCTAATATATCCCATGTAAGACTTATATATCCATTAATAGAAATGTCTGTGTTCATGATACTGGTTGTAAACGCGCATGCCAGATTTATTTCCTGGGCTGGTATGCGTGGCGACCGTCTGGCTACAGTGGTAATCAGGCGGGGCGCCACAGCCTTGTCCAGCTCCGCCCCCACCATCGCGCGGAGACGGCTCAGCTCCTCGGAGATATAGGTGAAGAAGGAGATCAGGTCAGGAAGCCGCAACTCGTCGAAGTCGACGGGGTGGTCGAACGGGTTTAGCCCGGCGGCCGGCATGGTCGCGCTGGCACGACGGTAGGCATCACGCAGCCGCAACACATGCGTGCCAACATGGTCTACCAAGTGGTTGAGGCGATCCTGGACCTCGTCACGATCGGCCCGCTCGCGCTCCAGCCGGCTCGCCTGACCGCCTATCGTATCTCCCGCTTTCTGCAGCAATGCCGCCAACACCTCGAGCATCTTTGTGGTGGACGTCTGCCGCTTTTGAAGCTCCGTGAACTCCTGCACATAAAGGAGGAGCATGGCACTCCTCTCCTCCTTGAGCTCACGGAGCTCCACGTCCTTGGCCCTGAGCTCCGCATCCTTGGCCTGGAGCTCCTGTGTGAGGCGCCTCACCTCAAACTCCGTGATCTAGTGCGCCACCATGGAACCAGGTAGAAGCAATGTGGAAAGGAAGCAAAGGGGGAGAAACGGCTGAAAGGCAATGCAATCTACGGGAAGGCGGAGGGAGCCAGCCGAGAAGCGGGGTGAATCTTTTGGTTTTCACCATGGGAAAACACAAGTCGATGACTTTTCACATCCGGGAGCAGTGGGTTTTACAGGCGGAGTCATCATGACTAATTGCTGCCACGCCTGCTCCCATCAATCAAAAAAATAAAAAACCTGTCGCGCCTGCCGCACCCAAAGACCAGAGCAACGCCGCGATGGATATTTAAATTTACCTGCCGGCAAGGAGAGAAAAAAAGGGGTGAAAAAGCAAATGTGGCGGCGGCCTAGCTAATCAGTCGCACTAGCCCAACTAGCTAGCCACCGTGCTTCACTGATGTACTCGGTGGGAAAGGTGGGCTTTTGTGACTTGACGACTCATTTACTTGCTTTGGCGCTACGACCGAGGAGGACCCAGAAAACACGCGGTAGGGCGTCCCATGTCTCGGCAATGGAGAAAATATGCGTGCACCACCCGGGAGGACCCAGAAACCGCGCGGTAGGGTGTGCCATGTCTCGGCACGGAGGAAAAATGTGCATGTAAAAATATACTGTATCAGACGTACTACCTATGGTTCGACCTCGGGACCCAGCCAGTCGGTCGAAAACAGCCCACTAGCCACACAGCTTCATCATGCTAACATGGCACGGAGGATAGGTGTGGTTAGCTCCATCTCGACCAGCCACAACGTCTCTTGTTCTAGGCGATTCTTCTATTTTCAAGCATTTTTTTAGTTACTGGCAATGTGTCCGTGCGTTGCAACGGATCCAAAGTAGAATAGTACTTGTTCACAAACTTGAAAGAAAACACTCTTGTTTTGATATATATATATATATACCACTAAAAATATATTACTTTTCACTCAAAATATATTTCTCAGGCTGTTTTGATGAGGTGAGGGAGGGATGTGGTTGCTTATAAGATAATAAGGGGTTTTCTACAAATTGGAGCAGAGAAGTGGGCTATTGTTGCAAAAATGCCACAACTTACCTCACAACCATTAGATGCAGATCTAATGGTCAGAAATGACGGATGGTAGACACACCATCATCACCAACTGAGTCTTTGATAGGAGTAGAGAAATATATTTCTCAGGCTGTTTTGATGAGGTGAGGGAGGGATGTGGTTGCTTATAAGATAATAAGGGGTTTTCTGCAAATTGGAGCAGAGAAGTGGGCTATTGTTGCAAAAATACCACAACTTACCTCACAGCCATTAGATGCAGATCTAATGGTCAGAAATGACGGATGGCAGACACACCATCATCACCAACTGAGTCTTTTATAGGAGTAGAGATAGAGATAATAACACCACGGCAAGCTCGAGCCGCTCTTCGTGTGTGCCCGTGCATCTAAAGGTTAGACGATGGAGAGGAGAGAGAGATCGCAGACATGGGACCCACCAGTAAGTAAGTCAACGGTCATGCATGTGTTGACGAGACACTCCCTCTACTCTACTCGACGTAATACTGTATAAAAGCAAGTTATACGACAAAGCCAACAACTGTTGATGTTTCAGGCTATCGACTTACGCTTTGTAGTCCAGGTTGCCAATTCGAATCTCGTCTTTCAGATTTGTTAGTTTTAGGTCCAAATTTGATCAATGACAAGTGGGACCCCCGTGTGTTGTTCCGATATTTTAGTGTAGGATGGTTTTTTTGCACAAACACTTTGCGCGGTTAGACAAGTAATGGCACCAGTTACACGTATTTTGCAAGTTTAGGAACAAAAATGACAGTGACATAGAATATCACATCCACCCCGCAGCTTAGATGCTATGGTGATACGAGTTTTTACGTCGTTGGATCTGAGATCCAATGGCTTGGGAGTAGTCTTTGTAATTATGCGCAATTTCCAAACTCTCCAAGGTTTTTTTTTGCAACTAAAACATTCAGGCCTCGTGTGTGCCGCTGCATATTGGATCCAACGGCTCCTAGTAGCTCATATTAGGTGCTCCCAGTAGCTTAATTAGCCGCTACAGTGATACGAGCATCTAGGTCGTATGATCTGTGATCAGATGCCACATGCGTAGTACTTGTACTTTCTGCGCAATTCCCAAACTCTTTGAGGCCTATATTGCAAAAACATTCAAACCTCCTACTGTGAGCCATTAGATCTCCCGAGAACTCGTATCACCATAGAATCTATGGTGTGGGAGAACCTCATATTCTCCCATTCAAGAAAACATCAGGTGCTCTCGCAGCTTGGATGCTACGGTGATACGAGCTTCGAGGTCGTTCGATGTGAGATCCAATGGCATCTGAGCAGTCTTTGTGCTTTTAAGCAGTGGCTGAACTCTTTGGGGGCTTTTCTGCAAAAAAAAACATTCGAACCACCAAGGAGTTGTTGGATCACAGATCCAACAGCTCCGAAGAGCTTGTATCACCAAAGCATCTAAGGTGTGGTAGCACATGATATTCTTACATATAGGAGAATATGAGGTCCTCCTTCATCTTAGATGCTACGGTGATATGAGCTTCGAGGTCATTGGATATGGGATCCAAGGGCATCTGAGTAGTTTTTTGTACAAATTGTGTGCAATTCTCAAACTCATTAAGGTTTCCTGTAAAAATATTAAGACATCCTGCGAACTGCTATATCTCAGATCTACAAGCTCCAAGGAACTCTTATCAGCATATAGCATCTAAGGTGTGGGGGCACCTGATATTCTCCCGGGGAGGGGGGGTGCACAACCAATCGGTGTTTGGGAGGGTGGGGACAAATATAATGTTCAAAAAATATAATCTAAACAATCCTAAACAGAGCTTCACAATTTTGTCTAAGGTCGAGGGGTAACCCCCGACAATCTACATAGCTCCGCCTATGCAAGAGGTGTAGTGCGAGCGTCTATGTGTGAGAGAGACGACGCGAAAAAGCGAGGTCAATCGAGTCATTTATAGAGGGAGAGATCGAGGGAGTGTGGCCTAGCGTACACTCGAATGTTAAAGACGATACACCGAGATATTGTGCAGCAAAGCTGTGGTGATGGCTGGAGGGAGATAGTTACCGAGAGAGTGGCCTAGATAGACTTTGTGTGTGCGTGCACGGTGAAGGTGTTTTACAAAGGCAACACATGTGTCTTGAGACAGAGAGAGGGAGCGTTTGTCATGGAGGGCACGACGAGGTTGTGTGTGAGAAATACATTTGTTGAGAGTGTGAGGGCGGGAATGACATAAATGGAGATTGAAACATGAAGAGCAATAATGAGCGCGCGTGTGTCGGATACCGATGACCCACAAGTATAGGGGATCAATCGTAGTCCTTTCGATAAGTAAGAGTGTCAAACCAAATGAGGAGCAGAAGGAAATGACAAGCGGTTTTCAGTAAGGTAATGTCTGCAATCACTGAAATTGTAAGTAGCGAGTAGTTTAATAGCAAGATAATTTGTAACGAGCAAGTAACAACAGTAGTAACAAAAGTGCAGCAAGGTAGCCCAATCCTTTTGAGGTAAAGGACAGGCCAAAACGGTCTCTTATGATAAGCAAAGTGTCCTTGAAGGTACACGGGAATTTCATCTAGTCACTTTCATCATGTTGGTTCGATTCGTGTTCGCTACTTTGATAATTTGGTATGTGGGTGGACCGGTGCTTAGGTGCTGTTCTTACTTGAATAACCCTCCTACTTATGATTAGCCCCCTCGCAAGCATCCGCAACTACGATAAAAGTATTAAGAATAAATTCTAACCATAGCATTAAACTTTTGGTTCCAATCAGTCCCTTACGGAATAGCGCATAAACTAGGGTTTAAGCTTTTGTCACTCTCGCAACCCATCATTTAATAAATACTCCACAATGCATTCCCTTAGGCCCAAATATGGTGAAGTGTCATGTAGTCGACGTTCACATGACACCACTAAGGGAATCACAACATACATATCATCAAAATATCGAACACATATCAAGTTCACATGATTACTTGCAACATGATTTCTCCCATGACCTCAAGAACAAAAGTAACTACTCATAAATGATAATCATGCTCAAGATCAGAGGGGTATTAAATAGCATAATGGATCTAAACATACAATCTTCCACCAAATAAACCATATAGTAATCAACTACAAGATGTAATCAACACTACTAGTCACCCACAAGTACCAATCTATAGTTCCGGTACAAAGATTGAACACGGGAGATGAACTAGGGTTTGAGAGGAGATGGTGCTGTTGAAGATGTTGATGGAGATTGCTCTCCGCAAGATGGGAGAGTTGTTGGTGATGATGATGACGAAGATTTCCCCCTCCGAGAGGGAAGTTCCCCCGGCGGAATCGCTCCGCCGGAGGGCAAAAGTGCTCCTGCCCAAGTTCCGCCTCGAGACGGCGGTGATTCATCCTGAAAGTCCTCTCCTAATTTTTTCTAGGTCAAAATGACTTATATACCAGAAGATGGGCACCGGAGGTGGGCTGGGCTGAGCACAACCCACCAGGGCGCGCCTGGGGGGCCTGGAGCACCCTGGTGTCTTGTGCTCACCAGGTGGCCCCCCTCCGGTAGTTATTTGCTCTAGTATTTCTTATTTATTCCATAAAAAATCCTCATGAAGTTTCAGCTCATTTGGAGTTGTGCAAAATAGGTAGCCTGGCATAGCTTTTTCAGGTCCAGATTTCCAGCTGCCGGAATTCTCCCTGTTTGTGTATACCTTGCATATTATGAGAGAAAAGGCATTAGAATTACTCCAAAAAGCATTATTATGCATAAAAACATTATAAATAACAGTAGGTAAACATAATGCAAAATGGACGTATCAACTCCCCCAAGCTTAGACCTCGCTTGTCCTCAAGCGAAAACCGAAATCGAAAAACATGTCCACATGCTTAGAGAGAGAGGTGTCGGTAAAAACAAAATACGGACATAGAAGCATCATGTAATTTATTATAACAGCAACAAACTTTAACATAAAACTTTCATCATACAACTTTTATCATAGACTTCTCATGAATAAGTAACAATTCATCACAACATCGAAGTATAAAGCATAAACTTTATTGGAAACCAACAAACTATGTCCTCAGTCAACTTTGCAACTACAATTCATCATCTTTTCAGGAAGGGTCACGTATCGGAGCCTTTTAGGCAATCCCACATACTCAACCATCATATAGTCTTCTATGATTGCTAACACTCACCGCGTACACATGAGCAAAACGTTTCAACCGGACACATAGAAAGATAGGGGCTTATAGTTTCGCCTCCCAACATATTCACCTCAAGGGTGATGTCAACAATAATAACTCATGCTACCCATATTCAAATTGATATATGTGCCTAGATCTTTCCTCACCACATGATGCTTGCCAAAAGAGAAAGTAAAAAGGAATAGAGAGAAAAACTTTGACTCTTGCATGAAAGTAAATACATAAAAGTAAAAGATAGGCCCTTCGCAGAGGGAAGCAGAGGTTGCCATGCGCATTTTGTTTGTATGCTCAATCCCTTAGTGCAAGAGAATGTCACGTTATATTACCCCTTGTGATAGCAACCTTTATTATGCAGTCTATCGCTTTTATTCTTCGCCATCACAAGTTCGTACAACGCTCAATTTTCTCTTACACTAAATGATCCAACACTTTTAGAAGAAATTTTTATTACCTTATTGCACCGATGACAACTTACTTGAAGGATCTTACTCAATCCATAGGTAGGTATGGTGGACTCTCAAAACAAGATTTGGGTTTAAGGGTTTTTGGATGCACAAGTAGTATCTCTACTTGGTGCGGAATTTTTGGCTAGCAAAGATAGGGGGCAAGCACCACATGTTGAAGGATCTATGACAATATAACGTCTATGTGAATATGAACAAACATAAATCATTATGTTGTCTTCCTTGTCCAACGTCAAGAATTTTGGCATATAATATTTTGATGGGTGCTCACAATCACAAAAGATTTCCAAGATAGTGTATTTGCATGTGAATCTTCTCTTCCTTTATTAATTCTTTCATGAATTGCTTCATTGACCAATACTATGTTTGTCAATCTACAATAAATTTTTCTACTTATACTCTTCCTTGTGTGATGTCATTACTTACCATAAGATTAGCATATGATCTTTTTCATTTATTTCCTTTCTTTTTATTGAAACATGAAAGTAAAGAAAGTAAAACTCAAACTAAACTTTATTATATATCTCGCACACGATTACAAGGATAGATCACTAAGCAAACTCTTGAAAAGAAAGGATCGAGCTAAACTTTTATTCATCTAAAGCAAAAGATAACCATGGATCGAACGAAGAAAAGTAAAGGCAAAGGATAGTGGAGGTGATACGATACCGGGGCACCTCCCCCAAGCTTGGCGGAAGCCAAGGGGAGTGCCCATACCCGATACTCAATTTTCTTTTGGTGATGAAGAAGGAGGTGGTGGTGATGAAGTGGTAGCGATCTTGTCCTCGGGTTTCCATGGCAGAGGCTCACCATTATAGGAGGAGGAGTGAGTCTCTCGGGTCCTGCAACTAGCAGCCAAACTCATACCTTTAAACCTTGCCTCATATTCAAAGACTTGGTTTTGAAGGTCATAGATCTGGCTCTGGAGGAAGTTGATTTGCTCGTTGAAGGAGAAAATGATATCCTTCATGGACTTTCCATCCACCTTGAGATCGCGGGTGTAGTCCGCGATCATGAGGTGATTGGCATTGAGTCCACGTTCCACCATCCCTTTGCGCCGGAAGACTTCCTGCTCCATAGCTTCAAGCCTAGCCTCCACGGATCCAGTCCCCTTGGGGCCTTGCACATCTGGGATGTGGAGCACCCCCTCATGCATCTGGATAGCTTGAGGGTGCTGCATCACCTCCCGCAAATATGGGTTGATGACATTCTCGAAGAACTTGTCCTTGGAGGAGCTTGAGGAGGCCATGGTGGATTGGATCTGTCAGAAAATAGCAAGGAAAATAAAAAAGGAGATTTCTCCATGATACGGAGGTTAATAGGTTTAGGGGGTATATAAAGATTTTTTTTATCTTGGGAAACAAGCAAACGGAAGAAAAACGGAGTCCGGAAGGTACCCGAGGTGGGCACAACCCACCTGGGTGCGCCTGGCAAGCCAGGCGCGCCCTGGTGTCTTGTGCCCACCAGGTTCACCTTTCTGGTAGTTTCTTATTTTCCTAATTTTCTAAATATTCCAAAACTGACAAAAAATATTTTTGCGGATTTTTCGGAGTCTGTTTACTTACCGTATCACGTACCTCCCTTTTTTCACGATTCTGGAATGTTCCGGAAGGTTTCTTTTATGTGTTCTTCCGGTGTCATGGTTTGGATAACATTACTTTCAATATTAATGGGCGTACCTGAGATATAATGTTTTATTCGTTGCCCATTAACAACCTTCGGATTAGTACCTTCGGCATTATTTATTTTCATAGCTCCAGATCGATAAACTTCCTCGATAACATAGGGTCCTTCCCATTTGGAGAGGAGTTTTCCTACAAAGAATCTGAAACGAGAGTTGTAGAAAAGAACATATTCTTCAACTTTGAACTCACGCTTTTGGATTCTTTTATCATGCCATCTTTTAACTTTTTCTTTAAATAACTTGGCATTTTCATAAGCTTGGGTTCTCCATTTATCTAATGAGCTAATATCAAATAACCTCTTTTCACCAGCAAGTTTGAAATCATAGTTGAGTTCTTTAATTGCCCAATATGCTTTATGTTCTAATTCAAGAGGCAAATGACAAGCTTTTCCATAAACCATTTTATAAGGAGACATACCCATAGGATTTTTATATGTTGTTCTATAAGCCCAAAGTGCATCATCTAATTTCTTAGACCAATTCTTCCGGGACCTATTGACAGTCTTTTGTAAGATGAATTTTATTTCTCTATTGCTAAGTTCAACTTGACCACTAGACTGAGGATGATAGGGTGATGCAATTCTATGGTTAACATCATACTTGGCAAGCATTTTACGGAAAGCACCATGAATAAAGTGTGAACCACCATCAGTCATTAAATATCTAGGGACTCCAAACCTTGGGAAAATAACTTCCTTAAGCATTTTAATAGAGGTGTTGTGATCAGCACTACTAGTTAGAATAGCTTCTACCCACTTAGTAACATAATCAACAGCAACCAAAATATGAGTATACCCATTAGAGGAAGGAAAAGGTCCCATGTAATCAAATCCCCAAACATCAAATGGTTCAACAGCAAGAGAATAATTCATAGGCATTTCTTGACGCTTACCGATATTACCTATTCTTTGGCATTCATCACAAGATAAGACAAACTTATGGGCATCCTTGAAGAGAGTAGGCCAATAAAACCCAGATTGCAATACCTTATGAGCAGTTCTGTCTCCCGCATGATGTCCTCCATAACCTTCGGAGTGACATTTCCGTAGGATTTGTTCCTGTTCATGCGCAGGTACACAACGTCTAATAATACCATCTACCCCTTCTTTATAAAGATGAGGGTCATCCCAAAAGTAATGTATTAAATCATAGAAGAATTTTTTCTTTTGTTGGTATGTGAAGCTAGGTGGTATGTATTTAGCAACAATATAATTAGCATAGTCAGCATACCAGGGAGTGGTATGAGAAACATTTATTGAAGCTAACTATTCATCAGGAAAGCTATCATTAATAGGTTGTGGGTCATCAAGAATATTTTCAAGCCTAGACAGGTTATCAGCTACGGGGCTCTCAGCTCCCTTTTCTATCAGTGATATGTAAATCAAATTCTTGTAGCAAGAGAACCCACCTAATGAGTCTAGGTTTAGCATCTTTCTTTTCCATAAGATATTTTATAGCAGCACGATCGGTGTGGACAGTCACTTTAGAATCAACAATGTAGGATCTAAATTTATCACAAGTAAACACAACTGCTAAAAATTCTTTTTCAGTAGTAGCATAATTTCGTTGGGCACTGTCTAGAGTTTTACTAGCATAATGGATAACATTTAGTTTCTTATCAACTCTTAGTCCTATAACAGCACCAACAACATAATCACTAGCATCACACATAATTTCAAAAGGCAAGTTCCAATCAGGTGGTTGAACAATAGGTGCAGTAATTAAGGCTTTCTTGAGTGCTTCGAAGGCTTCTAAACAATCATCATAAAAAAACAAAAGGAATATCCTTTTGCAAAAGGTTTGTAAGGGGCCTAGAAATTTTAGAAAAGTCTTTGATAAATCTCCTATAGAAACCAGCATGACCAAGGAAACTATGAATACCTTTGATATCTTTAGGACATGGCATTTTCTCAATTGCATCAACCTTGGCTTTGTCCACCTCAATACCTCTTTCAGAAATTTTATGGCCCAAAACAATACCTTCATTAACCATAAAGTGGCATTTCTCCCAATTCAAGACAAGATTTGTTTGCTCACATCTCTACAAAACTCGATCAACATTGCTTAAACAATCATCAAAAGACTTCCCATAAACAGAAAAGTCATCCATGAAAACCTCAACAATCTTTTCACAAAAATCAGAGAATATAGCAGTCATACATCTTTGAAAGGTAGCAGGTGCATTGCATAAACCAAAAGGCATACGTCTATAAGCATAGGTTCCAAAAGGACAAGTAAAAGTGGTCTTTTCTTGATCATGTTGAGAAATAGGTATTTGTTAAAAGCCAGAATATCCATCAAGGAAGCAAAAATGTGTGTGCTTAGATAATCTTTCTAGCATTTGAGCAATAAAAGGTAGAGGATAATGATATTTTCTAGTTGCTTTGTTTAATTTTCTAAAATCAATTACCATTCTATAGCCTGTGACAATTCTTTGTGGAATAACATTCTTATCATTAGGAACAACAGTAATATCTCCCTTCTTAGGGACACAATGAACAGGACTTACCCATCTACTATCAGCTATAGGATAGATTATACCTGCTTCTAGGAGTTTCAATATTTCTGTTCTTACCACTTCTTTCATCTTCGGATTTAACCGACGTTGGTGATCAACAACGGGTTTAGCATCAGGTTCCATATTAATTTTGTTCTGACATAGAGTGGGACTAATGCCCTTAAGATCATCAAGAGTATATCCAATAGCAGCTCGGTGCTTCCTTAGAACTTTCAATAATCTTTCTTCTTCATGTTCTGAAAGGTTAGCACTAATAATAACAGGATATATATTTTTCTCATCAAGATAAGCATATTTCAAAGTGTCTGGCAATTGTTTTAATTCAAACACAGGATCACCTTTAGGTGGAGGAGGACCTCCTAGAGTTTCAATAGGCAAATTGTGTTTAAGCAGAGGACGTTGTTCCAAGAAAATCTTATCTATTTCATTTCTTTCATGCATATGTAAATCATTTTCATGATCTAGCAAATATTGCTCTAAAGGATCAGTAGGAGGTACAGCAATAGAAGCAAGACCAATAATTTCATCCTTACTAGGCAAATCTTTTTTATAAGGTTTTCTACTAAACTTGGAAAAATTAAACTCATGAGACTCATCACCGAAACTAACACCGACAGTTTGTTTCTCACAATCTATTTTAGCATTAACGGTGTTCAAGAAAGGTCTACCAAAGATAATGGGACAAAAGTCATCTTGTGGGGAACCAAGAACAAGAAAATCAGTAGGGTATTTTAGTTTCCCACACAAGACTTCAACATCTGTAACAATCCCAAGTGGTGTGATGGTGTCTCTATTAGCAAGTTTAATAGTAACATCTATGTCTTCTATCTCAGCGGGTGCTATGTCATTCATAATTTCTTGATATAAGGTAAAAGGAATAGCACTTACGCTAGCACCTATGTCACATAAACCATGATAATAGTGATCTCCTATTTTAACTGAGATAACAGGCATGCCAACAACGGGTCTATGTTTATCTTTCCCATCGGGTTTGGCAATTCTAGCAGCTTCACCAACAAAGTAAATAACATGCCCATCAATATTATCGACCAAGAGATCCTTAACCATAGCAACACTAGGTTCTACCTTGATTTGTTCAGCTGGTTTAGGTGTTGTAATATAACTTTTATTGACCACAGTTGAGACTTTAGCATGTTCCTTCATCCTGACAGGGAAAGGTGGTTTTTTAATATAAGCAGTAGGAACAACTGGGTCAACATTGTAGATAATTGTTTCATATTTAGCTATTACCGGTTCTTTAATTTCTTCTTTAATAGGTGGGTGATATTTAAACCACTTCTCCTTAGGGAGATCAACATGAGTAGCAAAAGATTCACAAAAGGAGGCTACTATCTCAGAGTCAAGTCCATATTTAGTGCTAAACTTTTGAAAAGCATCGGTATTCATAAAAGATTTAACACAATCAAACTTAAGCTCAATACCTGACTCTTTACCTTCATCGAGTTCCCAATCTTTAGAGTTGCGTTTAATTCTTTCTAAAAGATCCCACCGAAATTCAATAGTCTTCTTCATAAAGGAACTAGTACGAGAAGTATCGAGCATGGATTGAGCATTACAAGAAAGCCGAGCATAAAAATTCTGAATAATAATTTCTCTTGAGAGCTCATGGTTGGAGCATGAATATAACATTGACTTAAGCCTCCCCCAAGCTAGAGCGATACTTTCTCCTTCACGAGGACAAAAATTATATATATAATTCCGATCACGATGAACTAGATGCATAGGATAATTTTTTTGATGGAATTCCAATTTCAACCAATTCCAATTCCAAGATCCAATATCATCGCATAGCCTATACCATGTCAATGATTTTCCCTTCAAAGATAAAGGGAAAACCTTCTTCTTAGCTTCATCTCCGGGTAAACCTGCAAGCTTAAACAATCCACAAATTTCATCCACATATATCAAGTGCATATCAGGATGTTCAGTTCCATCTCCTGCATAAGGATTAGCTAGCAGTTGTTCTATCATACCCGAAGGGATATCATATTCAATATTTTCAGTAGGTGCAGTAGGTTGAGGGGCATCTAATTGTGGCTCCGGTCGAGGTGAAGATACCCCGAACAAACCCCTCAAAGGATTGCTGTCCATAGTAACAAGTGACAATAAATTTCAGCACGTAGTAATAATTTTTCCTTACCAAGAGCGCTTCACTCCCCGACAACGGCGCCAAAAAAGAGCCTTGATGACCCACAAGAATAGGGGATCAATCATAGTCCTTTCGATAAGTAAGAGTGTCGAACCCTACGAGGAGCAGAAGGAAATGACAAGCGGTTTTCAGTAAGGTAATGACTGCAAGCACTGAAATTGTAAGTAGCGAGTAGTTTAATAGCAAGATAATTTGTAACAAGCAAGTAACAAAAGTGCAGCAAGGTAGCCCAATCCTTTTGAGGTAAAGGATAGGCCAAAACGGTCTCTTATGATAAGCAAAGTGTTCTTGAAGGTACACGAGAATTTCATCTAGTCACTTTCATCATGTTGGTTCGATTCGTGTTCGCTACTTTGATAATTTGGTATGTGGGTGGACCGGTGCTTAGGTGCTGTTCTTACTTGAAAAAACCTCCTACTTATGATTAACCCCCTCGCAAGCATCCGCAACTACGAGAAAAGTATTAAGAATAAATTCTAACCATAGCATTAAACTTTTGGATCTAATCAGTCCCTTACGGAATAGCGCAAAAACTAGGGTTTAAGCTTCTGTCACTCTCACAACCCATCATCTAATAACTACTCCACAATGCATTCCCTTAGGCCCAAATATGGTGAAGTGTCATCTAGTCGACGTTCACATGACACCACTAAGGGAATAACAACATACATATCATCAAAATATCGAACACATATCAAGTTCACATGATTACTTGCAACATGATTTCTCCCGTGACCTCAAGAACAAAAGTAACTACTCACAAATGATAATCATGCTCAAGATCAGAGGGGTATTAAATAGCATAATGGATCTAAACATATAATCTTCCAACAAATAAACCATATAGTAATCAACTACAAGATGTAATCAACACTACTAGTCACCCACAAGTACCAATGTATAGTTCCGGTACAAAGATTGAACACGGGAGATGAACTAGGGTTTGAGAGGAGATGGTGCTGTTGAAGATGTTGATGGAGATTGCCCTCCCCAAGATGGGAGAGTTGTTGGTGATGCTGATGACGATGATTTCCCCCTCCGGGAGGGAAGTTCCCCCGGCGGAATCGATCCGCCGGAGGGCAAAAGTGCTCCTGCCCAAGTTTCGCCTCGAGACGGCGGTGATTCATCCCGAAAGTCCTCTCCTAATTTTTTCTAGGTCAAAATGACTTATATACCAGAAGATGGGCACCGGAGGTGGGCTGGGCTGAGCACACCCCACCAGGGCGTGCCCTGGTGTCTTGTGCTCACCATGTGGCCCCCCTCCGGTAGTTATTTGCTCCTGTATTTATTATTTATTCCATAAGAAATCCTCTTGAAGTTTCAGCTCATTTGGAGTTGTGCAGAATTGGTAGCCTGACATAGCTTTTTCAGGTCCAGATTTCCAGCTGCCGGAATTCTCCCTCTTTGTGTATACCTTGCATATTATGAGAGAAAAGGCATTAGAATTACTCCAAAAAGCATTATATGCATAAAAACATTATAAATAACAGTAGGTAAACATGATGCAAAATGGACGTATCAGATACTAATAGCTCTATTAACAAAGCAATGAACATCAATCGATACATGAAGTATGTGTGTGTGCGTGGGGGTGGGGGGTCGATGGAGAGACCTAAACACAACATTCGCATGTATGTAGTAGTAGACTTAATATTCATGTTTCAGTTTCCTGTTCATTTTAAATATTGAATTGAGGACCATGCATGGCTTACATTTTACTCCCTTCGTTCCTAAATATTTGTCTTTTTAGAGATTTCAAATGGACTGCCACATACGGATGTATATAGACATATTTTAGAGTGTAGATTCACTCATTTTGCTCTGTATGTAGTCACTTGTTGAAATCTCTAAAAGACAAATATTTAGGAATAGAGGGAGTATTTTGAATTCGTGTCATACATGCATGGTTTGGAAAAATAGATGCACTATACTTACTGGATTGTTGTTGTATTCGTGTGTGTGTGTGTGTGTGGTCATATGCTTGATACATACAAAGTTTTCTCACCACCATACCGTTCGTCTTTTAAATTTGAATTTGCAATGAAAAACTTACTGGGGATACCATGAAATGTGAAATCCACGTTGAGATCACTATATCACAAACTCACTCTAATTCAAGAACTCGTCATAAATCAATTACTGTGCCTTTTGGAATGACTAGTAATTTGCAAGGAAAATACGGGCACTGTAATACATATAGATTCGTTCGGCAATTTAAAAGATTCCTTTCGTATTCTCGAATGGTAGCACCCAACGGCGTACCAGCCAGACCCGGGCTCGTGTTGATCCTAAAAAAACCCGGGCTCGTGTCCTTCTGGTGGCATGCGTGGTACGCACATTAGCCAACCCCAACCACTCGAGCCTCCGTGTTTCGAGTCGAAATATCTGCCGGCCAGAATTCCAGCCCTAGGAAGTTCCCCTCATGTCCCCGGTCCATAATGACTACCGATGAACAATGGAGGGATGCTTTAGTAACTAGACAACATTACCTACCGTGCCGAGCACGGTTCAATTCCCTCGGTCGCCGCTACCCAAGGTCACCCGTCAACTCCATTGCCAAGTACTAATAGGAGTACTACACCAGGATGAGCACAGAATTGAGCCCCGTTTGTTCGTGCCTAGTACTTGAGTTAATATATCATGCAATGCACTTGTACGGAGGGATTATCCTTTTACTCTGCATATATAACTTGTCTGAAGTCTAACTAAGCAAAATGTTTGACCCAATCCTTTCTTAAGAAATATTAACATCTACAACAGTAAAGATGTATCGCTTGAAAATTTATTACATGATGCAGGTTATGATATTGTTTCGAATCCTGGATTTTAAATTTCAGAAAATCCAAAAGTGACCTAAAATTCATGAAACTGAGCATGGTCTCGTGATATGGCACAAATATGCTGTCGTAATTTTTTTGTTCAATTTGAGACAAGCTGCTTATGAAAAGTTGCACAAATGAAGAGCCAAAGTATTTTGGAACAAAGACCTGTCACGTTAACGCAAACGCTTTCACTATTCAAACCATGGGCGTTTACGTGCCACCACGAGTCCCGCTTCTCATCGATAGGTGCCGTCTGAGCAAGCGTGTGAGTCGACGGGAGGCGTGCAAGCAGACCGCTACGCCGGCTGACCGGGAGGCGTGCGAGCAGGCCACTGCACAGGCTCACCGGGAGGTGAGCCCTTTGACCAGGCTCCGCCGCCACCTTCGTCCCAACTGCCCTCACTTTTAATGGCACCGGCGCCGCAGTTTAAAATCACCCCCGCACTACCCGGTATCGCTACAATCTTCTCTCTTCCTCTCCGATTCTCCTGTCGTCTACCTCCAAACAGCCTGAACTAACCGTACGCCATGCCGCATCACGATGGTCTGCACTTAGTCTTCCAGTTTCCTGAGGAAGACACCTAGCCGGAGTCTGAAGAACATACGACGCTTTGGGACAAGCTTGAACTGGCCTTGTGGGAAGACGCCGCGCCTGTCGCCGCTCCCGTTCCGGATCCCGTCGCCCCGATTGCGCCAGCGCCCATTCCTGTGGCATTGATGGGCTGGGAGCCGCACATTGTCACCAAGATTGATGCAAAGGGGTTCCATGAGGTCCCCACTGGCTTTCACACGCCCGTGCACCTGCCAGCGTATGCGCCTGCGCGTGCACTGACCCGCGCACCCGTGCCGGTGCCCATGCACCTGCGAGCGCATGCGCCTGCACATGCACTGATGCACGCGCCCGTGCCGGTGCCCGTGCACATGAATGTCTTCGCCGCACTGTTGCCAGCGCCTGTCCCCGCGCAGGTGCCAGTGCCCCACTCAGCGGCATGGATCGCCGCCGTCGACCGCTTCCTTGCACCAACGCCAGTCGCTTCCTCCCGCCAGTTGACTCGCTCCTGAAGACCGAAGTCCAGAACATTCTGGCCTTCCTTGAAGCTAGGGCCAACGTCCAGGAGTACGCCAACAACGGCGCAAGATGCCGCCATCGCCGTCGCTGTCGGTCAGTGGCCCGACAGCACACAAAGCAAGGCAGAGGAGCCGCTTCCCACCGCAAGACGCCCCCGCCGCCACCGCGTAATCTAAATTTGCCATGAAAAATGTTCGGATTGCCATGCTTAAAATCCGAACGTTTGGGATTTATCATTTCCGTTTATTTTAGTTCGATCATCGTATGAATGTAAAGTCGGAGTCAGACTGAATGAAATCTATGGTTTGATCGATTGAATGTTCTGCTAGAGCCGTATCAAATTAAATATAAAACGTCAGCAAGCCACATGTATTCCTTCTCATCGCAAACATTTCATATTAAATACCACGTCAATTCCAAATATTTTTTAGGGAAGTCAATTCCAAATACTTGTAGGGCGCGACCAGTCCCCTTGTTCGAGCACTAGGCCATACATCTATTTATCCACGCATTTAATTATGACGGAGTAGTAGATAAATAGTACTACAACTAGCCTAACTTGTTCGTCATGGTCACTTTTGTTCCTAAACTTGTTACATGTATAATACTACTAGTACATGAAACTGGTGCCGTAACTTGTGAACGCGTCCAGATATGTCAACGGCAACATCGCCCACGCGTTCTTCGTGTTTGCCCGTGCGTCTAAACGTAGAAGGGGAGGAGAGAGAGAGAGAGCAGACATGGAACCCACCAGTAAGTGAAGGCAAATAGTACGTGCTAACGAGCCGGTCCCACTAATGTACTAAAATTAATATTAAAACATTTTATCCATTAAATAGGCTGTGGTAATATAAAAACATTATATCAACAAAGTGGGGTACAACAAACGTTGCTACTATGTTGCCTATTGACGTGCGGCTTGAAGGCCCTGTGTCGGTGTCAAAACCGGCAGATCTCGGGTAGGGGGGCCCAAGCTGTGTGTCTAAGGATCGATGGTAACAATGGATAATGGGGACACGATGCTTACCCAGGTTCGGGCCCTCTTAATGGAGGTAAAACCCTACGTCCTGCTTGATTGTATTCGATGGGTATAGGGGTTACAAGAGTTGATCTACCTCGAGATCGTAATGGCTAAACCCTAGCTGTCTAGCCTATGATTATTCTGATGGCCTCTACAGACTAAACCCTCCGGTTTATATACACACTGGAGGGGCCCAGGGTCATACAAAGTTGGTTTACAAAGGAAGGAAAGAGTACATCCAGACATCAAACTTGCCATCCACGCACACAGGAGTCCCACCCGGACACGGGGGATAGTCTTCTGCTTTATCTTCATGGCCCATCAGTCCGGCCCATATCGAATAGACCGGACACCCGAGGACCCCCTAATCCAGGACTCCCTCAGTAGCCCCCGAACTTGCCTTCAATGACAATATAGTATCCAGCTTATGTCTTCGGCTTTGCAAGGCGGGTTCTTCATCATACTCCGGATTGACGACAGTCCGGTTTTGACCTCCATGTTCTGCCTTTATGATTCCTCCCTGTCATCGCCTCGATTTCCACGCGTCGAGCGAATGTGAATAGTCCATAATTTTTTACAAATAAGCCCCTTATCATGCAAGGGCGGTATCTATATAAGGAGGTTAGATCTCCTAAGGCCATCCCATATCGCGCAAAGAGCATCAAAGCAAACCACGAAAATTCAAAACATGGCGAGCACTCCTGGCTCTTCCTCGCGCCTCAAACAGGTGATTGGCGAAGCTGCTCAGTGTCTCACCTTCAGCTGAATCAACTTCAGATGCAGGGATATCTCCCTCCCGCAGATCTAGTCTCCGTGCGGGCGGGATTGGCCTCGATTGGCAATGATGTGCTAGCAGAGAACTTCCCCAATCCCAACAAGGAGGAGAGGGTGTGCTTTGTCTCATTTCTTCTGAGGGGCTTAGGATTCCCGATCCACCTCTTCCTCAGAGGTCAACTAGAATTCTATGGGATCCAGCTGCACAACCTCACACCAGGTTCTATTCTGCACATTTCTGGTTTTGTCGCTCTCTGTGAACTATTCTTAGGCTGCGAGGCTCATTTTGAACTATGGAGAAAGTTCTTTTGCCTTGTCCCTCATCATCAAGGGGGTTCTATATTTAAAGTGGGCGGCGCCAAAGTATGGCGCATAGCCGGATCAGGTTACCTCGTCGGAACTCCCAAGAAGGCATCCGAAGAATGGGCTTCGGAATGGTTTTATATCGAGGATGTTCCCCTTTCGGACCCAGTTCGACATGGACTTCCCGAATTCTCCGGTGCTTCATTAAAGAAATGCCTTAACTGGCGCCCCCGGAGCCCCAAAGAAGAAGACAGTGCGGAAGTAAAGAGGTTGGTCAGCAAGGTCAGGTTACTTGCCCATTCCGTACTCTCGATAATCGAAGCCATGGCTATCGCGTGAAAGCGATGCATCCAGCCCCTTCAGTCCAGAGTGACCCCTTTATGGTGTTACAATGGATAGGACGCGCATCTCGCTATAGGCGCGAGGGCCCGGATAGCCCCGCCGCTCTAGCCGCCATTCTGGCAGATCTTTATAAGGGGGACAAAGAAGCATTCCTTCGTTTAAATTGTCGAGAAGGTTTCTCCATGTATAATCCTGTTGAATGGGTGAGATTTTTTGATTATCAGCATTATCCTACCTCATTACCGAGGCATACTAATTGAATTATTTTGGTCGTCTTTAAATCAGACATGGAGGAAGATCGTCGAAAATGTGCACTGCCCCTCCCCACAACCAGAGGACTATGCTTCCCACGAAGATCCCGGCCTCTGCGAGGATCCGGATATATTTATAGAGTTTGATGATGGAGTCTTTTATCAAGCAAGCCTTGACGGTTTGGAAGTGGCCATTACGGCTGACTACCCCGGCCTTCTCCCTTTCTCTAAGGTAAGTATTCGGAAATCATCCTCAAAAAAGAGGAGTCCCCACTTGCACCTCACCCATCACACTGAATCGTGCTTTATAGGATCGGCGCTCTGCAAGCCGTACTCCATCGAGGGCGGCCCCGAGGAAGGTAGCATCTGTGCAGGGTGAGCCTTTAAAACGAAAGGAAACTGGGAGCGCCGTCGAACCCCCTCCTTCATCAAAGAGGTATAACCTTTAATATATGCCTAGGCATAAAACCAGATTGTCATATTTCTCCTCCCATCTTATTCCAGGAGGAGCACACGGCGAACCATGTCCAAAATCCCTGTTAGCCGATCATCAGCTAATCCGGCGCCGGGCTCATCAACCAGGACAAGAGCCAATACGGATGCAGCGTCAACTCATCCGCCTCATGAAGATTCGGATGACGTATCCGTCACAAATTCTGAAGTAGAGAGCGTGATGAATCATCGATGACTGAAAGAGACCATGCGCACTCCAGCTTTTATGGAGCAAGAATTTAATGCCCTCAGCACCGTGGATGCATATATCCGAGCCGCCCGGGACGGACTTGCTGGAGTTGCCCACCTATTTTCAAAAGATATGCAGGTAATGTTTTGTGTAAATTTAATAGATATATGCCAGTAGCCCCCGAGACTTGAAGCGGTTTAGGCCAACCGATTTAAGGATCGTTATGACCGCAGGTCCTCAAAGAGAAGAACAACGCACTGTCCCAGGAGCTTGAAACAAGCCGGACAAACCTAAACGCCGCCAACACAGAGCTAGAAGAACTGAAGAAGGTCACGATGACCGTTGATCAAAAGAGCAAACTGGAGGAGGAAAATGATAGGCAAGCCGAAGAGATAAAGAGCTTAAAGGCTCAATTATCGGATGCTCAAAAAGATAATAACAAGTTAAAAGGCGGCATATTTAGTATGACCTTTGAACCATCCAAGTTACTCATATTATCCCGTAATTCGGAGTGTTATAATGCTGCTCGTGCAGGTCTGTTAACAGGGCGTCATGAAGAAGAAGCATCCGGATTCCGAGGCGACGTTTTAAAAGAGCTGTCCGTAGTGCATGAGCGAGCCCGGAAAGCCATGAGAAGTATGGCCAAGGCCTTATGGCCATCCGATGCCCCTCCAAAAAGTATGGAGGGATTGGCAAACATGTTCAAAGGTGCCCGGTGCCATTTTGAGCTATGGAAGACGTCAGCATGCCGGGGAGGTGCACGAGAGGCATGGGCAATGGTGAAGACGCGCTACACCGGGCTTGATCCGAATCGTATGGCCCGAGTTGGACCGCAGGGACCGGACGGAAAAGAGATTCCCGTGAACTTGGTATATGACCAAGTGATGATAGCTGCGAAATATTCGCAAGAAGATTGTAGCTTAAGCAGTCTTATAGATGACATAGATAAAGAGTAGGCGTTCGATTCAATGTATCAATGTACTTTATCATTGAACTTATCTCCAACCGAACTTGTCAAAATTTGTCATCGCAGGCCTTCGGCTTCAACCTCCAAACCAAGAAGTTGGAGTGTTTCTGGATACCATGTTAGAATGTAATAAACATTCATTATGTCCAGAAACTAGGCAATCCGGTCATGTTGCTCAAACAGACAAAATTTGTTCGGGGAGTTATGTTATATTACTTTTTAATGTAAGAAACATCTTCCAGGGAAAATAGTTTTGTTAAGGGTTCCTTTCCTTGGGTCGGCATGCTTAAGTATGCATGCCTAGGCTTTGATCTGAGTTACGGGCAGCCTATCCCGTATTTGTTAGAAGAATTACACAAATGTAAATAATCTGTCATTGCTTGCCGACCAATTATTCCCTTAAGAACGCTAGCTTTCGGCTTCACCCGTCTGAGGTACAGATCCGGAGTACCCGGTTGTAACAATCACAGAGGTGCTCCCTTTACACCCTAGCCAAACAATCAGGAACGTAGGGTATAAACACAGGAGCGAGGCAACCCGGCTTGGCAAAAACTTAAGTCATAGTGGTGCATATAATGGCAAAAGATGTATAGACAAATGACGGAAACAATGTAAGCAACAAGCTTTCAGTAATACGCTTCGTCAAAGAAGCCCCAGTTAAAGTGGGGTGTATACATTTAAAGATGTGCACCCCTAGCAGTTCAGTAGATCCGAACATACCCTGGGATAAAAGAAGGAAAAAATAAAAAAGAAGAGGAGAAAAAGGGAACCTAATCAAAAAAAGAAAAAAGGATGAGACCGAACTATCCGTAGAATCGTCGGAGCCGAGCAGCGTTCCATGGATTTGGCTCAAGGCGATTATCCGATGCGTTACGAAGGCGATAGGCTCCTCCTGTGAGAACTTCATCTATGATGAAGGGGCCCTCCCATTTTAGTTTGAGCTTATCCTTCTTCTTCTCTGGGAGACGCAAGACGAGTTCGCCAAACGTTATAAGTCTTGGCCCGCATTTCTCTACTTTGGTATCGCCTGGCCTGTTGTTGATAAAGTGCGGAACGGGCTTGTGCAATATCATGCTCCTCTTCGAGACCGTCTAGGTCATCCTGCCGATCGAGCTCCGCTTCTCGCTCTTCGTACATGCGCACTCGAGGTGAGTCATGAATAATGTTGCAGGGCAGAACAGCTTCCGCGCCGTACACCATGAAGAAAGGTGTATATCCGGTTGTCCGGTTAGGTGTAGTCCGCAGCCCCCAGAGCACGGAATCGAGTTCCTCAACCCAGCGTTTATCTAACTCCCGTAGGGAGCGCACCAGTCGGGGTTTGATGCCGCTCATTATCGGGCCATTGGCCCGTTCAACCTGACCGTTTGTTTGAGGGTGGTAGACAGATGCATAGTCGAGTTTAATGCCCAATTTAGCACACCAGTTTTTCACCTCATCAGCTGTGAAATTGGAGCCATTGTCAGTGATGATACTGTGCGGGACACCATAACGGTGTACCACGCCGGATATAAAGTCAATCACTGGTCCTGCTTCAGCCGTTTTTACTGGTTTGGCCTCTATCCACTTAGTGAATTTATCCACCATAACCAGTAAATATTTCTTTTTATGGCTTCCCCCTTTAAGGGGTCTGACCATATCGAGCCCCCAGACCGCAAAGGGCCAAGTAATGGGGATTGTTCTTAAGGCGGTGGGAGGCATATGACTTTGATTGGCGAAAAGCTGACATCTCACACAACGCTGGACAAGGGCTTGTGCGTCTGCTCGGGCCGTTGGCCAGAAAAAACCTATCCGGAAAGCTTTGCTTACGAGGGCCCAAGCTGCGGCGTGATGGCCGCCCAGACCAGCATGTATTTCAGCCAAGAGTTGTCGTCCCTCCTCTTCGGAGATACACCTTTGGAGAACTCCGGTAGTGCTTTTCTTGTACAGTTCACCTTCGTGAACTTTGTAGGCTTTAGAACGCCGAACTATGCGACAGGCCTCATTTTGATCATCAGGAAGCTCCTGCCTATTAAGGTAGGCTAGGAAGGGTTCAGTCCATGGAGCAATAACGGCCATGATCTCATGAGCAGAGGGTGTTATTTCGGTATCCGAACCCCCGATGATACCTGTAGCATGTTCGGCTGATGGGGGTGTGATCAGGTCCGTACTTGCATCTCTGCTCTCATCTTGCCATACCACGGATGGCTTGAAGAGCTTTCCATGAAGGTATTAGGCGGGATGGGGTTGCGCTTGGCGCCCATGCGAGCGAGTATATCCGCTGCCTGGTTACTGTCTCTAGCGACGTGATGAAATTCGAGCCCCTCGAACCGAGCTGATATTTTTAATATGGCATTTTGATATGCCGCCATTTTTGGATCTTTTGCATCGAACTCTCCATTGACCTGAGATATTGCGAGGTTCGAATCACCGCGCACCTCTAGGCGTTGTATGCCCATGGAGACAGCCATGCGGAGACCATGTAGAAGTGCCTCGTATTCGGCTGCGTTATTGGAGTCCGTATACATGATTTGCAACACGTAGCGGATTGTGTCCCCCATAGGGGATGTCAAGATGATGCCAGCCCCCAGTCCGGCTAGCATTTTAGAGCTGTCAAAGTACATGATCCAGTTGGAGTAGGAACTGTACTCTTTGGGGAGCTCGGCTTCCGTCCACTCTGCGATGAAGTCGGCCAGCACCTGAGATTTAATAGCTCGGCATGGCTTGTATGTTATTTCAAATGGTAAGAGCTCAATGGCCCATTTAGCTATGCGGCCAGTGGCGTCCCTGTTATTTATAATGTCGTTAAGTGGTACTTCGGATGCCACCGTGATCGAACACTCTTGAAAATAGTGTCGGAGTTTTCGGGATGCCATAAAGACCGCGTAAGCTATCTTTTGGTAGTGAGGGTATCAGGATTTGCAGGGTGTAAGGACCTCCGATACGTAATACACTAGCTTTTGGATGGGGAATTTATGTCCCTCTTCCCCTCGCTCGACGACGAGTACGACGCTCACTACCTGGTGAGTTGCGGAGATATAAAGCAACATAGGCTCGCCAACACTTGGGGCGGCTAGGATTGGATTGCCTGCTAATATGATTTTTATTTCTTCCAATCTGGTTGTGGTCGCTTCCGTCCATTCAAAGTTGTCGGTGCGTCTGAGCAGTCTATAAAGTGGTAATGCTTTTTCTCCTAATCTGGAGATAAAGCGGCACAAGGCCGCTACGCACCCTGCTAGCTTTTGGACCTGTTTTAGGTCTGTTGGCGTAGCCAATTGCAACATGGCTCAGATTTTAGTTGGGTTTGCTTCAATTCCTCTATGGGAGACAATGAACCCTAATAGCTTTCCGGCTGGAACGCCGAAGACGCATTTTTCCGGATTGAGCCGTATGTCGTATGCTCGGAGGTTGTCAAATGTGAGGCGGAGATCGTCCACCAATGATTCGATGTGCTTCGTCTTGATGACCACGTCGTACACATATGCTTCTACTGTCTTGCCGATTTGTTTTTCCAAGCATGTTTGAATCATGCGTTGGTAAGTGGCACCAGTGTTTTTGAGCCCAAAAGGCATAGTGTTGAAACAGAAAGGCCCATACGGGGTGATGAATGCCGTTGCGGCCTGTTCGGACTCCTTCATTTTAATCTGATGGTATCCAGAGTAAGCGTCGAGGAAACACAATGAGTCGTGTCCCATGGTCGCATCAATAATTTGGTCAATGCGGGGCAATGGGAAAGGGTCTTTAGGGCAAGCCTTATTGAGGTCATTGAAATCGACACAAAGGCGCCAAGATTTGTCCTTCTTCGGCACCATGACCAAGTTAGCTAGCCATTCCGGGTGTTTGATTTCTCTGATGAACCCGGCCTCGAGTAGTTTGGCTAGCTCCTCCCCCATAGCTTGTCGTTTGGGTTCGGAAAATCGCCGTAGCGTTTGCTTGACTGGTTTGAACCCCTTAATTATGTTGAGGCTGTGTTTGGCCCGTCTACGTGGGATACCGGGCATGTCCGGAGGGTGCCAGGCGAAGATATCCCAATTTTCACGTAGGAACGCGCGTAAGGCGGCATCTACCGTCGAATCCAGCTATGCTCCGATGGACGCTGTTTTGTTAGGATCTGTCGGGTGCACTTGAAATTTAACTATTTCATCTGCTGGCTTGAAAGAGGTGGATTTAGGTCTCTTATCGATAATCACATCATCCCTGCCCACCGTGGATCGTAGGGTGGTTAATTCTTCGGCCGCAAGGTCTTCGGTGAGTGCCTCAAGGGCCAAGGATGTGGTTTTGTTTTCGGCGCGGAGTGCTGTATCCGGATCACTTGTAACTGTGATTATTCCATTGGGCCCCGGCATTTTAAGCGTCATGTACCCATAATGGGGTATGACTTGGAAGCGTAAAAAAGCGCCCTGCCCTAGAAGGTCGTGGTAGCTGCTATTGAAGGGAGCGATGTGAAAGAGCCGCTCCTCCGACCTGTAATTTTCAGGCGTGCCGAATACTACGTCGAGTTTAATACTCCCCGAGCATCATGCTCCTCGACTGGGGATGATACCTCGAAAGGTGGTACTGCTTTGCTCGATGCGTGTTCTATCGATCTGCATTTTGTCGAGCGTGTCTTCATAGATGAGGTTAAGCCCGCTGCCGCCATCCATGAGCACTTTGGTAAGTCGAAAGCCGTCCACAATTGGGTTTAGGACTAAAGCGGTGGGTGCTCGGACTGATCGGGCCCTTGGTTCGTTGTCAACGGTGAAGGTTATTGCCGCGTCGTTCCATGGGCTTACTGTGGTTACTTGGTGGACTTCGGCGAGGTCGTGGAGTGCCCTCTTATGCTGATTATTTGAGGAGAAAATCTCGAAGACCGTAAGGACGTTAAAATCGTCATCCTCCGGAGAATGCTTCTCTGGAGTGGCGGTGGTGAGGATGGCCTCACCACTTTTAGCTACCTGCCGGAGTACCCAACATGCTCGAAGGCTGTGGGTTGAGTCAGTGCTCGGTGTTGTATGTACTGGACAGGGCTTGTCGAGGAGTTCGTCAAGAACGGACCTGTATCCCATAGAGGATATTTTCTTGCCGACGGGCTTATGGTCGGATGCCTCGTAAGGGTGTATCCGTTTTGCCCAGGCAGTGCACTGCTTCAAGGCAGCAGGTTCTAATTGGGTTTTCTATGCTTTCCAAGTGCTTTCCATCGCACAATACTTCTGTACTACATGCAATAGCTCCGTGAAACTCTGTATGCGATGGCGGTTGAGGGCATTCTGAATTCCCTCATCGGTACAATTTCGATGAAAGACCGAGACTGCGTCATCGTCGCAGTAATCTTTAATCTTGTTTTTGACAAGTAGGAATCTGGCCCAGAAGTGATGGACCGTTTCCTGAGGTTGCTGCCATACATACATTAGGTCACATATGTCTGGAGGGCCTGAATTACTTGGAGAGTATTGATTGTGGTGGGTGGGTGGGCAAAAACTCGAATCCTGACCCAAGATTGCATCTGGAGCCTGTAAAATCTCCGAAGTCACCAGTTCGGGTCCAGGGAGATCCAAGTGCTCCCCAGACCCAATGTCCGACCCTGAGTTCGGGGGACGCGAAGTCTCATCCAAAGGGAGGGTGTCCGACCCAAGAGGTTCGGAGACCCGAACATAGCTGGTCTTTAGTTTAGGGGAAGAAGTGTTTTTGGCTCGTTCCTCGACGACCGCTACCAGGTGGGTGATCGGCGGGGAATTAATTTCCCTCTGGTCAGGTTTGAGCCCGATTTGATCATACTCTGTTGAAAGCCCCAGGGCGGCGATGTGATCTAGCAGCTCGTTTAAGGACGAGACGTCCGCCGGATCCATCTTTTGGGAGTATTCGAGACCGATGCGGGGGTGATGTTTGGCGATCACGGGGGGCACTGTTGGCTTGATGGCCATACCAGCACCCACGGTGAAACTGCCAAGCTGGAGGACCTGTCCTGAAGTTAGGCTCCTTCCAGAGGTGATATCGTCGTTGATGACAAGGCGAGCCATAGATCGCTTCTCACGACTACACAGCGGAGCTCTCAATGAAAGCACCAATGTCGGTGTCAAAACCAGCAGATCTCGGGTACGGGGGCCCAAGTTGTGCGTCTAAGGATTGATGGTAACAATGGACAATGGGGACACGATGTTTACCCAGGTTCGGGCCCTCTTAATGGAGGTAAAACCCTACGTCCTGCTTGATTGTATTCGATGAGTATAGGGGTTACAAGAGTTGATCTACCTCGAGATCGTAATGGCCAAACCCTAGCTGTCTAGCCTATGATTATTCTGATGGCCTCTACGGACTAAACCCTCTGGTTTATATACACACCGGAGGGGCCCAGGGTCGTACAAAGTCGGTTTAGAGAGGAAGGAAAGAGTACATCCGGACATCAAACTTGCCATCCACGCACACAGGAGTCCCACCCGGACACGGGGGATAGTCTTCTGCTTTATCTTCACGGCCCATCAGTCCGGCCCATATTGAATAGACCGGACACCCGAGGACCCCCTAATCCAGGACTCCCTCACCCTGGTCGCATGTTCGATCCTTGTCCTTTTTCATTTTTAATTTATATATGGGTCCAAATTTGTTCCATGACAGGTGGGCCCCTCAGTGTGTAGTTTGTTGCACTTTAATTTGTTGGTCGAAATTTGTTCCATTACAGGTGGACTATCGGTGTGTAGTTTGTAGCTTATTTGTAATAATTAAAGAGAACAACAGAGTTTTTTACAAAAATACAATGGTGCGACGTGGAAGGTGAGAAAGGACGTGCGAGAGAGCGGTGACTGAGCCAGAGGGAAATCAATTGGGGGAGGTGCGGGGGTTGCAATGGTGTTTGGAGTAGTTGTGGGCCGAATGCTACGAAAATATAATCTAAACCCATCAGAATAAATGCCTTCGCAAATTAATCCAAGGATGGAGTCCCCCTCGCAATGTAAATAGCTCCGGCTCTACGAGGGATGGAGAGGTAGCTTCAATGTGTGGAAGATACGGCGTGAGAAAGTGAGGTCAATCGAGACACAGATAGATAGAGAGACAAAGTGAGTGTGGTCCGGCATTCATTGAAAAGATATATATGCTCTGGAGAGATATTGTCCGGTTGAGCTTTTGGGAAGGGTGAGGGCTGTAAGATAGAGCTTGAGAGATGATCCAGTCACAGACATGTAGATATATTTTGTGCGTGGGAGGAAGCAAGGTCAATCGATACATAGATAAAGGGAGAGAGATTGAGCGAGTGTGGGTCGTCATGCGATCGAAAGAGTGAGACGGGTTGGAGAGACTGACCTAGATAGACAATGTGCGTGAGAGAGTATACAATATGAATATGTCGAATTGGGCTCAAACATTGAGATATATCGTTTGTGTCTGAGAAAGAGCGAGGTCAATCGAGACATACATAGAGAGAGAGAGAGAGATTGAGCGAGTGTGGCCCGCCATGAGGTCGAAAGAGTGGGGGCGGCTTGGATGGACTGACCTAGATAGACAATCTGTGTGAGAGAGTATAGAGTGTGCCGATCGAGGCCTGAACAGGGAGATATATCATTTGTGTGTGAGAGAAAGTGAGGTTAATCGAGACTTAGATAAAGAGAGCGAGATTGAGCGAGTGTGGGCCGCCGTGCGGAAGAAAGAGTGAGACAGTCTTGAGAGAGTGACCTAGATAGACAATGTGCATGTGTGCGCACGAGAGGGGCGGTCTAGATAGGCAATGCATGTATCCAACGAGAGAGGGTGGGAGGGAGAGAGAGAGAGCTCGGCATGGAGTGCAATGGCGGGTGTGTGAGAGAGATACATTTGGTAACAGAGTGGAAAAAGGGGACTGTGTAGTTGAGACAGTTAGAGATCGAAACATGGAGAGAAAGAATGAACGTGTGCCGGAAACTGATAGCTCTCTAAGGTGGTTAGGAGAGAAAGATTGATCGATACAAGTATGTAGCGTGTGTGCCGAGGGGGGGTGGGGCTAAAAACAACATTTGAATGTAGATAGTACATGACTTAATATTGACGTTTCAATTTAGTGTACATTGTAAGATTTGAGTTGAGGACCATGCATATGGCTTCCGTAATTATTTCGAATTCGTGCCATACTAGGTTTGGAAAAGTTGACATTGACTCGATTGTTGTGCTATTTTGTAGGTCATATATTTGAATCATCCAAAGTTTTCTCACTACCATGGTGTTCATCTTATACATATGAATTTGTATTAAAAAAGTAGCGTGGATACCGTGAAATGCGAAATCCACGTTAGAATTGGAGATCGCTATATGACACACACTCTAATTCAAATAACTCCTCATTAATTAATTTATAGTATCTCGTTTCGAATGACTAATTATTTGCAAGGAAAACACGGGCATGGTAATACATAGAGATTCATTTGCAAATGAAAGAAGATTTGTTTTCATTCTCAAATGTAGGCGCACCAGGCAAACCCGGGTCGTGTCGTGGTGGTCGCGTGTGTCGTACGGACGCTAGCACCCAGCCACCCACCCCCCTCCGTCCTCCCCCCCCCCACCCCCACCCAACCCCCACCCCCCCCCCCCCCCCCACCCCCCCCCCCACCCCCCCCCACCCCCTCCCCCCCCCCACCCCGCCCCCCAAAAATAAGAACGATGACAAAAAAAGTTCGCGCTTCCATGTTTCGGATTGAAATATCTGGCGGCCCCAATTCCAGCCCTGCAAAATCTCCCTTCTCCACCGCCCCCTTCCGCGCCCAGAGCGCTCAAATCCCTAATTCGCTACCAACCCAAGCAAAGTTCGAATCGCCCCTCGTCTCGTCTCTTTCCCCGCCTTTGTGCCGGACGACGACGACGAAGACGACGGTCGCGCTTCACCACCGCACCGAAGCTACCTCATCTACGCCCTCGTCCACCGCACCGGGTGGTCCACCGACAATGTCGGCCGCCGCAACCGACGTGCCTCACAGACACCGACTTCCACCGCATCAGGTGCGCTTCACCGACGCCGTCTCCCACCTCACCAGGGCTACTTCACCGAGCACATCGTCGTACCTCCACCCCCCGAGGTAGTTGGGGCTTCACCAATGGTCTCGTCCACCGCATCATAGCGCTCCGCTGCCGCTCAAGATCTGCATCCGTGTGTGGCCAGCCAACGCCAGCGCATCACCCTCAACGGCTCTGAAGTGACCCGCACTCTAGCTAGGCGAGCATGCCCAAACACCGGCCTGAACTAGGTATCCACATATCACTCCCTTGTGCACTGTTCCGACGATGTTTGGATATCCTTTACTACTCTCTTAGATTACACGCCTATGCAACTCTGACTTTAACTCTTATTTCTTCTAGAGATATCATCTAAAACAAGCAAAATTATTTTTTAGCGAAGCATGACGGCGCTACGGGATCTGGTACACATCCTGCACACTGGTATAACCTTGTAAGTACCTGTCCTCTGGTACAACAGCAAGGTCGATTCCTCTTATTTGATCAACCATTCGCCGTGTCAAAAATGCATAGGGGGATGCAAGGAGCATGAGGCCTGCACATCCAAGCAAGTGGTAACATGGACTTGTACATGGAACATCCCAAGCACAAGCAGAGCTGCAGTGAGCCTGTACAATGAGCTAGCGTAAGTCCTTGCATTTCATTTAATTTGTACTGGCCTGCGTGTATGATTTGTGTGCAGTGGTGGATCCACGAATTCAAGTTACCAGGGGCAAAAATTTAACTTAAAAAATACAAAGGCACTTGCACTCCAGAAATGAAGATAACTTGAGAAATGTGAAGCTACATGCACTTTGAAAACCAGCTAATGATCCAAAGTAGTTCCAGATTATAAAACACTAAATGATGTAAGCACCAAAAAACACAAAATGCAACATGGTGTACAAGGACTACAAACATGGACTGTACCTGCTTGAATTATTCATTCTCTGGCTGAAAATATCGAAGTGTAATTGCACCTATAACCAGTGTGCAAACTGCTTATCAATATATCTATCCTGCACAAGTATGCCAATAGTTTCAAACAACAGATGAGAAAAGTAGTTATGCTACGTTGTCATGATACGGGGACTTTCTGGTAGATGGCCTCGACGTTTCCTCAAGCCATGAAAATGTACTATAATTTGCTTGTCATCAATTCCTGCAAATCTCTATCTCTCTCTCAACATAGCAGATCATCATTAGACACTAAATCCTTCAATGGGAGCTTGCAAAATGCTTGCATTAGATCCCTCATTAGACACCATATGTTCATCACCGGGAGCATGTAAAATGTTTGAATCAAATCCTTCATTAGCAGTCTGTTCATTAGACACTTCAGGCTCAAGAACAACATGAGCTTGTATGTTTGGACCGGAAACTTGATTAGACACATCAGGTTCAGTCAGTTCAGTATTGATTGGGGGAGTTATAAAATAAGCAGAAATTGGATTCATTTTCTTATAGATTCCCTACATACAAGCAGTTTTACAACACCGTCGGGTTTAACTATTGGCCAGAAATTGAACAGTTGAATTAGATATAATCAAGGATGTGATGTACCTGCTCGTTGCGCATGCTGCTCTTGCAAGCTGCAATTGTCCGTTTGCGTAAGCTCGATGCCATGCCCGTGCTGCCGCCGCTGCCTCCCACGCAGGCTACACCCAAGGTTGGATCTTCATCTTCTTGTCCTTCCAGTCACTTGAAGCCCGGCGACCGGCGTCCAACGAGGGCGTGAGGAAGTGCTGTGTCGGTCTGTCCAACGGCGGCTAGGTTAGGAGCGAACCAGACTGGAGGCTGGAGCGAATGAACTGGGATTTTTCCTGCTGTCGATCGATATGGGAGGCGCTCGTTTGGGCCGCGAGCCTGCTATAGGGCCTGCCTTGCACTTACATTATTGGCCCATCCAAATTGAAATGTTTTTCTTCCTTTTTTACATTGCCTGCTTGTGCACTGGGACGAACAAAACTAGCCTGGGCCAACCTGGACGACTCAAACTAGGTGCACACTTTCCAACCACCCGAGGCGGCCGCCCATACCAACCCCTACAGTGGCGTTGCCCCTTTTTGCGTGTATGATTGGGGTAGTGAAAAATATTCCAGTGGCGCTTTTGATTTACCCACAGAATGGTTGAATTGCTTGTTCCTATGAACTGAGTTCGCCAATAATTTGAAGGATGCAAGTCTTTTCATCCTATTGTAGATTGTTTAGATCTCAATATGCCAAATGTAATCGCATGAAATATACAGTAAAAGCTAGTGTGATGTGTGTTGCTACAACTAGTCTGACAACCCGTCCTCATATAACATATCAAGGACGCACCATCTTATCAGATTAACCATTCGACTTACCAATGTAGCGTGGGAACAAAGAAGTATTGGGACTGCGTATCCAAGCAATTGATGCCATGGACTCCTTCGTAGAACCTTGTAAGCGAAAAAGAAGTTGTAGTGTGCCTGTACAAAGAGCTAGCGTAAGTTCAGTTACCTGCTTCTCGGAATTTTAGTTAGCCACTTATTGCAAAATTGTTCAATTATGTTGCTTGGCTTAATTTAGTTTGCTACTGATTACATAATGCCATAGCCTGTTAATCCTATTATAGACTGCGCCTATCTATGTGTTTGATACTTACTGTTAAGAATTACCTATTTGCCTGAACTTAAATAGCTACTTAAGCACGTAGATAGCTGGTCATATGTACTTCTAGGGTACAACAAAATTCACGTGTAATTTACGTTCTGATACCCTGTTTGTTTAAATGGTTTGCTATTATCACTTGTAGCACTAGTAATGTTTGCATGTTCATAGACAGACAACTGTCAGGTTTATATGAGGGACACCGTCTTTTTAACTTATATATATATATATATATATATATATATATATATATATATATATATATATGTGTGTGTGTGTGTGTGTGTGTGTGTGTGTGTGTGTGTCGGAATCATTTTGCTTACATCAAAGAAATTGTCGGCGTGCGACACCTATGGGATCCCAAGAGACCCATTTACGATTCGGCGGGAGGAGAGGTATGCGCAAAGGGCAGAACCAACGATCGACGCGGGGCGATTTTACCCAGGTTCGGGCCGCTGATCAGCGTAAAACCCTACTCCTGCCTTGTGTTATTATTAGTGTTCTTGAGCCCAGGTTCCAGGAGCGCTCACAGTGAACAGTATGTTCAAAGAGCAGCTACGCATGCAGAATGGGCCAGAAGATCCTCTCCCTGTAGCAGTTGCCTTGGGCCTCCTTTTATACCACAAAGGGGTCACCACAGTGGCAAAATGTACATACATTGAGGTGTAAAGTAGCTACAGGGTCATCATACCTAACCCCTGACGAATTAGGACGAACGCATTTAATGCACCGTGAGGTGTCCGTTTAGGTGTCCTCACTTTCTCGGGGATGGAAAAAGGGGCCATCCCATCAGCACCGCTTAAGCTCTCCTCCATTGGCGCGTCGCCACGCATCCAAAGAAGGACCCAGAATGTCAGGTCTGTCGCTGTGCTAGAGCGGTGGCACAGCGACAAAACCTTGCCGGGCGCCAAGCCTTGCCGGGAGCCGAGCCTTGCCGGGCGCTGCAGGCCACCCCGGCAAGATCTTGCCGGGGTAGTTGGCCTTCGGATTCCAGCTCTTCTTATCTGCTGATCCTCATATCTTTAACTTGAGAATTTCCTTGGTGGCCTGAGTCAACCTCGAACTGTTCCCCGACAAGCCTTGCCGCTAGTATGGCTACAACTGCCCGTGCACAAGTACGGGGTACTAATGGCCCAATACTTAGTACACCGACAGGAGCCCCCGGGCCTAGGCCATACACGAGTGCGAGGCGTTGTTGGGCTAGGCCCAAACAGTGCACGGGCACACGTGGCAGGGGATTAACTGCTCGTAAATATCATGTTTACTATGCCCCCCACTACGCGCGCCGAATGCGCGATGTGGGAAGCGTGCCTCAAAAGCTGCAACTGCAACGCGCCCGCAGAGGCGCATTCACATTGGGGAGTAAAATAGGCGGCTCCGCTCCTTCCCCATAAAAAGGAGAAGCCGCAGAGGCACAGGCCTATTTACCCCCTTTTCTTCTCAATCTGGTCGTCGCCATTGCTTTCCTTCCCTCGAGCTCAGAGCAAAGCCTTCCTTCTTCCGCTCGCCGCCTCCACACCCGCTCCATCCCCGGCTTCCGCCCTTGCAGTCGCCATGCCGCCCAAGACCAGCAAAGGCAAAGGCAAGGAGGCGAAAGCCAATGTCCCGGAGAGCGAACTGGTGAAAATGCGGAAGAAGTACGTCGTCTTCGCCCCGTCGCTCGATGCGGAAGCTTTGACGAGGCGGTACCAGTGTATGTGGGCGAGGGAGACGCAAGCTCACCCCGCCACTTGCGTGATTCCAGGTTCTTGCTCCAAGAGTGGGTCGGACAGATACCCCTTTTTCGTCGCATATTTCTATTGCGGGCTCTGTCCTCCCTTTTCTGACTTCTTCGACGACATCATGTACACATACGGCTTCCATCTTCTCGATTTCACGCCAAACGCCGTAATGTGTATGTCTGTCTTCGCTCATCTTTGCGAAAATTTTGTTGGAGTAGTTCCCAATACCGCCCTCTTCCGCCATTATTTTATTCCTCGCATCCAAAAGGGGGAGGCCCTTTCTGGTTCAATCGCCTGGATTCCACGGGCCTGGAATAAGGAGATATACCCAGAGGGAGTTTACCGGGAGAAGTGGGACGAATGGCGGTCTGAGTGGTGCTGGATCAAGGAAGCAGATCCTCATCCGTTCTGTTTGCCTCGACGACAGAAGGCGGTCCGAGGCAGCAATTGGAGCGGCCTTGCCGCGAAGGACGAGAGGCTCACAATCGCCACCACCAGGATCCTTCGCCTGAAAACCGCTGGGCTCACTATGGAGATGATCGGCTTTGATTTCCTCCGTTGCCGCATCGCCCCGCTACAGAACAGGGGAAGACCAGCTTGGGAGTACCGAAACGCAGCGGACATCATGAGGCTGCGTCCTGGATTGAACAACAATTTGACTACCATGCAACTTGGCACCCTCCGCCAAAAGCTGTTCCAGCGCGACGACAAGCATCGGTTGCCGGCAAGGATTGTCCCTCTGTGCAACAACTCTGCTCTGGGATCAATCATCGCCTTCATGCCGATGTTCAACACCCACGGTCTTGACGCGACATGGGTTGAGCCATCCGAGGAAGATGCACAGAAGTTCTTTGATAACTTGACGGAGAGGGCCATCCGGGAAGAAGCAGACTTGCTCCGAGCCACCACCGATGAAGAGGTGGCATACATCGCCACCAGGGCGGAGGAGGCAAATCTTGCCGCGGAGGCCGGCAACGTCGGCTTGGCAGAATGGGAAACCAGCGATGCAGAGGTAGTGGTGGAGAAAGATCCTACCGGGAAGGACAAAGCTGCCAGGGAACAGGGCAGCACTGCCGCTGAGAGCTCGTCCGACGAGGACACGGATGAAGAAGAACCGCAAGAAGAGCTCCCAACCCTGAAGAAGACAAAGCGTGTTCTTCGAAAGGCTGCGTCTGGCATCCCGGCAAGCCAAACTTCATCGAGCAGCGAGGCTCCCGGCAAGAAAGTGGCCGGCAAGACTGCGCCGCGGCAAGGGGTTCGACAGCAACCTGCGTGGCGCGTGAGACCCACACCAGCGGCAACTGCTTGGGCGACAGGGGTGTCTCGCACTACCGCACCGGAAGCTGAGGTGACGGAAACGCGCCAACCCCCGGCGCCTGCCACAGCCAAGCGACCTAGGACCCCTCCTCCGCCTCCCCACTCAGACATCGCAATGGAGGCCGAATTCAACATCTCCGGCTTTAGTCCGGAGCGAGAAGAGGAAGAGTGAGTACCTTGCCACAACCTTTATCTTCCAATCTTGGATCAATCTTACTGACTTGCTTGTATTGTTTCTGCAGTGATGCAGAAACCTTGCTGGAGAGGATGACGAAGAGGACAAAGACTTCCACGGGCAACGAGCCCCCGGCAGGCTCCACGAGCGTGCCAGAAACTGTCATCGTCAGCCCGGAGCTCAGCCCTCAACGCAGTCCCCAGCTCAGCCCCCAGCGTAAGTTCGTTGCTCTTTTTTCGTTGGCGGGCGCTGAGGTTTCTATTCTTGCCGCTGATATCTCTGGGCTTGCAGGAGAAGAACAGCGACAAGGAGAGTTATTGGAAGACACTCCCGTCGTGCCACCTCCATCAACCACGCCGCCCACAAGCGCATCCCCGGCAAGGGATCCTATCGACGAGCCCATCTTGATTGAGGAGGAGCCGGCAAGCACGGGCACCGGCAACCCCCCCCCCCCCCGGCAACCAAGGTTGCCGGGAGGGGCGAGGCCACCTCTCAACAGCTCGACGCAGGTAACTGATTGCCTTAGTGCGCTTGCTATTCTTTCCTTTATCTCTTTTTCTTTGGTCCCTTCGAACTTCGATCTTGATCTTATTCTGTTTCCCTCCTTCGTCCTCCAGAGTTCCCTGTGATGGAACACATGGACGTCGACGTTGTCATTGAGGAGACCACCAGGGACGCCGCTGCCGAGGCAGACAGGATCGCCGCCAGCGAGGCCGCCGAGACTGTGCAGGAGGAACCCGCCAAAGAGCCTGCCGAAGAGGATGGCAAGGAGGCTGATGACCGTACTGACGACATTCCTGCCGCAGGAGCGCCAGGCGCTGCGCCGGCCACGGAGCCCCTTGCTACTGGTGAGGCGGTTGTTGAGGATCAACCGTCAACATCTGAAGGCCCCTCATCCAGCAAATATCTCAAAGTTGGCGAGAACCTGTTCGTCAACTTGCCGGGGACGGCAAGCATTGGGGCACCAGCCGAAGGGGAAGTCTTCGACGAGGAAATCATCGCTGCTGCTGGGCTCAAGGTTGTTGATGACCCAGGCACTAGCAGCGGCAAGTCTGAAGAGGATCAGCTCCTTCAGGCCATGGGCAAAAATTTCCGCAAGCTCCAGGCTCTCCACCGCACCCGGAAAGAGAAAGCGGATTCCAGAATGGCAGTTGTCGAGGCGGCCGAAGCAGATTTTCAAAGGCGCGTCGAACAAATGCAAGTCTGGTACGCCGAGGCCCTCCAAGAGTTGACTGCTGGCCAAGAACAAGTGAGCCAGCAGTGGACAGAAATCCTCCTGAAACAATCTGACATGGAGAAGGCGCAGGATGAAGCTACGCAGAGAATTGCTGCTGAAGATGCTCTCCTGACGGGGCGTCACGTTGCGCTTGATGCTCACGAGGAAGACCTCACCGCACGTGAGCAGGTGCTCACCACCAAGCTTCGCAGCAAAGATGAGGATATCGAGAAGCTTGTCGCACGGCGGACCCAGGAGCTGGAGCAGAAGCACAAAGAGGCGCTCAAAGCTCTAACTGCAGATCATGCCGGCAAGCTCAAGGAGGCCATCGATGCCGCCAAGAATGAGCGGATCTTGAAGAACACGGCAAGGAGCTCTCAACGCTCAAAGGTGACAGGGAAAAAACCCTTCACACCTTGGCGGAGATGCAAGTTGCTATGTCTAACAAGACCAAGCAGCTCTCCTCAACAAATGAAGCCATTGCCGTTCTGGAACTGAAGCTGACCACGTTGCAGAAGTCCCTCGAGGCCGGCAAGGCCCGCGAGAAGGCTCTACTCAAAGATCTCCAGGGAGAGAGGAACCTGCTCAAGAGCGCTGCCGCCGCCCAAATCGATTACGAAAAGGGGGTGGAGATCTGGACTGGACGTCTCATCGACATTGCGGAGAAGCTTACGGCAGAACTGTCAGCCATGGGCCTGTCAAACTTCAGGTATTCTTCCGAGGAAAGGATATCTTCGAGTGCCAGATTGATGATGTTCTTCGAGAGAATCATTGATGCCCTGAAGTTGCTCCAGTCTAACCGGGCGACTCAATTAGCCAACGAGACCCGACGGCTTTGCCGGGCCATCCTCCGCAAAGTGCTAATCAAGGTGGTGCACCACAATCCAGGCATCGATCTCTCCAATGCGCTTGGCCATCTGCCAAAGGACGCAAATCTCGAGGCGCTCGAAGAGCTTGTCGTGCCTATCCTCGAGAAGGTGGACTCCATCAAAAGGATCGAAGGCCAGCACAGAGATTAACTGCCCCACCTTTTCTTGCCGTCGTCATTCCATGCCAAAGACAATTAAGTCTCAAGTTAGAATTGTGGCAACTCATTAATGTAATATAACTTGCCTATGTTCGGGTATATGCTTGCTATTTTCCTTGTCTGATTCCTTTGTGTATGGAGTTCACCCTACGCTTACTGAAAAACTTGCCGGCGCGCAACCTGCCACGAGCGCTGGGTGCGGGACTTCAGCAGCCTGCTGGAGGCGCGGCGGCCGGCAAGACTCCTTGGCGCTCTCAGTGCAGCCACTTAAATCGTTGAGCGGACTCGAAACAAAATAAGGGCGCAACTGATTACAACAAGGGTTCCTTCACGTGCAGATTTTCCATACAAGAGTCGGAATCGTCCAAGGAAATAACTTTGCAATAAAGGAAACTTGTTCTAAGTTTTTAGAACTTAGCTTTCTGTCACTGTCCTTCCTCCGGCAAGCGTCGATTCTGACCGTCGCAACTGGTACTATATCTCCCTTCCCCCCCCCCCCCCCCCCCAGCAAATGTGCACGCGAGGAATCCTTCTTTTTTTTTTGTTTTTTTGTCTTTTAAGAAAAAGGAAAGAAGAGAAAATAAAGATATGAAACCTTGGCGGTTCGTTAGAACTTACCAGGAGTAGGTGTCATACAACATCTTAGACAAACATGCAGATATAAATATGAACATGGAAATCAATAAGGGAATGCACGACACTTAAATTTATTCATTTGTGCTCAGGGTCTGCGCCTGGCTTTGTACAAAGGATCATATGCCTCGCCGGCAAGAATTGTACAAAAGGGTGGTTGCCGGGGGCCCCCGGCAACCGCGCCTTATGGGTAGAACTTGCGAAGATGTTCGATATTCCAGGAATTGCTCACTGGAACGCCATCTTCGGTCTCCAAGCGGACAGCGCCGGGCCTGGTGAATCGTACTACCCGATAAGGGCCTTCCCACTTTGGCGTCAACTTGTTTGAATTCTTGGCGGATTGAATCCGCCGAAGAACAAGGTCGCCTTCCTCAAGGCTTCGGGCATGAACTTTGCGGCTATGGTAGCGGCGCAAAGCTTGCTGGTAGCATGCAGCTTGCACAGCAGCCTGAAGACGATTCTCCTCGAGGAGCATAGCATCATCTTGCCGCAGTTGCTCTTGCTCAAGCTCATCATAAGCGAGCACTCGAGGTGATCCGTACGTGAGTTCCGTGGGGAGAACTGCGTCCGCTCCGTAGACCAGAGCGAAGGGCGTCTGGCCGGTGGCTCGATTTGGTGTCATTCTGATTGACCAAAGAACCACTGGCAACTCATCAATCCAGCGTCTTCCGCACTTTTGCATCCTGTCAAAGGTTCTGGTCCTGAGACCGCGCAGCACTTCAGCATTGGCCCTCTCCGCTTGGCCGTTGCTTCTCGGATGAGCAACGGAGGCAAAACAAATTTTGCCGCCAAGGTCTTGGACATACTGCATGAAGGTGCGACTTGTGAATTGCGTGCTGTTGTCGGTGATGATCCTGTTGGGCACACCGAAACGGCAAACTATTCCTTTAAAGAACTTGACGGCCGATTGCGCTGTCACCTTCCTCACTGCTTCCACCTCCGGCCACTTTGTGAACTTGTCGATAGCAACGTACAAGTACTCAAAGCCCCCGGTAGCACGGGGTAAAAGGGCCCAGTATGTCGAGCCCTCAGACCGAAAATGGCCAGGAGAGAGGGATTGTCTGAAGAGCTTGAGTTGGTTGATGCGATTTCTTCGAATGAAACTGGCACGCTTCGCACTTGGTTACTAGTGCAGTTGCATCCTGGAGAGCGGTGGGCCAAAAGAAACCTTGCCGGAATGCTTTCCCGACAAGTGCTCTTGACCCTATGTGAGAGCCACATATGCCTCCATGTATCTCTGCCAACAGCTCTAGTCCATCCTCCCGAGGAATGCACTTCAATTTCACACCGTTTGGTCTCTTTCTGTACAGGACATCATCGACGAACTTGTACATAACAGACCGACGGGCTGCTCTTTCCGCTTCTTCATGTTCCTCCGGGAGTTCTCCTGTTTGAAGCAAATGGACAATGTGATGCGCCCATGCTGGAGCCTGGGGCTCGACAGCTAGGACTAAAGGCATCTCCTCCACCGGGGGAACGTTTGTCTCGACAGCAAGGGCTTGAGCCCCGGCTGGAGCCTGTTGTTCCCCGGCAGGCATGTCGTCGATCCCGGCAACTTCCTTGTCGGCGGCTCCCGGGAGCTCTGCCGGGAAGTACTGACCAGAATTCAACTTTCTTCTCTTTTCTTGCCGCATTGATGGCACCACGGATGGTTGAGTCAATTGGAGCACAAAAGTTCCTGGTTCCACAGGCAACTTGAGGGCGGCACGCTTTGACAGGTCGTCAGCAACACTGTTCTCGGCACGAGGGATGTGCTCCATTTGCAGACCGTCAAAGTGCTCTTCCATTTTTCTCACTTCATCCACGTAGGCTTGCATCAATGGACTCTGATAATTCTTGTTAAATTGCCTGACGACAAGCTGTGAATCGCCTCTGATGACGAGCTTTTTGAGGTGAGACACGGTTGCCGTGACATAACCGTATCTGATGTACTACCCTGTACATATAATTGAGTTACAGTAATACCGTGTAAACAGCCGCTCTGTGAATATCCGTCAAAAAAACAGCCGCTCTGCAGATAGAGATGGCGGCGACGGCGGCGGCCGAGGCAGCGGCTACCGGATAAGTGGCCAATCCTCGGTCGGTGGGCGGTGGCGGTGTCATAGGAGGTCAATCCTCGGTCTGCGGCGGGAGATAGGAGGAGCTCAACCATCGAGGTCGGCGGCGGGATGATTGGAGCACATCCATCGCGGTCGATGGCGGGATAGTGGAGGTGGAACTTCAAGCGGTAGCCGCACTAAGCTTTGCTCCTCGACCCTGCTGTCTTGGCATGCCGCCGCATCACGCTTCTCTGTCTGCTGGGTGGAGGTCGCCATGCGGCTAATTAATTAAGGTATTCTTTTCATGAGTGGCTTAATTAAGGTATTCAATTCCTAAGGGTAGTGCTGTAGTACTCTGCGTGTAAATTGACTGGCCATTAATTTTTGTCATTGCACGTCTGGATAACAGTATGGAGCGCCGTCAGTAATTATGAAAATAAAACCTTGTGATTTATGCACGCATCTTTGGGCATCAGTTAATCCGTGTATTAATGTTTTTTTAATTACCCTCCGTGTGATGCAGATGGAACGATCTAAATGGATGAAGAATCGGAGAAGCTCAGATTTTATGAGTGGCGTGGCGGAGTTCATGAATTTGGCTGAAAGTACAAAGAAGAGAATTGGTGATGAGGATTACATCCTATGTCCATGTAGTCATTGTGCCAATACAGAGTCACATGAAGTTGCAAATGTCGAGTGGCACTTACTCTCTCGGGGATTAATGGATGGATATACACGTTGGACTAGACACGGTGAAGACCAGGTCATGGATGAATATACCCAGGGCTGCGAGATGCCAAAGCCCGGTCAGTGTCACATGGATGTTGAATCTAACATCGGGGCAGAAGCGTCAAGCTACCAATGGAACACCGGAAAGCCGAAACACCCACTGGAAAACCAAGATGGCGACGCAGACGACAACGATCTTGATATGCCAGATTTTGCTGCTATGATTGTAGATTTCAAGGGCCCAAATAATGATATGATTGGGTACAAGGATCTGCCAACGATTGTTGCAGACTCCAAGAAAGAATTGTATCTAGGTTGCAAAAAGAAATATTCCAAGTTGAGTGCCACCCTGGCGCTTCTCAGATTTAAAGCAGCAAACGGTCTATCAAACAAGGGCTTCACAGAGTTGTTAGGTCTTTTCAAAGAAATTCTTCTGAAAGATAATGTGCTCCCCAGAAGCACGAACGAAGCGAAGAAAATTGTTTGCCCATTGGAACTTGAAGTACAGAAGATACACGCTTGTGTGAATGATTGTATATTGTACCATGGTGAGTACAAAGATTTGCGTGCATGTCCCATATGCAAGCATGCATGATACAAGCGCGGGAGAGCAAAGGACAAGTACAAATTGGATGACGAGATCAAGACAGGAATCCCGTTCAAGGTTGTTTGGTACTTGCCTTTAATTCCAAGGTTGAGGCGTTTGTTTGCAAACCCTAGAGAGGCAAAGAGGTTGCGGTGGCATCATGATGAGCGAACTGCGGATAAATATCTGAGGCACCCGAAAGATGGGGCTCAGTGGGAATTAATCGACAACATGCTTAAAGACTTTGCCAAGGATCCTAGAAGTATAAGGCTCGGCGAGTGTACTGACGGGATGAATCCTTTTGGTGATATGAGCACCAAACACAGCACATGGTCGGTGCTTCTGTGCATATATAACCTAGCTCCTTGGTTGTGTATGAAGAAAAAATACATTATGATGTCAATGATTATCTAAGGCCCGAAGCAACCTGGAAATGACATCGACATTTACTTTTAGCTACTGGTAGAAGAACTACTGACAGTGTGTGTAGAAGGGCCTGCTGTAAAATGTTATGATGCTTACAAAAAGGAGATTTTCGATCTACATGCGATGCTGCTGCACACCATTCAAGATATGCCAGCGTTAGGCAACACATCAGGGCAGAAAACAAAGGGAGATGTAGGGTGTGTCACATGCATGGATAGGACAGCTAGCAGATTTCTTCCCAACTCACGCAAAACCGTGTATTTGAGTCATCATAGGTTCTTACGGAGAAATCACCCATACAGAAAGATGAAAGTTGAATTTGATGGTACGACGGAGCTAGGTTTGGGCCCAAGACCTTATGCTAGGGAGGTGGTCCATAACATGGCTAAACAAATTAATGTTGTGCTTGGCAAGAAGCACGCTTTGACGGTGAAACAAACAACCAGGAATCAAGTGTTTATGAATAAATTGGTATTCTAGAAATTACCTTACTGGGAGATTCTACGTGTACATCACTGCATCGATGTCATGCACGTAGAGAAGAACGTATGTGAAAGCATCCTTGGTACTCTGCTTAAGATTAAAGGTAAAACAAAGGATGGTGACGCTGCACGGCTCGATATGCTTGGTGATCAATCAAAACGCAAGAGTGAAGCAGAAGATGATAATAAATTCCTCCACGCTCGCCAGAGTTACAATTTCAGTACAAAAGAAGCAATAGAGTTCTTCACCTATTTGTTGTCAGTTAAGACACCCTCTTCCTACTCCGCAAACATCAGAAGTCTCGTGGATGTGAGCTCAGGTAAAATGAATTTGGGACACATGAAGTCACATGATTTCCATGTAATGTTGACACAAATCATCGTGGTGGCCATCAGGAATCTGATGGACAAAGATATAAGAAACACACTCATTGAGCTCTGTGGTTTCTTCAACAAACTATGGCAGAAAGTAGTAGATCCTGAAGAGTTGGATCATATGCAAGAGGATATTGCAAGAATATTGTCCAACCTAGAGATGTTTTTCCCACCGTCATTCTTTGATGTCATGGTCCATCTCACTGTGCACCTTGTCGACGAGATAAAGTATTGTGGTCCCGTGTTTCTTCGCAACATGTATCCCTTCGAGCGGTTCATGGGAATACTGAAGCACTATTGTCGGAACCGAAACCATCCAGAGGCAAGCATCCTACGAGGTTATACCACGAAGGAGGTGGTTGAGTTTTGCACGGAATACATGAAACAAAGACCTATAGGTTTGCCCCTCTCTCGCCACGAGGGAAGGCTTAAAGGTAAGCCAGTCCTTGCTGGCACGCAAAAGGCTGCACCTGGAGAATTGGCAGAGAAAGCCCATTTGACAGTACTGCTTAACAGCCCAGTTCTCAGCGCTTATGCCGACGAACACTTGGCAGAGATACGCCAAAGCTTCTTACCAATGGTGTATCCATTCGATGTGGAGATGAAGGAGCACATTAAGAACTACGCCGAATGGCTGAAGAATCGTTTGGCACAAGGATCCATGGATGACATTGCTACGTGGTTGGCACAAAAGCCATCACCTACAGTGTTGATGTACCAAGCATATGACATAAATGGCTACACGTTCTACACTGAGGAACATGAAGAGAAGACCTCATATCAGAACAGCTCTGTTCGAATAGAATGCATGACTGTAGATGAAGCTGATAAAAGGGTATACTATGGAAGCATCAAAGAGATTTGGGAGCTTAACTATGTGAAAGTTAAGGTGGCATTATTCAGGTGCACATGGATCCCTGTTAGTCAGGTAAAGGTTGATGATTACAGGAAGACCTGTGTTAACAAGACAACGATGTTATATCATGCGGACCCGTTCATTCTTGCCAGCGATGCTACCCAGATTTTCTATGCGGAAGACCCCTTGGATAAGAATTGCCATGTAGTGATGCTTGGGAAGAGGAGGGTACTGGGTGTCGATGATGTTGCCGATGAGGACGAGTACGATGAATTTGCTGAGTTGCCAGCCAAGGGATCACGCACCCCTCAAACAGAGAAGCGTAAAATCATCAGAAAACCCAAGTTCATTCGGGGTCAACATAATGATACCAGTTCCCCCATGTACATGGGAATTAAGCTGTAAGACTAGTTTTTCTTCCTACCCTGCAACTTAGTTCGTTCAATTTAGAACTGTCATGTGTACTGAATTTGTGAGTTATGTAAGAACCGTTAATATGTTGTCAGCTCAGGCAATATGTTGACCTTGATATGCTATCAGCTCAGGTAATGAATTTGAACTGTTTATTATTATTATTATACCATAGAGGTAGCACACTCAATTGATCTCACTCCAGTATGTATGAACAAAAGATATGCAATCTGGTTTGCGAATAGCACACGGTTCGTTCATGAAAGCCGTGTGCCGACCAAACCACGCGCGCGATCAGACTCGTGTGTTCTGATTGGCAAGAACCCAAACCCCACGGATCGTACGTCTGCACCGTTCGATGCTCCCAGATCGAACGGCACTCGTCATCCCTTTCGACAACAAATGCAGTTCCGGTTGTAATTTTATTTATATGCACAAAATGCACGTTAAATTCAAAAAATGTCTTAAATATAGCAAATGATACCTGAAATGCGCCAGAAATCAAACCCGTGGTATAATGGTGATTGCGTACCGTGGAAATTTTTATGAGGCCAAACGATGAAGTCATCGGCCACTGGAGTTTGAATTGACACGTCTCCTTTTGGAAACCATGATTCTTCTTGTGAGATGCTTTGATTTCCAAGGAGCGATCATCAAAACTTGTGCCAAACATTACCAAACTTTTTCCATGGGGTCGTGAGAGCACGCCACGGGGACACACCGATTTTGATGATGTCCAGACTCCATCTGAATTTCCTATAATTAAAATACCAACTAGGCCTACGCCCGTGGCCGCACCTCGCGGCCGAAATGTTTGAAACTTTGCCCCGCTTCTCGGACAACGGATGAAAACTCGTAAAGCGATGCACAAATGATTTGTACACCTTCTTTGCTAACTAACATCCACATGTAGTTGTAGTAGGGTTTTGACTTTATATGCACTAAATGTAAGGTAAGTGCAAAAAAATGACTTAAATATAGCAGACGAGACCAGAAGTGGGCCAGAAAATCAAACCAAGGGTATATCCGTGATTGTTTACCATGAATTTTTTTCGAGGCGGAACGATGTTGTCACTGACGATTTGGAGTGTGAAGTGCCACGTCTCCTTTTGGAAACTATGATCCTTCTTGTGAGATGCTCCGGTTTGGAAGGTGTGAGCACCAAAACTTGTGCCAAACTTTACTAAAAAATTTCCATGGGATCGTGGGAGCACGCCATGGTGACACAATGATTTTCGTTATTTTCAGACTCTATATGCATTTCCTGTAATTAAAATACCAACAGGGCCTACGCCTCCGGCCGCACCCTGCGGCCGAACTGTTTGAAGTTTTTTCCCGTTTCTCGGATAATGAATGAAAACAAGCAAAGCGACACAGAAATGATCTTGCTAACACCCACGTGTAGTTGCGACTATATATATATGCATGGTAAATGCAAAAAATTACTCAAATATAGCAAACAAGATCTCAAATGCACCAGAAAATTGAACCATAGGGTACAATGGTGATTTCTTACCGTGGAAAAAATTCGAGGCGAAACGATGAACTCATGTTTTCATTCAAACGAAAATATGATGTTAGTTCATGTAAATGTTTTGAAATACCACACGGTTCACTCACTAAAGCCGTGTGCCTACTAAATCGTGGCCGATGCCCCCTGCCGCGCGCGTGATCTGAGTCGTGCGTTCTGATTGGCCAGGACCCAAACCCCATGGATCGTACGTCTACACCGTTGGATGCTCCCTGATCGAACGGCAATCCTCATCCCTTTCGACAGCACATGCACTTCCGGTTGTGATTTTATTTATATACGAAATGCACGTTAAATTCAAAAAATGTCTTAAATATAGCAAACGATACTTGAAATGCGCCAGAAAATCAAACCCATCGTATAACAGTGATTGCGTACCGTGAATTTTTTTATGAGACCAAACGATGAAGTCACCGGCCACTAGAGTTTGAATTGACACGTCTCCTTTTGGAAACCATGATCCTTCTTGTGAGATGCTCCAGTTTCCAAGGAGCGGTCATCAAAACTTGTGCCAAACTTCACCAAATTTTTTGCACGGGGTCGTGAGAGCACGCCACGGGCACACGCCGATTTTGATGATGTCCGGACTCCATCTGAATTTCCTGTAATTAAAATACCAACTAGGCCTACGCCGGTGGCCGCACCTCGCGGCCGAAATGTTTGAAACTTCTCCCCGCTTCTCGTACAATTGATGAAAACTCACAAAGCGACACACAAATGATTTTTACACCTTCTTTGCTAACTAACACCCACATGTAGTTGTAGTAGGGTTTTGATTTTATATGCACTAAATGGAAGGTAAGTGCAAAAAAATGACTTAAATATAGCAGACGAGACCTGAAAAACGGGCCAGAAAATCAAACCTAGGATATATCCATGATTCTTTACCGTGGAAAAAAAATTCGAGGCGGAACGATGTAGTCACCGACGATTAGAGTCCGAAGTGCCGCGTCTCCTTTTGGAATCTATGATCCTTCTTGTGAGATGCTCCGATTTGGAAGATGTGAGCATCAAAACTTGTGCCAAACTTGACCAAAAAAATTCATGGGATCCTGAGAGCACGCCACGGTGACACACCGATTTTCGTTATTTTCGGACTCTATATGCATTTCCTGTAATTAAAATATCAACAAGGCCTACGCCTTTGACCGCACCCTACGGCCTAACTGTTTGAATTTTTTTCCCGTTTCTCGGACAATGAATGAAAACTCGCAAAGCAACACACAAATGATCTTGCTAACACCCACGTGTAGTTGCGACTATCTATCTATATATATATACACACACACACACATAACACTATTCTGATCACGGGATCAGAATAATATTCTGATAACTACCTGACCTGTCCCAGCGGTAGTAGTTGAACTTCCCTCAGTGCTAGGTTGAACTTCCGTAAACATTGCCCAAATGGGGGCTTGCGATATATCGTTGGAAAGCTATGGACACGAGTATCATGACCCAAGTTAAATTTTTGGCAAAACATAAGCGGTTTAAGAGCAGTTTTGAAAACCGTTTTTTCTTCATACAAAAAATGTGAATCGTATTTTCGATCCCAACTCTAAACCGTTTTATTGGAATGAGGCGAATAATATGGCATCAAAAAGCTGCTGCAAATCTGCTCCTTCCACATGTAGAATGTTTTCTCCAATTCCCTATGGTTAAAGAGTAATTTGGAAAATCGTAGAATTACGCAAACCGAGCAGCCGAGTACGTATTTTCAATGCCATTTCTAAACGGCTAATCCAATGGAGGCAAATGATATGGCGTTGGAAAGCTTATGAAAATGTGCTTCTTTTTCATGTACAAAGTTTTTTCTAATTTTGAACGGTTTAAGAGTAATTGAGAAAACCATCCATGTTCCACCGAGTTTGTATTTTCGATTAAATTTTTTAACCGTAGGTCAGAATGCATTAAATGATATGGCGTTGGAAAGCTTGAAGAAATGCGAAACATTTTGGTATATAATTTTTCTTCCAATTCCTTACGGTTTTAAGTCAATTTTGAAAATGGTTAAAAACGTTTTTTGGCTGTAATTTTTGCAAACTTTGTAGGAATGGGGCAAATAATATACCGTTGGATAGCTATCAAAAATTCGAAACTTTTTCGTATGTAAAGTTTTCTCTAATTCCTAGCCGTTTTCAAGTAATTGAGAAAATGGCGAGATCATGATTTCTGCCTTCATCGCGAAAGAAAATGCACTGCGTGAAGTACTTGAACTTCTGTTGCAGTTCTGTTTGAACTTCACTCTGTTTTTGACTTGCTGTTTGTTACCCGTAACTCCCAAACCACTTACAGGAATTGAGCAAATGATATCCCGGTGGAAAACTGTTGAAAACACGCAACTTTCCCATGTTGATCAGTTTTTCATGCTCGCGACGGTTCAAAAGAGTTTTTTGAAATACATAAAAACATGTTTTAAACGGTATACATGAAAAATTTAAACCGTTCATCAGAATGTAGCATATAATATATGGTTGCAAAGCTTATGAATAAGATTAACTTTTTCATGTAGACATGTGTTACAAATTCGTTGCCGTTTGAGAGCAGTTTTAAAAATGCCAAACATGATGTTGTTTTTACCTCTCTTTTTTAACATGTAATGGAAGGTCAGGGTCTCGTAATATAATTTTTGAACCGTGCAGGATGGACCACGTGAACTTCTTGCAACAAACCTTTTAGGCTTTTACTTTTGTATTCTTTTATTCTCGTGAAACGCATTCCGTATAGTAGTTGAACTGCTCACTGTTTTCATATTGAACTTCGGCCACGTATTTTTTGTTTGTAATTCCTCACCCGTTCTTCGAAGTTCCACAAATGATAAATCATTATAAACTTATTTAAAAACGTAATTTTTTTAATAATGCTAAACTTTTCTTTTCGAACAACATACACCAATTTATTTTAACCATTTATTTTTTGAATAGAGCATACAATATACCCCTTGGAAAGTTGTTGAATAGAAAATAACTTTTTCCATTTAGAGTATTTTTGTTCCAAATTTGTAATGGATTGAGGGAATTATTTTAAAACATGAGACACAACATCTTTTTTGTGTTTTTTGAACATGTAAACACACGCTGAACCTCTCTAACAAGAATTTTTGAACTTCCGAGGGAAGAGCACTTGAACTTCTAGCAACAAAAATTTTAGACTTTGCCTTTTTACTCTTTTTTCTTGTATGAAACACACACTGTTGAAAGTGCGTTATATCGACTAGAGGGGGGGTGAATAGGCGATTTTTACAAATTCGTCACTGAGGAATTTCAAGGTGAGGAAATTCCTAAGCGACGAACTACATAGCAGCGGAATAAGTACTCAGATGCAAGCATAACAGAGCAGTAGCACAGTCATCATGATGAAATGAAAACAAGCACAGAGTACGAGAAGCGTAAACACAGGATAAGCAGGCTGAAGACAAACTGACTGAAGAAATTGAACTGAGGAAATTGAGAAAGTCTTCAGTCAAAGTCTTCAAACAGTAATGATCAAATACATAGCAAGTATGCGAGGAAATGAAAGGGTTGAGGAAATAGAACCAGTAGCTCGGTGAAGACAATGATTTGGTAGACCAGTTCCAACTGCTGTGACAGTTGTACGTCTGGTTAGAGCGGCTAGGTATTTAAACCTGAGGACACACAGTCCCGGACACACAGTCCTCACCGTATTCTCCTTGAGCTAAGGTCACACAGACCTCGCCCAAACACTCGTGGTAAGTCTTCAGGTGACTTTCAAACCTTCACATACTCGGTCACTCGGCAATCCACAATTTCCACTTGGATGCTCTAGACCATGACGCCTAACCGTCTGGAGGATGCACAGTCCTCAAAGGTAACAAGCGTCGGTTCCACACAGGAACAATCTCTTCAGTGATGCTCAATCACTTTGGGTTTGTAGGTGTTTGGGTTTTTGGGTTTTTCCTCACTTGATGATTTTCGCTCAAAGTCCTCGGAGGATGGGATGCTCTAAATGACAAGTGTCAATCTATTTCTCGGAGCAGCCAACCAGCTAGTGGTTGAAGGGGGCGGCTATTTATAGCCTAGGGAGCAGCCCGACATGATAAGACATAAATGCCCTTCAATGATATGACCGTTAGGTGGGTAGGATATTTGGACAGCTGGCGCGTAGCACAGCAACGGTCGGATATTTGAGTATCAAATTCCTCAGGGCTATCATGTTCCTCACTTGTAGTCAATCCGCACTGGCGAATTCCTAACTCCTCAGTCAGAACAAATTCCTCAGAGAACAGAAGAACTTCGTCTCTGTCACTGAAGAACTTGACTGAACTGTATGAGATTTCCAATGGCTTCACTCGAAAGGATTGGGTAGGTGTAGGATTTTGAGTTGAGCATCACTTGGAAACTTTTCCTTAGTTTTACCTCGACCCCCTTTTACAGTACGGTGTTTCCTATGACTCAAGGAGAAGAAAATGAAACTACGAAAACAAAAGTCTTCACGCTTCATAATCCTCGCATGAATATCAAGTCTTCAGGGTCACACCAATTTCTTCACTTTCAAAGTCTTCAAGAAAACCAAAGTCTTCAGTTGAAGACATTCATTTTTAGGGGTCGACATTCATCGTGAGTAACAAACTCCTCATAGACTTATAGACCTGTGTACACTCACAAACGCATTAGTCCCTTAACCTATAAGTCTTCAATACACCAAAATCACTAAGGGGCACTAGATGCACTTACAACTGTGCAGTACGTGATTTTCTGGCTGTTATCACTTTGAACTTCTCTCTGTTTCACTTTAGTAACGGAAAAAAATCTGAGTTTTTTATAGACATCGAACTGCTCAAACTTTTTTATTTGAACTTCTTTGTGTGTTTTTTAGAAATATGAAAATTTGAAGCTCTTGATTTTATTTCTTTTAGTACCAAGAAAATGTGAGTTTTTTATAAATAGCGAAATTCTCTATTATTGTAATTTGGACTTGTTGATTTATTATTTTTAGTAACGGGAATATCCTAGTTGTGTAATAAGTATTGAACCGGTTCGTTATTTAAATATGAACTTCTAGAGTTTTTAGTTTTTAGACTACCGAGTTATTTCATTTCGATCTTCTTGTTTCCATTCTTTTAATAACCAGGAAAATCTAATTTTCTTATAAACATCTAACTTCTCCTTTTTTTAATTTGGACTTCTTAGTTCTATTTATTGAGCCGCTTCGTTTTCAAAATTTGAACTTCTAGATTCTTTTAACGGAGAAAATCCATTTTTTAATATATTTTTTCAGATGCTTTGTTTTTCTTAATTTGACCTTCTTGGATTTGTAATAAACATTGAACTTCTTCATTTTTTATATTTGGACCTCTAGGTATTTTCCAGAAATGGGGAAATCCATTTTTTTGTAATTTTTGAAATGTTTTTCGCCACGTGCAGATCTACTTTGTCGTGATCAATTTTTAATTTGAAGTTTTTGGTTACCTTTTTTCTATGACGAGGAAATCCATGGGAATTTTTTGTATACTCATAACATTTTCTTTGAACTCTCCAATTAATTAAATTTGAACTTCGAGAGTTAAAATTTTCTAGGTGACGCTTTTTATCTTGGTATATGAACATCGAACTTCTCTCTTACTTTAGTTTGAACCTTTTGGTAATTGGAGAAATCTGAGTTTTGTAATAAATATATAACTGCTCCTCCTTTTAAATTTGAACTTCTAGGTTTTTGACCTTCTTCGTTAATTAAATTTGAACTTCTAAGTTTTTTTGGAAACAGGGAAAACCTTTTTTTATAAACTTTTTGAACTACTCTGTTTTTTAGTTTGACCTTCTTGGATTTTGTAATAAACATTGAACTTCTCTGTTATTTAAATTTGAACTTCTAGTTTTTTTAGAAACGGAGGAAATCCATTACTTCTTAAATAAACATCGATCCATTTTTTGGGGGTGAACCCTCAGGGGTTTAGTGACTTTTCAATTTGTAACATCGAACTGTTCGCTTATTTTCTTTTCAAGTTGTGTATTTTTATTAAGTTTTTTTCTAATTCGTAGGTTTTATTTTATTTTGACCACTAGATCTTTTTAACTTTTTTCTGCCTCACGTTTAATATTTGAACTTCAGGTGTTCACTTTTTTCGGACAAAATGGATGCAAAAGAAAAGAATTTTTTGGACGCATCATATATTTGTGTACCTAACTTCGATCCATCTCGAAATCAAAATTCTGAACCTCTTATATGTCATAGTCAAGAAACGTTAGTCTTTTGTAGGCGTATCAACAAACATGTATAGAGCACGAAACCACATCTGATTAAACAAAGTTTTTGTGAGTATTTATTAGACTTAACATCGGGTTCATCCCACCACCACACATTTTTTTATCCTTCAACTATATGTCACTAAACTGCTGCTAGAGGTATTTTTTTTTGCCAATGCAGTGTTGTAATATATTTACTTGAACACTCGTTTAGGTAACTACCAATGATTCTATGTCATGTGTTTTCCACCACAAGTTTGCTCTTGTCCTCTCCTATTTGTATTTTCTAACCACCGCATCATCTCTCTCTTATCCATTTTTCTTCTCCATGGCTTCATGTGATGTAGCAGCTGATGTCCAAAGCTAGCAAAACAGTAGCTGATCCACCAAACAAAAGGCACAACGTACAGTAGAACAAGTAGTACAGCGGCTAGATTGTGCTTCATCTGGAGCCATCTTTAACGCAGAGCAGCAACAGCAATTTTACTCTATCAGTAGGCCGCGTACAAGCCGACCTGTTGTTTTCCCTGTAACTGAACTATCATCAGTCTAACATGGAACAAACACAACACAGAATCTAACACATAAGTGACTCACATACAGAGGAGCACAGGAGGTCAATGGGCTATGGGTGACAGAGAAGACAGTGAGCGTTGGTCATAGAAGCCCCATGCTTCCATGGGCGAGGTGGTTGTGGTCGGAGGATGGATCCAGCGACCCCCGCACTCTGGATCCAAGCTCCGGTGTGGGGCTTGGCTAGGCGCCAGCCCCAGAGCTCAGGCAGCGACCTGATGCATTGCAGCGGGCAGCACAAGGAAGCACATCACCATGGCCGGCCTGCTGTTTGTGGAACTTCCCGTTTCGCTGTAGTAGGACTTCACCACTCTGGGGGCTCGAAGGAACGATGAGGAGAGGAGGTCGCGGGCCAGAGGCCGTCGTCTCGAGCAGCTCCAGCAATGGCCACAACGGCGGTGTTTACTAGATGCCCAGAGCCAAGAACCGTCCCGCGTTGGGCTGGCCACATCCGCGTCGCGTGGTGGCAGAGGCGAGATCCATCTCGCGACGACGCGCAGGATTGTAGGGGGTCGAGGCGTGCGGGCTCGGTTTGGGCGGTGTGCGGAGGCAGCTGTGGCGCACTGGGGAAGGCGGCCGATGGTGCGGCGGTGGGGAGGTTGGCCGGCGGCGCGCTGGGCAGAGGCGGGGAGGTCGGCTGGCGACGCGTAGGACGACGAGTGGGGAACCGCGCGTCGGCGGCTAGATCCCGACGCGCGGGTTGCAGACGGCGGCGGTGGCGGGTGGGGGAGGGGGGTCGTCGGCGGGTGGGTAGTGGGGATCGAGGTGCGGGAGGTGGGGGACATGCGACGTTTTTTTGGTTCGATCAAGTTCAGGAGGACCTCTGCGCCTCTATATAGCAGATCGTGATCAGAATAACTCGATCATAATAGTGTTGTCCTACACACACACACATATATAGGTAAAACTATGTCTATGCCACAGAACTAGTTAAGACTTGCTAAACATTTAACGGTTTAAAAGTTATTAAAAAATATGAAATAAATAGGGGAGCCTCACTCTAATATAATAAGATGATCCAACGGTGTGATTCTGGAAATATGCATTTATGTGTCCTCGGCGAAAAAAACAAGCATTTCAGCTCACTGCAGAATCAATTTATACTGAACAATTTGTTCTTTTTGTTCAGGACACATCCAGTCATATTTTTTCAATTCATCCGTTGGATCATGTTATATTATAGGTGTGTTGGTTCAGGATTTTTGAGAACTTTTACACCGTCGAAAACCTTAACTAGTTCTGTGGTAAGCTATTGTAGAAAATCCTACTCCTATATATATATATATATATAGTGTCGTGCTATTCGTCATCCTCGGTGAGGAATAGTTATTCTTCACCCCCTCTCTATTTTGAGGTCAATGCACCGTATTTTTAGGTTTCGTAAATTTTGTCTTATTTCATACGTAAAAAGAGAACGTAAGAAAATATATACTCGCCGTAAAAAATATTTTATGTTACGTAAAATTACGAACGAAAAACATAGTGTAAAACATACATAAAATGCGATATTTCTGGTTTTATAACCTATTTTTTTGTTTTCTTATATCAAATTTTACATAGTGAATCAATATGAATGTAACTATTTGTATTCCAAACGTAATTTATTTATGAAGCGATCATAAGATTACCTCGGGTGAAGAATAACTTATTCTGCACCCTGGGTGATGAATAGGATTACTATATATATATACATCTGGGCTATTCTGTTACTATTGTTGAACTGATGAATTCGAGCGATTGAACTGGTGAATTCGAGCGATTGAACTGATGCTTTCATTTCCGTTGAAAATCGTCTTCTTTAGTTCAATTTTTTTTGCAACTTTTTTTGTCGAAACGGGGCGTGTAATATATCATTGGAAAGCTCTTGACATCTAAATTACAATCATATAATTTGTTTTTGCAAAAGATTTATGATTTAAGAGCAGTTTTGAAAAAACTATTTTTTAAAAAACCAAAAACGTGAATCGTATTTTGGAGTTAATTTTCAAACGGTTTGCCGGAATTGAGCAAATGAGATGGCGTTGGAAAGCTTGTGAAAATCCGCATCTTCCATATATAAAATGTTTTTTCAAATTTTGTATGATTTAAAAGTAATTTGGAAAACGGTGAAATTCTGGGCGAAACGTATTTTTGCGATTTTTTGCAAATGATTTGTCGGATTGACGCAAATGATACGGCGTTGGAAAGCTATGGAAAATGCGCAACTTTTGACGTATAGAATGTTTTTTCTAATTCCTTACAGTTAAAATACGAATTCAAATACGGTGAAAGTTGGTTTTGAACGCGATTTTGTTAAAAAGTTTATCGAAATGGGGCAAATAATATACCGTTGGAAAGCTATTGAAAATACGAAACTTAGTCATGTTGAATGTTTTGTCAAATCCGCAACTATTGAAGAGTAATTTTGAATACGGTGAGACCCGTCGTGCTGTTTTTCCGTCAGAAAAAACAGAGTACTCGTACTGATCTATGTGTGTGTTTGTACTGAGGTATTTTTCACAGAGTAATTTTGAATGGTTCCGAGAAAAGAGTATTTGAACTGATGTCCGTATGTGCTTGTACTGAGCGTGTTTTCACAAAATCGACTTACTCTGTTTTGTCAGTATGGTTTTCCTCACAAATTTCCAATGCTTTACGGTATCATCGTCCTCAAACTTGCATGGGTTTATAACGTTGAGCTGAATGATATTTTTTCAAAAAGAAAATGTTTTGTGTTTTTTAAACTCAACATTTTTTTTTGCAATGATATTCTAGACTTCTCTCATTGTACGACTTGAATTTTTTACCATTTGAATTTTCGTGAAGTTTCTTTTTGTTTGAGCTTTTTTCCCAAACTTATATACGTCATGTTGAACTTACAACTTTTTAAATTGTGAACTTGTTGTGTTTTTACAATGCCAAAGCTAGCAAATAGTACGAGATTCACCCAACAAAGAGGCTAATTACATAGAGCAGCTGCAGTAATACAATGGTAAGTGGTTACCAACACACATACACATGAACTGATAACAAGGTAATGTACAAGTTCATATACAGTAACACTACAAGTTCACAAAGAAACCTGAAATATCCTCACATATTAGTTTTTCTGTAAACAAAAAAAACCATTAGACATATGGTCAACTAGTAAATTTAAATTGTGCTGAAGGCACACAATAAAGAATAGTCATCCTGTACATCTTGGCGTAATCAAATAGACTGCAGAATTTCCCAAACGAACTTCCACATGTTTTTATGAATTGAACCTTGCTCATTTTTTACATAGAGTAAACTGCAGTAGAATTTTTTGTGCCGATGCAATGTGCTATAGAGAGAAATGGCAACCAAAATTACTGTCACTGCAATCCTCTTTTTATCCACACATTTTTTCTCCTAGCAAAACTTTTATGGTGATGTTAGGAGAAGCAGCAAGGAACAAGAGAACTGATGGGCGACCAGGAGGAGGCGTGCTTGGAGCGTAGGGTGGTACTGATACACACGGCATCGGGGAATTTCCCGCTTGCGGAAGATCAAACTGCACCAGTTCGTGATGCAAAGGCCGACTGCCTGGCTTGTCGGCGTGGTACTGACCCTAAATTTAGGGCTCCTAGAAGCAGCAACATCAACACATGCATAGCGGGTAAACAGAACATGCAAAGTAGCAAGCAATCAGGCAAGCTCTGCACCTTCCCCGATCTGGAAAATCCTGAAAATAACCAAAATGGCCAAAGCTCAGAAGCATTTTACTTCACTAAAATCTTAACACTTGATGAGCTAAAGATAAAAAAAACTACCGATTATTACAATATCAGCGGAAGTTCTCAGTTAGAGACTAAAAGAGACAGACCAAAAGAAATTTAGATCATAACAGAAATGCATTTAATGGGGTTTTTTTGTAGGGTGGACTTATGTTCCTTTCTACGTAGTACTGAACTATTGAAAGTTTGAAATCTGAACTTTTGTTCTTAAGTACCAATACTACATAACACATAAATCCAATTTGTTTATGTGTACAAATAATTTTGTTCTTTAAGTTTCTGCACTTTTTTTTTGCTATAACGACTATAATCATTTCTGTACCCCTGCCAATGATATTTTTGAACTTCAATTATAAATAAAGAACACATACTATAATTTAGATTGTCAGTCCACATAGGGGTCTTCTGCGGGGTGAGCCTGGTTGCGGAAACAGCAGCAGCAACCATGGAGGGCTTAGACTGGACTAGGCCGTACTGCAGCAGCGCCAGCTCCACAAAAAAAAGACCGTGCTCTCCATCTAGACAAATACATCCAAGAGAAGACGAGAGAAACATCAGCACATAGACTCACTGCTTTGGCAAAATGGCAAATACGTACTACATCTGCAGAATTTGTAAAAATCTGGTGTTCCTTTTACCTCCTTGTCGCTCTTCTTATCTCAGGAGGAGGACGCGGCCTTGGCGAATCACACGAGGAAGACATAAGCAGGCATCGCTGCCGGCAATACTTGGCGCACCGGAGAACCTGCACTGAAGGTGCATTTAAGCATCAAAAGGCAAAGTGACTACGCGAGGGACAAAATAGAAAGAGTGTGTATGTAAAGATTATAAGAAACATGTGCATTTAAGCATCTTCGCAAAAGCTTAGTACAAATAAAGCATAGGAGCAGGAAGAGAGAGATGGATACCTCCTCGCAGGCGTCCGCGTACTTGACCTTGAGGCACGAACTGGGGTTCAGCCTAGCTGTTGCATCCTCGTGCTGGTGCCGTTGAGCAGGTATGGAACTTCGGCGATGTACAGGAGCTCATCGCTGCAGCAGGATATCAAGCCTGGGAGGGCATGAGCGGCTTCAGGGAGAGGAAGGAGTGCGGCAGGGGTCACGGTGCGCAGGAGGCCGGTGACGGAGCACGCAGTGACACAAATGGCCGTGGTTGCAACACACGCAGTGACGCAGGTGTCCGAACTGATGGCCGCGACGAAACTAGGACGCCCTGAAGCCATGGGGTTGGACTGATGGACACGACGAACTCCGCCACCATGGGCTGCCGTGGGCCGCAGTGGCTCTAGTGGAGGAACTACACGATACACAATTTTTTCCATCATGCAAAGTAAACATTTGGACTTAAATAGTCCAATTAGAAGTATTAAATACAACCAACCCTCTGAACTTTTAAGTTTGTAAACAATGTGTGTAGTGACAATGAACTAATGAACTATAGACAGTCGGGGGTTAGAAAAAAAAACTACCTAAATTCCTCAACCAGAACTGTAGATATTAGCAAATTTGAACTTATAGTAATTTATTAAATCAGTGAACCCGAGTTTTTGAAATCTTTTCTGCAAAAACTATGTACATTGCAAGTGCTCGTCAGATTTTTTTGAACTGACCGTATGACAGTATTTGAGCTTTTTCTAGAATATTTATTCTGTTATCAGGAGCTATATAATCCATTTGGGATTGTATAAAGAAACATACAGTGGCATACTAGGGATCTCCAGATTGCTTACAGCCTTACTGACAAAAAGATGTCAATAATTTTGTAAATGCATTTCCAGCAAGAACAGTTTATTAGCTCAAGGTTATGTCTTGATCAAAACTAATATGCAATAACGAACACTTGGGGATTAGAAGGCAAAAGGAAAAGAGAGGAGAGGCTCTCTCACAGCATTCCTGATGTCAAAGCAGTGTTCCTCCCGCAGATGGATGCAGATGAAGGGCTTTTTCGACCTTGATGTAGCAGAAAGAGCAAGGGAAGTACTCCCACAGTTCACCATCTTCTGACAAACCAAAATTACCAGTTTTAGCAAAACAAAAAGAAATTGTAGACCGCAAGAATTAGCAAAATGAACCACCAGTTTGTGCTAACCACAGAACTGCAGGAATTAGCGAAATTGAACTTTTGTTTCTAATGGATTTTCATCGGCAACGCGAGACTGGCGGCATGTATATCACATCGTAACAGGGGTGTCAAGGGCTTAGTTGAACTTTGTACAGAGATCTAAACTTAGTTGAACTCATTTTAGCACAAAGTTCGTCAACACACGCGCACACACAAGGATATGAGATCTGCACGAACAAGCACTTATGAACGAGCACCAAACATGTTGGTGGACTTGTGAACGGAAGCTCTGTGTTTCCATGACGAGGGCGCGGCCTCACTGGGGCACGCGAGGCGCCACATCCTCCAGACTCCTACCGGAGTAGCTCCCGAATGGCACACCTCAACCTCCTCCTTGCTCGCATCAGCGAGCTGCCCCAACGTCTCCCAGCTTCCGACACCGTGGCGGCCATGTAGGAGCGCCTTGGCATAGGACATCACACCTCAGTGACCCTCACGTCGTACTGCAATAGGGGCCAGATCGAACTTCGGTTGCCGATGCAAGGCTAAAAGCCCGTTCGATGCCAGCGGTGAGCGGCCGTCCACACTCCTCTTCCTCCCGCACCCTACTTCATGCCAACCAGAAGGTAGAGGTAGCAAATGATTTTTGCTTCTCTATGACTCTCATTAAATAGCAAATGCTATTTTTTTCAACATCATGTACTATAATGGGATAGAGTAACAAATAGACTGCCATCAAGAGTAAGCGCACTTTGCTTATCTTTTGCAAAATCCTAAATGAAATCTATTTGGTAAGCAAGGGAGTTTAAAACGGTGGGAACCTGAGCTTCACTTCTGTCAGTAAGCATCATCATATAAAAGTCTGGTACCTCCACCGTAGCCAACAGATTCCATCTTCCTTCTCTGCTCCTACCTCATGAACACTTGCATTCCCTAGAGGAAAGGCTCTGACCTCCACCAAGCGCAGTAGCTGAGCCATGCTGCAGCAGGAGAGAGACATGGTGGCAGCGGGATCCAGGGTTCTGCTACGGTGAACCGCTTCGGGTGGTGGCGTTGAACGGCCTGAAGTGGTGGCTGTGAACGGACAGGGTGCTCCGGCGACATGGTGGCAGTGCGAGATGCGAGAGGTTGGAGCCATGGTGGTTGGAGGGAGAGAGGCGGCCGGAGCAGAATGGAGACGCTGCCGGCGATGGGGAGAGGGCCGGGCGGCAGCGCGCTCGAGGAGGAGGCCGGACGGCGGCGCGGTGGGGAGGAGGCCGACCAGAGGCACGGTGGGAGGAGGCCAGCCAGAGGCATGCTGGGAGGAGGCCGGCCGGCGGCGCGGGGGGAGGAGGCCGGCCGGCGGCGCGGTGGGGAGGAGGCCGACCGGAGGCACGCTGGGAGGAGGCCGGGCAGCGGCGCGGTGGGGAGGAGGTCGGGCGGCGGCGGGCACGGGGAGGAGGTGGTAAGAAGGATCTGCGGGGAGGATTAGGGCAGTTTTCTTTTTTTGGGGGCCGAGCGCGCCTTATAGGGCCGACCGTAACAGAATAATATTCTGTTGCTACTAACAAAATAGTCCAATCATATATATATATCTATATATTATATTATAAGATATAAATTATATATTATCTTCTCTCCGTCCGGTGAAAAATGTACATATAGAAATTTTAAGACAAATTATGGAGTGGAGTAAAAAATGCATTGGGAAGATGCAAGCCACACTCTCTCTCCTCTTTAATTACCCAACCCCCAATGAGCTAAGTGCATGTAGAAACTAAGAAGACTATGTATAAAATGCTATTGGTCTTGATTACCGTGTGATGAGAGAAAATATTTTAAAGTGCATTGGGAAGATAGAAGTACATTTTTTTGTGGACAAATTTTAAACCCAAACGTACGCTCTTCATCGAACGGAGGGAGTATATATATATATATATATATATATATATATATATATAGGGTCGCGCTATTCGTCACCCTGGGTGAGGAACACTCCCCTCGCGAACCAATTCTGTCATCAGCTTCGTAAAATGTCTGTGAACTTACGTAGGAACTCCAACCGACGCCGTAAGATTTTCAAACTCTCCCGTAAGAAAAGAATACTACCGCCATAAGATATCTGTTGTCAGAAAAAAAATCTAGGAAACCAGGAACTCCAAGCACCGCCGTAAGATTTCCAAACTCTGCCGTAAGAAAAAATACTACCATCGACGTAAGATTTCTGGTAACCTATGGGACTCCAACCAGCACCGTAAGATTCCCAAACTCTATAGTCACGTAACTAGTCAGCCCAGGTGTGCCAGCACTAATCTGTTTCAAAAACACCGATGTACAGAATTTTGGAGGCCACGTAGAGTAGGAACTCTGACGTAAACCTTATTGCAGGAACTCTCTTTGGTCCACCAATTGAACCTAAAATACCTTTTGCTGACACATATAAATTATCAATACCAAGTAATGGCTTGTTCTGATGTGCCTATAATAATTGTCAGCTTGATTGCACACGCAAGAAAACCACAAGGCTTAGGCCTCGAAAATCATGGCATAGCCTAAGAGCATCTCTAGCAGACTCCGTATAATGCCGACCGGCAAAATCATGGTCGCTAGGCCTTTTTTAGGCTCACCGGCGGTGAGAAATTGGGGTGGAGGAGGAGGGGAATCACGGCAGAACGGCGGCGGAGGCGGATAGGGTTTGACCCATATCCAAGCGGTGGAGAGGGACTTTTTCTGGGCCATGGTAAATTTTTTACGGGCCGGGTCGCGGATATGGTGTCTATTCTGGCCGGAAAAACGGGCTGAACCCGTATACTCGCCGGAATTATACGGGTTCGGCCCTTTTACGGGGTCTGCTAGAGATGCTCTAATGCACCATAAATAACCTGCCGTGCATATAAAATATAAGAACTAAGAGAAATTTAGTACTCCGTGAGCTAAGGACACTGTAGCTGATGCCCTAAAACCGGTCAGGTTTTACTCCTCTAACCGAGATCTAGCCTAACCCCTAAAACCCATAGAGAGGATAACTTTTCCTCCACCGCGTACCCATCGCCTATATTTACTTCACTGCTCAGCGGCTGAGTAAAAAGTTTCCGCCCTCCTCTACCTCTCCTCCTCACGAATTCCCGCCGCCGGCGACTCCCCCGCAGTTCTGGCGCCCCCCTCCTCCGCCGCCAGTACCCCCGAGCTGGTAGAGGCGAAGCGCGCGGCCGACAGGGAGGTCATTGTCCTCTCGGATGGCGAGGAGGACGACAGCGCCGGCGACGACTTCAACGTCGAAGGGTGGCAAAGGATCTTCCCTGAGTGTGGCGACGACGACACATGGCCGGACCACATGGGCGATGGGATTTCTCGGGTGGACTGGCTCGCCCTCTATAAGTCTGACGATTAATGTTTTAATTTGACTATGCTTCAGTGGCTTTTAGTGTAAATTATGTTTAGTTTTAAGTTCAAATTCAAGTTCAAGTTCATGTTTAGGTTTAAACTAGACTATGTTTCGGCGGATGCTTATGTACATTATGTGTCAAATTTTGGTTTAGAAGTTTGTTTAAATCGAATCTATGTTGACCTTAAGAAAATTTGCTTTTTACTCCGCTTAATTTAGGAGTTCGGCTAGGTCCGACCAAAACTTAGTGGAGTAAAAATACTCCACTAAGTTTACTCCGCCATTTTGCCCCTCTATTTTTAAGGGATCGGCTAGAGTTGGCCCGAGTACACAATCTTTGTATATAGGAGTAACTATTAATTACATGTGAAGCTAATTGTATATACAATTCAAGTCAAAGATAATTCCGGTAAACACATGGTATACCTCCATCGCAAAAAAAAAAGAGACACATGGTATACCAGTATACACTGATAAAAGAATTTTACGGAAACAACGTAATGGTGTTAAAGCCAACTTCATATGATCATATCGCTTTGCTTAGCACTGCCCTTCATATCAGCAGATGGTCAACGGAGGGGGAGATATGAAGCAAGTAGTGATTCTGAAATGGTAAACACACCCTGTTTCACCCCCTGCCCAACAAGGCAGCAACGCCAGTAGAGATCTGAGAAGGACCATCTGGAAGCTTCCCCAACCATGTCAATGGCCAGCTGCACAATGAAAAGAAAACGTATAACATAACTCAAGAAAAATATCTTAAAACTCTTACAAAATTTGTTGTGACAAATTTATCTTCTTCATTCCATAAAAAGTGAAATGTTACAGTGATACAAAGAGATATTCTATTGTGTTAACGGATGAATTTTACTTAATTAAAACGAGCAAGACCAATTGGTACAAACCATAGCTCCCACAGCTTAGCTTGACTGTTGATGTGAACTTGCCAAGGAACTTGATGATAAGAGCCTGCATATAAAAAGGAGTAAGCATAGAACAATAACCAAAACCTCTATTATCTCGACAAGGGGTATAGTATAAGACAACAGTATAAGTCTTCCGTTACCCAGATGTAGAGATTTTGGTTATTGTCAAGAATGAGAGGAATCAGAAGAACCAAATAGTGTTGTCTTCTTAATTTGTACAGAACATAAACATTTGTCGATGGACAGTCTATATGAACATGCATGATAACAGCGTGTGCGAGTACACTTGCAGCTGTAGTTAGGGCTGGGGCACTTCAATTCATAATTTCTTCTGAACAGACATGAATCACAGCATTGAAACCCAAGCATTTTTTTAATCTCTAGTAGTAGCACCACCAAGTCATATGAATCAACTGGCAGTTATCTGTTATGTGACCAAATCAGCACCAGTTACGTGATAGGGCAAGGGAACCACGTAAATCATGCCTTCATCACTGTTAATTTGTAAATGAAGCAACTACTAGTGATCTTTACAAGAAGATTCTCTTCCTTTGAAGGGTGGAACCTACTGCAATCCGTAAAAAGAATTTGACGCTTGTATACCTTACAAATTATTATATTAATTACCAAAGGGCAATCACCAACCCCACCTCAAAATTATTAACTACCCTGACAAACGTACCAGAACGAGACTTCAGCAAAGCCAAATCAATGGCCAACCTCAAAACACCTGAAATGTCTACCATCTCTTAGTATTGCTAACAGATTTAAGTAAACCTGCTGAATTTTCTTATACAGATTTGTAGCCGATTTTTTTTTATATAGATAGCTACCTTGCTCTCTAAGTAGTGGCCAGTGACATGACCAAAGGGGAAAAGGAGGTTAATTATAACACTACCTGACAGACTTGCCCCCATGTTCTCAAATTCAGCTATTACCAGCTACCAAGGTTTTGGCTACCGAGGGACACTTTTTTCTCGTGGGTCACCGAGAAACACGGTTACCATGGTTACCGTGAAATTCCGAGCAAATTTCGAATGGAATTTTTTGAATTTTTTGAATACGAACAAAATTCGTCAAAAATCCAGTCAAAATTCATTCAAATTCAAAATTTCGGAATTTTTTGCTTGGGAAGTTGATTTCTCGCAGGGTATTGGGAAACGCGGTATCCGCCCGGTAACCGGTTTTCTCGGACGGTACCCAAAACGCTGCCAGCTACTACTGATTTTCCGGAAAGAAGTGCACTCAAATTTATTTACTTTTCAACTTGTTTCATACAATTTCTGGTTTATCCAATAATCTGTGTGGCAACTATTGGAGCTAACTCGGCATTAGCATGTTATAAATGTAGAACCTGTGCATAAAAAAATTCCAAAGCGGCAAACTCAAGAATAGGACATTAGGCCGCTGCCAGGTTAGCTGAAACTAAATAAAGTGAATGCTGTAAACATGCCTACTTGAGATATTTATTCACCACTCGTTAATTTGTATCCTTCCACACTATAGTATCGATTAATTAACTGTGGATCTGGTCTGTCAAAATTTCTAAAAGAGAAAATATGGTGGAGATCTGTTACCAGACTGAGCAAATATCGGTTCCAGAATATAAGATTTAAAGGAAAAATCAAAGACATCTTCAAGTGCTGCCAATCTGGAATCGAAAGATCCTTGTGACTTGTGAGAATTTATCATACCAGTGTGACATGTATGTTGATGACGCAGGACGGTGAGGAGGCCAGCCGTGGACTTGTGGCCTGGCGGAGTCGCTGCTCATGGCTGGACTGGCCGAGCATACCGTCTCGGTCTCCCGCAGTCGCTGGATGCCGCCGGCCGATGAGGGCACTAGGCCAACCGCCGAGCCGCACGGAGACGAGTGCCTCACCCCACCGCACACAGCCGAGAGGCCGCCGCCGCGACACTACGTCCGCTCTCCTCCGCGCTGCTGCCGCCACCGAAGCCACCCATACCTATCGGCCGCTCGCCGCCGAGACCTCCGGCCGCTACCGCCCACAATTAGAAACGCCACGAGCCCACGACTAAAAAGAATAGCCGTCCACGCGTATACAAAAACGATAAATTACATCCGCTGACAGTGGGAAGGGGCAAAAATTTACTTCGGTGGGCGCTGGATCCTGTAAAAAAGGTGAGCGGTGGAGGTGCCAGTACGATCAAATCAATTAAACTTCTCGCTCCGTTGATTGACCAGGGTGAGGAATAACTTATTCTTCACCCTGTGCCTTAAATAGACTTTCTATATATATATATATATATATATATATATATATATATATAGTAATCCTATTCATCACCCAGGGTGCAGAATAAGTTATTCTTCACCCGAGGTAATCTTACGATCGCTTCATAAATGAATTACGTTTGGAATACAAATAGTTACATTCATATTGATTCACTACGTAAAATTTGGTATAATAAAACAAAAAAATAGGTTATAAGACCAGAAATATCGCATTTTATGTATGTTTTACACTATATTTTTACGTTTGTAATTTTACGTAACATAAAATATTTTTTACGGCGAGTATATATTTTCTTACGTTCTCTTTTTACATATGAAATAAGACAAAATTTATGAAACCTAAAAATACGGTGCATTGACCTCAAAATAGAGAGGGGGTGAAGAATAACTATTCCTCACCCAGGGTGACGAATAGCGCGACCCTATATATATATATGACAAATTTTATCTACCACTAGTGGTAGTTACCATCGCTTGAGTTTTGTATGTTGTATGTAGTATCTATCAAATCGAAGAGTATGTATGCGTAGTATGTAGTATATAACGATGTTTAGGTAGTATATATACTACTTTTTAGGTAGTATGCATCGTATTTTGAGTATGCTCTTTTTTACATACAAATATATACGTACTAAGTAGATAATGCCAGATCCAAGATCCAACTAATAATTCATTCGTGAAGTGCTTCTGTAAATGGCAGTTTTCCTTGCTGTCATTTCTTCTTTGCAGAAATTTACCACTAGTACTTGTCAACTGGACCAAACATAATAATGTACTGTACTACCCACGGGAGAACAGAGCAATGGAAATTCAGATATGTCAGAAGATTCAGTTCAACAACTTTAGTTCAAGAAAAGCATCGTTCTTGGCACTGGTCTAGGGCGTGCAGACCCTGCATGCTTCAGTCGCTGGGACTGCAAGGAGCACTGACCGCATCGGTGCTATGAGGCCCACGGACCGGAACTTGGGGAGGAGGCACGGGATCTCCGTCGGGGGCAGCTGGAGGGGAAGAAGCGCGGAGCTGGGACCAAGTGGCCGCGGCACGCTGGGCAGGGTAAGGCGGAGCGACGGCAGATGGGACCAGTGTGGACCGTGTGGTGGCAGCTGGATCTAGGCGCTTCTACTTGGATTCCCGACCAACCTGGCGCAGCAGCCGCATACTCCATCCCTCAGGGTAAACAGGTATCCAAGGACCTGGGCGTGGCCTGCACCGCCTGTTATCCGGGCAAGGTGGCGATGCGACGGTGAACGGCCTAGGTGGGTGACGTTGGACGGCCTCAGGAGGAGAACGGCGCGCGGCCGCCGGAGAAGAAGGCTGGGCGCGGCCGCCGGAGAAGAAGGCTGGGCGCGGCAGCCGGGATGCAGTGCGCCGGGGCCACGACGGTGGTGCCGGAGGACAGTGGGGTGGCTGCTCGGGGCCGTCGCGTTGGTGGATGGATCTCAGGGCGCGGGCGGCGCGGTGGCCGGTTTTTGGTTGGGGTGGCGGCGCGGCGGCCGGATCTCGAGGTGGAGGCGGAGTGGAGCTGGGTAACCATCGCGGCGGTAGGATTTGCGGCGACCCTGGGGAGGTTGGGCGGGGTGGTGTGGTGGGCCGGTCGCGGGGTTGGGGGTTGTTTCTTATCCGAATCTCAGGAACACCTCATCGCGCTCTTATAGGGTCGATCGTGATCCAAATAGTTATTCTGATTCTGGGATTAGAATAATGCTACTATATATATATATATATATATATATATATATATATATATATATATAAAACTCTCAGGAGTATATACTCTCACACCAGTGGATAAGGTAAATCGGTGTCAACACCCGACAGCTGCTAACTAATCTGTGCGCCGTGCCGGTGAGAAGCTACCTATTTATGCATAACCACGTCCTAAATTCAAGTAGGAACTTCCACCCCCCCTCCCCCCCGCGTCGCTCTCCCGAGGGCGACTCGGGGGCGACCTAGGGTTCCCTCGCGCCGCCACCTCCCCCTTCCCCTCCTCCTCGCCGCTGCCGGAGGCGGTCGCCGGGGCCCCCGCGCGGCTGCCTGTGAGGGCGGCGGCGAGGCCTCTGGCCGCTCCCTTTCGGTGGTGAGGGCCTGGATCTGAGGCGGCGGCCTCGCTGGTGCGGACGGCGCTCCTCCGGCGGCAGGGAGTGCTCGTCGGTGAGGTTGGCCGGGTCCCCTCGGCTGCGCGGGCAGCGAGGTCCCGGTGGGCGCTGGTCGTGGCGCGGGGAGGCCCCGGGCTCCCCTCGTCAGATCTGAGGTGTTCTGGTCCGCTCGTGACGTATGACCTCCGGCTGGCCTGGATCTCCGGCGTGCATGCGCCTGCTGATGCTGTGGCTGGTTCGGAGGTGGCGGCAGGGTGCTTGGCCGGGGGAAACCCTTGGCCGCCGGTGGCGGTCACGGCGTCGATGGCGTCCCGGATGCCATTCCCTCCTTGGTGGCGGCGCCGAGGTTCAACTTCCCCTGCCTCCCCCTTTCCCCTGCGCCCGGGTGAAAACCCTAGCCCCGGTGGCTAAGCGGCGGCGGCGCCACAGCGTCGTCACCTTCTTGAAGGCGCCGACTTGGGCATGAGGATGCTGGGCGTGCATGGCGAGCTTGTCTGGTTCCTGGTGGCGGCCCGTCTGATCTACTGCGTCGCAGCTCCGGGCAGCTGATTCTGTCTCGTGGCTGCGGTGCTCCTCTTCCGGCCGTGTCTCCGATGGGGACCTCGCCCTTCCTTACCTTGTACCTGCCGTGGTGGAGCGGTACTTCATCTCACACATTGATGGCGGCGGAGATCGGCGGCATGGCGCCGTGGAGGCTCGGCGTCCGATGTGCGGAGATGGACTCGCGCAGGAGGAGGTAGCTGTCTGGCGTCATGGTGACGTCGATGGCAGAGTGGCCAGACAAGGTAGAAGCCTCAATATAATCTGAAGACGGACCTGTGGAAGATGGCTGCGACGACACACGAGTGCGTCTGACCGGATTGTGCCCCAGACCCGGTATGTGGCTCGGCTGGGGCTTCCGGCTTTTGATGTTAGGTTTAGGTGAGTGGTTTGGGTAGTGGCCCAGCTAGCATTCCTTCATCATATGGATAGGAGTAGCGGCATATGTTGCCAAGATGGTGGATTCAGGTATATTGTTTGTAATACTTTGTAAGGTCCTCGAGATTAATCAATAAAGTGGCCGTATGCATCTCCCAGATGCAGAGGCCGGGGATCATCCTCTTTTTCTTAAAAAAAACGTCCTAAATTCAAGGCACACGCGGCCACTAGCTTCACTTAGAAAAATGGCCAGTTTGTGATGCACTTGTACGTGACGGCTAGACTATACCTTGGTACATTTTTTAATAGTAAAAAGGAGTATATTTTCAACTAAAAAAAGGGAGTATATTTCATACATATACATATGAATCTTGCGCATAGGGACTAATAGTCTGCTAGCAATCAACGAAGAGGTATATTTTTTTCCGGGGACACGAAGAGGTATGTATGAAATATACTCGACTGGCATATCTGACATCTGTAAGAAGTATACTGTATTTTTCGAGTGTACATGCTACTGTTTTTTCCAATGGGTATATACTGCCATCTTACCCTTGAGTACATACATATGTACTCCATTTTTAAGGAGCTTAAACTGCCATTTTTCCAAGGAGTATATACTGCCCTTAAGTGTATATACTGCATTTCTTAAGTAGTAGATACTGACCTTTTTTAGACTGGGTATATACTGCATTTTACATACTTAGAGTATCTTTGCATACTTCCTTAGGTTGTAGTACAGCATTTCAAGTGGTATATGCTGATTGCTAATTACTGCTTGCTAATTAGCATATATTGTTAAGAGTATATACAACTTTCTTTAATTAGGAGTATATACTGCCATTTGTAATCAGGAGTATATATACTAGTCTAGAATCAATGGAGTATATACTACATCTGACTGTTTGTTATATACAAGTTTTTTTTAATGGACTATATACCTCATTTTTGTGATGGGGTACATATGACTCTAAAACTAAGTATAATTGATCTGAAAGATATTATAAACTAAAAAAGTGGTACAGTGCCGTTAGAAAAGAAGTATACAATATAATCGAGTATAATTAATTCAAAAGGTATATTACATAAAGGAGCAGTACAGTTAATAGATTAAGAATACAATATGGGAGCATAATTCATTTTTTTATACATGTATTTTCCTATGCAGATAACAAACAAAATTTCTCTAATTTTGCATCACGTATGTCTCGTGTTGTCCATGCATGGCTGTTGTACAGTGGATCAATCATGCCAGATTGATCTAGATCGCCATGTCACATTATCGAAATCCATTGCGTTGTGTAGGTGTACTCGTGTCAAGGAAAAAGCAAGCCGCTATGCATGCCTTGCACGGAGAAGCGCCGGCGGCGGGCGGAACAGAGCTTGCATGTAGTCCAATTTCCGATTCAGATTACCTAGACCAGGCATGCATACCATATCAATTAATTAGTACAAACATCAGAGATAACAGATTCATCTAATCTCATCATGCAGCCATGTTTGTCTATGAATTTGCTGATGGATTGATGTAACTCGTCACCATCAATGCCGATTGGAAGAACATGCATGCATGCGAGGCACTCCCTTGATATGCTCCGTGATGCAAGTCAAAGGTGCATGCATAAAAAATATATTCATACCTAGCCTCTCGTCTCCGGGAAGAGCTGGCTGCCGGTGGCATCTCGCTTCCGTCGTCGCCGAACCCTGCTGGTTGCTGCATCTTGCCGCCGCCTGAGTTTGCTGTCGAACCGCCCAGCTCAAATCCATATTCCCTTGTTATCCGGCTACATCCAGTTTTTTTGGGGATTCTGACGTAATCTGTAGCCTGTAGGTGGCTTATCCCTATAAATATGGAACAACTTTTCAAATTGCACGTGGTCAGCAGATAATTAACTAGTAATATTAAAAGCTAAGTGGCTTTATCGTCGAGCCAATAAAGCAGCGCTGGAAAATCAAACGACACACGTGGCCTAGGAGTATGTACTCCTAGGTGTACCAACCCATTTTCCTATATATATATAGTAGCATCAGAATAGTTATTATGGGATGTTCCTGGATTTGGAAAGGCAGCCCACCCGAACTTCCCGAAAAGAAAAATAACAACGTTCCCTTGGCGCCCACCTTATCCACTCCACGCGCTGACCTTCCCCGCATCCTCCCTGACCAACCTCCCGCCGCCGCCTCCTCGGCTCCGGCGCGTCTCCCACCGCCAGCCCCACGGCCCCCGCGTGCTTCCCACCTTCACCTACACCAGCCCCGACGCACCTCCGCCGCCGCCCATCCCTGCCACGACGCGCCTCCGCTGCCTCCCACCCTGGCCCCCGCGCACCTCCATCCGCCCCCCCCCGTTCCCACGCGCCTCCCGCCGTCGGCCACCCATCGCCGACGCCACAGGCTGTGGATCCAGCGGAGGGCTTTAGGCGGCCGTCGGAGGGCCGTGCTCTAACTCCCTCCTGCCTCGCTCAGGATGATCAAACTGCATCGCACGGAGGAGTAGACCCGCTGGCGTGGCTGGCTTCTATTCATCGCCGTCGGGGCTTCTACCTAGCCGCTTGGCATGTCAGTCAGCACTCCCTCCCCCTCCCTACGGTCGTCCAGCTCCACCCATCTGAGCTTCCTCCGGGTAGCACTCCCCTGCACCATGCTTCCCACATTGTCGTGCATCGACAAGGAGGCAAGGTGCTTCTCCTTCTCGCCTCGGCCAGTGGCTTCTCCTCTTGAAGCTAACACTTTCAAAAAGACTACAATATCTGCTCTGTACCTTTAGTAGAATTAGGTGATGAAAAATGTTGCTCCTTTTGTGTATTGTTGATTCCATACTTTTTTCTGTTCTTAGCAAAAACTTATATGCAATAGCACGCTCTACTGAATTTTCATCAGTTATACTACCCATATTACAAACAGTTTAGTTTATTGACAAGAGAAAGATATCATCAGTTCAACAGCAGCAACTTTTAGCGCATATAACTCATATACATACAACAGTTCAGTAATATAAAAATCAATAGTTCAAATATAGTTGGTACAAAAGAAATAGTTCAGAAAAAAAATTATGTGTCATTTTAACAAAACCCCTAAATATGCGCGAAGCTCCAATGCATGCCCAGATCAGTTTAGTACACAACATTCCATGTATTTCCTACAGTTTGTACAGTTTCCTTAGTTTCTTCCGATTCGTACTTTCATTTTGTTAAATATGTCTCTTGATGAAATCCTTACCTGCACAGCATTGAGAGGTGGAAGTGAGCAGAGATGCACCGTCCAAGTCCCAATTGCCCTGACAGTGACCCAACACCATCACAGTCCAGCCCCATAGCATCAGGGAGGTCGAGGCCATCGCGAGCAGAAGTCCACAGCAGAAGGTGACGGTCAGCGTAGCACTTCCATCCCATCCATGTTCAGCATATTTCTGGTTTTGGGTAGCGGCAATGCATAATGTATGGAAGCCAGTCAGGCCCGCATGCGCTGCAGCTTCTCACTTCCTCATCTCCCGCTGTCGACGACGACACTCCCTTCCTCCAGCGTGTCACCGGCGCGGCCAACCGCCTACACCGGCTTCGGCTGCAACCATGGCGTCTCTTTCTGTCAACCTCCTCGTCTCCCCTGCACGTCAGTTTGACTGCCTATAAACAAAATTCTTTAGTTTTCATGTCTGAAATTAAGGAGTTCATTGTATGCATTACAACAAAATTGTTGAATTTTTAGCAGTTCTAGTACATATGTTAGAAGAGTTCATTGACAAAAGAAAATCATCAGTTCTACAATGGAATCTGCAAATGTTTGTGGTGCAGAAAATTTCATGACTGGTGTTGGAGTTGTGTTTGACCGAGAAAGGAAGATACTTGGCTGGAAGAAGTTCAATCATAAGTACACTGCTACTAGCATGTTTTTTGTTTCTTGATAACATCCTATTGCTTATGCTTATGATATGTTTGTTCTGCGGATATGAAGGTTATGACACCGATAGCTCAAATCCTCTCTCCATCAACTCATGTAATTTATCGCATTCGACACCTGAGAATTACTCTTCCCAGGAGACGAAGAATCCAGCCGGTGCTTCTTAGTTGAGGCACGTCAGAAGCTCCCCTCCTATGGTGTAGTGGTTCAAAACTGTGTGTGGACGCGTTGTTGTGTCAGCTGAAGAAGTTCAATGCAGGGAAACAGGAACTACGCCATGTACTAGGGCTATGTGTCGGCCTCGGTGAAGTTCTACTAAGCTATACGCCGGATTTACCGATCATTGGTGAAAAAATCAGTTATCAAACAAACACTTTTTCATATGATGTCAGCCAAAAGAAATTGTGGATGTGTTGTCCACGTGTGTGCGCGGTACACTGAATTGAAAAAAACTATTTTTTGTCATGTTTATTTTCCATATTGGTTTTATAGTGTTTGTTTTTTGTGTTCATCGAGTAAATTAGGAAGTTCAAATTTGAGAAAGCAGCAAGTCCACCCAATATGGAAACACTAAAAAATACATTAAATACATTTTTTGTTAGTGAAGTTCAAATTGGAAAGGCATAATGAAAGAGTATTCTTTGTTCCTTATAAAATAAAAAAGTGTGATGTAACGTTGGTTTACCCAACTAGTGGCTCTCTCACACACATTCTGTTCTGCTTCCATTCTCCTTCATGAAATCATTACAAAAAATAGAGCATAGAAGTTCAAAATTAGAAGCAAAAAAGCGAGCACTTAAAGGCAAAAATAATGTGATAACGAAGTTCAAATTCGCTGCTGCGTATAGTTCAAAATATTCGCTTACGGCAAAACACACACCTTGGCTATCCAAAAATAAGGGGCAAATAGAAAAAAATATGTTGAGTGAACAGTGACAATCCGAGGGATTACAAAATGTTTCATTATGGAACATCGTGTAATTAAGTGAATAGTGACCGTACGAGGAAGTGAAAATTGTACATTCATTCAAAAAAAAAAACTTCTGCAAACAATGGAATTCATGAAAAAAACCTAGAAGTTAATGTTTAAAAAACACAAAAGGTTCACACTTAAAACATGGAGTGCATTAAAAACATTATTAAGTTCACAGGATTAAAATCTAAAAGTTTAGAGTCACGAATCATAAAAGTTTTAAAAAAATGAACACAAAAAATTATAGATAGAAAATTTAGTTAGTAAAATTTCAGGTTACAAGCATAAACCATAGAAGTTCAAATTAAAAAAACTAAGCAGACCAATGTTTATAAATCAAATCAGATTGTTTTCGTTACTAAAAACATATAAACAATGAAGTTCAAATTAAAAAAAATAGAGAAGTCTGCAGTTCAGTAAAAACAAATAAAAACAAAATAAAAAAACCTAGAAGTTCAAATAAAAAAGTGATCATTTCAAAAATTATAAAAAAAAAATAGATTTCTCCGTTTCTAGAAAAAACCTAGAGGTTCAAATATAAAAGACGAAGAAGTTCAATGTTTATTGCAAACTCAAGAAGGTTAAACTAAAAAAAGCATCGCAAACAATTCTATATAAAAAAGGGATCTTCTTCGTTAAAAAACCCGAGAAGTTCAAATTTAAATAAAGGAGCGGCTCGATGTTTATTAAAAAACTAGCATTTTTTCGTTACTAAAAGAATAAAATGGGGAAGTTCAAATTAAAATATTGAATAGTTCTAAAAACAGATTTATCCCATGCCTGAAAAGTAAAAGCCAAGAAGTTCAATTTGTTAAACAAGAGCAGGACAAACATTAGATAAAAAAATGGATTTATAAAGTTTCTTAGTAAAAACAAGAAGTTTAAATTTAAAAAATGGAGCAGTTATTTAAAAAAAATCAAGAAGCTCAAATTAATAAAATTGAGCAGTTCGATGTATACAAAAACTCAAATTCTTCTTGTTTGTAGGTAAAAAAAGAATGAAGTTCAATTTCAAAAAAAGATGTTCGATGTTGACTACAAGACTTAAAATTGAGTGGTTCAAATTTAAAACTGAGTGGTTCGACGTTTATTACAAAATTAGGACTTTTTACGTTACAAATGAATAACACCAAGAAGTCCATATTAAAAAACCAAGAAGTTCAATTTTAAACAATAGAGTAGTTCGATGTATATGAAAAACTCAAATATTTCTCATTCTTAAATAATAAATCAAGAAGTTCAATTTTAAAAAACGGAGCGGTTCGATATTTATTACAAAAACTCAAAATTTTCTCGTTACTAACGAATAAACCAAGAAGTCCAGTTCGAAATAACGAAGAAGTTCGTCATTTATTAAAAAAACTCCAAATTTTCCCATTTCTAAAAATACACAAAGAGGTTCAAAAAATTGAAAAAATGGAGCAGTTTGATGTCTATAAAAAATTCAGAATTTTTTCCATTGCTAAAGGGTAGCGTCGTTTTTTGCATTTTTAAAAAATTGGAGCAATTCGGTTTAAAAAGGAAAATCAATAATTTCATATTAAAAAATAGAAATAGTTTGATGTATACAACAAACTCAAATTCTTCTTGTTTCTATGAAAAATTAACGTATGAAGTTCAATTAAAAAAAGGTTGTATGATGTTTACTTAAAAATCATTTTTTTATTTTATAAGAATAAACTAAGAAGTTCAAATTAAAAAAACAGAGAATTTCATGTGACGCACCCGACTTAATCGTGCACTAATCATACACGCAAATGCACACGATCAAGCCTAAGGACTCACTTGAAGATATCACAGCACAACTCTAGACACAAATTAAAATAATACAAGCTTTATATTACAAGCCAGGGGCCTCGAGGGCTCGAATACATAAGCTCGCATACAAGCGTCAGCGGAAGCATCAGCTATCTGAGTACAGATATAAAAGAAAACACAGATAGGCCTCTAAGAAGGCGGGGCAAAAGAAAACACTACAATCGAAAAGGCGTAGGCCTCCTGCCTGGGACCCTCCGATCCTACTCCTGGTCGTCGACATGCTCGTAGTAGTAACCACCCTCAGGGTGGTAGTAGTAGTCGTCGGGCGGCAGGTTGGGGGGGGTAGCTGTCTCCTAGGCTCCGTCATCTGGTTGCATCAAACGGATATGGGAAAAAAGAGAAAGCAAAGCAACCGTGAGTACTCATCAGAAGTACTCAGCAAGCAAGGATCTACACTACATATGCAACATTATCAAAGGAAGGCTGTATATATGGACTGGGCCGCAGAAATGCCAGAATAGAGGGAAGGCCTAGTTCTATCGAAGACTAGCATCTTTAGAGGTCTTGCAACATTAGAAGAGTGTAGATTAGTACAGTATAAGGTAGTAGCAGTAATCAGTATCAACCTCGCCCAGAGATCCTTCCTCGACTCCCTGCGAGAAAGCAATCCAGAGCCCTAGTATCCATTTCTCATCTCAACATCAGTTTCCAGTTGTATCGATCGGGATACAACTCCGAGTGTCCGTTATCGAGGATCCGGCTATGCATAGATTAGTTCTTCCCTGCAGGGGTGCACCAACTTACCCACCACGCTCGATTAACTCTGGCCGGACACACTTTTCTGGGTCATGCCCGGCCTCGGCCAAACGACACACCGCAACCCTACCTAAAGCTCAGCAGAGAGGTCCCCGTCGGTCTACATCCTAAGCGCTCAGGGGTCTTGGGCCATCGCCCTGTGCACTCTGGGTCGTTGCGTGCAGGGAGAAGCCAGGCACCAGGAGGGCGCCGGTCCGTCCCGGCCGTGATGCTGAACTGGACGTCTGATAGAGCTTTCGGCTGATGCTACGATGCAGAGTACCCATATTTATTCTCGTGTGATGGTTAGTGCTATCGGGCCAGAGGCCCACTCAGATCACATATCCAAATCATTAGTGTATTGGTGGTGCGGTAACAAGCAGAGACTCACGATCGATGTGACCCCGTCGCCCCGTCTCGAGGACTTGCGGCAAGGGCTAAGAATGCCCGGCCACGCCTCGTATTCAACTCTCGGGTACCCTCCAGGTCAACCCGTCTCCACGTTACTCGCCACTTAGGCTCATGCGGGTACCCCTCAGGGTCGACCCGCCTTTCCAAGTAACAGTTGTAAAGTCCAAGTATCCGTGTGTCCATAACATCAGGGGAATCCAAGGTATCACCCTCGTTGGATTCCTACTCGATGTAACCGTCAAGGTGAACTCGGAGGAATCACCCTCGATGGTTTCACACTTGAGGGGTTGCACGACAGCGTCGTTACCCGAAGTAGTGAAGGAGGAATCACCCTCGATGACCACGACCGAGTAACTACTCCACAGAGTTAACATCGGAAGTGCTTACGAGGTATCACCCTCGGCACTCGATAGTAATGCTGCAGTGTCGTACAGATAAAAGGGATGTGATGTGTGGTGTTGGGGCCTGGTCGTCGAGTCTTCAGATGATCCAGCAGGGCAACCGGGACAAGTGGGGTCACTGGGGTCTCTATCCAGCCTATACTAAGTAGTTTAGGATAAACAGGTAGGTATCAACAGTAGTTACAAAAACAGGCTATGCATCAGAATATGATAAACAGTAGCAGCAACAATTCTAATGCAAGCATAAGAGAGAAAGAATAGGCGATATAGGCATGCTCAAGGGGGGGTGCTTGCCTGGTTGCTCGGCGGCAAAGGCAAGGTCGTCAATGGTGTCGTCGGGCTCCTGAGTTGCGTCGGTCTCGGGAACTGCGTCTGTATCGGGGTCTACCGAGAGAGAAGAGGGGGAGGAAACAGATAAATACACGGCAAACATATGCAACATAGAGCATGCTATGCTAACGTGCAGTGTAGGGTTGCCTAAAAACATGTCTAAGTCATATTAGTTATTTTAGGGTTTAAGTTGGAATTATTACCCGGTGTATCTGCACTATTCATCTACCAGAAACAGGCTAAAAGTTGCGGGTTCACCTCCGTAGAGGGTCCCGACACAAAAACAGATGGCACGGTTTGATTTGTCTCGTCGGTCTGAGCAACTTTCATGTACAACGTTTTTCTATCCGAGCTACGGTTTAAATTCTACGAATTTCTAAAGATTTGAGCATTTTCTGGAATTATTTTATTTACTAAAATCAACATTATCCAGAACAGTGTCTGATGACATCAGCATGAGGTAATGGTGACGTCAGCAGTCAACAGAACGGCTGACCAGGTCAAACCTGACCTACGGGACGCACCTGTCATGGACAGTGGGCTAACTGACTAATTAACAGAGTTAATTAACTAGGTGGGGCCCTATGTCAGTGACTGATTACTAAATAATTAACTAACAGATTAATTAATATTTTAGTTATCATTTTATTTATTTCAAAAACGTATTAAACTAGTGGGGCCCGCATGTCAGTGGGCCACGTGCCCAGTCAGCAGTTGACCCGGTCAGCGGGGTCAACTAGGGCCCGTGGGGCCCACGGTCAGTGGCACAGGGGTGGGGCCCGGAGGGCCATGACGGCGGCGACGCCGGAGAGAGCTCCGGTGAGCCTCCCACGGCGGCTACATCACCGGATCTGCTCGGAAAAATGCTACAGGGCTCGGTTTAGCGCGTGTGCGGGTGCGTTCGAACGGGCTTTGAACGCCGCGTCGGATGGCCCCAGTGGCGCGGGCTGGGATGGACGGAATCATCATCGGCGTCCAGCTGGGCGGCGCCGGAGTTCGGGTGTGCACGAATTTGGAGCTGCGGCGCGTGCGCGAGCGATCTAGGCAGCCAGGGGTGACCTACGGGGCTCCATGAGTGAGCTAGCGTGGTTGGGCGAGACCGAAACGGCTTGGGAGCACGGGGACGACGGTAATGGCAGCGACCAAAGCACGGCTTCGCGGACGAGCTAGCTAGGCATCGGCATGGCGTCGGGAGAGAAGGGGAGGAGGCGGAGGCTCATCGTGGGGACACAAGGAGGTCCGGCGAGCAACGGGAGCGCGGAGGGAGGCCGGTGTCGACGGGGATCGACGGCGGCCGAGGCGGAAGGGGGCGATGGCGTGCGGCATCTGCGGGTGTTCCCGGCCCCGTCCGAGGGCACCAGGAAAGGTGGCCGTCCGCGGCGAAGCCCGTGGACAGCTCAGGAGGACGGGACGGCGCCGGTGGCCGCAAGCTGTCGGAGGTGCGGCAGCGATGCGCTCTAGACTGGAGAGGAGGGGGCGAGCGCGAGTGCTGGAGAGCGAGGGAGGGAAGGGGGAAATGGAGGAGGCGTCCAGGGGGAGTGGATGGCCTTGGCCTTATCCTCTATGCGGGCGCGGCGACGCGCTGTCGAGCAGGGACGAGGGGGGCCAGGCGCGGCGGCCGCGGTGGAGACGACAGCGCGCGCGCGTGTGCAGTAGGAAGGGGAAGGGGGAGTTGGGCCGGGTGACTCAGGCCCAGTAGCTGCGGGCTTTTTCTTTTCTTCTATTTCTTTTCTGTTTTCATTTATCAGTAGTCTTTTGCATTTATTTTAAGCCATCAAATGACTTAGTAAAAATGTCGGCCTGGCCAAAACAAATACTTCAGAATATTTTTCTCTGCCACATAAAGTTTGGAAAATTTTGGAATTCATTTGGATTTTTTCAAAAATGAAAAGGCATTTAAAGTGTTGTTTTTGCACTGTTTTAAATGCACTAACCCAAATATGAGTTGATGGTGATGTTGTTTTCCTTAACAACATTTGTTTTGGAATATTTGCTATATGATGAACATTTTTCCAGCAACTTTTGGCCAACTTTAATTTGCACTTAGAATTTGAATTGTTTTCAGAGAGAAATTTTGAATTGATTTGTTTTACCACTGTGATCAAGCATGGCAAATGTTGATGACCTGGCATGTTTAACAGAAGAACACAGTGCTTATTACACAGGGGTGTTACAATTCTCCTCCTCTAAAAGAAATTCTCGTCTCGAGAATTCAGGAGGTAGAAGGAAAGAGGTCGGGGTATTCTTCCCGAAGATGATCCTCGCGTTCCCAAGTGGCTTCATCTTCTGTATGATTTGGCCACTGCACTTTGAGGAACTTGGTAACCTTCTGACGGGTCCGACGTTCAGCTTGATCGAGAATGCGGATCGGATGCTCCTTATAAGAAAGATCATCTTGCAATTCAAGCATCTCGTGATCCACTGCTCTGTGCGGAGACTCCTTGAAGCAACGACGAAGTTGCGACACATGGAAGACGTCGTGGATATGAATGAATTGTGGCGGCAACTCCAATTTATATGCCACCTGGCCACGTCTGGCGAGAATGCGAAAGGGACCAATGTAGCGTGGAGCTAACTTGCCCTTGATTCCAAAGCGGTGAGTGCCCTTCATAGGAGTGACACGAAGATAAGCTTGATCGCCAGGTTGATAGATCAAACCCCATCGTTTGCGATCGTAATTGCTCTTCTGGCGGTCCTGAGTCGCCTTGAGATTTTCTCGAACAATACGGACTTGCTCTTCGGCGTGTTGGATAATATCCGGACCCACGAGCGGTCGTTCCCCAGTTTCTGACTAATTCAGAGGGGTTCGACACTTATGTCCATAAAGTACTTCGAAGGGAGCCATTTTCAAGCTGGCTTGATAGCTGTTGTTATAAGAGAACTCGGCATACGGGAGAGATTCTTCCCACTTCTTGCCGAAGGATATAACACAAGCTCGAAGCATGTCTTCAAGCACTTGATTAACTCGCTCGACTTGGCCTTGGGACTGGGGGTGATAAGCTGAACTCCAGGTAATATGAGTTCCCATAGCTTCTTGGAAACTTTCCCAGAACTTTGAGGTGAAAAGACCGCCATGGTCTGAACTAATCTCCTTCGGAATGCCGTGGAGTGAAACAATTCTGGAGATATACAACTCTGCTAACTGACTAGCAGTGATAGTCTCCTTGACAGGCAGAAAGTGTGCAACCTTAGAGAGTTGGTCAACGACGACAAGAATAGCATCATGACCCTTCTGTGACTTGGGAAGGCCAGTAATGAAATCCATTTGCACTTTATCGCATTTCCATAAAGGAATAGGTAGTGGTTGTAGAATTCCAGCAGGCTTCTGATGTTCTGCTTTAACGCGACGGCAAACGTCACATTCAGCAATGTACCGAGCAATATCCTGCTTCATTCTAGACCACCAGTACCTTTGTCGGAGATCATGATACATCTTGGTACTACCTGGATGAATAGACAGCGGTGTATCATGTGCCTCCTTCATGACCTTGTCAGTCATAAGCTCGAAGCGAGGTACCACAATGCGGTTTCTGAAATGCAAGGTTCCATCTTCAGATAGCGAGAAATCCCTGTACTTTTCCAGGTGAAGATCTTTCTTCATCAGATCAATTTCAGCATCTTTAGCTTGCGCGTTCTTAACAGCTTTCTCAAGATCTAGTTGTATCACATGGTTATTAAGAGAACCCTATGGAACAATACACAGATTCAGCTTGCGCAGTTCTTCAAAAAGATGAGGTTGAGCTCGCCTAACTATGAGGTTGTCGCAATAGGACTTGCGGCTTAAGGCATCAGCCATCACGTTAGCCTTGCCAGGGGTATATGAAATACCACAGTCATAGTCCGTAATTGTCTCCATTCATCTTTGCTAACGGAGGTTCAGAGATGGCTGAGTGAACAAGTACTTCAGACTTTTATGATCCGTGTAGATCTCGCAATGATTACCGAGGAGGTAATGTCGCCACAACTTCAATGCATAGATGACAGCAGCTAGTTCTAGATCATGGACAGGGTAGTTCTCTTCATGAGGATGCAACTGTCGAGAGCCATAAGCAATCACCTTACGCTCTTGCATTAGGACACAGCCTAATCCTTCACGGGATGCGTCACAATAAATCACAAAGTCTTTGCGAGAATTTGGAGGAGCAAGTACTGGGGCAGATGTCAGCTTGTCTTTGAGTGTTTGAAAACTTTCCTGACATTTTTCTGTCCACTCAAACTTAACGCCTTTGTGAAGCAGATCAGTCAAAGGCTTAGCAATCCTTGAGAAATTTTGGACAAAGCGACGGCAATAGCTTGCAAGGCCGAGAAAACTTTTGACTTGCTTGACATTCTTCGGTGGAGTCCATTCGGGAATAGCCTGAACTCGTTCTGGATTAACAGCAATGCCATCTTTGGGGATCACGTGGCCAAGATATGTCACTTCAGACAACCAGAATTCACATTTAGAATACTTGGCATATAGTTGATGTTCACGTAGCTTTTCCAGAACAAGGCGAAGATGTTCGGCATGTTCTTCTTCATTCTTGGAATATATAAGAATATCATCCAAGTAAACCACGATGAATTTGTCGAGGTAATCCATGAAGATATAATTCATCAGGCGGGAGAACGTAGATGGAGCATTGGTTAATCCGAAAGACATGACAGTGTACTCATAAGAGCCATAACGGGTAACAAAGGCAGTCTTCGGAATATCCTCTTCGCGAACACGAATCTGATGATAACCCAACCTCAAGTCAAGTTTCAAGAACACCGAGGATCCAGCAAGCTGATCATAAAGATCATTGATCCGGGGCAGTGGGTATTTGTTCTAGATGGTGGCTTGGTTAATGGGCCGATAATCCTGAACCAATCAGTTAGTTCCATCCTTCTTCTTAACAAAGAGTGAAGGTGCTCCCCAAGCAGAGGAACTGGGGCGGATGAAACCCTTCTTAAGTGACTTGTCAATTTCTTCCTTAAGCTCGAGAAGGTGGTGCGGAGGCATCTTATAAGGACGCTTCGCAATAGGAGTTGTGCCTGGTTTCAAGTCGATGACAAACTCGACAGCTCTAACAGGGGGTATTCCTGGAAGTTCCTTTGGGAAGACATCTTGAAAATCATGAACAACTGGAACGTTCTCGATGCCTTCAAGAGGTGAAGCATTCAATGCATTTAGAGCATATATCTGATTCTCGGCATTCTGAACTGTTCGAGCTGAGTATTTGACTGTCTGGCCAGAAGGATGGGTAAGTTGGACTTTCTTAGCGGCACAGTCAATCAAAGCATTGTGGGCGGTCAACCAGTCCATACCGAGAATGATGTCTATGTCGGAAGGTCCAAGAGCAATAAGGGAAGCAGAGAACATCAACCCTTTAATTCTGATCTGATTGTTGTGACTTACCATCTTGGTTTGCCACCTAGAACGGGGAGTGATAATCTCTAATGGGGTGGGCAACAACTCTAGAGGTAGCTCATGCCGTTGAGCAAATTGTTGAGACACAAAGGAATGTGATGCCCCGGAATCAAAGAGAACAGAAGCTGCAACTGAATTAAGTGGTAGAGTTTCCATCACGATTTTAGGGGACTCACGAGCTTCTCCCATTTTGACGTGAGTGACCTAGCCTCGGACCATAGCAGACATCCTGGCCTTACGATTTCTGCAACAATGGGTCCGATGGCCCTTCGTACGACCATCAGGAGGCTGCGATACATTCTGAGACGGATCCCGGCGACAATTGATAGTAAGGTGTCCTGGCTGTCCACACTTGCGGCATAAATCATCGTTATGAGGAGAAGCCATAGCATTGGGCTGTCCAGTTGGAACCGTTAGCTGTCTCGGCGGTGGAGGCAAACGAGGTGCAACATAAGATGGCCTCGATGTTGGAGCTGGGCGGTGAAAAACATTGTGTGGGATCCAGACTTGACGTTTCTGAGTAGGCTGACCCGAAGATGAGCCAACATCACGGGTGCACTTGAGCGACTCCTGGTGCTTAGTTAGGGCAGTTTCAACTCAGAAAGATTGGCTGACAAGCGTTGCGAAGTCTGTGCAATCATGGACTGCAAGTGCGAGGTTTATATCGGTACGCAGTCCTTCATGGATTTTCTCCTTGCATGCGTCAGTGCAGACGTCATCTTCTACATAGCGGGATAATTCAAGGAATTTCCTCTGATATTCATCCATAGTCATTGTGCCCTGTATGAGTTTGCGGAACTCCTGCTTCTTCTAGTCCATCAGACCTTGAGGAATGTACCATGCACGAAAATCTGACTGAAATTCCTGCCAAGTTGTTACAGTTCCAGCAGGCAACATACCCTTGTGGCTTTCCCACCATTGAGCAGCTGGACCCTTCAAGTGGAATTTCGCAAAGGTGACGTAACTGGTAGGGGCAACGTTAGCTGACTCCATCTCAAACAGGATGTCACGAAGCCAATCATCAGCATCCATAGGATTGGTGGAGTTGAGGAAAATAGACGGGTTGAGGCGTACGAAATCTTGAAGCGATATCGGACCAGGCTCCTGACGAGCATCGTTGCGTTCCAAACGGTTCACCAAACTCTTGTTGAGCTGACGGCTCAATTCAAACTGTTGCATCATTGCGGCAATATAAGGTGGAGGTGGAGGATCGTCAGCCATCCTGCCAAATCAACAGGGGCAGTTTAGCAAGAAAAACTACATGTGTAAGAGGTCATTCATGATGTAACATGAGTGATGAACAAGAAGGGCATTAGATATATGATAGTAGTCGTTAAAGACATACCAATCCATGCACAGAATTAGATTCCAATGGATAGTACAAGCTCGGGAACGCTCGCAACTAGACAAACTAGGCGGCGCGCAGGCACGCGGTAAGGAAGTACACAACGAGACATAGCAAAGGCTACATCAACGTCGGAGAAAACTGCTGAAGCGAGGAATCTGCAAGTGACAACACAGGGTGCCCTCGATAAAAGGATCCTGCAAGCAGAACCTGGCCCACAAACTTGAAGAAAGGGGGTAATTTCAGGACTCCGGGTGGATGTGATCACGAGAACCAAATGTTGGAGTTAGTAAAATTTTAACCCGAAACGAAGAGAGATCAGAGTCCCAGAGTAAGGAAGAGGAATAAAAGATCCTAATACCACCCAATTGGCAACGTGGGCCCGTAAGCCACACATCCATGTTAGTAAAACAGTTTTGGACGACTAGACTCAACTTCGGCCAAGGAGTTAGAAAGGGGGGTTCCTATAGGCAATCGGCTCTGATACCAACCTGTGACGCCCCCGGCTTAATCGTGCACTAATCATACATGCAAATGCACACGATCAAGCCTAAGGACTCACTTGAAGATATCACAACACAACTCTAGACACAAATTAAAATAATACAAGCTTTATATTACAAGCCAGGGGCCTCGAGGGCTCGAATACATAAGCTCGCATACAAGCGTCAGCGGAAGCATCAGCTATCTGAGTACAGATATAAAAGAAAACACAGATAGGCCTCTAAGAAGGCGGGGCAAAAGAAAACACTACAATCGAAAAGGCGTAGGCCTCCTGCCTGGGACCCTCCGATCCTACTCCTGGTCGTTGGCAAGCTCGTAGTAGTAACCACCCTCGGGGTGGTAGTAGTAGTCGTCGACGGCGGGGGGTAGCTGTCTCCTGGGCTCCGTCATCTGGTTGCATCAAATGGATATGGGGGAAAGAGAAAGCAAAGCAACCGTGAGTACTCATCCGAAGTACTCAACAAGCAAGGATCTACACTACATACGCAACATTATCAAAGGAAGGCTGTATATGTGGACTGGGCTGTAGAAATGCCAGAATAGAGGGAAGGCCTAGTCCTATCGAAGACTAGCATCTTCAGAGGTCTTGCAGCATTAGAAGAGTGTAGATTAGTACAGTATAAGGTAGTAGCAATAATCAGTATCAACCTCGCCCAGAGATCCTTCCTCGACTCCCTGCGAGAAAGCAATCCCAGAGCCCTAGTATCCATTTCTCATCTCAACATCATGTTCCAGTTGTATCGATCGGGATACAACTCCGAGTGTCCGTTACCGAGGATCCGGCTATGCATAGATTAGTTCTTCCCTGCAGGGGTGCACCACCTTACCCACCACGCTCGATTAACTCTGGGCGGACACACTTTTCTGGGTCATGCCCGGCCTCGGCCAAACGACACACCGCAGCCCTACCTAAAGCTCAGCGGAGAGGTCCCCGTCGGTCTACATCCTAAGCGCTCAGGGGTCTTGGGCCATCGCCCTGTGCACTCCGGGTCGTTGCGTGCAGGGGGAAGCCAGGCACCAGGAGGGCGCCGGTCCGTCCCGGACGCGATGCTGAACTGGACGTCTGACAGAGCTTTCGGCTGATGCTACGATGCAGAGTACCCATATTTATTCCCACGTGATGGTTAGTGCTATCGGGCCAGAGGCCCACTCAGATCACATATCCAAATCGTTAGTGTATTGGTGGTGCGGTAACGAGCAAAGACTCACGATCGATGTGACCCCGTCGCCCCGTCTCAAGGACTTGCGGCAAGGGCTAAGAATGCCCGGCCACGCCTCGTATTCAACTCTCGGGTACCCTCCAGGTCAACCCGTCTCCACGTCACTCGCCACTTAGGCTCACGCGGGTACCCCTCAGGGTCGACCCGCCTTTCCAAGTAACAGTTTTAAAGTCCAAGTATCCGTGTGTCCATAACATCAGGAGAATCCGAGGTATCACCCTCGTTGGATTCCTACTCGATGTAACCGTCAAGGTGAACTCAGAGGAATCACCCTCGATGGGTTCACACTTGAGGGGTTGCACGACAGCGTCGATACCCGAAGTAGTGAAGGAGGAATCACCCTCGATGACCACGACCGAGTATCTACTCCACAGAGTTAACATCGGAAGTGCTTACGAGGTATCACCCTTGGCACTCGATAGTAACGCTGCAGTGTCGTACAGATAAAAGGGATGTAACGTGCGGTGCTGGGGCTTGGTCGTCGAGTCTTCCGATGATCCAGCGGGGCAACCGGGACAAGTGGGGTCACTGGGGTCTCTATCCAGCCTATACTAAGCAGTTTAGGATAAGCAGGTAGGTATCAACAGCAGTTACAAAAATAGGCTATGCTTCGGAATAGGATAAACAGTAGCAGCAGCAATTCTAATGCAAGCATAAGAGAGAAAGAATAGGTAATATAGGCATGCTCAAGGGGGGGTGCTTGCCTGGTTGCTCGGCGACAAAGGCAAGGTCATCAACGGTGTCGTCGGGCTCCTGAGTTGTGTCAGTCTCGGGAACTGCATCTGTATCGGGGTCTACCGAGAGAGAAGAGGGGGAGGAAACAGATAAATACATGGCAAACGTATGCAACACAGAGCATGCTATGCTAACGTGCAGTGCAAGGTTGCCTAAAAACATGTCTAGGTCATATTAGTTATTTTAGGGTTTAAGTTGGAATTATTAACCGGTGTATATGCACTATTCATCTATCGGAAACAGGCTAAAAGTTGCTGGTTCACCTCCGTAGAGGGTCCCGACACGGAAACAGATGGCACGGTTGGATTCATCTCGTCGTTCTGAGCAACTTTCATGTACAAAGTTTTTCTATCCGAGCTACGGTTTAAATTCTACGAATTTCTAAAGATTTGAGCATTTTCTGGAATTATTTTATTTACTAAAATCAACATTATCCAGAAGAGTGTCTGATGACGTCAGCATGAGGTAATGGTGATGTCAGCAGTCAACAGAACGGCTGGCCAGGTCAAACCTTACCTGCGGGACCCACCTGTCATAGACAGTGGGCTAACTGACTAATTAACAGAGTTAATTAACTAGGTGGGGCCCTATGTCAGTGACTGATTAGCTAACTAATTAACTAACAGATTAATTAATATTTTAGTTATCATTTTATTTATTTCAAAAATGTATTAAACTAGTGGGGCCCGCATGTCAGTGGCCCACGGTGCCCAGTCAGCAGTTGACCCGGTCAGTGGGGTCAACTGGGGCCCGCGGTCAGTGGCACAGGGGTGGGGCCCGGAGGGCCACATCGGTGGCGACGCCGGAGAGAGCTCCGGCGAGCCTCCCGCGGCGGCTACTTCGCCGGAGCTGCTCGGAAAAACGCTACAGGGCTCGGTTTAGCGCGTGTGCGGGTGCGTTCGAACGGGCTTTGAACGCCACGTCGGATGGCCCCGGTGGCGCGGGCTGGGATGGACGGAATCGTCGCCGGCATCGAGCTGGGCGGCGCCGGAGTTCGGGTGTGCACGGATTCGGAGCTGCGGCGCGTGCGCGAGCGATCTAGGCAGCCAGGGGTGACCTACGGGGCTCCATGAGTGAGCTAGCGCGGTTGGGGGAGGCCGAAACGGCTCGGGAGCACGGGGACGACGGTAATGGCGGCGACCGGAGGACGGCTTCGCGGACGAGTTAGCTAGGCATCGGCACGGCGTCGGGAGAGAAGGGGTGGAGGCGGACGCTCACCATGGGGACACAAGGAGGTCCGGCGAGCAACGGGAGCGTGGAGGGAGGCCGGTGTCGACGGGGATCGACGGCGGCCCAGGTGGAAGGGGGCGATGGCGTGCGGCATCTGCGGGGGTTCCCGGCCCCGTCCGAGGGCACCAGGAAAGGTGGCCGTCCGCGGCGAAGCCCGTGGACAGCTCAGGAGGACGGGACGACACTGGTGGCCAAAAGCTGTCGGAGGTGCGGCGGCGATGCGCTCGAGACTGGAGAGGAGGGGGCGAGCGCTGGAGAGCGTGGGAGAGAAGAGGGAAATGGAGGAGGCGTCTAGGGGGAGTGGATGGCCTCGGCCTCATCCTCTACGCGGGCGCGGCGACACGCTGTCGAGTAGGGGGGGGGCAGGCGCGGTGGCTGCGGTGGAGACGATACCGCGCGCGCGTGTGTGCAGTAGGAAGGGGAAGGGGGAGTTGGGCCGGGTGACTCACGCCCAGTAGCTGCGGGCTTTTTCTTTTCTTCTATTTCTTTTCTGTTTTCATTTAACAGTAGTCTTTTGCATTTATTTTAAGCCATCAAATGACTTAGTAAAAATGTGGGCCTGGCCAAAACAAATACTTCAGAATTTTTTGCTCTGCCACATAAAGTTTGGAAAATTTTGGAATTCATTTGGATTTTTTCAAAAATGAAAAGGCATTTAAAGTGTTGTTTTTGCACTGTTTTAAATGCACTAACCCAAATATGAGTTGATGGTGATGTTGTTTTCCTTAACAACATTTGTTTTGGAATATTTGCTAGATGATGAACATTTTTCCAGCAACTTTTGGCCAACTTTATTTTGCACTTAAAATTTGAATTGTTTTCAAAGAGAAATTTTGAATTGATTTGTTTTACCACTGTGATCAAGCATGGCAAATGTTGATGACCTGGCATGTTTAACAAAAGAACACAGTGCTTATTACACAGGGGTTTTACATTTCAGAGATTATAAAAACTTAGGATTTACATGCTCAATTTTTATGAGTCTTTAGGAGTTAGGGCAAAAAAAAGCAGAAAGCAGTTCAAATGGATAACAGCCAAAAGTTCACGTACTATATGGTGTGTGTTTCATATGAGAAAAAGTTGAATAAAACGGCAAAGCCGACAAATTTTGTTGCTAGAAGTTCAAGTCCTCCGTCGGAGAAAGTTTAAAAATTCTTGTGACAGAGGTTGAACAAAAATACGTCACACAAGTTCAAGGTGAAAACAGCGGGAAGTTCAACTACTATACGGAATGCGTTTCAGATAAGAATATAATAATAGAAAACTAAAAGCTTAAAAGGTTTGTTGCAAGAAGTTTACGTGCTCCTCCTAGCATAGTTCAAAATTCATGTGCGAGACGTCCGTCATTCATTTACATATTGAAAAAAAGACAAAATGACGTTGTTTTTGCCATTTTTAAAACTGCTCGCAAATGACAACTAATTTGTAACAATTGTCTACAAGAAAAAATTGCTGCTATTCATAAGCTTTTGAACGCTATATTATATGCTATATTCCGATATACGGTTTAAAAGTTTCATGTACATCGTAAGAAACACATTTGCACGTATTCAAAAAAAATCTTTCAAACCGTTGCGAGTACGATAAATTGATCAACACGGGAAAATTGCGTGTTTTCAACAGCTTTCCATAGATCTATCATTTTCTCAATTCCAGTAAGTGGTTGGGGAGTTACGGGAAAAAACAACACGCGGAAAACAGAGTGAAGTTCAAATAGACATGGCCCAGAAGTTCAACTTCTTCACGCAGTGCATTTCCTTTCGCGATGAAGACAGAAATCAAGATCTCGCAATTTTCTAAATTACTTGAAAACAACTAGAAATTATAGAAAACTTTACATACAAAAAAGTTTCGCATTTTTGATAGCTATCCAACGGTATATTATTTGCCCCATTCCGACAAAGTTTGCAAAAATTACAGCCAAAAAACATTTTTAACCTTTTTCAAAATTGACTTAAAACCGTAAGGAATTGGGAGAAATATTGTATACCAAAAAGTTTTGCATTTCCTCATGCTTTTCAACGCCATATCATTTGCTGCATTCAGACGGGCGGTTAAAAAATTAACTCAAAAATACGAACTCGGTGGAACTTGGACCATTTTCTAAATTACTCTTAAACCGTTCAAAATTAGAAAAAACTTTGTACATCAAAAAGAAGTGCATTTTTATAAGGTTTCCAATGCCGTATCATTTGCCTCAATTAGATTAGCCGTTTAAAAATGGCATAAAAATACGAATTCGGCTGTTCGGTTTGCGAAATTCTATGATTTTTCAAATTGCTCTTTAACCGTAAGGAAATAGAGAAAACTTTGTACATGTGGAAGGAGCGGATTTTGCAGCAGCTTTCCAACGCCATATTATTTGCCTCATTTCGATAAACCGTTTAGAAATGAGATCAAAAATACGTTTCACGTTTTTTGTATGAAGAAAAAACGGTTTTCAAAACTGCTCTTAAACCGCTTACATTTTGCCAAAAATTTAACTTGGGTCATGATACTCGTGTCCATAGCTTTCCAACGGTATATCACAAGCCCCATTTGGGCAATGTTTGCGGAAGTTCAACCTAGCACTGGGGGAAGTTCAACTACTATTGCTGGGACATGTCAGGTAGTTATCAGAATATTATTCTCATCCCGTGATCAGAATAGTGTTTATATATATATATATATATATATATATATAGGTAAATGCAAAAAATGACTCAAATATAGCAAACGAGATCTCAAATGCACCATAAAATCGAACCATAGGGTACAATGGTGATTTCTTACCATGGAAAAAAATTCGAGGCGAAACGATGAACTCATGTTTTCATTCAAACGAAAATATGCTTTTAGTTCATATAAATGTGTTCAAATAGCACATGGTTCACTCACAAAAGCTGCGTGCCTACCAAACCATGGCCGATGCCCCCCTGCTGCGCGCGCGATCTGAGTCGTGCGTTCTGATTGGCAAGAACCCAAACCCCATGGATCGTACGTCTGCACCGTTGGATGCTCCCAGATCGAACGGAAATCCTCATCCCTTTCATCAGCACATACAGTTCTGGCTAGAATTTGATTTATATGCCAAAATGTACGGTAAATGCCAAATATGGCTTAAATATAGCACACGAGACCTGAAATGCGCCAGCAAATCAAACCTGTGGTATAATGGTGATTGCTTACCGTGGGAAAAAATTAGCGGCGAAACGATGAACTGACGTCTTCATTTCAAAATTAGCACGTCTTCATTTCAAACAAAATTATGCTGTTTGTGCACACGAGCACTTAGAGGCAACCGTTTGCATAGGCCTTTCTGCGCGGCGACCGGGGATATTTTTTCACCCTTTTCACCTAGGCCGCCAACACCCCCCCCCCAACACCCGCCCGCATTTCACTCAATTAGTCAACCCAATCTCCATCGCCAGCTCCCCCCTCCCCCAAATCCACAGCAGAACCCTCTCCGGTGCCGGCATGCTCAACCCGGCCGTGTGCCTGCTCTTCGGCATCAACCCTACCTCCACTGCCATTCCGAACACGCGGCTGCCCGCGCCTCACCGTCTTCGTTTGCTCGCCAGCCACCCTCGAGCATATCGATCCTGTAACCCTCGCATCTCCTATGGTCCTGCCGGGTTTGCATTAATAAACCTGTTAGTTACTGCTCTCCATCGCGGTGAGGCATATTTCCTCGCAATCCCTCTTCCTATTTCGTTCCGTGTGTTCCCAAATTGGCTACAAAATAATGGAGAGCATATATATGTTTATTATCTACCTTCCTAAATACTCCCTCCGTCCCATAATGTAAGATGTTTTTTAACACTACACTAGAGTGAAAAAATGTCTTACATTATGGGACGGAGGGAGTAGTACATATAAGCTGTATTTGTTCCAATAAGTTACTATCGATTTACAGATCATGGGCACCCGAGTCACACAAACTTAACAAATTAGCCGTACATTTTCTAAATTATTGCATGACATGTTTAGACAGCTTGATACCAAGTTGTTAGCTTTATGCTTATCCTCCTTTCCCGAGTTTCGCATGTGTTCTCTGTAGATGCCGAGTAGCAGCGACAACACTCATGCTTCAGGCGATGTATCTTCATCTGATTCCGACAACCCTAGGTCTTCAGCAGATGGTGACGGATCAAGTAATCTAGAACGGGATAGAGCTGTCGTAATTACCCTTCCGGTCAGGACACAGAGGAATGCTCCAAGGAAGCCCACACACCAGCCTAAAGGTGTATATGAAGTTACCGACATCGATTTAAAGTCTTGGGCTCCAACTAAACCAGATAAAGCACGCACGAGGTTCAGGAGTGTGTGTGGATTTGTTGGCAGGGCAAGGCTCAACATTAATCTGTCGGGGTTTCGAAAGGCTAACACAGAAACACGGCAAAGGATAGTCCGGGAGATCATGGATCACTTCAACGTTCGAGAGCAGTGGAGAATGCAGGTGGAACAAGCTGCACTGAAGAAGGCTAGGGATGCTTGGAGAAACTGGAAGCACGTGCTGTACAAGAAGTACTTGAGTGAAGGCAAGGACCCAATCCCCGCATACCCCAAAATTACAAAGGCAGACTAGGCAGAATTCAAAAGGGTTAGGGCAACTACAGAGTTTGCTAAGAAGAGTGCCACGCAATCGGAACTTCAGAAGAGGAACACACACCCCCACCGTACGGGTGTGGCAGGATACTACGGCATGACACTGATATGGGACCAGGAGGACAAAGAAGCAGTAGCTGCGGGTGGGAAACTGACCTTTAGTGAAATCAGGGGCGGACACGCTAGAGACTACTTGCAAGCACGTGCAAGGAGGCGTGATGATGGAACTTATTACTTTGAAAACTCACATGACGAAAAACTGTATTGTGTGATGTTAAAGGCTTCCGAGATCCCTGGAAGGTTCTACAGGAGCTCAGGGCCATGTGACATTCTTTCCGATGCTCTGGAAATAAGAGAGCCCCCTGGTCGTGCAAGGGGTATAGTTGTTAATGTCCCGCACAAGAGGGCTTTCAAACTCAGCAAAGAAGAGAGGCTCGGCATGAAAAAAGCGAGGAGTGAAATGAAGCAGAATGAATAGTATGAAAGGTCGAGGAAGGACATGTATCTGACAGTTCGAAAGGAAATTGAGGAGTCAATAATGATGCAGAAGACTAACATTGACAGATAGCCAGCAGATGGGAGGGGAGGCGGGCATGGAGGATGCTGGTTATTGCGCAACAACACCGTACAAGAGTAGCTATGCATCAGCTGACCCCAGCGACACTGAGACTGTAGCTACTCATGATGATGCTATATCTGATCTATCTGGAATGAAAGACAGACTAAAGGGCGTGCTCACACATTATGTAGGTACATTAAAATGTGTAACAGCCTGGGTTTGCCCACCCTTCTTGGAAGAGGGCCTCTTGTTGGACAATGTGCCATTGAAGTCGGGCTGTGTGAAGTGCTACATGACTAAAGTAAAGCCTGGATTCAACGAATTTGCCATAAAGAATGCCCTAGGGGACTTTGATGAGCATAGGACCTTGGGAGAAACACTGTTACACCACATCCAGTGGCCACGAAAGGAAATAGACTTCATGGATGAGATCCCTGAAGCCCCGCCAAGAGCAACCAATGTCGCCCCTCAATCGGTGACGCTCTCCTTGCCACAACAGCTCTCGCGTACTTCCCCCTGATGACCCACAAGTATAGGGGATCAATCGTAGTCCTTTCAATAAGTAAGAGTGTCGAACCCAACAAGGAGCAGAAGGAAATGACAAGTGGTTTTCAACAAGGTATTTTCTGCAATCACTGACATAGTAGGTAACAGATAGTTTGATAGCAAGATAATTTGTAACGAGCAAGTAATGGTAACAACAAATAAAGTGCAGCAAGGTATCCCAATCCTTTTGTGGCAAAGGACAGGCCAAAATGGTCTCTTATGATAAGCAAAGTGTTCTTGAGGGTACACGGGAATTTCATCATATCACTGATGTCGCTTGAACCACGTCGGTATTTCTCCAAAGAGGAAGGGATGATGCATCACAGCTATGGTAGGTATTTCCCTCACTGATGAGACCAAGGTTATTGAACCAGTAGGAGAACCAAGCAATATTATGTAAACGGTACCTACACACAAAGAACAAATGCTTGCAACCCGACGTGTTAAAGGGGTTGTCAATCCCTTTCGGGTAATGGTGCCAGAAATTGTCAAGTTGACAGGATAAAAATTATGATAGATTGGATAAAAAGATCTCGAATAAACGCGAAATAAAAGAAGTAACAAAAAAGTGCAGCAAGGTATTTTTGGGTTTTTGGAATAATAGATCTAAAAGTATAAGTGGCAAATAATAGATCGGAAACCAAATATGATAAAGAATAGACCCGGGGGCCGTAGATTTCACTAGTGGCTTCTCTCGAGAAAAATAGCATACGGTGGGTAAACAAATTACTGTTTGGCAATTGATAGAACTTCAAATAACCATGATGATATCCAGGCAATGATCATTATATAGGCATCACATCCAAGATTACGAGACCGACTCCTGCCTGCATCTACTACTATTACTCCACACATCGACCGCTATCCAGCATGCATCTAGTGTATTAAGTTCATGGAGAAACGGAGTAATGCAATAAGAATGATGACATGATGTAGACAAGATCTATTCATGTAGGAATAGACCCCATCTTGTTATCCTTAATAGCAACGATACATACGTGTCATGTTCCCTTCTGTCACTGGGATTGAGCACCGTAAGATCAAACCCATCACAAAGCACCTCTTCCCATGGCAAGAAAAATCGATCTAGTCGGCCTAACTAAACCAAAGATTTGAATAAGAAATACTAGGCTATAAGTAATAATGCATATAAGAGATCAAAGAAACTCAAATAACTTTCATGGATAAAAATATAGATCTGATCATAAACTCAAAGTTCATCGGATCCCAACAAACACACCGCAAAAAGAGTTACATCAAATAGATCTCCCAGGCGCGCCCAGGTGGGTTGTACCCCCCTTGGGGCACCCCTCTGGTACTTCTTTGGCCCAAGTTGTTCCTTCTGGTCCAAAAAAATCTCCAAAAAGTTTCGCTGCGTTTGGACTCCGTTTGGCATTGATTTTCTGCGAAGTAAAAAAAAGCAAAAAACAACAACTGGCACTGGGCACTATGTAAATAGGTTAGTCCCAAAAAATGATATAAAGTTGCTATAAAATGATTGTAAAACATCCAAGAATGATAATATAACAGCATGGAACAAGCAAAAATTATAGATACATTGGAGACGTATCAATCACTTTCATCATTTTGGTTTGATTCGTGTTTGCTACTTTGATAATTTGATATGTGGGTGGACCGGTGCTTAGGTGCTGTTCTTACTTGAACAAACCTCCTACTTATGATTAACCCCCTCACAAGCATCCGCAACTACGAGAAAAGTATTAAGATAAAATCTAACCATAGCATTAAACTTTTGGATCCAAATCAGTCCCTTATGAAATAGCGCATAAAGTAGGGTTTAAGCTTCTGTCACTCTAGCAACCCATCATCTAATAACTACTCCACAATGCATTCCCTTAGGCCCAAATATGGCGAAGTGCCATCTAGTCAACGTTCACATGACACCACTAAGGGAATCACAACATACATATTTATGTCTACAACGCAACCTTCTTCTTGTAGACTCGTGTTGGGCCTCCAAGCGTAGAGTTTTGTAGGACAGTAGCAAATTTCCCTCAAGTGGATGACCTAAGGTTTATCAATCTGTGGGAGGCGTAGGATGAAGATGGTCTCTCTCAAACAACCCTGCAACCAAATAACAAAGAGTCTCTTGTGTCCCCAACACACCCAATACAATGGTAAATTGTATAGGTGCACTAGTTCGGCGAAGAGATGGTGATACAAGTGTAATATGGATGGTAGATATAGGTTTTTGTAATCTGAAAATATAAAAACAGCAAGGTAGCAAGTAACAAAAGTGAGCAAAAATGGTATTGCAATGCTTGGAAACAAGGCCTAGGGTTCATACTTTCACTAGTGCAAGTTCTCTCAACAATGATAACATAATTAGATCATATGGCAATCCCTCAATGTGCAACAAAGAGTCACTCCAAAGTTCCTATCGCGGAGAACATAAGATGAAATTGCTTGTAGGGTACGAAACCACCTCAAAGTTATTCTTTCCGATCAATCCATTGAGCTATTCCTATAAGTGTCACAAACAGCCCTAGAGTTCGTAGTAAAATAACACCATATGACACACATCAATCAACCCTAATGTCACCTAGATACTCCAATGTCACCACAAGTATCCGTGGGTCAATTATACGATATGCATCAAACAACTTCAGATTCATAATATTCAATCCAACATAAAGAACCTCAAAGAGTGCCCAAGATTCCTACCAGAGAAACAAGGACGAAAACATGCATCAACACCTATGCATAGATTACCCCAATGTCACCTCGGGAATCCGCGAGTTGAGTGCCAAAAATACATCAAGTGAATCAATAGAACACCCCATTGTCACCACGGGTATCCCACGCAATACATACATCAAGTGTTCTCAAATCCATAATAGTATTCAATCCGATAATAGTGAAACCTCAAAGGTAAAACTCAGTTCATCACAAGAAGGTAGAGGGGGAGAAACACCATATGATCCAACTATAATAACAAAGCTCACGGTACATCAAGATCGTGTCAAATCAAGAACACGAGAGAGAGAGATCAAACACATAGCTACTGGTACATACCCTCAGCCCCGAGGGTGAACTACTCCCTCCTCATCATGGAGACCGTCGGGATGATGAAGATGGCCACCGGTGATGGTTTCCCCCTCCGGCAGGGTGCCGGAACGGGCTCCCGATTGGTTTTTCATGGCTACAGAGGCTTGCGGCGGCGGAACTCCCGATCTAGGTTTATTTCTGGAGGTTTTGGTATTTATAGGAGGTGTTGGCATCAGGGACAAGTCAAGGGGCCCACCAGGCGACAACAAGGCAGGGGGGCGCCTCGAGTGTAGGCGTCAAGGATACGTCCATTTTGCAACATGTTTTCCTATTGTTATTTATAATGTTTTATGAATAATAATGCTTTTGGAGTAATTCTAATGTCTTTTCTCTCATAATATGCAAGGTTTACACAAACAGGGAGAATACCGGTAGCTAGAATTCTGGACCTGAAAAAGCTACGTCAGAGTTACCTATTTTGCACATCTCCAAATGAGCTGAAAATTTACAGAGAATTATTTTGCAATATATGAAAAATATTGGAGCAAATAACTACCGAAGGAGGCCCACCAGGTGGGCACAACCCACCTGGGCGTGCCAGGCCCCCCCAGGCGCGCTCTGGTGGGTTGTGCCCTCCTCGGCCCACCTCCAATGCCCATCTTACGGTATATAGGTCATTTTGATCTAGAAAAAAATCAGGAGGGGACTTTCGGGACAAAGCGCCATCGTATCGAGGCGGAACTTTGGCAGGAGCACTTTTGCCCTCCGGCAGAGCGATTCCGCTGGGGGAACTTCCCTCCCGGAGCGGGAAATCATCGCCATCGTCATCACCAACAACTCTCCCATCTTTGGGAGGGCCATTTCCATCAACATATTCAACAACACCATCTCCTCTGAAACCCTAGTTCATCTATTGTGTTCAATCTTTGTACCAGAACCTTAGATTGGTACTTGTGGGTGACTAGTAGTGTTGATTACATCTTGTAGTTGATTACTATATGGTTTATTTGGTGGAAGATTATATGTTCGGATCCATTATGCTATTTAATACCCCTCTGATCTTGAGCATGATTATCATTTGGGAGTAGTTACTTTTGTTCTTGAGGTCACGGGAGAAGTCATGTTGCAAGTAATCATGTGAACTTGATATGTGTTCAATATTTTTATGATATGTATGTTGTGATTCCCTTAGTGGTGTCATGTGAACGTTGACTACATGGCACTTCACCATATTTGGGCCTAAGGGAATGCATTGTGGAGTAGTTATTGGATGATGGGTTGCTAGAGTGACAGAAGCTTAAACTCTAGTTTATGCACTACTTCGTAAGGGACTGATTTGGATCCAAAAGTTTAATGCTATGGGTAGATTTTATCTTAATACTTTTCTCGTAGTTGCGGATGCTTGCGAGCGGGTTAATCATAGGTAGGAGGTTTGTTCAAGTAAAAACAGCACCTACGCACCGGTCCACCCACATATCAAATTATCAAAGTAGCGAACACGAATCGAACCAACATGATGAAAGTGACATGATGAAATTCCCGTGTGCCCTCAAGAACGCTTTGCTTATCATAAGAGACCGTTTTGGCCTGTCCTTTGTCATAAAAGGATTGGGCTACCTTGCTGCATATTATTTATCGTTACCATTACTTGCTCGTTACAAATTATCTTGCTATCAAACTACTTGTTACCGACTATTTCAGTGCTTGCATAAAATACCTTGCTGAAAACCTCTTGTCATTTCCTTCTGATCCTCGTTGGGTTCGACACTCTTACTTATCGAAAGGACTACGATTGATCCCCTATACTTGTGGGACATCAAGGCTCTTTTCTGGCACCGTTGCCGGGGAGTGAAGCGCACTTGGTAAGGAAAAATTATTACTACGTGCTGAAATTTATTGTCGCTTGTTACTATGGAGAATCATCCTTTGAGGGGTTTGTTCGGGGTATCTTCACCTCGACCGGAACCATAATTAGTTACTGATGTTTGCTTGAACTACGTCGGTATTTCCCCAAAGAGGAAGGGATGATGCATCACAGCAACGGTAGGTATTTCCCTCAGTGATGAGACCAAGGTTATCGAACCAGTAGGAGAACCACGCAACACCACGTAAACAACTCCTGCACACAAAGAACAAATACTTGCAACCTGACATAAGAGAGGGGTTGTCAATGCCTCACGGGTAAAAGGATAGGTAAAATTGTAGTAGATTGGATAAATAGAGCTCGTGGGAACGCGAGATAAAATAAATAAGTAAAAATTGCAGCAAGGTATTTTTGTATTTTCGGATTGATAGATCTAAAAATAAAAGCAAATAAAAATAGATCGCGAAGGCAAATATATTAAAGAAGAGACCCAGGGGCCGTAGGTTTCACTAGTGGCTTCTCTCGAGAAAAATAGCAAACGGTGGGTAAACAAATTACTGTTGGGCAATTGATAGAACTTCAAGTAATCATGATGATATCCAGGCAATGATCATTATATAGGCATCACATCCAAGATTAGTAGACTGACTCCTGCCTGCATCTACTACTATTAATCCACACATCGACCGCTATCTAGCATGCATCTAGTGTATTAAGTTCATGGAAAAATGGAGTAATGCAATAAGAACGATGACATGATGTAGACAAGATCTATTTATGTAGAAATAGACCCCATCTTGTTATCCTTAATAGCAATGATACATACGTGTCGTTTCCCCTTCTGTCACTGGGATCAAGCACCGTAAGATCGAACCCATCACAAAGCACCTCTTCCCATTGCAAGATAAATAGATCAAGTTGGCCAAACAAAACCAAAATATCGGAGAAGAAATACGAGGCTATAAGCAATCATGCATATAAGAGATCAAAGAAGACTCAAATAACTTTCATGGATAAAAACATAGATCTGATCATAAACTCAATGTTCATCGGATCCCAACAAACACACCGCAAAAAGAATTACATCAAATAGATCTCCAAGAGACCATTGTATTGAGAATCAAACGAGAGAGAGAAAGCCATCTAGCTACTAACTACGGACCCGTAGGTCTACAATGAACTACTCACGCATCATCGGAGAGGCACCAATGAGGATGATGAACCCCTCCGGGATGGTGTCTAGATTGGATCTGTGGTTTCTGGAACATGCGGCGGCTGGAATTGATTTTCGTCAGCTCCCCTAGGGTTTCTGGAATATTGGGGTATTTATAGAGCAAAGAGGCGGTGCGGGAGGTCTCCGAGATGGGCACAACCCACCAGGGCGCGCCTGGGGGCCCAGGCGCACCCTGGTGTCTTGTGCTCACCTCGGGCCCCCTCTTCGATACTTCTTTGGCCCACTGGATGTCTTCTGGTCCAAAAAAAATCTCCAAAAAGTTTCGCTGCGTTTGGACTCCGTTTGGTATTGATTTCCTGCGAGTAAAAAACAAGCAGAAAACAACAACTGGCACTGGGCACTATGTCAATAAGTTAGTCCCAAAAAATGATATAAAGTTGACATAAAATGATTGTAAAACATCCAAAAATGATAATATAACAGCGTGGAACAATAAAAATTATAGATACGTTGGAGACGTATCAGCATCCCCAAGCTTAATTCCTGCTCGTCCTCGAGTAGGTAAATGATAAAAACAGAATTTTTGATGTGGAATGCTGCCTAACATGTTCATCACATATTCCTTTCTTTGTAGCATGGACATTTGGACTTTTATATGGTTCAAAGCAATAGTCTAGTTTTGACATGAGGACTTTAATACTCAAGCATATCAACAAGCAACCATGTCTTTGAAAATATCAACACTAAAGCAAGTTATCCCTAGCCCATTATGCTCAATCATTGATCCATTCATGAAACACACTCGAATATTAGCTACACCCAATGCTCAAGTACGATCATAGTGCCCCTTAGTTGGTGCTTTATAAGAGAAGCTGGAGACTCAAGTAAAAATAAAAATTGCATAAAGTAAAAGAAAGGCCCTTCGCGGAGGGAAGTAGGGATTTGTAGAGGTGCCAGAGCTCAAAGCTTAAATTGAGAGATAAAAACATTTTGAGAGGCATATTTTTCCCACCAACGAAAATGACTTAGAGTTCCCAATACTTTCCATGCTAGATATATCATAGACGGTTCCCAAACAAAAATTAAAGTTTATTCCTTTTTCCACCATTTCTTTCACTTTCCATGGCTAGCCGTATCCACGGGTGCCCTCCATACCAACATTTTCCAAGAAATTATTATTTGACAACATAAATTAAATTCATTTTTCATTTTGGACTGGGCATCCCTAATACCTTTGCTGTACTCTCGTGCAATGACAAGTGAATAAACACTCATCGTGAGAATAACACATCTAGCATGGAAAAATATCGGACACCCCTCACCGCCTCGTGAGCGGTACGAGCACACAAAAGAGAAATTTCTTTTGAAAATTAGAGATGGCACATACAAATTTGCTTAGAACGGCACGGAAATACCGCATATAGGTAGGTATAGTGGACTCGTATGGCAAAACTGGTTTAAAGGGTTTTGGATGCACAAGTAGTGATCATACTTAGTGCAAATGAAGGCTAGCAAAAAGATTGAGAAGCGTCCAACCAAGAAACGAAAAATCTCATAAGCAAGCATTAAGCATAATTAACACCGAATAATGCACCACAAGTAGGATATAATTTCATTGCATAACTATTGACTTTCGTGCTTGCATAGGGAATCACAAACCTTAACACCAATATTCTTACTAAAGCATAATTACTCATTAACATGACTAACATATCACTATCATCATATCTCAAAACTATTACTAAGAATCAAGTTTACTTTGTCCAATGATCTTCATGAAAGTTTTTATTATATCCTTCTTGGATATCTATCACTTTGGGACTAGTTTCATATGTTGTTTTCAATAAGCTCAAACAAATATAAGTGAAGAACATGAGCATAATATTTCTTTCTCTCAAATTAATCTAAGTGAAGCAAGAGAGAATTTCTTTAAAATTTTACTAACTCCCAAATAAATCTAAGTGAAGTATGAGAGCATTTGTTCAAAAATAACAAAGCACACCGTGCTCAAAAAGATATAAGTGAAGCACTAGAGCAATTCCATAGCTTATAAAATTTAAGTGAAGCATAGGAGCAAGCATAGCATAATTTTTGGCTCTCCCAAAAAGGTGTGTACAGCAAGGATTCAAGACTTAAAATAAAAAGCAAAACAAGCAAAGACTCATATCATACAAGACGCTCCAAGCAAAACTCATAATATGTGACGAATAAAAATATAGCTCCAAGTAAAATACCGATGGTCGTTAGAAGAAAGAGGGGATGCCACTCGGGGGCATCCCCAAGCTTAGTTGCTTGATATTTCTTGAATATTATCTTGGGGTGCCTCAGACATCCCCAAGCTTAGCCTTTTGCTAATCCTTATTCCTTCATCCATCGTAATCTCACCCAAAACTTGAAAACTTCAATCACACAAAACTCAACAAAACCTTCGTGAGATCCGTTAGTATAAGAAAGCAAATCACTACTATAAGTACTGTTGCAAACCCATTCATATTTTATTTTTGTATTATATCTACTGTATTCCAACTTTTCTATGGCAAAAGATCTTCAAAGAAAACCATAGAATCATCAAAACAAGCACACAACGCAAAGAAAACAGAATCTGTCAAAAACAGAACAGTCTGTAGCAATCTGAAAACTTCGAATACTTCTGTAACTCCAAAAATTCTGAAAAATTAGGACAACGTGAAAAATTTGTTTATTAATCTTCTGCAAAAAGAATCAAATCAAAAGAACTCTTCTGTTAAAAATAAGAATTTTTTTCCTGAGCTCAAAAGTTCTGTTTTTCAGCAAGATCAAATCAACTATCACCCAAATCATCCCAAAGGCTTTGCTTGGCACAAACACTAATTTAAACCACAAAAACACATCAAACCAGAGGCATAATTGGGTATTTTATTGAAAACAGCAAGAAAACCAAAAATAAAAAATATACAAGTTGGGTTGCCTCCCAACGAGCGCTATCATTTTACGCCCCTAGCTAGGCATAATAATTTTGATGATGCTCGCATGAAAGGCAAGAATTAAAACACAAAGAGAGCATCATAATACATGTGACAAACACATTTAAGTCTAACATACTTCTGATGCATAGGGATTTTATAAGCAAACAAATTATCAAGACAAGAAATATATAGCATATGCAAGGAAGAAGAAAGAAACGATAGCAATCTCAACATAACGAGAGGTAAATTAGTAACATGAAAATTTCTACAACAATATTTCCCTGTCTCATAATAATTACATGTAGGATCATAATCAAATTCAACAATATAGCTATCATATAAAATTTTCTCTTCATGATCCACATGCATAAAAGTTTTATAATCTTCCAAAATAGTGGGATTAACATCAACTAAAGTCATGACCTCTCCAAACCCACTTTCATCAAAAAATTCATAAGATTGAACACTCTCCAAATATGTGGGATTATTTTTACCTAAAGTTGATGCTCTTCCAAACCCACTTTCAATATTATTGCAAACATTATTATCAATATCATAATCATCATGAGGCTTAAATAGATTTTCAAGATCATAAGAAACATTATCACCGGAATCATGATCATTGCAATAAGTAGTAGACATATCAAAACAAGCATCCCCAAGATTGGGGTTTTGCATATGACTGACACAATTGACATTAATAGAATTTATAGTAAAATCATTGCAATCATGCTTTTCATTCAAGGAGCTATCATGAATCACTTCATGAATTTCTTCGTTTAACACTTCATTACAATTTTCAGATTCATAAATCTCAATCAAAAATCATAAAGATAATCTAGTGAATTCAATTCACTAACAATTGGTTCATCATAATTGGATCTTTTAAAAAGATTAGCAAGTGGATGAGGATCCATATCAATAGATTTTTAACAAGCAAAGATGCAAGCAAATAGAAGACACATGGCAACACAAGCAAACAAGAGACCTGACGAGAAAACAGAGAGCGAAAAAGAGGGCGAATAAAACGGCAAATTTTTGTGAAGTGGGGGAGAGGAAAACGAGAGGCAAATGGCAAATAATGTAAATTGCAAGGAGATGAGATTTGTGATTAGGAACCTGGTAGATGTTGATGATGTCTTCCCGGCAACGGCGCCAGAAATTCCTTTTGATGTTTGCTTGAACTACGTCGGTATTTCCCAAAAGAGGAAGGGATGATGCAGCACAGCAACGGTAGGTATTTCCCTCAGTGATGAGAACAAGGTTATCGAACCAGTAGGAGAACCACGCAACACCACGTAAACATCTCTTGCACACAAAGAACAAATACTTGCAACCCGACGTAAGAGAGGGGTTGTCAATCCCTCACGGGTAAAAGGATAGGTAAAATTGTAGTAGATTGGATAAACAGATCTCGTGGGAACGCGAGAAAAAATAAATAAGTAAAAATTGCAGCAAGGTATTTTTGTATTTTTGGATTGATAGATCTGAAAATAAAAGCAAATAAAAATAGATCGTGAAGGCAAATATATTAAAGAAGAGACCCGGGGGCCATAGGTTTCAATAGTGGCTTCTCTCGAGAAAAATAGCAAACGGTGGGTAAACAAATTACTGTTGGGCAATTGATAGAACTTCAAATAATCATAAAGATATCCAGGTAATGATCATTATATAGGCATCACGTCCAAGATTAGTAGACCGACACCTGCCTGCATCTACTACTATTACTCCACACATCGACCGCTATCCAGCATGCATCTAGTGTATTAAGTTCATGGAAAAACGGAGTAATGCAATAAGAACGATGACATGATTATGTAGACAAGATCTATTTATGTAGAAATAGACCCCATATTGTTATCCTTAATAGCAACGATACATACGTGTCGTTTCCCCTTCTGTCACTGGGATCAAGCATCGTAAGATCGAACCCATCACAAAGCACCTCTTCCCATTGCAAGATAAATAGATCAAGTTGGCCAAACAAAACCCAAATATCGGAGAAGAAATACGAGGCTATAAGCAATCATGCATATAAGAGATCAAAGAAGACTCAAATAACTTTCATGGATAAAAACATAGATCTGATCATAAACTCAAAGTTCAGCGGATCCCAACAAACACACCGCAAAAAGAGTTACATCAAATAGATCTCCAAGAGACCATTGTATTGAGAATCAAACGAGAGAGAGAAAGCCATCTAGCTACTAACTACGGACCTGTAGGTCTATAATGAACTACTCACGCATCATCGGAGAGGCACCAATGAGGATGATGAACCCCTTCGTGATGGTGTCTAGATTGGATGTGTGGTTTTTGGAACTTGCGGTGGCTGGAATTGATTTTCATCAACTCCCCTAGGGTTTCTAGAATATTGGGGTATTTATAGAGCAAAGAGGCGGTGCTGGAGGTCTCTGAGATGGGCACAACCCACCAGGGCGCGCCTGGGGGCCCAGGCGCGCCCTGGTGTCTTGTGCTCACCTCGGGCCCCCTCTTCGGTACTTCTTTGGCCCACTGGATGTCTTCTGGTCCAAAAAAATCTCCAAGAAGTTTCGCTGCGTTTGGACTCCGTTTGGTATTGATTTCCTGCGAAGTAAAAAACAAGCAGAAAACAGCAACTGGCACTGGGCACTATGTCAATAGGTTATTCCCAAAAAATGATATAAAGTTGATATAAAATGATTGTAAAACATCCAAAAATGATAATATAACAACATGGAACAATAAAAAATTATAGATATGTTGGAGACGTATCAGTTACCCCTCAACCTACTGCACCTACTGAAAAATATTGGTTATGAAATTCCTTCGGGTATGATAGAACAACTGCTAGCTAATCCTTATGCAGGAGATGGAACTAAACATCCTGATATGCACTTGATATATGTGGATGAAATTTGTGGATTATTTAAGCTTGCAAGTTTATCCAGAGATGAAGCTAAGAAGAAGGTTTTTCCTTTATCTTTGAAGGGAAAAGAATTGACATGGTATAGGCTATGCGATGATATTGGATCTTGGAACTGGAATCGATTAAAATTGGAATTTCACCAAAAAATTATCCTATGCATCTAGTTCATCGTGATCGGAATTATATATATAATTTTTGGCCTCGTGAAGGAGAAAGTATCGCTCTATCTCGGGGGAGGATGAAGTCAATGTTATATTCATGCCCCAATCATGAGCTCTCTAGAGAAATTATCATTCAGAATTTTTATGCTCGGCTTTCTCGTGATGATCAATCCATGCTCGATACTTCTTGTACTGGTTCTTTTATGAAGAAGACTATTGAATTCAGGTGGGATCTTTTAGAAAGAATTAAATGCAACTCTAAAGATTGGGAACTCGACGAAGGTAAAGAGTCAGGTATTAAGCTTGAATTTGATTGTGTTAAATCTTTTATGAATACCGATGCTTTTCACAAGTTTAGCACTAAATATGGACTTGACTCTGAGATAGCAGCTTCTTTTTGTGAATCATTTGCTACTCATGTTGATCTCCCCAAAGAGAAGTGGTTTAAATATCATCCCCCTATCAAATAAGAAATTAAAGAACTCGACATAGCTAAAGATGAAACTATTATTTACAATGTTGATCCAGTTGTACCTACTTCTTATACTGAAAAATGACCTATCCCTGTTAGGATAAAGGAACATGCTAAGGTTTCAACTGTGGTTCACAAAAGTAATATTAGAGCACCTAAACCTGCTGAACAAATTAAAGTAGAACCTAGTGTTGCTATGGTTAAAGATCTCCTGGTAGAAAATATTGACGTGCCTATTATTTACTTCTGTGATGAAGCTGCTAGAATTGTCAAACCCAATGAAAAAGATAAACATAGACCTGTTGTTGGCATGCCTGTTGTCTCAGTTAAAATAGGAGATCATTGTTATCATGGTTTATGTGACTTAGGTGCTAGCGTGAGTGCTATTCCTTTTACCTTATACCAAAAAATTATGAATGACATAGCACCCGCTGAAATAGAAGACATATATGTCACTATTAAACTTGCTAATAGAGACACCATCACACCACTTGGGATTGTTAGAGATTTTGAAGTCTTGTGTGGGAAAATAAAATACCCTACCGATTTTCTAGTTCTTGGTTCCCCACAAGATGATTTTTGTCCAATTATCTTTGGTAGACCTTTCTTGAACACCCTTAATGCTAAAATAGATTATGAGAAACAAACTGTCGGTGTTAGCTTTGGTGATGAGTCTCATGAATTTAATTTTTCCAAGTTTAATAGACAACCTCACAAGAAATAATTACCTAGTAAGGATGAAATAATTGGTCTTGCTTCTATTGATGTGCCTCCTGCTGATCCACTGGAACAATATTTGCTAGACCATGAAAATGATATGCATATGCATGAAAGAAATGAGATAGATAAAATTTTCTTTGAACAGCGACCCCTGCTCAAACACAATTTTCCTATTGAAACTCTAGGAGGTCCTCCTTGACCTAAAGGTGATCCCATGTTTGAATTAAAACAATTGCCTGACACTTTGAAGTATGCTTATCTTGATGAGAAAAAGATATATCCTGTTATTATTAGTGCTAACCTTTCAGAACATGAAGAAGAAAGACTATTAAATTTTTTGAAGAAGCACCGTGATGCTATTGGATATACTCTTGATGATCTTAAGGGCATTAGTCCCACTCTCTGTCAGCACAAGATTAATATGGAACCTGATGCTAAACCCGTTGTTGATCATCAACGACGTTTGAATCCTAAGATGAAAGAAGTGGTAAGAACTAAAATATTAAAGCTTCTGGAAGCAGGTATAATCTATCCCATAGCTGATAGTATATGGGTAAGCCCCGTTCATTGTGTCCCTAAGAAGGGAGGCATTATTGTTGTTCCTAATGATAAAAATGAACTCATTCCACAAAGAATTGTTACTGGCTATAGAATGGTAATTGATTTTAGAAAATTAAATAAAGCAACTAGAAAAGATCATTACCCTTTGCCTTTTATTGATCAAATCTTAGAAAGATTATCTAAGCACACACACTTTTGTTTTCTTGACGGATATTTTGGTTTTTCTCAAATACCTGTTTCACAACCTGATCAAGAGAAAACCACCTTTACTTGCCCTTTTGGAACTTATGCTTATAGACGTATGCCTTTTGGTTTATGCAATGCACCTACTACTTTTCAAAGATGTATGACTGCTATATTCTCTCATTTTTGTGAAAAGATTGTTGAGGTTTTCATGGATGATTTTTCTGTTTATGGAACTTCTTTCGATGAATGCTGAAGCAACCTTGATCGAGTTTTGCAGAGATGTGAGCAAACTAACCTTGTCTTGAATTGGGAGAAGTGCCACTTTATGGTTAATGAAGGTATTGTCTTGGGGCATAAAATTTCTGAATGAGGTATTAAGGTGGACCAAGCTAAAGTTGATGCAATTGAGAAAATGCCATGTCCTAACGATATTAAAGGTATTCGTAGTTTCCTTGGTCATGTTGGTTTCTATAGGAGGTTTATTAAAGACTTCTCTAAAATCTCTAGGCCTCTTACAAATCTTTTACAAAAGGATGTTCCATTTCTTTTTGATGATGACTGTGTAGAAGCCTTTGAAACACTTAAGAAAGCCTTAACTTCTACACCTATTGTTCAACCACCTGATTGGAACTTGCCTTTTGAAATTATGTGTGATGCTAGTGATTATGCTGTTGGTGTTGTTCTAGGATAAAGGGTTGATAAGAAATTAAATGTTATTCATTATGCTAGCAAAACTCTAGACAGTGCCTAAAGATATTATGCTACTACTGAAAAAGAATTTTTAGCAGTTGTGTTTGCTTGTGATAAATTCAGATCTTACATTGTTCATTCCAAAGTAATTGTTCACACCGATCATGCTTCTATTAAATATCTTATTGAAAAGAAAGATGCTAAACCTAGACTCATTAGGTGGGTTCTCTTGCTACAAGAATTTGATTTACATATTACTGATAGAAAAGGAGGTGAGAACCCCGTAGCTGATAACTTATCTAGGTTAGAGAATATCCTTGATGACCCACTACCTATTGATGATAGCTTTCCTGATGAACAACTAGCTTCAATAAATGTTTCTCATAATACTCCTTGGTATGCTGACTATGCTAATTATATTGTTGCTAAATACATACCACCTAGTTTCACATACCAACAAAAGAAAAAATTCTTCTATGATTTAAGACATTACTTTTGGGATGACCCACATCTTTATAAAGAAGGAGTATATGGTATTATTAGACGTTGTGTACCTAAGCATGAACAGGAACAACTCTTACGGAAATGTCACTCCGAAGCTTATGGAGGGCATCATGCAGGAGATAGGACTGCTCATAAGGTATTGCAATCTGGTTTTTACTGGCCTACTCTCTTCAAGGATGCCCGTAAGTTTGTTTCATCTTGTGATGAATGTCAAAGAATTGGTAATATCGGTAAGCATCAAGAAATGCCTATGAATTATTCACTTGCTGTTGAACCATTTGATGTTTGGGGTTTTGATTATATGGGACCTTTTCCTTCCTCTGATGGGTATACACATATTTTGGTTGCTATTGATTATGTTACTAAGTGGGTAGAAGCTATTCCAACTAGTAGTGCTGATCATAACTATCGTGGGGATCACAATCACCTATTGGGCCATGAGCCCCTTGTGGTTCGGCAAGGGGGAGATCACGTTGCACAAAGAGCAGAAGCCATGGAACGACACGACGGTGGTGACACTGGTGGTTTTTACCCAGGTTCGGGCCGCTGGGTAGCGTAAAACCATATTCCTACTTTGGTGGATTGAGTGGAAGAACACAATGAGCACGCATCACTCAAGCCTGACAAGTGTGCCTCGGGGAGAGCAACTACGCACGTACAAGTGTGTGAGGGTCCAAATCCATTTCTAGGTCGCCTTGGACCTCCTTTTATAGTTTAAGGGGTAACCACAATGGCAAAACAGTCTTTATCTACTGATTAGATAGCCAACAGTGCTATCATACCTAACTCTGGCAGTCAGGACAAAGTGCATTAAATGCACTGCTAGGTGTCATGCTGAGGGTGAAGCCTGGCAGGCCTGCCGAGCCACTTAATCATCTCTTGCTTATCATCTTGACACGCCTCCGGACGGGTGTCACTTGGATAAATTTTGTCTTCCAATTGGCCGCCACGTGCTTAGCAGAGGCCACTTAATCACTTGGGGGCTCGACACTGCACTGATAAGTGACTTGCGTCGCTGTGCGGTGGAGCGGTGGTGTCTTCGCGGGGATCCCGCCTCTGGCGGACCAGGAAAGCTTGCCGGGGAAGTCTTGAACTTGTCCCTGGAGTGGCCTCGACCCGGCCAGGCTCTCTTGCCCGGCAAGGGAGGCTTTCCCAAGGTGATATTCTTCTGTCACGCTTATTCTTGGTCTTCTTGATCCGCTCTTTGATCTCACTAAGAGTTGGCTCTCTGGCTTGGGTGTTGATGCTGAACAAACGATGCCTGTGCGCCTATGTGTAAGTTTGGGCAACAAATGTAAATGTTTGTTGCACCGACAGGAGCCCCCGGTCCTGGCCCATATGTGCTGCTGAGCATCGTTGGGGTAGGCCCCAACAATCACACAGGCGAGAATTTGGGTCATGCCACTACGGGTTTTAAGTCTCTCCTGGCGTTCTCCTTGCTTCTTCATTAACCTGTGATTGAGTCTGTTACCGTTTTTCTCGCGAGTCGTGCGGAACGACGTGGGAGTACCCACGTAGTGACTCACAGGCTGCCCACATTCATGGGGAGGTAACTGCCATTTTACTCACTCACTACGCCTATCGTTTCCGCCACATACGCTGCATGCATTGCACAGGGTTGGTGGCGGACGCGAAGGGCACGGGAATGAGTGTCATGGCAGAAAGCCAGGCGCCGTTGATACGCATAGGCGGGTGGTCATTGATTATGGACGCCGTCAGTAGTCTAGGGAGGCAGGATTGGCGGAGCAGGGCGGCTCCCTCCCAGGTGGTGAGGAGCCAGCCCCCGGCCATGTTTCCCTATAAAAAAGGGACATGGGCGAGGGGCTCACCCACACACATCTCCTCCCTACTGGTCTGATATCCCTCTTCCACCATGGTGAGGGGAAGAGGACGTGGTCGACCTCCAATGGTGGCAACGAGGGTTTCTTCTCGACAACACCTCCCTCCCCCTGCTGGGGATGCAGGAGCAGAGTCCAGCACGCAAGGCGGTGCCGCTGGACATGGGCGCGGCCATAGTGGTGCTCGGGGCCGAGGAGGCTGCGGTGGGGTCCTGATAGCCCCTCATCCAGCTGTCCCTATCCTGGATGATGGCCACGTTGGGGACCAGTTGTTGGAGTTCATCGTTCAGCTGCGCGGGCCTCCGCGCAGCCGTCTTCGGCTTCCAACTCCTTTCGCAAGGGTGATGGAGGAAGAACATCCGCCCGGACTGAGGCTGCACATGAGGGGCTGCTGTAACCGCAGCATACGGGCGAACATAGAGTTCCCCGCACCTCATGTCATGCTTCTCCGGCGTGGCTGGAAAACCTTCGCTCATGCCCCCAGCTTGGCGGCGGGGCACGTTCTCCATTTCAAGCTAATGGAGGCTAATCTGCTCTCCATCAAGGTCTTCGGGCGTTCGGGTGCTCGCTTAGGGTGCTGGGCAGAAAGCTCGATCAACGACGAAAGCTCCTCCTCGAGCGACAGCGACGAAGAGGACAGTGTCGGTGAAGATGACGGCTCCGAGCAGGAGGACGGCGGCTCGAGCTCCAACTGAGCGTAGGCCGCACCATCACTGTCAGGAGGGCGGCTGTGGCACCATCATCTGCACCTGGGTCTTCTTCCCCTGGCAGAGCGATTTGCCGGGGTGTTGGGTGTGGATGCCTCCGCCTCCTCCAGCAGTGTTCCAGTTGGGTCCCCGACAGGCTTCCTCGTGAGCTCCGGCTTCGTCCGCCCTGCCGGTGCTCCTCCTGCCGAGTCCTGTTACTCCTGGTGGCGGTGACCAGGGGATTGCCTAGCCGCTCTCTCCGTCCATCGTCTTCGCCCCACCCCTCTCGATCTTGTTAGACTGCGTCCCACGGGCCCTGACGGGGTCAGGCTGGGCTTCTGCCCAGGTACTCCTTTTGCCCTCTTTGCCTCCCGCTTTAGCCCCTAGGAGGAGAGGGACAAGAAATGGATTACGGGGCACTTATCTTTTTTCAATCTAAAATATGTAGGCATTTGCCAATCTTTAATCTAAAATATGTAGTCCTCTACCCATGCTTGTACTCTGTATGATCTGTACTTGTTTACTAGCATATTAATGAAAAAGAGAGCTTGCCAGGTACTTTTGTGCATGTATAATGCCCATGTTGAGGAACGAATCCTCAATACTTTCAAGTAAACAACGTTCCCTGGCAGCACATCTTGCCGGTTCCTTCCCCTGCTACTACTACGCCTTTTCTATAGGGTAGGACCGAAGATAGGAGAAGGCCCCTCGTCGGCTCTTCTCAGTTGTTACTACAACCAACCTTTGATCGAAGGAACTTCGGACCATGAAAGATGGGAGCACAGAGGATAGGAGCGACTAGGTTTCCTCACACTCAAGTTTTTCGTACAGAGGTACATGATGGATAGTGGAGTGAACTTAGCTGCGTCTGCCGTTCTTCTTATTATCCACGGTAGCAATAGTCTATCAGGGGTCAACGCGTTGGCCCACCCTTTACTTTTCCTTTCGGGAAGTTCGCCCGTGGTGGAGGCTGTGAACCAAAAAAGCACAAGGGAGAAACCGGAAGTATACGATATCTTTGTAAAGGATTAATCAGCTCATGTTAAGCATTGTTATAATCCTAACAAAAATATATGCTCAAACTAGACATGCATGCAAGTTTTTAGGGCGCCAGCGCTTCATTTTATTATTTTTTCTCAGGGTCTACGCCTGGCTTTGTACAAAGGGTTACATGCACATCGGCAAGGCTTGTACAAAAGGTGGCTGACGGGGCTGAGCCCGGCTACCGCGCCTTACGGTTAGAACTTTAATGCCATGAGTTTTGCACTTTAATGCCATCTTCGGTCTCCAGACGGACTGCGCCAGGTCTGGTTACTCGTACTACCCGGTAAGAGCCTTCCCACTTCGGCGTCAACTTGTTGGAACCCTTGGCGGACTGAACACGCCTAAGGACAAGGTCACCTTCCTCAAGGCTCCGGGCATGAACCCTGCGGCTATGGTAGCGGTGCAAGGCTTGCTGGTAGCATGCAGCACGCACAGCGGCCTGGAGACGAGGAGCACGGCATCGTCATGCCGGTGCTGCTCTTGCTCTACTTCATCGTAGGAAAATACTCGAGGTGACCCGTATGTGAGTTCCGTAGGGAGCACTGCTTCTGTCCCATAAACTAGGGAGAAGGGAGTCTGTCCGGTGGCTCGATTCGGTGTCGTACAGAGGGACCAAAGAACCACCGGCAGCTCGTCGATCCAGCGTCTGCCGCATTTCTTCAACTTATCAATAGTTCTTGTCTTGATCCCACGAAGCACTTCAGCGTTCATCCTTTCGGCTTGACCGTTGCTCCCAGGATGAGCAACAGAAGCAAAAGATACTTTGCTCCCAAGGTTTTGGACGTGTTGCATGAAGGCGCGGCTCATGAATTGGGTGCCATTGTCAGTGATCACTCTGGCGGGTACTTCGAAACGGCACACCAATCCTTTCAAGAACTTGATAGCTGATTGCGCGGTCACCTTCCTCACTGGCTCCACTTCCGACCACTTTGTAAACTTGTTGATTGCAACGTACAAGAATTCAAAGCCCCCGGTAGCACGGGGGAAGGGGCTCAAGATGTCGAGCCCCCAGACCGAAAATGGCCAAGACAAAGGGATTGTCTGAAGAGCTTGAGCTGGCTGGTTGATGTTCTTGGAGTGGCACTGGCAGGCTTCACATCTGGTGACTAGCTCAACCGCATCTTAGAGGGCCGTGGGCTAGTAGAAACCTTGCCGGAAAGCTTTCCCAACCAAGGCCCTTGATCCAATATGGGAGCCACACATGCCCTTGTGAATCTCTACTAGCAGTTCCAGCCCCTCTTCCCGGCAAATGCACTTCAATTTCACACCGTTTGGTCTCTTTCTGTACAAAGTGTCATCGATGAACTGGTACATACTGGACCGTCGGGCTACTCTTTCAGCTTTTTCTTGCTCTTCGGGAAGTTCTCCTATTTGAAGGTAGTGGACTATGTTTCGCACCCAAGTTGGGGCTCGAGGCTTGACAACTAGAACCAACAGCACCTCCTCATTCATGGGAGCGCTTATCTCAACCGCAAGAACTTATGGTTCCGCGGAAGAGTGCGGCTCACCAAGCGAAGTGGAGTCGTTCCCGGCAACCTCTCTACCGGTGGCCTCGGGAGGCCTTGCCGGGTGAAACTTGCCGGAGTCCAACTTCCTCCTTTTTCTGGCCATCATCAATGGAGATACTGAAGGCTGAGTCAGGTGAAGGACAAAAGTCCCTGGTTCCACACGGAGCTTTTGTGCTGCACACTTTGATAAATAATCAGCAATGTTGTTTTCTGCACGTGCTCTGTTTGCAATCCATCAAAGTGTTTGTCCAACTTTCTCACTTCCTCAATGTACGCCTCCATCAATGGACTTTGGTAATCTTTGTTAACCTGTCTCACCACAAGCTGCGAATCTCCATGAATGACCAACTTCTTGATTCCCAGCTCTACTGCAATTTTGAGCCCGGCAAGGAGCCCCTCATACTCGGAAGTGTTGTTGGTAGCTTTCTCCTGGGGAAAGTGCATTTGGACCACGTATTTGAGGTGCTCTCCAGTGGGCACAACAAGAAGCACGCCAGCTCCTGCGCCTTGTAACTAGAAGGCACCGTCAAAATACATGATCCACTCCTGAGGTGCCTCCTTGCCGGGGATAACTGTTTTTGATATCTCTTCATCTGGAGTGGGCGTCCATTCAGCAATGAATTCCGCCAGTGCTCTGCTCTGAATGGTTGATGTACTTTCGTACTTCAGGCCAAAGCTTGACAGCTCTAGTGCCCATTCAACTATCCTGCCGGTAGCTTCAGGGTTCCTCAGTATGCGTTGGAGTGGGAAACGAGTGACAACTGTGATCTCGTGGGCTTGGAAGTAGTGACACAGCTTCCTTGAGGCCATGATCAGGCCGAAGATTAGCTTTTGCACTCCAGAGTACCTTGACCTAGCCCCTTGTAATAGGGAGCTGACAAAGTACACTGACTGCTGCACCACTTTCTTCTTTCCCGCGACTTCAAAACTGGTCTTGTCAGCTTGCTCTTCCCCACCTTGATCTGTGCCCAATCTTGCCGCGACCGGTTCAGTTTCTCTTCTGGAGAGGACAGTAGCTACAGTTGCTCCTTCATCTACTTCCTACTATGCCACCAGTGCTGTACTAACGACTTGATTAGTTGCCGCTAAGTATAGCAGCAACGGCTCTTGTGGTTTAGGAGCGACCAAGGTGGGGGCAGAGGAAAGATAGGCTTTCAAGTCCCGCAGCGCTGCTTCTGCCTCCGGGGTCCACTTTATTGGCCCTGCCTTCTTCAAGATCTTGAAGAATGGTAGGGTATGCTCGGCAGACTTGGAAATGAACCTACTCAGCGCGGCAACACATCCAGTTAAACGCCTCACATCCTTGACTGTCTTGGGCGCTTGTATCTGCTCGATTGCCTTGATCTTGTCGGGGTTGGCCTCTATCCCTCGGTGAGACACAAAGAAGCCAAGTAGCTTGGCGGAGGGAACGCCGAACACGCATTTCTTGGGGTTTAACTTCAGGTTGATCTTGCGTAGATTTGCAAAGGTCTCTTCCAAATCTTGAATGAGCGTTGATCTGTCCTTGGTCTTGACCACTATATCATCCATGTAAGCTTCTACATTCCTATGTAGCCGAGGCTCAAACCCAACTTGTACTGTCCTTGCAAAAGTGGATCCAGTGCTCTTTAACCCAAAAGGCATATGTACAAAGCAGTATGTGCCACATGGAGTTATGAACGCGGTCTTCTCTTCATCTTCCTTGGACATGAATATCTGATGGTATCCGGAGTATGCATCCAAAAAGGAAAGCAGATCACACCCAGAAGTGGAATCCATAATCTGATCGATGCGCGGGAAGGGGAAAGGGTCCTTCGGGCATGCATTGTTCAGATCTATGAAGTCTATGCAAAGTCTCCATTTCCCATTCGCCTTGCGCACCACCACTGGGTTCGTTAACCATGTTGGATGCAAAACTCCCCTGACCAAACTAGCTGCTTCAAGTTTCTTGATCTCCTCGGCAATAAACTGTTGCCGCTCCAAAGCTTGCTTTCTTACCTTCTGCTTGACGGGCCAAGCATGAGGGCAGACAACAAGGTGGTGCTCGATTACCTCCCTAGGAACGCTGGGGATGTCAGATGGTTGCCAAGCAAACACATCGACATTCACCCACAGGAAGACAACGAGCGCGTTTTCCTATTTGTCATTAAGGGCGGTGCTGATGGTGAACGTACCATCAACGCCATCCTGCCTTGCCGGGACCCTCTTCACAGCAGGTGAAGCGATCTTGGGCCTCTTACTAGTGGAACTCTCCGGCAAGTCATCAACAGGTATAGCACACTCCGGAGAGGCGCGCTTCCCAGATTCCTTGCTAGCATCTCTGCTAGCCTTCTTTCCTTTCTTTGTTTCCTTGGCAGGAGCTGTAGCTTCAGCGGCCTCAGCAGCTACCACATCTCGATTCATCTTATCCACACATATGATTGCGTCTTTCTTGTCTGACGGGATAGAGATGACGCCCATCGGCCCTGACATCTTCAAGGTATTGTAAGCATAGTGGGATGCTGCCATGAACTTTGCCAAAGCTAGGCGGCCAAGGATCCCATTGTAAGGCAGAGGAAGATTGACAACATCAAACACAACCCTCTCAGTCCGATAATTCAGTTCTCCGCCAAATGTCACCGGTAGCGTAATCTTCCCCTTAGGACGACTCCTGCCGGGGTTGATTCCTTGGAACGTGCGAGTGACCTTGAGTTCTTCATCTGATATTTGTAACTTGCTGACTACCTTGGGAGAGATCAGATTTAGCCCAGCCCCGCCGTCAACTAGCATCTTTGTGACTTTGAGGTTGCAGATTGTTGGTGAGAACAACAACGGCAAACACCCTACCACAGAAGTACGGTCGGGGTGATCCTCTTCATCAAAGATGATAGGCATGTGGGACCATTTGAGAGGCTTCCGGGAATCCGCGGCTGGCTCCACGTCATTGACCTCTCGCATCCACTGCTTGAGTTGGCGGTGAGAGGAGTGCAAGGATGCACCTCCGTCAAGGCATAGGGCTTCAGTTGCCTTCTGGAATTCTTGCTCACTGGTTTCTTCTTCATCTCCTTCATCACTCTCATCATCACCTTCCTTCTTCTTACGGCCTCTGGCAGGTTTCTCTTTTTGCTGAGGGGTCTTGCCACGGCGGCCTCCTCTGCTGCCCCGGCCCTTCCTGCCAGCACCTTCTTGGTCTCTCTCTCTGTCACGCTTTTCATACTTGGCCTTCTTCCTCTTAACAAGCTGCTCGACTTGATGGCATTCTTGGAGATCATGACCCTTAGTGCGGTGGATTTTGCAATACGGCCCATCGGACTTCCCAGCTTTCTCTGTTGCCGCAGCCTCCCGGCAATCAGCACACGCGGCAGGTTCCTTGCCGGTGGCTTTGGTTTTGGCCTTCTTGCCGGTGCTGAGATCACCAGAACCCTCAACGGCCAATACTGACTTCTCCTTGCGTTTCTTGTTGCATCTCCGGCCCTTCTTCTTCGGGCCAGTGGCCTCATCATCGTCATCCGAATCAACCTCTGCTCCTTCCTCCTCTCCAGGAAGCCACCTTCCTTCTTCAGCTTGAGCGGATTTGTCCGCCAAGGTGTATAACTCATTGACGGTCTTGGGCAGTCGGATGTTCATCTTAGAATGTATCCTTCTGTTGCGCACGTTCGAATGGAACGCGGCAATCACAGCTGCCGGGTGCCGGGTGTATCTCTGGAATGTTGCGGTGCACTCGACAGAATCTCTGCATATACTTTCGCAAGATCTCCCCTTCCTTCTGTGGAAGGACTTGCAAATCACTGGGGTGTCCTGGCTCTTGATGGCCGCCCGTGAAGGCGCCAACAAACTCATTGCACAGGTCAGCCCATGATGCGATGGATTTCTCCGGCAGGTGCATCAGCCACGACCTCACATTTGACTTGAGCACCAAAGGGAAGTAATTGGCAAACACTTTCTCATCCCTGCCCCCGGCGTCTTGAACGGCAATCGTGTAGATGCTCAAGAACTCTGCCGGGTTCAACTTTCCATCATATTTTTCTGGCAATTCTGCCTTGAAAATGCAAGCAAATGGCCAATGTACTTGCCGCAGCTCGCGAGTGAAGGCAGGGCACCCAACCTCGAAAGGTAAGTACCCACACTCACTGGGCGTGGGTTCGTTGACGTCTCGGCCATTGCGTCTGTCAGATTGATGGCGGGTCTCCCGGCGCCGCTCTATAGTGACGCGCGCATCTTCCCTCCGCCGATCTTCCAAGACCTGCCGCTGATCTCGACGGGCTCGCGGATCAGACGAGGCCATCGAAGCTTCGTCGGGCTCGTGGTCGCATTACTCTTGTTGCTGCCTCTGGGTTTGCTGTCGCAGAGGGGACTACACCGTTAGTGCGGCCCCCTCAATGCAGCCAGCAGCTCGTGCTATTGCCGTCGCCTGCGGGTGCTGTGATGGCTCCGCCCACCATGACCCTCCAGCTTCAGCAAAGCCGATCAAGCTCTGGATGGTGGCCCTCCACTCATCCATCTGATCAGCTGCCAGTAGAAATCTTAGTAGGAGTTGGACCCGTGCCATGGCTTCCGTAGCTGTGCTTGGCATAGCTGATGAGGCAGACTGCGACATTGCTCGACTCCTGGTAGTATGAGCAGGGGCATCGCCGCGATCACGCCATCGTGGATCGGTCACCAAGGCGGTCTGATGATGAGTGGGCTGTGCTCGGGGATCGGTGACCCCGTTCGGTGCTTCGGCTTGCTCGCCTTGTTCTGGGCGAGGTGCGTGTCCAGTGGCCGCGCCCATAACAGGCACGACCAGAGGGTCATGACTCGCACCAGAGCGGGCGTCATCGCCGTAGCTGTGTCCTCTGGTGCGGCGCGGTGGTGAAGACTAAACGCACCCTCCATCCGCAGCTTGCGGGTCATGTCCGTCTGGATTTTGTTGATGATGTGCTCCCCTGGCGCCTCCCACTCCAGCTTCATCCACGGGGGACACAACGACAGCGCCGCCTGCGCCGATTGCGCCTCTCGTGGTACCCGCCCCACCCAACGCCACCGCAGCGCCAGCGGCGTCCGCGGCCGCGTGAGAGGGGGCCTTCAAAGTGGAAGGGTGTGCGGTAGCGCCAGACTTCTTCTTGGGCGCCATGCACGATGATGATGATGATCGATGATTGAGTTCGACGCGTTGTTCACAACTTCAGGTTCGCACAAGCGACGTCCTTCTACCTGGCGCGCCATAGATTTCGTGAGGATCACGATCACCTATGGGGCCATGAGCCCCTTGTGGTTCGGCAAGGGGGAGATCACGTTGCACAAAGAGCAAAAGCCATGGAACAACACGACGGTGGTGACACTGGTGGTTTTTACCCAGGTTCGGGCCGCTGGGTAGCGTAAAACCCTACTCCTGCTTTGGTGGATTGAGTGGAAGAGCACAATGAGCACGCAGCACTCAAGCCCGGTAAGGTTGCCTCGGGGAGAGCAACTACGCGAGTATAAGTGTGTGAGGGTCCAAATCCTTTTCTAGGTCGCCTTGGACCTCCTTTTATAGTTTAAGGGATAACCACAATAGCAAAATAGTCTTTATCTACTGATTAGATAGCCAACAGTGCTATCATACCTAACTCTGGCAGTTAGGACAAAGTGCATTAAATGCACTGCTAGGTGTCATGCTGAGGGTGAAGCCCGGCAGGCCTGCCGAGCCGCTTAATCATCTCTTGCTTATCATCTTGGCACGCCTATGTACGGGGGTCATTTGGATAAATCTTGTCTTCCAATGGGCCGCCACGTGCTTAGCAGAGGCCACTTAATCACTTGGGGGCTCGACACCACACTGATAAGTGACTTGCGTCGCTGTGCGGTGGAGCGGTGGTGTCTTGGCGGGGATCCCGCCTCTGGCGGAACCGGCAAGCTTGCCGGGGAAGTCTTGGACTTGTCCCTGGGGCGGCCTCGACCTGGCCAGGCTCTCTTGCCTGGCAAGGGAGGCTTTTCCAAGGTGATATTCTTCTGTCGCGCTTATTCTTGGTCTTCTTGATCCGCTCTTTGATCTCACTAAGAGTTGGCTCTCTGTCTTGGGTGTTGATGCTGAACAAACGATGCCAGTGTGCCTGTGTGTAAGTCCGGGCAAGAAATGTAAATGTTTGTTGCACCAACAATAACACTTCCATTAAAATGCTTAAAGAATTTATTTTCCCGAGGTTTGGAGTCCCTAGATATTTAATGACTGATGGTGGTTCACACTTTATTCATGGTGCCTTCCGTAAAATGCTTGCTAAATATGATGTTAACCATAGAATTGCATCACCCTATCATTCTCAATCTAGTGGTCAAGTTGAACTTTGCAATAGAGAAATAAAATTAATATTACAAAAAACTGTTAATAGGTCCCGAAAGAATTGGTCTAAGAAATTGGATGATGCACTTTGGGCCTACAGAACAACATATAAAAATCCTATGGGTATGTCTCCTTACAAAATTGTTTATGGAAACGCTTGTCATTTGCCTCTAGAGTTAGAACATAAAGCTTATTGGGCAATTAAAGAACTCAACTATGATTTCAAACTTGCCGGTGAAAAGAGGTTATTTGACATTAGCTCATTAGATGAATGGAGAACCCAAGCTTATGAAAATGCCAAGTTATTTAAAGAAAAAGTTAAAAGATGGCATGACAAAAGAATCCAAAAGCGGGAATTCAAAGTTGAAGAATATGTTCTTTTGTACAACTCTCATTTTATATTCTTTGCAGGCAAACTTCTCTCTAAATAGGAAGGACCTTATATTATCGAGGAGGTTTATCGCTCTGGAGCCATCAAGATTAATAATGCCGAAGGTACTAACCCGAAGGTGGTCAATGGGCAAAGAATTAAACACTACATCTCAGGTACGCCTATTAATGTTGAAAGCAATATTATTCAAACCATGACACCGGAGGAACACATAAAAGAAAGCTTTCAGAACACTCTAGAATACTAAAAAAGAGGAGGTACGTGATACGGCAAGTAAACGGACTCCGAAAAATCCGCAAAATTATTTTCTGTCAGTTTTGGAATATTACAAAAATTAGGAAAATAAGAAACAACCAGGAAGGCAACAGAGGAGTGCATAAGACACCAGGGTGCGCCTGAACCCCCTAGCGCGCCCAGGTGGGTTGTGCCCACCTCAGGAACCTTCTCGACTCCGTTTCCTCCATTTGCTTGTTTCCCAAGATAAAAAATCTTTATATACCCCCCGAACCTATTAAGCACCGTATCACGGAGAAAACTTCTATTCTTCTTTCTTGCTGTTTTCTGACAGATCTAGATCACCATGGCCGCTTCAAGCTCCTCCAAGGACAAGTTCTACGAGAACGTCATCAACCCGTATTTGCGGGAGGTGATGCAGTACCCTCAAGCAATTGAGATGCGTGAGGGGGTGCTCCACATCCGGGATGTCCAGGGTCCCAAGGGGAAGGGAACCATGGAGGCTTGGCTCGAAGCTATGGAGCAAGAGGTCTTCAAGTGCAAGGGGATGGTGGAACGTGGACTCAATGCCAATCACCTCATGATCGCGGATTACACCCTTGTCCTCAAAGTAGATGGCAAATCCATGAAGGACATCGTCTTCACCTTCAACGAGCAAATCAATTTTCTGCAAAGCCAAATCTATGATCTCCAAAATCAAGTCTTGGAATATGAGGCGAGATTTAAAGGTATGAGTTTAGCTGCCGGTTGCAGGACTCGTGAGACTCGCGCTTCTTCTTATGATGGTGAGCCGCTGCCATGGAAGCCGGAGGATAAGCCTGCTACTACTTCACCACCACCTTCATCATCTTCTCCAACAAAAGAAACTTGAGTTCATGGTATGTGTACTCCCCTTGGCTTGTGCCAAGCTTGGGGGAGGTGCCCCGGTATCGTATCACCACCACTATCTTTGCTTTCATCTATTTTAGTTCGATCCATTCTTTTCGAGTGCTTGCTTAGTGGTCTATCTATGTAATCGTGTGTGAGATATATAATAAAGATTAGTTTGAGTCTTGTTTCTTTCTTTGTTTGTTCCAATAAAAAGAAAGGAAAATAAATGAAAAAGATCATATGCTAATCTTATGGTAAGTAGTGACATCACATAAGGAAAAGTATAAGTGGTAAAATTTATTGGAGATTGACAAACACAACATTGGTCAATGATGCAATTCATGAAAGAATTAATAAGGGAAGAGAAGATTCACATGCAAATACACTATCTTGGACATCTTTTATGATTGTGAGCCCCCATTAAATATTTTGTGTCAAAATTGTTGACGTTGGACAAGGAAGACAATGTAATGATTTATGTTTGTTCATATTCACGTAGAAGTTATATTGTCATAGATCTTTCAACATGTGGTGCTTTCTCAATATATTTTCTAGCCAAAAAATCCGCACTAAGTAGAGATACTACTTGTAAATCCAAAAACCCTTAACCCAAAATCTTATTTTGAGAGTCCACCATAACTACCTATGGATTGAGTAAGATCCTTCAAGTAAGTTGTCATCGGTGCAATAAGGCAATAAAAATTGCGTCTAAATGTGTTGGGTCGTTTAGTGTAAGAGAAAATTAAGCGTCATACGAACTTATGATGGCAAAGTAATAAAAGCAGCGGACTGCATAATAAAGGTTGCTATCATAAAGGGTAATATAATGTGACGTTCTTTTGCATTAAGGGATTTGGCATACAAACAAATAAGCGCATGACAACCTCTGCTTCCCTCTGCGAATGGCCTGTCTTTTACTTTTATGTAAGAGTCAAAGTATCTTCCCCTATTCCTTTTTATTTTCTCTTTTTGCAAGCATCATGTGGTGAGGAAAGATCTAGGCACATATATCCAGTTGGATATGAGTGGGCATGAGTTATTATTGTTGACATCACCCTTGAGGTGAATATGTTGGGATGCGAAACTATAAGTCCCAATCTTTCTATGTGTTCGGTTGAAACTTTTTGTTCATGGGTATGCTGTGAGTGTTAGCAATCATAGAAGATTAAATGATGGTTGAGTATGTGGACTTTCCTAAAGGCTCTGATACGTGACCCTTCCTGAAAATATGATGAATTGTAGTTGCAAAGTTGACTGAGAACATAGTTTGTTGGTTTTCAATAAGGTTTATGCTTTTATACTTCAATGTTGTGATGAATTGTTACTTGTTCATGAGAAGTTATTTGATAAAAGTTGTTTGATAAAGTTCCTTGCTGTTATAATAATATGCATGATGCTTCTATGTCCGTATTTTGTTTTTATCGACACCTCTCTCTCTAAGCATGTGGGCATGTTTTTTGATTTTGGTTTTTCGCTTGAGGACAAGCGAGGTCTAAGCTTGGGGGAGTTGATACGTCCATTTTGCATCATGTTTTCCTATTATTATTTATAATGTTTTTATGAATAATAATGCTTTTGGGTGTAATTCTAATGCCTTTTCTCTCATAATATGCAAGGTTTACACAAAGAGGGAGAATACCGGCAGCTGGAATTCTGGACCTGAAAAAGCTACGTCAGAGTTACCTATTCTGCACATCTCCAAATGAGCTGAAAATTTACGGAGAGTAATTTTGCAATATATGAAAAATACTGTAGCAAATAACTACCGGAGGAAGCCCACCAGGTAGGCACAACCCACCTGGGCATGCCAGGCCCCCCAGGCATGCCCTGGTGGGTTGTGCCCTCCTCGGCCCACCTCCGGTGCCCATCTTTTGGTATATAGGTCATTTTGACCTAGAAAAAATCAGGAGGGTACTTTCGGGATGAAGCGCCGCCGTCTCGAGGCTGAACTTGGGCAGGAGCACTTTTGCCCTCCGGTGGAGCGATTCCGCCGGGGGAACTTCGCTCTCGGAGGGGGAAATGATCGCCATTGTCATCACCAACAACTCTCCCATCTTTGGGAGGGCCATCTCCATCAACATCTTCAACATCACCATCTCCTCTCAAACCCTATATCATCTTTTGTGTTCAATCTTTGTACCGGAACCTTAGATTGGTACTTGTGGGTGACTAGTAGTGTTGATTACGCCTTGTAGTTGATTACTATATGGTTTATTTGGTGGAAGATTATATGTTCAGATCCATTATGCTATTTAATACCCCTCTGATCTTCAGCATGATTATCATTTGTGAGTAGTTACTTTTGTTCTTGAGGTCACGGGAGAAGTCGTGTTGCAAGTAATCATGTGAACTTGATATGTGTTCGATATTTTGATGATATGTATGTTGTGATTCCCTAGTGGTGTCATGTGAACGTCGACTACATGGCACTTCACCGTATTTGGGCCTAAGGGAATGCATTGTGGAGTAGTTATTAGATGATGGGTTGCTAGAGTGACAGAAGCTTAAACCCTAGTTTATGCGCTACTTCGTAAGGGACCGATTTGGATCCAAAAGTTTAATGCTATGGTTAGATTTTATCTTAATACATTTCTCGTAGTTGCGGATGCTTGCGAGAGGGTTAATCATAAGTAGGAGGTTTGTTCAAGTAAGAATAGCACCTAAGCACCGGTCCACCCACATATCAAATTATCAAAATAGCGAACACGAATCGAACCAACATGATGAAAGTGACATGATGAAATTCCCGTGTGCCCTCAAGAACGCTTTGCTTATCATAAGAGACTGTTTTGGACTATCCTTTGTCATAAAAGGATTGGGCTACCTTGCTGCATATTATTTACCGTTACCGTTACTTGCTCGTTACAAATTATCTTGCTATCAAACTACTTGTTACCGACTATTTCAGTGCTTGCAGAAAATACCTTGCTGAAAACCACTTGTCCTTTCCTTCTGCTCCTCGTTGGGTTCGACACTCTTACTTATCGAAAGGACTACGATTGATCCCTTGTGGGTCATCAAGACGCACCACCAGTTCAGGTGCCTGCCGCTGAAGCAGCATGGGGAGACCCAGCTGCACCACATGCTCAACAGACCAACCTGGTGGAACGGACTGCTAAGCAGTCTGATGCTTCGGAACCGCCTGCTAGGCAGTCTATAGGTCCAGAACCGACTGCTCATCAGTTCGTCGGTCCGCAGCCACGTGATCAGCATACCAATGCGTCAGCACTGCCTGCTCGGCAAACCAACATGGTGGCACGGCCTCCTTAGCACACCGACAAGTTAGCACCACCTGCACAGTAACCCGACATAGCTTCAACGCATGATCAGCAGTCTGATGCCTCTGCCCTACAGCCCAGCAGTCCGTCACAGCAGCACCGCCAGCTCAGCAGTCCTGCATAGCTAAACCGTTTACTAACAGTCCATCGAAGCTTTACCGTCTGCTCCGCAGTCTTCCTTTCAGCCATCCAGACCTTGGACCAGAAGCGCTTCAAGTACCAAGAAGGAAGCTGGCAAAAAGGCTGCAACCGTGAGGAAGTGCGCCCCGAGAGCGAAGAGGAAAGAGAACGATTGCATCTTACTTAAAGCACTCATCGCCCAGAAACAAATTAATAGCAAGTTGTTCAAATCGGAGAGTAATATTATTTCTGACCGCATGAATGATGCAGAAATAGATTTCTCGCTTGCTAAAAATAAAGCAGACGTACTAGAAGCACACAATTACATCCATGGCCAGCCATTTCTTGTTGGCGAATACTTTGATGAGTCCAGCTCCAGTTGCCGCGAGTTACATAAATATTGCATGGATCAAATGTTAGCAGGTCATCATGTTCTGCTAGTTTGCTACAACAGAGATCATTTCCGACACGATGCTGGTTCCATCAGTGTGAATTTTGAGGACTTACATCTCTTGTTCAACTTCAACGAACTCGATGCCACTCCTGTTAGATGCCTGATTTTGTAAGTACTTAACAAACTCTGATCAACTTCTCCATACAAGGTTGTAAATGATAAACAGCTAACTGCATTTTATTCCTCTCAGGGGATTGAACGCGCAGAGAAGAAAAAGGGAGAGTGTGTATTTCATAGATCCTGCATGAGCAAATGGCACAACATTACATGGTAAGGATGAACGGGAGTGGGCCATTAACACGGTCGCCCATATCTTCGAAAACACGTCCCATGCAGAATCATTTCTCTAGCCATATCATGAATGGTAAGTCAAATAAACAACCACGCATACACTGATTGTCTTTCAGATTTCGACATAATTCGTAAGTTCATGGCTTTCTTAATATGTAGCAATCACTGGATCTTGGTACTCATTGTTCCAAACAAGAACATAGTTTACTACATGGATCCTCTCAGAGAGTCAACAAACGCTCAGGATCTGATGCATCTTCAACAATTCATGGATAGGTATTGAATTCTATGATGTTGAAATTAATTTGCATTCATATCTGGTTCAATAATTGATGTTGTCAAAATTCATCTTCATTTGCAGTGTGCTCGCATTGTGGAAAACTAAACCAGGGAACCTGTTCAAGAGGGAACTACCTCTGCAGCACGAGATCGTTTCTCTGGTAATACATCGAAATCCGTTATTTTTGGAAAATGTATCCAATAGTCTACAAATACCTTTTCTTATGCTAGTCAAATGTTCAAGCTTATAAATAAACCTCTTTATATTTCTGTCCAAAGAAAAAAAATACATATAACACCGGTTAGGTTGTTCCTAACAGGACAAATACATGACTAATTCTGTACAAAAAATTTCAGTGTCCTCAGCAACAAGCAGGGACCAACCTTTGTGGATACTATGCTTGCAGACACATGATCTCCATCTGCAAATCTGCTGATAGTTGTGAAGATGCTCGCGAATTAGTACCAGAAGGTCTATCTTAATTAATATCTTCTACTCCACTCATATGGCACATTCTGATCTTAAAAATACTGCAGCTCTTCTTAGAACCGAGGACCCCTGAACCGCTCCCCGCTAGTGAATTGCTGATCGTTCGGATATTTATCAGCGACTTCTTCCTGAATCACTACATCAATCCAATTGGTGATAATGAAGATTTCAGCATGCCTTCTCCTGAAACATTGAGTAAGAGTTAGCCACTAAAGATATACACATGGATCCATTGTTTTCCATCTAATGAGGTCTTCGTATTTTGCAAACTATGATTAATTATGTAATGCATATATATGTCAACAAATCATTGGAATTTAGCTACCATTTGTTCAATTGCAATTGTTGCAAAATCTGATCTATATTCTTCCTGTGGACACTATTTGTACAATTGCATATTGTGGCGAATTTGCTTTTTGCATGCGGATTCAAATGGGATATGTTTTCTTTAACCTAGCAATTGCTCTGCACACGGTTCAACTAAATGAGTGTGTGCGATCCACATCGGAAAGCATACGTCAATCGTAGTGGAACCGTCGGTGATACATAGCAGATCGCAGACGATTTGCAGCACTACTACGTGTGCGTAGGGTCTCCGGAACCATTTGTGATACCACATTATCGCACACGAGAGCTCAGAGTAAGCCGTGACCAATGTAAAATACAATCCCAGTCGTAAATTTTTCAGGAAACGTGTGGGGTCCCAAACGAAAAGCACACGTCACTCTTATCGGAACCGTCAGTGATACACAACAAATCACAAACGGTCTGCAGCACTTGTATGTGTGCGAAGGGGCTCCTGAACCTTTTGTGATAGAACATTATCACACATGGTAATTGTTCAGAAATGTGTGCGATGGAGTCATGCATGGCAGACGAGTTCCGTAGAAAACTCGTGTGCGATGTGGGCACATATCGCACACAGTTCATATGTTGGCCCGTCTACCTTACATGCTGTTTCCCAAATGGTTCATTACGACACACCATTTGGTTTCACCACGTCATTAGAAACGTTTAATCACCGATCCCACACATGTGAAGGAATTTGGTGTGTGCTGCATTGCATACGATTACATTTGGCAAGGCCTCTACATCATGGCTCCCTATCCCCGATGGTTTTTGGGTCGTGTGGGAAGGACCCCCTATCGCACACACTCACTTGGCGACGGTTCAGAATGCCGTCGCAGAAATGGGTTAAAAACCATTTGTATAGCAGCTCACTGTACCAGTGAAAACTTCTCTCCAAATGGGAAGGGCCTTACATTATCGAAGAATTTTACTATTCCGGTGCTATCATGATCAACAACGCCGAAGGCAATAACCCAAAGGTGGTGAATGGGTAAAGAATCAAACATTATATCTCAGGTACGCCCATAAATATTGAAACCAACATTATTCATTCCATAACACCGGAGGAGTACATAAAGGAAATTTTCCAGAACGCTCCAGAAGCCTGAAAAGGAATCGGTATGTGATACGGTAAGTAAATCGACTCCAAAAGGTTTCCAAAGGAAATTTTACTCTGTTTTGGAATATTTAAAAGTTAGGAAAATAAAAAGTAGTCCGAAAAGTGCACGAGCAGGCGACAAGCCAGGAGGGCGAGCCCTACCCCCCAGGGTGTGCCTCCCGAGCTTGTGGCCACCTCGTGTGCCCTCCGAACTCCGTTTTCTCCCAGAATACTTGTTTTGCACGGTAAAAATTCATTATATAATCTCCTGAAGGTTTTTACCACTATATTACGACAAAATCCTCTGTTCTTGTTTTGAGCTATTTCTGTAGCAGATTTAGAGCAATATATCTTTGCAAGAGTCGATCGGGGAGAGTCGGGTCTCTCACCGAACACCGGATCCAAGAGCATACATCGAAGCTAATCCCTTTGGGTGGTCAACAGGGGAAGAGATAGAAGCCGACCTGAAAAGAGTGGACGCCATGGAAGAGGATCAAGAAGTCACTTCTCTCCCTCAACCTGGAGCCATGCATGTGGAACTCGATGACTCAAGCCTCCCAAATTTGGTCAAACCTCCCAATGCCAAATTTATATCTTACAATAACTTGAAAAAGAGTGTTGCTTCTTCCACTGCAGCAAGGATGCACCCGTGGGTGGATGATGCTTTAACTGTCACCAGAAAGCTACATAAGGAAATCATGGACCTCAAACAACAAATCAATAAGCTCGAGGAGAAAAATCGCATTCGGAAGGGCATCATTGCCAAGAATATTGCACCACCACCTCCGAAGAAGGAGACTTGAGTACATGGGTATGGGCACTCCCCTTGGCTTATGCCAAGCTTGGGGGAGGTGTCCCGGTATCGTATCACCATCACATCTTTATCTTTATCGCTTATCTTAGTTCAATCCTTTTGGTTAAATCTTGATCTAGTAGAATAAAAGTTTTAGTATGATCTAGTCTTTAAGTTTTTGTTTCGTGATCTATCTATGTACTCAGTGCAAGAGTTATATAATAAAGATTAGTTTTGAGTTGAGGGTTTTGCTTTCTTGCTTTGATCTTGGAAAAGAAAAAGAATAAAAGAAATAAAAAGATTATATAATAATCTTATGGAGCGTGATGACTTCACATATAAGAAGTATGATGCATGAAATTTGTTGAGGGTTGACAAACATAGTATTGGTCATTGTTGCAATTAATAGGAAATAATAGAGAAAGAGAGGTTTCACATATAAATATACTATTTTGGACATCTTTTGTGATTGTGAGCACTCATTAAAATATTATATGCTAATAAGTTGATGTTAGACAAGGAAGACAACATAATGTGTTATGTAACCTTATATCCGAATAGAAGTTATATTGTCATGGATCCTCCAACATGTTGAGCCTGCTTCTCATCCTATGGTAGCCAAAAATTCCGCACTAAGTAGAGATACTACTTGTGCATCCAAAAACCTTTAACCCAGCTTTCCCATGAGAGTCCACTATATCTACCTATGGATTGAGTAAGATCCTTCAAGTAAGTTGTCATTGGTGCAGGCAATAAAAATTGCTCTCTAAATATGTATGATCTTTTAAATAAGCTTTATACGAACTTGTGATGGGGAAGAAATAAAAGCGACAAACTGCATAATAAAGTTCTCTATCACAAGCGGCAATATAAAGTGACGTTCTTTTGCATTAAGATTTCGTGCATCCAACTAAAAAGCGCATGACAACCTCTGCTTCCCTCTGTGAAGGGCCTATCTTTTATTTTTACTTTCTATCTCTATGCAAGAGTCATGGTGATCTTCACCCTTCCTTTTATATTTTCTCTTTTTGGCAAGCACTATGTGTTGGAGAAAGATCTAGACATACATATCCACTCGGATGTAGGTGATCATAAATTATTATTGTTGACATTACCCTTGAGGTAAATGGTTGGGAGGCGAAACTATAAGCCCCTATCTTTCTATGTGTCCGATTGAAGCTTTGATCTCTTAAGTATCGCGTGAGTGTTAGCAATTATGAAAGATTAAATGATGGTTGAGTATGTGAACTTGCTAAATAAAAACTCTTACATTGACTCTTTCTAGGGTTATGACAAATTGCAATTGCTTCAATGATCGAGATCATAGTTTGTTAGTTTTCAATAAAGTTTTTGGTTCATACTTTACCTTGTGAACGAATTATCACTTTCGCATAAGAAGTTATATGACAATATATTGCTGTTCTAAAGATGATCATGATGCCCTCATGTCCGTATTCTATTTTATTGACACCTCTATCTCTAAACATGTGGTCATGATTATCGATTTCGGCTTTCGCTTGAGGACAAGTGAGGTCTAAACTTGGGGGAGTTGATACGTCCATTTACATCATGTTTTTATGTTGATATTTATTGCATTATGGACTGTTATATCACTTTATGATACAATTCTCATGCCTTTTCTTTGTTATTTTACCAGATTTACATGAAGAGGGAGAATGCCGGCAGCTGGAATTCTGGACTGGAAAAGAGCAAATCTGAGATAGCTATTCTGCACAACTCCAAATATCCTGAAACTTTATGGAGAATTGTTTTGGAATATATAAAAAATATTGGGCGAACAAAAAACAGAAGGGGACCCACCAGGTGGCCACAAGCCTGGGGGCGCGTCCTACCCCCCAAGGCGCACCTCCCGAGCTTGTGGCCCCCCTGGCCAGCCCCCGGTGTCCATCTTCTGCTATATGGAGGATTTTGACCTAGAAAAAATCATAAGGAGGCTTTCCGGACGAAGCGCCGCTGTCTCGAGGCGTAACCTGGGCAGAAGCAATCTAGGGCTCCGGCAGAGCAATTCTGCTGGGGAAACTTCCCTCCGGGAGGGGGAAATCAAAGACATCGTCATCACCAATGATCCTCTCATCGTGGGAGGGTCAATCTTTGTCAACATATTCATGAGCACTATCTCCTCTCAAACCCTAGTTCATCTCTTGTATTCAATCGTTGCATCAAAATCTCAGATTGGTACCCGTGGGTTGCTAGTAGTGTCGATTACTCTTTGTAGTTGATGCTAGTTGGTTTATTTGGTGGAAGATCATATGTTCAGATCCTTAATGATATTCAATACCCCTCTGATCTTGAACATGAATATGCTTTGTGAGTAGTTATGTTTGTTCCTGAGGACATGGGAGAAGTCTTGTTATAAGTAATCATGTGAATTTGGTATTCGTTCGATATTTTGATGAGATGTATGTTGTCTTTCGTCTAGTGGTGTTATGTGAACGTCGACTACATGACACTTCACCATTATTTGGGCCTAGGGGAAGGCATTGGGAAGTAATAAGTAGATGATGTGTTGCTAGAGTGATAGAAGCTTAAACCCTAGTTTATGCGTTGCTTCGTAAGGGGCTGATTTGGATCCACATGTTTCATGCGATGGTTAGATTTATCTTAATTCTTATTTCATAGTTGCGGATGCTTGCAAGAGGGGTTGATCATAAGTGGGAGGCTTGTCCAAGTAAGGACAACACCCAAGCATCGGTCCACCCACATATCAAATTATCTAAGTAATGAACGTGAATCATATGAGCATGATGAAAACTAGCTTGACAATAATTCCCATGTGTCCTCGGGAGCGCTTTGCTTTATATAAGAGTTCGTCCAGGCTTATCCTTTCCTATAAAAAGGATTGTGCCACCTTGCTGCACCTTTGCTACACTTGTTACTTGTTACCCGTTATGAATTATCTTAGTACCAAACTATCTATTACCGACAATTTCAGTGCTTGCAGAAAATACCTTTCTGAAAACCACTTGTCATTTCCTTCTGCTCCTCGTTGGGTTCGACACTCTTACTTATCGAAAGGACTACGATTGATCCCCTATACTTGTGGGTCATCACATACCTAGTACTAGCTTCACATTGTGTTTAAAAGCAAAATCTATTGAAGTTTGACAATCACAATATTAGTCATAAAGCAATTCATGAATGATTAGTATAAAGAAGAGAACTTTCACATACAAATATATTATCTTGGACATCTTTTATGATTGTGAACACCCATTAATTATTTTAAAACTTGAGCAAATTAGTTGAAGTTGGACAAGGAAGACAACGTAATGAGTTATGTTTGGGTATATTTGCATAGAAGTTATATTGTTATGGATCCTCTAACATGTGGTGCTTGCTTAGGATCTTTTGCTAGCCAAAAATTCGTACTAAGTAGAGATACTACTTGTGCATCCAAAAATCCTTAAACCCAGTTTCTTGCCATTAGTGTCCACCATATCTACCTATGGATTGAATAAGATCCTTCAAGTAAGTTGTCATCGGTGCAAAAAGCAACAAAAATTGCTCCTAAAAAATGTATGATCTTTTATTACAAGGGAAAATAAGCGTTGTGCGAACTTGTGATTGTAAATAAATAAAAGTGACAAACTGCATAATAAAGATTGCTATCACAAGAGGCAATATAACATGACGTTCCTTTGCATTAAGGGCTTGCACATCCAAAAATAAAAACCCCATGACACCTCTGCTTCCCTCTGCAAAGGGTCTATCTTTTACTTTATGTATTTACCTTTATGCAAAGTCAATAGTATTCCTTCTCATTTCAACCTTAATTATTCTCTAGTTGGCAAGTATCATGTGGTGGGGAAAGATCTAGGCACATATGGCCAGTCAAATATATTTGATCATGTTTTATTATTTTTGATAATTATCTATATGATCAATGAGTTGGGAGGCGAAACATTAAGCCCCTATCTTTCTCTGTTCGATGGATGCCATTTGTTCTAAAAATATGCTTTGAGTACTAGCAATCATAGAAGACTATATGATAATTGAGTATGTGGAGCTCTTACTTAGACTTTGTTGAAAATAAGTTGAATTGCAATTGTTTGGTGACTAAGAACATAGGTTGTTAAGTTTCAAGAGAATGCATTGTTTGAACCATAACATGTGAATTGATTGCTACTTGATTTGATGAGTTTTATGAGAATGAGTTACTGTTATGATGCTAGAAAAAATGGTTGAAATTATCATTGATCAAACTTATACACTATGCTAGCATTCACACTTCATAAATTATTTCTTTTATCATTTACCTACTCAAGGACGAGCAGGAATTAAGCTTGGGGATGCTGATATGTCTCCAACGTATCTACAATTTATGAAGTATTCATGGCATGTTTACAACAATTTTATATGGTTTTCGTATGATTTGAATGGAACTAACCCGGACTGACCCTGTTTTCAGTAGAACTACCATGGTGTTGTTTTTTGTGAAGAAATAAAAGTTCTCGGAATGGGCTGAAAATTTACGGTGATTTTTTACGGACCAGAAGAGACCCACGGAGCATAGGAGCTGGACCAGGAAGTGGCCAAGGGAGCCACAAGCCTGTGGGCGCCCCCTAGGGCGCGCCTCCCGAGCTTATGGGCCCCTCGGGCAGCCCCTTGCACTACTAGGGAAAAGCTTATAGGCAGACGCTTACTAGTAGCGTGGGTTTATACCCCTCGCTACTGCTACTTACTAGTAGCGCGGGTTTATAACCCCCGCTACTACTAAGTTGATAGTAGTAGCATGGGTTTATAACCCTCGCTACTACTAAGTGGTCTCTGCCGTGCCCACCCGGGACATGCCATAGTAGTAGCGAGGGGTATAAACCCGCACTGCTACTAAGTTGATAGTAGTAGCGCGGGTTTATAACCCTCGCTACTACTAAGTGGTCTCTACCATGCCCACCCGGGACATGCCATAGTAGTAGCGAGGGGTATAAACCCGCGCTACTACTATCGACCCACCAAGACATGTGTACACATAGCGTGCGGAGGCCCAAATCCAAACCCACACTCTTTTGATTCCCCTTCTCCTCCCACCCACGATTCCCTTCCTCACCCACCGCCACTGCTGGCCTCGCACCTCGGCGCCACTCACAAATCCAGCGACCTCCTCTCACACTGCAGACCCCTCCCCTCCCCCTCCATCCTCCTTCTTCTCCACTGTTGGAAGGAGAGGGAAACCAGCAGAGCGTCGTCCATGGCGGCGGCCAGATCCGCCATGGACGCAGCCACTTGCACCTCCTCGCCAAGTCAAGGGTCCCACGACAAGCAGCAGCAGGTCACCGGGCTTCATCTAGGGTTTCAGACATCGGCTCCAACTCCGGCGGCCACCGGTGAGTTCCTCCTCTTTATCTTTCTCTTCCTCTTTCTAATAATTTTCTCTTCTTTTGTAGCAGCAGTAGACGAGAGGTGCGGGCACAAGTTGGGTGGGGAAGCACCATCACCATGGACAACTTCATCCCCTCCAGGACCAGTAGCAGCCATGGATGGAGAGGACGATGACGCCCAGCAGAAGCAGCTGCCATGGATGGAATTTATTTTTTTAATTCTCAATTAGTTAGTAGTAGTGCGGGGCCCTGACCCGCGCTACAACTAAGTAGTAGTAGCGCGGGTGGCAATCGCGCTACTCCTACTAGAAGTAGCAGTAGCGTGGGTACCACCCGCGCTACTGCTAAAAGTTAGCTGTAACACCTTAGCAGTAGCGCAGCCCCCCCGCGCTACTGCTAGGCAATTACCCCGCGCTACTACTAGGGTTTTCCCTAGTAGTGTTGACGTGAGACTGATACGCCCATTCTGCATCATGTTTTCCTACTATTATTTATAGTGTTTTATGCCTTATAATGCTTTATGGAGTAATTATAATGCCTTTTCTCTCATAATATGCAAGGTTTACACAAAGGGGGAGAATACCGGTAGCTGGAATTCTTGACCTGAAAAAGCTATGTCAGAGATACCTATTCTGCACATCTCCAAATGAGCTGAAATTTTACGGAGATTTTTTTTGGAATATATAATAAATACTGGAGGAAATAACTACCAGAGGAGGGCTGCCAGGTGTCCACAAGACACCAGGGTGCGCCAGGTGTCGGTGTCAAAACCGACGGATCTCGGGTAGGGGGTCCCGAACTATGGACCTTGGATCGATGGGGAACAGTAGACGTAGGACACAATGTTTACCCAGGTTTGGGCCCTCTCTAAGAGGTAAAACTCTACGTCCTGTTTGATTATATTGCTTGTGTATGAGGGGGTTACAGAGTAGATCTACCACGAGATCAGATGAACTAAACCCTAACTAGTAAGATGGTGATTATTCCTCTGGCCTCTACAGACTAAGCCCCTGGTTTATATAGACACCAGGGGTGCTAGCATTTATAGATAGTCGGTTAAATCAAGGAAACTCCGGGTCTTCTGTCTTGACTTGGATGGCACACCAAGGCACAAAGGGTCTTCGGTCCGAATACGGTGTGGCCCAACTGTCCAGCCCACGTGAGATGAGCCGGCACCCCGAGGACCCCCTAATCTAGGACTCCCTCAGCAGCCCCTGAACTAGCCTTCAACGCCGCCTTTATATTATTTTCACGACCGCATACCTCGTCTTGCAGGCGAGTTCCACTTCTCCTTGAGTGTTTGAAATAATCCTTCCCCTGTTTAAACCTTCGGTACTTGATTCAATTCGGCCATACGCCAGGCCGTGTCCGGATTTCAAACTATTGGTTTTACTTAGCCTAGAATGGCAACCATTCGAGTGTGAACAGTATCCTCGACTGACAACTTTTGGCAAAGGGCCGCGCCCAATTGCACCATTATGAGGGCTCGATGCACGGCTCGAGGCACCCTTTTCGTCGACACATCTTATCTGGGCGAAGAACGCCTTCCGTTTTCTAAGGAATTGATCAATGATCCCTCGCATCTATCCACGAGTGACATTTCAGATATATCGGGAAATGGCAAGGCCAACAACGCATTTAAGGGACTCCTGGTATCCTGGCTGCTTATAAAAAGGAAACAACCTCAGTTATTCCTGCACTCCCTTCTTCTTCCCTTCGCCGCACCTATCCTAATCCACAGAGCTCGAGCGCCCCATCACGACCTTTCTCCAAAGATCCCTTCCCCGTACCAGGTGACAGCGGGATCCGGCATGGGGGGTAAATGGGAGGCCTCGACTGTCACTAACAAGGACATCGAGGACTTGAAGCGCGCTGGCTATCTTCCGGCCACCATTGCTCATCGGGCCCTAGAAGCAGGCTAGGTCATTCCCACACCACAACCTGGAGAGAGGGTGGTGTTCGTTCCCCACTTCATCAGGGGGCTAGGCTTTCCACTACACCCCTTCGTTCGAGGGCTAATGTACTTTATGGGCTAGATTTTCATGATCTAGCCCCGAACTCCATCCTCCGCCTTTCATCTTTCATCATTGTTTGCGAGGCTTTCCTCTGGGTCCATCCGCACTTTGGTTTATGGCTTTCACGATCTAGCCCCGAACTCCATCCTCCACCTTTCATCTTTCATCATTGTTTGCGAGGCTTTCCTCTGGGTCCATTCGCACTTTGGTTTATGGCTGAAGGTATTCAATGTGAAGCCTAAGATTTTAGCCGGCCAACAAGCGGACTGCCGGGGGGGCATGGTTAGCAAGCTCACCTGCGTAGAGTGGCCGGTGGGCACATTTATAGACACCGTCAAGGTCTGGCAAAGAGAGTGGTTTTATATCACAGAGCCACGCGACACAGATCTGGACCACCTATGAGACTGACGTCATGGACGAAGAAGAGCCCCGACTGGGGGCCTTCCGGAGAAGTGGAAATGCTGCAGAAACGCATCCTTAGCGTGAAACAGGCTGGTGTCAAGCTAACCAGCGTAATCCAGGTGATGCTCAATCGCCTCCTCCTCCCTTGCCAGCAGCGGGATACCCCAATGTGGGAATACAAGACTGAAGACCCCACCATCGAGCGTCACTTCTTCGACACTACTTATGAAAAGCTGTGGAGGGTATTATTCAAACATCAAGAAGAGGACTGGCCAGCAGAGGACGAGGAGGCCTTGATGCCTAACACCTTGGGTTAGCTCAACTAGAAGAGATGCTGGTCGCGGCGCCCTATAAGGCGCCAGAGAAAAAGGAGAAAAAGAAAAGGAAGAACCCCGCGAGGGAGGCCCGGGACGGCCTCCGCCCGCAAATCCCTTCGGATGTCAAGTCCGAAGACACCCACGCCCCCTCCATGCCTGAGGGGGAATAGGACAAAGAGGGGGAATAGGAGAGTGACTCACCCCGCACTTGCAAAAGAGCGGCCTCTGCCGAGGCCGAAGAAGGGCATCCTCTGAAGAAAGGAAAGCTAGTCACTCTCGATGAGAGTTCGGATTCTAATAAGGAATCCGTAGCCTCCGAGACGGTCTCAGAGAAGGCTCACAGAGTCAAGCCCCGTGATGAAAGGTAAGAATCCGAATATTATTTGGGTATTGGTTCTACTGACCCTATACTAACTCGCAGGTGTGCAATTATGATGTAGCCCATCGCGCGACCTTCCTACCGACGAGATATCGGAAGGCGCCTCTCCACCAGCTGATCTGGCAGAGAGCGGGGGCAACTCACATTATGCGCCTCCTCCGGTCATCGGAGAGACCGAGGAGGTGCTGTCCTAGAGGGCCCCGCCCGTGGCGAACACGGGGGGTGATGTCAATGTTGACATGGCTGGAGCTGGTACTTCGGCTGCCGGCAGACAGGAGAAGGGGCTCGGGCGAACCGAGCCTTCCTAGAAGGCAGTCCCAGAGCCTCCAAGGTCTTCCAAAGCTCCATAGCCACCTTTCAATAAAGCGGGAGCCGAAGCCCCACCAATGGTGCCGAGCACCGAGCTTTGGACGACGATGGAGTGGCCAGACCTGATGGAGCAGGCCATGAACGGCTCCTCCATAATAGCCGAGTATCGCGCCCTGATGGGCACGGTTTTACAGAACGTTCGGTCCGTCAATAGCGGATTGAAACAAGCTTTTGACGGCCTCCTTACAGGCTTTGAGGTAAACAAAGTAATGTTCCGTCCTTCATAAAAGTATTTTTTATAGTGAGGATATTGATAATCCTTATGTATAGTAGCCCCCGAGACTCTGGCAGGTTTTGTTAAGAAACCAGGCTGAGGATTCAGATCGCCCAAATGATAGGCTAATCGAGGTGCTTGTGAATGCAGGCTTCAGTGTTAGCAGCGGCAGTCAATGCCACTGAGCTTACTGAAATGAATTAGAAGCTAAAGAATTCCGTTGAAGAACTTGACCTCGTCAACAAACGGTTGGACGAAGCACAAGGTTAGTATGCAGTTTCATTAGGGTTATTTTGTCAAACAATTTGTCCGGAATTGTCCCTAAGCAGGAGACTGTCGTGCAGCTGCCGCCGCGGAGGTTGAAAGCCTCAGGGCCAAACTACTTCATGCCAAAAAGGAAAACGCCGATCAGAAGGCAGCGGCCGAACAAGCAGCTGCCAATCTTGCATTGATGAAGACCGAACACGAGAAGCATGAGGCTAGGGTAGCCGAAGTGCAACAAGAGATCAAGGATGCTGTCACGAAATGTAAGGACCTTTAGCAAACGAACAAGGAGTACACCACCGCAGTGGCGAACATGAAAACGGAGATCCAAGAGGCGTGGTCGGAGACGCGCAGCGCTCGGGAGGAACTCTGGCAGGTGAAGCAAATTGGCAATGGTAAGCAGTATTTACTGCAGAGCATATTTGGCGGCTAAAGGTTCAAATTCCTCACCCAGTTCTGGTGTTCTGCAGGCGCCGTTGCGGATCTCATGAAGAGTGTGGCCGATGCCACCAGGTAATATGCTGCCCGGGAAGGTGACGCCGAGCTGAAGCTATTGTGGGTGCAATTCCAGGCGCCCGAGCATCCCCCTCCTTATCAATCAAATGAAGTAGTTTATGGAGATGTAGCGAATGGCATAACCAGCCATGAGGGATATCTGTCTTCGACTATGGCCCTCCGAGCCCGTGCCCAGCAGCTACATCGGTCTAGTGGCAAGGTTGTGTGACGCGTCTGCACGGATTGATGCTGTCAAGCGTTCGGTGTGCATCGAAGGGGCTCGGATGGCATTTGCAAAGATGATGGTTCATTGGCCGAAAATCAAGCCCGTCGACATGGCCACTGGTCCTCCGCTAGCCGGGAAGGAGCATAGGCGCCCAGAGCAGTATTTTGCCACCATAATGGACGGTGCTCGAGCCGTGGAGGCGCAATGTTCCAAGGATGTACTCCTGGAGTGATGACGTTGTTGATGTGTGAACTTGCTATGAAACCTTTATGCTTTATGAGCAAATGGCATTTTGTATGGTTTATCATACTTGTGTATACTTGATGTTTAATTTTGACTCCTGTGCGGCCGTTTTTATACTGAAAGTTACCAGTCGTCGGCTTCAGCCCCCACGTAGATTCCATGAAGGGTGTTCCATCCTCTGCGCTGTAACCCTTAGCCGACGTCTCGGTGCCCGGAGGCGGTAGTGCAGGAGGGGAACAAGGCAATCGGAATATGTGGCTTTATTACCTTCACTTAGCCATAGGAACTTAATTATGGGGGCTGGTGACTAGCCCCCAGTGTGGTGAGGTGTTGGGCGAACCTTAGGGATGAACACTGCTCACTTGATTTGATCAAAGACGAATCCATCGTAGTACATGGTATAATCGCTAACGATTTTGGGTTTGAAGACCAGTCATCGGATGGCCGACCAGTTCTCGCCTATTATGACAGTCAGTTTTTGGTTTTCTCCACTAAGGTGCTTAACCGAACTAGGCGGACGTACAATCGCAGTGGTTCTCCCTTTACCTTCTTAGCCGAACATGCAGAACGTAAGAAGGTAAGCACAGGAGCGGGGCAACCCAACTATTGACCTAAGAGATAATTCGGAACCGGCGCATATAATGTGATATCCGAGATGTCGAACACGACAAAAGGTGTCGGTCTTTAATGTATAGGTAGGCATCTAGGCCAAGCCCCCGGTCGAATAACCGGTATATAAATTAAATCCGAAGAGCATAATACTTGACTGAGGCAGATTTGAAGAAACGAGCATGAACAATCAGGCAAAAAGTACCGCACAAGCGACTATAGAAGAACCGCAAAAGGTTTGCTTTATTTCCAATAAGCCCATGACGTCTAACCGTACACATCGAAACGCCAAACAAGTCTTCGGAAAGAGAAAAAAAATATAAATCTACAGATGAAAGGTTTACGCATGGACTTAATGTGTGGGTTAACGCCCGGACTATGCCCTACTGCACGTCTGCGCCTTTGCTTCTGCTAAGAGAGACAACTTTGTTGAGTGGTTGCCTGATGACAGGTCCTTGATGGGGAATCCTTGAGAGGTTACCATGTTGATAGGGCTTGATGCCGCATTGGTCCTAGATGGCACTTGGTTGTCACCTGAAGACGTATTGAGCCATGATACGGTCGAACCGACCTCCTGGTGACTAAGCCGCATAGCTGCCCATGGTATTTTGAGCGCGAAATTGCCATATCGAGGCACGTAGTGTGTCACTAGGTTGGGCAAGCCATGGGGGGCGTGTTCCTATGTGCGCCAGACACAGGGAGATCCCTTGGATGGATATAGGTCCCGTGTTTGCTTGTTCGTCTCTTGCACCTTGATGGTGGGCAGACACTGCGGTCCTTCGTATTTGGCCGCCAAGGCCGTGGTATGTTCCTGCGTCCGAAGAGAGCGCTCCATTTTACCATTAACTGTAATGACGCCTTTTGGACCGGGAATCTTTAGCTTGAGGTAGGCATAGTGGGGGACGGCGTCAAAATGAGCGAACGCCGTCTAGCCTAGAAGGGTGTGACAGCCGCTATGAAAAGGGGCGATGTTGAAGATCAAGTCTTCGCTTCGGAAATTAACCGGAGAGCCGAATACTACTTCTAAAGTAAGGGTTCCCGAGCAGCTGGCTTCAACACCGGGGATGACCCCCTTGAAGGTGGTATTACTGGGTTTGATCCTTAATGGATTAACGCCCATTTTCCGGACTGTATCTTCATAGATCAAGTTGAGGCTGCTGCCTCCGTCCATGAGGACTCTGGTAAGGTGGTAGCCATCGATAATTGGATCGAGGACCAAAGCCACCGACCCCCCCATGACGGATACTGGTCGGGCTGTCCTTGCAATCAAAGGTGATCGGGGATGCCAACCATGGGTAGCATTTCGGGGCTGCCAGCTCTATGGCATAGACGTCCAGAGGTTTGCATTGTCTTTCCATTTTGGGTGTATGACTGGCATAGATCACATTCACTCTTTTAACCACTGGAGGGAATTGTTTCTGGCCTTCATTATTTGGCCTGCGAGGTTCTTCATCGTCCTCACTGCAGGGGGTTTTGCCCATGTCTTCGGTTGTGGGTTTGCTGGCTTGCTTGATCACCCAGCAGTTACGGTTGGTGTGGTTGGCGGGCTTGTCGGGGGTGCCGTGTATCTGGCATGGCCTATCCAGAATGACATCCAACATGGTGGGTCTGTTCTGGTTTCCTTTAGAGGGCTTCTTATGCAGCCCTGACTTGGGATTACGGAATCCGGCATTTACTGCTGTGTCATTGGTCTCGGGGCCGTTGTGTCGGTGATTATTTTTGTTATGCCTTGGATTTCCGTTGCCGTCCCGGATTTCTGAAGTGCCGGGGTCTTCTTGGTTGGTGGTCCTATGAGCCAGCCAACTGTCTTCGCCCGTGCAAAAGTGGGTCATAAGGTAGGTGAGAGCCACCATTGTCCTCGGCCTATCCTGGCCGAGTTGTCGTGCCAGCCATTCATCCTGGATACTGTGCTTGAAGGCAGCTATGGCTTCGGCATCCGGGCAGTCGACTATCTGGTTCTTTTTAGTTAAGAAACGATTCCAGAATTGTCGGGCGGACTCTCCGGGCTGTTGGACCACATGGCCTAGGTCATCAGCGTCCGGAGGCCGGACATAGGTACCTTGAAATTTGTCCGAAAAGCATCCTCGAGCTCTTCCCAGCTCCCTATGGAGTCTTCAGGGAGGCTATTCAACCAATGTCGGGCTGGTCCTTTGAGCTTTAATGGCAAGTATTTGATGGCGTGGAGCTCGTCTCCCCGCGCCATATGAATGTGGAGAAGAAAGTCTTCAATCCACACGGCTGGGTCCGTGGTTCCATCATACGACTCGATGTTAACGGGTTTAAACCCTTCTAGGAATTGGTGCTGCATCACCTCCTCGGTGAAGCACATTGGGTGAGCAACTCCTCTTGCTCGGGCTACATCGCGTCAGACCTTAGTTTCCATCCTGGCCTGTGTTAGTCCCAAAGCCTATTGTTTCGCTCGATCCATGCTTGATATCCATCTCTCCTGTCAGGAGGATAGTGTTTTGGTCCATAGATGGACCTTGACTGACCGACTCTAGCGGCTAGGTCGTGGTGAAGATCGTACTGATATTCTGGTTGTGTCGTGTAACACCCTGGTTTTTGCCCCTGTTTTTTTTCCTTCGCGGGATTTGACTCCCGCCTTTTTTCTCAGTGTTATCGGATTTCTCTAGCTCTTGGGTATGTGAAGATGCTCATCTAGCCTTGCCTTTCCTATCCAACTAGAGATTCTCTCCAGATCAACCTTGCCACCCAAGATCTTTCTCAAAGTTTTGCCATCGAAACCCTACCTTCCGAGTTGCCGGAAGGGAAACCCTAACTCTTGCAATTACAAAGGAACCCCAATTTCCTTTGATCTGTTGCCTCCCAAACTTTTCCCAGTGATCATCCTATCTTTGTAAACCCTGGATATGTAAAAATATTGCCAAGTCATTTGCAATATTTTTCATTTATAATTAATTCCTTTTTCTGCCAGTTAAAGGAATTAAATCCAGGAAAATATCTATCCATCTCCAAAGTTCATGAAAACTTGTGGAGATATTCTTTGTGATCATATTGATCTCCCATAAAAATATTGGCCATAATTAAATAAGGGGAATTGCATTTTCCTATTTAATGCCAATATTGCATTTTGGGCAGTTTCTAAAGGAACTACCATTTTGGAAGCCAGGAAAAATCCCAAATAAATTGTGGAGCTTCTTATATCCATATCTTCACCATTTCCATCAAAACCCAAGTCCCATAGTTCAAAGTTTGAGCACAGCATCAACTTGCAATTTCTGTCTAGTGGGGCAAATTGCAAATGAAGTGCTTTATTCCTTTATCCATTTGAGCTAAAAAAAATCATGGTGGTTAATATTGCTAAATCACTAATGGAAACCAAAAATAAGCTCAATCCCTCTATCCATTCTTCCATAGTATTTTTCTCAAGTTTCTGTCCATTTGGAAGTGCTGTGAAGGAAGTACCATGTAGGCATTTCAAAATGAGCTGAAACTTTTCCAGTATCTTCATATCATCAAATCACTCACCTCTTCCAGTTTTTAGCTCAATCCAAGCTAGTATGTGAGTGCCACATCAAGGTTTGCACTTCTGACCAGTGAGGTCCCTTCGACAGCAAGTACCCTCATTTCTTATCCAAATGGCCTGGAAATTTACCAGGGTAGTCACCTTGGTAGATCATTGCTGCATGCCAAGTTTCAGCTGTTCTCATCTGGCCAATTTTCCCCAGCACTCTCTTTTGAATTTATGGCCAGTTTGCCAAGTTGCAAAGGAAGTGCCATCTTGACTGATCCATTTGTGCTGAAACTTTGTAATCATGATCACCCTAGTAAGTGATAAACCTCTGCCAAATATCATGCCGAGAGGTGCACCGTGGTGGCCACACCACGTGTCAAACACCTGCATATCAGATCACTTATGAGCTCTCATCTGTCATTTCTTGTCTCCACCTCCATCCAAAACCCTCACAAGTCAACTCACTGACCTCTGTTGCATCTCTTTGACATGGCTTGAGGTCGCAGCAGTGCTCTGGATGCATGGCTCCGGCGGTGACCACGGGCGTGGTGTGCAGCAGTGGCGCTCTGGGCGTCCGTCGCCTCGGACGGGCCAGCTCGAGCTGCTGCGGCGCGTCCCCTAGTGCCGACCTGACTCCCCGACGTCCCCGCACCCCTTTGGAAGCCTCTCCCCCTCGTCCTATAGCTCGTGGCCGCCTCTGCCGACCTGGGTTCGCCGCTAGGACGTCGCCACGGCGACGAGCTTCTGGAGCTCCGTCCGGCGTCGGCTAGCGCATCCCCGGGCCTATTTAAGGCGCCCCCGAGTCCCTCCTCTCCACCAGCCAGCCCTCCACCCCTCAGCCTAGCTCCCCGAGCTCACCTCTTCCCTCATGGCCGCGGCTCTGCCGCCGACACTCCTCGGCCGTCCCCGCGTCCTAGCTCTTCCCCTCCTCTCCGCCTGTGCCCGGGGCCTTCTCTGGGTCCCTGCAAGCCGCCGCCGTCTCCCTCTGTGCCGGGAAGCCCTGCTGGCTTGGCCCCCTCTTGCCGCCGTTCGGTCGCCGCACCCGAGCCGTGGCGCCGGCGCTGTGGTCCACGCCCGGCGACCGCGCGGCCACCCACGAGCACGGCGAGGAGCGGCCGTGCCCCCGAGCTCGCCAGCGGGCCCTGAGGAGCAGCCAGGCAATGGCTACGCCGGCGGCCGAGTGCTTCGGCCCTGCCTCTGCTTTTGCGGGGGAGGGAACGACCCGGGGGGAAGAAGAGATAAGGTGGGCCAGGCCCACTGTAGCCCACCAAATTTCTTTAAAAAAATAAAGGAGGGGCTGCGGAGTGGGCCGGCCAACTGGAGTAGTAGCAACAGCGGCTGTTCCAGCCCAAGCTGGCCCGTGGGCAACAGTGCCATTTAATCTTTTTCTCAGGAAAAACTGTTAGGGGCCCTAAAGTAAATATTTTATTTGCAAATGGGTCCCTGGCAGTCAAACCCTCACATCTTTTCACTCGTGACTCCGAACCAGGTGAAAGCAACGCCCACGTCTTCAGATCATCGGGCCCGTCCCGATGGTATCATTTTCATAATGTTTACACATTCTGAAAATGACCATTTTGCCCTTGCCCTCAGTTCAGCCTTTCCGAGAGGGAATCTTTTTCGGCGAATTCTTCTGCGGACTCTCCGCACTTCTTCCCGGAGTGTTCTTTGGCCCCAGGCAAGCCGACCATCTAATATATGCCCTAAAGCATTACACTGTGTTATTCTTGCATGTTTAAATTAATATGCCTTGTGCTTGTCTGTGTATTAGTGAGCTGTATATGACTCTGACGAACCCTTGCTTGCACTTTCTTCGGTGATGGCACCACACCTGTGTTCTGAGCTGTTTTCGGCCGTCCGGGGTGGATGCCGACTTTTATTTCTCTTGTCAGCTCCTGTCCGTGTTCTGAGCTGCTTTTCGGCCGTCTCGGGCAGCTGTTGAATTTCTTTCTGTAGCAGTGACCCTATGCTCTGAGCTGTTTCTCGGCCATCTTAGGGAGTAGCTACATTCTTCTTATCAACACCGTCTCATGCTCTGAGCTGCTTTTCAGCCGTCTTGAGCCGGGGTTGAGTTATTCCGGTAATGTCCCAGATCTGAGTTGTAAAGACCGTTCTGGTGGCTACTGGTTTCTTTGCCGGTTTTGTGCAAGGGTTCCGATGGTCGTCACTTACAGCTAGAACTTGTAAACTGATAACTTGCCATTTAAATATTGTTTCACTAATGACTCATTGTGATGTTATATGGAGATAGGTTGTTATGTTTCCACAGTTGTTATCTCACACGTAGTTACCACCATGTTAAGTTATTGTGATGAACCACTAAGCTTGGTAACTGAACATAGTTGGTTGATCTTGGGTCACCTATCCAGGCTTATTCGTGCAACCACACTTGCTAGTATGGGACGGCCTTGACTTGGTCTGGCTCTGTGCTCTTTCACCGGTACCACCAGACAGGGAAGGTTATGCGTGCGCGCTACCCTGGCCCGGTAGGCGGCGATAACCTTGTGAGCCCAGTTGTTTGTTGGCGCGCGGTCCCCGTTTGGGACAGTTTAGTTGGGCCACGACGGTGGCAGGTGTCACGGGGTGACACAGGGGCCACCCAGGGCTTGACTCCGGGGGAGAATGATTGCCGGTGGTACGATGGGAGGGTCACGGGTTAGGCAGGTTTCGTTGGAGCAATGCTGGTCCACCCGAATGGGATCACGAGGTCAGTGCTCCATAGTGTGGGTAAAGTGCGCAACCTCTGCAGAGTGTGAAATCTATTTGAATAGCCGCGTCCACGGTATTGGACAACACGTCCAGACCTCACTAGGTGGCCAACCGTAATAAGGATAATAATGATGGAAGAACTCGTCTTGTGTAGACATCAGGTGATGTCAGGATTATGATATGTTAGCCATGGGATGGCTATATGATGAGTGGTCGGATGACCACATGAGTTGGATCGGATTCAGGTTGGATCACGAGAATGTTTGGAGTATGGAATATTTACTTAATATGCTTTACCTTACTGCATTTACTTCAGTAGTTATCTTGCTAGATAAACCTGCTACAACATGATATTTGATATTGCTAGCTAGTTATGCTATGTCATGACAATTAATATTGCTCTAATAACAAATGCATGCATGAATGCCATGGATTGCTTTGCTTGGTGTATATGTTAGTTTGGTTTGCTTGCGAGTACATTCAAAAGTACTCAGCGGCCTTCAATGTGGCCAGGTTCACATAAGGATCCGTCGTCCGTCGTCATGGAGCCGAAGCGTTCGCGGGCTAGGAGCGTAACCCAGTCAGATCCCTATGGATTGGAGCCGCACCAGGACCATGCTGCCTTAGATAGAGCTTTTCCGCTGCCATCACCTCTGTAATATATCCCATGTAAGACTTATATATCCATTAATATAAATGCCTGTGTTCATGATACTTGTTGTAAAAGCGCATGCCAGAGTGATATCCTGGGCTGGTATGCGTGGCGACCGTCTGGCTACAGTGGTAATCAGGCGGGGCACCACAACGGATGGTATCAGAGCAGCCATGCTGACTATAGGTTATCCCTAGCTGGACTTCATTGTCTTGTGATCAGTAGAAAGCCCAGATGGATTTCAGCCATCTTTTGCCAACCTGGCATGGCTACTATTGATCATAAGGCAACCCCATAGGTTTTTGGCTCCACCAGACCCCAACTCTCGTGGCCTTTGCCTTTGGTGTGAAATGCTCGCACCCGGCAACGACCCGTGAGCCCTAAACCCCCTAGGTAAACTAGATATCCTTACCCTGTTTGCTAGCCATGGCATTTCTCTCCTTAACTCTAGTTTCCTTTGGGAAACGCTTATAAATTCTATCTTTTCCCTGACAAACTTAGGATCGTGACTAAGCCATCGTGCATCGAGGGTGATGTTCCCTCGGGAAGTAGTAGAAGCTTGACACCATTGCTACCAGGAGCATTGTGTGGTTCCGCTTCTAAATCCTTAGAGATGCATCGAGTGCGCTATACTAGCTATACTAGTGGATCCTTGGCCACGTGTGTAAGGTCCGCAAAGATTTGAGCTTTATTTGCTTTTTGGTTTTCCGCGGTTCTTGTTTCTTTTGTCGGTTCCGTTTCTTCGCTCCGACTGGATCCATCGGCAAGAGCAATCAAGAAGACCAGCATACAACTGGGATAATACCCAATAATCCCAATTCAGCAAGAGTCAAGCCGAGCCAACTGCCTGGTATTCAGAATAGCAACACCGGATCTGTCAAGAACGAAGAATGGGTCAGAAGCAGAATCGGTGTGGAATAGACAAGACCAGAATATACCTGAGAGAGTTTGCCCCAGCGCATATCACATCTACAAAGCAATCAGATGAGCTACCCAGAATGAATACCTGTAAGGAAAAATTATTCCGTCCACGATACAAGGATTATTTCAGTCAAGGAGGTGAATTGAGTCTTTTCTCAGTGGACCCAAGAATCATTTATTACCCACCGGAGACATATTTCAAGAATACCAAGAGTAGAAACAAAACTCCGGTACGTTGGTACAAATTTCAAAGTAAATTTTGGAATTCACCAGTGCAAATACATCATTTTCCGGGCACTATGAACAAGGTTTGCAAGGAATATGGATAAGTTCATGGCTATCAAGAATCACTGAGCTTCCAAGTATCCAGAATCAAGGAGCACCTAACATGACTAGAAGCTCAGCTGAACCGAATGGAATTATCCGTCAACTGCTTATTATCAGCAACACTTGGTTGGAACGCAAAGGGTATTCTGAATTAATTAACATGAGGACTGCATCAGTTGTGCAGCCTTTACAGTAGCAATGATCAGACCAGTAGAAGGACAAGCGTTGTGCATGACAACGGAATATATTCAGTCAAGGTATGGCCTATACCAAGTTTTGTCTCCGCCATGGGGTAAAGTTCCGGATACTTCGGAAAGAAAGTCAGAATTGGCCGTAGATCCGACTGCGTACACAGTGATGGGCTTCTAGTATAAGGAACCCAGCCTTCCTCCGCAAGCTACCGAGAGAAGCTTACGACGCAAGACTGCCAATCTTCCCTGGTACGCCACTCGGTGAGAAAATCTTCTGTGGTATGGCACTCCCATTTTCCACAGTGCGCTACCACGGAAAGCTTCTGGCATAAGGCACCTGACTTTCCTTAGCAAGACACATGAAGGAAACTTTTGAGGCATGATACTCAGTCTTCTTCAACACGCTACCCCGACAGAAACTTTGAGCATAAGGAACTCAGCCTTCTTCAACACGTCATCGTGCCTACAACAAGCTTGTCAGGAGCACGGGCTAGTCTGGGCAGACATCCGCCTCAGAACTCAGTGGTGATAAAAAGGATTCATTCTACACCTGCATATGTTGTGAGCATGCAGTCTAGTGAATCAGTTCATGCGAGCCTCTCGTACACGGGAATGACTGTGTTCAGAGAAACATTGACCCCATAATTCAAAGAAGTATATGGGCACAGCAACCCCTACGAGGTATGCAAGAGTAAGTTATGAGAACAAGCCCGACAAACCGGGAAAACAATCAAGGAGCCGTGCTCGCAGGTCATGACAGGTCCATCAAAGGAATGCTCAAGAACAAAGAAGTTCTGTACAAACAACTTCTGTGACAAGACACAGCTTCACAGACAGAGTGGTATTACCAATCCTCATCAGACTCTTGCATATGCGGCCACAATGATGCACTACTTGCGATTACAAGTAAGATTGCCGCACTCATCATGAATATGGGCCATCAACCAAGATAATAGGCTATACTCCAAAAGATACACTGGATGATAGCGATACTATGTTCAGCTTAGTGGTCATAGCAAAGCCTACAGAGGCTATATATATATATATATATATATATATATATATATATATATATATATATATATATATATATATATATATATATATATATGTGACAGAGCCATCTCAACCAGCGACGGAGTTCAAAAAAGGGACATTCAGATGAAATAGCTCAAAGCACATCAACACCAACAGCTCGTAGACACCATGACATCATTGAGATCACTGTCTATGATTATTTTGAGATCATGCCCAACACTTCAGTTGGGGATACAGCAGCAATAGTTCGGTCATGTTGTTCCTTGAATCCTGGATCACCCAAGGACGAAATCAGAATGCCGAAGGCAAATGGAAATGTCAGTACGGAACTCACAGCCAGACTGGGCATTCTGACATAGCAAAAAGAAAGCCACCCCTAGACACTCGAGGCCATACAAGCACGTAAGCCTGGTACTAGGAAAGGATGTCTTGCCGTGACTGTCAGAGTATGTAGTATCACAATAAAACCCGAAGCAGTCACTTCTAGGCCTTTTAAACCGAGCTATTTGTTGGTATTACCCACTACCCCACCCAGCAACACCACTATCCAGACAAAAGGTACACCTAACAGGAAAGAGAAGGATTCAAGAAAACAGTGTGCAGAGACAACACGTGATCCGTCAAAAGAGGCAGTTAAAGGGTCAGTGAACCAACGAAGACAAGACAGCTGATGGATCCAAGTCGCACACAGGTAAGCCCCCTTCCCCGGGAGGTAAGCCTGGAAATCTCGAGGACAAGATTTTCTTAAGGGGGGTAGGTTTGTAACACCCTGGTTTTCACCCCTGTTTTTTTCCTTCGCGGGATTTGACTCTTGTCTTTTTTCTCGGTGTTATCGGATTTCTCTAGCTCTTGGGTATGTGAAGATGGTCATCTAGCCTTGCCTTTCCTATCCAACTAGAGATTCTCTCCAGATCAACCTTGCCACCCAAGATCTTTCTCAAAGTTTTGCCGTCGAAACCCTACCTTCCGAGTTGCCGGAAGGGAAACCCTAACTCTTGCAGTTACAAAGGAATCCCAATTTCCTTTGATCTGTTGCCTCCCAAATTTTTCCCAGTGATCATCCTATCTTTGTAAACCCTGGATATGTAAAAATATTGCCAAGTCATTTGCAATATTTTTCATTTATAATTAATTCCTTTTTCTGCCAGTTAAAGAAATTAAATCCGGGAAAATATCTATCCATCTCCAAAGTTCATGAAAACTTGTGGAGATATTCTTTGTGATCATATTGATCTCCCATAAAAATATTGGCCATAATTAAATAAGGGGAATTGCATTTTCCTATTTAATGCCAATATTGCATTTTGGGCAGTTTCTAAAGGAACTACCATTTTGATAGCCAGGAAAAATCCCAAATAAATTGTGGAGCTTCTTATATCCATATCTTTACCATTTCCATCAAAACCCAAGTCCCATAGTTCAAAGTTTGAGCACATCATCAACTTGCAATTTCTGTCCAGTGGGGCAAATTGCAAAGGAAGTGCTTTATTCCTTTATCCATTTGAGCTGAAAATTTTCATGGTCGTTAATATTGCTAAATCACTAATGGAAACCAAAAAAAAGCTCAATCCCTCTATCCATTCTTCCACAGTATTTTTCTCAAGTTTCTGTCCATTTGGAAGTGCTGTGAAGGAAGTACCATGTAGGCATTTCAAAATGAGCTGAAACTTTTCCAGTATCTTCACATCATCAAATAACTCACCTCTTCCAGTTTTTAGCTCAATGCAAGCTAGTATGTGAGTGCCACATCAAGGTTTGCACTTCTGACCAGTGAGGTCCCTTCTACAGCAAGTACCCTCAATTCTTATCCAAATGGCCTGAAAATTTACCAGGGTAGTCACCTTGGTAGATCATTGCTGCATGCCAAGTTTCAGCTGTTCTCATCTGGCCAATTTTCCCCAGCACTCTCTTTTGCATTTCTGGCCAGTTTGCCAAGTTGCAAAGGAAGTTCCATCTTGACTGATCCATTTGTGCTGAAACTTTGTAATCATGATGACCCTAGTATGTGATAAACCTCTGCCAAGTATCATGCCGAGAGGTGCACCGTGGTGGCCACACCACGTGTCAAACACCTGCATATCAGATCACTTATGAGCTCTCATCTGTCATTTCTTGTCTCCACCTCCATCCAAAACCCTCACAAGTCAACTCACTGACCTCTGTTGCATCTCTTTGACATGGCTTGAGGTCGCAGCAGTGCTCTGGAAGCGTGGCTCCGGCGGTGACCACGGGCGTGGTATGCAGCAGTGGCGCTCTGGGCGTCCGTCGCCTCGGACGGGCCAGCTCGAGCTGCTGCGGCGCGTCCCCTAGTGCCGACCTGACTCCCCGACATCCCCGCACTCCCTGGAAGCCTCTCCCCATCGTCCTATAGCTCGTGGCCGCCTCTGCCGATCTGGGTTCGCCGCTAGGACGTCGCCACGGCGACGAGCTTCTGGGAGCTCCGTCCGGCGTCGGCTAGCGCCTACCCGGGCATATTTAAGGCGCCCCCGAGTCCCTCCTCTCCACCAGCGAGCCCTCCGCCCCTCAGCCTAGCTCCCCGAGCTCTCCTCTTCCCGCATGGCCGCGGCTCTGCCGCCGACACTCCTCGGCCGTCCCCGCGTCCTAGCTATTCCCCTCCTCTCTGCCTGTGCCCGGGGCCTTCTCTGGGTCCCTGCAAGCCGCCGCCGTCTCCCTCTACGCCGGGAAGCCCTGCTGGCTTGGCCCCCTCTTGCCGCCGTTCGGTCGCCGCACCCGAGCCGTGGCGCCGGCGCTGTGGTCCACGCCCGGCGACCGCGCGGCCACCCATGAGCACGGCGAGGAGCGACCATGCCCCCGAGCTCGCCGGCGGGCCCTGAGGAGCAGCCAGGCAATGGCTACGCCGGCGGCCGAGCGCTTCGGCCCTGCCTCTGCTTTTGCGGGGGAGGGAACGACCCGGGGGGAAGAAGAGATAAGGTGGGCCAGGCCCACTGTAGCCCACCAAATTTCTTTAGAAAAATAAAGGACCGGCTGCCGAGTGGGCCGGCCCAGTGGAGCAGTAGCAATAGCGGCTGTTCCAGCCCAAGCTGGCCCGTGGGCAACAGTGCCATTTAATCTTTTTCTCAGGAAAAACTGTTAGGGGCCCTAAAGTAAATATTTTATTTGCAAATGGGTCCCTGGCAGTCAAACCCTCACATCTTTTCACTCGTGACTCCGAACCAGGTGAAACCAACGCCCACGTCTTCAGATCGTCGGGCCCGTCCCGATGCTATCATTTTCATAATGTTTACACATTCTAAAAATGACCATTTTGCCCTTACCCTCCCTTCAGCCTTTCCGAGAGGGAATCTTTTTCGGCGAATTCTTCTGCGGACTCTCCGCACTTCTTCCCGGAGTGTTCTTCGGCCCCAGGCAAGCCGACCATCTAATATATGCCCTAAAGCATTACACTGCGTTATTCTTGCATGTTTAAATTAATATGCCTTGTGCTTGTCTGTGTAGTAGTGAGCTGTATATGACTCTGACGAACCCTTGCTTGCACTTTCTTCGGTGACGGCACCACGCCTGTGTTCTGAGCTGTTTTCGGCCGTCCGGGGTGGATGCCGACTTTTATTTCTCTTGTCAGCAACTGTCCGTGTTCTGAGCTGCTTTTCGGCCGTCTCGGGCAGCTGTTGAATTTCTTTCTGTAGCAGTGACCCTATGCTCTGAGCTGTTTCTCGGCCGTCTTAGGGAGCTGCTACATTCTTCTTATCAACACCGTCTCATGCTCTGAGCTGCTTTTCAGCCGTCTTGAGCCGGAGTTGAGTTATTCTGGTAATGTCCCATATCTGAGTTGTAAAGACCGTTCTGGTGGCTACTGGTTTCTTTGCCGGTTTTGTGCAAGGGTTCCGATGGTCGTCACTTACAGCTAGAACTTGTAAACTGATAACTTGCCATTTAAATATTGTTTCACTAATGACTCATTGTGATGTTATATGGAGATAGGTTGTTATGTTTCCATAGTTGTTATCTCACACGTAGTTACCACCATGTTAAGTTATTGTGATGAACCACTAAGCTTGCTAACTGAACATAGTTGGTTGATCTTGAGTCACCTGTCCGGTCTTATTCGTGCAACCACATTTGCCGGTATGGGACGGCCTTGACTTGGTCTAGCTCTATGCTCTTTCACCGGTACCACCAGACAGGGAAGGTTATGCGTGCGCGCTACCCTGGCCCGGTAGGCGGCGATAACCTTGTGAGCCCAGTTGTTTGTTGGCGCGCGGTCCCCGTTTGGGACAGTTTAGTTGGGCCACGACGGTGGCAGGTGTCACGGGGTGACACAGGGGCCACCCAGGGCTTGACTCCAGGGGAGAATGATTACCGGTGGTACGATGGGAGGGTCACGGGTCAGGCAGGTTTCGTTGGAGCAACGCTGGTCCACCCGAATGGGATCACGAGGTCAGTGCTTCATAGTGTGGGTAAAGTGCGCAACCTCTGCAGAGTGTGAAATCTATTCGAATAGCCGCGTCCATGGTATTGGACAGCCCGTCCAGACCTCACTAGGTGGTCAACCGTAATAAGGATAATAATGATGGAAGAACTCGTCTTGTGTAGACATCAGGTGATGTCCGGATTATGATATGTTAGCCATGGGATGGCTATATGATGAGTGGTCGGATAACCACATGAGTTGGATCGGATTCAGGTTGGATCACGAGCATGTTCGAAGTATGGAATATTTACTTAATATGCTTTACCTTACTGCATTTACTTCAGTAGTTATCTTGCTAGATAAACCTGCTATAACATGATATTTGATATTGCTAGCTAGTTATGCTATGTCATGACAATTAATATTGCTCTAATAACAAATGCATGCTTGAATGCCATGGATTGCTTTGCTTGGTGTATATGTTAGTTTGGTTTGCTTGCGAGTACATTCAAAAGTACTCAGCGGCCTTCAATGTGGACAGGTTCACATAAGGATCCGCCGTCCGTCGTCATGGAGCCGGAGCGTTCGCGGGCTAGGAGCGTAACCCAGTCAGATCCCTATGGATTGGAGCCGCACCAGGACCATGCTGCCTTAGATAGAGCTTTTCCGCTGCCATCACCTCTGTAATATATCCCATGTAAGACTTATATATCCATTAATAGAAATGCCTGTGTTCATGATACTTGTTGTAAAAACGCATGCCAGAGTGATATCCTGGGCTGGTATGCGTGGCGACCGTCTGGCTACAGTGGTAATCAGGCGGGGCACCACATGTCGCCTCCTTGCCTGTACGGCGAGGGGGGCAGGTGGTTGTTCGGCTTCACCAGCCGCTCTATCCCTTCCTCGAGGTGTGGCACCCCTGCTCAGAGAGACCAGAACACCCCGTATTCCGGCCCAGATATCAAGTCTTCTGGAATACGGCACTGCTTGGCATAGAACAAATCATCTCTTTATTACAAATGATACAGATACAAGGGTTCCGATATCACATTGAATTACATCGGCACGGAGACACTATGCCTTCTCAGGTAGTTCTATGCTAGCAGCAAAACAACTCGAAGTAGTGGAATAACTTCTAGCAGCAGAAGAACGACGACAACAATGGACTCCACTCTACAGGGACTCTGGCTGGAACACTTATCCTAGCTCGCAAACTCAGGATCCTCGGCAATCAAGCAAACACGGCATGACCTGCAAACTGGCATGACACGCCAGGTGAGTACTTTGAATGTACTCGCAAGCTCACATCAACCAAAAGCAATCAAGACAAACAACAGCATGGCATTTACAGGTTAAACAAGGATGAGCATGGTACAACTAGAGCAACATGGCATGTACAGGGTGAACAAGATACCACTAGAACAAGATCAGATGAGCATGGCATGAACATGTTACTCGAGACATGAACAATGATGATACTAGCATGCAGCAAGTTTAAACTATCATGATTCAACTTACTCTATTTGGAGGTTACCTCGTAACCACCATAGATACGCCACTCTTACTTACCATCGTGGTCACGGGATCACTTCCATCATTATCAAGAATACCATTGTGATCCTCACAAGATCATCTCATCATTATCAAGAGTACCATCGTGATCCTCCCGTGACCACATCAAGATCAACAAACTTCTTTCCTCATCGAACCGGGGTTGTTTATTATTCAGATTATTATTACTGTTGACCCATAGTATGACCTACTACGAACTGGGCCCATATCCACAGGTGCGGCTATCGATAGATTATACACTCTGCAGAGGTTAGTACACTATACCCACACCACGAAACCCAAGGCCTCGTACTCCCATTCGGGTGGACAAACAGCGTTCCAACAAAACCAATCTATTGCATGACACTCTCCCAGCCATTCCGACCAACTCCCCTTTGGGCTAAGTCATGGGTGGCCCCGGATGCCACTCTGGACATCAACGGCCACCGTCGTGGCAAAACAAAACGGTCCCAAACATAGACAAAAGCGCACAAACAACTCGGGCACACAAGGTTATTGCTTCCTACTGGGCCAGGGTAGCGCGCGCACCTAACCTTCCCTAGTTGGAGGCACCAATGAGAGGCATGAAAATAGACACAATCAGGCCCCCCCATAAGGCAAGTGTGGTTGCACTGGTCAGCTCGATTCGATGGCACTATGACTCAGCCAACAGATCTGTTCAAGTTTGATTAATGTCTGGTTTAACTGGAGTGGTGATGTGCTGAGTCATAATAACATGATGAAATAACAATGCACATGAACATGATATCAACATGAGCATGGAGGATAAGCATAACCATTAACATATGAATCATATCATCAATATTTATTCTACTGATGCACATGAGCATGGCATACCGATGATCATGAATAGCACAAGTATAATAACACTTTAAATGAACATAGCATGATCACTAGCACCGAAAAATAATTACCAGAAAAGAACATGATAACAATATTATCAAGTAAGCATGTAACCAACCAGATGAAAATAATCATGGCATAAGAACGAGCATGATTCCATAAGCATATAAAGCATTCACAAAAATATTAACATGCACAACTTATTTAAATATTCAATTTGAAAACCATGTCCATTGCAAGGCCATCATGCAAGTGGCTATCGTGGCTTACCTGGGGATGAAGGGTCCATCGGGAAGAAATGCGGAACGCTCGCGAAAGGATTCGCCGGAAACTCTTCTCTCTTAGAGGGGGTTAAATAGGGGCAAGGACAAAATGGTCATTTCCAATATGTGACAACATACTGAAAATGGTACCAATAGAACGGGCTCGACGAGACGAAGACGTGGGCTTTGGAATCACCTGATTCAGAGCTACGGTCGTGGAGATATATACGTGTGAAGTCTAGGGACCAATCTATAAAAGAATCTTCACAAACAGGCCCTTGGCAGTTAAAACAGAAAGCGCCTTTGGAGAAAATATGTTTTCTGAACTGAGAAAGCGCACTTCCAGCCGAAGAGCTCCAGAATACGCTTTCCTTCGGGGGAAACGTAATCCACCAAATACGTTTAGACTTAAATCCACGCGGGCCCGGGCTGGTCAACGGTTGGGTCACTTACAGGCGGGTCCCACCCAGCTTCTCTCTCTTCGCACCTCCTTCTCCCTCCTCCCGACGCGAAGAACAGAGGAGGCCACAGCTGAGCATGTGCCGGTGCTCCCCGGCGACTCGGGCCGCCTCCTGCTGTGCTCCGGCCACCGACAAGCTCGAGAGGAGACACCGCACCCATCGGGACAGGGCACAAGCACCGAGGGGAACGAAGACAGTGGCGGTGCAGACTCTGGCGGAAGCAGCCTTCGGCCATTCTTGGGGGCGAGGCCACCATGGCTCCGGCGAAGAAGAAAGGGAGGGGGGCTCGTGGGGTAGTGGGGAGGCCTCTGGTGGTGGTGGACGGAAGGGAGGGCTCGGCTTGGCCGGATTCGAGCGGTGGCCGGCGATGACCGTGGCGGTCAGAGGAGGGGGTAGGAGCTCCGGTGGTCTAGGGAGGGGGTTGAGGAGTGGATGGGCTGCGGAGGAGGTTAGTGCATCTCTGTCTAGCCACTTGGAGGGCTCGGGAGAGCTCTAGAGCTCGCAGTAGTGCAAACAATGGAGGAGCAGAGGAGGGCAGGTCACAGACGCGGCTAGAGCACCGTGTAGGATGTAAGTTGAGAGGGGCATAGAGGTTCAGAGCGACGGCGATGGCACGGGGGAGATAATGGACAAGGCTACACGACGAGGGCTCGAGTGAAAGGACGGGGAGGAGGAGTCCAATCTACCAGAGCGCGCAGACGGCATGCCAGCCACACTGTCACCACATGAACAGGCGCACGCAGTGCACTCTATCATGCCACAGGTTGTCTCCCGCGTAGTCCATCCAAGATAGGTTATCTCTGAGGTGATGGATCGATGAAAGACAGTGTGGTTAGATGGGAAGGGTCCTCTGAAGTTTGTTGTAGGAAACTTGGGACAGATGCTGGGGCAAAAAGACATGTCCATTAGAGATCAAAAGATGTCAGGGATGCTTAGCGTCGGAAGGACTACAGTCCTGTTAACTTGGAGATGATTTGGACCGAGATTTAATACAGTTGCTTCACAACTGACCAATCTGGTCCAGAAACTAGATCATGAAGTGGCACTCACATAGATCACTGGATTGAGTTGCAATTTGGTGGAGAGGAGTCATTTGGGCAAATGAACATACTGCAAAAATTTCATACCATTTGGATATACCAAAATGGTACTTCCTTCAAAGTGGTCCTCTCTGGACAGAAACTAAGAAAAATTGTAGTGGTAAAATGGCTAGATGAAATGGGTCCAAATTTGGTGGAGAGATTTTATATGGGTAGGATAATGTCCTGGTAAATTTTCAGCAATAATGAAGCAATATAAAATATAGTTGCTTCACAACCTGAAAATCTGACCAGAACCCAAGATTTGATGATGATCTCACATGGAGTGATGGATGAAGCTCAAATTTGGATTAGAGCTATTATTTGAGCAAATGGAGGATGTGACAAAATTTCAACTCATTTGGATATGCGTAGCTTGTGCTTCCTTCACAAGGTCTCTGTTTGGACAGAAACTTTGAAAAATTGCTGAGGAATATTCACTAGGCAAATCGAGTTGAATTTTTTCATGTGAAAATTATTTGCATAAGAGAGAATGCCCAAAAAGTTTGGGAGCAATCAAGAAAATATAGGTGCCACTTCCTTCACAAAAAGCCACACTGGACATAATTGAAGAATGAATATTGATGAATTATTTTTGGGCTAGGCAAGGAAAGTTTTGACATATTTGGGGCAAATATGATCCAAACAATTTATGAGAATTATTTGGGAATTTTGTGGAAGACAGAAATATAGGTTGCTTCACAACCTAGGGCAAATAGGGTTATTCCTTCAATAGAAAAAGGAATATTCCCAAGAAAAAGAATATTAGGATTGGTCCAAGATGGAAAATGAGATGATCTTGAGATGGTTTTGAGGATGACAAGCCACTTTGGAGACTACGAAGAGATGATCTTCCCAAGTTTCTAGACCACAGAGCCACAGAAAAGCAATTTCAAATAAAATCCCAAAGAAATTCAAATGAAAAAGAAAGGGCCAAAATCCAGGGTGTTACAAACCTTCCCTCCTTAAAGAAATCTCGTCCTCGAGATTTGGTTGCTGAGGGAACAAGTATGAATATACCTGACTTAAGGAAACCGTTTCCAACCCGGGTATCCTTTTCCTTCTATAATGTTCCCATTTAGTTTTGTATGATCTGATTACCTTGCTCGGAGGTGGTTTGCTTCACCGTATCCACATTCTGACAGGTCTTACCTCACCTATTATCCTGACTCCAATTCTTTTATATCTGTCAGCTTAGCTAGGGTGCGATGGATTATCATGACTGACATATGTGCCCTTCTCGCAAGTTCGCGAGTTGTTCCCCATGGATGTGTCATTATTATATCCAACACGGACAACATTTCATGGAGTTGTGAACAAAGTTTTCTCGATGGGCACCACATCTTTCACTTGTTGCATTGAGTTGCTCAAATGAATGCATGTCTCCCGGGTTTAAACCAATGATTTGCATCATAACCATTCTCCTGGCGGATCTGACCTCTCGCAGGGGTTCCTAACTCATCTTGGCTAGCTCCGCTATCTTGAGTGTCAAATCAGTACCAAAGATTTGACTTGTCGTCTGTCAGTACCTGCATAAAGGGGTACGACCTTATAACGATAGTATCCACAGGCTTGACTGACGGTGGTTTTGTCAAAAGAGTCTTGTTCATGGCAGGCTACCCTTTAATTGATTCCCATATGTGAGGGCACATGCTTCGAGACTGTTGTTCAACATTCTGATTATTCCCTTTTCCCCCATATATTCATGTGGATAAGAGGCCGTGCGATGCTTTAACACGGTCGCTGGGGTCGAACTGCTGAACTGGCCTCTGTCTGACATGACAGACTTGGATATTTGATACTGACAATTCTGAGCATATACTGTTGGCTAAACGGGTTACCTTGATATGAGGTCCTTACAAACTGGGTAGACCCCTTGGGTGTATATTCATGGTGATCGATACTAAATCAGACTGTCTTGGGTATCCGTACCATGTTATTCGTGCAACAATTATCATACCTGTATTGCCGGTCTGGCTCCTTCATTATTGTTTTCTTTGTATGAATCCTTTGCTGAAAGAGCTTGGCCATATTGCTTCTTAGTGTGACCATCGATACTGTCATGTGTAATATTTTGGCAATCATACTTTATCCTCGTTCATGGCTCGGGCTATAGAATATGTACCAGGTTCACATGGGCTTGTACGGGGCTCATTGTTGTCGTCCATCATACAGGATAGTGAAAAAGGTTAATGATATCACTTTGTCACGTGTGAGGAAGCTGGCCTTGACAATCAATGCTAAGATTGTTGTCCCTATGTTGTCTCACTTCATAGCTTGCCGGTCCTTGACTTCATCATCGTACTAGTGACTTGCAAGAATTTGGCAGCATGCTCACAATATATATATATATATATATATATATATATATATATATATATATATATATATATATATATATATATATACATAAACACTATTCTGATCACGGGTTGAACTTCCCGAGTTACACAACCTGAACTTCCCCCTGTAGGAACTCGACCTTCGGGCTATCTTCGCAACCGTGTCTCCCCGCACGAATTATTCTGATAAGTCGTGTTCTATGTGATGTAAGTGTAATCTAGAAACGGTTTTTAGCAACTAAATGCCCGTTTTAAATAGGAATCTTGCTCGTTGTCGGATTTGCTCTCGGGATGTCTTGAACTTGCGTCTGTTGCAATTTTACTGCCTGAGTTGTTCGACTTGAACTTCCCTTGGTGACAGGTTGAACTTCCCGCAACATTATCCAAATGAGACTTGCAATATACCGTTGGAAAGCTGTGCACACGACGGTCACGACCCAAGTTAAATTTTTGTCAAAATCTAAACGGTTTAAGAGCAGTTTTGAAAACCATTTTTCTTCACAAAAAAAAATGTGAATCGTATTTTCGAGCCCATTTCTAAAACGTTTATCGGAATGACGCACATAATATGGCGTTGGAAAGCTGCTGCAAAACTGCTCCTTCCACATGTTGAAAGTTTTCTCTAATTCCCTATGGTTAAAGAGTAATTTGGAAAATCATAAAATTTCGCAAACCAAACATCCGAGTTCGTATTTTCGATGTCATTTCTAAACGGATAATCCAATTGAGGCAAATGATATGGCGTTGGAAAGCTTATGAAAATGCGCTACTTTTTCATGTTCAAATTTTTTCTAATTTTGAACGGTTTAAAAGTAACTTAAAAACGGTCCAAGTTCCACCGAGTCCGTATTTTCGAGTTTATTTTTTAACCGTACATCCGAATGCAGCAAATGATATGCCGTTGGAAAGGTTGAGGAAATGCGAAACTTTTTGGTATATATTGTTTCTCCCAATTCCTTACGGTTTTAAGTCAATTTTGAAAATGGCTAAAAACGTTTTTTGGCCATAATTTCAACAAACTTTATCGGAATGGGGCAAATAATATACCGCTGAAAAGCTACAAAAAATGTGAAACTTTTTCATGTAGATGGTTTTCTCTGATTCCTAGCCGTTTTCAAGTAATTTTGAAAACAGCGAGATCATGCGTTCTGCCTTTATCGTGAAACAGATTCTTCGAAAATGCACCGCGTGAAGAACTTGAACTTCTCGGCATGTCTACTTGAACTTCACTCTATTTTTCACGTGCTTTTTTTGCTCGTAGCTCTCCATCCAATCACCAGAATTGAGCAAGTGATATACCGATGAAAAGCTGCTGTAAACATGCAACTTTCCCATGTTGATCATTTTTTCATACTCGCGACGATTTTAAAAGTTTTTCATCTGAACTTCATTCAGTGTAGTAGTTGAACTTCCTGCTGTTTTCATGTTGAACTTCTGTGACGTATTTTCGTTTGTAATTTTCTCGTCCATTCGTCAGTGTCACACAAATGATATTCCTTTTGTACAAACCTCGCTCACAATATTTTTTTTAACTTTCTCCGACTGAGGACTTGAACTTACACAAATGATATTCCTGCCGTTTTGAAGTAAATTAGAAAATGACGAGATCATGATTTCTGCCTTCATCGCGAATGGAAATGCACTGCGTGAAGTAGTTGAACTTCTCGGGAATGTCTGTTTGAACTTCACTCTGTTTTTGACATGCTGTTTTTTGTCCATAACTCCCAAACCACTTACCGGAATTGAGCAAATGATATACCGACGGAAAGCTGTTGAAAACATGCAACTTTCCCGTGTTGATCAGTTTTCATGCTCACGACAGTTCAAAAGATTTTTTTGAATATATAAAAACGTGTTTTAAACGGTATACATGAAAATTTAAAACCGCTCATCGAAATGTAGCATATAATATACGGTTGGAAAGCTTATGAAGTTCAGAGTCTCGTAATATAATTTTTGAACCATGCAGGGTGGTTTGTATTCTTTTATTCTGATCCGAAATGCATTCCGTACAGTAGTTGAACCGCTCGATGTTTTCATATTGAACTTCGGCCATGTATTTTTTGATTGTAATTCCTCACCCATTCCTCGGAGTTCCACAAATGGTAAATCATTAGAAACTTGTTGAAAAGACGTAACATTTTTTAATATGGTTAAACTTTTCTTTTCGAACAACATACACCAATTTATTTTAACCATTTATTTTTCGAATAGAGCATACAATATACCTCTTGGAAAGTTGTTGAATAGAAAAAAACTTTTTTCATGTAGAGTATATTTGTTCCAAACTTGCAATGGATTGAGAGAATTGTTTTAAATCATGAGACACAACATCTTTTTTGTATTTTTTGAACATGTAAACACATGCTGAACCTCTCTAACAAGAATTTTTAAACTTCCGAGGGAAGAGCACTTGAACTTCTAGCAACAAAAATTTGACTTCGCCTTTTTTACTCTTTTTTCTCGTATGAAACACACACCATGCAGTACGTGAATTTCTGGCTGTTATCACCTTGAACTTCTCTGTATTTCACTTTAGTGACGGAAAAAATCTGAGTTTTTATAGACATCGAACCACTCTAACTTTTTTATTTGAACTTCTTTGTGTGTGTTTTATAAATGTGAAAATTTGAAGTTCTTGATTTTATTTCTTTTAGTACCAAGAAATGTGAGTTTTTTTATAAATAGTGAACTTCTGTATTTTGGTAATTTGGATTTCCTGGTTTTATTCTTAGAAAATATATAAATTTAATCTTACATCTTTTTCAGAAATGCACCTTTTTACTATATGCGAACTTCAACTTTTTTTATATATGAACTTCAATGTGAATTTAAATTTATTTTACAATTGGGGAAACTTTGTATTTTATAAACTTTTTGAAATGTTATGTTATTTAATTTGACCTTTCTTGGATTTTTTAGAAACATGAAAAATATGTTTTGCAACAAAAATCAAAGTGCTCTTTTTCTGAACCTCTTTGTTTTGATAAGCATCTTTCAATTTATGATTTTTGCTGGAGTTTTAGTGTTTGAACTTCTAGTGTCTTTTATATTGAACTTCTGTGAATTTTTATGCTTGAGTCAGCAAATACACATTCATTTTTCATTAAAGAAAGGAATGGCAGCACTGATGTTGTAAAAGTAGCAAACACAATAGAGCAGCAACATACACATTCATATTTCTCAATCTCTCACTCCATATAATGCAAAAGATGCACACATTTCAACAAAATTTTAACTTTTGTTTACCAAAGCCGCAAGCAGTAGCGACAGTGCAACCAAACACAAATTCTTATATATTAATTGTTAATTCCCTTTTGCTCCAGTACAACAACGGCAACCTACTAGTGGAAGCGAGCTTTTTTCACAGAGCATGTAGCAGCCGCACCGAGGACAGTAAAGCGTACAACAAAAACTCTACTCTGTCTCAATATTGACATAAATGACAGCGACCAAAAGCACAAAGAGCGCCGGACTCCAGGAAGGTTGACGAGCAACGGGATGGCACCTCCTGACCTCGGCATGGACCTCAGAATTCCGAAACACTCTACAGCATGGAGGAAGAAAGGCTCGGATCTGGAGGAAGAAGCCAGCGGCGCGATGAAGTTTAGATTGGCCATGGGAAGAAAGTCAGCGCTAGCTCCGAGGTGGGGATCCGAAGACGCACCTAGAAGGTGGGCATCGGAAGGACCAGATGAGGGAGCTCGAGCGGCGCGGCGTGGTGGGTGGGTTGTGACAGCTGCGGGGCCCAAGGCGCCAGCAGCGAGGGTGGTTTGTGGAGGTGCGGGTGCATCCCGTTTTGCCTCAGCACCGAGGGTGGTTGGTGTGGGCGGGCCGCGGCGGTGATGGTGCATAGGCGGCGACGCATGAAGGTGGTAGTGAAGAGAGATGGGGAGAAATGGGTGGTTAGGGACGGCACGCTGGATGTGGCGGTCTGCGGCAGCGCGCGAAGATCCACGTCTCGGCGGCGGAGCGCGGAGATCCCGGCTAGCGGGGGCCTCTCCGGAGTGGGGATGGCGTGCGGCGGACAGGAAGTGCGTTGTTCCGGTGGCGGTGGCGTGCCAGTGGTCCGGGTTGGAGGCACGTAGGGGCGGCGAGATGTGCGGGAGCGCGGGTGGGCGTGGGGAACAGAAGGTGGAAGATGGCTGTGGTATGGGCCATTTCGTTTTTTGTTTTTTCGGGAGTTCGGGAACACTTGTTCGGCCCCTATATAGTGTTGTCCTATATATATATATATATATATATATATATATATATATATATATATATATATATCAATCAGAAGATGATTCTCGAGGCAGACTTGTGTTCTGACTGATCCTTGCTTCTGACCAGACTGTTGCGGATCTGATTCTTGGGATCCTTGCTTCTGACCAGACTGCCAACTCACAGTGTAATATCTTGCACCAGTGCCATACTGAGGAAGCTTGAATGGCTTGTGTTGGAAGCCATCGAGAGTATCGTGCTGAGGAAGACTGAATAGCTTGTGCTCGAAGCTTTTGTCAGGCAGTTTGCTGAAGAAAACTGGGTATCGTTCTTCAGAAGCTTCCCCCCTTAATGGCTTGCTGGGGAATACTCGGCACCTTAGGCTGGAAGCTTTTAAGGTAGCTTACTGAAGAAGCCTGAGTATCTTGCACAGGAAGTCATCCACGTATCGTACTGAGGAAGATGGATGAATCTTGCACTGGAAGCTTCTTTGGTAGCTTGCGAAGGAAGACTGGGTTGCTTATGCCAGAAGCTTCTCTCTGTGATATGCGGACTGAATGCCATATATATATATATACCTTTTAATATTCCTGCTGTTGGTTATTTGTATGAACAGAATTTGTCGGACTATCCTTCTTGCTGAATACTGAGGTCATAGCCTATTCTGGCTTGCTTCCGGGATAGAACATGTTTCAAATCATACTCACAGCGGAATCAAACCTTGGATGTAAACCATACCCTTGACTGAAAATATACTGTTGGTCTTGCACACAACTTGTCTTCCTACTGGTTTTATCATTACTGCTGTGAAGAGTGCGCATGGAGGTAGACTTGATGTTGATAATCAAGCCAGGATATCATTTGCATTCGGACCAGCTATTCCCAATACAATGCAGTCGGCTGGAAATTCCATAATCTTAAGATGAACTTCCAAATATTTGTCTCCTCACTGATTCTTCGAGTCCAGTGTTGGTTGATGAGCAACTTGTATAAGGGGTAATAAGGTAACACCGAGGGCCCAAAGAAATAAGCAAAAGAAATGACTAAAACAAAATCACACAAGGCATCAAGATTACATACAAACAATATCATATTTTACTACTATTCACAACAATATTATGCATGCATACTTAAGCACACAAATCTCACAAGAACTCCGGATCTACGATCTAAGATGCCGTGACGGTGTGCACGAAAGTGAATCCACGTGTGGAAGGAGTTGGTGTAAACAGAGCTACACCAAGAGCTGGCTTAACAACGGTTGCAGCTGGACGGACGCGGAGGTGAGGACGGACTTGGTGATTATGTAGCGAGACGTAGAGGTCATGGCCACATTACCATCAAGCTGACGGAAGAAAACCATGCACATCCAGAGAATGGGTGACAGGGTAGGATAGCGGTGAAAAACAAGGCTTGCTGGCATTGCCCTTTTCTAAGAACAAAGATCAGTAAGGGTTGCCCAAAGCGGCGAGTTGGAGAGCACGGTTCAGGATAGAAACATGTCTATCACCAAAATGATAGGGGTGGCTGGCGGAAAGATATTGGTGCGATGCTTGAGCACAAATCCTGCAAATGGTGCCGGGAACACTTGGTACCTCGGCATCACTCCGCTGGGACAGAGATGACGCCAAATATTGAAGAGCAGGTATGCAAAGATGGAGGGTGCATGTAGTGGATCAAAACTGATGCCACCTACACTCACAAGATCAACTGTTAGCGACAAGATAATAAGTCTATATGCATGCTATGCAACAACCAAATGCAACAATCAAATGCAGTAAACCGACTAGACTTTGTACTACTGCTTTCTAACGCTCGCGCGCACTAGGGCGTCGTACATCCAGACCTGCTTTGATACCAACCATTGTGGCACCCCGGCTCAGAGAGACCGGAACACCCTATATTCCAGCCCAGAGATCAACTCTTCTGGAATACGGCACTGCTTGGCATAGAACAAATCAGCTCTTTATTACAAATGATACATATACAAGGGTTCCGATATCACAACGAATTACATCGGCACGGCGACACTATGCCTGCTCAGGTAGTTCTATGCTAGCAGCGGAACAACTCAAAGTAGTGGAATAACTTCTATCAGCGGAACAACGACGACAACGATGGAATCCACTCCGCAGGGACTCTGGCTAGAACACTTATCCTACCTCGCAAACTCGGGATCCTCGGCAATCAAGCAAACACGACATGACCTGCAAAACTGGCATGACACGCCAGGTGAGTACTTTGAATGTACTCCCAAGCTCACAGCAACCAAAAGCAATCAAGACAAACAACAACATGGCATTTACGGGTTAAACAAGGATGAGCATGGTACAACTAGAGCAACATGGCATGTACAGGGTGAACAAGATACCGCTAGAACAAGATCAGATGAGCATGGCATGAACATGTTACTCGAGACATGAACAATGATGATACTAGCATGCAACAAGTTTCAACTATCATGATTCAACTTAATTTGTTCGGAGGTTACCTTGTAACCACCATAGATATGCCACTCTTACTTACCATCGTGGTCACGGGATCACTTCCATCATTATCAAGAATACCATTGTGATCCTCACAAGATCATCTCATCATTATCAAGAATACCATCGTGATCCTCCCATGACCACATCAAGATCAACCAACTTCTTTCCTCATTGAATCGGGCTTGTTTATTATTTAGATTATTATTACTGTTGACCCATAGTATGACCTACTACGAACTGGGCCCATATCCGCGGGCGGGGCTATCGATAGATTATACACTCTACAGAGGTTAGTAGACAGTACCCACACCACGGAACCCAAGGCCTCGTACTCCCATTCGGGTGGACCAACGGTGTTCTGACAAAACCGACCTATTACATGACACTCTCCCGGCAATTCTGACCAACTCCCCTTTGGGCTAAGTCATGGGTGGCCCCGGATGCCACTCTGGACATCAACGGCCACCGTCGTGGCAAAACAAAAATGGTCCCAAACGAGGACAAAAGCGCGCAAACAACTCGGGCACACAAGGTTATTGCTGCCTACCGGGCTTAGCATAGGAAGGACTATAGTCATGTTAATTTGGAGATGATTTGGACCGAGATTTAATACAGTTGCTTCACAACTGACCAATCTGGTCCAGAAACTAGATCATGAAGTGGCACTCACATAGATCACTGGATTGAGTTGCAATTTGGTGGAGAGGAGTCATTTGGGCATATGAACATACTGCAAAAATTTCATACCATTTGGATATACCGAAATGGTACTTCCTCCAAAGTGGTCCTTTGTGGACAGAAACTAAGAAAAATGGTAGAGGTAAAATGGCTAGATGAAATGGGTCCAAATTTGGTGGAGAGATTTTATATCGGTAGGATCATGTCCTGGTAAATTTTCACCAATAATGAAGCAATTTAAAATATAGTTGCTTCACAACCTGAAAATCTGACCAGAAACCAAGATTTGATGATGAGCTCACATGGAGTGATGGATGAAGCTCAAATTTAGAGTAGGGCCATTATTTGAGCATATGGAGGATGTGACAAAATTTCAACTCATTTGGATATGTGTAGCTTGTACTTCCTTCACAAGGTCTCTGTTTGGGCAGAAACTTTGAAAAATTGCTGAGGAATATTCACTAGGCAAATGGAGTTGAATTTTGTCATGTGAAAATTATTTGGATAAGAGAGATTGCCCAAAAAGTTTGGGAGCAATCAAGAAAATATAGGTGGCACTTCTTTCACAAAAAGCCACACTGGACATAATTGAAGAATGAATATTGTTGAATTATTTTTGGGCTAGGCAAGGAAAACTTTAACATATTTGGGGCATATATGATCCAAACAATTTATGAGAATTATTTGGGAATTCTATGGAAGACAGAAATATAGGTTGCTTCACAACCTAGGGCAAACAGGGTTATTCCTTTAATAGAAAAAGGAATATTCCCAAGAAACTTAATATTAGGATTGGTCCAAGATGGGAAATGACATGATCTTGAGATGGTTCTTAGGATGACAAGCCACTTTGGAGACTGAGAAGAGACGATCTTCCCAAGTTTCCAGACCACAGAGCCACAGAAAAGCAATTTCAAATAAAATCCCAAAGAAATTCAAATGAAAAAGAAAGGGCCAAAATCCAGGGTGTTACACGAGGGGGCGGTCGGGCTGGTTGCCTTGGTTTTGTCTAGGTGGTGCGGGCTTGACGGCCTCATCGTCGAATTGCGACAACAATTCGCGTTTAGGGTAGCTCTTTGTTTGCCAGTCATAGCCGTACCCTTCTTCAGCTGCTAGGACCTTGGTCCATCTTTCATTAAGGGTATCTTGCTCGGCTTTTATCCTTTGCTTCTGCTTTTTTAGGCTTCGCGCAGTGGCTATAAGCTATCGCTTCACTGGTACAGCGAGGTGCTATACAAACGGTTTTTAACCCCTTTCGACGACGGCATTTGGAACCGTCGCCAAGTGAGTGTGGGCGATAGGGGGTCCTTCCCACACGACCCAGAAACCGTCGGGGATAGCCCCTCCGGCCACACACGCTCGACGAAATGAGGTCGTGTGCGACTGGTGAGTGATCAAATACAATTACACGTACAGTTGTATTAAAAAATACAATTATACATACCAAATTGTTTCCAGTCATAAGTACATCCTACACAGTCAGTCCCTGCTAAACCTTTCCGTTCGTATGTACATTCCACATAGTCAATCCAAGGAATACGTTTCCGTTAGTATGTACATCCCACACCGTCAATCCAAGAAGTACGTTTCCGTTCGTATATACATCCCACATAGTCACTCCAAGGAAAACATTTCCGTTCACATGTACATCACACACAATTTTCCCCATTAAATCATTTGTGATAGCGTTGCCATTGCAGACAATATTAACAATTTTACCATTTGCGTTATCCATTTATTACTCTAATTGACATTTCATATTATGCACACAATATATTTCATTTTCGTATTAAGGAAGCAGGATTTCATAATTGAAATACATCAGAGTACAACATCATATAGCTTCAGCACTCAGCTACCTCATTACACAACTGCACCAGCACCAAGTTTCACATGCAACATCTATAACCTTTCGAAATTAGCATCATAGACGGTACATAGACAGATGAATCTCGTTTGGAAAACTGCTGAAGTGGAAGGTGAATATTGAGCCTTCATTGATGTTGAAGGTCTTTGCAACTTTAGGCCAGTGCCTGTGGATGATTGACCGTCCATCCTTCGTCCTCTTCAGGAACACTTCAATATTGAACCGTGGGTGTTGTATGAATACCTTCCTCGCCTCCTAACCATACAGGTGGTTTGAGAGGTAATCATCAGTGAACTGCTTTGGAAAGGCCTGAAAACAAGGATGTGCGTAAATATATTCTCTATATTGGAAATGGGGCGAAGGAATAAAAAAGCCAAGGTATAATAGTTAGTACCATCCTGTAGTGAACTGATGTCTTCTTCATTGTGCAGACAAAGATCTTGTTGTTTTTTACCGCTAATTTCTTTATCCTAACAATCTTTCTGAGTTTCTTGACTGATATTCATGGACCACTCATTTCCCCATATGCAAAAAGGGTCAAACAGTGGGTCAAAACCTCTGACAGCAGGACCTACATGTGCAAGACCAAATTGTTAAAAACCTAATATTTAAAAACAAGAAGTGGAAAGGTGTGTTATTAACTGCAGCAGGCCTAATATTTAAAAACAAGCAAACAAAGTCATTCAAACTTGTATTGTGTATGTCTAAGTACACTAGTTATTGGCCCTGTTTGGATCCATGGGTTAGACTTAGTTTGAGCTAGTTTGGGCTCAAATAGCCCTAAAGTATCCAAACATGAGGGCTAGTTTGAGCTAGTTGCGTCTAACTCACCCAAAACAACTATCCCACCCATGAGGTGCTAATTGAGACTAGTTCTCCTAGTGCATTTATTGTCAATCTAACCCTGTCATCCAAACACCTCTTTGGCTAGAGTTAGTTTAGGGCTAGTCATTGTTGAGTATCATTGTTATTTAGGAAACATACGATATCATAGGATTTATTCTACCTTGACTTGTACTCCAAGATGACCACGAGGCTCAAGCAATACAATCAACTATTCCACCAATCTCTCTCTCTCTCTCCCTTTTAACTGTCATGAGCTAGAAACTAACTCTAACCTCTAGCTAAGTTAGAGTATCCAAACAGTGCAATTGTTAAATCAAATGGACAGGCGTGTTAAATACTCCCTCCGGTCCTTTTACTCTGCATATAAGAATTGTCTCAAGTCAAACTTCATAAAGTTTGACCTTATTTATATGAAAACATATCAACACCTACATGCTAAAGTTATAGAATATGAAAATTTAAGTCATGACACATCTACTGATATTGATTTCATATTGTGAATGTTGGTATTTTTTTCTATAAAGTTGGTCAAACTTTACGAGGCTTGACTTTAGACAAATCTTATATGCGAACTAAAAAGATTCGGAGGGAGTACAATATGCTTAACAACAACCAAATATAGTCATTCATAGAGCTATTGTTAAAATTGGTATTGATGAAATTGAACTGCACAGGTCATACTCGCACATATAGAACATCACACTGTGAATAGCTGAAATAAACAAGGCATACTATGAACAACCAAAGATGGCAATTGAAACTCGATATATGCTAACTACAAACAACCGAACAACCAAAAACCATAGAAATAAACAAGGCGTAATGCAAACAACCAAATATAGCAATAAATACTTGACTGGTTCTCACTACAAAAGGGTTTTGAGAAAACAAATCATGGGTTTCCTCACTTTTCACAGATTGACTCCTCATCGTGGTCGCCATCTATGAGGTCTGACTTGCCAGCTGAGGATCCCAAGCTAGCGTCGCAGAATGTGTCCTTCAGAAATGACAAAAGGGGCTCCATGGCGATGAAGGATGGCAAATTGTTCATAACGAGCCACAGGAGATCAGCGGCAGGGCCATCGATGAGATCGACGGTTGTCGAACCCGAAGGGTCGGGGTGGGCAACTTAACCTATGACATAGCCCGCGTCAAGCCGTCGCTGTCGACGACCTCGATGGCATAGCCGGCGTCCGCGACATGCCAGAATACTCTAGCCCACTAATTGAAAGGCTCAATCCAGGTCCAGTCATCGTCGTCAGATTCCTCGGCGGCCACCTCGCTGACGTCGGGCAAAGAGGCCATGGTAAAGCTCTTTTGGGCCATTCGCTCCTCGAGCTCCTCGGGAAGCGTAGTCGAGCTTAGGTTGCAATGCTCTGGAGTGGGGGAGGGGGTGGGGATGGGGATCTGTGGGAAAGGGGGCGTTTCGCAGGCATCATCTAAGAAACTCAGGGCGGCGAGGGTATGCATATCGGTGGGTAAACTACACGGGCAGACCGACAGAGGTTGGCGATGGAGGCGGCGCGGCGGCGGCTACGACCTAGCTAGGTTTCGACCGAGGGAGGGCTGGTGTGTATATGTGTGAGCAGGGGATTTGGGGCGAGCGAAGGATTTGGGGTGTGTGTGTGGAGGGGGTCCAAGGTGGTGTTTGAGGAGATGCCGCGAGTACTGAAAATTTTACTAGGCGGGAGTAAAATGGCGGGGCTACCGAAAATTTGGATCAAGGGATTGAAGCAGAGCGGGGCGGGAGTAGCGAACATCACACACGGTTAAAACATAATAATCGTGTGCTATCAAACAAAAAACACTCCAGTCGAGCAGATATTTTTGAGATTGCGAGGGATGCAGGTGGGAGTAAAATGTCAGGGCTACTGAAAATTTGGATCTACTGATTGAAGCAGAGCGGGAGTAATAGACATCGCACACGGTCCACACATACTAATCATGTGCTATCAAACAGAAAAACCATCTAGGCGGGTAGATATTTTCGAGATTGCGAGGGAGTAGATATTTTCTAGAGGGGGAGGCACTGGTACAGCAAGGTGCTATACAAACGGTTTTTAACCCCTTTCCGCGATGGCATTCTGAACCGTCGCCGAGTGAGTGTGTGTGATAGGGGGTCCTTCCCACATGACCCAGAAACCGTCGGGGATAGGCCATCCTGGCTCACACGCTCGGCAAAAAGAGGTCGTGTGCGATGAGCGAGCGATCAAATACGGTTATATGTACAGTTGTGCTAAAAAAAATACAATTATACATGCCAAATCACTTCCGGTGGTAAGTACATCCCACACAGTCAGTCCCAGCCAAATGTTTCCATTCGTATGTACATTCCACATAGTCAATACAAGGAATACGTTTCCGTTAGTATGTACATCCCACACAGTCAATTTAAGAAGTACGTTTCCGTTCGTATATACATCCCACACAGTCACTCCAAGGAAAACGTTTCCGTTCGCAGGTACATCACACACAATTTTCCCCATTAAATTGTTTGTGATAGCGTTGCCATTGCACACGATATTAACAATTTTATCATTTGCGTTATTGAATGCATCACACACGGTGCGTAGAAGAAACTGTGTGGCATAGGCTGTCCATCACACACACTTTTTATGTGGTAAACGTTTGTGCAAGGTGGCCTAACGCAAACAGTTTTCAAGAGGATGTTGTGTGTGATTGTTCATTGATCCATCACGGTTTATTCCTAGAAACTATGTGCGTTGACTGAGGTCATCACCCACTGTGTTTTCTCAATAACCGTTTGCAATAGAAAAACCCAATTAGCTAGCTAATTGGCCATTAGCAGGCTAATTGTCCTATTATTAATAATCCATTTATTAATCTAATTGACATTTCATATTAAGCACACAATATATTTCATTTTCATATTAAGGAAGCATGATTTCATAATTGAAATACATCAGAGTACTACATCATATAGCTTCAACACTCAGCTACCCCATTACACAACTGCACCAGCACCAAGTTTCACATGCAACATCTATAACCTTTCGAAATTAGCATCATAGATGGTACATAGACAGATGAATCTCATCTAGAAAACTGCTGAAGCGGAAGGCGAATATTGAGCCTTCACTGATGTTGAAGGTCTTTGCAACTTTAGGCCAGTGCCTGTGGATGATTGACCGTCCATCCTTCATCCTCTTCAGGAACACTTCAATATTGAACCGTGGGTGTTGTATGAATACCTTCCTCGCCTCCTAACCATATAGGTGGTTTGAGAGGTAATCATCAGTGAACTGCTTTGGAAAGGCCTGAAAACAAGGATGTGCGTAAATATATTCTCTATATTGGAAATGGGGCAAAGGAATATAAAAGCCAAGTTATAATAGTTAGTACCATCCTGTAGTGAGCTGATGTCTTCTTCATTGTGCAGACAAAGATCTTGTTGTTTTTTGTCGCTAATTTCTTTATCCTAGCAATCTTTCTGAGTTTCTTGACTTGACTGATATTCATGGACAACTCATTCCCACATATGCAAAACGGGTCGAACAGTGGGTCAAAGCCTCTGACAGCAGGACCTACATGTGCAAGACCAAATTGTTAAAAACCTAAATATTAGAATGGTTCCTGCAATTGCATAATAATGTGCTATTAGACAAAGGACCATGCATGTGCAAACCTCGATTGTAAACCTCAATGCTTCCCATTGTTTCCCTGCAACACATATAAGGTAGTTAGTGATCAGGTTAAGTGAGGATTCGCTTGCTATCAGTAAAATATGTTGATGAAAAATAAGCACATTGCAGATTCATCAGATTAATTCGAGCCACATGGAAATACATTTATCCAAACCAAGCCTGATTAAGAGCTAGGAAATATAGCAATTGTATATGTTTCTCATGTATTAAGTGCAGCCAAATTCGATTTATTCCTCACATGCACAACAATACAAAATTCTAACAACAACAATTGGACATCGCATTACAGAATTAAACCAAGCAGTTAACTAAACACCACAACAAATTAACCAAACATTAACAGAGCACCACATTGCACAATATAACATACTTCCAATAGAAGATCAGACAGTTAACCAAACTAAGCATGCTTAACAACATGGAAATATAGCAATTGTATTTGTTTCTCATGTATTTAGTACAACCAAATTCGATTTATTTCTCACATGGTATACAATAACAAAATGCACCCACAACAATTGAACATTGTATTGCAGAATTGAACCAAACAGTTAACTAAACACCATAACAAATGAACCAAACGTTAACTGAGCACCACATTGCATAATATATAACATACTAGAAGATCAGATAGTTAACCAAACCAAGCATGCTTGACAACTTGGAAATATAGCAATTGTATTTGTTTCTCATGTATTTTGTACAGATAAATTTGATTTATTTCTCACATGGAAGACAATACAAAATTGCAGCCTGAAGAATTGAACATCACATTTGAAGAATTGAACCAAAGAGTTAACTGAACACGACAACTAATTAACCAAACAGTTAATAAGTGAGCACCATATTGCACGACATATATAACATATACACTAGAGCAACAGATTGCATGGTAAAAGTAGATAGGACAATTCACTAGAATTTGTTAAGGAAAGGTAGGAGCAGCACATGCAATGGGTAAAATGAGCATGCTTAACCGGCGTAGCTAGCAAACTGAACATAAGTCCCTATAGTGCGCTAATAAGACAAGCTACTCCTCATCGTTGGATATATCGATGATGATTGGCTCCTTGGACATGGAAGAGGGTGAGGCCTCTACATCGTGGGTGCCCTCGTCGTAGTGGTGAGTTGCCTGAGCCGCTCCGGGCACCAACCTGCTGGCTCTCGAGTTGAAGTAAGCAAGGGCACGCTGAGAAAACACCTCGTAGTCTTCATCGAAGGCATCGACGGTGGCCTCGAGAAATAGCCACGAACTATCGTTCAAAGCAGCCAACCACGTCACGGCTTCGGCGCGCGAGGCGTCGATGGTGGCCTCGACGGCGAGGTGCTCCTCCAAGATCTGTGGGTCGGCACGAATGGCACCCATCGCGACCACATCTGCGCGTGCGGCCGCGATTTGCTTCTCCACTGCCAAATGCTCCTTGAGCTCCTGGCTATACTGCATGCACCATGGCTTAGGGAGGCGCTTATTTGGGGGAGGGGTCGGTGATTTGGGTGGAATGTGTCACGTCGGCGGTCGGGGCAAGTGGGGTGTGGAAGGAGGAGGAGGATGGGGGTCGGGTGTGGATTACCTGCCTGGATCGATGAGGCGGAGCAGCGTGAAGGAGGGTCGCCGGTGAGGAGGTGGCGCTGCAAGCAAGGAGTGAAGGTTTGAACCTGGAAAGGAAGGCAGAAATAGGAGAAATGTGGCTTTTGGTAAGGAGGAGGGGGCGGGGAGGTAGATATTTTCGCGGAATCCAAAATTTTGGATCGGTCCAGCCAAAAAACTGGCGCGCAAAGTGTCATCGGACATGGTCCCTTATTTAGCACTGTGTACGATACATGAACATCACAAACGATTCATATAGCTTACCCCGTGTGTGATGAGTTTGAATGTGCAAATTTCGGTCCCAATTTCCCTGATTACAGTGGTCATCCACGTCATTGCATAATTTGGGTACAAAGGAGACTACAACACACCCACACTTCTTAATCGAGCAAGTTCAGCAATTAAACAGAGCTAGTTGACCTAAACATTACTCTAACAAATTAAAGACCGGTGCTCTTAATTAAACAAAACAAAGTGTACTACTCCGGCTGGTGCTCGTCGATCTCCACCGCCTACTCCATGTCCAGCTCGCGCCCGACGATCTCCTGGGGAAGGGGCTCCATGGCATCCATCGCACCATACTTGGCAAGCATCTTGCCATCCGTGTCCGCCATCTCTTTGGAAAAGGTTGCCATGAGCTCGGCGTGGGCGGCCGCGATCTGGGCTTGGGCGGGCTCCATCATGGCAAGGTATGCCATGGAGGAACGGGCGGCTGATCGAACGCTCTCGGCGATTGCCAACTGTTCGGCCGTGGGTTGCCGACCGTTGTCGGAGAAGCTTCGTTCGATTTGTGCGGTGACCGCCATGAGCTGGGCATGGGCGGCCTCGACATGGTCATGGGCAGCCTCCATCAGGGCGAAGGCCGGCGCTGCGGAATGGACAGCTGCTCTGCCGCTCTCACCAGTTGCTATCCCCGAGGCAGATATTGCTGCCACCACCTGAGAAGCAACAACGGCCGTTTGGGCTGCCTTGGCCGCCTGGTTGCAGATTGCGGCCGCACTCACGAAGCTTGTTAGCACGCGCCTGGTGGCTGCGTCGTGCGCTCGCTGGAGTGGGCCGCCGAAGTTGCCCTCATGAACCGGGTCCACGTCCCCATCTTTCATTGGCGACGATTGAGCAGTGAAATGATATTTGGGGATCGAGCTAGTGTGCTTGACACAACGGCTGTGGACTGTAGCCAATGCACCTTGTCGCGTAACCCATAGGCGTACTATACTCCGACGGTGCTCCAAGATATTTTGTACTACATCTCACACGGTTGGTGATAATAAACTGTGTCCAACCTACTTGATTTTTTGTCTTGATTTGAATTACATAATGGGGTCACAGCGGCAAAGGACGGTGTTTGAATTGCTAGAACTTTTATCTGCAGTGAACATGCAACTATAGGTGTGTTGTCAAAAAAATTGGAATTATTCAAGGTTCGTTTGGACATTTTTATACATTAACTTGGTTTTCTATGCATTCCAGGTGCACAATTCAAAATTAAACTACATGCACATGCTCCGGTGCACCAAAATGGGTTGTAAAATCATATATGTGTCCATGGGTTGATGCTTATGTCTCATGCAAGAAATGGGGATGAATTTCAAACACCACGACACCGTGGATCTCCAGCAAACGTTGAGATACATGGTTTTAAAATTCTAGTAAATCGAAAACATGTATGAAATTCATGAACCTTGGCATGCTATCATGGAATGGCATCAACGTGCCGGGGTAAAAAAATATTGTCCCATTTGGGGCAGGTTATGGTATAATCTTCTCACAAACGAGAGCTTCTCACAACAAGCTTGATGGTTTCAGTAGGGAACGTGCCACCTTTGTGGTCAAAACAATATTCGTCACCTTGCTCTCAAATTTTTTCTGGTGTCAACATAGAACAACAGGATGTCCTGTTAAAATTTGAAATTTTTTGGGGTTTTTTTTGGACAATTTTATATGTTAACTGATTTTCTAGGCATTTATGTGCATAATTCAAATTTGAACTACATTCACATGCTCTAGTGCATAAAAATGGGTTGAAAAATCAAATGTGTGTCCTTGGTTGCATGCTTAGGTCACATGCACGAAATTAGAATGAATGTCAAACACCTTGACACTATCGCTCGGCCGCTAACATTGAGATACATGGTTTTAAAATTCTAGTAAATCAAAAACACGTCTGAAATTCATGAAACTTGACATGATATCATGGAACGGCATCAACATGCCATGGTAAAGATATTGTCCCATTTGGGGCAGATTTGGGTATAAGCTTCTCACAAACCAGAGCTTCTCACAACAAGCCTCATGGTTACGGTAGGGAATGTTTCACCTTTCTGGACGAAACGATATTTGTTGCCTCTTCTTGCTCTCAAATTTTTTCTAGTGTCAACATAGAACAACAAGAGTGTTGTGTCAATTTTTGGGATTTTTCGGGGTTTGCTTGGACATTTTTATACATTAACTGAGTTTTCTATGCATTTATGTGCATAATTCAAAATTGAACTACATGCACATGCTCCAGTGCATACAAATGGGTTCAAAATTCAAATGTGTGTCCTTGGTTGCATGCTTAGGTCCCATGGAAGAAATGGGAATGAATGTCAAACACCTTGCCATCGTCGCTCGGCCGCTAACATTGAGATACATGGTTATTAAATTCTAGTAAATCCAAAACTCGTCTGAAATTCATGAAACTTGGCATGCTATCATGGAACGACATTAACATGTTGTGGTAAATTTTTTGTCCCATTTGGGGCTGGTTTGGGTATAAGCTTCTCACATACCAGAGCTTGTGACAACAAGCCTCATGGTTCCGGTAGGGAATGTGCCTCCTTGGTGGATGAAATGATATTCATTGCCTCTTCCTGTTTTCAGTTTTTTCCCTAGTGGCAACATAGAGAAACATGAGTGTCGTGTTAAAATTTGCAATTTTGGGGTTCGTTTGGACATTTTTATACATTAATTGAGTTTTCTAGGCATTTTATGTGCATAATTCAAATTTGAACTACATGCACATGCTCCAGTGCAGAAAAATGGGTTGACATATCAAATGTGTGTCCTTGGGTGCATGCTTAGGTCCCATGCAAGAAACGGGAATGAATTTCAAACACCAGGGCGCTGTTGATTGTTGGCAAAACGTTGAGATACTTTGTTTTTAAATTATAATAAATCCAAAACTCGTCTGAAATTCATGAAACTTGGCATGCTATCATGGAATGGCACTCGACATGCTATGGTATTTTTCGTGTCCATTTTAAGAGAAGGCGCACTCAAATAACAGCCAACAAAGGCATTTTGAAACAAATAGCTACCACTTGAACATCTCAAACATTTCTATAATTTAAATCATGTGTGTTCTGTTAACCATTCACGTGACGCCACGCGTCACACTTTTAACGGCTAGGAGGTGCCATGCAGACAGCTGCTTGACTGAACGGGAGGTGTGCGAGCGCAGTCCGCTGTGCAGGCTGACCGAGACGTGTAAGCTGTCCTCCAATGCGCAGGCTCACCGAGAAGCATGCGAGCTGTACGCTGTGCAGGCTTACCGGGAAGCGAGCCCTTTGACTTCCATGGCCGCCCGCCTTGCTCGCATCCTCTCCATTAATGGCGCCCGAGGCGCTGTTTAATACGGGCGGCCTTATTGTTCGCCTCCCATTCCCCTCCCGCAGACCTCCACCAATGCCATGGCACAGAAGGATCATCTGCCACTAGTCTTCCAGTTTGGTGAAGTCGACTCTGAGCCGGAGGAGATAGAAAATAAGGAGGAATGGGGCCTCATGGACATGGCCCCGAACGAGCTGGCCGCGGCGGTTGCTTTCCCCGCGCCCGTCCTAGCTCCCATCCCCACGCCCGCGCCAGTGACCATCCCCATAGCATTGATGGGCTGGTCGCCGAGCACTATCGCAGAGCTGGAAGCCGCGGGCGTCAGCGAGGTCTCCGCGGACCCGCACGAGCTCGTGTACATGCCAGTGCCAGCGCCCGTGCCCGTGCCCGTGCGTGCCCCTGCACCCACAGTGGTGCCGGTCCCCGTGCGTTTGCATGCAGCCGCTGCGCCCATGCCCATGTGCATGCCCCCCTTAGCGGCATGGGACGCCGTCGTCGACCGCTAACTCGCAGCGCCGCGAGTTGCCGTCCTCCCGCGCCCCGCCTGTTGATCGCGCGACGACATGATGTATGATTTCCAAGTGAAGAACATTCGGTGCTGCCTTGAAGACTTCAACAATGGCATCCCGGAGGACGACAACGACAATGCCGGCACGGCACGCCACCTCCGCCGCCGCCGAAATTAGTTTTTTTTGGGTTTAATACTGTACCTCGATCATATGAATATAAATTTGCAGTGTGACTGAATGAAAGATATGGTTTGAACAAACTTGCGTTTTTCTCTCCGAATGTACAGACTTATCAAATGATTTTCTTTAAAAAAGGTCAATGGTTATTAAATATAAAACACACATCAAAAAAATTTTAGTTAGAGCACCCGTATGCAAACCGACTGCTTCCCCAGGAAGCCAAGGGAAAGTGTGCCGAGCAGGATTTGTGCAGCTCTTGATCGCAAACATTTTAGATAGAACACCCGTATGCAAACCGATAGCGTCCCCAGTAAGCCAATGGAAAATGTGCCAAGCAGGATTTGTGCAACTCTTCATCGCAAACGTTTTAGACAGAACACCCGTATGCAAAGTGAGAGCTATGGTCTTCCCCAGTAAGCCAAGGGAAAGTTCACCGCGAATGATCTGTATAAGTCACTTATGTAATTGGATGTTTATTTCAGTTATATATATATATATATATATATATGTTATTCTTCTATAGATAGAGCAAATCACACGGCTCATTAGCAGCAATCATCTGTGTTATTATTGGTCTTCGCACACATTTCTGATTACGGACCTGTTTGCCGCGTATCACACACATCTTCTTCAGTTGAACTGTTTCTGTTGTCTTGGCTCACCGCAAATAGTTCATCCGAGTGAACTGTATGCCCTCCATCGACACACCTTTATCTAGCTGACCGTTTCTATTGTGTTGCCTAATCACACACAGTTGATCCTAGTGAATTGTATGCCGTATATTGCACACACCCTCATCTGGCTGCCCGTTTCTGTTGTTCTACCTCATCGCAAACAGTTCTACTGGATTAACCGTATGCCACGCATCGCATATGCAACTCAAACCTGAACCGTGTTTGATGTCACCGCCATCGCAAACGTTTTTTTTATCTTTTTTAACGGTTTTATTACATCACCGTTTGTGATTAATGCATCGCACACAATTTTGTCGAAGGGTCTCTGATTGGACTGTCGCGTTTGGACCAACCTGCAGTAGTGAGGGAAGCCTCGTGGAGCCCAATCTACTGTGATCATCTGGGTGACAGGGGCTGGGGTGCGGCACACGGGTAGTCCTAGGGAACTGTGTCTATTTCATACCCGATCACAGACGGTTGCTACATCCGACTCGACTGTTGTTTATAAATTTGGCGAAAAAAATGTGGGAAAGGGTCAGAACACGAACACACACTACTGCAGGATGCTGCTAACGCGACACTACGATCAGCGACCCTTTGACAAAACTGTGTGCGATGCATTAATCACAAACGGTGATGTAAAAAAACCATCAAAAAAGATGCAAAACATTTGCAATGAAGGATATATCAAACATGGTTCCGATTTTAGTTGCGTGTGCGATGCGGGGCATACGGTTCAGTTCAATGAACTGTTTGTGATGAGGCAGAACAAAAGAAATGGGCGGCCAGATGGAGGCGTGTGCGATATGGGGTATACAGTTCACTCGAATAAACTGTTTGTGATGAGGCGGAACAACAGAAATGGGCAGCCAGATGAAGGTGTGTGCAATATACGGCATACAGTTCACTCGGATGAACTGTTTGTGATTAGGCAACACAAAATAAACGGTCAGCCAGATCGAGGTGTGTGTGATATACGGCATACGATTCACTCGGATGAACTGTTTTTGATTAGGCAATGCAACAGAAACGGTTCAGCCAGATCAAGGTGTGTGCAATGGAGGGCATACACTTCATTCCAATAAACTGTTTGTGTTGAGCCAAGAGAACAGAAACATTTCACATAAACAAGATGTGTGTGATACGCGGCAAACACCCAATTACGTAGGTGGCTACTACACACATGACATTTCCACACACCAAAGTAAACTATTACATGCATAATTAACTTGGATAAATGATCTGATCATCATCTACTTCTTCTGACGCTTGCCGAAACTGCTCTACTAGGATAAATGGAACAATATTCTTTACTATGAATAGTGTGCTCTATTGGGCACACATGTATATGGATCATAGCCTTGGGAGAGCAATGTGCCCGCACGCGTCGTGCTAGCTCGATGTTCCTTCTATGCTAAGTTTCCATTAATTGATGGCATTTTATGAACACGCCACCATTTCCCGCCATTTCCCCACCGGTTTCCCACCGCCACCCAGCGACATTGTGTGCGGTGCGCGACGCACGGAGGCAACAAGCGCAGCCTATAGCACATCCACCTTTTCCAAGCATGCCAACCCACAAAAGCACCGCCTCTTCCATCAACCTCCTCGACGAGGAAAACGAGAAGGCGCCACGGCCCGTCAAGGCCGAGGCACTCCTCGGCAACGCGATGGACGACGCCGTGATTGTTGGTGCAATGATAGGCCCCTTATGTTTTGGAGTTTGTTGACATAAACAGTTTGGGACTTATGTGTTTGCTAGTGCACACAAAGTAACAGGTCCCTAGAGTAATCGAGGAGTTTGATGAAAACGATGAAGATAATCTCCCTGCGAGGCAGCGAAGGTTATCACCGAAGATAAAGCTAACGAGAGTGACCCCTAAAAATTGCTGAAGTTTAAGCAATTGGTTTGGTGATTATCCGAAGCAAATGACTGCGTTCGAGGAAGAATGAAGACGAAGTGAAGACGTAGCATTTATTTCATTGTTCTTCTTCTTTCATTGAGTCATAGGACCACCGTACTATTAAGAGGGGTATAGCGTTCCAAAGCTTTGATCCTCTAATGCTAAACCCAATCCTATGAAAGCTGTGAGAGAAATCTCTATGTGCTCCGAGCAAATACTTGCCAGCAAGAGACTGTGATCTTCTTCGCTGCGAAAGATTTGCCTCGGACCAAGGAGTTAGCATTACTTGTTCCTCAAGTAATGTTCCCATTGCTCCAAAATCCGACCGTTGAGAATGTGTCGGTTGGCCATTGGCTGGACCTCGTGTCCAAAATGGTCATTTCCCATCTGGGAAGGCTACGGCTATAAATAGCCACCCCGTGCCGGCTTTGTCCGGTGGCTGCTCCGTTTAATTTCTGAGAAGATTGTTGAGCAACCCCCTTTCTGAGCGATTTGAGCTTAAAATCCACCGAGAGAAAAACCCTAGAGCCGAAGAATTAGATAGTGGTTCAGCATCACTGGAATCTAAGTTTAGTACGCTCCGCCTATTATTCTTGAGAGCTGCAAACTCTCTAGACGGTTAGGTGTCAAGTTCTTCAAAGACCAAGAGTAATTGTGGTTCTCAAAGAAGAAGTCTGTAAAGGTTTGGAGATCACCTTCAAGTATCTACCATGAATGATCGGCATCGGTTGACGAATCGATTGTCGAGGAGAATAGGGTGAAGAGAATTTATCTTCCGTGCTAAGTCACAGCCCCTCCAACCAGACGTAGTCCTTGTGCAGAAGGACGAACTGGTCGATCAAATTCCTTGTCACCATCGAGCACCACCGGTTACCTCTGTTACTCAAGTTTACCTTCAATGCATTTTATTCATATATTTTACTTCGATGCATGCTCTAGTTTCCCTTCGGTCATATGTTGTAGTTCTTCTTTGTCTGTTCATTGTTTATTCCGCTACTACTGGGTTCTCAGAGATTTAAGTTTTCTGAAGAAAATTTAAAACTCCCATTCACCCCCCTCTGGTAGACAGACATCATTCCTACAATTGGTATCAAAGCAAGGTACTCCTTGACTCTGCTCATTTTAGTCTAACGACTTTGGATTTTAAGTATGTCTTCAGTGAACTACAAGTCGCATCTCAAGATTCCCATATCGATGGGACGGACTATCCCTTCTAGAAGGAGAAGATGAAGATCCGTCTGCTAGCTATAGATGATGATATGTGGAATGTGGTGCATATCGGGTTCACAGTTGTTATTCCTCAAGCTCCCACCGATGAAGAAAAGAAGCTCATTCAACTAGATGCTCAAACCAAAGATGAAATTGGTGGCCATCTCTCTCGTACTCAATTCCTTCATTATCGCCAGTGTCAGACTGCTAAGGAGCTGTGGGATGTCCTCAAAAAGATCAATGAAGGAGTTTCATCTCAGAAAGAGGCCCGGATTGATACTCTTCGAGCGAAGTTCAATCGCTTCAAGCGAATTGGAAATGAAAGCTGTCAGCAAACCTTCGATCGCCTCAGTGACATAGCTAATGAACTCCAAGGACTCAGCGCCCAAGATATCACTACCCATGAGGTTGTGAAGAAACTGCTACGATCTCTTGACACTTCACTTGACACGCTTGTTCTAATGATTTGAGAGCATCCTGATTGCAATAGCCTCAACTCTGCTGATGTGATGGAAAGACTGAACACACACGAGGAACAGGAAGAAGAGAAAAGAGATATGTATGGCTCAACTCAACGCAAAAATCATGCTCTCAAGGCTGTGGCTGACTCCTCCTCAGATGGAAATGCCAAAGAAGATTCAGATGATCCAGAACATCTCAGCAAAGATCTCGCACTGATCATGAAAAGATTCCAACGTTTCCACAAGAAGAGCCAGTTCCAGAAAAGAAGTTCAAGCAACTCTGGGGTTCAAAATCTTTAAAACCTGCCGGAGAATACACCTGCTTCAAGTGCAAAAAGCCTGGACACTTCATTTCAGACTGCCCTCTCTGGGAAGCTGAAATCCATGCAAGTGGGAGATATGATTCGAGCAACCATCGAAGCAAAGGCAAGAGCAAGAACTATGATTGAGATGATGAGAAGAAAACAAAGAAGTTCTTCAAGAAGAAGGACAACTCCACCTCAAAATCTTTGTCAAGATCTTCCTCAAAGAATCCTTCCAAGTCCTCCTCCAACCGCAAGAACACTTCTCGCAAGGGAAAGACTTACATCGGCAAGGAAATGGGTTCTGAAGAAGAAGAATCATCAGGTTCCGAAGAAGAAGAAGAATCCGATGAAGATTCTGACTCTGGCATGTGCTTCCTCTACTACGACAAACTTCTTTGGGAATCCTTCAAGTGATGACGAATCTCCTGCATACTGCTTCATGGCCAAGGCTTCAAAAGAAAAGGTATCTTCGAAACATCATAAGGTTCACTCCAGTGATCAATATTCTTCTAATGAGGATGACCATGCTAAGTTGATCAAAATTGCTAATATTCAACAAAATTCTCTTGAGAAAATTGAGAAAACCTTTAGGAAATCCGAAGGGTTGTTGGTTGAGGAGATGGAGAAAAACCATTCGCTGACCGAAGAGTATTCCTCTCTCAAGTCACGAATGGATGAACTCTCAACTCGTCACGATTTTCTCTCAGCAGACCACAAAAGATTAACCTACGATTACCTGAAAAGGAAACAGGAACTCAAGGTGCTGAGAGAGGCTCATGAGGATTTGATGAGAGAAAATTCTCTTCTCACCCAACAACTTAAGGAGAAACCTGAATTGTTTGAGCCACCGTGTTTTAAAATGTCTTGAAAGAAACATTGCTGAATCAAATGTTGAATCATCTGTGAGTGCTAACCACTCAATCGAGGAAAACAGTTCTATTTCTGATGAGAATGCTAGGTTGAAGGATCTTCTTCAGACGGGAATGTTCAAATCTCTAAAAGGGCACCAAACCCTTTGTGATGATCTGAAGAAATCCATTCTTCACAAAAATCCCAGAAAGGAAGGTATCGGTTTCGAAAGGAAACTAAATGAAGATGGTACTTACTAGGAACCACATCAATATCCTCAGACTGTGTGGGTCCCTACAAAGAGAAAAACGCTCGACCCTACATTGCTTTCTGGATATGACTCTCCCATTCCTGAATATCCTGATAATGATTCCTTGGACAACTACAAGTTGTTCAAAGACCAACATGGTGAAACAATTGCTCGCTATGTTGGACCGAACAATAGAAATGGCCCCCCAAAGAAAGCTATTTGGGTGCCAAAGAAAATTGTTTATGCTTTGCCAGTTTTTGCTCAACTAACTATGCAGGCAAAAAGGATTTGACAGAATGAATATATGCACACAGGAAACAATCATTATGCTCATTCATCTGGAAAAAAATTCAATGGTTACTCTTTCAACTTTGCTTATCAAAAGAAAACCTATCCTACTCGTTCATTTGTTTCGAAGCCACCTGCAGGACTATGTCTTCGGGTGTACTGAATGGATTATGGATAGTGGATGCACTAGTCATATGACCGGAGACAAGTCGTTGTTTGTCGACCCCAACCTAATTGCTTCTCCTCTGAAGTATATCACTTTTGGCGACAACAACAAAGGGAAGGTAATTGGCTTAGGTAAAATTGCTATTTCCAAGGACAAATCTATTGATGATGTGCTACTTGTTCAATCCCTTGGATTCAATCTTATGTCAGTTGGCAAGTTATGTGATTTAGGCATGCTAGTATTATTCTCTATATCCAAATGCATTGTCTTCATGGCCTCTGACCATTCCTTCGTCTTTGAGGGAATTAGAAAGGGTGCTCTTCATATTGTGGATTTCTCTAAGGGTCCCTCAGTCCAAATTTGTTTCCTTGCAAAAGCAACCGAAGGATGGCTGTGGCACCGTAGATTGGTCATGCAGGTATGAGAAACTTGCAGAATCTGGTGAAGAAAAATCACCTCCGTGGCATTCCTGATGTAAAATTCGACAAGAATCATCTCTGTGCTGCTTGTGAAGCTGGTAAATTGGCTAAGAAACATCATTCATCCAAGACAGTCATGACCACTGGAAATTCTTCATATGGATTTATTCGGTCCTTAGAATTATGCAAGCTTCGGTGGTAGTCATTATGGTCTGGTTATTGTTGATGATTTTTCTCGATACACTTGGGTATTCTTCCTCGAAGATAAGACTTGTAATCAAGATATCTTCAAAAGCTTCGCTAAGAAGGCCCAGAATGAATATGATGTGTGAATTAAGCATGTCAGAAGTGACAATGGAACTGAGTTCAAAAATACTCACATTGCTGAATTTCTCGATGATCATGGTATCACTCATGAGTTCTGTGCAGCATACACTCCCCAACAAAATGGAGTAGTTGAACGGAAGAACAGAACTCTCATTGAAATGGCAAGAACAATGCTCAGTGAGTATAAAACTCCCATTCGCTTTTGGGCTGATGCCATTAACACTTCTTGTCATGTTATCAATCGTGTTTATCTTCACAAGTTCCTTAAGAAAACTTCATATGAGCTTATCACTGGCAAGAAACCAAATGTTTCTTATCTTCGTGTTTTTGGTGCTCCTTGCTATATTCTTGACATGAATCATTCTTCCAAATTTGCACCTAAGGCACATGAAGGTTTTGTTCTTGGTTATGGTTCAAACTCGCATACGTATCGAGTCTATAACTCTCACCACATGAAAGTTATGGAAACGGTAAATGTGCGGTTTGATGAATCTAACGGCTCTCAAAAGGAGCACTTGCCAAATGTGATAGATGAGCCGCTGATTTCAGATGCTATTCAGCAAATGGCCATTGGGAGTGTTAAGCCTATTGAAGGAAATGCACCTGAGTCATCTGATGATGATGCTCCCATGACTCAAAGCAGAACTCGTCAAGCCTCTGCCGAAGCAAATGCTCCTCCGAATGGAAATGGCAATCAGAACACAAATGCTGATGCTGATGATAATGACCATCATGAAGAAAATGTTCATCCTCGAGTGGCAAATCAAGTTGATCCCTCTCTAATTCTCGATGAACTTGAGAATCCAGGTTATCGACCCACAACTCATTCGCATACTCGTTTGGATAATGACTGTGGCAGTTTCTCCTTTGTTTCAATGGCAGAACCTACCAAATATGAAGAAGCCATGAATGATCCAGATTGGATGAATGCCATGCAAGAGGAGTTGGTGCAATTCGAATTAAATGATGTATGGGAACAGGTTGACAAACCGAATCCCAAGAAGCACAATATCATCGACATAAAATGGATCTTCCGCAACAAGCAAGATGAAAATGGTATTGTGGTAAGAAACAAAGCACGACTTGTTGCTCAAGGGTACACACAGGTAGAAGGCATTGATTTTGGTGAAACATATGCTCCTGTTGCACGCCTTGAGGCTATTCACATTCTTCTTGCTTATGCAAATTACAATGATATCCTACTAAATGAAATGGATGTGAAAAGTGCTTTCCTCAATGGTGAAATTAATGAGGAAGTTTATGTTAGACAGCCACCTGGCTTTGAACAACTTGAGTTTCCTAACAAAGTTTTCAGGTTGAAGAAAGCTTTATATGGGCTGAAGCAAGCTCCTAGAGCTTGGTATGACACCCTGAAGAAGTTTTTGCTCGATAAGGGGTTCAAACCAGGATCCACTGACCCCACACTTTTTACTCGTGTTGTTGACAATGATTTATTCGTTTGTCAAATCTATGTGGATGATATTATCTTCGGCTGTACTAACAATGCTTGCAGCTTAGATTTCGGGAAAATGATGTCCGATAAATATCAAATGTCCATGATGGGTGAACTCAAATTCTTTCTCGGACTGCAAATACATCAACAAGTGAATGGCATCTTCATTTCTCAGGAAAAAATATCTGAGGGAGTGTCTGAAGAAGTTCAAAATGCAAGATTCCAAAATGAAGGGATATAAAACTCCAATGCCCACGAATGGTAAGCTAGATGCAGATGTGTACGGTATGGATTATGATCAGAAGGCCTATCGTTCGATGATTGGATCTCTTCTTTACCAATGTGCATCCAGACCTGACATTATGTTGAGAGTTTGCATGTGTGCCTGCTATCAAGCTACATCGAAAGAATCGCATCACCAAGCGGTCAAGCGCATTCTAAGATATTTGGCTCAGACCCCCACCTTAGGTTTATGGTATCCTAAGGGAGCACAGTTTGATCTTGTTGGTTATTCAGACTCAGATTGGGCTGGTGACTTGGTTGATAGGAAATCTACTTTGAGGACATGTCATTTCCTCGGTAGATCCTTGGTTTGTTGGTCTTCAAGGAAGCAGAATTGTGTATCTCTATCTATGGCTGAGGCTGAATATAATGTTGCTGGCTCTTGTTGCACTTAGTTATTGTGGATGAAGCAGACACTGAAGGATTATGGCATCAAGGTCAAGCATATACCTCTTTATTGTGATAATGAGAGTGCTATCAAAATTGCACACAATCTTATGCAGCATTCTCGCACGAAGCACATTGCCAACAGACATCACTTTATTCGTGATCATGTGGCTCGAGAGGATATTGTTGTCAATCATGTCAAGACTGAAGACAATCTCGCTGATATCTTCACCAAGCCTCTCGACGAGAAAAGATTCTGTGCGTTATGGTGTGAGCTAAATATCCTAGACTTCACAAACGTGCAGTAAGCTGGACTCGGCACCCGTGCTAACACTTCCACATATTTGAAAGGAATGGGTGCATAACACTCGAAGAGTCTGAAGCTTTCGACAAAGTGAAAGTTTCTTTCTAAGAGTGAATACATTAACGAAGAACTAGACTAACCGGGTGCCGCGATAATTGTGCGACGCTCGGGGTCATACAGTTCTTATACGGTGGGTTACACCACCACATTTTTCTTCATTGAATTTCTCTTCGATTTGATGGATTTGACTTCTGTCCGACTGCATTTCTCTCATAGCCATTTGCTCGTGTGTTTGTGTTTTTGCCTAAGTGAAATGCACAGGACCCTATTTTCCCTCTGATCTATCTCTTCCAGTCTATGTTGTTCTGTTGCAAATGCTCAATGTTATCTGGAATGAAACTTATCTGGTGTCCTTGACCACGATTTTGTTTCGGACCGAACTTTAATCTGTTTTGGCGAAAGTCGTCCAAAGTTTGGGCTTTCCCACCCAAGTCAGGACCACATTCTGTGACACTTGCCATGTGCTGCATATCAACTACCAGTTCATCCTATCCATTGAATAGCAATCGTCCCCGTATAAAAACCATTCGATCTTAACCTCGGCGTGCGGTTATTTTCCTCTCCTATATATAAACCACACCACCCCCTTCGTCCTCCTTCCTTCTTTCTCCTCGGTCCCTCTCTCCACCAAAACCCTCGCCGCACTGCTCCTCCTTGAGCTCGACGCCAATGACCCCTTTGCCGCTTAGCTGCCGGAAAGAGGTCACCAGAGTCATTCCACGCCGCCGTGGGATATCTTCTCCCTCGCGCCGCCGTAGCTGCCGCACATCACCAAGCTAGGGTACGTGTAGTTCGTGCTCGAACTTCCGTCATTCCGATTCGAGTTCATCCATGGTTAATTTTCACTGATTTTACCGCTTATCTTAGATCTAGGTTTTTACTTCTCTAGTGCGGATGTGGTTTGTAGTTTCTCCTCGCATCCGAATCTGTCAGATCTAGGGTTTGTGATTATGCTTCGCTCGAATGAAATGCCTAGCTCGTTGTCTAGTATTTTCATTCGGACTTACTAGCTTGATATATATGTTTCATTCTATTGAAGCAGTTCACAAATTCTGTGTCTGATTCTTCCTCAAAATGTTTTGTTCGAGAAAATCTTTCTCTATGAGCATTTGTGACTCTGTCCCCATTTTCCCTTGCTTCTATTCTCCTTCATAGGTCAATGCAGTCAGTTGCTGATTCTGCCAAGATTCACAGTATGGCTGACGATGAAGAAGCTTTCATGGGAATTGCTGACGAGTCCAAAGCACCAATGGGCCCAACGGTAGGCTCATCAATGAGCAAAAGAAAACATGCCGAACAAAATACAAATGAGCAAGAAGCAGATGCCCCAAAGAAAAGGAGAGGTGGCAGACAACCAATCAAAAACATAGCTAAGCTTGTTTCTCACGATGAATATAACACCGTTCCAGGAGAGGATTCCAATCAGAGAAAAGGATGTGTGCAAAAGATTCGGCCCCATTGGGTAAAGAAATGGTTCAACTACAAGATGGTTCACCCTCGGTACGCCAAGAACTTTGTCTTCCATCCCCCATGGGGTGACTGTCGCGAGATTGGACTCATTCGAGTTGGTGGACCACAGCAAAGACCTCCACCACCTCCTGATGCTCATGAATCTTCCATCAAGACTCTAGATTCCTATCCTGAAGAAAAGGCCAAGCTCCTCAAGAATGCTGAGAAGCGTGCCAAGAAGGCCTCCAAAGATCAAGCAAAGGAAGAAGAAAATCATCGTCTCATCAAGTCAGATGTCGAGAAGAGAAAAGCTAAAGGAAAAAATGAGCACAGAATGAAGAATAATCATGATCAAAATCTGCTGCTATGAAGAAAAAGAGCGCCCCAAGGAAAAGGCCTACGAAGCCAGTTGAACCTGAAAGTGATTCCTCTGATCAAGATGATCCACCGCTTACTGTCGGTGTAATAAACAGGGGGGTGTTCACTACCCCTGGACACGCACCGGCAAGTCGCAGCCTCCAGGCGGGAAGGACATGGCAGAGGAGGAATCCACCCAAGAGTACATTCGAAGCCCGGTTCCCGGCAAGGTCTACTTGCCGGGAATGGGTCCACACAACGCCGGCAAGGCAGAGCTGGCAAGACAAGACTCCAGGCGGATCGACCAGAAGATCAAGTCTACTACTGCCGGCGAGATCAGGGCCGGCAAGCTCAGGACTCGACAAGACTAAAGATAAGGCCCCGGCAAGGTTCTTGCCGGGATGACCAGCTGAACCCGGCAAGGCTTGCCGGGGGACAGCTAGACTGGAGACAAGGCCCCGGCAAGGTTCTTGCCGGGATGACCAGCTGAGGCCCAGCCTGGGCATTGCTGTAGCAGAGTACTTGCCGCGGCAAGGTACTTGCCCTGGCAAGTCATTGGCTGCGACAAGGTATTGGCTACGGCAAGATAGCAGCTGCGGCAAGGTACTTGCCCCGGCAAGTTACCTTGCGCGGCAGGCTATTGGTTGCGGCAAGCTATCAAGTGCGGCAAGGTCTTGCCGCGGCAAGCGTTACTATACCACTGTGCTATTGTGCTGCTCCGGTGCCTCTACCAGCGTGGCGCTCTGGGTCCTTCCAAGCGTGTGTGGCAGGGCACTGTGTAGACGGCGGTACACTGTAGCTAGCGGTGCAGGAGCAGGTGGGATAGGCTTTTCCCACGTCCAAGACGTTCGGGTACATGTATGTGGACAGCAAAGGCATGGGCATTTAATGCCCTTGTCCCCTGCCGTCAGTGGTAGGTAGGACATGTCATCCTGGTAATAGTGGCCTTACTGTAGCAACTTTCCACCTCTACCTTTACTGTTTGCCACCTGTTGGTGACCCCTTTGTGCGTATAAAAGGAGGCCCATAGGCAACGTGGAAAAGAAAAGAGGAACTGGGAGATGGAGAACTCCAGTATTGTACGCAGCTACTCGGTACTGTAGCGCTCCTGGAGCTAGAACAATCATACAGATAATAAACCAAAAAGCAGGAGTAGGGTTTTACGCATCCGTGCGGCCCGAACCTGGGTAAATCTCTCTCGTGCACTGTCGTGTTCTTCGCTAGATTTGCTCTTCGTGCGACCGTCTCTCCCTGCCGAACGTAAAGGGGTCCTTCCCTGGGTCCCATAGGTGATCGCGGATTCGTCCCCGACACTTACCTGAGAGGAAATCGATGCGACTCTCTCTGAACAAGTGAATGTCATCACATCCACTGTTCTACTAGATCTTCATGTGGATGTTGTTCCAGTCGCACCCCCGAAGAAGAACACCTTAATGAGGAAGACCCCATGAACCACTGTTACCATGGTTGACAAGGTGAATACCGAACCTCACCCTGATGCAATTAACTTCCTGTTCACATTGCAAAGCTAGGAGAAAAGCTTCCTAAAGACAAATTGAAGCAAATCAAAGGAACTGATGCCAAGCAGGAAGTTCCCAAGTCTGATGTTGTGAAAGAAAAAGCTGCACAATTTGCCTCGAAACTGACTCAACCTCTGGGTTCTATGCCTCCGACCGAACAAAATATGGCTCAGACTGCTCCCTCTGCTCCTTCAACTGCTTAGATTGAAAAAGATACTGCTGCACCACATTCTTATGATCATCAGTTCATCATGGAGCAACTAGACCGTTTTGTTGAAAATTTATTTGATGGAGAAGTGGCATCTTTGCCAATTCCTTCTGAAGTTATCTCTCAAGCTTCTGTTCTGATTGAAGATATGAGAAATGATTCAGTGGAGATAAATGACCTCATTGGTCAACTCAAGGAACTTGACAATCGCATGAGAGCTACCAAGTCCAAGTTTGTGATCAGACAGCTTGAAGAATCCTATGCTGATATCAATACAAAGTTGAAAGTTCTTCGTCACAGAAGGCTGGGATTTCATTCGGAAGCAATTCCTCAATTGCCCCAACTGAATGATAAAGCATCGGTGCCTGAATCTGTCCCTGCACCAGTGACAAATCCCTATCCCTTGAGGATTTCACTCGTCTTAGCTCGAAGACCCTCAGATGTTAACCCTTCTGCAGCAAACTCACCATTAGCTCATCATTCAGGTTCCGTCATCTATGGCAATGAAGTACTTTCTGTTGAAGAAGAACTAAAGTACCCCTATCCTCACGAGCGACTGCCTTTATTTTCCACCGGTGTTGGCATCAAAGGGTTGTTGTTCAATAGAAATACTCACCCACTTTTCTTTCAAGAGAGTCCTTACAGCAAACCCAAGACATCTGATTCTCCTTGATTTTGGACTCAGGAACAGGCGATATACTACTCTCGTGTTCTGTATGACAGCCTGAAGATTTTCCCTCATGAGTTCCCAGACTTTGCTTCCATGAAAAGCATTGGATGCTTCAATCAAATTCTGTAAGACATCAAAGACTATGGTCTCACTCATGTCTTAGGCTATCAGCATCCATGGAACAGGGAGATTATCCTTCAGTTTTATGCAACTCTGTAAATTTCCGGCGATGAGACAGATAGCACACAGTCGATAATGGAATGGATGACAGAAGGAAAAAGAATCAAATGCTCTGCTATGGACTTTGTCTCCCATTTTCATTTTCCTCATTTTGAACATGGCAAAATTGAGATTCGCATTCACAACATCGATGCAGTCACTAATGAAGATTTCTGATGCACAATGGATAAAGAAAAGATTTGTGACTACCATGGTTCTCCTCTCCCTAAACATTTAACCTTCGACAATCACACTCTATATCACATACTCACATATACCATCTATCCGCTGGCTGGAATGAATACTAATAATGTAATATGTGATGTTCTTCGGAACACCATCCATGCCATCTCTCGGGGTTATATCTTCGATGTCGAAGACATGTTCTTGCGCATATTAATGGATTCAACTCAGTGTCCTAAAACCATCAAGGTATTCGCACCATGGATTCAGAAGGTGGATGACTATGCAATGAAGACCGAATATCTTGCTAAAGTCAGTCACAAGAGCTTCATTCCTCCTGTGCGTGATACACTGAAAGTTATGGAAGATATTTCTTCAGGAAAAGCACCATGGTCAAGCACTTCTGACTATCACAACACTTTCAATGGACAGAAGCTGCCCAAGCATGATTGTCTGCCGAATACTAAACCCCCTTTGCATCTTGAAGTGAGCATGCGCACTCAGCAGTTGCTACTGAAGCATATGGCCGAAGTCCACCAAGAGAAAGAACATTTGGCTGTCGATCTTAATGCTATTCACAACCGAACAAAAGTTGTGCACATGATTATAGCAGAAAACAAGAAGCGCCTATGGAAATTGCTTCAGAAATTTTTCTCCAAGAAGCAACTCAGCAAATCTCACCTTCCAAAACTCTATCAGTACATTGACCAAGGCTTTACTGATGAAGATTTTCACGATCGCTCCACTCCACCTTTGCCAGCTCGTGAACATACAATGAATTTACTTCGAATACAGCTGCGGAAATTGTTCGATGAATCAGAAGCCACTTTGCCAACTGTCAAGCCTTCTGAAGAAAATCCTCTGTCTCGCAAGTGTGATGAGGCTGTCCCCAATATTCCTTCCTTGTCCAAGACCCAAGTCAGTCTTGAAGGATCAGCTACTGCTGTTGCCGCCGAAGATGAAGAGATTCCGCACACTTCCAAATCAGAAACTTTGTCAGACAGTTCCTCAGGCGATGCCTCAGAGTGAATCATAATCACAGTTTTTCACTCGTGTTGTTTCATCACCTTTTTTACACTAGTTGACAAAAAGGGGGAGAATAACATCAAGAGTTTGATAGATTTGCTCTGTTGGATTTGGTGTTAATGTTTTTCTCGCTCTATCCTTGAGGCAATTGCACCATTTCATGTGCTCTGATGTAAAACTTCTGTTATGGGCTGTAATATTAATAACCCCACCTGCTGCACTGCTCTCTCTCGAAGCTCTTTGTTTTGCAGGTGAAATTGTTGATAGAAGTTATGAATGATTGCACTTTTCTCTCATTGGATTATCCGTCATCAGTGCGAATCATTACCTCGTATGATTGAAAATTCTCCACACTATCAAATGAATTGCAAGGAATTCCATTATATATCAATTGAACCTGCATACATCTAGGGGGAGTATATTTCATCATCGAGTCAAGTAACGCAATTTCACTCTTGTTTGATTTAAAACCTTCTTATCTATCTTAACTTTGATGATTATCTGTTTTGTCAACAACCGTCCAAAAAGGGGGAGATTGTTGGTGCAATGATAGCCCCCTTATGTTTTGGAGTTTGTTGACATAAACAGTTTGGGACTTATGTGTTTGCTAGTGCACACAGAGTAACAGGTCCCTGGAGTAATCGAGGAGTTTGATGAAAACAACGAAGAAAATCTCCCTGTGAGGCAGCGAAGGTTATCATCAAAGATAAAGGTAACGAGAGTGACCCCTAAAAATTGCTGAAGTTTAAGCACTTGGTTCGGTGATTGTCCGAAGCAAATGATTGCGTTCGAGGAAGAATGAAGACGAAGTGAAGACGTAGCATTTATTTCGTTGTTCTTCTTCTTTCATTTAGTCATAGGACCACCGTACTATTAAGAGGGGTATAGCGTTCTGAAGCTTTGATCCTCTGATGCTAAACCCAAACCTATGAAAGTTGTGAGAGAAATCTCTTTGTGATTCGAGCAAATACTTGCCAGCAAGACACTGTGATCTTCTTTGCTGTGAGAGATTTGCCTCGGGCCGAGGAGTTAGCATTACTTGTTCCTCAAGTAATGTTGCCATTACTCCAAATCCAACCGTTGAGAACGTGTCGGTTGGCCATTGGCTGGACCTCGTGTCCAAAATGGTCATTTCCCATCTGGGAAGGCTGTGGCTATAAATAGCCACCCCGCGCCGGCTTTGTCTGGTGGCTACTCCTTTTGATTTCTGAGAAGATTGTTGAGCAACCCCCTCTCTGAGCGATTTGAGTTTAAAATCCACCGAGAGAAAAACCCTAGAGCCAAAGAATTAGATAGTGGTTCAGCATTACTGGAATCTAAGTTTAGTACGCTCCGCCTATTACTCTTGAGAGCTACAAACTCTCTAGACGGTTAGGTGTCAAGTTCTTCGGAGACCAAGAGTAATTGTGGTTCTCGAAGAAGAAATCTGTAAAGGTTTGGAAATTGCCTTCAAGTATCTACCACGAGTGATCGGCATCGGTTGACGAATCGATTATCGAGGAGAATAGGGTGAAGAGAGTTTATCTTCCATGTTAAGTCACAGCCCCTCCAACCAGACGTAGTCCTTGTGCAGAAGGACGAACTGGTCGATCAAATTCCTTGTCGCCATCGAGCACCACCGGTTACCTCTGTTACTCAAGTTTACCTTCAATGCATTTTATTCATGTATTTTACTTCGATGCATGCTCTAGTTTCCCTTTGGTCATATGTTGTAGTTCTTCTTAGTCTGTTCGTTGTTTATTCTGCTGCTGGGTTCTGAGAGATTTAAGTTTTTTAAAGAAAATTTAAACTCCCATTCACCCCCCTTTGGTAGACATACTTCATTCCTACAATGATGCGTGTCATCGCCAGGGTTGAGCAGACCCTTGGTGCATGGCGCTACAGCGCCGCGGATCAAGATAGGCATGTCAGCGCCGAGAGGCTGCAGCTCGCCATACAACATGATCGATGGCGTGCCGCAGAGCAAGCTAGGCGCGTTCGCGCTGATAGGCTGCGGCTCGCCGCACAGCGAGGCCGTTGGAGCGCCGCTGAGCGAGAGGCGTGGCACACCACACAGCAAGAGCGGATCCATCGGTGCTTGCCTGCTGTCGACAGGGCGTCGCAGCTAGGTACACATCCCGTCAGTACCCCCATTTCTTGCCAGGAGTGGGCAGAGGTTGTCTGCGTCGTACTTGCACCGGACGCCCGCCACACCGTTCACATGGGTTGCACTGTTCGCCTTGTCCACGGCCCGCTCGATGCCAACGCGCTGGTCGCTAGGCTCGACCGCCCCCTTGGCCCAGATGTCCACCTGGGCACAGTAGAGGAACATGACCGTCGCATCCTCGAGCTGGTGATCTCAAATAAAATAGCCAACTTGGAGCTCGAGATCGCGCTCCAGATGTACCGCGAGCCTGTCGACCGCTTGGACGAACGCATGCATGAGTTCAGGCAGTGCCAAGAGCTACCGTAGGCAAGGGCTACTGGTCATGGTCTCATGGACATGTTTTATTTTGTTGAGTCGTTTCGACGTGGATCGCTATGTATTCACAGCAATCATAATATTGCTCTGTTTATTGCTCTGTTTCAATGTGTGTACTCTATTTTCCGTTCTTATATGTTCTGTTTCAATGTGTGTGTATATGCTTTCCATTCTGTATATGTGGATGATAATAGCTAGATACAAATTAGTATATGAAAACAGATAGAAAATGGAATTCATAATATATATTAATTGTTCATTAGTTCATCATAGAATATATATAATATCATCACATATACGTGATGATACTTAACTACTAGGTACAATGCATAAAATTGAAAACGAACAATACTAAAACTAATAATCCCTCCAAGGGGCAGTATTCCGGCAGCCCCTCGCCAGCAGCTCCCTGGTGTGCAACATCTTCCCAACGCGGAGGCAGTGCTCCGCCTCCTCCACCTCACAGCGCTTGATGTACCGATCTGCCTTTTGCTGCCGGACGAGCGCGAATGATCTTGCCATTTCATTGGGCACCCACCGGAGCTCCTCATTGGAGGCACGCTGGAGCTTATTGGCCCACCTCCATGTAGCGATGAGGCGCCTAGCGCCTTTGACCTTCCTCGCAAAGTACCAGTCTTCGTACACCTCCTCCGCATGACGACGAGCCCGCCCCCAAAGCTCCACTGCCTCCTTTTTCCAGACGGCATCACGGGCTTCACATGCCACCTGGTACCTGGCTTCCTCCTCCGCCATCTCCTTCTTGAACGCCACTTGCCTGGCTTTCTCAGCCGGCGGCAGCGACTTCCACAAACAAAGATTGTACTGGCCCCAAAACCACTCCAAAGTTGGGGGGTCCGGCACAACCTCGTCCGATAGCGCGTAGGGGTCCTCCTCATCGCTGCTCTTCGGATGAGCCATCTCGGGGGGGGGGGGGTGGGGTGGCGCCTCCTCGTCGGTGCGTGGGCAGATCGGCGGTGCCATGGCAGAGATTTGAGAGAGAGAGAGGGCAAGCGAGGGGAGAATTTAGATGAGAATGCAGGTGGGGCGACATAAGGAAGGTAGTATTTATTGGCGGCCGGAATCTAGATCGACAGGAACAGTACACATGCCGGTCGCCGGAATTTATGAGTACTGTAGTTTGAATTACACACGATTCCCGCAGCAAAAGCCATGTGTGAACTTAATAGATGACAGTTTCCAATACAGAACTGTGTCTGATTAATAGCCCGCGCAACTCACCTTCCAAACGCCGAGGCGCGAAATAGAGTGCCAATCGTGTGAGGCCCGGTTGTCTTGCTAGATCTTTACATTTTCTTTTTTGAACACCAGATATTTACATCGTCTGATCATTTTTTAATTTTTTGGAATTTAAATGCCATGGCACTCAATGCATGTGTCCAAGCCGTGACACCAATATGTTTGAAAATTCGTTCCAATTTACTGCACATGGAATTAACTTGCACACAAGTACACAAATATTTTTTTTCAAACCGTTATGATTAGCCGCTGCATTAGATGTAGTTCAAATTTGGATTACAGTCATTAAATGGCTAGAAAATCACTTAAATGTCTTAAAAAGATTAAATGACCCCTTAAATTTTTCAAATTTTGACATGACAGATGTATTAGTGCATGTTAACTGTAGAGAAATTTTGAAGCCCATAAGAGGAAGCTATCGTCGATTCATCATCAAACATGCATTGTTCCCTCTCCAAACCACGAGCCTTCTACCGAGTTGCTCCGGTTTGTGAGGGGTGTGTGTCCAAACTTTCGTAAAACAGGCCAATTTTTTTACCACATCATCTTGGTGGCATGACATTACATCAAGCGAGGTTTCAACTTTGTCTGATCATTTTTTAATTTTTTGGAATTTAAATGCCATGGCACTCCATGCATGTGTCCAGGCCGTGACACCAATATGTTTGAAATTTCCTTCTAATTTACTGCACATGAAATTAACTCACACACAAGTACACAAATATGATTTTTCAAACCATTATGGTTAGCCGTTGCATGTAGATGTAGTTCAAATTTGAATTACGGTCATTAAATGGCTAGAAAATCACTTAAATGTCTTTAAAAGGTCAAATGACCCCTAGAATTTTCCAAATTTTCAAATGACAGTTGTATTAGTGCACATTAAATGTAAAAAAAATTAAAGGCCGTAAGAGGAAGCTATCTCCCGTTCGTCATCAAACATGCATGGTTCCCTCTCGGAACCACGAGCCTTCTAGTGAGTTGCTCCGGTTTGTGAGGGGTGTGTGTCCAAACTTTCGTCAAACATGACAAATTTTTTACCACATCATCTTGGTGGCATGACATTACATCAAGCAAGGTTTCATGTTTGTTTGATCATTTTTTAATTTTTTGGAATTTAAATGCCATGGCACTCCATGCATGTGTGTCCAGGCCGTGACACCAATATGTTTGAAAATTCCTTCTAATTTACTGCAGATGGAATTAACTCGCACACAAGTACACAAATATGATTTTTCAAACCGTTATGGTTAGCCATTCCATGTAGATGTAGTTCAAATTTGAATTACGGTCATTAAATGGCTAGAAAATCACTAAAATGTCTTTAAAAGGTCAAATGACCCCTAGAATTTTCCAAATTTTCAAATGATAGTTGTATTAGTGCACGTTAAATGTAGAAAAAATTTGAAGGCCGTAAGAGGTAGCTATCTCCCGTTCGTCATCAAACATTCATTGTTCCCTCTCGGAACCACGAGCCTTCTAGTGAGTTGCTCCATTTTGTGAGGGGTGTGTGTCCAAACTTTCGTCAAACATGCCAAATTTTTTACCACATCATCTTGGTGGCATGATATTACATCAAGTAAGGTTTCATGTGTTTATGATCTTTTTTTAATTTTTTGGAATTTAAATGACATGGCACTCCATGCATGTGTCCAGGCCGTGACACCAATATGTTTGAAAATTCCTTCCAATTTACTAAACATGGAATTAACTCACACAAAAGCACTCAAATATGATTTTTCAAACCGTTATGGTTAGCTGTTGCTTGTAGATGTAGTTCAAATTTGAATTACGGTCATTAAATGGCTAGAAAATCACTTAAATGTCTTTAAAAGGTCAAATGACCCCTAGAATTTTCCAAATTTTCAAATGACAGTTGTATTAGTGGAAATGTAGAAAAAATTTGAAGGCCGTAAGAGGAAGCTATCTCCCGTTCGACATCAAACATGCATTGTTCCCTCTCGGAACCACGAGCCTTCTAGTGAGTTGCTCCGGTTTGTGGGGGCTGTGTGTCCAAACTTTCGTCAAACATGCCAAATTTTTTACCACATCATCTTGGTGGCATGACATTACAACAAGCAAGGTTTCATGTATTTCTGATTTTTTTTCATTTTTTGGAATTTAAATGCAATGGCACTCCATGCTTTGTGTCATAGCTGTGAGACCAATAAGTTTGAAAATTCCTTCCAATTTACTGCACATGGAATTAACTCGCACAAAAGTACACAAATATGACTTTTCAAACCGTTATGGTTAGCTATTGCATGTATATGTAGTTCAAATTTGAATTACGGTCATTAAATAGCTACAAAATCACTTAAATGTCTTAAAAAGGTCAAATGACCCCTGAAAATTTCCAAATTTTGACATGACAGTTGTATTAGTACTACAAATTTTCTCGTACATTTAAAACACCATCCGTTGCCACTTTACTCCAAATTCGTCTTTCACAGCTAATAAAAAGTATCAACAACATCACACACAGTTTTTTTTGTAGGAACCGTTTGCGATGAAAATTCATGGGTCTATTTAAGTCTTCCTCCTTAAGCTTCACCGGCTCATCTGCTCCAGTGCCAGCAACCCCCGAATCCACGTATCCCGATCCCCATTCCCGCCACCCCTTCTTGCAAAGATGATGCCGTGGAAACGCTTCATGAGGGCCCGTACGATGGCCGCGTCCTCCCCGAGCGCCGCCGCCTACGCCGAGAGCGCGGCAGCCTACGCCGAGAGTTTCGTTGCATCCGCATTGAGCGCGGCCGCATCCGTCAAGAGGGCATCTGCGGTAGCCAACAGGGCAGCTGCAACAGCCGAGACGGCTGCAGCAGCTGCTGCAACAGCGGCTGCAAACACCGAGAGCGCTTGAGCTGTCGTCCGTGCCGCCGATGTCGCCCTGGCCCGGGTCGAGGCCATCCACGCCAAGATCGAGGACGCACACACCAAGATATTCCAGGCCATCTCGGAATCCAGCATGCAACCCACGTCCGAAAAGGCGGCAGTGGCCACGGAGCACCTGCTTCCTCATGAGATTGCCGAGCGGGAGCTGGAGATGCAGGAGGCGGTGGAGATCGAGGAGCACCGGGAGGAGGAGTTGCGTGTGGCCGAGGTCGAGGTAGAGAAGAGTCTGTCCGTCGAGGAATCGGTGGTGGAGTACCAATGAGAGCTCTGGTGCAGCCACTACTACGAGTACTACAACCTTGAGGGCGGTGTCGAGGACGAGGATGAGGACGCGGTCGACTTCAGCAGGGGGGACGCGGAGTCCACCAACGGCGGCATGTCGCCAGGACAAGTTATCGACATCTCATCTCACACCGGCGATGCATAGGCCGACACGGCGGCGGCTTTGTTAAAATTATGCGTACTTAGGCTTTGTTTTTAATGATGGTCTTTGGTTAGAGCAATGTTTAGGTCAACTGGCTCTGTTTAATTACTAAAATTGCTCGATTCAGTAAGTGTGGTCTGTGTGCGGTACGCTCTTTTGTGTGCCCAAATTAGCAAGCGATGTTAAATTATGCAATGACGTGGATGAGGACAGTACCCGTGGAAATTTCCACAAAAATTTGAATTATCAAACTCATCCCACGTGCGTAAAGAAGAAGAATCATTTGCGATGCACACAATCGTTCAAAGTGAATGGTGTTCGGCGGCACCGCGCGCAAAGTTTCCCTCCATATTTCGAAATTTTTGGCCTACTGCCGAAATATCTAACCCCCCTTCCCCACCCCCTTTTCTCCCCGACCACAAGTCACATTTCCCTTGTTTCCTCCTTCCTTCCTTCCGAAGCTATAGTCGCTTCCTCGCTCTCACCGTTTCGCATCCTACCGCCAGGGTCACCATGGTCTTCTTCAATGACCTCTCCAGCGGTTCCTCCTCTGAATACGAATTTTTCAGCACCCGGGTATGCCTCTCTTCTCTCTCTTAGGTTATGACTTGGAATGAAGGATTTTAACCCGGCAGTCGATTTGAGTCATTCTTCCTCTTGTAGCTCCCTAGGACCATCAGTTGCAATGAATGGAGCGGGGTGGCTGAAGATCTGCCTGCTCGTTATCACCATCAATCTCCATGCGTGAAGCTAGTTACGTTTGAATCTGTGGACAGTGGGAGGAAGTTTCTGGCATGTTCAGAGAATGTTAGCCCCACTTTTGTTGTTACAAATCATTTGTTAGATGTGATTCAGACACTGTCACTGCGCTATGTTATTCTAGATGTTAAGACAGTGTCAAAGTTTGTACCTAGTATCTAAAAATGTTGCCATCTCATCAGCGGTGCCATTAGAAAATTATTTGGCACCACTTCAGCAGTTTGTGCAGCCAACTTTGGTCCACACATCCGAGAAGCCAAGTGGTAAAATACTAAATCTTTATGGCACGAAGGAACTTGGCATCGGAGCAACTAGGTGCTCCGGAGTCCGGGTCCCTGATTTTTTTCCGCTGCATCGGCTCGCCAGTACAGGGCACCGGTGCCAAATGTAGGAACAGTTGTCTTTACACCAGTTTTGGCATACATAGTGGATGGCCTTAGTGCCATTAGTTCTATGTTACTAAATTTGTGCATATACACACCTGTTAGTATCTATTTGCTGTCATCCAAACATTGTTGCTATACTGTTGCATTTATATTTAGCTTCCTTATAAAATGTTCAATTTTTTATTTATTGTACATGACTAAGAACTTGTAGCATTGTTGTAGTTAATTATAGCTTCTCATGTTTCAGAATTTGGTTGTTGGCTCAGTAGCAATTAACTCATTCGCACATTGATCTTTTTGAGAAGATATGTCATAATTAACCTATTTCTTTAGTTTTTCAAAATATGTATTTGGTGATTTTCTACGTTGCTAGAAACCCATTTCCCCTACAATTGTTACTGATATAGTTTTAAATATTATAGGATGAACGGAAGTGTTCTTACCAGGAGTGGGTTGATCAAGAGTGGCCACAGTCTTTGAAGATGTGCTTAGCAAAGCTCTGGAGCATGCATGAGGAAGAGAATAGAGGTAGGCTTAGAGAAAGTGTTGTCAACACTGAAGAATATTTGAAGATGCAGGATAAAAAGAGGAAGATGGAGAATGAGCTCAGATTTTTTAAATTAGATTTGCTAAGATGGTGTTGGCGAAGGAGGAGGCACTTTCCCAGTTGGCCAGTGCAAAACAGGTTCTTACTGAATTGAAAGCAGAGGTGGATAAGACGAGCCTGGATGATCTCAATTAGGGAAATGAATATATTGTTCTTATGAAGGTGAACTAGCTATATGATGTACTGTGCTGTTTTCAGGTAGCTATCGTACTGTGATGTTAAAATATATTTATGTGCCTGATATGAAATTGGGAAACACCTGTTCGATATGAAATATGAATTTGCATAATACTGGAATTATTTATTGTAAACTAATAAACCTGCTAAATGGTCATGGAACTTTGCAAACGGTTCTAGCAGTAAAAGTGCTTGTGAGGGATGTATTCCTTGGATTGACCGTGTGGAATGTACATATATAACAAACGAAAACGTTTGTTTGGGACTGACTGTGTGGGATGTACTTACGACCGGAACCGATTGGGCCTGTATAACCGTATTTGATCGCTCACCCATCGCACACGACCTCATTTTGCCGACCGTGTGTGACCGGAGCGCCTATCCCCGACGATTTCTGGGTCGTGTGGGAAGGACCCCCCTATCGCAGTCACTCACTTGGCGACGGTTCAAAACATCGTCGCGGAAAGGGGTTAAAAACCATTTGTATAGCACCTCGCTGTACCAGTGACACTTGCATGTGGACCAAATATATGTATGAAAAGGGCGGTTTGATGTTCAAATACCCAATGCACAACTTTGATGTGGCACCTGTCGCACAAAGCGCACGTTATTATTGCTAGCCCCCCCCCCCCCCCAAGACACACACACACACACACACACTTCGTGTAATCGACTTGGCGGGAGGGGAATCCTAGCTATGAACGCATGCCCCCAAATAGCTAGGTCTGACATCTCACCCTACCGTAGCACAAAACCGAAAGGAGTACATCATGGCGAACTCCCCCCTTTGCTTCCGATCAAATGTGGACCGTGTGCGGGCCCACAGATGTGTTCTTCTGGCGTTAGATGGGTGAGACCACATACGAAACACACCCGCGGGTGGCCCGATATGTGTGTGTGTGTGAAAATGATGTGGTGCGTGATATTTAAATAACCAAATCAAAAATTTTATGTGGCACATGTGCATCACAAATTAACCGGACATCCCTGACCGCACAGAGGTTCATCTAGTGCGAAGTAGTACTGTGCCCCCCCCCACACACACTTTGCGTTGGTGGGAGGGGGCATCTCACCAAGGCATATTGTAAGACTGACCAAGAAGAATCACCACCTTGGTCGTATAACCTCTCTTGTTGTTGGTTCAAAGTCATGCATGGAAGTCCACATGCGGCCCCACAAAATAGGCTAGCTTGTTGATACGCAAATTTTGCATCATGTTTACCTACTGTTATTTATAATGTTTTTATGCATAATAATGCTTTTGGGAGTAATTCTAATGCCTTTTCTCTCATAATTTGCAAGGTTTACACAAAGAGGGAGAATACCGGCAGCTGGAATTCTGGACAAAGAAAAAGCACGTCAGAGCTACCTATTCTGCACAACTCCAAATAAGCTGAAACTTCACGGAGATTTTGTATGGATTATTTAAGAATTATTGGAGCAAATAACTACCAGCGCCCTGGTGGGTTGTGCCCTCCTCGGCCCACCTCTGGTGCGCCTCTTCTGGTATATAAGTCATTTTGACCTAGAAAAAATAAGGAGAGGACTTTCGGGACGAAGCGCCGCCGTCTCGAGGCGGAACTTGGGTAAGAGCACTTTTGCCCTCCGGCTGAGCGATTCCGCCGGGGGAACTTCCCTCCCGGAGGGGGAAATCATCGTCATCGTCATCACCAACAACTCTCCCATCTTTGGGAGGGCCATCTCCATCAACATCTTCCACAGCATGATCTCCTCTCAAACCCTAGTTCATCTCTTGTGTTCAATCTTTGTACCAGAACCTTAGATTGGTGCTTGTGGCTGACTAGTAGTGTTGATTACATCTTGTAGTTGATTACTATATGGTTTATTTGGTCGAAGATTATATGTTCAAATCCATTATGCTATTTAATACCCCTCTGATCTTGAGCATGATTATTATTTGTGAGTAGTTACTTTTGTTCTTGAGGTCACGGGAGAAGTCATGTTGCAATTAATCATTTGAACTTGATATGTGTTCGATTCCCTTAGTGGTGTCATGTGAACGTTGACTACATGGCATTTCACCATATTTGGGCCTAAGGGAATGCATTGTGGAGTAGTAATTAGATGATGGGTTGCTAGAGTGACAGAATCTTAAACCCTAGTTTATGCGCTATTCCATAAGGGACCGATTTGGATCCAGAAGTTTAATGCTACGGTTCTATTTTATCTTAATACTTTTCTCGTAGTTGTGGATGCTTGCGATGGGGTTAATCATAAGTAGGATTTTTGTTCAAGTAAGAACAGCACCTAAGCACCGGTCCACCAACATATCAAATTATCAAAGTAGCAAACACTAATCAAACCAACATGATGAAAGTGATATGATGAAATTCCCGTGTACCCTCAAGAACGCTTTGCTTAACATAAGAGATCATTTTGGCCTATCCTTTGCCACAAAAGGATTGGGCTACCTTGCTGCACTTTATTTACCATTACTATTACTTGCTCGTTACAAATTATCTTGCTATCAAACTATTGGTTACCGACAATTTCAGTGCTTGCAGAGAATACCTTGCTGAAAACCACTTGTCATTTCCTTCTGCTTCTCGTTGGGTTCGATACGCTTACTTATCGAAAGGACTACGATTGATCCCCTATACTTGTGGGTCATCAAGGCTCTTTTCTGGTGCCGTTTCCGGGGAGTGAAGCACTCTTGGTAAGTGGAAATTGGTAAGGCAAAATTATTACTACATGCTGAAATTTATTGTCACTTGTTACTATGGAGAACAATCCTTTGAGGGGTTTGTTCGGGGTATCTTCACCTCGACCGAAACCACAATTAGTTATCCCTCAACCTACTACACCTACTGAAAATATTGGTTTTGAAATTCCTTCGGGTATGATAGAACAACTGCTAGCTAATCCTTATGCAGGAGATGGAACTGAACATCCCGATATGCACTTGATATATGTAGATGAGATTTGTGGATTATTTAAGCTTGCAGGTTTACCCGAAGATGAAGCAAAGAAGAAGGTTTTCCCTTTATCTTTGAAGGGAAAAACATTGGCATGGTATAGGCTATGCGATGATATTGGATCTTGGAACTAGAATCGATTGAAATTGGAATTTCACCAAAAAAATTATCCTATGCATCTAGTTCATCATGATCGGAATTACATATATAATATTTGGCCTCATGAAGGAGAAAGTATCGCTCTAGCTTGGGGTAGGCTTAAGTCAATGTTATATTCATGCCCCAATCATGAGCTCTCAAGAGAAATTATTATTCAGAATTTTAATGCTCGGCTTTCTCGTGACGATCAATCCATGCTCGATACCTCTTGTACTGGTTCTTTTATGAAGAAGACTATTGAATTCAGGTGGGATATTTTAGAAAGAATTAAACACAACTCTGAAGATTGGGAACTCGACGAAGGTAAAGAGTCAGGTATAAAGCTCAAGTTCGATTGTGTTAAATCTTTTATGAATACTGATGCTTTTCACAAGTTTAGCACCAAATATGGACTTGACTCTGAGATAGTAGCCTCTTTCTGTGAATCATTTGCTACTCATGTTGATCTCCCCAAGGAGAAGTGGTTTAAATATCATCCACCTATTAAAGAAGAAATTAAAGAATCGGTTGTGGTTAAAGATGAAACTATTATTTAAAATGTTGACCCAGTTGTTCCTACTGCTTATATTGAAAAACCACCTTTCCCTGTTAGGATAAAGGAACATGCTAAGGTCTCAACCGTGGTCAATAAAAGTAATATTAGGGCACCTAAACCTGCTGAACAAATCAAATTAGAACCTAGTGTTGCTATTTTTAAGGTTCTCTTGGTAGAAAATATTGATGGGCATGTTATTTACTTCTATGATGAAGCTGCTAGAATTGCCAAACCCGATGAAAAAGATAAACATAGACCTGTTGTTGGCATGCCTGTTGTCTCAGTCAAAATAGGAGATCATTGTTATCATGGTTTATGTGACTTAGGTGCTAGTGTGAGTGCTATTCCTTTTACCTTATACCAAGAAATTATGAATGACATAGCACACGCTGAAATAGAAGACATAGATGTTACTATTAAACTTGCCAATAGAGACACCATCACACCACTTGGGATTGTTAGAGATGTTGAAGTCTTGTGTGGGAAAATAAAATACCCTACTGATTTTCTAGTTCTTGGTTCCCCACAAGATGAGTTTTGTCCCATTATCTTTGGTAGACCTTTCTTGAACACTCTCAATGCTACTATAGATTGTCTTAAACAAATTGTCAGTGTTCGCTTTGGTGATGAGTCTCATGAATTTAATTTTTCCAAGTTTAGTAGGAAACCTCATAAGAAAGAATTACCTAATAAGGATGAAATAATTGGTCTTGCTTCTATTGTCGTGCCTCCTACTGATCCACTAGAATAATATTTGCTAGATCATGAAAATGATATGCATATGCATGAAAGAAATGAGATAGATAATTTTTTTTTGAATAACGACCTCTGCTTAAACATAATTTGACTATTGAAACTCTAGGAGGACCTCCTCCGCCTAAAGGTGATCCTGTGTTTGAACTAAAACAATTGCCAGACACTTTGAAATATGCTTATCTTGATGAGAAAAAGGTATATATTGTTATTATTAGTGCTAACCTTTCAGAACATGAAGAAGAAAGATTACTGAAAATTCTGAAGAAGCATCGAGCTTCTATAGGATATACTCTTGACGATCTTAAGGGCATTAGTCCCACTCTATGTCAGCTCAAGATTAATATGGAACCTGATGCTAAACTCGTTGTTGATCATCAACGATGTTTGAATCCTAAGATGAGAGAACTGGTAAGAACTGAAATATTAAAGCTTCTGGAAGCAGGTATAATCTATCCCATAGATGATAGTAGATGGGTAAGTCCCGTTCATTGTGTCCCTAAGAAAGGAGGTATTACCGTTGTTCCTAATGATAAAAATGAACTTATTCCACAAAGAATTGTCACTGGCTATAGAATGGTTATTGATTTTAGAAAATTAAATAAAGCAACTAGAAAAGATCATTACCCTTTGCCTTTTACTGATCAAATGCTAGAAATATTATCAAAGCACACACACTTTTGCTTCCTTGGTGGATATTCTGTTTTTTCTCAAATACCAGTTTCACAACCTGATCAAGAGAAAACCACCTTTGCTTGCCCTTTTGGAACTTATGCTTATAGACGTATGCCCTTTGGTTTATGCAATGCACCTGCTACCATTCAAAGATGTATGACTGCTATATTCTCTGATTTGTGAAAATATTGTTGAGGTTTTCATGGATGACTTTTCCGTTTATGGAACTTCTTGTGATGATTGCTTAAGCAATCTTGATCGAGTTTTGCAGAGATGTGAGCAAACTAATCTTGTCTTGAATTGGGAGAAGTGCAACTTTATGGTTAATGAAGGTATTGTCTTGGGGCATAAAATTTCTAAACGAGGTATTGAGGTGGATAAAGCTAAAGTTGATGCAATTGAGAAAATGCCATGTCCTAAAGATATCAAAGGTATTCGTAGTTTCCTCGATCATGCTGGTTTCTATAGGAGGTTTATTAAAGACTTATCTAAAATTTCTAGGCCTCTTACAAATCTTTTACAAAAGGATGTTCCATTTGTTTTTTATGATGATTGTGTAGAAGCCTTTGAAACACTTAAGAAAGCCTTAACTTCTGCACCTATTGTTCAACCACCTGATTGGAACTTGCCTTTTGAAATTATGTGTGATGCTAGTGATTATGCTGTTGGTGTTGTTCTAGGGCAAAGAGTTGATAAGAAACTAAACGTTATTCGTTATGCTAGCAAAACTCTAGACAGTGCCCAAAGAAATTATGCTACCACTGAAAAAGAATTTTTAGCAGTTGTGTTTGCTTGTGACAAATTCAGATCTTACATTGTTGATTCTAAAGTTATTGTTCACACTGATCATGCTGCTATAAAATATCTTATGGAAAAGAAAGATGCTAAACCTAGACACGTTAGGTGGGTTCTCCTGTTACAAGAATTTGATTTACATATCACTGATAAAGAAGGAGCTGAGAACCTCATAGCTGATAACTTGTCTAGGTTAGAAAATATTCTTGATGACCCACAACCTATTAATGATAGCTTTCCTTATGAGAAACTAGCTGCAATAAATGTTTCTCATAACACTCATTGGTATGCTGACTATGCTAATTACATTGTTGCAAAATATATACCACCTAGTTTCACATACCAATACAATAAAAAATTATTCTATGATTTAAGACATTACTTTTGGGATGACCCACATCTTTATAAGGAAGGAGTAGATGGTATTATTAGACATTGTGTACCTGAGCATGAATAGGAACAAATCCTACGGAAATGTCACTTCGAAGCTTATCGAGGACATCATGCGGGAGATAGAATTGCTCACAAGGTATTGCAATCTAGTTTTTATTGGCCTACTCTCTTCAAGGATTCCCGTAAGTTTGTTTTATCTTGTGATGAATGTCAAAGAATTGGTAATATTGGTAAGCACAAGAAATGTCTATGAATTATTCTCTTGCAGTTGAACCATTTGATGTTTGGGGTTTCGATTATATGGGACCTTTTCCTTCCTCTAATGGGTATACACATATTTTGGTTGCCATTGATTATGTTACTAAGTGGGTAGAAGCTATTCCAACCAGTAGTGCTGATCACAACACCTCTATTAAAATGCTTAAGGAAGTTATTTTCCCATGGTTTGGAGTTCCTAGATATTTAATGACTGATGGTGGTTCACACTTTATTCATGGTGCTTTCCGTAAAATGCTTGCTAAGTATGATGTTAACCATAGAATTGCATCACCCTATCATCCTCAGTCTAGTGGTCAAGTTGAACTTAGCAATAGAGAAATAAAATTAATTCTACAAAAAACTATCAATAGGTCCCGAAAGAATTGGTCTAAGAAATTAGATGATGCACTTTGGGCTTACAGAACAGCTTATAAAAATCCTATGGGTATGTCTCCTTATAAAATGGTTTATGGGAAAGCTTGTCATCTGCCTCTTGAGTTAGAACATAAAGCATATTGGGTAATCAAAGAACTCAACTATGATTTCAAACTTGCCGGTGAAAAGAGGTTATTTGATATAAGCTCACTAGATGAATGGAGAACCCAAGCTTATGAAAATGCCAAGTTGTTTAAGGAAAAAGTGAAAAGATGGCATGATAAAAGAATCCAAAAGCGTGAGTTCAAAGTGGGTGAATATGTCCTTTTGTACAACTCTCGTTTCAGATTCTTTGCAGGAAAGCTTCAATCCAAATGGGAAGGACCTTATGTTATTGAAGAAGTTTATCGTTTTGGAGCTATCAAAATAAATAATGCCGAAGGCACTAACACGAAGCTTGTCAATGACCAAAGAATTAAACACTATATCTCAGGTATGCCTATTAATGTTGAAAGCAATATTATTCAAACCATGACACTGGAGGAACACATAAAAGAAACCTTCCGGAACACTCCAGAATCATGAAAAAAGAGGAGGTACGTGATACGGTAAGTAAACGGACTCCGAAAAATCCGCAAAAATATTTTTTATCAGTTTTGGAATATAACAAAAATTAGAAAAATATGAAACAACCAGGAAGGCAACCCTGGTGGGCACAAGACACCAGGGCACGTCTGGCATGCCAGGCGCACCCAGGTGGGTTGTGCCCACCTCGGGTACCTTCCGGACTCCGTTTTTCTCTCGTTTACTTCTTTCCCAAGATAAAAAATCTTTATATATCCCCCGAACCTATTGACCACCATATCACGGAGAAATCTTCTGTTCTTCTTTCTTGCTGTTTTCTGGTAGATCTAGATCACCATGGCTGCTTCGAGCTCCTCCAAGGACAAGTTCCTCGAGAACGTCATCAATCCGTACTTGCGGGAGGTGATGCAGCACCCTCAGGCCATCGAGATGCGTGAGGGGATGCTCCACATCCACGACGTACAGGGCCCCAAGGGGACGGAACCATGGATGCCAAGCTCGAAGCTATGGAGCAGGAGGTCTTCAAGTGCAAGGGGATGGTGGAACGTGGACTCAATGCCAATCACCTCATGATCGCGGACTATACCCGTGATCTCAAGGTGGATGGCAAATCCATGAACGACATCATCTTCACCTTCAACGAGCAAATCAACTTTCTGCAGAGCCAAATCTATGATCTCCAAAACCAAGTCTTTGAATATGAGGCAAGGCTTAAAGGTATGAGTTTGGCTGCCAGTTGCAGGACTCGCGAGACTCGCTCCTCCTCTTATGATGGTGAGCTACTGCCATGGAAACCGGAAGACAAGATCACTACTACCTCATCACCACCACCACCTTCTTCATCACCAAAGGAGACTTGAGTATCAGGTATGGGCACTCCCCTTGGCTTATTCCAAGCTTGGGTGAGGTTCCCCGGTATCGTATCACAATCACTATCTTTTGCCTTTACTTATCTTAGTTCGATCCTTAGTTATCTTTTGATTTAGTTGAATAAAAGTTTTAGTTCGATCCTTTCTTTTCGAGTGTTTGCTTAGTGATCTATCAATCGATGTAATCATGTGCGAGATATATAATAAAGAGTAGTTTGAGTTTTGCATTAGTTACTTTTATGTCTTAATAAAAAGAAAGGAAAATAAATGAAAAAGATCATATACTAATCTTATGGTAAGTAATGACATCACATAAGGAAAAGTATAAGTGGTAAAATTTGTTGGAGATTGACAAACATAGCATTGGTCAATGATGCAACTCATGAAAGAATTAATAAGGGAAGAGAAGATTCACATGCAAATACACTATCTTGGACATCTTTTATGATTGTGAGCCCCCATTAAATATTTTGTGTCAAAATAGTTGACGTTGGACAAGGAAGACAACATAATGATTTATGTTTGTTCATATTCACATAGAAGTTGTATTGTCATAGATCCTTTAACATGTGGTGCTTGCTTAATATCTTTTCTAGCCAAAATTCCGCACTAAGTAGAGATACTACTTGTGTATCCAAAACCCTTAACCCAAATCTTATTTTGAGAGTCCACCATACCTACCTATGGATTGAGTAAGATCCTTCAAGTAAGTTGTCATCGGTGCAACAAGGCAATAAAAATTGCTTCTAAAAGTGTTGGATCATTTAGTGTAAGAGAAAATTGAGCATTGTACGAACTTGTGATGGAAAAGAATAAAAGCGATAGACTGCATAATAAAGGTTGCTATCATAAGGGGAAATATAACGTGATGTTCTTTTGCATTAAGGGATTTGGCATACAAACAAATAAGCGCATGACAACCTCTGCTTCCCTCTGTGAAGGGCCTATCTTTTACCTTTATGTATTTACTGTTATGCATGAGTCAAAGTATTCTTCTCTATTCCTTTTTATTTTCCCTTTTGCAAGCATCATGTGGTGAGGAAAGATCTAGGCACATATATCCAGTTGAATATGGGTGGGCTTGATTTATTATTGTTGACATCACCCTCGAGGTGAATAAGTTGGGAGGTGAAACTATAAGCCCCTATCTTTCTATGTGTCCGGTTGAAACTTTTTGTTCATGAGTATGCTGTGAGTGTTAGCAATCATAGAAGATTAAATGATGGTTGAGTATGTGGACTTGCCTAAAGGCTCCGATCCGTGACCCTTCCTGAAAAGATGATGAATTGTAGTTGCAAAGTTGACTGAGAACATAGTTTGTTGGTTTTCAATAGAGTTTATGTTCTATACTTCGATGTTGTGATGAATTGTTACTTGTTCATGAGAAGTTTATGACAAAAGTTATGTGATAAGAGTTCTATAATAAAGTTTGTTGCTGTTATAATAATATACATGATGCTTCTATGTCCGTATTTTGTTTTTATCGACACCTCTCTCTCTCTCTAAGCATGTGGACATGTTTTTCGACATCACTTTTTTGCTTGAGGACAAGCGAGGTCTAAGCTTGGGGAGTTGATACGTCCATTTTGCATCATGTTTACCTACTGTTATTTATAATATTTTTATGCATAATAATGCTTTTGGGAGTAATTCTAATGCCTTTTCCCTCATAATTTGCAAGGTTTACACAAAGAGGGAGAATACCGGGAGCTGGAATTCTGGACCAAGAAAAAGCACATCAGAGCTACCTATTCTGCACAACTCCAAATAAGCTGAAACTTCACGAAGATTTTTAATGGATTATTTAAGAATTATTGGAGCAAATAACTACCAGAAGGGGCCCACCAGGTGGGCACAAACCACCTGGGCGCGCCAGGCCACCTAGGCGCGTCCTGGTGGGTTGTGCCCTCCTCGGCCCACCTCTGGTGCCCCTCTTCTGGTATATAAGTCATTTTGACCTAGAAAAAAAAGGAGAGGACTTTCGGGATGAAGCACCACCGTCTCGAGGTGGAACTTGGGCAGGAGCACTTTTGCCCTCCGACGGAGCGATTCCGCCAGGGGAACTTCCCTCCCGGAGGGGGAAATCATCGTCATCATCATCACCAACAACTCTCCCATATTTGGGAGGGCCATATCCATCAACATCTTCAACAGCACCATCTCCTCTCAAATCCTAGTTCATCTCTTGTGTTCAATCTTTCTACCGGAACCTTAGATTGGTGCTTGTGGGTGACTAGTAGTGTTGATTACATCTTGTAGTTGATTACTATATGGTTTATTTGGTGGAAGATTATATGTTCATATCCATTATGCTATTTAATACCCCTCTGATCTTAAGGCCAAGGAGACCAGAAGTGGCCTCCGTCGCAAGGGAACTTCGGACGCGATGTCCGAAGACGCCGAGACTCACTCCACTGCCGCAGAGGACGAGGAGGAGGAGGAGGAAAGCAACTCTCCCCTTGAGGGGGAAAGGAAGAAAAGGGTGGCCCCCATAAATCTGGAGGCAGAGGTGTCCAAGAAGGGGAAGGTCTCCCTCGTGGATAACTCCGCGTGGGACGTCGACAGCAGCCCAGAGCGGCGCCCCCGAGATAAGCCCCTGGCCAAGTCGTGAGTACTCAAAGACCCTGACGCATTCATATATCTAGCCACTTTTCTCCATAGTGTTAACATGTTGAATCATGTACTTGCAGTCCGGCTTGTTCCGACCTCGAGCGATCCTCATCTTCGAGGAATTCGCTGGACCCGAAGGTGATGGACAGCGGGTCCCTTCCGGCGGCCTCCTCTCCCAAGGTCATGGATGACACCGAGGCGTTGTCCCGAAGGATCCCAGGCCAGGGAGAGACGCAGGAGGCCGTCAGTGCGGCGCCAGAGGGCGAAACCTCGGCCGCCGGACACATGGGGGAGGAAATCCCCATGGAGACTGGCAATGGGGGCCAGGTCCAATTCGGCCTCCAGCCGAATACGGTCCCGGAGACCTATACGGCTCCGGAATCCGGCAAGCAACCTCCTTTGAAAGAAGGGGGTGTGCCTAATTCGCCGGTGACCTCTGTCCAACCAGAGGCACCGGACACCCTACTAGAAGCGCTGCAAAGTGCTTCCATTGTAGAGGAACACCGTGCCCTCATGGGTACGGTGATTGAGAAGATTCAGTCCGCGAAGAGCGGATTGACCGAAGCCTGCACAAGCCTTCTAACAGGTTTTGAGGTATGAAACGCAATTATGTAAAAAGAATATCACAGTATAGACAGTAGCCCCTGAGACACTGTCCGGTTGTCGAAAAGAAAAGCCGGACAGAGGATCAAACAATTTTCGCAGGAGACTAACCATACATGTCTATGTGAAAAAGCAGGCGTCGCTGCTGGCTACGACCTCCCATGCTGCCGAAGTCTCCGGACTGAAGCAGAGTCTGGAGCGGGCCGAGGAAGAACTCGGCCGTGTGAAAAAGCAGATGGAGGACAAGCAAGGTATGCCATGACCTTCTGTATATCAGAAAGGATAGATGATTTGTATTGACCAGAGTGCCATGATATTTGTAGGAGCGGCGACTGAGGTGGAGGCCCTTAAAAAGGCGCTGGCCGAGGCCCAGAAGAGAGCGGCGGAGGAACAATCCGTCCGCGAAAAGCACAAGGCCAGGGTCGGTGAGGTCCAACAAGAGCTCCAGGACGCTGTAAAGAAATGCGAGTCCTTGGAGCGCAAAATTACGGATCAAGAGTCCGAGCTTGCTAAGGCCCACCAAAGCACACAAGAGGCCCGGGTCGAAGCCCAGGGCGCCCTCCAGGAAATCCAAGAGGCCAGGAAATCCACGACGGGTAAGGCCTTTATAATGCAAAGAAAATTTGTGAAGAAAAGGTACCTCTTACTGACCCAGATTTGGAGTTCTCCAGGAGCGTTTGCGGATCTGCCTCACAACATTGCTGATGCCACGGATTTCTTCCGAGCCGAAGAGGGGAGCTCAACAGAGAAGCTGTTCTGGTCGCAATACCTTGTGCCAGAGCATTCGGTGCCCTTCAGTGATCAGCTGAAATAGCTGACCGAACTGCATAGGGCGGCTGAATTGGCCATGAAGGATTTGATAATCCGTCTATGGCCTGCCGAAGCCATACCCAACACCTACTTCGGGCTCGTGAAGCAACTGGTTGCTGCCTGCCCTCGGCTTGATGCCATCAAGCGGTCGGTCTGCATTGAAGGTGCGCGGATGGCCTTCGCCCGTGTCAAGATACAGTGGGCGAAGATGAATGCCGTCAAGCTCGCGACCGAGGGACCGCCCGCGGGCAAGGAGCACCGCACGCCCGAGCGATATTTTGACGATGTCCTGGAGGGATCCCGCATTGTAGCGGAGCAGTGTGCGAAAGACATTATCTTTGAATGAATATATTCATGTTATCCTGTCCTGTATATTGGAGCAAAAAATATAATATTAGTTGTTTATATCAAGATTTTTCCTCCTGTGCGGCCGTTTTATAAAATCTGAGAGTTGTCCAGTCGTCGGCTTCAGCCCCCACGTAGGTAGTACGGGGGTGTTCGGGATAAAATCTAAACACTCTTGATCCAAAGTTTGGTCCTTGAAGGAGGTGTTTAGCGCAACGAACCAGGCAATCGGACTATGTGGCTTTATCACCCTCACTTAGCCATAGGAGTTTTATAATAGAAATTTAGGCGCAGCCCCTAGTATTCGTGTGTCCGAACTAGGGTGTTGTAAACACCTGATCGGGTAGAGACCGATTCGTCGCATAATGCGGAAAAAATCGCAAAAGATTTATAACCTCCGAAGAGCTGACCGGCTCACGCCGCTTCATGACAGTCAGTTTTCGGCTTTCTCTACTAAGGTGCTCATCTGGATGAACCAGGGCACAATCGCAGTAGTTCTCCCTTTACTACCCTAGCCGATATAGCGGAACGTAAGGTAGTAAGCACAGGAGCCGGGCAACCCAACTATTGACCAAAGACATGATTCAGAACCAATGCATATAATGCTAAATTTGGGGTGCCGAACTATACTGTAAAAAGTGTTCGGACTTTGTTGCCATAATGTGGGCCGCAATAAAGCCCCTGGCGAACTTAAGCCGTACCAAAGTGTACGGGTGCAATTGCTAAGATTATCAAGAAAAAATGAAGTAGTAAGCTAATGCCGCAGAAGTTGGGCCGCGAACTGTTTCCATTATAATTTTATTGATACGTCAAAGCGTATAAGTAATGCGGTAAGCAACAGGGCTATTTAACATGCCATGACCAAGGGAGAGCTGTGTGCGGGTCCTGAGAATGGGTGGAGTGATCGTCAAAAAGACCTCCTAAAGATTCCCGTATACCTCAATGCTTCTTGCTGTCTTGGTGTACCTGTCCTTCGAAGGACCGATGATTAGGCCGTCTTGAGGGGCCTGTGGAAAAGAAACCTGAAAAGGATAAAAAAGAAAAAGTGAAAGTATGTGTGTCCAGGGGATGTCGAGCCATATTATGGACCACAATCTGGTTATGGCTCCGTCTATGCCCATGGTATTTTAAGTGCGTAGTTATGTACGCGTGGTACGTATGTCGCCATTTGGCCGGGACAGAGACGGAGGCCGGATTGCTAGTCTAACTCCCGACGAGCTGGACTGTTATGCTGCGGAGTAGTCCGGATCCGCTTGACAGTGTCCGGGAGCTTGGCCGCTGAATTAAGATTCTGTTTGGCAAGGCCGCTCTGTACTTCTGCTGCCAAGGCCGCGGTGTGCTCCTCGGTACGAAGGGAACGCTCCGTGTTTCCGTTAACTGTTATGACGCCGCGTGGTCTCGGCATCTTGAGCTTGAGATAAGCATAGTGTGGCACCGCATTGAATCGAGCAAATGCGGTTCGTCCGAGCAGTGTGTGATAGCCGCTGCGGAAGGGGACGATATCGAAGATCAACTCTTCGCTTCTGAAGTTGTTGTCCGGGGATCCGAAGACAACCTCCAGTGTGATTGAGCCCGTACAGTGGGCCTCTACACCATGTATGACTCCTTTAAAGGTAGTTTTTGTGGGATTGATCCTTGAGGGATCGATGCCCATTTTGTGCACTGTATCCTGATAGAGCTGGTTCAGGCTGCTGCCGCCGTCCATGAGGACGCGTGTGAGATGGAATCCATCAACAATTGGATCGAGGACCAGTGCGGCTGAACCGCCATGACGGATACTGGTCGGATGGTCCCTGCGATCGAAGGTGATCGGGCAGGACGACCATGGGTTGAACTTTGGGGCGACTGGCTCTATCGCATAGACGTCCCTGAGCGCTTGTTTATGCTCCCTTTTGGGGATATGAGTGGCGTATATCATGTTCACCATTTTGACCTGGGGAGGGAACTTCTTCTGTCCTCCTGTGTTCGGCGGACGGGACTCCTTGTCGTCGTCCTTGCTTTGCGACCCCTTCTCCTTGTTTTCGGCATTTAACTTGCCGGCCTGTTTAAAAACCCAACAGTCTCTGTTGGTATGATTGGCTGGTTTATTAGGGGTGCCATGGATCTGACATGGACGACCGAGTATGCGGTCCAAGCTGGATGAGCCCGGATTGTTTCTTTTGTATGGCTTCTTCCGCTGGCCATACTTGGAGCCGCTGAAACCGGCGTTGACCGCCGTGTCATCAGTAGTGCCACCATTGCTTTGGCGCTTTGTGCCTGTTGCGTCGGGGCTTGTCATTGCTATTCTTGGCTTCAGAGGTACCGGCATCGCTTGCAGTGTTATTGCTACGGGCTAGCCAACTATCCTCGCCCGCACAAAAGCGGGTCATGAGTGCCGTGAGGGCTGCCATGGACTTCGGCTTTTCTTGGCCGAGGTGACGAGCGAGCCATTCGTCGCGGGTGCTATGCTTAAAGGCCGCTAGGGCTTTGGCATCCGAGCAGTCGACAATCTGGTTCTTTTTAGTTAGGAACTTAGTCCAGAATTTCCTGGTCGAGTCTCCAGGCTGTTGAACTATGTGACTTAAGTCATCGGCATCCGGAGGTCGTACATATGTGCCTTGGAAGTTGTCGCGGAAGGCGTCTTCCAAGTCCTCCCAGCTGCCAATAGAGTTTTCAGGCAGACTGTTTAACCAGTGCCGAGCTGGCCCCTTGAGTTTTAGCGGGAAGTATTTGATGGCATGAAGGTCATCACTGCGGGCCATATGAATATGGAGAAGAAAATCCTCAATCCATACCGCGGGATCTGTTGTTCCATCATATGATTCGATATTTACGGGTTTAAACCCTTCTGGGAATTCATGATCCATTACTTCATCAGTGAAGCAGAGGGGATGTGCGGCGCCTCTATATCGGGCCAAGTCACGACGTAGTGCGGATGTAGTCCGTCTGCGATTTTTGGCCCGTACGTGGTTATGCTCGGTACGTCTGGCTTGATAGCCGTCGTCGCGCGCCAGGGCATCCCCCCGCGATCCGTATATCGATCTGGACTGACCTGCTCTGTTCTCCAGTTTTTGCCACAGGTCATATGTGTATTCCCGAGCTGTGGTGTGTTTGCCTTTACGGCAAGGTAGTATGGGCAGGTGTTCGGCTTGAGTTGCCTCTTTGTCCCGGCCACGTGGTGGTCGGTTAGCCGCATTACGTGTTGATGGCATGGGCTCAAGTGCCTCGTCGTCGAATTGGGGTAGCAATTTGCGCTTCGGGTAACTTTTAATGGGGCGCTCGAGTCCGTATTCCTCAGCTGCCAGGACATCAGTCCATCTGTCGTTGAGCAGATCTTGATAAGCTTGAAGCTGCTGCTGTTTCTTTTTCAGGCTCCTCGCAGTGGCTATTAGCCGGCGCTTAAAGCGCTCCTGCTCGAAGATAGTTGCTGTCCTCCGAGTCTTTGTTTATGGCCTGTTTGTCAGGGCTGACTTGCCCATCTTCCCTACCGTCCTGTTCGGAAGTCGGCTCGGCGGGATCTTCTTTGTCTTCGGCATCGTCCGGAGTATTGTTTTCTCTGGTGTCAGTATTGCTGTCTTTTCCACGGCGTGATTTAGAGCGGTGCCGCTGACGTCGGCGCTTTGGTTGTGTCTCAGGAGGTTTATTCTCGACTGGATCTTTCTCGTTATCGCCGTTATTCTCTTTGGGAGTATCCACCATGTACACGTCATACGAGGAGGTGGCTGTCCAACGCCCAGTAAACAGCGGGTTTTGGGCCTGCTCCTCTCCGGCATCGTCGTCCATACCGTCGATGTCTTCGGAGTCGTAATCGAGCAAGTCGGTTAAGTCTTCGACAGTGGCAATGAAGTGGGCGGTGGGTGGGAAGCGACATTCTCCGTCATCAGCCTCCAGTTCAAACCGGATATAATTCGGCTGTGAGTCCCGCGCTAAGGAGAGGGTTTTTAATGATTTGAGCACATCACCCATAGGTGAGTGTCGGAAGATGTCCGCGGAGCTGAACTCGACGATCGGCGCCTGATCGAGCTCGATGGGCGCAGATGCACGCGGTTCGGAACCCGTGGCCGGAGACGAATCCGAGGTTCCGGTGACACAGATCCCGTTCGAAGTTGGGTCTGTGTGCGGCTCCAACGCCGCTGAGTCTGCGGCTTCCATGGCGGGGTTGAGCTTCCCGTCCTCGGATGGCGCAATCTGCTCTGGATCTAAGGCCAGGGCAGTTACAGGCGCTATCTCCCGGGTATGGTCCGATGACAGATTTAGGTCATGTTCATCACGGTGGTAGGGAGCGGCTGCCATGGGCTCGAATCCGTCGAAGATCAAGTCTCCGCGGATATCAGCAACATAGTTCAAGCTTCCAAACCTGACCTGATGGCCAGGGGCGTAGCTGTCGATCTGCTCTAGATGGCCAAGCGAGTTGGCCCGCAGTATGAAGCCGCCGAATATGAAGATCTGGCCGGGGAGAAAAACCTCCCTCAAGGCCACATCGTTGTGGATGATTGATGGAGCCATCGAGTCTTCTAGCGACGACACAGCGGAACTCTCAATGAAAGCACCAATGTCGGTGTCAAAACCGGCGGATCTCGGGTAGGGGGTCCCGAACTGTGCGTCTAAGGTCGATGGTAACAGGAGACGGGGGACACGATGTTTACCCAGGTTCGGGCCCTTTCTATGGAGGTAATACCCTACGTCCTGCTTGATTGATCTTGATGAATATGAGAATTACAAGAGTTGATCTACCACGAGATCGTAATGGCTAAAACCCTAGAAGTCTAGCCTGTCTGATTATGATTGTCCCTATGGACTAAACCCTCCGGTTTATATAGACACCAGAGGGGACTAGGGTTGTAGAAAGTCGGTTACAGAGAAAGGAATCTTCATATCCGAACGCCAAGCTTGCCATCCACGCCAAGGAGAGTCCCATCCGGACACGGGAGAGAGTCTTCTGTCTTGTATCTTCATGGCCCATCAGTCCGGCCCATGTTACGTAGCCTGGACGCCCGAGGACCCCTTAATCCAGGACTCCCTCAATCGTATTAGTCCAACTGTGGGCGTTCAACTAACCATTTACTACCGCACGCATCTGTTTGATTAGACGGGATGACTGCGAGCAGTCCACCGCGCACACTCACCATACCGGGAAGCGAGCCGCGGGCGCTGCAATTTATTGCTGGTTTTGGACTTTTGTTTCGGCCGCCTCAGGAAGGTACGTAGAACAGTCCTCCGTTCTCATCTACAAGCACCGCCGCTGAGGATCACTGCCTGCTGCGAGATGGAGGATGAGCTGACCAACAAGCGGGGGCGGGTCGAGCCAGAACCGCAAGAGCCTCCAACGAACATGTACTTCATCAGCAGCCTCCCCGACGAGATGTTGGTAACCATCATATCCCACCTCCCCATCAAATATGGCGTGTAGACCACTGTCGTCTCGCGGCGGTGGCGCCCCCTCTGGCACTCCACCCCCCTGGACTCCATCGTCGACCACGAGTTCTGCAGCGGGGAGCAGCAACGCCTGGACGCATTGTCCCACGTCCTCGCCACACACCCTGGGCCGGTCAGACGCCTTGCTATCAGTAGGCTCAGTCCCCACAACAAGACCGAACCCAGGTTGCACTACTGGTTCCTATCCCCAATACTGGATCATCTCGAGGAGCTCAGCTTTCATGCTGGACATCCTTGCTCGCTGCCGCCATCCGTGCTCTGCCTTGCGCCCACGCTGCACCGCACTACATTCAGGCGGTGCATTTTCCCTCGGATTGATGCCGCGCGCGCTCTTCATCTCCCTAAACTTAAGCACCTCGAGCTCATTGCCGTCCGCATCTCAAAGGAGGATTTGGAGCGCCAGCTCGTCGATTGTACAACGCTCGAGTACCTTCGTCTTCATGTGATGGATGGGTTCGGTAGCCTCCACATCAGCTCGACGAATACCCGTGCGATTTATGTGCATTGCTGGCGCCGCCCAAGGCTGTTAGTTGAGGTGTTTCACGATATGGTCATTGAGAATGCGCCTTTCCTCGAGAGATTGTATGTACTTGATAAATTAGGTCCAGCAAGAATCAAGGTCATTCACGCACCAAAATTGACAGTGTTGGGCTATTCGTGTGCTGAATTCAACGAACTAGTTACTAGATCATTATCCATTCAGGTACAACAGTCGTCTTCTTCTCCTTCTTATATATTATTGGACAACACATTTTATCAAATTTTTGTTGATCTATATGTTCGCCTGTCATCCAGAAAATGATTCCCACAAGCTTGACGCGGCCTCTGCGCATAGTGCAGATCTTGGCACTACAATCTATCGGCCCCAATCTGGATGGAGTTGTTAGATTCCTTAGATGCTTTCCTTGCATGGAGAAGCTATACATCGAGGTGATGCTCCTTTCCTGTTAATTGTTAACCACAACGGAGCTCAATTTTTTGTTACTTTTACCCATGATTACAATGACAAATGTGGAATGATTTCTAAGGGAAATTTTGAGGATTTCAATACATATATTTTTTGAGATGCTAGTGTTGTACGCGTTTTATTCCTTTGCCCGACATGCTTTCATGATAAAAGTTTATCATGAAAAATTGAAGGTGGCATTTCACTCTTTTCGTGTATTTTAGAAATCCTACATATCAAAGAGCCCGAAGTGTTCAAATCTGCAGCTAGGCACTAATATGTCGTCTTTGTTTGCAGATACTAGCAGGCCCGAAAGTAGAAAATGTTGGGGAATATAACAATCCCATTGAATGCCTTGATCTTCATCTCACAGAAATTACTTTTAACGAGTATCGAGGCACCACACCAGAAATTAAATTCGCCAGGTTCTTTGTTGAGAAAGTAAGGTTGCTCAAGGTAATGAGGTTTGCCCTATATTTACGACGCAGAAGTGAATGGATTGCTAAAGAGCGCAGGCGTGTACAGCTGAATGGAAAAGGCTCTGCAGAAGCTGAATTTCAGTTTGTAACTTCATATGACAGATTATTCAGAAGTCACTGTATCGAGCCGCTATATGACTTCTCGGTGGCTGATCCTTTCACCGAAATAATGCATGAAAAATATTCTAAAGAAGATGAATTTTATGTGTCTGAATAGTTTGAACCTTGTAAGCTTTGAATTTGGGCTTTGTAATGCTGGAATTTGAACCTTGCAATATTTATGGTATTTGTTATATAACGTAATTGGATGTTTAATTTGGTTTTGCAATCATGTCCTGTTATAAGTATATATATGTTGTTCTTTTGTACACAGAGCGTAGATGTTGTGCAGACAGAGCATATCACATCGTACACGGACCACACTAGGGAACCCGTCGGTGAATAATTCATCAATCGCAAACGGTTGTATACCAGCAAGCGTTTGCCCACAACACACATGGCTTATTCCATCGCAAACAGCTCGGATGGATCAATTGTATGTCACGTATCGCACACGCAACTCTAATCTGATTCGTGTATGATGTCTCCACCATCGCTCACACAGTTCATCGTGCTCTGCTTGCCGTTAGGTGCCGCAGCGCACTGTGCTCGCCATTAGGCGCTGCGGTGTGCTCTGCTCGCGTCCGTCGGTGCGCTCTTCTCGTGTACCTCCATGCGCTCGGCTTGTGGACAGCTTTTCTTGCGTGTTCAACTGCTATATGCATATATATGGTTGCTCGTCGTTGAGGCGACCGCGGAGCGCTCTGCTCGCGTCCCTGCACACACGCTCTGCCAGCGGTTGGGGCCTACGCACGATCACGTTGGGGGCCCATATGCATGCGGTTGCGCCGCGCGCGTCGCCATGATGCAGTTATGTGCGGCACGATGGAGTTACGCGCTGCAAATTAGAACTGACATTCAGGCGTGCGGATATTCCAAGCCGTCCGGCTTCCCCATTAATTCCCGCAACCATTATAACCTTTGTCTCTTCAACCTTTCGATCTCGCCCCACAACACAACAATCACACCCACGATGACACATACAGAGAGGATATCTAGTGGCGCTCCAATGGAGTTCGGCGAGTATAAAGTGGAGACCCACATGAGGGAGACGGATCTCTCGGTGGTGTACACCATCGACCCAGCTGTGGTGGAGGACTACATCAACACCGTGGAGCAGTTGCTTGCTCGAGACAAGTACAAGGTGGTCGGCATCGACCTCCAGTATACCGGCGGTTATCCCGGCAAAGATCAGAAGGTTGCCATCGCCCAGTTGTCTGTGCGCCATCATGTCCTCATCGACCACTACTGCATGGCCATAGAGCCTTGCGACCATTTCGCCAGGTTTGTCAACAACACCGACTACAAGTTTGCTATGGTGGAAACCTCCAACGATGTAAAAGCACTCATGGTTATGGGCTTGGCCTGCAAGAACCTTTTTGAAATCCGTGAGCACTACAGGGTCTGGGGCAGCACGAAGAAGGACTCCCTGGTTGAACTCTCCTCGGCCATCATCGACCTCTACTACAAAAAGGTGAAGCAGGATGCCAACAGAACAAGTCCCGTATCCTGGCACGGGGCCTGGATGCGGCAACTGGATGAACCTCACCTCAGGTTCGTGGCCAAGAGCGTGTACACATGCTACGAGATGCACAGGCGGATCGTTGACATGAGGAAGTGCCTTGTTCCCAAAATTGACGAGGCCAGATCGAGCCACAAGCAGAGCAGTAGCGGCAAGCGTCACAAGAAGTAGATGATGATCAAATGATCATTTATCCTACTTAATTATGCATGTAATATATAGTTTACTTTGGTGTGTGGAAATGTCATGTGTGTAGTAGCCACCTATGTAATTATGCATGTAATAGTTTACTTTGGTGTGTGCAATTAAATGTCATGTGTGTAGTAGCCACCTATGTAATTCGATGTTTAATTTGGTTATGCAACCATGTCCTTATAAGTGTGTGTGTGTGTGTGTGTGTTGCTGTTCTGTATGCAATCCCATCGCACAACACACACACATCTTATTAGCAGCAATCGTCTGTGTTATTATCGGTCTTCACACACATTTCTGATTACAGACCTGTTTGTCGCGTATCACACACATCTTGTTAAATTGAACCGTTTCTGTTCTCTTGGCTCAACGCAAACAGTTCATCCGAGTGAACCGTATGCCGTATATCGCACACACCTTGATCTGGCTGATCATTTCTTTTGTGTTGCCTAATCACAAATAGTTCATCCGAGTGAACTGTATGCCGTATGTCGCACACCTTGATATGGCTGCCCGATTCTGTTGTTCCGCCTCATCACAAACAGTTTATCCGAGTGAAATGTATGCCGTATATCGCACACGCCTTCATCTGGCTGCCCGTTTGTGTTGTTCTGCCTCATCACAAACAGTTCATTGAACTGAACCATATGCCCCGCATCGCACATGCAACTAAAATCTGAACCGTGTTTGATGTATCCGCCATCGCAAATGTTTTGCATCTTTTTTTACGGTCTTTTTACATCACCGTTTGCGATAAATGCATCGCACACAGTTCCGTCGAAGGGTCTCTGATTGTAGTGTCACGTTAGCAGCATCTTGCAGTAGTGCTTGAAGCGTTCCTGATCTAGTGGGTCTTCTAGGACGATGAAGTCTTCGGCTCCAAGGCTGATCTCTTCTTCAGAGAGGGGCATATAATTGCTATACTCGGAATTATCAGGGTCCTCGGGGTTATCCTGATCCTCATGCTCTTCCGAGCCGTCGAACTGGTGTTCGGGGGCGGGGTCGTCGAGGGCCTCCGTGTTGTCCAGAGTGTTCCCTTCTCCGGTGCCCGTGTTGCTTTCCCTGCTGCATCGCGCTTTGGATCGTCGGCGTTGTCTTCAGCGTTTAGGGGGCTTCGCTCCGCGATTGTTACCATCCCTTGTGGGGGTGTCGTTCCCATTAGTGTCATCGCAGTCGTCTTTGGGGGTGTCCAACATGTAGATGTCGTAGGTGGACGTGGCCGTCCCGCAGCTTGTGACGGGAGGGGCAGTGTTCGTGCGAGCCGTGGCCTCCTCGTCGTCGGCCTCATCAGAGGCATAGTCCGGCATGTCAGTTAAATCTTCGATAGTGGCTATCAAGTGGGTGGTGGGTGGGACATGAAATTCCGTGTGGCCTACCTCGAGGCTCCATTGGGCATGAGCCGAGGATGGGCCATCAATAATGGTCATCATCTGGATCTGGTTCAGCGCCTCGTTCAACAAGGCGAGGCTGGACGGAGTGGTGTATGTAGTTTTCTTGGAGCTGACCTCCGTTGTAATGGTGAGGTAAGGCACGGGTCCGGTCACGGCAAAACCTCGGTCGTCGAGCGCCGCACTCACGTCAAGGCAGAGAAGGGTGAGTTCGACGGGGGTTGTCTCCCTATCTTCGGACACTGAATTCTTGTCAGTGCTCATGGCCAAATCCTCATAGAAGAGGGAAGGTCCGGACAGGGTCGACACCTGGTCCTCAGACGTGGGAGACACTTCCGAGCTTAACGTTGGTTTTGTTGTAAGGGCCGATCCGGAGATCGGATCGAGGATAGCCCCCAAGGTCAATACTTCGGAGGCCATGGCTGTTGCAGGTGAGGCTGAGAAGCCCGAGAATATTAGATTGCCCCAAGCATCGGTAATGTACTCGAAGTTATTGAACTTGATTCGCTGTCCGGGGGCAAAATTGTCGATCCGGTTGAGGTGACCAGTCACGTTGGCATGCCGAACGACACTGCCGAGCGTGAAAAGCTGCCTGGGGACAAAGATGTCTCCGGTACCGACAACATCTCCGATGATCAGGTCAGCCATCGATCCTTTGGCGATCTGACAGCGGAACTCTCAATGAAAGCACCAATGTTGGTGTCAAAACCGGCGGATCTCGGGTAGGGGGTCCCGAACTGTGGACCTTGGATTGATGGGGAACAGTAGATGTTTGATGCTACTCCGAACAAGATGACCCGCCGTACTCTTACAGTCAATCCTTTGTGACCCTGAACTAGTCAAGGTTAAAACGGCGGTTTAAGGTCATGTGAGGGCCAGCTTACCGATAGCAAGAATAAACCAAGGCTTTTAAGCCATGATTCATGAAAGCAAGAATTTGAGCCTTAAAAGGCCAGATTCTCTCAGTCGAGCTTTAACAGCCGGCTTATAAGTGTTGAGATATACATGTATATATTCTTTGTTTCTTGTTTTTACATGAATTTTATGTTCTTCATCATCTGAAGGTTATAAGTCCCTGGATCAAAAAAGGTTCGGGTTAGCATTGCTCAAAATTGAGCTTATAGTAGCCATGACCCGCCAAGTGGTCTGTTCAAAATTTTATGACCATGAGTCATTAGGTTATTAACCCGCCCTGGCTTTTGACTATAAGTCGCCAGTACAGGAATTGATGGATCTTTTACAGATTATATGTCAAAGACCTCAAGTAAATTCACAGATATTGCAAGACAAGATATGCATGTATGACTAGATCAAGCATATAAAGAAGTTCAGCTGCTAGATCAAAAGTTGGCATAACATGCTTGATGGCATGACAAATCAACCAAAAGTTTAGACTATGCCTATTACAAGGCTTTAGATGAGCCCACAAAGTTTCACCAAATTTTTTATGGAGTCATGCTACTCCTATAAGTGCACTTCTGGGAAGGTCTGGGTTATGCCCACCAGGTCAGCACTCATCTTGGCATCTTGCACTGAAGGTCGCCGGGTCAGCCTGTGCCGGCTCTTCTTCGCTTGCAATCTGAAGATTGTCCGAAGTCCAGTCGATACTGGTTAAGGCCTCAAAGGTCGCTTCATTATTCATGGCAGTACAAGGATCAATGTCAGAGGCAAAGGTATGCTTATGCCTTTGGGGAGTCAGGTTGACAATGTCAAACAAGGGTGACTTGATTCGTTTGTTATTGCCATCATAAGCCGGCTGGTAAATCTGCAGATCGAGTTCTTGTGTAAGTTTACACGCTAAGAGACGTGTTGCCTTGAGGCATTTGGCGTAATCTGATTCATTGAAGGCAGAGCCATCATCTTTGTATTCTGAGAACCTGCCTGCCATCTCTTCAGGATGAAGCTCAGTTTGATAAGCTTTTGCCTGGCCTAACCCGGCTATAGCTCCTGCACGGGCGGTTGACCTTTTCAGTTCTTCAATCTGACTAGGTACTGTGGACAGTTGATCCAACACCTCTTTGATAAGCTGTGTTGGTCTTTTACCATTAGATACCGCCACGAGAGTATGCAAGCTGCCAGCGAATAATTTTTCCATCAAAGTATAGACGGCCTTCAGCTTCACCAGCATATTTGGTCCAAGATTGGCACTCCTGGCACCTGTCGTGCATATAAAACAAGAATAGTCAGGCGAGTTAGTAAATAAAGGATTTTGAGTTGCCAGGCAGATTAAGAAATCATAAATCGCCATGCCAATTGATCTTAATTAATTAAATGGTTTTTCTTACCAAAGATGGCGGCTGTCAATTGGGAAATATGACTCTTTAAGCCGGACAGTTCCTCAGTCACGGGTTTAAGTTGGTTTTCAGCATTTTCCGCTCTTTTCAACAGCGTGGCCTTTTCAGTGTCCCAGGCGGCTCTTTCAGCATCAAAGTTGGCCTTGATCTTTTCAATATCTTCCAAGGAAGATCTCAAATTTGACTCCGCCTTGGCACGTTCAGCTTGTTCTATTTCCAATTTTTTCTTTAAGCTGGCCATGTTTGACTCGCCCAGATTTAAAGCTTCCTGCCAAGGATTACAAACAATAATGGCATTCAAATGATTGCTAGGTTGATTGAATCAGCATTGAGCAGTTGTGTTATGGTTGAAAATATTTAAGTCCCAAGCAAATTGCAAGCAATATCCTTGGCAGTTGGGGGCTACTGTACGATGATTTTTTAATCTGAGCTACAGGAGAACCAACTCATCTTATAAAGATAAGCCGGCCCTTGGGGGCTACAGACGATTCTTCAAAGTGGTCATTTTAAAGACCCGGCTCATCTTATACAAATAAGCCGGCCCTTGGGGACTATAAGACATTGCTTCAAAAAGAATGCATTTGAAAGACCCGGCTTTTCTCAAAAAGATAATCCAGCCCTTGGGGGCTACACTTTGGAAATCTTCATAAGTCTCAAACATACTCAATGATTTTCCTATGCTTCAGACTTGGGGGCTATATGGGTATATATATATACAAGATTGAGAGGGGTTACATTCATTCATACCTCATACTTTTGCTTCATCATGCTTACTAGGCCAGCTTCCATATCACGACTTGTATGAAGGCGGTTTAAATAGCTCGCATGTAATTGAGCTGCACTGAACTCTACATAGTTTTGCAGATCAAGTTTTATTTTCCTTTCTCCAATAAGGGTGCTTCTTCCTTAGCAGTATGCTTAGTTAGCACATTGGAGATTCCCGGCACCTTATAACTCACCCCAGTTAGTAATATCGTCAGTGTTCTTCTCAGAAGGAATTTCTTCAACTGGCTTGACAGGAGTTGAGGAGGGAATAGGACTTGGTGGGTCATGATTATCTGTTGGGTTAGCTTCAGCATCCATGGACTCCGAAGCTGTTGCTTCAGTCTGCGAAGGCGGATCATTTTTGGGAAGTTCTTCAGGAATTTGGGTTGGGACCTCAGGGTTTTCCAGCACCTGTTTCTCCGGCTCAGAGACTTAGGGGATCTTGGAAGAGCCGCCCACCTTTTGTTTCTTACTATTTTTTGCTTTGGCCCTGAGACAAGGATAAAATGATCATGAATATATGCAAAAAAGATTTTAACTGTTAGCAAATGCAGATACTTACCTTGGGTTAACAACGAACGCAGGAAGCTATGTTTGAGATGAGCCGGCTGAAGACGGAGATGACTCCTGATAATTTGAGTCAGACAGGTTAAGGGGTTGTCTGATAAGGCCTGCTTTGGTTAAAGATAGAGTTGGGCTGTGTGGCACCTCAGTATGTCGCTTGCTAGAAGGATTATGAGTTAACCCGGTCACCAGTTCTTCGGTGCCGCTACTCCGTGTTTGGCGTCTTGCATCATATTGAGCCCTTTTTCAAAACAAAGTTTGGGTCTAAGTAAGCATTTGGGTGAGAAAATGGTACTTTCCGGACAACCCACCTGATTCTCTCTGGAGGTGGTGAGTCTGAGCCGGAAGAGATGGAAATTACCTATGGATTGTCAGCCCGGCTTGATGCACCCTCATCCTGAGAGTAAGAAGTGTCACCTAAGTCATTAAAAAGGCGGCCAAGAGAGTCAAGTTCTACCTCAGACTGGTCATCAGCATCCGCTGAGTCGCCCATAGCAGCCAGCTTAATCACAACAACTGGTTTGCTCTTCTTATACTTTGGGCCAGTCCTGGTCTTGGCCACAACAGTTTTTATTTTCCTCTTCCAAAAAGCAGAGTCGGGCTGTATGATAAAAAAAGGGATTGATAAGTGAGACACAGAATAAGATCAAGGATGTTTAACCTAAATATAAAATAATACTTACAACTGGGGGCGGGTTCAGTTTGAAGAATGGTAACAGTCCTATTTTGTTACAATTCTCTTGAGACTCCCCAAGTAACGAGTTCACAGCTTGAGAAACTTCTTCAGCAGTGAAGTTATCAGAGCTATACCGTTGAGGGTCATCGGACTCGCCTGAGTATTCATACATCAAGCTGGGACAACGGCTTAAAGGAAGAATTTTCCATGAGACCCAACAACGAGCTAGGTCAACTCCAGTTAATCCGTTAGCTAACAAAGCTGATATTCTGGGATAATATTGGAGCGCTTCAGTATGTTCATCTGGAATAAGTTGGCTTGGCGGGTTAAAATTGATGGGGAGGCGATCAACCCGATAACCTGGTAAAGGGTTCTCATTGGCTGGGGCGGTATTCTTGCAGTAGAACCAGGTTTTTACCCATCCCTTGGGATGACTTAGTAAGACAGCTGCAGGAAAGCTGCCATCTCCGCATCTCTGGATTGAGACTCCGCCTAATTCTTGAGTCGGGCCACTGGCGCACTCGGCAGTTTAGATAGAAGAATTCCTAGAAGAGGGCAATGCTGGCTTCTACTTGCAAATAAACTTTGCAAAAGATTTAAAAGTGGCAAATGTTTGTTACTGAGTTTGGACCTATGTCATGAGGATGGAGATTGAAATAGTGCAAGACGTCCCGAATTTTTTTCGACCCAGGCGGAGTAAAACCTCTAAGGATATGATCAGTAAAAACTATCACCTCTCCTTCAGCGGGGTTGGGGTCACTCTCTCCTCGGCTGACTCGCTAGCCAATCTCCTCCTGAGCCGCCAAGAGGCCTTGGCCCACATAATCATTGAGGATTTCTTCAGTAACTAAGGAAGGGCCCCAAGTGCAAAAGGTGGTCTTTGCCATATTGAGTCACCTAAAAGACAATAGAAAGGCGAGTTATTTAAAAAAGGATACTGATTCATTAAGCCGCCTTACGCTAATGGAGGGTTAACTAAAAAAGGCAATTTCTGGAACTTTGGCGGATTACAAATACATTGATAAGCCACCCAAGATGCAATGGGCGGGTCAGTTAAAGTTTAGGATAGCTAAAATTTTGCTAAGTATGGAGCAAACAAGATTTAGTATGGAGTAGCTATATTTACGGATCTGAAGGTAGTTCGAAAAAGAAAAATAATTGCTAGACCTAAAAGGCAGGGATGGAAGAACTAGCAGGATACCCATTGATTCTATAAGGAGATACGAGTTGTTAAAAGTGTCAGATGGTGCCAAAAACTACTACCACAATACTTCTATGGTGTTTCAGATCAAAAATAGTTTCTATTCATAGATGTGATGAACTACGAAGGGATGAACACCGATGAACTCCACGAACTCAGGTGACCTAATGCAGATCTGAGAAAGAAGAGAAGCAGTACCTGATGATGGTGGAGGGTGGTGAAGGTGAGCTGCTGAATCCCAACGGTGGCAGGGTGGTGTCGCGCTGCTGACCGGTGAAAGCTGGTGCGGCTCGACGGGTGCGGCGGAGCTCCGATCATGAAGGGGCTCGCAAGGAAGAAGAAGAAGCGGAGGAGGCAAGGTAAAAAAGTAAAAGAGGAGCCCTCGTGCCTATTTATAAGGAAAGGGGGGAACAGTGAATGACAGGTGCGAAGATCGAGGAGGCGCATTAAATTTCGCAACAAAGGGACGCCTCGATTTTTGGAATGATGGATTTATACAAAGATTCGTTATGACATCATGAAGGTTTTCCTAAAATCATGAAGGGGACATCATCTTCCTATTATTATGGCGGGTTACGAAGATTTTTCAAGATTATGGTTAAAAGAAATGAATAGAAGATTTCCCAGACGGAAGGGTTAAGATTGGCATGAACAAGTTCAAATCAATCTGGGGCCTAATATTGAGGATATAACCCCACGGTATAACCCACCCTAACAGGGCTGGGTCAGATTGCTGGCGACTTAAGGAGCTGGGCCTCTGATAGGCCAAGATGGTCAGGACGCAGTATTAAGAAGGGCGGATCACAAGATGGGCCGGCTTAGAACCCAAGGTCAGAAGGCGACCCATGGGTGTAACCCGCCATGTAATGATTTACCTTGTAAAGCAAGGCGACTTAGAGTAAGGCTCAGTTACATGTTGTAACCCGACCCAGACTCTTGTACGCCGGTGGCCTCAACCTGTATATAAAGGCGAGTCCCCGACATAGAATAGACAGGTTACAATCAATCAATAGCTAGGTCAAGCGAATCCGCTCCCTTGTAATCTATACTCAAGCAATAAGCAACAAGAGCAGGAGTAGGCTTTTACCTCCATCGTGAGGGGGCGAACCTGGGTAAACCAGTGTCTCTCGTCCCGCTCAACCCCGACAAGCTAATCACCGTTGCGATGGCTTCACGCTTAAGTCCTTTCACTAGGACATCTGTCGTGACAAAACCACGACAGTAGATGTAGGACACGAAGATTAACCAGGTTCGGGCCCTCTTTAAGAGGCAAAACCCTACGTCCTGCTTGATTATATTGCTTGTGTATGAGGGGTTACAGAGTAGATCTACCATGAGATTAGACGAACTAAACCCTAACTAGTAGGATGGTGATTGTTCCTCTGGCCTCTATAGACTAAGCCCCCTGGTTTATATAGACACCAGGGGTGCTAGCGTTTACAGATAGTCGGTTACATCAAGGAAACTCCGGGTCTTCTGTCTTGACTTGGATGGCACACCAAGGCACAAAGGGTCTTCGGTCTGAATACGGTGCGGCCCAACTGTCCGGCCCACGTGAGATGAGCCGTTACCCCGAGGACCCCCTAATCCAGGACTCCCTCACCAGGCACCCCAGGCGCGCCTGGTGGGTAGTGGCCCCCTTAGCCCACCTCTGGTGCCCATCTTTTGGTACATAAGGTCTTTTGAACTAGAAAAAAATAAGGAGAGGACTTTCAGGACAGAGCGCCGCCTGATACATCTCCAACGTATCTATAATTTTTTATTGTTCCATGCTATTATATTATCTGTTTTGGATGCTTTATATGCATTAATATGCCATTTTATATTATTTTTGGGACTAACCTATTAACCCAGAGCCCAGTGCCAGTTTCTGTTTTGTCCTTGTTTTTGAGTTTCGCAGAAAAGGAATATCAAACGGAGTCCAAACCCTAGCACCCCTTTTGTTATTTCTGGCAATGGGAGAGGTGCTTAGTTTTGGGTTCAATCTTGCGGTGTCCTCACCCAGTGACATAGTAGGGGTAGCGAGGCACGTATTTGTATTGTTGCCATCAAGGATAAAAAGATGGGGTTTTCATCATATTGCTTGAGTTTATCCCTCTACATCATGTCATCTTACTTAATGCGTTACTCTGTTCTCTTGAACATAATACTCTAGATGCAGCCAGGAGTCGGTCGATGTGTGGAGTAATAGTAGTAGATGCAGAATCGTTTCGGTCTACTTGACACGGACGTGACACCTATATGCATAATCATTGCCTTGGATATCATCATAACTTTGCGCTTTTCTATCAATTGCTCGACAGTAATTTGTTCACCCACCGAATTATTTTCCTTCAAGAGAGAAGCCTCTAGTGAAACCTATGGCCCCTGGGTCTATTTTCCCTTATATATTTTCGGATCTATAAACCAAAATTACCAAAAATAGCTTGCTGTAATTTATTTAATTTTATTTAATTTTACATTTTAGTAATATTTTATATCTATCTCTATCAGATCTCACCATTGCAATTGACCATGAAGGGATTGACAACCCCTTTATCGCGTTGGGTGCAAGTGTTTGATTGTTTGTGTACACTACAAAAAAAAACCACTTCTGTGATGATACGTGTTTGTCACAGTAGGTCACGTTTTTTGTCATGCATGTACATCCATGATAATTTTATGACAGAATCAAGATAGTCATACCTGTGCTGTCGTAGAAGTGTTCCATGACAATACCAAAATTATCATCACGGAAGTGTCCACTTCCATGACGATAAATGGCACGTCATGGAAGTGCTTTCGTCAAGGGTAACCGACACATGGCATCCACCGTAACGGGTCGCCGTTAAGCTATCGGGTTCCGGTTTGAATCCGATAACCCGTTAACAGCCCGGACCAATGGGGATTTTCCACGTGTAAAATTCTCAATGGCCAGAGGAACCACTTGTCGGCTCACCGTTGGGATAGATGTCATCCACTCATTGGACCGAAGGCGCCTATGATACGTCGACACATGGCACGGCCCAACAGAGGCCCATTCCGGTGAAAAGGCTGGCATGTTTGACTTGGTCAAAAGGTAGCGGGCTGGCCCACGGAAAGCCTGTAAACGGCCTGTTCACATATAACCCATTTACAGCCCGCTAACTCACGGCCCGTTACGGTCTATCCGAATTAGGCCAAGTAGCGTCATCTGGGCCGTCCAATATGATTCCAGCCCGTTGTAACTTCCGGCCCATGTATGGCCCATGACGTCTTTCGGCCCATACGAGGCCCTTTGTAACTCTGGGCCCATTAAAGGCCTGAGTTGAAACTGGCCCATAATGAACAGTGTATCACTTTATACCCATTAACGGCCCATTATTCCGTAGGCCGTTTCCAGCCCGTGTTAAATTTCGGCCTTCTAAGGGCCCATTTATTCATGGGCTCATTTCCAGAATTCGGCTACTTACGGTCCGTCACTGGCATGTTCCGCTTGTGGGCCAAATTTAGCTTGTGGTTACAGGCGGCCCGGTTGTGGCCTGTTAACACGTTGGGCTGTTTTCGTAGCGTCATCAAATACGGCCTATTAACGGCCCGTTATGGTCGGGCCATAAATAGACGGTTTCCACTCTAGCCCGTTTACGGCCCATTTTGCGGACCGTTAATGGTCCACGAATAGTACGGCCCATGTTTGGCGAAACGATTATACGGCCCGTAGAAGGCCCATTGATGAGACGGCCCGTAGAAGGCCCATTGATGAGACGGCCCGTAGAAGGCCCATGGATCCTACGACCCGTAGAAGGCCCATGGATCCTACGGCCCGTAGAAGGCCCATGTATCCTACGGCAGGTAGCAGGACCATGGTTACAACAGTCCGTGTGTTGCCATGGTTATTGTGGCCTAGTTGTAAAAATAGGTTATTGTGGCCACTAGAAAAACACGGAAAAAGAACTGTAGTGACTACAAGCAAACAACTAAACAAGACAATAAGGAAATAAATAAGCAAGCAACTAATGCTAGGCTATTACGACTATTACACATATTACATCCATTGGGCATCAAAGTTCGCCACCAGTGCAAATATAGGGAACAAAGCAGCATATTACATACACTGGCCATCTAAATTGGCCACCAATGCAAATAAACGCGGCAGCAAAACAAGTCCATAACTGAAACAACTTCAGAAGAGCTCAAGAAATGTTATCCTGGGTATCCACCATGCTGGCAATAAGCTTAGCAAGCTTATTAGCTTTCTCCTGTTTGGCGCTAAAATCCTCCAACGCTTGCTGTTGCACCAGAAAGTATGCATCTGAATGCTCCAGGGACTTCCGCAGTTCTTTGGCTTCTTGTCGCAGCACAGCTGATCGATGTCTTTCAGCTTGTAGTTGAGACTCAAGAAACCGAACTGATTCAGACAGTGAGTTTGAATAGCTTGTGCCAGCGGTAGTGGCCAGTAACTCGAACACTACACCAAGATAGGACTTTGGGGTTGTCTCACTGTCTTCAAGATAGTTTTCCTTAGTTGTTTTATCAGCCTTGTTGGAGACCAACAAGGATGTCTCACTATCCTGAACCTTATCTGCATTACTTCCTTTACCATTGCTTAATAAGGCACTCTTCCCCAATATTCTGTCAGCATTCTAAAAGAAGAAACAAGCAAACACATAATAGGTTTAGCATGTACTAGTATATGAAACTCATTTCGGTGAACCAGTTCATTAGTAAGGTGGACAGGATTAAACTACCAAGTCTTCTATTGCCAAGTAGTACATAATAAAAGCATCAAACAAACATATATCTATGTCCTATGGTCACTGCATTGTCTTGCCAAATCAAAATAGAGACACGGTTCAAATCATATCAGTTCAAGACAAAGCAGCACTGAAAGAATACAAAGCGTGGGAAACTACACGGCACAACAAGATTTCAGATGGGTACCACGGGTCTACATGTACAACAACACTATTGGCTCTGTTGTGATGCTAGTAATGTGCATGATATGAGAAGTCAACTGTATACACAATTGAAATTGAAATCAACAGAGCTATTTATAAGAGCAAACCTGTTAAAGAAACATGCGTAAACATACCTGTTGTGCCATTGGAGTTTCGATTGGATCCTTCAATTTAAAAATAAGTTTGTATGAGTAAATACAGTGATACAAGAGCAAAGCAGTATGCACGATAGCAATGGAATCTTAAATGAGAACAATTGTTCTTCAGGTTTAAGCACTAGTTCTACACGAACAGAGTACAATAAGACGCAGGCATATAGTACTTAAAAATAAAAAAACGAGCTCATAGACCTTACCACATTCTTGGTTTGGGGCCAGTACAGAACAAGGCGTTCCCAGTCATCGTCCAGTAAATGTGTCTCAGGAGAACGTAAGGGAATTTGATGAGTTTCTTTGCCAGTGAAGTATGTTTTCTTCAGGTAATTCCGATACTGCCATCAAGCATTCTTGAAGATAGCAGAGGTATTAGCACAGGTTACCTCATCCTGAGTTTCCAAATCGGTTCTTCTCTATAGAGAAAAATGGGAAAATTTGCTGTATTATAAGCATCATGGAGGTAGAATGTATGGGACAAAGCAAAGTAATTGCCATGAATAACATTACTTACACATAACTCCTGGACGAACACCTGCAACTGGCATTTTCCTTCATCTTCAGTATAATATTTCCATGATGGGAAGATACACACATAGGATTTAACAACATCAAATGCGATAGATGCTAAACTACGAATGGTTGGTTGTGCTTCCTCCACAGGAATAGGTGTACTAACTGGTGGAGTTGGGGTTCGCCGTGGTAGTACTGGCGCTTTGGGCACTGGAGTTGCCTTACTAACTGCTCTTGTTTGGGAGCTCTGTGGTGGAGATGGTGCTGTGTCAATAGGAACTGGGTTACTATCTGCTGGGATTGGGGTTAGATTGGGTGAAGCTGGTTCTCTGTCCATCGCAGTAGGGGTACAATCTGCGAGAGCCTGGGTTATGTGTGGTAGGGCTGGTTCTCGTGCATGTACAACCGGGGTGCTATCTCCACCAAGAGGTAGCACTGTTTTATATGAAGACCGTGTTTTTACTCCGCTAGATACTACCATCACCTGCTCCAATTCAAATGGCTGATAAACAGGAAACATAGTTGAATGTACATACCTTGTATGAGAGACAGATGCAATAGATAGTGTGGAAAAAAGAGGGCATGAAATAGTTGACATGTATATTATTTAACTAAAAAGGATAGCATGACATAATTTCACATATATGATGTCTATCTAAACTGGATAGCATAGCATGACATAATTCAAAGATATGATGACTAACTAAATAGGATGGCATGAGATAATTATATGATGTCTTTAGTAAACAGGTTCGCATGACATAATTCACATACATGTTATCTATGTAATTAGGATCGCATGATATAATTCACATATGTGATTTATATGCTAAGCAGAGGGCATTCGCATATATGATGTCTGAACTAAGAACATGGTGTTGAATATTGTGTATATGATGTCTAAACTATGCAATGCAAGACACCATATGCATGATATGAGCAGTATAACCGTGCCAAGTTAGAGCATACACCTCGGTGGGGGAATAGGACTGGTCATTTGTCTCTGAATCCATCTCTCAGGAGCTATCGGGACCCAGCAAGAGATCTGCTTCGACAGGTAGCACTGTCTGCTCTGAAGACCTTGTTTTCACTCCAGATTTTTTCATCACCCACTCAAATGGCTGATTCACAGGAAGAGTAGTTTAATGTACAAACATTGTCGACAAATGGAAATGTAATGAAGAAAAGGATGGGCAAGATATCATTCAAATATATGATGCCTGGTTAAACAAGATGGCATTGCATATTTCACATATATTATGGCTGGCTAAAAGAGATGAGACTGCATAATTCCCATATATGATATAGAAACTAAATAGGTGGCATTACAGAACATGTCTAAACTAAGCAGATGACATATATGATGTCGAAAGTAGGCACTTCAAGGCAACATATGCATCATATGACCAACATCATCATGCTAAGTTAGAGCAAACACCTTGGGGGGTAAATAGGAGTGGTCAGCTGCGTCTGAATCCGCCTCAGAACAGGTATCTTCCTCTGGATTACAATCTGGAGAGGGGGAGGGTTTGCCATTGAACCCACCATGGAGCGATGTCTGCATGACATTGTATTGCCGCGCAAAACTCTTCTCTTTTTTCTACATGTTCAGCATGACTGTGTACAATATTTGGCATGCATACGAAAAAATATAGTGAGATTATGTAAGGAGAGCATGCAGAAATCTAGAGTGATGGTAACAACCAGTGGATGGATCTAAAAATAATGATAGCAGGGTGATGATAGCTTTAATTTAATAAAAAGACAGATGATGATTGCTTTACTATTTGTTTCCCGCCCAAGATGAACAACATAGGCATACCCTAGGTGAACCAGATAATAGACAGAGATACTATTCATTACTGCCTCGATATGTGCCCCACAAGTAATTTTAAAACTCAAGTTTGAACATTAATTTGGACCTGGCTTGGAGTCTAAGAGGTGAACAGGATGATAAAGTAGCAGGTAATATTAAGCAATGCATAACATAAGCAGAAACAAAAGAGTGCGACCTCTCTTGTGGACCCGTGTACTCCTCAGGTTCATCTGCTGAGTCGATGATGGTGATGCAGTTGCGGTGGGTGCCAGCGGCAGGGAAGGAGATCTAAGGTGGCGAAAGACGGTCAGGAGTCATGATGTCTGGTTTGGTGGATGCGAGCAGCTCAGGTGAGGTGGACAACATCACGGTAGGAGCAGGACAAACCACACAAAGTTTTATTCGACACCTACCTGTAACTGAAGTAATTCTGTAAGGGCTCCTTTGGCTTGCAGGATTCTAAAAATGCAGGGATAGGAAAAACACTGGAATAGGATAGGAATGCACGTGGGAAACAGAGCATTTGTAAACATAGAATTTATGTCAACTTGGGTGTTTGGTTCACAGGAATTGGAAGAGCAGAGGAATGCAAAGAAACATGGCCAAATTAAAGTGAAACCATATGAAAGCGTGTACAGTTAGAATGTTATTCTACCACTAATGCACTTGGTCTTGTTTTCATGCATAGGATTTTGGAAAGTAGGTCCAGGTGGATGTTTTGCTCCATTCCTTTCAACAAAATGCATGAATAATTGAATAGCAGAGTGCCATAGGAAAATTTCCTATTGCTATGTTTTTCCTTCACTTTTTCCTTTGAACCAAAATAGCCCTAATGGATCGACATGAATGTAGAGTAATAAGTGATGCGACAAGTGTACAACCTCTTTGCCGTAGCCATGTCGACCTCAGCATCATTGGGTTGGTCGCTGAAGAAGTTGCGGCAGAGGTTGCTAACGGAGGTGTGGAGGAAGATCTGAGGAATCTGTATACGGCGTCCAGGGCACTGCTCTGTTGTGATGGATGGTTCCATCGTTGGAGCAGCTCCGGCGAGCCATAAGACATCGAGGCTGAAGCAGTACAAGACAGACATCGTTAATCTCAAGTGGGATTCTAATAGCATCTCCAATAGATGATGTAAAATACATTACCAAAAAGTGATAGATGTAAAATTTACATCACCAAAAAACACCTAACTACGACAGATGAGGTAAAAACTGTTGACTTTGAACTTAACTGTCGAAACTGAAATTTACTGTGGAATTTGAATGTTACTGTCGAAACAGAACGCACTGGTAGCAGAGAGGCACTTCACATGTAGTTTAGGCGGCTTGAGCACTAGTAGTAGAGAAACAGTAATCTAAATCAGCAGGCGATCGATGGGGAACACAGTAGCAGATAGCAGCCGGAGCAGCAGCGCCTGGAGTAGCAGCGTGAACTAGAGCCAGAGTAGTAACTCGTGTAGCTGCAGCAGCCCGTGTACCAGCATCAGCAACGCGAGCGAGAGCAAGAGCAGAGCAGTAGTGCGAGCGAGGGGGAGAGCAGAGCAGCAGCGCGACCGAGTGAGAGACAGAGCAGCAGCAGCGCGAGTGAGCGAGAGCCGGAGTAGCAGCAGCAGCAGCGCGAGCGAGCGAGCGGGAGCCAGAGCAGCAGCAGCAGATCCAGCTGGTATGGATGCTGCTGCCGAAGGGGCCTCGCACTGGGGGAGAGCCGCCGTGGAGATGTCACCCATGGCACCGGCTTCGAGGTAGCCGCGCCATGGGGGTGCGGGATGGAGCACCGTCGGTGCCGGGAGGTGCGATGCAATTAGTGTACAACCTCTTTGGTGGCGCCGAGTAGGCCTCGGCTTCGTCCGAGGAGTCGGTGAGGATGTTGCGGTTCCGGTGGAGCAGGTTAAGGTGGCACTGTGGGGATGGATCAGCCGCGATAGACGTGGCGATCGTCGGAGCAGCTCCTTGGAGGTGGAGGACGGGGCGGCTGAACCGGCGGGACGACGAGATTGACGACGGATCCTCATCTGGGGAGGTGGATGAGGGACGTCGGGCTATTGCGGTGGACGACGTCGTTGGGGAAGAGGCTCCGGCTGGGCAGCCGTGGGGTGGCAGACGGAGGAGGATGGGGTTTCGCGGCTGGAGCAGAGAGGTTATGGCGGCCTGGGATTTCGAATTGCGAAAAGGAGGTGATGGGAGGTGGGGAACCATGACTTAGGGACGCGCTTGTCCAAAATGTAAGGTGTATTACAAAAGTACCCCCACCGATTTTAACTAGTGGCCCTTTCGGCTCCGGGTTAGAAGGGGGATTTCGCGTGTCGGGATTTGGCAGCTGGAGGGAGTTTTCGCGCGCGTTGTAATTTTGGGATAGCAAAGCGCGGGTTGTGAAGGCGCGAGTTTTGGGAGCATGATATCTGAATTTTTGGGATATAACAAGGCGCAGGTTGAATTTTAGGGACAAGCCTAATATGTAATATTGTACGTACCAAATCAATTCGCACTTCCCTCAACGAAAAAAACAAAAAAAAAAACTATTCGCACCACACAAAGAGAGAGTCTATAATCATGATTGTTGCCAACTTAAACCATCATTCATGTATTATCTTAACAACACACCACATGATTACTATAGAGATAGATATGAACTATGTGTACTATATGAACTCGAATTCGAAATTTTGAATACACTTGATGTTGATTCCAAATAATAGTACATTTGATGTACTAACTAGATCTTCATAATCTAAACCATGTTTCATATGTACACTGTGTTTTTCACACAAAGTATAGTGCCCCGCCCCCTACATTATGACATGTATTTAGCCCTGAGCTGCAAAAGCCACACATTATCACAAATTCAAATAAATACTCTATATAGTGTTCTATATATTATATGTAGCATAACATGTTCATAACCACACCATGCGTATCACCATTATATATGTTCATGCATGCGTCGGTTTAAAACACTATGATATATTCTTCAAATATCCGAATCCACTTTTATAATGAATTATGATCTCTATTCGTCTTTTACACCCACACAATCCTCTTATCTTTGTAGCTAGCGCTAACTTCCTCTCGTACATGCACACGCCCGCCTCCCTCTCACCCTCCCTCAGCATTCTCAAGCTCCATCGCACACATTCGTCTTTTCACTTTAGGTCATTCACCCACGGTGTGTGTAAGCCCCCCAGCTCCTTCTTTCCGGCACACACCAATCGGCATGCCTCTCTAGCAAGGTGTGCCTACCACAAACACAAGCTTTCCCTCTTCTCTTCTCACCGTCCATGCCTCACTCCCGCCCCTCTTTTCATCGATCTCGTACTCGCACACTCCTTCCCCTCGATATAGTATGCCTCTCGCACCACCTCCTAGCTGCATCTCTCTCTCTCTATCCTTCTCTCTGGGCCTTATTTGCTTCTAACACATACATGCATGTATACTCTTTTTCCCCACGCATCGATCGACGTATCTCACAAGTTATGTCTCTCCCTTTCTCCGACAAAGGACGATTGATCTTCCTATGTAGTTACATATGCTTACCACAGCCATATCGTCCCCCCTCATCATTCGTGCATGCCTCCTGACCCGTCTCTCACACGCACGTACACAGACAGGCAGGCATCCCCTCTCTTATTGATATTGCAGGCGTGCCCTTCGTTTGTCTAGCAGGCCTCTCCCACCATTTGTGAGAAGCAACTCCACCACCAACCCCTCCGACACTCTAGCTCTGTCTCTCTCCCAACCTTATTCCTCTCCTACACATATGCATGGATGCCGATCGATCTCCCTCAATACATAAGGTAGGTCTCTCTCCTCCTCCACACATATACCGGCCATTGTACCTCTATATTTAGGTCTCTGCCCCCCCCCCCCCCACACACACACCGATAGTCGAGTGCTATAGGTAGGTATCCATGCCATAGAGACAAACTGCACCTGTCCCCTCTCACGTTCCAGTAGCCCAACCACCCTATATCTTTGACGTGGGCACACACAAATTCGATGGCACTCTTTATCGATCGCGCGCACACACACACATCATCCCTCTCTTCGATTCTATGGATACCTCACGCCGATGATACCTCCACTCTCTTCTCGTGGATCGCCCCCTCTATATATATGATATATCCAGGTCTTTGTTTCACACACATTGCATATGTTACATTTTTTGATTGAAATATCATCGACACATATTCCCTGTCTATATCTCACGCCCCCCACCCCAAAAAAACACTCACGAACCCACACACTATATCTCTCTACGTTTGTATCCCTCTCACACAAACCCACGTAGGTGGTGTACGTACACGAAGAGAATAGGTGCACGTACTCACGCTTCGTGCCCAGCCACACTCGCGCGGGTACACGGTGGAGCTCATTTCTGTACGAAATGGCAGCCCACGTGCTAATTTGAGCGCATGTAGCGGTTGTTTACCTACGGAGGTTGTGTACCACGCGTGCACGAAACAAAGTTCGACTTGATGCGTTGGCGCGTTATTTTTAAATAAAGTTATATTGCTCAATGGCACGTACACAGAATATAAAATGATTTTTATGGAGAAAAAGGTAGTCTGCTCCACTATATACAATGGAGCCTACCTGTCGGGGTTTGTCTCTCTTCAGAGTATCTCACACAAGATGGCGGTGGCCTCTCTCTCTCTCTCTCACCGTTGGTCACTCATCCAGCCACATCCCGTCCGCCGGCAGAAAGGGAGGATGTGCATCGTTTCTCCATTCGACGGCGCCAAGGCAGCACATCCCGATCTACGGTACCCGTCGTTCTCTCTGACCAAGCTCCGGCGCGGTAGGGCCTACGCCACTTGCTCTCTGCCACCGTATGGGCAGATCCCACCCGCCGCCGCCCTCCTAGTTACATCCCGACGACCCCCAGGTATCCCCTCCGGCCTTGCTCCACTACCTATCTTCCCACATCGCTGCATGTGGATCTTCCCTAGTTCTTTGCCCAAAACGTAGCTCGTCCGGCGTACTTTCCATATTGCAATCTCGTCCTCACACCGTTTTAGATAAACACAAGCGTGCTGTTATCTTCCCTTAGGACAAGGAATATGCTTCTTTTTTGTCGTCGTATGTATCATCAACTGTTATTGGCCAGTAATTGTTTCCTTTCTACCTATTTTTTGCAAACAAGGCTATCCATTTCACCTCGTTGCTATTGCGACCTTTTGGTGAACTGCACAAATCACTTTTTTCTTAAGAGTGTTTTGTGCAGTTCTACTAAAATGTCACACGGGCAACATCTCTACATTTCAGTGCGACTGCACAAAGGGAGATTGGTTTTGCTCTATCCTCCTCATCCAACTCCAAGCCTAATCTTCTCCAACTATTTGCTTAAACTTCTCCTACTAGTTAGTCTTAAGAGAGACTGCAAAGGTGACCGGCTTCTATTTGTGTGTTTATTGTTTCATCAACAGTCCTCTATTATTGTAATCACACTTAATATCTTTGGAACAGGGACGCTCAGCTCTATTTTAGTGGAACTGCACAAAATGATCGAAATGTTGCATGCTCCTAACAGCTACTTTTTTCCCAACATGCCTTGTTGATTTAGACAGAGCTGGGCGGAAGTTGCTGCCAATGAAAGCATGGATCAATTTTAATTTAACACCTTCTCACAACTTTGTCTTCAGTTGTGATGTAAATATTAGCTCTGATCTGCTAATCATTGAGATGCATTAGCAAGGAAGTTAGTTTTTTTATTTTTTCCGAAAGAGCATGGATGGCAAGACACACGAAATAAAAGCTGAAAGCTCAAAGCATTGTACAATTTCATGTCATTGGAAAATTATTTGTATAGTATGTCAATTATGTAAACAAATGCTGGAAGCTTGATAACATTGCCAGAAGCCTCTTCAGCATCCGGGTCCATGTGCCATGCACCAAATTATACTCCCTCCGTTCCTAAATATTTGTCTTTTTAGAAATTTCAAATGGACTACCACATAGAGATGTATATAGACATATTTTAGAGTGTAGATTCACTCATTTTGCTTCGTATGTAGTCACTCATTAAAATCTCTAGAAAGACAAATATTTAAGAATGGAGGGAGTAGTGCACAACCGCATGGGAGACTCAGCCCGGTCGTTGCGCCGCACTAATAGTGTGTAATGAGCAGTCAAATCATAAGCCCCACCTTTCCCACTGTAAGTTGCTCGGAAGAAGCAACCATCAATACGCTCTTCTTTGAATCCGCTCATACTACTCCCTCCGCCACTATTTATAGAGCGCGCTTCAACAATCTCTGGGACCAAGGCGACTAGCGATCGTCCTGAAAAATAGCATTGGTAGTTATAGCACGGCGTCTATTACTAGAGGAAACAATGCGTACACACATGCATGCAGTGCTTCCACCCCGGGTACACACATGCATGCACTTACTCCACTCCGCGTACACACCTACATCAAGAGAAAATTGTGGACTTGATTGCAGTTACCATGCCCTAATTAATTGAGCATTAAACCAAACGCGTCTAAAATCTCTCTGGTGGTGGAAATGCACGGAGAGAAATGCATGAGAATGAAGCGCGCCCTGTAAACTGTGACGGAGGGAGTAGTATGAAGGTGCAAAACCAAGTACGCGTATGGCCTGTCGGTCAACGCACTTCCTCTTGGCATATCACTGACATGTGGGACCAGAGTGTGAGCAAACCGATCTCAGTTGACGGCAAAATGGCCAACCCGCCGTTCCTTGAGAGAGACGAGGAGCGAGAACACACAGACGGGCTCGCACGGAGGCCAAGATATATTCGAGCATGGTTGATCGATATCATCATTACATGTTCGATGTTTTTTAATAGTACTATTGGGCTGCCGTTTTCCGCACTTCTCCCAAATAAATGTGTACTTTATCAGAGATTAAAATAAAATAAGAGTACAGACGCTCCACCATGCGGTTCCTAGTACCTGTATACTAGTAGTACTACTCGTAGTACGAAACCTTGCGCTTGGCTCTTTGCCTCTTCGGGAAGTCGAACAATGATGGTACTAGAGGGTATGCCTCTGGCAATCTGACACCGAATGAACTTCTACACGTCCACCGCCTGGGCGAGGGTAGGTTGCATTAGTCAAAAGCTTCTCCTCGTCCTGCGAGCCACCAGGCTTGAGGTAGACGGAGAGGGCGTAAGCGAGCTTCACCTTGTCCTGCAAGCTTCCCCTCGTTCTGCGAGTTAACGGGACACACCAAAAAGTAGTGCTAGTCCATACTCCCTCCTTTCCGGTTAATATGGCTTAGGGGCTGTTTGGTTCCCAGCCACAGTTTGCCAAGTCAAAATTTAGCAGCCATAGTTTAGTTGGGAATTCCGTTTAGTTGGCATGTGTTTGGTTTTTGCCACACTGTGGCTTGCCACACTTTATTGCCCCTATGGTCCACTTGTCATAGAGACAATTTTTTCGCCAACTTTTGCCAAAGTTTGGCGTCCAATTTCTCAGCCACACTTGTGTGGCTTGCCATACTTGTGTGGTTGGCCACACTTTGGCTTGGCCAAACTAGTCTCCAACCAAACAGACCCTTAATCTTTTTTGCGGGTAAATGAGAGAGCTTTATTCATATATAAGCATTCTTAGGACAATCAGCCAAGAGACTGGTCAATAGGAAGCGAGGTACCCCGCGAAAAAAAAGAAGCGAGGTGTTTCATCAAGCCAGCTCTCGGTCACATTCAAAGTGCAGCAAGCACGGTTCGCACAAAGATGCGCCGCAAGGTTTGCTAACCTATTTACATGCTGAATAACAAAAAAAAGAGAAAATATTACTGAGCGCTCCTATTCCTAACAGGATAGGAGCAAGAATTGTGGCGAGTGTTCCATGCAATCAACTTCCATTATCACCTGCGAGAACCCTCGAAGAGAAGCAAATGTGTTGAAGATTGCTTTATCACATATTAAAATAAAATAAGAGTGCAGACGCTCCACCATGCGGTTCCTAGTAGTACTACCTGTACAGTACTAGTAATATGTAATACTACTCGAATTACTCTACTACCGTAGTAAACTTTGCGCTTGGCTGTTCGCCTCTTCGGGAAGTCGAACAATGATGGTACTAGTACAGTGTATGCATGCTTCTAGCAATCTGACACCGAATTAACTGTTGCACGTCCACCGCCTGAGCGAGGGAGAGCTTGCATAGTCAAAAGTTTCTCCTTGTCATGCGAGCCACCGCACGCAAGCTTCTCCCGTCCTGCAAGCTTGTCCTCGTTCTGCAAGTTGACGGGACACAACAAAGTAATGCTAGTCCATACTGCCTTTTTTCCGGTTAATATGGCTTGATTTGAAATGAGATAAATACACTGGCTGTCACTGTATATTTGTAAAAATACAGTCAGTGGACTTCATAATACGCTCATTGCAGTCAATATATAGATTTTCCGGTGTTTATACGGTCACTAGCTCACCCTGGCTGAGTATGTGGGTGCATGCACGTGTAGGTTGAGCACTTGAGCGTGACCGTGTGTGTTCCATCGTGTGCTCAGACATGCATGCATTAGGGCGTCGCGCGTGTTTTTGCGTGCATGTGTATGTGTGACTGTTGCACGAAGTTGTAGTATCTCACATTCACACGTTCATATGTCAATGCTTTGTCAAAATGTTGCATGCAAGGTTTAATCATTCGTTGTTCACGCATGCATTCCCGATATTAATACGTTGGTAAAGACAATTTCTTGAGGAAAACGAGCCCATGAATTGAGTACAAAGGGGACCAATAAACCAGGACGGAGGGAGTACTAGTAGTGAACCGGAAGGAGGGAGTAGGTACTACGTAAACAACGTGCAGTAAAAAAATTCCTCTATGCGCATCCAGTCTATGTGTCATGCAAGAAAATAGAGATAAGTACAAGTGAGACTCAGGAACGATCATACACGTAGGGGGAGTACGTGTAGGGGCCACTCAGGAGCAGTCAAATCACACAGTAAGTTAGTCAGACGAAGCAACCATTAAAAGGTTGATATGGAGAGAAAAAAAACCGCTCCACTATATATACACGAGCAGGAGCCTAAGCTACAAGCCTGCTTGCTTGGGTTGCTCTCTTCACAAGCATAGAATGATGGTGGCCACACAGCTGGTCACAGATCTGGCCTGATCGCGCCGCCGGGGGAAGTGGACGATGTTCTGCGTAGACGCGGTCGACAGCGGCGAGGAAGAAAACCCACTGTCGGTGCGTCCCGATCGGGGGTCCCCGCGGTATGGGCTGATGCCGCCTCCCACCGCCCTTCTAGCTATACCCCGATGTCCCAGGTTCAACTTCCTTTTGGAGTCAGCATGCTCCACTGCCACAGCTCCCCACGTAGTTCCATCTCCATGTGGATCTTTCTCTACTTCTACCGGCTTCTATTTGTGATGAGTTTATGTCTCATGAACTAGTGCCACTACTATTATTCTAATCACACTTCTTCAATATCTTTGCCAACAGGGATGCTCAGCTCGATTTTAGTGGAACTGCACAAAAGCATCGTATGATCCGAGGGGGTCAGGCTTCTTTCCTTTGATAGGTTCTACCTAGCTAGGAAATTAAATCCTGTTTAGGGTTTAGGGTTCAAGTCGTAGAGACCCCATCAGTAGTTTTTTTTGTACACACTCTCACAACTTTTGTCTTTAGGTGTGAAGTAAATATTGGCTATGATCTATGAATCATTGAGATGCATCAGCATGCGTGTTAGTTTTCCTTTGTATTTGAAGGAATGTTGTAACGGGGCAACCTTGGAGTCAGGATACATACATGAAACAAAATCATAAAGCTTCGTACTCCCTTCGATCCTTTTTTGTATGCGTATAAGGCTACTCATAGTGGGGAGTATCATATACTAGTATCATGCATAAATTACATAGGGGACTAATAAACCAGGACGGAGGTAGTATGTGAGAGTGTATGGTGGGTCATGTGGTAAAATGTAGTCCCTCCTTTCTAGTTTATTGGGCTCATCTCATTTTCTTAGTCTTATACCATATTATAAGTCTTATTTTCACTTCTTTCCACCACATGTTCACATTCCAAGGTGCATTAAATTGATGCATGCAAGGATTAAAAGAAACCAACCAATGCATGTAACCATTCCTACTCATTTAGTGGTCATCCATGCATATATTCTAATTAATGCAGATTAAAGTTTGTGTAATTTTGTAAACTACGAGATACATTTCTCCACTCATCATCTGCCTTGGTTGATGAGATTTCAAATTTAAGCCCTATATAAACCAGAAAAGAGGGAGTACTACGCAAAGAAAAAAGGGCCAGAGGTGTCGCACGATGTCCAAGGAATATGGTGACAGTGGGAGGTGAGCCATGTAGTCACTGGGCTGCCGTGTTTCGTACTCCTCCGGTGTAAGAGTGGAGAAAGTTAGTTTTATCACAGAATAAATAAATAAATAAGAGTGCAGACGCTCTACCGCCACAGTAATAGTGACCCAATGAGCCATCAAATCACATAGACCCGTTATAGTTAGTTGGACGGAAGAAGCAAACCATCACTCTATCTCTCTCATGCAGTACAGTATTCTTTTGGAAACCAACATTTCATTTCGTTGGATCGTGCCATCGAGCAAAACCAACGTTTAAATCACGTCTGTCGCATTCGTGTCTCACCCTCCTCCACCCCAAATGGTCGCTCGGCATGCCACTCACCGCAAACCGAGTATACGCAAACTTTCCCGCCTGCTTCTCGATGCATTGCGCCATGGAGTACTAGCACTACTGGAAGAGATAGACGAGGAGGGGGAGGACAGCTAGGTGTAGCACAGACTCCCAAGAACTTTTTTGAATGCATGTTGTGGCCGGCAGTGGTGACATTTAAATGCGGAGCAGTTGCGTGCACCGGGAAGCGGCGCGGGCGGCGCTCCCTCAACCGGCGCGCCGCATCAATGCCGGCGCTAGTGAGAGGTCGCGTCCGCTCTGGCTGGGCATGAATGCGGCACTGACCGTTTCGGGCGGGAACCACGCGCGGGTGATGAAGAGGGTTCGGGTTGGCCAGGGCGGTCAGGTTGGATGTACGTAAATATTGCTGCGTAATTAATAACGTAAATAATGTGCCAGTTGGACAAATATGATTGGATATGGAGATGGAGATGGAGATGGAGATGAAAGTAAGAATTTTACGTAAACATGGATATGCATGTCTATGTGTGTGTGCGCGCTCACACACATAGTGACGACTCTCGCGACTACTCGTACACAACATCGATGTCTCGTTCTCCCTACACACACACAAACTTAGTACCGCCTCATTTTGTTCCTAGGATAGGAATATCATAGGAGTGGGAAACAATATGAAGTGAGATAAATGGAGTACTACGTACAAGAAGAAATGTACACACACTCACTCTGCCTCCGACATACCCGCGAGTACACGATGGAGCGCATTTGTACACGAAGAGGCAGCTTACGTACGTAATAATTCGACCCTTTAATTTGTTCACTTAATAATGGAGGGTCGGGGACCACACGTGAGCGATACAAACTGCAACCTGGAAGCGGGGGCGTGTTATTGATCGAGTTTTCTTTCTTGGTACGTTAAAAAAAGATTTGTCCGGCAGTTTTCGTTTCTTTGTTCCAGGAACACGCGTATTCTATTTAAATCCACTGCTATGGAGAGATTTTTTACTCCATTATATATGCAGCCTCTTGTTTGATAGGGTTTCTCGTGTCTCACTCTCTCACCCTCTCCATATCTAACCAAGATGACAATGTCCACTCTGTCTCTCTCCTCACCGGTGGTCACAGATCCGGCCAAATCCCGTCCGCTGCGGGAGGTGAGGAGGTGCGGAGTTGACGTTGTCGCCGTCGGCGATGGAGGAAGCCGATGCGCACCATCCTCTCTGAGCCGGCACTGGCGCGGACAAAGGTCCTCCGCGCCCTTGTTCACTGCTGTCGTGTGGGCAGATCCTGCCTGCCCGCCTAAGCGACATCTTGCCCACCTGAGGTATAACTTCTTTTGGATTTCATGCTTCATTGTACTGGTCCAGCTCCCCAGGTCGCTGCACGTGGGTTTTCTTCTATACCACTACTCCCCAGCTCCCCATGTACAGTAGCTAGGGTTCGTCGGCTGGTCCAACATCACCTATTTTTTACTATTATAGAGGAAAGGCCACTCGAAAAGTTGTCCTGGTTTATGCCTCGGTGGAGGTATACATGTTTTTTCGAAAAAAAGTACATGGTGGTTGTGCGGTCATTGTCCATATGCTCCTATTGCTGCTGCTAATCTAATACTATCACTGGTTAAATGAAGCAATGCCCATGTTAAAGTGACATCCCTTTTAAGTGCTGATGTCAATCTAGAGGCGTCGATAAATGCTTCTGTCCTGCTTTTTTTTCTCGGGTATCCTGGTTTAGTTCCCATCAAGATAATCATGATGCTTCTGTTTGTTGGTGTACTTTTCATTAATTCTTATTGACAATTGAGATGTCGTTGTTAATCTTGTACCACTGCCAAAACAAAGTAATAACACTATATCCCTTTTTTATATTTTTGCAAACAGCGACGCGTATCTCCATGCCCGGGCATGTCTTCCTCAATTTTAGTGGAACTGCACAAAATTGGATGGCCATTGTTGTTCTGCCTCACTGTCCTCTGCCACGTGGTTCTTCCTTCCTCGAGCTTGATTACTGAGAAGAAAAAGACCACAGTGAGGATTTGTCGAACTTCATTGGTGCCTCACCCAAACTTGATGCCAAATGGATGATGCATCACCACAATGACCTATCGATGCTCATGGTTGCGTCTCATGGTTGCATCGGCTGGTGAAGCTGATCGATTTTCGATGAAAAACAAGCTGTCTTCCATCAATGCTCTTTGCTTGTTACCCACAAAGATGGTATCCTTCATCAGTTCACCTTGGTTGCGTTGGAGACGCAGTCGTCTTTCACGTTGGTGCAATTTTATCACACAATTGGCTATGAACCAAATGTTTCCTCGAAGAAGAATCGACGTTGGTACTAAGAGCATAAGTTTTGTATTGATTTCTAAGCCTTCTTACAACTTTGTCTTCAGCTCCCCTGTAATTTTATTTGTCCAGCTATTAACTAAATATGTGGTAAGACTTTGATTAAAAATATGGTGTGGACTAAAAACCCGGATGGATGTAGTACCCCTCCATTTTTATTTACTCTGCATATTAGATTTGACTGAAGTCAAACTTTCTAAAGTTTGACCATGTTTAGGCCGAACACAACAAACCATAATTATTGAGAGAGGGCAAACTGTACATACTCTCAAACCTTTCCGATAATTGAAATTAAAATTCTTTATTTGTACACACTCTCACACCTTTCTGATAATTTGGCACGTGTGTGGTTGTTCACTTAACGAAGGGTGTAGTGTGCCGCACATGAAGGACAGGAAGTGCGACCAGGACGCGTGGATCGTTAGTTGATCGTAAGTATTTTTCTTCACTGGTACATTAAATAAAGAGTTCCATTTCGTACTTACACAATTTAAAACGATTGTTATGGAGATAAAAAGAAAACCACTCCACTATATTAGTAGTATACACGAGTACTAGATAAGCTGGAGCCTCAGCGCTTGTTCGCTAGGGTTTGCACTCTCCACACTCTCGCTGCACTACCTATATATATACACGCTGGAGGCTCAGCGTTCCTTTGCTAGGGTTTGCTATATTCACAGCCTCTCACCCTCTTCACCATATCTAAACAAGACTGCGTTGGCCTCTGTCTCTCTCTCCCCCCTCACAGCTGGTGAAGGAGCCGTCCGGATCCCGTCGCATCGGGAAGGGGAGGATGTGTAGCATTCACTCTGTCACCTTCGGCAAGGGAGGCAATCCACCGCCGGCTACGTTGTTCTCTTTCACCCAACGCCAGTGCGGGAGGGCCTCCGACCCCTTCTTCCTCGCTGTCGTACGTAGTGTGGGCAGATCCGGCCTCCCGCCGCACGCCTAGCCACATCCCGACGACCCTAAGGTATAACTTTCTTTGAAACCATCATTGCTCTAGCTGCATGCGGATCTTTTTCGATTTTGTAGTCGAATCTAGGTCTTGGTTCAAAGAGGAAAGAAGGGTGGGGTGGGGTGGAGCATGAATCTAGGACATGGTTCAATGAGGAAAGGAGGGAGGGAAAGTAGTATAGACTGGCTATCCAGCCGCTTTGTTGGTCGAATAGGGAAAAAGGGGGTAACCCAGTACACACATCTGTAAGGAACCGATCTCTTTGTTGAAAAAGGAAAGAAACTGGGGGGTCGGGTAGTTTGTTCATGACTAGATTTGCTACCCTCACATAGAAAAAAGGTTCAAAGAGAACAAATATGGGACCAACGCAGATATGCTTCTTGGCAACATACTCTGCATCACCCATTTATACGTGTGGACGCACATGGTGCTGGCATGTCCCATGTCACATGTCCCATACAACTATTTTGCTATTTTTAATCTAAGAATGCCACTTGAAAATTGAAGCAATGCCACTGTTAAAAGTAAATTGCATTTTTAATGAATGTTGTTTTAAGAGAATGTCTTTGTTAATATGAATCAATGCCACCATTTTAGAAATGCTACTGTCCTACTTTGTTTTCCATCAAGATAAGGTAGATGCTTCTTTTTGTCGCCGTATGTTTCATCCTCCTTTATTGGCTAGTAATTGTTTCCTTTTTTGCCTCTATTAAAATAGGGATATCTATTCAACTTGTTCCTATAGCAAACTTAAATGTCACACCGGCGACTTTGCTTGATTTAGTTGAACTACACAAAACAAGATTGGATTTCCTATTCATGTTGGCAGATTCGTAGGTAATCTTGATTGCGTCATGAAAGGTCAGTACCGGCCTTCGTCCACATGATCGTGCAGTGTGCTTTCAGATGTTGTGCTACTTGTATTGGTACTGTTTTAAATAAATGTTGAATTGAAGCTATTGAATTGTTGTCTTTCCCCATTAAGTGAACAAAAATGGGACCAACCCAGACATGATGCTTGTTGCTTTGTTACAGCAAACTCTGCATCACCCCCTTTATAAGTAGATGGAAGCACATGGTGTTGTTGCGCCTACTCTCCCCTGGAACTATTTATGCTTTTTGTTAATCTAATGCCACTTGTAAAATTAAGCAATGCCACTCTCAGAATTAACTACTGAATCTTAGTTCAAAACTGCAACACTTGTTAGGGATCGGTGGGAGTACCATTTCTATTAGGGATCGGCCGGAGTACATGTTTAAGAAATGTATTGTTGAGATAATGTCTCTTATTGTATATCAGTTATAGTGTTTTACAAATGGTACTATCCTGCTTTGTAGTTCTTTCTACATGTTTAACCAAGGTATTGTTAAGATAATGTCTCTGTTAATATGAATCAGTTGCATTGTTTTAGGAATGGTACTTTTCTGCTTTGTCATTCTTTATACACGTTGAAACAAGGTATTGTTAAGATAATGTCTCAGTTAATATGAATGAATCACACTGTTTGAGAATTGCTACTCACTTGCTTTGTTTCCCATTAAGATAAGGTAGATGTTTTTTCTTCTGGGAGTATAAGTCATCAACGGTTATTTCTCAGTAATTGTTTCCTTTATACCTATTGTTGCATACAGGGATATCAAAACTTCTGCTCGGTTCTATTTCAACTTTGATTTTCGTTGAACTGCACAAAAGAAGCTAATGTGTTTAAGGCAAACTGTTGCATTATTGGGCCCAGTTGGTCTTTCCACTTTGCAGAAAGAAGCAGTCACTGTTTGCGCTACATTACACAAGGAATGATCGAGAAGCTTTACAGAGTATTAGTAGACGTTGGTGACATGACTAGTCTGCAGAGAGCATGGGAAACTCAACAACACGTGGAGTGCAAAATTCACTCCACAAGGAAATGTATGACCAAGTCAGTTGCCGACGCAGCTGTAACAAACGAGGTCAGTATCGGCCTTCATCCACATGATTGTGCTTTGTTATGTTGTGCTACTTATATTGTTGTATTGTTTTGAATAAATGTTTAATTGAAGGTATTGTATTGCTATCTTTTCCTGTTAAGATAACGAAGATGATTACAGTTGTAAGCGTATGTTTAATCAACTAGTACCACTATTATATTCATCATGCTTTTTCTGTATTTATGTAGACAGGGATGCTCAGCTTGATTTCAGTGGAACTGCACAAAATGTTCAGATGGTTCGTGTCCTCCATAATACTTCATCATGCACAATACATCGAATGGTTCTCTAATCATTCATCGTCACCTTGAGCCACCGGACTATCTACTTGAATGGAGCTGCCAACGTGTTCAATGCCTTGCAACATATAAATACGAAATCCACCATGCTACGCAAGACATTGTTTGATTTCAGTGGAACTGCACAAAAAGATACGCTGGTTAATCCGGCTCCATGTGCCATTTCAATGTGCAAACTGATGAAAAACCCTGCCCGTCTGAATGGAGCTACCAACGTCTTCAAGGCAGAAGAATTCCCACAAGTTCAAGGGAAAGAACTCTGTCCAGCAGAATACTACCTTTAAGAAGAAGGGTAAGAAGAAAGACAAAGAGAGATGGCTTATTTACTTGTGGTTCAGAGGAACACTGAGCAAACAAGTGCCCAAACAAGTACAAGAAGCCCGGACAGGACTCCAAGTCTGTAAATGTCACTCTAAGCAACAATGATGGGGCATCTGGGTATGGTAATCTGTTTACCGTACTTTTAGTTTGTCAGTCCACCGATTGGTGGGTTGACACTGGGGCCAATATTCATGTGTGTGCTGATGTGTCTTTGTTTTCTTGCAGCATATAAATACGAAATCCACCGTGCTACACAAGACATTGTTTGATTTCAGTGGAACTGCACAAAAAGATACGTTGGTTAATCCGGCTCCATGTGCCATTTCAATTTGCAAACTGATGACAAACCCTGCCCGTTCCACAATCATAGGCATTACATATTTTGAATGAGAAAAGCTTGTCAAAGTTTAATCATTGATGTTAGCAAGAAGACATTAGTTTAATATATAGGAATTGGAAAACCTTGTCAAATTTTGCTCATTGATGTTAGCCAGAAGACATGCATTTGATATTTTGGAGTCGGACGCCCTTTGCTGTGAGCAGCATCGATCGTTTTTTCCTATTCCTGTGTTCAGTTCAGAAGTAAATATTTACTCTGCTGAGATGCATAGTCACATGAATGTTAACTTATGTAAGGTATTTTAGGAGTTTGTTTTGAATGTTGTCTATGTAATGCCAGGCCTTGTGAGTTTGATTGCAAAGAGCTTGGAATGCTGTGGCATGCGGCATCACGAGCTGTTCACCATGCCTCCTGAGAATAATGCTTCATATTGTTTTGCTTGTTGATCTAATGCCAGTGATTTGCATGTTAAGAAGATCATCCTCTTCTGTTGTTTTTGTGCTTAAGAAGTTCATCGTCTTATGTTTCATTCATAGCCTATACGACAACTCGGGTAGGTTAGAGGTGAAACCATATGATCTTCCGACCAACTCATCATCTTAGGCCGTGATTGGATCGTCGTTTTCCAACCAAAAACCGCTTGTAAAACTGATGCTTGTAAATAAAAGCAGATGGTCTTGGGCGAAGCGCTTGGTTGGTCAATTTCGACTGGTAAAATATACACTGGTCTCTTAAATTACACGCGTAACTCACCGGTTTTCATTATGGACCTCGGCCGTCGGTTTCATTACGCCTATATTTTTACGCGTTGTTTCCGGTGACGAGTAAATTACACTTGTATCTTAATACATGTGTGAAACAATCCAGAGCTCCCAAGCGCGGCCTTACCGTTTCATGCCGGCTCAGTCTCTCGAAGGTGCTCATAGGTGTCCGATGATCCTGGCTTCCTGAATGAGAAGCGGGCGCTGTATCAGACCATCAGTAGGGCCCGTGAGGCCCTCTCCATCGTCCTTCGAGTTGTTGCGCTCGCCGTGGCGCCGAGCGTTGTCAACATGGTCAACGAACATGAGGAATCAGGAGATGACTTTACTTGGAGAGGATGACAGCAGGGACCCACCAGGACCATAGCCGTACACGTACGCAAGTTCCTCCTTATTATATACAACTATAATTTTTTTTGCTTCCTCCTGGTTTCCTGACATCACGGTCCCACACCATTGTCAATATATATAGTCAATAAACGAGAGAATTGCACAAGGAGCGGCCGACAGCTGGGACCCAGCAGCTCGAGCAGTATTTGTTTTTTTAGGTGTAAGCGGAGTTTTTCTTGAGCGATGTTTCTGTTGTTGTTCAGAGGAGCAGTGTATCAACTGGGCAGCCTATGGCCCGTCTAGCCCAGGCTATTATTTTATGTCGACCAAATATCCAGCCCAGATATTAATTTTTCAAGGTGAAAATGGCTAGCCCAGCTATACTTTTTTTGCGGAATACCCAACCCAAGTCAACTTGTTATTCTCCGCCCCGCTGGGCTGTAAATCTTTCCTAGGAGGGATGCATTAGGCCTAACAAGAAAATGGGCTTTAAGAAATAATAAATGGGATGTAATTATAAAAACTGGGATGTAAATATACAAAAACGTACCAAACAGGTAATTAGTTTCAAAAATATTATTTTTTGAATTTGAAAATTTTAATTTCATTACTTATTGCGCGCGCAATATTTCGTTAGATTTTTACCTAATACAAATTCATTTTGAAATTATATTTAATCTGACTCAAAATTTTGGGATAAAAATATTTCGGATCCCATCAAAATGTGGGATTTTTTGTTGAATTCTGTTTTGAGCGGTTGGTTGAAATTATTAATCGTTGTCCTAGCTAGAAAATGGGCTGTAATTTTAACAGACTATAAATGGGTTGTAGTAAATTCCATTAGAATTCAAAAATGGGTTGTACATTATTACAAATCGCAAATGGGCTATATGTTCTCTGCCACATATGTGATGCTAACTTGTGGGCCTACTAATTTTTTTTAGAATTATAGTCAGTGACGCGTATGGAAGGCTTGTGGGCCTACTAAGGTGTACGGAAGGCTTTGTCAACTTATAGTCAAGACACGATTCTAGCAGGAGTGGCCGTTGGATGTCCATCTAACGGCTCTAGTGCTTCTTCAATCTTGGATATTCTTGCTTCAGCCGCCCAAACCACCGCCGGCGGTACCGCCTGCTACCGCCTCCCATGGCCGGCTGTGCTGCCGCGCAGGCTTCACTGGGCCACCCTACTCCCAAACGCCGTCCAGGCCATTCCTCTACTCACCAACACCTCCTGTTCTTCTCCGGCGACGGCAGCCTCACACCGCAGCCGAACCAGTGAACCCTCGTACTCCCCTCCGCGTGGGCATCCACTGCTGTGTCTTTGCCAGCTCCGGGTCGTTCCCTTCCTAGGACTCGCCATCATTCACTGCGTTGGTTCTCTCGGCGCGGCGTGGTCAACTTTGTCAACAAACGACAGCCATCGGAAGTGGAATGTACGTGGAGTGGCTGACTGTAGGGACCCACATGGCCCATGACCACACGCAGCAAGTGCCCCCGTATTATGTGAAAACAAATAATTTCTCCCCCTGACAGGTTTGACCCACCAGCTACATCTTCACACGCAAGGAAGTACTTCCTTTATTACGCGGAAATAAAAAGTTTCCTCTCCCTGACAGCTGGGACCCACCAGCTTTATTATGATCCTTTTCGTGAAAATATAGATTGTACCAAAGATGCTAAATTGTTTTCTTTTTATTCTAACTCAAAAAAGAAGAAATTAAAAAAACCAGAAAACATCTTCGCACGCAAGGAAGTGCCACCTTATTACGCGGAAAAAATTGATTCCCCTGCTAGATGGGACCCACCAGATTTGGAGGCTGACTTGTGGGCCTACTAAGTTAACGCGTACGTAGGGCTTTGTCAACTTAGTCAATAAATGATTCTAGCTGCACTGACCGTTGGATGTTAATCCAACGGCCAAGCTGCGTCTTCAACCTCTGGTCTTCTTGCTCCAGCCGCCCAAACCTGCGCCCGCCGTACCACCTACTCCAGCCTCCCGTGGCTGGCTGTGCTGCCGCGCAGGCCTCACCGCCTATCGGAGGGATGGACCACGGGTAGCCTCACCAGCACCCCATAGCATTTCAAGACAACAGGGCAAGCCAAGCCCCTTGCGCCTCCCGGACGTGTGGCCGGCTCCCTTGGGCCGGCTGGCCCAAGAGGCCGACTCCCAGATGGTGGTGTACCCTCAGAAGGCGGCTTCGGGGGAAGCCGGGTCCTAGCAAACGGCCCCTCCTCCCCTTGGAGTCTGCGCCCATTCAATACGATAAGATGGGGCGTGGCTACAGGGCCGCCCGTACCCCCAAATCCCGGCGGGGCGTGGCTACAGGGCGGGCTGACCAAGCGGACACCCCTCTGCCAGGCGTGGCACTGTAGCCACGCGGCCCGTGACGCAGCCCTTGTCAGCAAGACCATGCTCCCACGACGGGTGGTCGGTACGGCCCGCAGGCGGCGGGTCCTACCTGTCCGTGAGCAACCAGAAGATGGCACACCTCAAGAAGGCGGCCTCAGCGATAGACCGGCTTCCAGCAGCCGGCCTCTCCCTCCACTCGGAGTCAACGCGCCATTACTCCGATGAGACAGGGTGTGGCTACAGTGAACGCCCACCAGGTGGCGGACTATAGCCATGCCTCCCCCGACGAGGCCCTCGTCATCAAGGGCGAGGCTACAGCAAAAGGCAATCAGCGTGGCCCGCAGGTGGTGGGCCCCACCTGTCGGCCGAATCCTCGGCAGCCGGCGGGACCCACCAAGCGATGGGCCCCAGCAGCCGGCGGAGAACCCGGTGCCCATAGATGCTGACATCCGGGTCCTACACGCGGCCCAATTACCATTGTACCCCTGGGGGGTAGACCTATATAAAACCCCCCAGGTTCGCCCATGCAAGGGGTTCAGCTCATCTTCCATGCCATTATACACACACATAGCTAGAGAAGCACTAGGGCTAGCCTTGCCCTTCTCCTTCCTCTAGCAAATAGCTCAAGGAGCAAGCTTGTAGCCACGAGATTGATCATAGTCATCATGCGGAGACCCCGCAGAGCAGGACTAGGGGTGTTATCTCCTCGGAGAGCCCCGAACCTGGGTAAGACTCGTGTTCGTTCGAGATCTCGCTCACTCCCGCTTCCAGGGCCCGACGACGTACTCCTGTCCCCATCCATGATAAGCCACCCCCTGGCATATGTCGCGAGATTACCCCGACATTTGGCGCCCACCGTGGGGCTAAGCGCACCGTCAGCTGGAGACATGTTCTGGACAGGAACCCTCTTCCGCTCCGACAAGCATGTTGCGCCTGGCCTGATCAGCCAGCCCGGCGCGCCCGTTAGCGCATGCATCAGCGCGCCGCTTGGCGCGGGGGCGGCCAGCCCCACGAGCTACCTTGCTAACCTCCTTGGAAAGGCCAGCCTCTCCGATGAGCCCGCTCCCGGCGCAGGAATGGCGTCCCCTGCGAGCTACCTCATCGACCTCTTCGGCAAGCTCGGCATCACCAACGAGCCGGCCTCCGACGCGGAGTCCGTCGGCTCCACCGACCCCTCCATCGAGCCTGTCGCGATGCTCATCGACTCCGACGCGGCCTCCACCAATGAATTCCCCGCTGATGTGGTGGTCATCGATGATCCGCTCCCCCTTGTCGCCAGCAACACCGATGCTAGCACCATCGCAGAGGTGCTGGTCACTGGCCACGGCGACGATTCCACTGGGGCTGCCCAGGACCCGCTGCGAGCGGCCGTGCAGGGCCTGGCCACCCCAGTGGCTGCTAACGCTGATGGGGCGACACTGGAGGCATTCCGTGTCTCGCTCCTTGAAAGCGCCAACAAGATGGCGGCCATGAGGCGCCGCGCTAAGGCCTGCCAGCGCGAGATCGACCGCACAGCAAGCGGCACGCCGGCTGCTACTGAGCCCAGTCGAGCCGGCGCCATTCGGCAACACGGCGCAGCCATAGCCAGCATGCTGGGAGTCGGACGCCCAGTCTACGCCACTCGCATGGAGAACCTCCGCGCCGCCCAGGCGGCAACAGACGAGCTGGATAACCTGGAGGGCGACGAGCGTCGCAGCCAGATGGCACGCCTCCAGGAGCTCCTTGACGCTGCGACCACACAGCAAGACGCCCGGCATCGCGCGATGACAGCCGGCAAGCAAGCCAAGGACCATCCCCCCCGCCGTGGGCATGGAGCGACCTCCTGGTCCCCAGCAGGTGGAGACTGCATTCAGCAAGACCCGGAGCCGGCTGCTAGCCGCAGCCGTCGCACTCGCCTTACGGTTGTGCGCAGCCATGATGGTCGCCCACGAGTGGAGCACCGGCGGGACGAGCGTCCGCCTCCTCCTCGCAGGGGGAGGCTGGCCTCTGTGCCGCCTGTGGACCACCCGACTCTTGGAGTCCGCCTTGGCCCCCGTGAAGGAGTCGGAGAGAATGACGCGCGCCACCGGATCGAGCGGCTTGCTCAGTCCCTGGCCATAGAAGAAGAAGATGCAATCGGCTCGGCCTGCTTCGGCCCCCGCATTCGCGACGAGCCCTTCCCCAAAGGGTCTCGCTTCCCCGAGATACTCCCAAGTACAACGGCTCCGTGAAGCCGGAGGACTGGCTGGTCGACTACTCCATTGCCGTCAGCAAAGCAAACGGCAACAAGCGCGTTGCCGTGAAGTACGTTCCGCTCATGCTCCAGGGCACGGCCCGGACATGGCTGAACAGCCTCAAGCCGTACAACGTCAACAGCTGGCTAGACTTCGCCGATGTCTTCATCCGCAACTTCACCAGCACCTACAAGTGCCCCCCCAAGCCACGCCAACTCTCCATGTGTGTTCAGGGCCCAACCGAGTCCACGCGCGACTACCTGACGCGCTGGGCCGAGTTGCGCAACTCCTGCGAAGGGGTGCATGAGGTGCAGGCTATCGAGTACTTCACCGCCGGGTGCAGAGAGGGCACCTTGCTCAAGCATAAGCTCTTGTGCGATGAGCCGGCTACACTGGACGAGCTCCTGGTCGTGGCCGACAAGTACGCCACCGCTGACTCCTCCATGAAGTCGGAGATTCGAGTGGACGCGCCCGGGAAGATACTCCCGCCGGCTCCTCACATGCCGGCTGGTGACACCAACCGGCGCCAACATCCGAACGACAACAAACGCAAGGCCCAGCAGCCGGCTTCCAACGGCCGACAGGTGGCAACAGTCGAAGACCAGCAGCCGGAAGGGCAATCCGGCCCCAAGCGTCAGAAGGGCGGCAAGGCCATTTGGTTGCCCGCCTTCTCCTTCGAGCAAGCACTTGACGCCCCGTGCAAGTTCCACAGTGGCGCAAAGCCGTCCAACCACACCACTCAGAAATGCCACTGGCTCACCCGAATTGCCAAGGGCGAAGGCCTGCCACCTCCGCCTGCCGGCCCACTGGTTCCGCCTCCTCAGCAGCCGGCGGCCCGTCCAGTCGGCATGCTCCAAGATGAGTTCCCCAAGCCCAATGCCACATACGTCGTCTTCACCAGCCAAGCCGACGACAAGCACAATCGGCGGCAGCAGCACCGTGAGGTCAACGCTGTCGCTTCAGAGGTTCCCCCATTCATGCACTGGTCCGAGAAGCCCATCAGTTGGAGCTATGAAGACCACCCGGCCGAGATGCCCTCGCCGGGTGCTTATGTGATGGTGATGGACTCCACCTTCTCAACAGAAAGGCGGGCTTGCCGCTTCTCCTGGATCCTGATAGACGGCGGAAGCAGCATCAACATCCTGTACCGCGACACCATGGAGAAGCTGGGCATCAAGGAAAAGCAACTCCTGCCCAGCCGAACCGTGTTCCATGGCATAGTCCCTGGGCTTTCCTGCTCTCCAATCGGCAAGATCAAGATTGATGTGCTGTTCGGCGACAAGACCCACTTCTGCCGCGAGCCAATCTGGTTCGAGGTGGTCAACTTGGACAGCCCCTACCACGCGCTCTTGGGCCGGCCCGCACTAGCCAAGTTCATGGCGGTGCCGCATTACGCCTACCTGAAGATGAAGATGCTGGGTCCCAAGGGCATCATCACCATTGCCAGCGACTACCAGAAGTCGCTCTCATGTGCTGCCGCCAGCAGCCGGCTGGCCGAGTCCCTCGTCATCACTGAAGAGAAGCGCCTCCTTGACCGGGTGGTGGCCATGGCCAGCAAGCAGCCGGACATGCCATCCGACCCCAAGGACACAGACACCCAGGGCTCCTTCCAGCCGGCCAAGGAAACCAAGAAGATTGCCTTGGATCAGGCGCACCCGGAGAGATTTGCTGTCATGGGATCAAACCTCGACAACAAATAGGAAAGCGAGCTCGTCGATTTCCTCCGTGAGAATCGAGACATCTTCGCATGGTCTCCCAAAGACATGCCGGGTGTTCCGACGGATTTGGCCGAGCACAAGCTACATGTGAGGCCGGATGCTAAACCGGTCAAGCGACCCCTCCGCCGCCTGTCAGAAGGGAAGAGAAGGATAGTTGGTGAAGAGATCACCCGGCTTCTGGCAGCCGGCTTCATCATGGAAGTATTCTACCCGGACTGGCTTGCCAACCCAGTCCTCATTTTGAAATAGAACAACAAGTGGCGCATGTGTATCGACTACACTAGCCTCAACAAAGCCTGCCCCAAGGACCCTTTTGCCTTGCCTCAGATAGATCAAGTGATCGACTCCACAGCCGGATGCGAGCTGCTGTCTTTCCTGGACGCCTACTCCGCCTACCACCAGATCAAGCTGAACCCGGCCGATCGGCTGAAGACCGCCTTCATCACACCATTCAGAGCCTTCTATTACCTGACCATGATGTTCGGCTTGAGAAATGCCGGCGCCACGTTTCAGCGTTGCATGCAGAAGTGCCTCCTCAAGCAACTCGGCAGAAATGCCCACGTCTATGTAGACGATATTGTGGTGAAGACGGAGAAGCGCGGCACCCTTCTGGAAGACCTCAAGGAGACATTTCACAACCTGCGCTGCTTTTAGATCAAGCTCAACCCGGAGAAATGCATCTTCGGAGTACCAGCCGGCCAGCTCCTTGGCTTCCTTGTCTCTGAGCGCGGGATCGAGTGCAACCCCATAAAGATCAAGGCCATCGAGCGAATGCAAAGGCCAATCCGGCTGCGGGACGTCCAGAAGTTCACCGGGTGCTTGGCATCACTCAGCCGGTTCATCAGTCGGCTGGGTGAGAAGGCCCTCCCACTGTACCAGCTGATGAAGAAGACCACCTGCTTTGAATGGAACGACCAGGCGGATGAGGCTTTCCTCCAGCTCAAGAGGATGCTGTCCATGCCGCCTGTTTTGGCCGCTCCGACTGCTAAAGAACCCATGTTCCTCTACATCGCCACCACAAGCCAGGTGGTCAGCACCGTGATCGTGGTCGAGCACCCAGAAGACGGCAAGGCCCAGCTGGTCCAGAGGCCAGTATACTATCTGAGTGAGGTGATGTCCGCCTCCAAACAGAACTACCCCCACTACCAGAAGATGTGCTACGCCGTGTACTTTGCCGCCAAGAAGCTGAAGCAGTATTTCCAGGAGCACACCATCACGGTCGTCTGCACCGCCCCCCTTGCCGAGATCATAGGCAACAGAGATGCATCAGGCCGGGTGGCGAAGTGGGCCATTGAGCTGGCTCCACACACCATCCTCTACCAGCCCCGCACCGCCATCAAGTCCCAAGCGCTGGCCGACTTCCTAGTTGACTGGGCCGAGACCCAGTACTTGCCGCCAGCGTCAGATTCCACTCATTGGCGGATGCACTTTGACGGCTCGAAGATGCACACCGGTTTGGGAGCCGGCATCATCCTCACCTCTCCCAAAGGCGACAAGCTCAAGTACACGCAACAGATTCACTTTGCCGCCTCCAATAACATGGCTGAGTACGAGGCGCTCGTACACGGACTCCGGCTAGCCAAGGAGATTGGCATCTGCTGGATTCTGTGTTACGGTGACTCGGACTTGGTGGTCCAGCAGTCGTCTGGCGACTGGGATGCCAAGGATGCAAACATGGCGAGCTACCGCTTCCTCGTCCAGCAGATCAGCGGGCACTTCGACGGGTGCGAGTTCCTTCACGTGCCAAGGGCCAACAACGAGCCAGCCGATGCCCTGGCCCGAATCGGCTCCACCCGACAAGCCATACCAGCCGGCATCTCACTCCAGTGCCTGCGCAAGCCGTCTATCAAGCCTTCGCCGGAATCAGAGTCCATCTTCGTGCCGGCTGACCCCGGAGCAGTCGAATCCGGCTCGGGGACTTCAGCAGTCGGCCCGGGGACTTCGGCAGGCGTCCCGGGGGCTGCAACACTTGAACCCGGCCGGGGGACTTCAGAACCCAGCCCGGGGACTGCAGCAGTCGGCCCGGGGACTTCAACGATGCAGCAAGCAGCGGCCGGCTCCGACCCGCCGCCTCCCAACCCGACCGCCCTGGTACCAGTTGCTGTCATGATAGTGGTAGAAGCACCATATTGGGCGCAGCCCATCCTCAACTTCCTGGTGAGCCGAGAGCTACCAGCCGACGAGGTCTTGGCCCGGCAGGTGCAACGCCAGGCGCCAGCCTACACAATAGTCAACGAAGAGCTTGTCAGGCGCAGTGTGACTGGTGTCTTTCAGCGCTGTGTGGAGCCAGAGAAGGGCATGGCAATCCTCAGAGATATTCATCAAGGCGAGTGCGGACACCACGCCGCCTCCAGATCCCTTGTTGCCAAAGCTTTCCGCCATGGATTCTTCTGGCCAACTGCTTTGGACGACGACAAGGAGTTGGTCCGCAAGTGCAAGGGGTGTCAGCGCTTCAGCTCCAAGCAACACCTGCCGGCCTCTGCACTCAAGACCATCCCCATCACTTGGCCGTTTGCCGTCTGGGGATTGGACATGGTGGGCCCGTTCAAAACGGCAGGCGGTGGCATGACCCATCTGCTGGTCGCTGTGGATAAGTTCACGAAGTGGATCAAAGCAAAGCCAATCAAGAAACTGAATGGTCCGACTGCTGTCACATTCATTGCGAACATCACCGTCTGATACGGCATTCCGCACAGCATCATTACCGACAACGGCACAAACTTCACCAAAGGCGCCTTGGCCCGTTTCTGCGCGACGCAGGGCATCCGACTGGACTTAGCGTTCGTTGCCCATCCGCAGTCAAACAGCCAGGTGGAGCGAGCAAACGGCCTCATCCTGTCCGGCATCAAGCCCCGACTGGTCGAGCCGCTGGAGCACTCGGCCGGCTGCTGGATCGAGGAGCTGCCGGCCGTCCTTTGGAGTCTTCAGACTACGCCCAACAAAGCAACCGGCTTCACTCCCTTCTTCCTCGTGTACGGGGCCGAGGCCGTCATCCCAACTGACATCGAGTTCGACTCACCTCGCATCACAGAAGCAAAGGAGGCACGAGAAGATGGTGTCGATCTGTTGGAAGAGGCCCGGCTGTTGGCACTCAGCTGGTCCGCCATCTACCAGCAGAGCCTACGCCGCTACCACAGCCGGAAGGTCAAGCCGTGTGCTTTCCGCGAAGGGGACCTTGTGCTCCGGCTGATCCAGCGAACAGCCGGCCAGCACAAGCTCTCGGCCCCTTGGGAGGGGCCTTTCATCATCAGCAAGGCCCTGGGCAACGACTCCTACTACCTCATCGACGCACAAAAGCCCAGGGCATGCAAGAGGGACGATTCCGGCAAAGAGACGGAGCGCCCATGGAACGCAAATCTTCTCCGCCCGTTTTACAGTTGATGCAGTGTATGTACCACACTACCTTTTGTATTAAGCAAAGACAACAGGTCCCCCGAAGCACACTCGGGGGCTACCTTTTTATCTATATGATAAGCTTGCCTATGAATGTATTATTTCATTCTTTCGCCCTACACCGGGTCCGGTCAGCCGGCCCGGGGGCTCACCGCCTTGACCTAAGCTGGCACCACCCGCGGTCGGCCAAGTAGTGTGCCGACATCTAAGCCCTCTCTTGCCTGAAGCCGCAGCTCGCAGAGCGACTGTCCGGATGGCAAGAGCTAAAGGCAGGAAATGATGTCCACACGAAAAAACGACTAAGGAAGAACGCCAGTATAGGCCAAGCCGGCTACTCGCCTCATCCGTTCGGCTGCCCAGCAGCCGGCCGACCGGTTTCTAGCTTGAGTAGCTACTCTCTAGACGGCCGAAGTAACTTGCCTATCCTAAACGGCCAAGTCCCTGACCCGGCCACAGACCACAGAGCGGCTGTTCGGCTGGCAGGGCGGCAGCCAAAGGAAGGCGGCAAAGGAAAAAGCCAAACACAGCAAAAAGCAAAACCATGCTGGAACCCGGCAAGAGCACAAGCATGTGTAAATTAAGTTATTTACATAGCAAAAGGCCCGTGGCCAGCATTCAACGGAGTTTGAATTACACCGCCAGCAGGTGGAACTGCGCGTAATTAACTTGTTTGTTCAAAGCATAAGACAGAAAAAACTTGAAAGATAAGCGGCTGCCTAGGCCAAGGGCGCTGCAGGCAGCGTGGATAGTTCGGCAGAGGCAGAGGCGTCGGCTGGTGGAGCATCCGACTGATGGGTCTCGGCTTGGTCGGCGTCGGCTGCAGTCGACGTGGTCCCCCGTGGCTCGCTGGTCGAAGCCCGATCGGGTTGAGGCTGGCCGGTCGCTCCGCCATCCGTTGCGACATCCTCGCCTTCCTCGTCATCGTCCTCGCCTTCATCGCTAGAAGCGATCTCCTCCGTCGAGTCCTCCTCCTCCGCCTGGTCCAGCCCGAACCAGGAAGGCGGCACCTCAGCGCCGTCCTTGTCCCGCTCTGGGATAAAGACGGCGGTGTCGGAGTACTCGGCAAGGGTCGCTGCGCATTTGACGAGCTCGTCGCGCACCGCATCCAGCTCGGGTCCGGCCTCCTGACGGAAGGTGGCCAGCTGGGCCAGCTCCACCCCCGGGTACCAGGCCTTGATGAACTCCAGCGCCGTCTGAGTGCCCGCTCGAGCCGCAGTGCCCTTCCAGGCCTCAAATCGTTCGACCGCCACCTCCAGCCAGTCGGCAGTCCGACTGGGAGTGCGAGGAACCTGAGCGTCTGGTCAGAGCCCAGCCAGGACCTGCGACCCGGCGTGCTGAAGACGGCAAAGCAAATGGCGCGCTGGCTCAAGGCACATCTTGATGGCCAAGAGCTGCTCGCCTAGGTTGCGGGGCGCATTTGGCGGAATGTCAGCACCCGTCCTCCTCTGTTGTTCGCGTCGCGCCTCGATGGCCTGGCAGATGGCGATGGAGCGACCAGGAAGAAATTATGTCCAAAAGAAGACCGAGAATTTAGAAGCCGGCCCCCCGAAGCAGTCGGCAACTAAGCAACAAAGAAGAAAGGACATTACCTTCAACCATGTCCTCGATCACTCCGTAGCCGGCCGACAGCAGCTTCTCCCTCTCAACCCAGTCCGAGCACTGAGTCTCGAACTCGGCCTTGAGGAGCGTTTCCTCGTCCTTCAGCTGCTGGACCTCCGCCTTGTGCTTCTCCGCCTGGTCCGCCAGCTCCTTCGCAAGCCGGTCGCACTCCTTGGCGGCTTGGCAACGCTCCTGCTCCTTGGCACGGAGCTCGGTCTCGAGCTCGCCCACGCGCACCCGCAGCTGAGCGGCGGCCCCTACCAAGACAAGAAAGAAACATCAGCATCAACCAAAAACAAGAAGTTGCCAGAAGATCCGGCCCGACTGCTCAGCAGTCGGCCCGAATCTTGGGGGCTACACCTAGCGGGCGCGGAAAGACGGCCGTACTCACCTCGGCTCTGATTCAGGTCGGCAGTCCTCTTGGCCAGCAGCTTGTTCTGGGAGTTGAAGGCGGCTGCGCGCAAATTGTGATAGTTCTGCAAGAAGAGCAACACTTCAACATTTAGAAATACACCTTGGAGTTCCAACCCACCTGCTCAGCAGCCGGCTCGGAACTCGGGGGCTACACCCAGCGGGTGCGCTCACGCGTCCCCACTGAAGACCGCAAAGAAAAAAAAAGCAAAAAGGATAACTCAAGCACGTACCCGGACAGTTGTCTGCATCGCCGTCAGCTCTTTCCCCGCCTGCAAGAGGGTGGCGCCATGGGCCTTGAATGAGTCAAGGATGTCCTGCACCGCAACGTTGAGGACATCCGTGCCGGCCCCTGACGTCCAGTCAGGTGAAGCGGCGCTGGTGGCCTCGGTGTCGGGGTGGAGACCGCCCGCGCTGGGCGCTGGCGCACAGGGACGTGGGTCGCCACCGCACGGCTCACCACTTGCTCAGCGCTGGATGGCGACACCTCTGGCACTTCGGGCCGGCTGCCTTGCTCGCCAGCACTCGGCGCGCGTAGAGGCACGTCCGTCTCCGGGATGACGGGGTCAGCCCTTCCCCTCTCCAGGGCCGTCTGGTCAGCCCCAGCTCCTCCGGTCGGCGCCTAGCCCTCCACCACTGGCGCCTCCATTTGCTACGGACCGGTGGCCTCCGGAGCTCCGCTGCGCTCCGGCTCCTCCGCCCGCACCCTGGCCGCCACATCCGCCTGCTCCTTGGCCGCTGCGTCGGCCTGCGCCTTGGCCGCAGCGTCGGCCTCCACTCGCGCCACGTCTGCCGCCTCTGCCTCTGCCTGAGCCGCGGCGTCCCGCTCCTGCTGAGCCTCCCGCGTGTTCCTCTCCGTCGCCTCCTGAAGGGCGGCGGCCGTGTCCACGCGGCGGGCGTCTTCGGTGCTGCTTGCCGACCCAATCACCGAGGTGGACGGGGCCCACGACACAGAAAGCGGAGCCCTACATAGCACGACAAGTGAAGATAAGAAGTTTGGAAAGGAAAAACCAAGCGCAAGACAGAAATCCACAAGAGAAGAAAAACCAAGACAGAAAGGATCAAGACGAAAAGCGGCCAAAATACTTACGCGGACACCATCGGACGCTGCTTCGGGCCCGTCCGGATGGTGGCTGCCTTTGCGGACTCTTGCCACTTGGTCGTGGCGACAGTGGACTTGGCCTTCTTGGACGGCCGGCTGCCGAACATCCCGACGTCAGCACGATGCTTCGACGCGTCGGGTGCTCCAGTCGGCGCCACCGAGGAGCCGGCGCCTGTCCTGCCGGCGCCTGGGGCGTGGCGGGGCTCATCGTCTTCCTCGTCGTCATCTGGCCATTCCTCTATGCCGCCACCTGCGGCCCCGCCTGCCGCATCACCGCCTCCAGCGGCATCATCCTCCTCCAACGCGGCCGCCCCCAGCTCGGGGTCGTCCACATCACTCTCCGCGCGGTCCGCCATGTACCGATGGCCTGGATCCGGCGTGTCGATTGCCGTCTGGCCTTGGAAGTGCTACATCATAGCCTGGCGGTCAGGCGGCACGAAGAACTTGGCACAAGCAAAGAAAAAGAATCAGAACTAACCGGAGGCGGCGGATTGGCGCGGCTGTACGGCTCTTTGCCGAACTGCCAGCTCTCCTCGTTGAGCTTGCAGTCGGAGAAGTAATTGACGAGCCGGACCACCTCCACAGTCGGCAGCGCCTTGGTGGACATCCGGCATGGGTCCCGGTGGCCGCTCATGCTGGCGATCAGATGAGGCCGGGCTTGGAGGGGCAGCACCCGGCGTTCGATGAAGGCGGCTAGCAGATCCGATGCCCTGAGGCCCTCCGACTCCGTCATCTCTTAGAGCCGGGTGAGGGCGGTGGTGATGGCGGCCGACGGCGACTTCGACCAAAATTTCCAGTTGCTCCGAGGCTCGAGCGGCGGGCCGGCTCCATAAGCCGGCAGGTTGACGTAGTCCCTCGACTCGTGGATGTTTCGGACGTAGAAATACGACTTCTGCCAGAGTTTGGCCGACTCCATCAGAGCGATGGCTGGGAAGCGGATCCCGAAGCCGGTGCACCGCACCGCCATGCAGGCCCTGCACTGAGCCACCTCGCCTTTGACGGCGGTGCCGAGCTTGAGGTAGAAGAGCTCCCCCCACAGCTCGAGCGTGGGCAAGATGCCGAGGTACCCCTCGCAGAGGGTGACAAAGGCGGAGAGCAGCACCACCGTATTCGGCGTGAGGTGGTGAGGTTGGAGATGGTAAAAGTCAAGAAAAGAGCGGAGAAAGCTGCTTGCCGGCAGGCCGAAGTCGCGGAGGAAGTGGGTCCTGAAGATGACGCGCTCGTCGTCCCTTGACGCCGGCAAGATCTCCCTTTCGGGGGGAACACGCACCTCCACGTTCGCCGTGTGGGGAAGTCGCCGCGTCTGGCGAAGGAACTCGAGGTGGTCGTCATGGACGTTCGAACCATCCCAATTGCCTCGCGACATGCTTTATGGTTGCTTGGTGGCGGCGTGGCGAAGTCACGCGAGGCGAGGCCGTGGCGACGTAGAGAAGTCGAGCGACGGCGAGCTGCAGCGGCGCGGCGACGCAGCAGCAGCGAGGAAGCAGAAGAGGAAGAAGGTGGAGAAGGAGGAGGGCGCGCGTGCGTTCTGCCACACCCTCCTCCCCCTACTTATAGGCCCGCAGCGGCGGAGCCGAAGAGGCAGGACGTGGGGGGAGTGGGGATTAACTATGCCTGCGCCCCGCACGAACCCGCATTTCTCGCGCCTTCAAAGTGCACATTCATTGCGCATGGGGAGGGCAACCGCCCACCTCGGACGCAGCAGATCCGCGCGCGCGCCGAGGCCCTGTAGTTGTGGGCCCAGGCCTGCGGCGACGTCCCATCGCGCGCGTGGGCTGGCAGGCCCGCCTGGCCTGCTGGTGCCACATGGCACGCGAGCAACGGGCGGCAGGCGCGCCACCCGGTGCACGCGACGACTATTCGAATTCAACAGGCGGCTGGCCTAGCCTTGGCCGGCTCCTGGCAGACGGCTTCTACCAGACGGATGAAGCAGGAGATACAAGACCTCTCGGAGTAGGAAACTGCTGAGGCACTCCGGCTTGAGCCGCAGCGCCTCACCAGCTTCGGGGACTACTGTCGGAGGGATCGACCACGAGTAGCCTCACCAGCACCCTATAGCATTTCAAGACAACAGGGCAAGCCAAGCCACTTGCGCCTCCCGGACGTGTGGCCGGCTCCCTTGGGCCGGCTGGCCCAAGAGGCCGACTCCCAGATGGCGGTGTACCCTCAGAAGGCGGCTTCGGGGGAAGCTGGGTCCTAGCAAACAGCCCCTCCTCCCCTCTGAGTCTGCGCCCATTCAATACGATAAGACGGGGCGTGGCTACAGGGCCGCCCGTACCCCCAAATCCCGGCAGGGCGTGGCTACAGGGCGGGCTGACCAAGCGGACACCCCTCTGCCAGGCGCAGCACTGTATCCACGCGGCCCGTGACGCAGCCCTTGTCAGCAGGACCATGCTCCCACGATGGGCGGTCGGTACGGCCCACAGGCGGCGGGCCCTACCTGTCCGTGAGCAACCGAAAGATGGCGCACCTCAAGAAGGCGGCCTCAGCGACAGACCGGCTTCCAGCAGCCGGCCTCTCCCTCCACTTGGAGTCAATGTGTCGTTACTCCGATGAGACGGGGTGTGGCTACAGTGAACGCCCACCAGGTGGCGGACTGTAGCCATGCCTCCCCCGACGAGGCCCTCGTCATCAAGGGCGAGGCTACAACAAAAGGCAATCAGCATGGCCCGCAGGCGGTGAGCCCCACCTGTCGGCCGAATCCTCGACAGCCGGCGGGACCCACCAAGCAGCGGGCCCCAGCAGCCGGCGGAGAACCCGGCGCCCACAGACGCTGACATCCGGGTTCTACACCCGACCCAATTACCATTGTACCCCTGGGGGTAGGCCTATATAAAACCCCCCAGGTTCGCCCATGCAAGGGGTTCAGCTCATCTTCCACGCAATTATACACACACATAGCTAGAGAAGCACTAGGGCTAGCCTTGCCCTTCTCCTTCCTCTAGCAAACAGCTCAAGGAGCAAGCTTGTAGCCACGAGATTGATCATAGTCATCATGCGGAGACCCCGCAGAGCAGGACTAGGGGTGTTATCTCCTCGGAGAGCCCCGAACCTGGGTAAGACTCGTGTTCGTTCGAGATCTCGCTCACTCCCGCTTCCAGGACCCGACGACGTACTCCTGTCCCCATCCATGATAAGCCACCCCCTGGCATATGTCGCGAGATTACCCCGACACCGCCCGACCATACTACTACTGGCCAGGCCTTCGCTCTACTCACCCACACCCCCTATTATTCTCCGGTGACGGCAGCCTTACACCGCAGCCCAACCAGTGAACCCTCGTACTCCCCTCCGCCTGGACATCCACCTGCCTCGTCTTCCCTGGCTCAGCGTTGTTTCTTCCTAGGCCTCGCCGTCGTCCACCGCCTAGGTGCTATCCGCACGGCGTGGTCAACATGGTCAACGAACGATAGTCATCGGAAGAGTAGTGTACACGGTGAGGCTGATAGATGGACCCACGAACTACATCTTCGCACGCAAGGAAGTGTATCCATATTAGGCGCGGAAAAAATGAATCCTCCCCCTGACAGCTCGGACCCACCATCAATAACTTCGCACGCAAGGAAGTGCGTCCTTATCCTCCCTGACAGCCGGGACCCATCTGGTCGAAACGTACGTAGCGTTGTCGCGAACGTGTACGTACATACTAGTCGATCGGTCTCTCTGCAACGATGAACCGTGGCCGAGCAAGCAGCGGCACGTGTCGTAGTAGAGCCCCCGACGTAGCAGTTCAGGCAGTCCCTTCTAAACCGTGTACATGTACGTACAGCCACATGCCAAAAAATACGGCCACGCACGTACATACGGGCGGGATCTTGAAGGCCTACTCGCGCATACGTACGGCCAGGGCTCGTGTACATGGAGAGGCAATGGACGGCAGCAACGGCATCCTGTTCATCGGGCGGGCAGCCAACCGGCTGGGTCGGATAGGAGAAATAGCGTCCTGTTCATCGGAAGGCAACAGACTGGGTCGGAATGCATCCTGTTCAACGGGAGCCAACCGGCTTGGACGGAACAGCCGAAACGGGGTCTGGCATACCGCAGTACGGAGGAAATGGCCTTCTGTTTGACCGGCTACGGTCGAAACGAGGGTCCTGTTCATCGGGAGGGGTGTGGCGTACCGCAAAATGGAGGAAACAGACTAGTGTTGGAGCGCTACGGTCGAAACGGGGGTCCTGCTCATCGGGAGGGGTGTGGTGTACCACAAAACGGAGGAAACGGACTTGTGTTGGAGCGCTACGGTCGAAATGGTGGTCCTGTTCATCGGAGGGGTGTGGCGAACCGCAAAACAGGACTCCACGGGCTACTGATCACCCACCGTCGACCTCCATCAGCCTCCACCTGCACTGTTCATCCACCGCATCTTCCTCCTGCCTCCACCAGCTACTGTTCATCCAGCCCTCCACCGGCTACTGTTCAACCAGCCCTCCACGGGGTCCTGTTCATCCACCCCCAACCAGCTCGGCTGTGGCGGCCTCCGCTCGGGGTCCTGTTCATCCAGTAGCAACGGCCTACTACTACTACCACGGGGTCCTGTTCATCCAACCCCCACCGGGACTGTTCATCCAACCCCAACCACATACGTCTCGACTCGTTCAACCAACCCCCACGTTCACTGTTCATCAAGAGGCAGTAGGTTCGATCGGCTTCAGTTAGCAGCAGTAGCGAAGGAATCCCTCGATCGGGTTCAGTTAACAGCCAGGGATCGATCGATCGCTTGGATTCAGTAACGTAGCTAGTGCAATCGCTCGGGTTCAGTAAGCGAACACCTCGCTCGGGTTCAGTTAGAGCCCAACGCCTCGCACACACGCGCGTACGTATACGAGAGAAAACGCACAAACCTCCGTACATTGCTCGGCCCCGACCACCCACCGTAACCGGGAACTCCCCGAAATTTTCTTCGCCCTCGCTTCTACCACGATTTTTTCCGTCATAGACGGCCCAAAGAATGTCATGCAGCTGCGTCTCCGGCCCGCCCAGGACGAAAAGCCCATTTTCTGTCATGATTTTTTGTCATAGAAGTAGGAGCCCACCACATCTATGATGATACCGGGTTTTGTCATAATTATCGTCATAGAAGTGTCATAAGCATGACAGAAAAAAATTCGTTCGGCCCAAAATGTCACGGATGTGTCTTTTTTTGTAGTGGTAGGTGCATAGATTGGAGACTTGCTTGTACCTCCTACTGGATTGATACCTTGGTTCTCTAACTGAGGTAAATACTTATCTCTACTTTGCTGCATCACCCTTTCCTCTTCAAGGGAAAAACCAGCGCAAGCTCAAGAAGTAGCAGGAAGAATTTCTGGCGCCGTTGCCGGGGAGGTTCTACATCAAGCCTACGAAGTACCCATCATAAACTCTCATCTCTTGCATTACATTATTCGCCATTTGCCTCTCATTTTCCTCTCCCCCACTTCTAAAATGATTTTCAGAAAAATACAAAAAGATTTGCCTTTTTTTTGCCTTCTTTCCGTTCGATCTTTTGTTTGCTTGTGTTACCATGTGCCTTCTTTTTGCTTGCATCTTCGCTTGCTAAAAGTTTATGGATCCTCATCCACTTGCTAATCTTTTTAAGAGATCCAATTATGATGAACCAATTTCTAGTGATTTGAGTGCACTAGATTATCTTTATGAAGTTTTGCTTGAAATTCGTGAATCTGAAAATTTTGATGAAGTGTTAAAAGAAGAAATCTATGAAGTGATCACGATAGCTCCTTGGATGAAAAGCATGATTGAAATGGTTCTACTATAAATTCTATTAATGTTAGTTGTGCTAATGATATGCAAAACCCTAAGCTTGGGGATGCTAGTTTTGCTAGGTCCACTACTTGTTGCAATGATCATGATTGGGGTGATTTTTCTTATGATCTTGAAAATTTATTTAAGCCTCATGATGGATATGTTTGCAATAATATTGAAAGTGGGTTTGGAAGAGTGTCAACTCTAGGTAATAATGATCCCACTACTTTGGAGTATGATCAATCTTATGAATTTTTTGATAAAAGTGGGCTTGGAGAGGTCATGACTTTATTTGATAATCCCACTATTTTGGAAGAATGTCAACTTTGCATGCATGTGGATCATGTAGAGAATATGTTATGTGATAGCTATATTGTTGAATTTGAATATGATCCCACATGTAATTATTATGAGAGAGGGAAATATGGTTGTAGAAATTTTCATGTCACTAAATTACCTCTCGTTATGTTGAAATTGCTATTGTTTCTTTCTTCTTCCTTGCAAAAGCTAGTTTTTGCTTGTCTTGATAATTTGTTTGCTTATAAAATGCCTATGCATCAGAAGTATGTTAGACTTAAACTTGTTTTTCACATGTTATATGATGCTCCCTTTGTGCTTCAATTATTATTTTAATGTGAGCATCATCGAAATCTCAATGCCTAGCTAGGGGCGTTAAACAATAGCGCTTGTTGGGAGGCAACCCAATTTTATTTTTTATGTTTTTTGTTTTTCTTATGTTCTTGAATAAAATACACATTATTACCTCTATAGTAATTGTGTTTTGGTGTTTTAATTAGTGTTTGAGCCAAGTAAGACCTTTGGGATGGCTTACGGTCATAGATGATTTGATCTTGCTGAAAAACAGAAACTTTTGCGTCCAGTTGGAGAATTTTAGTAATTCACAGAAGCAACAAAAAACTCTTAATTTGTTACAAAAGATTTAAATACAAATTTAATATGTTTTCCTAATTTTTGAGAATTTTTAGAGTTACAGAAGTATTAGAACAATTCGGATCTTGACAGATTCTTCTGTTTTTGACAGATTCTGTTTTCTATGTGTTGTTTGCTTATTTTGATGAATCTATGGGTAGTATCGGGGGGTATGAACCATGGATAAGTTGGAATACAGTAGATGTTACACCTATATAAATAAATAATGAGTTAAGAATGGTACCAAAGTGGTGATTTATTTTTCTTATACTAACGGATCTCATGTGTTTTCTGTTGAGTTTTGCGTTGTGAAGTTTTCAAGTTTTGGGTAAAGATTTGATGGACTATGGAATAAGGAGTGGCAAGAGCCTAAGCTTGGGGATTCCCAAGGCACCCCAAGGTAATATTCAAGGACAACCAAGAGCCTAAGCTTGGGGTTTCCCTGGAAGGCATCCCCTCTTTCGTCTCCAATCCATCTGTAAATTTACTTGAGGCTATATTTTTATTCACCACATGATATGTGTTTTGCTTGGAGCGTCTTGTATGATATGAGTCTTTGATTTTTAGTTTTCCACAATCATCCTTGCTGTACACACCTTTTGAGATGTACACGCATTAATCGTGAATTTATTAGAATACTCTATGTGCTTCACTTATATCTTTTGAGCAAGGCAATATGCTCTAGTACTTCACTTATATCTTTTTAGAGCACGGCGGTGGCTTTATTTTATAGAAATTGTTGAACTCTCTTGCTTCACTTATATTATTTTGAGAGTCTCTAAACAGCATCGTAATTTGCTTAGGTTATGAATTTAGTCCTAATATGATGGGCATCCAAGAGGGATATAATAAAAACTTTCATATTAAGTACATTGAATACTATGAGAAGTTTGATTCCTTGCATATTGTTTTGAGATATAAATATGGTGATATTAGAGTCATGCTAGTGATTAATTTTGGATTGGTAGAAATACTTGTGTTAAAGTTTGTGATTCCCGTAGCATGCACGTATGGTGAACCGTTATGTGATGAAGTCGGAGCATGATTTATTTATTGATTGTCTTCCTTATGAGTGGCAGTCGGGGACGAGCGATGGTATTTTCCTACCAATCTATCCCCCTAGGAGCATGCGTGTAGTACTTTGTTTCGATAGCTAATAGACTTTTGCAATAAGTATGTGAGTTCTTTATGACTAATGTTGAGTCCATGGATTATACGCACTCTCACCCTTCCACCATTGCTAGCCTCTCTAGTACCGCGCAACTTTCGCCGGTGCATTACACCCACCATATACCTTCCTCAAAATAGCCACCATACCTACTTATTATGGCATTTCCATAGCCATTCTGAGATATATTGCCATGCAACTTCTACCGTTCCGTTTATTATGTCACGCTTCATCATTGTCATATTGCTTTGCATGATCATGTAGTTGACATCGTATTTGTGGCAAAGCCACCATTCATATTTTTTATACATGTCACTCTTGAGTCATTGCACATCTCGGTACACCGCCGGAGGCATTCATATAGAGTCATATTTTGTTCCAAGTATCGAGTTGTAATTCTTGAGTTGTAAGTGAATAAAAGTGTGATGATCATCACTATTAGAGCATTGTCCCATGTGACGAAAGGATGATGGAGACTATGATTCCCCCACAAGTCGGGATGAGACTCCAGACGAAAAATAAAATAAAATAAAAAGAGAAAAAAAGGAAAGAAAAAAAGGAGAAAAAGAGGCCAAAGAGCCCAAAATAAAAAAATGAGAGAAAAGAGAGAAGGGGCAATGCTACTATCCTTTTTCCACACTTGTGCTTCAAAGTAGCACCATGATCTTCATGATAGAGAGTCTCCTATATTGTCACTTTCATATACTAGTGGGAATTTTTCATTATAGAACTTGGCTTGTATATTCCAATGATGGGCTTCCTCAAATTGCCCTAGGTCTTCATGAGCAAGCGAGTTGGATGCACACCCACTTAGTTTCTTTTTGATCTTTCATACACTTATAGCTCTAGTGCATCCGTTGCATGGCAATCCCTACTCACTCACATTGATATCTATTGATGGGCATCTCCATAGCCCGTTGATACGCCTAGTTGATGTGAGACTATCTCCTTCTTTTTGTCTTCTCCACAACCACCATATTCTATTCCACCTATAGTGCTATGTCCATGGCTCACGCTCATGTATTGCGTGAAAGTTGAAAAAGTTTGAGAACATCAAAAGTATGAAACAATTGCTTGTCTTGTTATCGAGGTTGTGCATGATTTGAATATTTTGTGCGATGAAGATGGAGCATAGCCAGACTATATGATTTTGTAGGGATAAGCTTTCTTTGGCCATGTTATTTTGAGAAGACATAATTGCCTTGTTAGTATGCTTGAAGTATTATTGTTTTTATGTCAATATTAAACTTTTGTCTTGAATCTTATGGATCTGAACATTCATGCCACAATAAAGAAAATTACATGGATAAGTATGTTAGGTAGCATTCCACATAAAAAATTCTGTTTTTATCATTTACCTACTCGAGGACGAGCAGGAATTAAGCTTGGGGATGCTTGATACGTCTCCAACGTATCTATAATTTTTTATTGTTCCATGCTATTATATTATCTGTTTTGGATGTTTTATATGCATTAATATGCTATTTTATATTATTTTTGGGACTAACCTATTAACCTAGAGCCCAGCGCCAGTTTTTGTTTTTTCCTTGTTTTTGAGTTTCGTAGAAAAGGAATATCAAACGGAGTCCAAACGGAATAAAACTTTACGATGATTTTTCTTGGACCAGAAGACACACGTAGGACTTGGAGACCAAGGAAAAGGAGTCCCGAGGTGACGGCAAGGATGCAGGGCACGCCCCCTACCTTGTGGGTCCCACGGAGCTCCTCTAACCCTAATCTTCGGCCTATAAATTCCCAAATATTCCAAAACCATCAGAGGCATCCACAAAAATACTTTTCCGCCGCCGCAAGCCTCTGTTCCCGTGAGATCCCATCTTGGGGCCTTTTTCGGCGATCTGCCGGAAGGGGATTCGATCACGGAGGGCACCTACAGCAACCCTATTGCCCTTCCGATGAAGCGTGAGTAGTTTACCTCAGACCTACGGGTCCATAGCTAGTAGCTAGATGGCTTCTTCTCTCTATGATCTTCAATACCATGTTCTCCTCAATGTTCTTGGAGTTCTATCTGATGTAATATTCTTTTGCGGTGTGTTTGTCGAGATCCGATGAATTGTGGATTTATGATCAGATTATATATGAATATTATTTGAATCTTCTCTGAATTCTTATATGCATGATTTGATATCTTTGTATTTCTCTTCGAATTATTGGTTTGGTTTGGCCAACTAGATTGGTATTTCTTGCAATGGGAGAGGTGCTTAGTTTTGGGTTCAAACTTGCGGTGTCCTCACCCAGTGACATAGTAGGGGTAGCGAGGCACGTATTTGTATTGTTTCCATCAAGGATAAAAAGATGGGGTTTTCATCATATTGCTTGAGTTTATCCCTCTACATCATGTCATCTTACTTAATGCGTTACTCTATTCTCTTGAACTTAATACTCTAGATGCAGGCAGGAGTCGGTCGATGTGTGGAGTAATAGTAGTAGATGCAGAATCGTTTCGGTCTACTTGACACGAACGTGATGCCTATATGCAGAATCATTGCCTTGGATATCATCATAACTTTGCGCTTTTCTATCAATTGGTCGACTGTAATTTGTTCACCCACCGTATTATTTTTCTTCAAGAGAGAAGCCTCTAGTGAAATCTATGGCCCCCGGGTCTATTTTCCCTTATATATTTTCAGATCTATAAACCAAAAATACCAAAAATATCTTGCTGCAATTTATTTACTTTTATTTTATTATACGTTTTAGTAATCTTTTATATCTATCTTTATCAGATCTCAGCATTGCAATTGACCGTGAAGGGATTGACAACCCCTTTATCGCGTTGGGTGCAAGTGTTTGATTGTTTGTGTAGGTGCATATATTGGAGACTTGCTTGTGCCTCCTACTGGATTGATACCTTGGTTCTCTAACTGAAGGAAATACTTATCTCTACTTTGCTGCATCACCCTTTCCTCTTCAAGGGAAAAACCAACACAAGCTCAAGAAGTAGCACCGCCGTCTCGAGGCGGAACTTGGGCAGTACCACTTTTGCCCTTCGGTGGAGCGATTCCGCCGGGGGAACTTCCCTCCCGGAGGGGGAAATCAAAACCATCGTCATCACCAACAACCCTCTCATCTTTGGGAGGCCAATCTTTATCAACATCTTCAACAGCATCATCTCATCTCAAACCCTAGTTCATCTCTTGTGTTCAATCTTTGTACCGGAACTTCAGATTGGTACCTGTGGGTGACTAGTAGTGTTGATTACATCTTGTAGTTGATGCTATATGATTTATTTGGTGGAAGATTATATGTTCAGGTCCATTATGCTATTTAATATCCCTCTGATCTTGAGCATGAATATTATTTGTGAGTAGTTACCTTTGTTCTTGAGGCCACGGGAGAAGTCATGTTGCAAGTAATCATGTGAATTTGATATGTGTTCGATATTTTGATGATATGTATGTTGTGATTCCCTTAGTGGTGTTATGTGAACATTGACTACATGACACTTCACCATCTTTGGGCCTAAGGGAAAGCATTGTGGAGTAGTTATTAGATGATGGGTTGCTAGAGTGATAGAAGCTTAAACCCTAGCTAGTTTATGCGCTATTCGGTAAGGGACTGATTTGGATCCATATGTTTCATGCTATGGTTAGATTTTATCTTAATACTTCTCTCGTAGTTGCGGATGCTTGCGAGGGGGTTAATCATAAGTGGGAGGCTTGTTAAAGTAAGAACAACACCCAAGCACCGGTCCACCCAAATATCAAATTATCAAAGTAGCGAACGCGAATCAAACCAACATGATGAAAGTGACTAGATGAAATTCCCGTGTGCCCTCAAGAACGCTTTGCTTATTATCTGAGACCGTTTCGGCCTGTCCTTTGCCATCAAAAGGATTGGGCTACCTTGCTGCACTTATTGTTACTATTGTTACTTGTTACAAATTATCTTGCTATCAAACTACTTGTTGTTACCGACAATTTCAGTGCTTGCAGAAATTACCTTGCTGAAAACCACTTGTCATTTCCTTCTGCTCCTCGTTGGGTTCGACACTCTTACTTATCGAAAGGACTACGATTGATCCCTTATACATGAGGGTCATCAATACTCTTTGCTGGCGCCGTTGCCGGGGAGTGAAGCGCTCTTGGTAAGTGGAAATCGGTAAGGAAAAACTTATACTACATGCGCAAATTTATTGTCACTTGTTACTATGGAAAACAATCCTTTGAAGGGTTTATTCGGGGTATCTTCACCTCGACCGGAAGCACAAAGAGTTGCCCCTCAACCTACTGCACCTACTGAAAATATTAGTTATTAAATTCCTTCGGGTACGATAGAGCAACTGCTAGCTAATCCTTATGCAGGAGACGGAACGAAACATCCTGATATGCATTTGATACATGTGGATGAAATTTGTGGATTGTTTAAGCTTGGAGGTTTACCCGGAGATGAAGTTAAGAAGAAGGTTTTCCCTTTATCTTTGGGGGGGGGGGGAAGCATTGACATGGTATAGGCTATGCGATGATATTGGATCTTGGAACTGGAACCGATTGAAATTGGAATTTCACCAAAAAAATTATCCTATGCATCTAGTTCATCGTGATCGGAATTATATATATAATTTTTGGTCTTGTGAAGGAGAAGGTATCACTCTAGCTTGGGGGAGGCTTAAGTTAATGTTATATTCATGCCCCAATCATGAGCTCTCAAGAGAAATTATCATTCAGAATTTTTATGCTCGGCTTTCTCATACTGATCAATCCATGCTCGATACTTCTTCTGCTAGTTCTTTTATGAAGAAGACTATTGAATTCAGGTGGGATCTTTTGGAAAGAATTAAATGCCACTCTGAATATTGGGAACTCGACAAAGGTAAAGAGTCAGGTATTAAGCTTGAGTTTGATTGTGTTAAATCTTTTATGAATACCGATGCTTTTCACAAGTTTAGCACTAAATATGGACTTGACTCTGAGATAGTAGCCTCTTTTTGTGAATCATTTGCTACTCATGTTGATCTCCCTAAGGAGAAGTGGTTTAAATATCATCCCCCTATTAAAGAAGAAATTAAAGAACCAGTAATAGTTAAAGATGAAACTATTGTTTACAATGTTGATCCAGTAGTTCCTACTGCTTATATTGAAAAACCAGCTTTCCCTGTTAGGATAAAGGAACATGCTAAGGTATCAACTATCGTTCACAAAAGTAATATTAAAACACCTAAACCCTCTGAACAAATTAAAGTGGAACCTAGTGTTGCTATGGTTAAAGATCTCTTGGTCGAAAATATTGATGGGCCTGTTATCTATTTTAGTGATGAAGCTGCTAGAATTGCCAAACCTGATACTAAATATAAGAACAAGCTTGTTGTTAGCATGCCCGTTGTCTCAGTTAAAATAGGAGATCATTGCTATCATGGTTTATGTGATTTAGGTGCTAGTGTGAGTGCTATCCCTTTTACCTTATACCAAGAAATTATGAATGATATAGCACCCGCTGAAATAGAAGACATAGATATTACTATTAAACTTGCGAATAGAGATACCATCACACCCCTTGGGATTGTTAGAGATGTTGAAGTCTTGTGTGGGAAAATAAAATACCCTACTGATTTTCTAGTTCTTGGTTCCCCACAAGATGACTTTTGTCCCATAATTTTTGGTAGACCTTTCTTGAACATTGTCAATGCTAAGATAGATTGTGAGAAAGAAACTATCAGTGTTAGCTTTGGTGATGTGTCTCGTAAGTTTAATTTTTCTAAGTTTCGTAGACAACCCCATGATAAAGAATTACCTAGTAAGGATGAAATAATTGGTCTTCCTTCTATTGCTGTACCTCCCACTGATCCACTAGAACAATATTTGCTAGACCATGAGAATGATATGCACTTAAGTGAAAGAAATGAAATAGATAAAATTTTCTTTGAACAACAACATATCCTTAAACACAATTTGCCTATTGAAACTTTAGGAGGTCCTCCTCCACCTAAAGGTGATTCTGTGTTTGAATTAAAGCAATTGCTTGACACGTTAAAGTATGCTTATCTTGACGAGAAAAAGATATATCATGTTATTATTAGTGCTAACCTTTCAAAACATGAAGAAGAGAGATTATTAAAAATACTGAGGAAGCACCGTGCTACTATTGGATATACTCTTGATGATCTTAAGGGCATTAGTCCCACTCTCTGTCAGCACAAGATTAATATGGAACCTTATGCTAAACCCATTGTTGATCATCAACGACGATTAAATCCTAATACTAAACCCATTGTTGATCATCAAAACCAAAAAGTGCATGACAACCTCTGCTTCCCTCTGCGAAGGGCCTATCTTTTACTTTTATGCAAGAGTCAAAGCATTTCCCTCTATTCCTTTTTATTTTTCTCTTTGGCAAGCATCATGTGGTGGGGAAAGATCTAGGTACATATATCCGGTTGGATATGAGTGAGCATGAGTTATTATTGTTGACATCACCCTTAAGGTGAATAAGTTGGGAGGCGAAACTATAAGCCCCTATCTTCCTATGTGTCCGGTTGAAACTTTTTGTTCATATGTATGCTGTGAGTGTTAGCAATCGTAGAAGATTAGATGATGGTTGAGTATGTGGACTTGCCAAAAGGCTCCAATACGGGACCCTTCCTGAAAATATGATGAATTATAGTTGCAAAGTTGACTAGGAACATAGTTTGTTAGTTTTTAATAAAGTTTATGCTTTCTACTTCGATGTTGTGATGAATTGTTACTTGTTCATGAGAAGTTATATGATAAAGTTCTATGATAAAGTTTGTTGTTGTTATAATAATAAGCATGATGCTACTATGTCCGTATTTTGTTTTTTATCAACACCTCTCTCTCTAAACATGTGGACATGATTGTCAATATTGGCTTTCGCTTGAGGACAAGCGAGGTCTAAGCTTAGGGGAGTTGATACGTCCATTTTGCATCATGTTTTCCTACTATTATTTATAGTGTTTTTATGCCTTATAACGCTTTATGGAGTAATTCTAATTCCCTTTCTCTCATAATATGCAAGGTTTTCACAAAGGGGGAGAATACCGGCAGCTGGAATTCTGGACCTGAAAAAGCTATGTCAGAGATACCTATTCTGCACATCTCCAAATGAGCTCAAATTTTATGAAGAATTATTTTGGATTATATAATAAATACTGGAGGAAATAACTACCAGAGGGGGCTGCCAGGTGGCCACAAGACACCAGGGCGCGCCCTGGTGGGTAGTGGCCCCCTCGGCCCACCTCCGGTGCCCATCTTCTGGTACATAAGGTCTTTTGACCTATAAAAAACAAGGAGAGGACTTTCGGGACGGAGCGCCACCGTCTCGAGGCGGAACTTGGGCAGGAGCAATTTTGCCCTCCGATGGAGCGATTTCGTCGGGGGAACTTCCCTCCCAGAGGGGGAAATCGAAGCCATCGTCATCACCAACAACCCTCTCATCTTCGGTAGGCCAATCTTCATCAACATCTTCAACAACACCATCTCATCTCAAACCCTAGTTCATCTCTTGTGTTCAATCTTTGTACCGGAATCTCAGATTGGTACATGTGGGTGACTAGTAGTGTTGATTACATCTTGTAGTTGATGCTATATGGTTTATTTGGTGGAAGATTATATATTCATATCCATTATGCTATTTAATATCCCTCTGATCTTGAGCATGAATATTATTTGTGAGTAGTTACCTTTGTTCTTGAGGCCACGGGAGAAGTCATGTTGCAAGTAATCATGTGAATTTGATATGTGTCCGATATTTTGATGATATGTATGTTGTGATTCCCTTAGTGGTGTTATGTGAATGTCGACAACATGACACTTTACCATCTTTGGGCCTAAGGGGATGAATCGTGGAGTAGTTATTAGATGATGGGTTGCTAGAGTGACAGAAGCTTAAACCCTAGTTTATGCGCTATTCCGTAAGGGGCTGATTTGGATCCACATGTTTAATGCTTTGGTTAGATTTTATCTTAATACTTCTTTTGTAGTTGCGGATGCTTGCGAGGGGGTTAATCATAACTGGGAGGCTTGTTCAAGTAAGAACAGTACCCAAGCACCGGGCCACCCACATATCAAATTATCAAATAGCGAACGCGAATCAAACCAACATGATGAAAGTGACTAGATGAAATTCTCGTGTGCCCTCAAAAATGCTTTGCTTATTATCTGAGACCGTTTCGGCCTGTCCTTTGCCATCAAAAGAATTGGGCAACCTTGCTGCACTTATTGTTACTATTGTTACTTGTTACTTGTTACAAATTATCTTGCTATCAAACTACTTGTTACCGACAATTTCAGTGCTTGCAGAAATTACCTTGCTGAAAACCACTTGTCATTTCCTTCTGCTCCTCGTTGGGTTCGACACTCTTACTTATCGAAAGGACTACGATTGATCCCCTACACTTGTGGGTCATCATAGACTGGCGCCAAAAATTCCTATAAATACCCAAACCCCCAGAAAGAACCCTAGATGAGAAGTTCCGCCGCCGCAAGCCTCTGTATCCACGAAAACTCAATCGGGACCCTGTTCCGGCACCCTGCCGGAGGGGGGAATCATCACCGGAGGCCATCTTCATCATCTCGGCGGTCTCCATGACAAGGAGGGAGTAGTTCACCCTCGGGGCTGAGGGTATGTACCGCTAGCTATGTGTTTTGATCTCTCTCTCTCTCTGTCTCGTGTTCTTGATTTGGCACGATCTTGATGTACCGCGAGCTTTGTTAATATAGTTGGATCATATGGTGTTTTTCCCCTCTCTATCTTGTTGTGACGAATTGAGTTTTTACCTTTGAGATTTCACTATTATCGGATTGAATACTTGTTGGATTTGAGAACACTTGATGTATGTTTTGCATATGAATACCCGTGGTGACAATGGGGGTATTATATTGATTCACTTGATATATGTTTTGGCACTGAACTCGCGGATTCCCGAGCTGACATTGGGGTAATCTATGCATAGGGGTTGATGCACGTTTTCGTCCTACTTTCTCCGGTTGAAATCTTGGGGCACTCTTTGAAATTCTTTGTGTTGGATTGAATATTATGAATCTGAAGTTGTTTGATGCATATCGTATAATCAACTCACTGATACTTGTGGTGACATTGGAGTATCTAGGTGACATTAAAGTTGATTGATGTGTATCATATGGTGTTATTTTAGTACGAACTCTAGGGCCGTTGGTGACACTTATAGGGATGGCTCAATAGATTAATCAGAAAAGATAACTTTGAAGTGGTTTTGTACCCTAAAACAATTTCATCTTATGTTCTCCGCTAGATAAGAACTTTGGAGTGATTCTTTTTGTCGCACGTTGAGGGGTTATTATATGATTCAATTATATTAGCACTGTTGAGAGATTGCACTAGTGAAAGTATGAACCCTAGGCCTTATTTCTAAGCATTACAATACCGTTTGTGCTCCGTTTTATCACTTGCTACCTTGCTGCTTTTATATTTTTAGGTTACAAAAACCTATATCTACTATCCATACTACACTTGTATAACCATCTCTTCGCCGAACTAGTGCACCTATACTATCTGCCATTGTATTAGGTGATTTCTTGTATTTGATTGCAGGGTTGTTTGAGAGAGACCATCTTCATCTTATGCCTCCCACGGATTGATAAACCTTAGGTCATCCACTTGAGGGAAATTTGCTGATGTCCTGCAAAACTCTGCACTTGGAGGCCCAACAACGTCTATAAGAATAAAAGTTGCGTAGTGGATATCACGCACCCTCGAAGCTCGACCGGCGGCGCAGGTCGTGCTCGGTGACGAACCATGTGCCCCAGTTCGGCGAGTCCGCCGCGTATTTTGGGTGCGGCGGAGCTCAGGTGGGAGGTCAGCACGACGGAGGCGGATCTCCGCCGCCCGCGTGCGGTCTGATTGCGGTACCCCGGGAGCGGAACCTTCTCGGGGTTGAGGTACCACTCGTGCGGCAAGTTGACGTCCGGCCACGACACCGGCACGTGATGCACCCAAAAATAATGGCAACGGTGGAAGGGGATGTACATGCGCTGGTGGGTCGTCCGCGACGCCATGGTGAAGTTGGCCGGTGCCCCTACGAGGAGCCAGCCTCGTGGTCATGCGTGCCACCGCGCTTGCTGAAGAACCCCATGGTGGTGGCTGCTAGGGCTGGGTCGAGAGAAAGCGCGGCATGTCCGTCTCATGTCCGTGTAGATGTAAATCAGGTCTAAATTTACGGCAGAAATGCGTCCAGACGAACAAACTCTATGTTTACATTTGCACGTTGGGCCGTGGTTTTTGGTCTGGTGAATTTAAACGGACTAAAACAGACGAAATGTATGTGTTGACCTAAACCTTGTCCCGTGTCCCTTTGTGTGTTGGGGGGGGGGGGGGGGGGGTGTGTTTGGTGAGAGCAACTGTTCCATCAGCTCCCATGTCAGATCGATGTCATCAGTAATCTCTTCCTCCGTGTCAAAGTCATGCTCACCAAACCACCGATCATTTCTTGTCCACATTTTTGTTTGACTGGCGAAACCGAAAAGGAAAGGTTCGACTATTCAGGCAGGACCGACCGTGGTAAACGTTGATGATTAGTCCTTGTTTGCAATTATGAAGTTTGTTAACCTGTTCACAAGGAAAAGTGTCGTCTATCAAGATGACTTTAATGGCCACGCCCCTGTTTACTCATTTTACACGGCCTCTGTTACTTATGGGCTATGATGAAAATGAAAGAGGGTAGATGCCCTGCCACATGTCCAAAGAAAAAACTTGTCCAAAGAGGAAAAAAATATACTATATGAAAAAAACTGTACTACACACCTCTTGAATGAATTATACAAGGACCTAATAAATGGAGTTTAACAGACGACTCAAAGGTGTTTCTGTACAAAGTTTGCCCTAAATTTACCGCCGAAAAGTGGTTTTGCCCTAAATTGACCGCCGAAAAATGGATTAACGGCGACGACAGAGACGTTTTCCTAACTTTTGCTGTGCTTTTTACCGCGTCAAACGCGGCGGCCGCCAAGTGGAAGTGGGCACGCCCCACCGTCTCACTGCTGTTCCGCGGCCGCGACCGCCGTGCCGTCGCCGGCGACCTTCGCGCCGCCCTTGCCGGCGGCATCGGCTTCGCCACGCCTCGACGACCCCCACGCCGAGAACGAGAGTCCCAAGAACGACGACATGGTGATGTTGGGCCACCGGCCGGACTGGCCGAGCCGGACGCTCCTGCTGCCCCGGCGCGTGCTCCCGCCGGCGCGGCCCTCCCGAAACGCCTGGAGGCTCTTTGTGCGCCGCAGCTTGCCCGCGGCGACGACCTCCCGGAGGACGTGCTCTGGCAGCCTCAGCGTGTACCGCTCCGCGCTCTCGGCGGGCGCTGCCGCGAGCGAGTGTCCCGTGGTGTGCGAGCGCGGGAACTGCGCGGCGGGACTCCGGCTGGACTTGCTGCGCAGCGCGCGCTTCACGCTGCCGATGCGCACCAGCTCGGCCGCCTCCTCCCTCTTGATCCGCTCCTCCTCCGTCTCCTCGGCAGCATCTGTGATCACCACCGTCACTTGCTCTGGCGGCGCCGTGGGCATTTCCTGCACCGGCTGCGGCGCCAACGTAGCAGCTACGACGTCCCGCTCCGGCGTGGCCGACACAGCAGCAGCGCCGGATGCCACGGGGGCATCGGCGCCGGGGACAAGGTTCGCGCGGCAGACCGGGCAGGTGACGTGCGACGCGAGCCAGGCGTCGATGCAGTCGGCGTGGAACGCGTGCGAGCACTTGGGGAGGAGGCGGAGCGTGTCGTCGTCGTCGAACTCGCTGAGGCACACGGCGCACTCGAGCTCGCCCTTGCGGACCTTGTGCGCCTTGACGTCGGCGTAGGCCATGGTAGGGAGCGCCTCGAGCGCGGCGGGGTCCAGCCCTCTCATCCTCCGCGACCGCGCGGCGCCCGAGGTGAGGAACGCGATCCCGCCCACGCCCGGCCTAGCGCCGGGCACGCCGAGGTCCTCGCCGGGCCCGCCGAGCGGCCCACCCGCGCAGCGCCGGATGTAGATCGAGAAGAACCCGAGGAAGAAGAAGGCGGTGACGAGCACGACGATTATGACCGCCATGGACGGGTTGAAGTTCTGGGGGCTGAAGTAGCTTGGCCCCTGGCCGGTCTGCTGCGCGGCCGCGATATCGGCCGCCGCAGCGACGAGTGCGATGACGAGGAGAAAGGAGCTGCCGCCATTGCGGCGGCCGCGCGTCGTGTTCATGGATGGTGGTGGGTTTCTTCTCTTCTCTTTTTGGGTGCGGGACTGGGAGTATTAACGGATGCGGCCGGCGATGGATGGTAGAGGGCGGAGTGGGTTCATATTCATATGTGGGCGGGGCCGTGGGAAGAAGATAAAAAGTCCGCGCGTGGTAAGATACGGTGAGGAGCTGAGCAAGTGATCCAACAGCCGCAGGGCCCGGCAAAGAGTCGTTAAATCCACCGCAAAACGGTCGCCGTACGAGAGGGAGAAGATGATCGCTGTCATGGATGATCTAGATGAAGAAATGGCTGGTGAGGTGTTCTCGAGTAATGAGTTTCATTTTTATTTATTTTTGAAACAGAGGCAAAACAGTTGCCTCGTTTAATTTGATTAAGTAGAAGAGAATTGTCCTGTCAATTTTTGAAAAATCAGACAAAAACCGTTTCAATCCGTTGAGTGGCACATACAGAACACCCCCACACACTCCTCTCTAAGGATGACAATTTTACCCACGGATACGGATATCCACGGATACCCGACCCGAACGGGTAGGGTTTGGATGTAAATTTATACCCATGGGTAGCGTCCGAACCCGACCCGACTAAGATGGAGAGGGCATGGATATAATTCTATATCCGTGGATATAACCGAACCCGACCCGTGAATATACTCATCCATTTTTCTTTATTACTACTATATCTCTATAAAAAATACAAAGGAAATTCCCCGATCCCCACCAAGTAACTCCACCGCCCCTTCCCATTCTCATCTCATCGGTAAACGACTCATCTTTAAGGATCGTCTCGTCACGTCTCCTCAACTTACTCCTCTCGCGAGTTGCCGCCTGCAGCAGCCAGCTCCACTGGCTAGTGGTTGCCCAACTCCATAGATCCCCTCGACCCCTCCATCTTAGTTTCTCCAAGCACACATCATACCACGAATTTACACGTGCCATTCACACCAGCCCTTCGCAACCAGTTTCCCGGAGCTTTTCTCCGTACGCATCTCTCCCCATATCCTTGTCCTTATTGACTTAGGGACCCTCGCTTTCCGGCGCGCCTTCGGCCCCCCAGAACTTGCAGCGTGGGAGGCGCTACTCGAGTGTGTGTGGCTTTGCACACCCCGAGCTTAGAGCCAGATGTGGTCTCGTGGCGTCTTGAGAGTAGTGGTTAGTTTTCCACGAATCTCTTTACCATGTCATCGCTCCCTCTCCTGGCCCGAAGCCTCTCCCCCAAATTTGGTCGCTTAGAATCCCGCTCAAGATTAGGATCTTCCTCTGGCAATGGATTTGCGGTCGAGTCCCTTCAGGGGTGAAGGTACTCAAACGCAGCGGCCCTGGTGATGGTATTTGCCCCTTGTACAACACGAAAGAAGACTCTAACCATATGTTGTTCTCGTGTGCCTCGGCTCACTTCCTCTGGAATTGCTTCCGGGAAGTGATGGGTGGTGGATGGTGCCACTTCAACTTCCCCGACCTCTTCAAGGAGTTGAATGCCACGACCTTCAGTTCCCGCCACATTAGGTGGCTCGGGATTGGGGCTCTTTGATACGTCTCCAACGTATCTATAATTTTTGCTTGTTCCATGCTGTTATATTATCATTCGTGGATGTTTTACAATCATTTTATAGCAACTTTATATCATTTTTTGGGACTAACCTATTGACATAGTGCCCAGTGCCAGTTGCTGTTTTTTGCTTGTTTTTTACTTTGCAGAAAATCAATACCAAACGGAGTCCAAACGCAGCGAAACTTTTTGGAGATTTTTTATGGACCAAAAGACACCCGGTGGGCCAAAGAAGTACCAGAGGGGGGCTCCGAGGGGAGCACAAACCACCAGGGCGCGCCTGGAGGCCCAGGCGCGCCCAGGTGGGTTGTGCCCACCTCGGTGTCCTCCCGCACCGCCTCTTAGCCCTATAAATTCCCAAATATTCCAAAAACCCTCGGGGAGTCGATAGATCAGAAGTTCCGCCACCGCAAGCCTCTGTAACCACGAAAAACCAATCTAGACCCCGTTCTGGCACCCTGCCGGAGGTGGAAATCATCACCGGTGGCCATCTTCATCATCCCGGCGGCCACCGTGATGAGGAGGGAGTAGTCCACCCTCGGGGCTGAGGGTTTGTACCAATAGCAATGTGTTTAATCTCTTTCTCTCTCGTGTTCTTGAGATGGCATGATCTTGATGTATCGTGTGCTTTGTTAATATAGTTGGATCATATGGTGTTTTCCCCTCTCTATCTTGTTGTGATGAATTGAGTTTTCCCTTTGAGATTTCATTTTTTATCGGATTGAATACTTTTATGGATTTGAGAGCACTTGATCTATGTCTTGGCACTCAACTCGCGGATTCCCGAGGTGACATTGGGGTAATCTATGCATAGGGGTTGATGCACGTTTTCATCCTTGTTTCTCCGATAGAAATCTTGGGGCACTCTTTGAGGTTCTTTGTGTTGGATTGAGTATTATGAATCTAAAATTGTTTGATGCATATCGTATAATCAAATCACGGATACTCGCGGTGACATTGGAGTATCTAGGTGACATTAGAGTTGGTTGATGTGTATCATATGGTGTTATTTTAGTACGAACTCTTGGTTAGATCGATCGGAAAGAATAGCTTGGTGTTATTTTAGTACGAACTCTAGGATAGATTGATCGGAAAGAATAGCTTTGAGGTGGTTTTATACCCTACAAACAATTTCTTCTTATGTTCTCCGCTAGATAAGAACTTTGGAGTGATTCTTCATCACAGGTTGAGGGATGGTTATATTATCCAATTATATTAGCATTGTTGAGAGATTGCACTAGTGAAAGTACGGACCGTAGGCCTCATTTTCAAGCATTGCAATACCGTTTGTGTTCCGTTTTATCAATTGCTACCTTGCTGTTTTTTATTGTTCCTATTAAAAAAATCAATATCTACTATCATTACTACACTTGTATCACCATCTCTTCGCCGAACTAGTGCACCTATACAATTTGCCATTGTATTGGGTGTGTTGGGGACACAAGAGATTTCTTGTATTTGGTTGCAGGGTTGCTTGAGAGAGACCATCTTCATCCTACGCCTCCCACGGATTGATAAACCTTAGGTCATCCACTTGAGGGAAAATTGCTACTGTCCTACAAAACTCTGCGCTTGGAGGCCCAACACGAGTCTACAACAATAAAGTTGCGTAGTAGACATCAAGCTCTTTTCTGGCGCCGTTTCCGGGGAGGTGAGTGCTTGAAGGTATATCTTTAGATCTTGCAATTGAATCTTTCAGTTTCTTGTTTTATCACTAGTTTGGTTCGTAAAAGAAAACTACAAAAAAATGGAATTGATGTGGCCTCATATTATTCGTCTTTATCATGTCTTTCTTGAAAATGATGGTTCAGAAAATTGTGCTCAATTGATAGAAGAAGAATTCAATAAAATGTTTGGCATAAAATCTTTGAATGGTGAGCATGATTGCAATGTTGTTAGTATGAATTCCTTGAATATCCATGATGCTAATGATATGCAAAGCCATAAGCTTGGGGATGCTATGTTTGATGAAGATGATATTTTTTGTCCCCCAAGTTTTGATGAGAAAAATTATTATGATGATTGCATGCCTCCTATTTATGATGATTACAATGATGAAAGTGGGTTTGGAAGAGTGTCAACTTTATGTAATAATGATCCCACTGTTTTAGAGGGTGTTGAATCTTATTATAATAATTATGAAAGTGGATTTGGAGAGGTCATGACTTTATTTAGTGATGAATCCACTATTTTGGAAGAGGTTTCAATTGATTATGACAACAAAGTTGCTATCTATGATGATTATGGTGATGACATGTATGCTATAAAGAGTAATGATAACCATGAAACTTGTCATCATGATTTTAATTTTCAATATGATTATGCCAATCAAGTATCTCATGATAGTTATTTTGTTGAGTTTGCTCCAACCACTATTGATGAGAAGAAATTTGCTTATGTGGAGAGTAATAAAATTTCTATGCTTGTGGATCATGAAAAGAATGCTTTATGTGATAGCTATATTGTTGAATTTATTCATGATGCTACTAAAAATTATTATGAGAGGGGAACATATGCTTTTATATATTGCAATAATATCAAGTTTCCTCTATATGTGTTGAAAACCTTGAAGTTTTGCTTTGTTTTGCCTTCCTATGCTAGTTGATTCTTGTTCCCATAAGTTGTCTGCTCACAAAATCCCTATGCATAGGAAGTGTGTTAGGCTTAAATGTCCTAGTCATATGCTTCATGATGCTCTCTTTGTGTTTCAATTCTTATCTTTTATGTGAGCATCATTGAAAGTATCATGCCTAGCTAAAAAGGCATTAAAGAAAAGCGCTTGTTGGGAGACAACCCAACATTTACCCCTACTGTTTTTGTGTGTTAACATGATTAAAGTACTGTATTAATCATGTTTTATAGCTTTTGTTTCAATAAAGTGCCAAGTAAAGCCTTTGGGATAGTGTGGATGATAGTTGACTTGATTCTGTGCAAAAACAGAAACTTTTGCGTCCAGTATAGAAATTCCTATATTTTACTGGAACTTGGAAAATTTCTGAATTTTTTAAAGTTGATGGGTATACAAATTTTCTACGTTTTCAGAAATTTTCAGAATTTTTAGAGTTACATAAGTATGACCTTAATTCAGATCTTTACGTATTGTTCTGTTTTTGACAGATTCTGTTTTCAATGCATAGTTTGCTTGTTTTATGGTTTCTATGGCTTATATTGCTTAATATAAAGTGTGGAAATTGTAGAGTACAGTATACATTATGTGAAAACAATTATGAATCTTATCTTGACAGTACCAAAGTGAATGATTTGTCTTTATCATACTAACCCATCTAATGAAGTTCCGTTAAGTTTTGTGTGATTGAAGTTTTCAAGTTTTCGGTGAGATGTCGATATGAGGAGAATAAGGAGTGACAAAACCCTAAGCTTGGGGATGCCCAAGGAACCCAAGGTAATATTCAAGGAAGGTCCAAGCAACTAAGCTTGGGGATGCCCCGGAAGGCATCCCCTCTTTCGTCTTCAACATTATCGATAACCTCACTTGGAGCTATATTTTCAGTCGTCACATGATATGAGTTTTGGTTGGAGAGTCATTTTATTTTATTAGGATTTGCTTTATGTTATTTATAATAATGTTTTGAATCTTTTATTTCAATAAAAGTGGCAAGGATAGCCTTCACCATGCTTATTTTGCAAGCATATGAGTTGCTGTTTCAAAACAGAAAGTTTGTCGCTGTTGCAAACATTCCCGAGAAAATTCAGAATGTGATAAAATATTGATTTTTTGTGAAAAATAAGCTATGATAAATTTTCTATAGTTTGGTAAATTTTCAGAGTTTTTGGAGTTAGGGAAGTATGAGTACAATTGCACTCTTTACATACTGTTCTGTTTAGACAGATTGCTGTTATGTTTGCATTGTTTGCATATGTTTGCTTGCTTAATGATTCTATTTGAGGATAGGACTATTAAATATGCAGAGAAATTTAGTATGCAATGTTAAATAATAATTTTAGTGATTTGCTACAGTAGAGAATGATAAGGTTTTTGCATTGATTTATACTAACTTATCTCACGAGTTCTTGTTGAGTTTTGTGTGGATGAAGTTTTTAAGATTTAGGAAAACCGTGATATAAAAGGAATTAAGGAGACACAAAATCTCAATCTTGGGGATGCCCAAGGCATCCCAAGATAATATTCCAAGAAGTCTCAAGCATCTAAGCTTGGGGATGCCCCGGTAGGCATCCCACCTTTCTTCATCAACAATTATCGGTTAGTATCGGTTGAGCCTAAGTTTTTGCTTCCTCACATGAGTTGTGCTATTCTTGGAATGTCATTTACTTTGTTTTGCTTGCTGTTTTAATAAAATACTTAGATCTGAAATTTTTAAATAAGAGAGAGTCCTCAAATAGCTACCCATCTATTTAACTACTCACTTGATCTTCACTTATATCTTTTTGGAGTAGTTTGTTATTTGCTCTAGTGCTTCACTTATATCATTTTGAGCACGGTGTGCTTTAATATTTTTGAAGAAATTCTCTGATGCTTCACTTATATTATTTTGAGAGATGAAAAATTTTATGCTCATGTTCTTCACTTAAATTTGTTTGGGCTATCAAAAGCAACATATGAAATTAGTCCCAAAGTGATAGATATTCAAGAAGGATATAATAAAAACTTTCATGAAGATCATTGGACAAAATAAACTTGATTCTTTGTAATAGTTCTGCGATATGATGATAGTGATATGTGAGTCATGTTGGTGAGTAATTATGCTTTAGTAAGAATATTGGTGTTAAGGTTTGTGATTCCCTACGCAAGAACGAAAGTCAATAGTTATGCAATGAAATTACATCCTACTTGTGGTGCATTATTCGGTGTTAGTTATGCTTAATGCTAGCTTATGTGATTTTTCGTTTCTTGGTGGGTTCCTTCTCAATCTATTTGCTAGCCTCCACTTGTACTAAGTATAAATACTACTTGTGCACCCAAAATCTTTAAACCCGGTTTTGCCATATGAGTCCACCATACCTACCTATATGCGGTATTCCCGTGCCGTTCTAAGCAAATTTGTATGTGCCATCTCTAATTTTCAAAATAAATTTTCCTTTTTGTGTGCTCGTACCGCTCATGAAGCGGCAGGGGGTGGCCAATATTTTCCATGCTAGATGTGTTATTCTCAAGATGAGTGTTTATTCACTTGTCATTGCACGAGAGTACGGCGGTAATAGGGATGCCCAGTCCCAAAATGAAAAAGAAATTTACTTTATGTTGTCAAATAATAAATTCCTTGGAAAGTGTTGGTATGGAAGGCACCCGTGGATACGGCTAGCCATGGATTGTGAAAGAATGGTGGAAAAAGGAATAAACTTTATTTTCTGTTTGGGAACCGCCCATGATATATCTAGCATGGAAAGTGTTGGGAATTACTCGGTCATTTTCATTGACGGGAAAGTATGCCTCTCAAAAAATTTATCTCTCAATTTAAGCTTTGAGCTCTGGCACCTCTACAAATCCCTACTTCCCTCTACGAAGGGCCTATCTATTTACTTTATGCAATTTTTATTTTTTATTTGAGTCTCCATCTTCTCTTATAAAGCACCAACTAAGGGGCATTATGATCGTACTTGAGCATTGGGTGTAGCTAATATGCGAGTGTGTTTCATGAATGGATCAATGATTGAGCATGATGGGTTAGGGATACCTTTCTTTAGTGTTGATATTTTGAAAGACATGGTTGCTTGTCGATATGCTTGAGTATTGAAATCTTCATGTCAAAACTAGACTATTGTTTTGAACCATATAAAAGTCCAAATGTCCATGCTACAAAAGAAAAGAATATGAGATGAACATGTTAGGCAGCATTCCACATCAAAAATTCTGTTTTTATCATTTACCTACTCAAGGATGAGTAGGAATTAAGCTTGGGGATGCTGATACGTCTCCAACGTATCTATAATTTTTGCTTGTTCCATGCTGTTATATTATCATTCTTGGATGTTTTACAATCATTTTATAGCAACTTTATATCATTTTTTGGGACTAACCTATTGACATAGTGCCCAGTGCTAGTTGCTGTTTTTTGCTTGTTTTTTAATTCGCAGAAAATCAATACCAAACGAAGTCCAAACGCAGCGAAACTTTTTGGAGATTTTTTCTGGACCAGAAGACACCCGGTGGGCCAAAGAAGCACCAGAGGGGGGCTCCGAGGGGAGCACAACCCACCATGGCGCGCCTGGAGGCCCAGGCGCACCCAGGTGGGTTGTGCCCACCTCGGTGGCCTCCCGCACCGCCTCTTCGCCCTATAAATTCCCAAATATTCCAAAAACCCTCGGGGAGTCGATAGATCAGAAGTTCCGCCACCGCAAGCCTCTGTAGCCATGAAAAACCAATCTAGACCCCGTTCCGGCACCCTGCCGGAGGGGGAAAGCATCACCGGTGGCCATCTTCATCATCCCGGCAGCCACCATGATGAGGAGGGAGTAGTCCACCCTCGGGGCTGAGGGTTTGTACCAATAGCTATGTGTTTAATCTCTCTCTCTCTCGTGTTCTTGAGATGGCACGATCTTGATGTATCGCGGGCTTTGTTAATATAGTTGGATCATATGGTGTTTTCCCCTCTCTATCTTGTTGTGATGAATTGAGTTTTCCCTTTCAGATTTCATTTTTTATCGGATTGAATACTTTTATGGATTTGAGAGCACTTGATCTATGTCTTGGCACTCAACTCGCGGATTCCCGAGGTGACATTGGGGTAATCTATGCATAGGGGTTGATGCACGTTTTCATCCTTGTTTCTCTGGTAGAAATCTTGGGGCACTCTTTGAGGTTCTTTGTGTTGGATTGAGTATTATGAATCTGAAATTGTTTGATGCATATCGTATAATCAACTCAATGATACTCGCGGTTGAATGAAATATGCCCTAGAGGCAATAATAAAGTTGTTATTTTATATTTCCTTATTCATGATAAAGGTTTATTATTCATGCTAGAATTGTATTGATCGGAAACTTAAATACATGCGTGAATACATAAACAAATACCGTATCCCTAGTAAGCCTCTACTAGACTAGCTCGTTGATCAAAGATGGTTAAGGTTTCCTAACCATAGATATGTTTTGTCATTTGATAACGGGATCACATCATTAGGAGAATGATGTGATGGACAAGACCCATTCGTTAGCTTAGCATATTGATCGTTCAGTTCATTGCTATTGCTTTCTTCATGTCAAATACATATTCCTTTGACTATGAGATTATGCAACTCCCGGATACCGGAGGAATACCTTGTGTGCTATCAAACATCACAACATAATTGGGTGATCATAAAGATTCTCTACAGGTATCTCCGAAGGTGTTTGTTGAGTTGGCATAGATCGAGATTAGGATTTGTCACTCCGAGTATCGGAGAGGTATCTCTGGGCCCTCTCGGTAATACACATCATAAGAAGCCTTGCAAGCAAAGTGACTAATGAGTTAGTTACAGGATGATGTATTACGGAACGAGTAAAGAGACTTGCCGGTAACGAGATTGAACTAGGTATGAAGATACCGACGATCGAATCTCGGACAAGTAACATACCGATGGACAAAGGGAATTACGTATGTTGTCATAACGGTTCGACCGATAAAGATCTTCATAGAATATGTAGGAGCCAATATGGGCATCCAGATTCCACTATTGGTTGTTGACCGGAGAGGTGTCTTGGTCATGTCTTCATAGTTCTCGAACCCGTAGGGTCCGCACGCTTAACGTTCGTTGACGATATAGTGTTATATGAGTTATATGATTTGGTGTCCGAATGTTGTTCAGAGTCCCGGATGAGATCACAGACATGATGAGGAGTCTTGAAATGGTCGAGAGGTAAAGATTGATATATAGGACGATGGTATTCGGACACCGGAAGAGTTTCGGGATGCACCGGGCAGTCATCGGGTCACCGGAAGGGGTTCCGGACACCCCCGGTAGGTGTATTGGGCCTAATGGGCCAAGGGAGGGACAGACCAGCCCACAGGAGGCTGGTGCGCCCTCTCCCTGGCTGGCTGGCCCTTGGGAAGGAAAGGGGGGAGGGCTTGCCCCTCCTGCCTTCCCCTTCTCATGGGAGGAAGGAAAGGGGGGAGGGCTAGCCCCTCCTACCTTCCCCTTCTCATGGGAGAAAGGAAAGGGGGGGCACCTCCCTCCCCTGCCTTTCCCCCGCACCTAAACATGGCAGGGGGGCACCACTTGGGAGGAGACCCCAAGTAGGATTCGGCCTACTTGGGGCGCCCTCCTGGCTGCTCCCTCCTCCCCCACCTATATATATGTGGGAGGGGGGCGCCTAGCATAACACTACATTGTCTTAGCCGTGTGCGGCGCCCCCCTCCACCGTTTACACACCCGGTCATATTTTCATAGTGCTTAAGCGAAGCCCTGTGGAGATAGCTTCACCATCACCGTCACCACGCCGTCGTGCTGCCGGAACTCATCCACTACCTCGCCGTCTTGCAGGATCAAGAAGGCGGAGGACGTCACCGAGCAGAACGTGTGCAGAACGCAGAGGTGCCGTATGTTTGGTACTTGATCTGTTGGAGCGCCAAGAAGTTCGAATACATCAACCACGTTAACAAATGCTTCTGCTTACGATCTACGAGGGTACATAGATACACTCTCCCCTCTCGTTGCTGTGCATCTCCTTGATAGATCTTGCGTGTGCGTAGAATTTTTTTTATTTTCCATGCAATGTTTCCCAACAGTGGCATCCGAGCCAGGTCTATGCGTAGATGATATGCACAAGTAGAACACAAAGAGTTGTGGGCGGTGATAGTCATATTGCTTATCACCAACGTCTTATTTTGATTCGGCGGTATTGTGGGATGAAGCGGCCCGGACCAACCTTACATGTCCACGCACATGAGACCGGTTCCACCGACAGACATGCAACTAGTTTTGCATAAAGGTGGCTGGCGGGTGTCTGTTTCTCCTACTTTAGTTGAATCGAACTTGACTACGGCCGGTCCTTGAAAAAGGTTAAAATAGCAAACTTGATGAAACACCGTTGTGGTTTTTGCGTAGGTAAGAACGGTTCTTGCTAGAAGCCCGTAGCAGCCACGTAAAACTTGCAACAACAAAGTAGAGGACGTCTAACTTGTTTTTGCAGGGCATGTTGTGATGTGATATGGTCAAGATATGATGTGATGTATGTTGATGTATGAGATGATCATGTTTTGTAATATCACAACCAGCAGGAGCCTTAGGGTTGTCTCTTTATTGTATGAAGTGCAAGCGCCATGTAATTGCTTTACTTTATCACTATGCGTTAGCGATAGTTATAGAAGCAATAGTTGGCGAGATGACCCCGACGCAATGATGGAGATCAACGTGTCGAACCAGTGACGATGGAGATCATGACGATGCTTTGGAGATGGAGATCAAAAGCACAAGATGATGATGGCCATATCATGTCACATATTTTGATTGCATGTGATGTTTATCCTTTATGCATCTTATTTTGCTTAGAACGGCGGTAGCATTATAAGATGATCCCTTCACTAAATTTCAAGATAAAAGTGTTCTCCTCGAGTATGCACCATTGCCAAAGTTCGTCATTTCGAAGCACCACGTGATGATCGGGTGTGATAGACTCTACGTTCACATACAACGGGTGTAAGACAGTTTTGCACATGCAGAATACTTGGGTTAAACTTGACGAGCCTAGCATGTACAGACATGGTCTCAGAACACTGGAGACCGAAAGGTCGAACGTGAGTCATATAGTAGATAGGATCAACATAGAGATGTTCACCATTGATGACTACCCCATCTCACGTGATGATCGGACATGGGTTAGTTGATTTGGATCGCGTGTCACTTAGATAACTTGAGGGATGTTTATTTAAGTGGGAGTTCATTAGTAATTTGATTAATTAAACTTAATTTATCATGAACTTAGTCTTATAGTTTTGCATATCTATGTTGTAGATCAATGGCCTGAGCTACCGTTCCCCTGAATTTTAATGCGTTCCTAGATAAAACTAAGTTGAAAGATGATGGTAGCAACTACACGGACTGGGTCCGTAACTTGAGGATTATCCTCATTGTTGCACTGAAGAATTATGTTCTTGATGCACCGCTGGGTGACAGGCCTGCTGCAGGAGCTGAAGCAGATGTTATGAACGTCTGGCAAGCTCGATCTGATGACTACTCGATAGTTTAGTGTGCCATGCTTTACGGCTTAGAACCGGGACTTCAAAGACGTTTTTGAACGTCATGGAGCATATGAGATGTTCCAAGAGTTGAAGTTAATATTTCAAGCAAATGCCCGGGTTGAGAGATATGAAGTCTCCAACAAGTTCTATAGCTGCAAGATGGAGGAGAACAATTCTGTCAGTGAACACATACCCAAAATGTCTGGGTATCATAACCACTTGACTCAGCTGGGAGTTGATCTTCCAGTTGATAGTGTTATTGACAGAGTTCTTCAATCACTGCCACCAAGCTACAAAGGCTTCGTGATGAACTATAATATGCAAGGGATGAATAAAATGATTCCTGAGCTCTTCGCAATGCTTAAGGCCGCGAAGGTAGAAATCAAGAAGGAGCATCAAGTGTTGATGGTTAACAAGACCACTAGTTTCAAGAAAAAGGGCAAGGGAAAGAAAGGGTACTTCAAGAAGAATGGCAAGCAAGTTGCCACTCCCGGGAAGAAGCCCAAAGCTGGACCCAAGCCTGAAACGGAGTGCTTCTACTGCAAAAGGAATGGTCACTGGAAGCGGAACTGCCCCAAACACTTGGCGGATAAGAAGGATGGCAAAGTGAACAAAGGTATATTTGATATACATGTTATTGATGTGTACCTTACTAATGCTCATAGCAGCGCCTGGGTATTTGATACTGGTTCGGTTGCTCATATTTGTAACTCGAAACAGGAGCTGCGGAATAAACGAAGATTGGCTAAGGACGAGGTGACGATGCGCGTCGGAAATGGTTCCAAGGTCGATCTGATCGCCATCGTCACGCTACCTCTACATCTACCTTCGGGATTAGTTTTAGACCTCAATAATTGTTATTTGGTGCCCGCGTTGAGCATGAACATTATATCTAGATCTTGTTTATCGCGAGACGGTTATTCATTTAAATCAGAGAATAATGGTTGTTCTATTTATATGAGTAATATCTTTTATGGTCATGCACCCTTGATGAGTGGTCTATTTTTGTTGAATCTTGATCGTAGTGATACACATATTCATGATATTGATGCCAAAAGATGCAAAGTTGATAATGATAGTGCAACATACTTATGGCACCGCCGTTTAGGTCATATTGGTGTAAAGCGCATGAAGAAACTCCATGCAGATGGACTTTTGGAATCACTTGATTATGAATCATTTGATACTTGCGAACCATGCCTCATGGGCAAGATGACTAAAACCCTTTTCTCCGGAACAATGGAGTGAGCTAATGACTTATTGGAAATAATACATACCGATGTATGCGGTCCGATGAGTGTTGAGGCACGCGGCGGGCATCATTATTTTCTTACCTTCACAGATGATTTGAGTAGGCATGGGTATATCTACTTGATGAAACACAAGTCTGAAACATTTGAAAAGTTCAAAGAATTTCAGAGTGAAGTGGAGAATCATCGTAACAAGAAAATAAAATTTCTACGATCTGATCGCGGAGGCAAATATTTGAGTTACGAGTTTGGCCTTCATTTAAAACAATGTGGAATTATTTCACAACTCACGCCACCTGGAACACCACAGCGTAATGGTGTGTCCGAACGTCGTAACCGTACTTTATCAGATATGGTGCGATCTATGATGTCTCTTACCGATTTACCAATATTGTTTTGGGGTTATGCATTAGAGACAGCCGCATTCACGTTAAACAAGGCACCATCTAAATCCGTTGAGACGACACCGTATGAACTGTGGTTTGGCAAGAAACCTAAGCTGTTGTTTCTTAAAATTTGGGGTTGCGACACTTATGTCAAAAAGATTCAGCCTGATAAGCTCGAACCCAAATCGGAGAAGTGCGTCTTCATAGGATACCCTAAGGAAACAATTGGGTACACCTTCTACCACAGATCCGAAGGCAAGATCTTTGTTGCCAAGAATGGAACCTTTCTAGAGAAGGAGTTTCTCTCGAAAGAAGTGAGTGGGAGGAAAGTAGAACTTGATGAGGTAATTGTACCTTCTCTCGAATTGGAAAGTAGTACATCACAGAAAACCGTTCCCGTGATGCCTGCACCAACTTGAGAGGAAACAAATGATAATGATCATGAAACTTCAGATCAAGTTGCTACTGAACCTCGTAGGTCAACCAGAGCACGATCCGCACCAGAGTGGTACGGTAATCCTGTTCTGGAAGTCATGTTACTAGACCAAGGCGAACCTACGAACTATGAAGAAGCTATGATGAGCCCAGATTCCGATAAATGGCTTGAGGCCATGAAATCTGAGATAGGATCCATGTATGAGAACAAAGTGTGGACTTTGATGGACTTGCTCGATGATCGGCAAGCCATTGAGAATAAATGGATCTTCAAGAAGAAGACTGACGCTGATGGTAATGTTACTGTCTACAAAGCTCGACTTGTCGCGAAAGGTCCGAATCATGTTAGCAATTGCCGCATTTTATGATTATGAAATCTGGCAAATGGACGTCAAAACTGCATTCCTTAATGGATATCTAAAAGAAGAGTTGTATATGATGCAACCAGAAGGTTTTGTCGATCCTAAAGGTGCTAACAAAGTGTGCAAGCTCCAGCGATCCATCTATGGACTGGTGGAAGCATCTCGGAGTTGGAATATACGCTTTGATGAGGTGATCAAAGCATATGGTTTTATACAGACTTACGGTGAAGCCTGTATTTACAAGAAAGTGAGTGGGAGCTCTGTAGCATTTCTGATATTATATGTGGATGACATATTGTTGATTGGAAATGATATAGAATTTCTGGATAGCATAAAAGGATACTTGAATAAGAATTTTTCAATGAAAGACCTCCGTGAAGCTGCTTATATATTGGGCATCAAGATATATAGAGATAGGTCGAGACGCTTAATAGGACTTTCACAAAGCACATACCTTGATAAAGTTTTGAAGAAGTTCAAAATGGATCAGTCAAAGAAAGGGTTCTTGCCTGTGTTACAAGGTGTGAAGTTGAGTCAGACTCAAAGCCCGACCACTGCAGAAGATAGAGAGAAAATGAAAGTCATTCCCTATGCCTCAGCCATAGGTTCTATCATGTATGCTATGCTGTGTACCAGACCTGATGTGTGCCTTGCCATAAGTCTGGCAGAGAGGTACCAAAGTAATCCAGGAGTGGATCACTGGACAGCGGTTAAGAACATCCTGAAGTACCTGAAAAGGACCAAGGATATGTTTCTCGTTTATGGAGGTGACGAAGAGCTCGTCGTAAATGGTTACGTCGATGCTAGCTTCGACACTAATCCGGATGACTCTAAGTCACAAACCGGATACGTGTTTATATTGAATGGTAGAGCTGTCAGTTGGTGCAGTTCCAAGCAGAGCGTCGTGGCGGGATCTACGTGTGAAGTGGAGTACATAGCTGCTTCGGAAGTAGCACATGAAGGAGTCTGGATAAAGGAGTTCATATCCGATCTAGGTGTAGTACCTAGTGCATCGGGTCCAATGAAAATCTTTTGTGACAACACTGGAGCAATTGCCTTGGAGAAGGAATCCAGGTTTCACAAGAGAACCAAACACATCAAGAGACGCTTCAACTCCATTCATGAAAAGGTCAAGGATGAAGACATAGAGATTTGCAAAATACATACGGATCTGAATGTAGCAGACCCGTTGACTAAGCCCCTTCCGCGAGCAAAACATGATCAGCACCAAGACTCCATGGGTTTTAGATTCATTACAATGTAATCTAGATTATTGACTCTAGTGCAAGTGGGAGACTGAAGAAAATATGCCCTACAGGCAATAATAAAGTTGTTATTTTATATTTCCTTATTCATGATAAAGGTTTATTATTCATGCTAGAATTGTATTGATCAAAAACGTAAATACATGTGTGAATACATAAACAAATACCGTGTCCCTAGTAAGCCTTTACTAGACTAGCTCGTTGATCAAAGATGGTTAAGGTTTCCTAACCATAGATATGTGTTGTCATTTGATAACGGAATCACATCATTAGGAGAATGATGTAATGGACAAGACCTATCTGTTAGCTTAGCATATTGATTGTTCAGTTTATTGCTATTGCTTTCTTCATGTCAAATACATATTCCTTTGACTATGAGATTATGCAGCTCCCGGATACCGGAGGAATACCTTGTGTGCTATCAAACGTCACAACATAACTGTGTGATCATAAAGATGCTCTACAGGTATCTCCGAAGGTGTTTGTTGAGTTGGCATAGATCGAGATTAGGATTTGTCACTCCGAGTATCGAAGAGGTATCTCTGGGCCCTCTCGGTAATACATATCATAAGAAGCCTTGCAAGCAAAGTGACTAATGAGTTAGTTACAGGATGATGTATTACGGAACGAGTAAAGAGACTTGCCGGTAACGAGATTGAACTAGGTATGAAGATACCGACGACCGAATCTCGGGCAAGTAACATACCGATGGACAAAGGGAATTACGTATGTTGTCATAACGGTTCGACCGATAAAGATCTTCGTAGAATATGTAGGAGACAATATGGGCATCTAGGTTCCGCTATTGGTTATTGACCGGAGAGGTGTCTCGGTCATGTCTACATAGTTCTCGAACCCGTAGGGTCCGCACGCTTAACGTTCGTTGATGATATAGTGTTATATGAGTTATATGATTTGGTGACCGAATGTTGTTCGGAGTCCCGGATGAGATCATGGACATGACGAGGGGTCTCGAAATGGATGAGAGGTAAAGATTGATATATAGGACGATGGTATTTGGACACTGGAAGAGTTTCGGGATGCACCGGGTAGTCATCGGGTCACCGGAAGGGATTCCGGAAACCCCTGGTAGGTGTATTGGGCCTAATGGGCCAAGGGAGGGACAGACCAGCCCACAGGGGGCTGGTGCGCCCCTCTCCCTGGCTGGCCGGCCCTAGGGAATGAAAGGGGGAGGGCTAGCCCCTCCTACCTTCCCCTTCTCATGGGAGAAAGGAAAGGAGGGGCGCCTCCCTCGCCTGCCTTTCCCCCGCACCTAAACATGGCAGGGGGCGCTACTTGGGTGGAGACCCCAAGTAGGATTCGGCCTACTTGGGGCGCCCTCCTGGCTGCTCCCTCCTCCCGCCCCCACCTATATATATGTGGGACGGGGGGGGGGGGGCTAGCATAACACAACATTGTCTTAGCCGTGTGCGGCGCCCCCCTCCACCGTTTACACCCCGGTCATATTTTCGTAGTGCTTAGGCGAAGCCCTGCGGAGATAGCTTCACCATCACAGTCACCATGCCGTCGTGCTGCCAGAACTCATCCACTACCTCGCCATCTTGTTGGATCAAGAAGGCGGAGGACGTCACCGAGCTGAATGTGTGCAGAACGCGGAGGTGCCGTAGGTTCGGTACTTGATCGGTTGGAGCGCGAAGAAGTTTGACTACATCAACCGCATTAACAAATGCTTCCGCTTACGGTCTATGAGGGTACGTAGACACACTCTCCCCTCTCGTTGCTATGCATCTCCTTGATAGATCCTGCGTGTGCGTAGAAATTTTTTTGTTTTCCATGCAACGTTTCCCAACAGCGGTGACATTGGAGTATCTAGATGACATTAGAGTTGGTTGATGTGTATCATATGGTGTTATTTTAGTACGAACTCTTGGTTAGATCGATTGGAAAGAATAGCTTGGTGTTATTTTAGTACGAACTCTATGATAGATTGATCGGAAAGAATAGCTTTGAGGTGTTTTTGTACCCTACAAATAATTTCTTCTTATATTCTCCGCTAGATAAGAACTTTGGAGTGATTCTTCATCGCACGTTGAGGGATGGTTATATGATCCAATTATATTAGCATTGTTGAGAGATTGCACTAGCGAAAGTACGGACCCTAGGCCTCATTTTCAAGCATTGCAATACTGTTTGTGCTTTGTTTTATCAATTGCTACCTTGTTGTTTTTTATTGTCCTATTACAAAAATCAATATCTACTATCATTACTACACTTGTATCACCATCTCTTCGCCGAACTAGTGCACCTATACAATTTGCCATTGTATTGGGTGTGTTGGGGACACGAGATTTCTTGTATTTGGTTGCAGGGTTGCTTGAGAGAGACCATCTTCATCCTACGCCTCCCACGGATTGATAAACCTTAGGTCATCCACTTGAGGGAAAATTGCTACTGTCCTACAAAACTTTGCGCTTGGAGGCCCAACACGAGTCTATAAGAATAAAGTTGCGTAGTAGACATCACTCTTGTCTGGACGCTTTGGGCGATTCGAAACAAGCTGGTCATTGAACACTCCCCCCTTGTGACGACCTACTGACGCGATCTACAAACTTTGTGTTTTCTTGTAGCTTTGGAAGCCGCTTAGCCGGCCCCAAGACTGAGGCGCCATCGATGCTATCTCCGCGGGACTCGGGACCTTGGCGCTTCGGCTGTCGTTTCCCCTATCGCCACCACCTCCGGAGTTGGATTAGGTGTTGTCGTCCGATCGTCTTATTGCCTTTTCTTTTTTTATTTTGGGCTTGTTGAGCTAGTGCCCTCAGCAGAACCTTTGTTGTGGTATGTTTTGTGTGTTTGTGTGTGGTCGGTATGTGTGTGAGTGCGTTTGTATCATGTGTGAACTCTATGTGGCTTGCGGCGGTTTGATTTATCTATAAAACGGGGTGAAAGCCTTTTTTCGGATATACAGTTAAATTTTTGGTTCACAATAAAATGGTAAACCTATAACTTTTTGCCCGTAACATCACAAATGTTTTTGAATTGAATCAGTTACGGAAGAACCTGAATAGAAAACACAACCCTTATTTGGTCTTCGTCGTCGTCGTCATCCTCCTGATCCAAGTCATCATCTTCAACACCGTCCTGCTCCTTACCTAAACCAGACTCAGCACGGCCCCCAGGGCACCCCCAATGGCCCCCGCGGCGGGGGTATGCAGCGCCCCTCCTTCCACCATCTCGACGACCTGGGCACCCACCACCTCTTCCGTAGCCGGACCTGGCAACCGTGACGGCGAGGACGCCATTGAGCAGAGGGATGTGAATATGCAGATGTTTAAGGGGACGACTTGACGATTGTATTGATCGGTAGAGTTTCATACTACTCTCGTGATCTAAACGGTCTTATATTTCTTTACAGAGGGAGTATAATAGAGAGAGGGCACAGCCGGGATGGTTGAGATATGCTAAGATTACAATCGTAACAAGCTAGGTAAACAAATCTCCTGATTGTGCTCATCCGGTGCATGATGTTCATGATCCGGCGCCTTAGGCGGGGGAGCTCCTATTGGGAATATCCTATTCGACGCACATTGCGTCAAACTGTCGGCGAATCGCACAGGCGAGGCGACCTAGCGAACGACTTGGGCCGGCCCATCTATAACGTACCTACAGTTTTCAGGTTCCGGTTTTGGGAACCTTCTGGAAGGTTCCTGAATCAGTTTTTTTTCCTCTATTTTTTCTTTTCTGTCCTTTTTCTTTTTTTTTTTTTTTTTCTTCTCAAGTTAATTTCTTTTTTCAACAAATTTTCAGCAATTTAAAAAATTCGTATTTCTTAAAACTTGTTTATTTTTTAGATTTTGTTATTATTTTCAAATTTGTTCAAAAATTTCAAAAAAGTTTTAGAATTTCAAAATTTGTTCACTTCATTTTCAAATATGTAAATATATTCAATAAAGTTTTAAAATTTCTGAAAATTTTCGTATTTCCTAATTTTTTCACAAATTCAAAAAATATCGGATTTCAAAAAATGTTCCTGCTTTAAAAAATTGTTCACAAATTTAAAAAAGTTCATGTTTCCACAAATTGTTTGCAAATTCAAAAATGTTAGTGAAATTTCATAAAATGTTCTTGTTTTTAATAAATGGTTCATTTTTTGAAAAATGTTTGCATTTTTACAAAAAATGTTCATGTTTCCAAAAAATTGTTTGCAAATTCAAAAATGTTAGGCCAATTTCATAAATTGTTCGTGTTTTCCAAATTTCAAAAAATGTTCGTATTTTTTCAAAAAGGGTTGCAAATGCTTTTGTTCATTGTTTTCACACCTTTTCAAAAATGTTCGGGCAATAAAAAAATTGTTCCCGTTCTCAATAATTGTTCGCACCTTGCAAAAAATGTTCACGTTTTCTTTTTTTTCCGGAGTTTAAAAAATGTCCCAGTTTCATAAATATTTTGCAAGTGTCAGAAAATGTTTGTGGTTTCAAATTTTGTTTAGGAATTTCAAAATATGTTCGCGTCTCCAAATTTTGTTTTGGAATTTGGAAAAATGTTCCCGTTCCAAGAAATCTTCATGATTTTCAAAAAAAGTTCCTATTTTTTGAAAAACAGTTTTTAGAAAAATTCATCAGAAATTTGGAAAGAGTTTGTGATTCATAGAACATTCAGTTTTTTGACTTAAAATGTTTGGAACGTCAAATTTTTTTAATTCTTTTAAAATACGTTCGGGGTTTCAAAATTAATTCCTTTTGATAAAAAATAAAAATTTAAAAATGTGCTCTAATATTTTGAAATATCGTTCCAAAGTAAAAAAACTCCTTCACAAATTTTGTTCTTATTTTTCGAAGAATATTTTTGTCAAAATCTGTTTGAAATTCCAAATGTTGTTCTTCTTTTTCGAAGACTATTTTGGAATTTCAAATTTTGTTCACATTTCTTGAAAAATTCTTTCGTGTGTTTTCGAAATGTGTTCAAATTTTCAAAAATATATATATGCTACTGTACATGTACAGAAAATAACATCCAACTGGGATTATCCCGCGAAGGTAAGTTCCTAAATATGTTCGCGATGCGATTTTGCTCACATGTGGCCATTGACTCTACTGGTAGGCAGAGCTTTGGAGCAGAGCAACGTCGCGTGTTCGAATCCTGGCGGAATCCAGACATGTCTTCCCAGATCCAATGAATGCGAGTATTTGGCTAGTCTATCAGCATCATGATTTGCTGCTCTACCTTCAAAAATAAACTTACAATTGAAATTTCTAGCTCTAGACTTAATTTCATAGATGATTGCCCCATAATTCCCTTTACTCGCCTTCTCAATATCAGTGATTATCTGTTTTGAGTCAGAGGCGATGATTATCTCTTTTGATTTCTCGATTTTTACTATTGTTAACTACTGGCGGTGTGTCTTAGTGGGCCGGCCCAGCCACACGGCTCCTGTGTGCGTCGCGCTCCCTATTCGACGCAAAATGCGGCACATAGGAGGTCCCCTCCTATTGGACGCGGCGTCCAACAGCAAGCCGACGCAAAAGGGACCTCGACTGGGCCGGCCCACTCGAAAACAGCAAAGCTAGCGTGTAGCGCGACAAAATACCAAAATGAATGGCTGTACGAAGAGGTCGAACACGTGACATCGAAGTTAAATGCTAGCCCTACTAACCACCAGAGCCAGTAGCTGCTCGTGACGAATGACAGCGCAATCACCGACTATAACAGCATATTCACTCTAGCACATTCCTTGCTGTACCGGGTAGGTTTCTGAATTGTTTGGAAAAAAGGAAACATGAACTGTGTTTTCAAAACAAAATTTGAACAAAATTTGAAATTTCTATACATTTATATGTTTCAGAAATTTTGAACATTTTCTGAAATACGGGAAGACAATTTGAAAACCTAAACCTTTTTGAAAATACTGAAGAATTTTTCTGAAACTTGAACAATTTTTGAAATTCCTCAAACATTTTTTGAACTTACGAACAAATTTTAAAACATGAACATTTTTGTAATTTGTGAACAAATTTTGGAATTATAGAACAATTTTTTGAAAATGCGAACATTTTTTGAATTTCCCTGAACATTTTTTGAATTTGTAAACTAATTTTAAATACATGAAAAATTATAATTTTGTGCACAAATTTTGATAACTATAACATTTTTAGTTCGTGAACAAATTTTCAAAAATGCGAATATTTTCTGAAAATAAAATCTTTTTAAAATTTTCCAAATTATATTTGATAACAGGAATATTTTATATATTGGAACAACTTTTGAATAGTGCAATCATTTTTTAAATTTCTGAATTTTTTTAAAAGGAAAAATAAGCTTGAAAAAAAGGAAAACAAAAACAAAAAAGAAAAAATACTAAAGAGCCGAAAAACCAAAAAAAGAAACAACATTGGGAAAAAAACCAGTCAAAACTGGTTGGGAGCACTGTGTAAATCTAGAAGTGGTCCCTAGGTTGGAACCATGTTGGTCGATCAGATCGCTGCTCTGTGCGATCGCCCGACAGTTCGCCGCAGCGAGCGGCGAATAGGGTTTTCCCTTAGGCGGGACGCCTATACATACAAACGTAGTACGTAGTCCAACAAAAAATTTCCTGGGCTTTGGCTGTTTCAAGAATATCCCAGCAACCTAGTTCCAGATAGAATCTAAAGGTGGCCGCCGTCCCCTGGTGCTGTGATTGGGCCTGCTGGCGCGGTGGCCGCTGCTCCAGACCAGCACCTGGCCCTGGCTGAGCCTATGCTCTCGGCTGGGGCTGGTTCGGTGTCCGGGGCGAGCGCCCCGCCGTCGGTGGCGATGCCGGCGGCACTGCGGGAGATGCGTGTCCCCTGGTCGGGGCCGGCCAGGGCTGAGCTCCTGCGTGGGCCAACTGGGGTCCGCGTGGGAGGCCGGTCTGGTGACAGGTTTGCTGGCCTTAGGCGCTCTGGGCCGAGGCCCACTTCGCGGGGTGCTTGGGCTGATCCGACTGTGCGCTGTGTGGCTATCCAGGCCCAGGCGGTCTTGGACAAGGTGAGCCAGGACTGGTTGCTCGGCCCAGCTAACCCAGCCCGTTGGATTTGGGTCCAACAGGGGGGGGGCGATCCAGGGACGGGATGGCCCGCGACGCGATTGGATGTGGCTAGGGCAGGGCGTGCGGCTCGCGTCCTTGTAGGGTAACGCAGCAGAAAACAAAAAATTTCCGCCCTACGCACCAGCCCAGGACCACTATGGAGACTGCATACAAGGTTTACCGACTCGTAGCGCAGCGGAAGTAGAGTCGATGACGATCGTCGGTGCAGATCCCCGCAGCTAGGATTTACAACCTCCCAACCGCGAGGATGTATACCCTCATCCGCCACCCGGACAGCCCTCCGGGAGGCGGACGAACAGTCCCCGGACGGTGTCGCGGACAGCCCTTCGGGAGGACTCACAGAACTCGGACCATCACATGGACAGCCCTTCGGGAGGCACTCACGAACAGCCCCACGGGCACTAAGATCAAAACTACGACCTCTCTACAGAGTTGCACACATACGGTGTCATCTATCCGGCAGGGCTTCGCCGTCCAGAACTAGTTCCCACCGGAACCCAGACAGCCTTTCGGCTCTACGAAACTCTTTTCGTGGGAGGGAGAGAGAAGCCAGATAATTGCATGGCATGAGTATGAGAGCAAGGGGATGAAGGAGATGGCAGCCCCAACTCCTCCTTTTATAGGCCAAGGCAAGGGGTGGGGTGGGATGTTGAAATACCAAAATACCCAAGCTTCAGTCACACATGAAAGGGCTTAATGGTAACACACGGGGGGCACCAAGGGACACCACAATGGCAGCCCTTGGGCCGGCCCACATATCTTGTCCCCCCCCCCCCCCCATGGGGGGGCCCCCCACAGCCACCAACATGTCTCCATGAAACATGCATGCTCCCTAGACGAAAAGCCACCAAACATGCAACCCCCGATTCGTGGGATCTTGTCCCCTCGCGCTGAGACAAGATGTTTTCCGCGAAACTTTTTCTGAAAAATTCCAGAAGGTCCCAGAACATTTCTAGCACCCTCTAAAATTATTCTGGGCACGATCCGAAACATTTTCGGTGCGGTGGTTTTTATCAGCGGAAAGCATCAACAGCGGTTACGGCAGTTTCGGAACATTTCCGGTTTTTCTCTCTGAAAATTCCCAGAAGTTCCCAGACCAATTCTGGCATCCTCTGAAAATTTCCAGGCGGTGCCGAAACCCTTTTTGACCAAATAATATATTCCAAAACAACTTTTCAGTTTTACCGAAACTCTTTCGGTGTTCTCTCTCTCGGAACTCTTCCGTTGTCTCCGAAACATTTTCGGTGACTTTCTCTCAGACTCCCTGTCTAGCGTTCAACAGATAGATGACCCTTAAGCCTGTGACCCTATAGGTTCGGTGAAGTATAGACATGACCGGAACTCTTTCCGATCAATGATCAACATCGGAGCCGTGGACACCCATATTGACCCCTATACCCACACGAATAAATATTCGAGTGAACCTCCAGTTGCCGTGTGCTATTCCTGTTGCTTCGCGATATGTTACAAATACCCGAGGTGAGACATGTTGGCATTCCCGTGGATCAACAAATTGTCCACTATGCTAGTTACCTCGTTACCGGTATTGTTCTCTTTTCTCGTTACCGTGTTGCGGCATCCCCGTGATCAAATCACAAAGTGTCTGGCCAGACGATGATGGATACCGAACACCGAGAGGGCCCAGAGATATCTCTCCATCATCGGAGGAGCAAATCCCAATCTTGAGCTATCAAGTTACTTGACATACTTTTCCATGAACCCGTAAGCCGCCATAATAGCCACCCATTTACGGATGACGTTTAACAAACCCCAAAGTTCATGAAGCAAGCATGAAGAAACTCGATACTCTCATGGTCTAAGGAATCATGCAAACATTAACCATCTCTGTGTTATTAACCATTAACTTGTGACGAATGTATCTCTTAGCATAACATCAATCGGGTCGATTCAACACAAATGTTCTTCTAACATTGTGCCCTCAAAGTTGCTGGCATAGACATGCCCATGATCAGGAAAACAGAACCATCATGCAACACTTGAGCTAGTCATAGAGGCTTGACTAGGAATACATTTTATCGTTTATTATCCCACACGTGCATATGAGTTTTCCTCCAAGCCTTGTTTTATTGCAGACCCGAGAACCATAGCAGTTATAGCATGGAACATAAACCTAATTATGAACAGGGAGATAATCAATAACATTTATTATTGCCTCTAGGGCATATCTCCTACAGACTCCCACTTGCACTAGAGTCAATAATCTAGTTAATGCTAATGCACTTTACACCTGTGGCACACCGGTGTAAATATGCTTCGCTTGTGGTATAGCCTGATGTCCAACGAATCTGACAACTTCAGATCCGTGTGTATCTTTGCATATCCTCGCGTTTTCACGCTTTCACAAAATTCATATTTTGTGTGGACTTGGTTTTGTATGTATGTGAATCACAGGTCGAACCTGGATTCCTCAGACTGAGTTATGGAGCAACTACCTGCAGTAGTGTCCCATTGGCAAAAGCCATCTTGGAACCATACTAAGTTCATGAATGAACTATATGATTCAACATATTCTTTGTCGCTTTTAAAAGCGGCAACATACTTCACCTATGTTATAGAATTCACCACAGTAACTTGTTTGGAACAAATTCCAACTAACTGTGCCACCATATTGTGTGTTACACAAAAAACCCTCAATTTAAATCGAAAATCGCATGGAGAAATGATGAAGACTGTATCGATGTAACCTTTTACAACGAACTCTTCATGATCTCCACTTGCGAGAAAACATGTCATCAGTGCTACTATTGTACTCAATGACCCTTTTTCACTGTTGTCCCATGATCAGTACTTTTGATCACTTTGGTATCTATACTCGCAACAACTTTGGAGTATTGGACATATCTGGTTGTTTTACATACCATGGAATACATGATTAATCCAAACACAAGAGTGTGTGGAATCTCCATCATGTATTTTGCTCATCAGTGTTTAGGGACACCGAGTCTTGCAAAAACTCTTTCCACGTGACTTCGGCAAGAATCACTCCTTGGCGTTTTAAATGCTAAAAAGTTTTAGCATCTTGTCAATATGTATCTTTGCTTAGCCCCATCAGGTAAATCTATCTCCATAGATCATCATGCCTAATATCGAGGCTATTTAGCCTAAGTACTTCATCGAAAAACTATTTTCAAATGAAGTCCTAATTCATGTCAAGAAATTTATTTCCAATTAACAATGTGTCAAGCACACAACGTTTTTAGAAATATTATTATGCTCCCACTTACTTTCTTGAATCACAAGCATCTTCGTTACCCATTGATGAAGTCAAAAACCCTTTTGACCATTTCATCAAATCACGAAGATTCCAACTCCACTTTGCTCTCTTCTGTCCATTGCTGGAACTCTGAAGTTTGCATACTTACTAGCATCCTCTGGACTGACAAAATACCTTGGACTGTAACACATGCAAGTCCTTGGTTTTATTTCCATCATATGGAAATCCTATTGTCATCCATGTTTCATATCTCATGACTGAAATATGTATTAATTGCTAGTTCAACCCAAACCGACTTTAAGCATCGCTACGGTGAAACAACCTCATCGTAGTCAACTCCTTGAACTTGTTATTGCAACAAGTCGAGGTTTATGGATAAAACATTTTTATCCGTATCAGTTTTAAGTTCCATAAAATTCGTTAGACTCTAAGTCTTCCGAAAGGTGTATCAAGATTTTAATCTTGAAACATTTATATGGAAACTATCTCGGATTGTATTGGCATTTAGCCAATTCCGGAGTCAGGGCCCATCAACGCTTCCTTGTGTATCGTAGGTATACTGTTGTCCAACAACAATATCTCGTCTGCGCACCTGATAGGTTTGCACGAGCTTTGCCTACGTGGTTCAGCTGCAAGTTCGACCGAAGTCCATACATTTTATTGTAGAGACTTCCGTAACAGTCGCAGTAGGAAACCTGGAATTACTTCCAAGGTCTCTTTCCTTTGACCTGATGACGAAGATACTGTTTATCTTGTCGAGTTGCACTATTCGCCCACTCACCTTTTTGAAAGAACCATTTTCTTCAAAAAGCATACCGTTCTTTGTGGCAAACCTATTTGCCTCGGTATAGTGAGGGAGGAATACCCAATGACTTGGGATAACCTACAAAGTAGCACTTGTCTGATTTGGAATAGGTTTGTAACCTTTTAGACAAGCCCCATATTCCAAATGTTTAAGAAAAGATATAACATGGTTGGGCGTACCATACCATGGTGTCATTTCAACAGACCCGATGGAGCTCTTTTCAGTGTAAAAGCCGCAGTCTCTAAAGCATCACTCTTTAAAAGGGATAATGGCAAATTTATTTATGTCATCTTTGATCTTACCATGTCATAAATGGTTCGATTACACCTTCACGGACTTTTCACTCACAGTGGTGTTCCGGGAGGTGTAAGTTATGAAACTCTTTTCACAACTCATCAGACATTCGCTAAACTTGTAACTCAATTATTCCTTTCTGCAATTGAATTGTAGAAACAGAATTTTCTTGTTACAATAACTTCTACTTCATTTTTGAAAACCTTTCGAATGAATTCAAAAGATCCAGACTTACGTCTCATCAGGTAAATATCCACATATCTACTTGAGTCATTTCTGAAGATAGATAAATCCACTACTAACAACATTTATCGGACTACACACATCAAATGTATGATCACCGATAAGTTTGTTGTCCGTTCCTTATGGCCTGTGAACGGTATTTCAGTCACTTCACTTTTCGGAGGAAAGTTGCAAGTGTCAGATGATTCAAAATCAAAGGACTTCAAAAAATCCATCATAATGGAATTTATCCATGCGGGTTTCTCCAATGTGACCAAATGTAGTGCCACACTTGTGTGGTATTCTCTTAGTCTTACGACATTTAGCGTCAGTGTTACGGATGTATCATATTACCATCAATATTCATAACATACATCCCATTTTGGATGGAAGCATGGCCCTTCATGTTATTCATAATACTGAACAACAATTGTTGTTTTTATGAACAACTCTTTTGCAACAAACATTGTGCAATGGCTAGAGTGTATGAAACTCTAAAATGAATTATGAAAGTAAACCCAGAGGTAATGTATTATTATCAATATTCATAACATACATCTCATTCATAATGAAAGTATGGCCCTTATGTTATTCATAACATCGAACATAAAAAGTTCTCTTATGAACAACCTTCTTGCAAGATACCTTATGCATAGGGCTAGAGTGTAAAACTCTAAAATGAATTAAGAAAGTAAATACAGACGGTAATACACCGATGGAAGGTATAGTAACATTTACTATGTTCCCTGTGTATACCTAAACCTCATTCCTGGCAAGTCTTTCAGGTCATAGTAGTTCTTACATCGAGTTGCAACAGAAAGCAATCGAGCAGGTATCTTTGTGATTAACTCACAATACCCAAGAATCAGTGATTACCAATTTAATCATAATTCCCAAGAACTATATCTTTGACCAGCCTTCTATACATCAAAAACTTGTATGACATTCATACATGAGCTGGATATTCCAGTCTTCTTTCTTATTGCCTTTATACTTCTAACAGTTTAACTTTTAGTATTTCTCCTACTCTCAGAAGAAGCACCCAACTTAAGAGTGGCGTTTAGCCCTGGACTTCCTAGGCGTGAAAGTTTCACTAACACCCTTCGGACACTTCCTTTCTCTTTAAGTTGTTGTTTTATTCACCTTTCATCATATGACAGGCGTTCTCCTGGATCCCTCTCTTATCAGTCTAATGCATAGTAAACTCCTTTACTAATAGTTTGCAAACAAACACTGCTTTGGATATCTCATATCTTTTAGCCTTTGTTTGTCCCTGAAAATGATTTTCAGATTCCATGAATGTCACATAACTATCCAAACTTTCGAAGTTCGGGTCTCATGGAAGCAAACATATTGCACTTGACTGAAATGGAATTCTAGCTTTTGGATCGAAGGACGAGAGTCACATGATCCATAGCATAAGCAAGAGAATACCGAAAGTATGCGATAGGACAAAGTCCTTCTCGGCACTCTAGAGGACAATCCTCACATTACGTTACCAACCGTAAAGTTTTAACCAGATATTTAACAGCTTATTCAATTTTAACAGGGAAGGTGGAAATGCGAGCCATTATTCTACAACTATTATGCAAAATACACTTAGACAGTGTTCAAAATTAATTGCACTAAGAATTAAACAAGTTAATTCATCAGTGCGCTCCCACTCAAATCAATATCTCTCATAATTGATTGTGAGTGATTCAAGATCCGCATTTCAATTCGACTCCACTGACGGGTTCATCACTGATGACGTGAATTTCAATCGGTAGGCCAACTTGCCAATCACATCTCTATGTGACTCTTGTCCATCTTTCGATGCGTGTGTTCCGAGCTCAGGACTGTCCTGCCTGAACGTCAAGACAACCAAGTGATCACGCAGTGAGGTCTGACCTTCACCCGCCTTACACCTCTCTAATCGTTCGTGCTCATGTGTACATGGAGCACCCCGAAAAGATACGTATTGTAGACGGTGCTACACTTGGGAGAACACTAACTACTTGATATTTTTGTGAGAGATCACCCTAATAAAAGCGACTACCGCGCAATTAAGAAGGGTGCATCATAAGGGATAAACATCTCAGGCAATTCATAATAGCATGATATGGGATAGCCCTTTCTGACGGAGAAGTCTTGTATTTCTTCGTCTTCGGCATTTGCGTCGGTGTTCACCTTCGCGAAGATTGCCACCACCTTGTCGATGCACCAGATAATATTGCTATCTCTATAGCTAATAAAATAATGCATTACACAAGATTGACACGCAGGTCATTTAAAGTGCAATCATATGGCTCCAGCCATCATGCCAAATCATGACACGCAGGTCATGTTAATCAATTTACATCATATAGACATCTCATACATAATCAAATTATTATGAGCACTACTATACCACATCATATGCACATGCAAACCCTCCTGCAAAACCAAGTTAGACGCCTCTAATCGGTTCATGCAAAAACTTGTTTTTCGTGGCTTCTAAGGTTTCGAAACAAACGGAAGCTACCAACGTCCATCATCAAGTATGATAATTCAAGTGCTAGATTAACAATGCGGGGTGTATGAAAACCGAGATAATAAAATCTCGAGCCCCATACTGAACTTCGTCATACGCATGACCCCCGTGCAGATCATATCTGCATTGCCCTTTCGTCTGCGAAACATCCATCTTTCATTGACTAAAGTGGAACCCAAAGAACTGTTAGCACTTCGTTGATCTGTCAATCAGCATACTCAGGAGCAGCATGAAAGGATCGCGGATTGCCAGAACTTTGTCAGATTCCACAATGTTGTCAAGATCAGGACTACGCAAATTCGAGGGAAGCAACAAGAACATCGGGTAACAGATTTCATCTGCGACCCGCACAAATAATTTTCAGTAATAGAACTCATCTACTACCTAATTATTTTGTGCAACACCCATACATCTCTATGTATTCTAGATCGCAACCTGCATCTACGCATAGCACGGCTCATGATGCCACTGTAGGGTAACGCAGCAGAAAACAAAAATTTTCCGCCCTACGCACCAGCCCAGGACCACTATGGAGACTGCATACAAGGTTTTGATCATTTCGTTACCGACTCGTAGCGCAGCGGAAGTAGAGTCGATGACGATCGTCGGTGCAGATCCCCGCAGCTAGGATTTACAACCTCCCAACCGCGAGGATGTATACCCTCATCCGCCACCCGGACAGCCCTCCGGGAGGCGGTCGAACAGTCCCCGGACGGTGTCGCGGACAGCCCTTCGGGAGGACTCACAGAACTCGGACCATCACATGGACAGCCCTTCGGGAGGCACTCACGAACAGCCCCACGGGCACTAAGATCGAAACTACGACCTCTCTACAGAGTTGCACACATACGGTGTCATCTATCCGGCAGGGCTTCGCCGTCCAGAACTAGTTCCCACCGGAACCCAGACAGCCTTTCAGCTCTATGAAACTCTTTTCGTGGGAGGGAGAGAGAAGCCAGATAATTGCATGGCATGAGTATGAGAGCAAGGGGATGAAGGAGATGGCAGCCCCAACTCCTCCTTTTATAGGCCAAGGCAAGGGGTGGGGTGGGATGTTGAAATACCAAAATACCCAAGCTTCATGTCACACATGAAAGGGCATAATGGTAACACAAGGGGGGCACCAAGGGGACACCACCATGGCAGCCCTTGGGCCGGCCCACATCTTGCCCCCCCCCCCCAACAAGCCACCAACATGTCTCCATGAAACATGCATGCTCCCTAGACGAAAAGCCACCAAACATGCAACCCCCGATTCGTGGGATCTTGTCCCCTCGCGCTGAGACAAGATGTTTTCCGCGAAACTTTTTCTGAAAAATTCCAGAAGGTCCCAGAACATTTCTAGCACCCTCTAAAATTATTCTGGGCACAATCCGAAACATTTTCGGTGCGGTGGTTTTTATCAGCGGAAAGCATCAACAGCGGTTACGGCAGTTTCGGAACATTTCCGGTTTTTCTCTCTGAAAATTCCCAGAAGTTCCCAGACCAATTCTGGCATCCTCTGAAAATTTCCAGGCGGTGCCGAAACCCTTTTTGACCAAATAATATATTCCGAAACAACTTTTCGGTTTTACCGAAACTCTTTCGGTGTTCTCTCTCTCGGAACTCTTCCGTTGTCTCCGAAACATTTTCGGTGACTTTCTCTCAGACTCCCTGTCTAGCGTTCAACAGATAGATGACCCTTAAGCCTGTGACCCTATAGGTTCGGTGAAGTATAGACATGACCGGAACTCTTTCCGATCAATGATCAACATCGGAGCCGTGGACACCCATATTGACCCCTATACCCACACGAATAAATATTCGAGTGAACCTCCAGTTGCCGTGTGCTATTCCTGTTGCTTCGCGATATGTTACAAATACCCGAGGTGAGACATGTTGGCATTCCCGTGGATCAACAAATTGTCCACTATGCTAGTTACCTCGTTACCGGTATTGTTCTCTTTTCTCGTTACCGTGTTGCGGCATCCCCGTGATCAAATCACAAAGTGTCTGGCCAGACGATGATGGATACCGAACACCGAGAGGGCCCAGAGATATCTCTCCATCATCGGAGGAGCAAATCCCAATCTTGAGCTATCAAGTTACTTGACATACTTTTCCATGAACCCGTAAGCCGCCGTAATAGCCACCCATTTACGGATGACGTTTAACAAACCCCAAAGTTCATGAAGCAAGCATGAAGAAACTCGATACTCTCATGGTCTAATGAATCATGCAAACATTAACCATCTCTGTGTTATTAACCATTAACTTGTGACGAATGTATCTCATAGCATAACATCAATCGGGTCGATTCAACACAAATGTTCTTCTAACATTGTGCCCTCAAAGTTGCTGGCATAGACATGCCCATGATCAGGAAAACAGAACCATCATGCAACACTTGAGCTAGTCATAGAGGCTTGACTAGGAATACATTTTATCGTTTATTATCCCACACGTGCATATGAGTTTTCCTCCAAGCCTCGTTTTATTGCAGACCCGAGAACCATAGCAGTTATAGCATGGAACATAAACCTAATTATGAACAGGGAGATAATCAATAACATTTATTATTGCCTCTAGGGCATATCTCCTACAGTCCTCACTCCTGATTCCGCCCCGCCGCCGCCTCGCTCGCCTAGTCTCGCTCTCTGCCGCGCCCCCGCCTCTGTCTCCGGCTCGCCGTCGCCGTCGGCTGATCCTCTGCTCTCCCTCGCTCCGCCCCGACCCCGGACGTACCTCCAGGCTCTCATGGACCGTGATGTGGGGGACGGCCAGCCGCGGCCAAAGAGGCCCCTCGCCCAGGACCCCCCTGCTTCGCACGAGGATGCCCGGGATTCCGTCCGGCCAGCCCGCGGCACGTCTTCCTACACGGGCTCATCGCTGCGTCGTCCCCTTCCTCCCTGCGACCCGGCTAGGGACCCGCGGCTGCCCATTCCGGGCTCCCTGGGTGACATTCGCCGCCGGGATGCCGAGCGCCGCCGCTCCGAGGACCTTGCAAGGGAGGCGGAGCTGCGGGCCGAGTTGCAGGTTTGGCCTCCTCCGGCGAATCGGGTTCGGGATGACCCGGAGCTGCGGGTGCTGGAACAGCGGGTGTCCTCGTCGCGTGCCCAGGACGGCGATTGGCGCCGGTGTAGGCCCGAGTCCAGTTCTTCCCGTGCGCCGCGTGGGGATGCTGCTGACCTGGGGGAGCGCTGGGTGGACTCGGCCCGTGCTTCTCGCTCCCCCGGCCCCGGACGTCGGGATGATCATCGTGATGCTCGGGGCGTCGACCTGGAGCGGCGGCGGGATGGCTCAGTGCCCGCTAGGGTCTCTCCCGCTCGCCGGTCCTGCGAGGCGCCGGGTGCGGCTGTCCAGTCCAAGAAGAAGAAGAAGCATAAGAAGAAGAAGACCCCTGCGGTGGCCGGCTGTCTAACTCCGTCCGGGGCTCCTGAGCAGGCGGCTCCAGAGCCTCCCTCTCGTGTCGGCCGCCCCAGGACCCGTGAGGAGACGATGTGCATCAACTGTGGATGCGCGGTACACTTCCGCTCGGAGTGTGAGGCCCCTCCTCGATGTCCCACGACCCTCGCATATCTCAGGTACGGGACTGAGGGGCGTGGTTTCTACTATGTGGATGCTGAGATTGAGGAGGAGGCGGTTAGGCCGCACTTGCCGACGGTCACTCTTGCCCCCGAGCAGGACTTGCCGTCTGGGGTGGTGATCTCGGCCAACCTCATCCAGCCGGAGCTCACCGCCTACATCGGCGACTTCCGCGACTCCGACTTCATTTGGGAGGTGACCGAGACGGCTCCTCTCGTCTTCTCGGTCCCCTTCCCCTCCGCAGAGCTGCTCCGTGTGTGTTCCCACGATGTCATCCGTTGCCCCATCAACAAGTTCCTGCTCTCCGTCCGTGCTGCTACCGCGGAGCCTGACCCTGTGCCCCCTTTGGCTAAGGTGTGGGTCCTTGTCTACGGCCTGCCTTGTGGTGGCAGGTCAGCGCCGCGAGGTGGCAAGCTTGCGCACATCCTCAAGGCGATCTCCGAGCCGGTGGGCAAGCTGGTGACTGCCGACCTGGCATCCTTCGAGGATGATGGCCCCGCCCGCATTGAGATTCTCTGCCCAGCTCCGGCAGAGATTGATGGTCTGTCCCTGATCTTCTACTTCGGCGCTAAGGGGAAGCGCCTGACCTTTGAGCTCGAGTCTCCAGTTCCTGAGGATCTGCCTGGGTCGGTCCCCGCAGCCACTCTGCCTCGGCCGGATGATGGGCAGGGTGGGGATGGGGGCTCGTCCGAGGGGAGCTCTTCTAGTGAGGAGGATGATGATGATGAGGTTCCCCCGGCTCCGTTTGTTGGGCGATGTGGCCCGGTGTCTGCTGGTGGTGGGTCTTCCTGTCCAGCTGGGACGGCTTCTCTGATGGCGTCAGAGGGTGGGACCGTGCCCGTGGCCTCCCTTCCCCCTGTGGTGATCCAGGAGGCTAGCCTAGAGGTCGTGGAGGACGACGTTGTGAGTGTGGGGATGGAGGTGCGCCCCTCGTCTTCGCCACACTCGCCTGGGGTGGTCTGCTACTCGCGTTCGCCGAGGTCCCCCCCTTCCCCAGCCTTGGGGTCCAGGACTTGGAGCCGCCTCCGTCCTTGGACCTGGCAGCAGTGACTCCTACCGCGGCCGGCTCCAAGCTTCAGGGAGGGCCTTCTCCGTTGGTGGCCACGCGTCAGAGTGCGAGGCTCAGCCAGTCCCGGGTCCTCCTGGATGGCCATGTCCCGACGATCCCGGAGAAGGCTGCCATGCGGGCGGCTGCTCGCGACTTGTCCTCAGGTACCCCCACCATCCCCTCAGACCCTTCTAGTTCTAGTTCTCGGTTTTCTGTGCTTGGTTCCGCTCCGTTGTCACATCTGGCAGAGGTGGCCACCGATAGTGGCATTGTGTTTCGTGGCGAGAAGGGGCCCATCCTTGAGCAGATTTCTGCTATTTGCGCCAAGGAGAGGCTCGATGGGGCGTTGGCTGAAGCCCGTGCTTGTGCTGCGCGTGGTGAACCCAGCACCCCGGTGCACACTGACCCTGGTCATAGAGAGACCAGGGCTGGTGTGGCGCCCCCTGTGGAGACTGTGGCGGACATGCCCCTTGCAGTTCCTCCCTCGGCGAGGACTCTGCGAGGGCGTCCCCCCACACGTCTCAACCCAACTGAACACCGGATAGAGGTGTGTGGGTCTAGTTCCAGGTCCGCTTCCCTCGGACCGGAGGCCTCCGTTGCCCCTCCTACGCGGGGGCGGCGTGGCCGTCCGGTGAAGGCATCCCCCCGACCCGCGATTGACGGGCGGGCTAGCTCGGCCCCGCTTGCGGGGCCTAGGGATTCATCTGAGGTTATTTAATGAAGCTCCTATGTTGGAACATTAGGGGCTTCGGCCTCACTGGCCGGCGTCGGCAGCTCATCGAGTATTTGAGGCAAGAAGAGATTGACATTGTGGGACTTCAGGAGACGATTTGCCAGGACTTTAGCATGCATGAGCTCTAGGGGCTCTCCCACCACCAGTTTGCCTGGCAGTGGTTGCCGGCTACGGGTCAATCTGGAGGCATCTTGCTCGGAGTCAGGGAAGATGCTTTCTCGGTTGAGGATATGGACCGAGGGGAGTTCTTCCTGAGCATGTCCGTCACCGACCGACGAGTTCACCTCAGCTGGGAGGTGATTTTTGTCTATGGTCCTGCGGATCATGGGCGTTCTGCCGACTTCCTTGCCGAGCTGAAGAAAAAGGTGGAGAGGTGCACCACTCCGATGGTGGTGGCCGGGGACTTCAACCTCATTAGGTGGGCTTCAGATAAAAGCTCTCCTAATGTTGATTGGGTCCGCATGAGTCTATTTAACGACTGCATTGCGGACCTTGCTCTTCGTGAGATAGCCCGCGTAGGGGCTAGGTTCACATGGATGAATAAGCAGGCGGACCCCATCCGGAGTGTTTTGGATCGGGTATTTGTGTCGGCTCAGTGGGAAGTGATGTTCCCATTGTGCTCCCTCAAGGCGGTCACTCGGATTGGCTCCGACCATACCCCCCTGCTTTTCTCTTCGGGGGATGATGCCCCCCCTAGAACCCGTCGCTTCCGCTTTGAGGCGTTTTGGTTGGAGCAACCGGGTTTCTTTGAGTTGGTTCGCGACCGCTGGTTAGAGGCTGTCGCGTCCCCGCCTCGAGTGTTTTGTGCTGTGGATGTCTGGCATCACTGTGCTAAAATGGCCCGTAAGGTCATGAAGGGCTGGGGGCAAACCTTGGTGCTAATCTTCGGGCCCGTAAAAGGGCCCTGCTAGATCAGATTAAGGTGCTAGATGGCTTTGCGGACGGGTCGGGCCTGTCTCCTGACGACTGGATTAGGAGATACTCCCTCGAGGCCTCGCTCATGGACATTTACAAGAGCGAGGAGCTGTTTTGGCAGCGTTGAGGGGGCCAGAACTGGCTCCTTAAGGGGGATGCGAACACTGCCTACTTCCAGGCGATAGCCAATGGCCGCAGGCAGAAATGTGCCATCCCTTTCCTCTGGGATGGGGATGTTCTTCTGGAGAGCCCAGATGACATCTCCACCCATATTTACTCCTTCTATAAGGAGTTGTTTTTGGCTGAGCCGCGTGGAGGCGTCTCCCTCTGCGCTGACTTTTGGCCGCTTGCAGACCAGGTCTCTGATGCGGAGAATGCGGAGCTTACTCTCCCTTTCTCTCCCGAGGAGGTGGGACGGGCGATTGCTTCTATGAAAGCTTGCTCGGCCCCGGGGCCGGATGGCCTTCCGGTAATTTTCTTCCAGAAATTATGGGAGATCCTACGTCCGGTCATTATGCCCATGTTCCATGAGTTCTATATCGGAACTCTGGACATGGCTAGGATTAACTATGGTGTCATATCTCTGATCCCCAAAGTAGTTGGGGCGACGGATATTCGGCAATTCCGCCCCATCACAGTGATCAATGTGTTGGAGCTAATCTTTGCGAAGGTTTGCGCGACCCGTTTATCCCCCGTGGCGGAAAGGATTGCCCACCCCCTTCAGTCCGCGTTCTTGAAGGGCCGGCGGATCCATGACGGGATTCTTGCCCTTCACGAGTTTGTCCACGAGGTGGCGTCGAAGGGGCTTAAGGGGGTCTTCCTCAAATTGGACTTCCAGAAGGCATATGACCGCCTGGACTGGTCCTTTTTGAGGTTGGTGATGCAACGACGAGGATTTGATGAGCGGTGGTGCTCCTGGATCATGCAATTGGTTAGATCTGGAAACACGACGATCAACATCAATGGCGAAGTGGGACCCTTCTTCCAGGCCTCCAGGGGGGTAAAGCAAGGGGATCTTGTCTCCCCCTTGCTTTTCAACCTTGCAGTTGATGCCCTTGCGGGCATCCTAGATAAGGCCAAGCTGGCCAGCCACCTTAAGGGTGTGGTTAGTCATCTCATTCCGGATTGGGGGGGGGGGGGTTACCCACTTGCAGTATGTGGATGACACCATGATTATGGTGGAAGGCTCGGATTCAGACATTGTTAATCTTAAGTTCCTTTTGCTCTGCTTTGAGGAAATGTCTGGACTTAAGATTAACTTTGATAAGAGCGAGGTTGTGGTCCTTGGCTACTCGGAGGCTGAGCAGCACAGGATCGCGGATAACCTCAATTGTAGGTTGGCTTCATTCCCCATATCTTACTTGGGGATGCCCCTGGCTGAGTCCAGGATTTTGGTGAGTGGGTATGATCCGCTTGTGGGACGAGTAGCGTCCCGTGCGGAGCCCTGGTGCGGTAGGTTCACATCTAAAGGAAGCAAAACTGTCCTCATTAGCTCTAACCTTGCTAGCCTCCCCATGTATATGATGGGGATGTACATCTTGCCCGAAGGTGTGCATAGTTCCTTTGACAAGGAGCTGGCTAGGTTTTTTTGGCAGGCAGGGGATGGTCGGCCTAAGTACCATATGGTGAAATGGGCTAACATCTGCTTGCCGAAGGACCGAGGTGGGTTGGGCATCCCTGCGTCTCGCCGTATGAACATTGCGCTCATGCTTCGTTGGGTTTGGCGGATCTTGCGGGGAGATGGAGGTTTGTGGCTGCAGCTGATTGAGTCCAAGTACTTGCAGGGCCAGCCCCTCTTGGCTTGTTCGCACTCGGCTGGGTCCCAATTTTGGAAATCTGTCCAGGCCATCAAGGATGAGGTTAGGCTGGGTTTGCGGTTCTCGGTTGGCAATGGGTCTGGGACCCAATTTTGGTTGGACCCCTGGCTTGATGGGGAGCCTCTCCGCATACGGTTTTCCGAGGCTCTTTGCGATTTGTGACGACACGGCTGTTCTTGTATCTGCGGCTGCTTTGGATGAGGGATGGAACATTGCGTTCCGCCGCTCATTCGGACCAGCCGAGGTGCAAGAATGGGCAGACTTGAGGGAAGTAGTCCCTCTTCCTCTGTCCCAGGATCCTGACTCTGTTTCTTGGAGTCTTTCTCCTTCGGGAGAATTCTCCGTTAGTTCGGCTTATCAGGCGCTATGCCGGCTGCCGGTTCTCCAGTGGTTATCCCCATTGTGGAAGGCGCCGATGCCCCTGAAGATCAAGATTTTCGTGTGGCCGCTTCTCAGAGATCGTTTACCTTCGGGGACCGAGGTGTTGAAATGCCATGGTCCGGGCAATGGCCTTTGCCCCCTTTGCCTCGTCCCGAAAACGGGAACGCACATTTTGTTCTCATGCGTAGCAGCACAGGCACTTTGGTGCTTTGTTCGTGAAGCTCTGGGACCGGAATGGGAGGCCCATGACCTTGCAGAGTTTCTGCAGGTAAGGGCCACTCAGGTTGGCCGTAAGCGCCGACTGTTCTGGCTCATCTTCGCGGCTATGATGTGGACTCTTTGGACTACTCGCAATAAGATGGTGATTGAGCGGGTGTTCCCGCGGCGTGCTTCTGACTCGTTCTTCAAATTTCTTGCCTTCTTGCAGCACTGGCATCCGCTCACTAGGCCGAGAGATCGTGACCGGCTTCAGCTCTATCTGGACGCTCTGCTGTCTTCCGCGCGTCGGCTCTCCGACCGTTCGCCTGCTTCGTAGCTTGCCCTTGGTGGCCTTTTATGTTTCTTTTTCTTTCGTTTGGGCGTGTTTGTGCTGTGGCCCCAGCAGTTTCCTTTTATGACTATGGTTGGGACGAGGTTGTATGGACGTATGCTTTATCTATAAAGCGGACGAAAGCCTATTTCGAGAGATCTAAAGGTGGCCCATCTCTCCAAGGAAATCCAACAAAAAAAACGAAGATACGCTAAGCTTTGTGATGAAAGCACAGATGCTTCATTTCAAAGCAGTTTACATCATAACTTTTGAGAAACCTTCTCAAACTTTTTGCAATGGCCTGTAGGGATCATCCGACGACACTATGCAAATTTCATGTTTTTAAGACTTCGTTTCTATTTTTCAAAACTAGAATACAAATAAACTTTATGTTCAGGGTCAATCCATGCCACCTTGATGTTTCCAATTCCTTTCATTTTCTTGTATAAGGCCCACCAGAGACTCAGGAACACAAATATGATTTTTCAACCCACCTTTTCATGCACTTGCAGTACAAATTTAAACTATATCCTTTAAATTCTTAGGAATGCACTTAATTGCTTAAATATAGTAAACAAATCCAGAAAAAATGTCAAAATTTGAGGAACATTTGTAACAATGGTGTATGTTAAGTGTAGAAAAAGTTAGGTCAAACGATGAAACAACCGACACCTCACCTTCAAACCCAACCCATTCCTTCTCGAAACCACGATTCTTCCTTGGATGGTTCGGTTTCTAAGCAGTATATGTCATAACTTTTGGGAGGGGAGTTTTGGCTCCCGGGACCAGGTGCTCCCTATATCTGTGTCGTCCATGTTAGCTGTGCGATGTGTGTCAACCATTATTTAATTGGAAATACGGGTACAGAATAAGGAGGATTACACGCATGTGGGGTCCTGTACGTCGGGTGTCAGACGACGGGCGGGCAGCGTCTGTGGATGCATCGTTAACGGCATGCTGGCGCGGGTCCGTTCCTCCCTGGAAGCGCCATCGCATCTGTACGGTGCTGTAGTTGCTGGACCCATTAGTCAGCCCGGTCCTGATGATGGGTCAATGATATGGGCGAGCTCGTGACGCTCCTCCTGCTCAGCAGTGCATCCCGCTGGTCCTGATGATGGGTCAATGATGTGGATAGCCCTCGATAGCATGTCCCACATGTACAAAACCCAGCCGCCTCGTAGGATTTCAGTGATATAAAACTGTAAATCAAAATGATGGGGTGCGAAACAAGCATGCATCAGCAAAAGTGTTTGGTAGGTGGAAGGAAACAGGAAGTTCATGAGACAAGGTAATGGTTATTACAAACTGGCGAGCCTCAATGGCGTGCACGACGTCAGCACTGATGAATTTGTTCTGGATCTCTAGAAATCGAGCAATATTTGTATTATCAGCTAGAGCAAGTGTCTGCACGAAAAAGGCAACGAGCAAACAGGAAGTTATTCTTCATGCCATGGTGTAATTTGCAAAAAATGATGTTTGTGCAAAGACATAAAAATCAAGAAAAAAGGCATGGTTGGCGGGTGTTTGTGGGAATCTCCAGTAACTGAACCTTGCAAGCTGCTTCTCAGGCAGTGACACCAGATGGAGCTCAAGCAATTCTGTTGTTTCGGTTTCTGGCGGGAGGACCGGGCGCCCGCTAAACCATGGGTTGCTTGCGTAGCTCCTAGATGAGATGTACTTCGTAACAGTAGGCTAGCGCACTTGACAGCAAAAAAAACACCGGCCTGGTTGTCCCGAATACTGTCATTGTATAGATCTTTAATTGTTGCAATGCAACTAGCATACTGTATTGCATTGCATGTAGTCACGCTTCGGATCTGCACATGGTCAACTTCATTGGCTTCTTTGGCAGCAGCGTCCTCGTGGAGTTGTTCCGAAAGAGTCTACACTGGGAGGAACTTTCGCCTGAAAATAAATAAGGATTGGTGTGTGATGGCACTTTCAGAAACGGAAAGAGGACAACACTGTGTATAAAAGCAAAGCTGGATAATTACCTTCTCAAATCAGAGAGGTCCAGCCTAACACCAGTCAATTTGGGAGCCTTCGGTGTCCGGTATAAAAGCTTCAGCACTGCTGCATGCACCGAATTCGTTTGTTGTGTCCGGATGCACTCTGCCTGGCAACAACTGGAGTGTTTCGGTCCTAGGAGGAAAGTCTAACAGACCCCTGGAAGTGCAACACGTGCAACTGGCTGCGAGTGCAGACATAAGCTTGTCCGTGAAGGTGACCATGTCATTCTGGATGTTATGACGTGCCATGGTGACGTGCCGGATCACACGGGCATTTTGCTCTCGGAAAAGCTCAGCCAGTGGCTGTGCTGACTGAAAAATGCAAATGGGTATAATGTCTGATTAGGTTGATCTGCCTAGAATGTAATGATAAGAAAAAAGAGAATGCCGAAAAATGCCACCGTTTTTGGATATCGCTTTGCAATGTAATTGGAGTAGTCCAGAGCAGATGGCTGCCTTGGCAGCCCCGCCTGACATTCCGTCTGCGCAACACCGGTCAGGAAGTTATACAGATTGGTCTTAGGTAAACTGGGACAACTTGCATTCTGCGGCAGGTGAGTAGCTAAACAAATCACTGACTTTGGCTCTGGACGGGGATGATCAGGTCGCACACTCCCAGAGTAGCAAACGGTTGATGGGTCTATCAGCTGGCGCATCGAAAAAATTAGACAAAAAATTGTTAGCAGATTCCCTGGGGGTTTAGAATATTATAGCAATCGTGGGCTTGCTAATATGAAAAAATGTTTTTGGGTGTTATCCCATTACCATTGATGAAGCAAAAAGATGGCTCGGGGTACACCAACATCCGTAGCCATAGTAGTCATCCGGCGCAATTTATCTTCCTCAAATTCCTTGACCCTACGAAGAATATCATGTTTCATGTTGAATATAACCAGATCAATGTTGTCGAGGAAGAATACATGTACAAGGTTACCAATAAATGAGAAAGGTAATAAGAAAAGTGAAAATCTAACAACCAACGTACTTGATTATGGGCTTGATGAAACAGAGAAAACAGTCCTAACTTGCAGGAACAGATGGCAGCCAGTGAGGTTAGCTGTTGTCACACCATTCTCTATATCAATCTTTAACTTTGTGACTGCATGAAGCAAGCACTGCAGCACATACTCGCACTAGTAAAACTGCGCTATTTCTTCAGTGCTAGCAAGTGCACCCGAGAAGTCGATGCTCTCGTAGTCATATTTGCACGACGGCGCGAGCACATGACCCATCACGAAGATCACGAAAGCAATCTGGAAGCAATCTTTCTCCAACTTGCTTGACACTTCAGTTATGTTCCTTTTCAAAAAATCTTCGACTACACGCAAGCTATGTGCTGCAGATTGATCCATGCCAAGTGTTTTCTTTATAAATGAAATGGACTCTTAGTTGATGTTGCCATCTGGGCCACGGACATCCCTATTTCCACATGGAATTCCAGAAAACCTTGGCCACATCGGACAGCCTGAACGGCAGCACTTTTTTATCATTACCAACGATAGCGCGACGAAGCACGTCCAGCTTGCTCATGGTCCAAACGCTGGATCATTGGCAGCTCAAGCATTCCCCCAAAACCTATTTCTTTGACTAACCACTATTTGTACTCGCTGAAACCATCAATAACAAACACAGCATGCCTGACAGACCATCTAGAGTTGATGTCCGGTGGGAGAGCATCAATTCGACTGCCTGGCTGACTACGTTTGCTACCTCATGATTCCGGAGCTGCTTCTTCTTGTTTGCGGCTCTGGCCATCGCAAAAATCATCGGCGCTATCTGAATCGGGCATGGTTTCCTATGGCATAAAAAATGAAAGAAGCAGTGAGTAAGGTTGCTGGGGGGTAAATCGTGTAGGAGTGCTAAACGGAAGGGGAGGGGTACGCAGTGATGGGGGCGTTTGGAGGTGGTGCGCGGGGAGCTACCTCCCAGGCAGGCCCCCGAGCCAGGATGGCTGAGTGAGGCCTGAACGGTTGTTGTGTGTGTGTGTGTGTGAACAGGCCACGCGCGACGAGGGATGCGGCCGCCGAAACCGCCGGAGTACAGGAGCAGCAGCAGCGGGGATGGCTTGGCAGAACTAGATCTGGAGCTGGTGGTTGGGGAGGGAGGGGTTGAGTGGGGTGGTGGGTACTACCCTGAGCCGATGCGGAGTCTGGGATAATAATCTCGAGCATCTCTTGGGCAGCCATCCGGTTGGTGTTCGACGACGACGACTCCATGGCCGCTGCAGTTGGAGCTCTGAGTGGAGATGCTGGCTGGTGGGGAATTTTTTGGAGGCGTATGGACGACGACAGCTGGGGTGGTGGGTACAGCACCCCCTGTCCGTCTATACCGAGCCGTGAATCCGTCTGTTCCGTCTGGACCAGTGCAGACGACGTCGCTGCAGAAATTCATAGTGTGGGCCCGCAGGTGGAATTCTGTCCCATGAATACGGGGTGGAATACAAAAGTGAGCGCGGATCGCGGTGTTGCTGTGCGGTCCAGATACCAGGTGCATCTGGACCCGGGAGCCAGATTGCTTTTCCGATAACTGATGACACCCTATTGCCAAGTTTCATGTTTTTCAGACTTCGATTACATTTTTCGGAACTAAAATACCAGTAAGAGCATCTCTAGCAGACCTCTTATCGCGTGGACCTTTAAAGTGATTATAAGGGCCGCAGAAAACATGTTTTGAGGGCTGGTGCGAGCTGCGGCCGAACAGACGCCGCAACACAAGGCCTTGCTGTTCGGCCTTGCGGGGTTTGTTCGGCCACAGCCCGCGCTAGCCCTCAAAACACGTGGTTTTTTCTCAATTTGACACATATATGTCATATTACATAGAAATATGAAATCAATATAAATTAAAATCTGAATATTACAATACAACAATCATCCAAATTACAATAATTATTCAAATCTAAGAATTAAACTTATAATTCAATACAACAACCTATGTCCGAGTCGTTAGACGAGGACGAATGCTCGAGCAAAAATTCCTCGCAAGGGCTCAAATCCATCTACAAATCGCAATGGAACTCGCATGAACGGAAATTGTTCGCTAAATCTAACTTGAAGGGGAAGAAAAGGACTCACCGGTGGATCCGGGGCGGGTGGTGACTCGGCGGCGGTCGATCCTGGGCGGCTGGGCGCGGCGGATCCGGTGCGCCGGTGAAGCGGCGTGGTGGACCCAGGTCTGCAGCGGCCCGGCGGTGTGTTTCCACCGGCGGATATGGCCTGAATCGAAGGCGGCGGGCGGGCGAGGTGGCTGCAGAATGGGGGAGAAGAACGCGCGCGGACTGAAATGTCCCTCCCGGCAACTGCTTTTCCACGATAGGGCACCGACGGGGCGGGGGAAAACCTGTGTTTTCACGGGTCAGGTGGGGCAGGGGGGGGGGGCAATTTACCGCGCCCCTCAAAAAAATTTAAGGGTCGAGGGCGTTTAAGGTGTCTGTTCGGGCCGCTTTTTCCACGCAAAACTGCAAACTGGCGGTTATTTTATAGTTCGGCGCGATATAAGGGGTCTGCTAGAGATGCTCTAACCTCCATGTTTAGGGTTGATCCCTCGCACCCTGATGTTTGCAATTCCTTTTATTTTCTTGTATTAGGCCTTAATAGAGACTCAACAACACAAATAGGATTTTTGAACCCATTTTTGCTAAAAAAAATCATGCACTTGTAGTTCCCATTTGAATTATACCCTTTTAATGCCTAGGAATGCATTTAATTGTGTAAATATAGCAACACATTTTTTCTTAAACATCCCTAATTTTTACCACATGGAACATGTCACAAATAGGATAAATTTTAGCCTCTTTGGAACCATTTGCTAATTTTAAGATATAAATTGTGTTTCTAGTTATTTATAGAATAATATTAATTTTTGAATTACATGCATATAAAAATTAGCTATATATTCAAGAAAAAATATATCATATTTAGGTATTTGTATATATTTGTAGCTCCATCCAGAGAAAATAAACTTCAAATTGAAAAGTTTGCTCTTGAAAATCCAAATGGACACATCCATGTTATTGTTTGCCGAGTGTCTCATAAAATACACCAGCAAATACATGTTTGACAAGTGTAACACTCGGCAAAGCATCCGTTTGCTGAGTAACTGTGAAAAAACACTTGACAAACAGCCCTACCCACGGCATATAACATTTTCCTCGTAGTGACATCATCTCCTCCTGTTCGCTATCCGAGCCCCCTCTGCTCGCCTCCTCGGTGTGCCAAAGCACTACATGTCCGTCCGCCATCCCCATGTCGACAGCAGCCGGCGGGACGGCAATGCCGGCATGGAAGGGAGTTGAGGACTTGAGGTGGGTGTGGGTTCAAATTTCAAAGAGACGAGGACGACATGGAAGCAAATGGAACCCAATGAAGCTTCGAGCGAGCGGAGATTACTTCATTCTGTGTGTTTTGAGAAACCAAAACCAGGTAGTCTCGAAGTATTTCCGAGACTACAGCCCAACAAACCATTACTGAGGTCCAATAATAATAATCAATTTTTAGAGACCCTCAAATGCATAAATACGATCATCACACATAATACTAATCGGATCAAAAGTTCTACTTAGCATTTTTATTCAAGGAATGAAGGGTGAGAAGAAAAACCTTTATTCATATCATCGCACAGTGCAAGCCTATACACTGCATAACTTGGAAGACAATTGTTATTAAAACTAGACGGGAATTTGCTTCTACTCAATGAAGTAAGAAAGTCCATTCACTGATACCGTGGCACGTAAACTGGCAATAGTTCAGATAAGCATTATTCTTCAATAGCAGATACACGTTCAGAAACGGAGGATCAGCGAGGGAGGATTCAGTGATCACCCGGCATATCAACCTTGGAGAAGCTGGCTTAGTACCTACACCCTTCAGAGGAAGGCCAGTCCTCATATGTCATGGCGTGGTCAATACTACACAAAGCCCAAAACCTATCTTCTGGTTCCATCTCTCTCATATCCTTCAGTTTCCGTGCAAACTGAATCTTCAAATCTTTTTCAAGCTGCTCGCACTTCAGTTCCTTCTTACTCTGTATTACAACAGTAAGAGCCATTTTAGATACAACAAATACCATTTTAGGTTCCGAATCAGAGGACCCTAAAGCTATAAAGTTAGAACATAATTTGACACTGCATGGAAAAACATGGTGAATTTTTCCCTCAACCAATAACTAAACAAAGATAGTTAGTGTGGATTGTCAAAATTCGATTCACATTGTACTGGACTGGAATATACATTCAAATTTATATGCCTAAAAAGACTGTACTGGACTGGAATAACTAAACAAATATATATGCCTAAAAAGAATGTTATGGACTGGAATATACGTTCAGATTTTAATTGGTTCACATTGTAACAATTTCAATCCATCACTAAACTAGATTATTCTACTAATGAGGGTGGAGAGAAGTATATTCTGTTCTAGGAGAAAAGAGCAATTGTCATAAGTAGAATAAATTATAGTTGCTATGCCATAGATATCAATTCCACAAGTTCATGGTAAAAGCATAATTAACGATAAACTTTCTTCGTCCATCTGGTTTATGTGTCACCCTCAAATTTTCAGACTAACTTTGTCCTAAATTTTGATTAACAAATTATGTGTTATATGTCGCACAAAGTATACATATCATTGGAAACTTCTTTTGAATTCGAATCCACTGACATACATTTTGCAACATATAACTCGATTGTATTTTGATATAGTTAAATTTCTGGTCAAATTTGGACTAAAAATTTGCTGGGGACTAATTTATTCAAACGGAGGAAGTAACTATCTCTTCATCATCCTTATCGTCTCCCGCAAAAAATAATCCTTGTCGTCAACCTTCTCACCAGAGTTCTTCTGTTCGGCGCCGTCCTCCTCCTTCCCCCAACCAAAAACCGCATGGCTCGCCTCGGTGCGGCAGCCCCCGCAACGCGGCCTTCCACCACCTCCACTCTAGGGGCACCCTCATCCTCTTCCATTGCTGGCGCAGACAGCCGCGACGCCGAGGATGACATTGAGCGGAATGGATGGAGATTTGGATTCAGAGGGAAGAATGTGAATGTGAAGACGTGAGGCGGCAGACGAATTATATTGACCGGTAGAGTTTATATAGTATGTCTCTAGAGCACAGCCGAGAAGGTTGGGATATGCCAGGATTATATTTTTAATAAGCTAGGGAAACAAATCTCCATGATTGTGATTATCCTTGACTCGCGATCTTCATGATCGGTGATCGGTGCCATAGACGGACTCCATGCATGGCAGTAATCCTACGTGCATGGCTAGATGTATTCGCCCAACAGGATGGAAAGGAAACGTAGAGCATAACGGGAATGAATGATTTTTTTAGTTGAGCGCGGGGCTATTTCATTCTATTCTGGCTCTTTTAGGGGAATTCTGGCTTCGTTTTCTAGGGGAATTTCATTCCAGGATTCAGAATCTAAAAGGTTCCAGGTAGATTTTATTTATTTATTTTGAGCCTATTCTTGAAATGCCGTGGAGTGTTTCAAGAATAGCCCAAGAACCGAGTTCCAGGTAGAATAAAAAAGGTTACCCATCTCTCAAATCAAACCCAAAAAATTTCCAGTATCAACCATAAGTTTCGAAGAAACACTGGATTTGAAAAACACATGAAACAGTCAACATGTACTCCAAAAGGATCGACATCTTCATTTGCTTTTTTTTCGAAACGGAGGCAAAGATTACCTCATTTATTAATTAAGCACAAAAGAATTGCCCAATTAATTACGGAAAACCGGGCAAAAACCAGAACAACAAGGGCCAAGCCCACTCTCATAGACTGAAACACACAGGGCAAAGCCCACCCTTATCAACGACAAGTCGACCTGCGGCCAGACAATGCAGCTCCGACTCTGACGGAGAGCTCAGAAGAACCAAACCAGACACAGCTGGCGCCACGGAAGATCGCCGAACGGGCCACCTGCAGCCAATCATCGTACACCACAGGGCCCCGCCGCCGCAGCTTCGACTCCACAACAACAAGCAAACCGAGGCAAAATCGTGGACACGCCGAAGAAGAGCCGACTACCACAACCATTGCCGTGTTGCCGACATCGCTCCCACCATCATCGTTGCCACAGAAGTCTGGTCGCCACAGTGATTCTCTCGGGGCCGCCGCCCCGACATCCACCGCTCCGTCATGCCCAGCGCAATCAACCGGCACCGCCTTCCGGGGCCGCCGCCCTGACATAGCACCGCTCCACTCGAGCAGCAACGCCGCACAACCCAGCTGCCCGCAGCCCACGCTGCTCAGGGCAACCGCTTGCAGACCACGAACGTCGCACCACATCCGGGGCCGCCGCCCCGACGTAAAGTCAGACCGCCCCCTTTGGGGCGCATCGACCGAGCCGACACCCCTACCGCCCAAGCGGGACAAGGATGCCACCCAACCAATGTCAAGATAGAGCCCCACCTCATAGAGCTGCCACTCACATTGTTCCCGAGATCGCCATCTTGACGCACAATCAGAAACCATCCGGAGCCACCGCCCCGACGTCCACTGTCCCTGACGGCGAAGAGATCCATGCAAACTGCAATAGGCTGACTCTCCAAGGCGATGCCTCAAAGAAAGAAAACGACATAGCCGCCGTCATCGCCCGCTTCGACCATCCGAAGCAAGGGATTTCTCCCGGAGAGTCATGCAAAGGAGCACCATGGCAACACCTTCAAGAAGGGGAACGATACCATGGCCATGGCACCGCTGTTGCCGGCACCGATCCAAGGTCAGTGCTGGACTTTCGCCCGTAGTTCCTCCACACCTTCGAAACCGAGCAGATCCGAAGCACTGTGCAGCACACAATCCCCATGGTCGACATCCACCGGCTCCACCTTCCCGCTGCGCCAAGCACCGCCCGAGACGGAGAACCACCACGCTTCCTAGCCGCAGCCATGAACCAGACGCGCCAATGCACGCCATGTGCGCCACCATACGCCTGCCGGAGACCGGAAGCTTCAGATCCACCACACCTGCACCCCGCTCCGAGCCTCCCAACATCAGCCACTGCACCCTCGCACGCACAGCGAGCCACACATCAAAGAGCTGTGCAGACCCGCCGCCGCCCCTGCCAGATCCGCAGGTCGCCGCGCCGGCATTCGCCGCCCCCTGCGGCCGCGCACCCACCACCACACCAGATCCGGGCGCGGGGGCCCCGGATCTGCCGCCCCGCCGGAGGTTGGGAGCTCCCGACCACTAGCGCAGCCCACGCGACGGACCACGCGCTGGCTCCCGCACGAGCCCGACGCGAGGACGCCCGCGACCTGGAGAAGACGAGGCCCCGCCGCCGCCGCTGCCACACGGCCTTTGACCGGCGGCACACCCCGGCGGTGGCGAGGGGGAGGCTCGAAGAAGACGGCTGTCGGCGGCGGCGGTTGGTTCGCCGCCCGTGTCGCTCGTGCGGAGCGACGCGGGGGCCAGTTTCTTCTCATTTTTTTTATCTTCATTTGCTTGAACTTTGTCAGATGTTGAATTTGCGCATTGTACGATAACAGAGGCCGAAATTAGCAAGTATTGGCTCGGTTTGGATTACAATGTAAATACGAGCCAAGTTTGCAGAGTAGTCCATTATATTTTACAACTTTATGGACTATAGTGAACCCGCGGCCAAGAGGAAATCAATCCAACGGCATGGTGACAATCCCCAAGTACAAGGGCGGTATGAGCTTCCGTGACATAAGAAGTTTTAACTAGGCACCCGTTGTGTGCCGGCCGTGGCATATCCTTTTTTTTTTTTTTTGAAATTGTGGCATATCCTTGATAGGGTGGCCATTGCTTTCGACTTTGCCATGAAGTCATTATCAGTAAGAATAAAGTTGGAACATGCTATGCATATCACAATTATGGTGAAGGAGATCGCTCAACGGCACAATTTTACTTTGGTAATATTTCCTGAGTTGAAAGAATGCAATTTTGAGGTGCATAAACTAATTAAGGTGATAGTCACATATGTGGCATGTTGATCTACCGAGATTGCATGTATCCTATATTTTGTACCAGTAAAGCCCCCTTGTTCCTAAAAAAAGCAGAGAGGAAGCGGTGCAGGGGCAAGAGACGGCACTAAATCGGCGCAGTTTATGGGAGGTAGTATATATAGGTCTCACAGCAAAATTCCGTACAAGGTAGTGTGTGCTTTGAAAAGGAAGAGTTCGGAAAGCAATCTTGCACAAGCAAAAGAGACTCCCTCCCTCCCGCGTCGCCCCTGCGCGGCGACCGGGAGGCAACCCTAATCCCCGTCGCCGCCGCCCTCCTCCCCTCCCTCCACCTCCCTCGCCGCCGGCGGGGCTTCTCGCGTCGTCTCGCGCGGCGGGGCGGGCGCGGGCCGTTCCCTTCGGGCCAGGACGGGATGCGGGCGCCGGGCGTCTCGGCGTCGACGGGCGGACGCGGCTTGGTGCGCCTCCGTGCCGCCGGCGTGGCAGGCGGCGTGGTGGCTGGCTGCGCCCTCGGCGGCCGGCCCTTCAGGTGGTGTGCGCGGGTGGGCTCCGGTCAAATCCGGCCGGATCTGGGTCCGTCGCCTCTTCCGGCGGCGCGGGCTGGGTGCAGCAAGGCCGCGGGCGGCTGGCGCCGCCATGCATAGGGGTGGCGGCGCTGGTGGCGTGGCGGTAGGTGGTGGTGGCGCGTGCGGGCTCCGAGGTACAGTTGGGCGCCCTTCTCGGCTGTGGTCGGCGGCGCGCGGCGCGGGCGGGCTGTTCCTGGACCCCTCCTCGGTGGCGGTGGTGGATCTTCTCCATCCTTCGTCGGATGAGCGGCCGTCGATGGCCTCGCGTTGGGCTGTGCCAATAGCAGGGCTGGGGCGAAGCAGGTGCTTCGGGGGGGGGGGGGGAAATTTTTTTTTGTTGGAGGGATGGGGCTTCGACGTGGTCGAGCCGCCGTCGCTGGCACCGTGGGTGCCGGGAGTGGCCGAGTGTCGCACCTCCCCTTCCCCTTTCCCCAGCTTGATGCTTCGTGGCTGTTGTCCCGGCGATGTTCGAGGCGGGACGGTCGTTGCCGGTTGCGGCAGTGGTGGGAGTTGGCTCTGTCAAAAGCCGTCTCCTTTGAGGGTGCCGGGACGGTTTGGATGCTGGGCGGCGGCCCTGGCGGTGGGAGATGCGTTGATCTTGGGCAGATTGCGCAGCTCGGGTGCGGGCGGGCAGACATGGCCGCGCGGGCAGCATGGATGTGGGTGGTTGGCGGAGCAGGGGGTGCCGAAGGGTTGGTGCACCGGGGTACATCACTTGCCCAGTCCCGGTACTGGCCGACAGTGGCGGCGTCCGTGGACGTCGTTTCCTCCCTGCAGGCTCCGTCGTGGTGCTCCCTTTCCCTTCGGCTTACTCCGGGTGAAAGCTTGATCTGTGTGATCGGACGGTGGCGGCTATGGTCGTGCCCTTGTTGGAGGCACCGTTTTGGAGTCCTTGCTCCACCGTCAGTCGTCTCACCTCTCCTCGGTGGTTGCTCATGGTGATCTCCGTCGGCTCAAGGCGATGCCTCTTTGCTCATCTTTAGTGTGCTTTGTAGTTCGTTGGAGTGGTGTGTCGGTGCCCGGCACCCTTGTATCTCGCCCTAGGTGTGTGTTCTTGCCTTGGGTGCGTGGTGTGTGTAGTGATGGTGTGTGTTTGTATCGGCTCTCGGTTGTAATCGGTGATGAATGCTTAATATAAAGCCGGGGGAAACCCTTTTTCGTAGAAAAGGAAGAGTTCAGATCCCACTTTCTTTTGACCACTGCAGTAAAGGGCATCAAGTGCCATGTGAATGGTTTTTACCCGAAGTCAGGGCTAAGAGGACATGTCTTTTTTGAAAGAACCAGTGTATCACTGGCGTTCATATATTAAGCAGGGAGAAGATGGCAAATGCGTTCATGATCAATTGATCATGGCGGTTACAAGAGGTTGTTAACTAAGAGAGCAAAAGCACCTCAGCCTGGGTCACCGAGTGGTGTTTCCAGGCATTTTGCGCCGGCGAGCTTCCAGCAGTCCATGTCACTTCTGATAGCGGCCAGCGTGTCACTGATTTGTCTTGGCGAATTCCTGAAGATGCGATTGTTTCTCTCCGTCCATATGTGCCACGTTACTAGGAAGATCATTGTTTTGAGCTTCGCCTTGAGGTTTTGTCTTGTCTGTTGCAGAACGCTCCTGACTCTTTGATCGGAGGGTGCATCTGTGGGCAGTGCAAAGAGAGCAAGCTGCCCGCAGGCCAGCCAAGCCGAGACTCGTCGCCATATCTCCCTTGACGCCGGGCACTCCCAGAACAGGTGGCAGGATGTTTCCAGGCTTCTCATGCACAAGGGGCAGAAGTATCCATTTTCCCAACCTCGGCGCTGCAATCTATCGTTACACCACAAGCGGTTTTGCAGCAGTAGCCAGAAGAAGGCTTTGATCTTTCCAGGGGCCCATGTCTTCCAGATCAACTCTTTGTAGTCAGTCTTTGGCAGATGATCGAACTGAGCTGTGTATGCTGATTTCGCATTGTAGACCCCTGAGCTGTGTAGACGCCAAGATAATTTGTCGTCGGTCTGAGGTTGTAGTGTGATGTTTGCAGCCCGTATTGCCCTCCATAGAATGAGGAAATTTTGTATCAGATCAATGTTTGTTGGCTGCCTGAGGTCTGTGATCCACTTGTCATTTGTGAGCGCATCTTCCACACACCTTTTCTTGCCCCTCGACCGGTTGTACAGGTCTGGGAATAGCACTGCGAGACATGGCGAAGTGAACCAGGGCGAGTTCCCGAAGGAGGCAAGCTTGCCGTTTCCCAGAGTCACCATTGTTGCCTTGTCGAAGAGTGCTCTGTCAGCGCTGTCGTACGGTAGCTCGGATCCCTTCTAGGGTCTCTCTTCATTTTGCCAGTCTAGCCACAACCATCTCTGGCGTAGGGCACTGGAGAATTTTCCCAGATCATGTATCCCTAGCCCACCATTGTCTGTCGGTGTGCAAATTTTCTTCCATGCCACCTTGCAGTGACCGGCAGTGAGGTCTTTTTCTTGCGCCCAGAGAAAACGTTGACGGATCTTGTCAATATCTTTGAGCAATTTCTTTGGCGGTCGCAGCACAGACAGGGCGAAGGTTGGTATTGCGGAGAGCACGCATCGGACCAACACCCTTCTTCCGGCAAACGACATTAGTCTGCCTTTCCAACCAGCCAATCTTGCTCTAATTCGGTCAAGAATGAACTGAAAGTGGACCAGCCTCGCTCTCCCAAGGGTGATCGGCAATCCCAGGTACTTGATGGGGAACATTGTTATCTGACCTCCAAAGTTTTGCAGGACCTCTTGGATGTTTATCTCCTCGCACCTGACTGGCGTGACCGTGCTCTTCTCGATGTTCAGACGCAGACCAGAGGCATCTCCGAACAGAGATATGATCTTCAGCAGCTTGTCCACCTCATCCTTGACAGGGTTTGCGAAGATGACAGCGTCATCCGCATACAAACTGATGCGAAGTTTGAGCTCTCTGCCTGGTAGAGGTGCCAGAATATTCAGCTCAGCTGCTTTTGCAATTAAGCGATGTAGCACATCGATCACCAGGATGAAAAGCAGGGGTGACAAGGGGTCTCCCTGACGGAGACCACGCCGATGCTGCAGCTTCTTCCCCGGGTCGCCATTCAACAGGAAGGAGGAGGAGGTCGAGACCAACAGCAATGTGATCCAATCCCTCCAACGGCTGCTAAAACCCAGGTTCTGCATGAGCTCCAGCAAGAATTCCCACGATACCGAGTCAAAAGCTCGAGCGATGTCCAATTTGATCAGCAATGCTGGTTTTTTTCTTCGGTGAAGCGAGCGGACCGAGTTTCTGACATATAGGAAGTTGTCTTGTAAGCATCTGGACTTGAGGAAGGCACTCTACGCCGGCGAGATGATCGAGCCTATCTTGTCAGCAAGTCTCAGGGCCAGGACCTTGGCGATCAGTTTGGCTACGGAGTTGATCAGGCTGATCGGCCGGAAGTCCCCTACTGTTTCAACACCATCTTTTTTTGGTAGCAGTGCGACGAAGGCTGTGTTGATCATTGCAAAGTTTGCACCAGATAGGTTGTGGAATTGGTGGAAAACTGCCATCACGTCATCCTTAATGATATCCCAGCAGGAGCGAAAGAACTGTCCATTGAAACCGTCCGGCCCTGGCGCTTTTTCAGCCGGCGATGCCAGCACTGCCGCCCAAACTTCCGCTTCAGAGAAGGGGGCGTCGAGCCCCTCGGCTTGAATTGTGGGCAGCTGCAGATCTGACCAGTTGATGGTGCAGCCTCGAGGTTCAGAGTTGCCCATGATCTTGTTGTAGTGCTCATAGATGATGTCTGCCTTTTCATCGTGTTCAGTTGCAACCTGGCTGCTTGTCTTCAGAGAGTGAATGAAAATTTTCCTCTTCCTTGAGTTGATCTTGGCATTGAAAAACTTGGTGTTTGCATCTCCTGCCTTCAGCCAAGTTATTCTAGAGGCTTGTCGTCGCCTGGCTCTTTCCACAGCAGCAAGGCCAGTCACTCTTTGTTTCAGAAGTTTTCTGAAACTGAACTCAGCCGGTGTTAATTGTCGCTTTTCCATTGCGATATCTAATCTCAGAATAATCTCAGCTGCAATGTGAAACTGAAGCTTTGCATCACTGAACAGACTCTTGCTCCATATTTTGAGATCGTTTGCCACCCGCTCGAGCTTTGTCTTGATTCTGTGGAACGCACAGGCCTGGGTAGTAGGGCGTTCCCAAGCTCGCTGAACCGTCTCTTTGAAGTGAGGGAATTTTACCCAGAAACCTTCAAAACGGAATCGAGCGTGCCTCGGTGGAGCAGTGGCGCTAGCCAAGACTAGAGGGCAGTGATCCGAGCATGTCGTCGAGGCGGCCATGAGCATGTGGGAGGGGAAGATCGCCTCCCATTCTACGTTCGCAAAGAATTTGTCGATGCTAACTAGTGTAGGTGATTCTCTCTCATTGCTCCAGGTGAAGCGCCTATTTTTACATTTCATTTCTTTAAGCGCCGCCATGTCGATTGCCTCCCTAAATCTACTCATCAATCTCCTATTGAGGTTGAGGTTGTTCTTATCCCTAGCCTCATAGTGTCACCCTCATAGCTTCCGGCAACAACTTGATAATCTGACTCTCGTACTGATAATCGCTCTACTCTCTCGGGACCTAAGATCTGAACTATTGATAAAATTGTATGTGAAATCTGAAAAATAAAACAGATATACCATGTCAACACTTTGAGCTCCATCACCAGATTACCACCATCCTCATATAAGAAGCATACTGAATTGTATCCTCAAAAGGATAAAATACACAGTTTGAACTACCATTTTGCACACGCTGCACTCAAGGTACCAACAAACTTGCAAATGTGGTAACCACAAGCACGAAGTTAAAGAGGAAGGACGGTGCAAGTGCAAACCAGCTGATGAAAGCCATTGCAATAGCAGTCATAAACCTTACACAAAGATTGCCCGCGCATATCTTCCTATCATTATCAATAACAATGGTGACACCAGCCGATGCACATGCTGCACTCAAGGTTAGCGTCCCTGTGATCTACAGAAAACATTAAGGTGAAAATGGATTAGTTCGGCAGATAGAAATATGTGCATCTTGTTAAGAAAATTATTTGCTATTCATGAATTTAAAACATATTAGCCTACAAGTCTAAAATGAATGGCAGGTGGTTGATTGATTTAGGTGCCAGAGAAAATATGACTCACCCAGTCTCCAACGGAAAATATGAACATAGCTCGGAGATTTAGCAAGGAACGTTTGACGAGAAGTGCATAGATATACACAAAGGCTAGGGCGAGGCTCCACAAACATTGCAGACTGGCAGCTGCTACGAGGTAGCTGGTCAGAACAACAACAATAAGTTAAGCTCATCATCTACAGAAGAAAAAACAGGTCCTGTATTCTGAATTCTAATATCAACACCCTAGGAGAAAAAAACTGTGATTTTTATGCTATAATTGCATCACAGAAATCAGATGCACCAAAATAGTACTTTTCATGTAGTTAAATATTATCTCCAAGTAGATCTCCAATTTGTTTCCTCAACGACATGCATTTCATATGATTTTTCCATCACAATTACAATATTCTGAATTCCACTAACCAAAAAACGTTAACCTAACCTACTTACCAACAGAAACAACGAGTTTTTTTTTAAACTATGCACGCAGACTGCCACAAAAAAGAACAACCCGCTAGAAAATCTTGCAAACAAGCAAAACTTCAGACTGTTAGTTTTACAGGTCTGTAAAATCACAAAAAATCTCTCTTTATTCTAAAACTAACTCTTAGTGCAACATTCATGTTAAGCCACATCACCCTAAAAAGAATAGTCGTCGGATTATGTCGAGGATCGATCAAATTCGTTAGATCTAGCCAGTTGCGGCCTACAAACAACCATGTCCTTCAGTTAAAAAGACACGTCACTTGGTGAAAAGATGTCCTTTGGCTAAAAGACACGTCGCTTGGTGAAAGAATGTCTTTCTGTGGAAAGACACACTACTTGGTGAAGATGTCTCTTCACAAAAGACATGTCACTTGGTGAAAAGATGTCTCTTCGTGAAAAGACACTCCCTTGATAAAAAAAATGTCTCTTCCCGAAAATGCATATTAGAAAATAATGAAAATAAGGATAATAATTGTAAATTAATAGGTTACAAAAATCTGTTTTTAACTTCCCAAAAAATGCCGAAATTGCCTTAACAGTGCCTAAAAAGCATGGAGTGAAGCAACACAGGTCCACCCATTAAACTCTACAAGCATGGAGTGATGGGGATCCAAGTTTCCCAACACAGGTACATGATCAGCGCCATTTACTATTAGTGCAAGGTTATTTATTCCAAGGTTTTCGTGCTTGTGAAGGCATGGAAATATGCCAAAGAAAGGTAAAGTCATACATAGTTTTTAGCTGATACTTTACAGTAAAAAGCATGGCTAAAACTTAGCTAGTAGAAGTGATTGCACTGGTCAAATGTATTTGGAAATTTGGAGTTCAGCTAGGCAACTAATGAACTAGTAATCCATAGTCGTAATAAATCAATTGGTTGCTATAATAAATAGAGAGATTTTTCTTGGCACCCGTATATAAACGATTAGGTGGCAGATGTAAAACTACATCAAACAAAAAGCAGCTACATGTTTAGGAGTGAATATTTTGAGGTGTTAGTTGTGAATGAATAAAACATCATTGTCTCTTTAAGTTGTCGTAGACAATAGGTAGCATGCTATTAAATATTCACGAGCACATAACTCTTATTCAAAAAAATAAAATATATAGCAAACAAAGATGTTGCTTGGGGAAATCACTGCCACTAGCTAACTTGGTGGATGGCAGCCGATTAATTATTACTAAGACTAATCACAACTGTTAAATCATCATCATTGACCTATATAAATCATAGATGTAAATCTTCATGACTGGATCTATAAAAAATTACAATCAACAAATTATATTATAATTGTATATCTAGACAGAACTTCATAATTAACGAAAAGGTGCCATAGCACCCGGGTGCCCCGACACCCGGTTATCCTGTTCGTCGACCCACGCCAAGATTCGCGAGTTGTTGTGACGAGCTGCAGACCATTTGCAGGGCCAGCATGCTTACACAGGTCATTGACCGTTTTAATAAAGTGCTCGTGGGTACAGGTAGGCCATAGGGGTAGGAGCAGGTGCTAGGCTTGTTGTGCACACTCTGGCAGCTTTACTGCAGGCTACTGTTGACATGACCAGACATAGGAGAGGCAGGCAGCGAGCCCCGTATATGACCTTTCCCTGCCACGTATCCCACCGCTTGTTTCCAGGACATAAGTTATTGTTATTCACCGCACGGTCTTGGATGTCAGATAAAGGAAGGCGCGTCATTCGCAGAGAGAGCAGCAACGGTGTATTTGACTGTTGGGACATGTCGAGCGACGCATATCTTATTTTGGGTAGATTAATGTTATAGCTTTCGCAAAGAGCAAAATGATTCATGGGGTGAGATGTCTTGTCAACATTTTTATTTTATCAAACAGTAAACTCGCAAGCTCCTCTCAAGTCTCAAGCAGCAGTGAATAGGTGGTTTCAACCTTTGCAGCACAGTGTGGGTCCCATTATATTGGAAGAGCCAAAAGCTAATTAAAAAATCTGGACCCTCACGTCTTTTGGCTTGTTTGAAACAAGGGCCGACCGGTGGATTCTTCCCTACGATGAACAGTGCGACCAGGTAGGCGCCTAGGCCCAGTTCCCTTCCAAATGTTTGCAGTCTCACGAAATCCTAGACCTGCTAATACAACTAGTGGTGCAGGGACTGGTCCGCAGCTATTCTCTCCACAGACGAGAGAGATAACCGGGTGCCTAGACACCCGGGTGTTGAAAATCCATTCTCCATAATTAATTATACCTAATGAACACATTTATTTCTTCATAATTGTTCATATAGATCTAACACATGTTAATTAAATCGTCATACCTATATCTAGACAGGTCTTCACAGTTGTACCTAAACACAGATAGATCTTCATAGTTCTATCTAGAAAGATTAAATCAGATCACATTACATAGATGTCCCTTTATTAAATCAGATTACATAGATGTCCCTTAACTTGATCTGGCAACTTACATGGTGGACATTTATATGGGATACAACCGTTAGACCGTCATAACTAAATGTACAAATTAATCAATGTGAATCTGGTGTATCTTAATGATTATTGGAACACAATTGGCATAAGGTAATAATTTTATGTTTCATAGAACATGTACCTAGCTAGGCTTATATACATACGTTGATCCAAATGACATACCATAACTATGCATACTGAGCTAATATCACATACAAATAAAACAATCCGAAAATCATGATCCCAACATCAACTAAGATCATGTAGAAAATATCACGTACAAACGAGTGAGTGGCTGGCCTGATATTCTTTTGTACTCCGATAATATAAAAACACTGCCCAAGCTTTACTTCCACACATACTGATAATATGTAGAAACAACATGGCAACTCACGCCCAGTCAGAAAAAGAACATACTAACTCACGTACAAACCTACCGACTAGCTGGCTTGCTATCTGAATTTTAGATTTGCGTGTGGAATTAAATTCGCATACAATTGATACATGTAGTGTCTTTCCAAATAAAATAATAACACATTACCTTTGAAGTTCAAAAGTAATAGTTTAGTTAAGTCATTCCCGCGCGATTGCGGAGGACCCCAATCTAGTTTCGAATACATTTATGATCAGCCAACAAGACTCAAAACATTTCTTGAGATTATATTTATGCTGCATCCAAGAAGACAACTGAGATAATACCACAACGAACAATCGCATTTTCAAAAACAAGGCATGCACCATCTTCTTCTACTAAAAATATCGAATGAGCTCAGTTCGTTTAGCTGGCCTTGCAGGCCATTGTGGATGCCACCAGACTAGAAATTAGGCCTTAGACTTTCTTTCCCTTTTCTTTTTCTAGTTTACTCACACTTGTAATTGTTACAGCCATCTTTGGCGCCCCCTCTTAATGAATGAAATCAGCACTGGCTGCTTTTCGTCTAAAAATAACAATATACCACAACGAATATGGCCATGTTTTTTCTTAATTGTCCTGCCTCTTTCAGGATGCCAAATCAATTTTAAAAAGCATAAAATATTGAAATGCACGAATAGACATAAATATTTCTCTTTGTGGAATTATTAAGGAACCCTAATAACCTTTCCCCATCAGAAACTTGTTCATTATCTCTCATAAAGATCTCTGCAAAATTGGGTAATTAAGAGATCTCAACTGAAAACCCACAGGCACGTATATTCTAGTACAAGACAAGCTGGGTATGGTGGGGCACCTGAAGGCGGAGAAGGAGGGGAAGACCTCGGTAGACGCCATGACGGCGATCGAGGCAGCCGCGAACAAGGCCTGCAGGAGGCGGAGGCCGACCCCGCCAAGCGTCCCCGCCGACCCCTGCGGGCTATTCATCCACACTCCGGGCGGGGGAGCATCCGCTAGCTCTACTTGCAGCGGCGGCGCCGCCACGGGGTGCACCGTCGTCTGTCGGCTAACCAGCATCTCCCTTCAAGGGTTTGGGAGATTTTAGAAGCCGGGGAATGGAGAGGAAGGGGAGCGGCTGGGTCGAGAAAGTCAGCGTTAGGTTCAGTTTGGGTTGGTCTCTGAATGTCAGCGTGCCCACGTGAACCTTTGGTATTTTATAGGGATGGCGTCTTTTGTGTCTTCGGCCTCGTATGTGCACGTTGGGTATATGACTCGCGAGCCCCACACTGTGCACCTCTTCCCGAGAAACTTCCTTTGTTCTTAAAAAAATAAAAAATACAATAAAATGAATCAAGAGGCTTGAATAAATAAGTTTTTATATATTAGAGAACATACTGCAAACTAATATTTAGGAAAAACTTCCATAGGATTCATCAATTCTTAAAATCAAACAACATATATACATAAAAATTTCTAAGGATTATGCTCTATTCCTTCAAATTTATGTGAAAATACTTTGAATCAAAGAGGCTCATACTTTCACAAGGGTTGCACAATAAAAGAGTTACTCCCTAAGAGCGTTTAGATAACTCTTTAGTTATCTACATGCTCTTATATTTCTTTACAGAGGGAGTACCTGGACTTGGGGTTGTGGATGTGACTGACGAAGAGGTGGAGGAAGCTGATGGTGAGGTGGAGTAGGTCGAGGTGAGGTTAGCGAGAGGACGTGGCGAGATGGCAACGTCAGCGGAGGGTGCCGCGAACAGGGATAATGGGTCAGGTGGGTCAGCAGAGCAGTGACGGGGGTGATCGACAGAGAGCGGAGACGGCGGCTTCCAAGTGAAAAAAGATGGTGCTGAAACAAAAACTTAGAGCTCACGGAGGTATGAAGGAGAGAGATAGAGAGAGAGCGCTCGAGATATTGAGGGTGGGTTTGGCGGAAATTTTGGTGTAATTCCGACAAAATCTTAGGGGGCAGTGTGACCGTGTAGGCCTGATTCGCTGTAAAGTATCTTGTGAGAACAATCTTAGGGGGCACGGCAGCAAGAGCTGCAGCACCCAACGGTTTCAGGCAACATATATGAATTTCATGAAGAGGTCTCGTAGCAAAATTATGTACAAGGTCTGAAGGGAAGAGTTCAGACTACTTGAATCACTGCAGTAAAAGGCACCAGGTGCCATATAAATGATTTTGAACTGAAACCTGAAGTCATGGCTCAGAAGGATCCCTGCAACAACTTGATAATCTGACACTCAAAGAGATAACCGAACTAATCTCTCGGAACCTAAGTCTGAAGTATTGATAAAATTATATCATATATGAAAGCCGCACAATAGAACAAGTGTATATCATATATATATCAGCACCATGAGCTTTGTACGAGTAAACCAAACAGTTCATCACCAGGTTACCATAATTCTCATATAAGAAGCATACTGCATTGCATCCTAAGAAGGATGAAATGTGGAGTTTCAACTACCATTTTGCACATGAAATTATCCCCACATTCCCAATCTTGCCAATGCGGTGACGGTGTACGCGAAGTTAAAGAGAAAGGACGGCACAAGTGCACACCAGCTGATGAAAGCCATTGTAACAGCAGTCCTCAACCTTAAACAAGGAAGGGCTTCGCATTCCTTCACATCATTATCAATGAGAATAGTGATGCCTGCCGATGCACATGCTGCACTCAAGGTTACGGTCCCTGTGATCTACAGAAAACATCAAGGTGAAAAATGGATGAGTTTCGGGGAAAAGAAAAATGCGCGTCTCGTTAAGAAAGTCATTTGCTGTTCATGAATTTAAAACATATTAACGTACAAGTCTAAAATGAATGACAGGCGGTTGCTTAGTTCAGGTGCCTGAGAAAATATGACTCACCCAGTCTCCAACGAAAAATATGCGTACAGCTCGGAGATTATCAAGGAACGTTTGACGAGAAGTGCATAGATATACACAAAGGCTAGGGCGATGCTCCACAAACATTGCAGACTGGTAGCTGCTATGAGGTAGCTGGTCAGAAGAACAACAATAAGTTAAGTTCTTCATCTATAGAAGGAAAACAAAATCCGGTATTGAGTTCTAATAATACCAACATCCAAGGTGAAAAAACTATGATTTTATCTAATTGCTCACAGAAATTAGATACACCAAAGTAGTACTTTTCATGTAATTGAATACTATCTCCAAGTAGATCTCCAATTTTTACCTCAATGACATGCATTCACATGATTTGCCTATCACAATCACAATATTCTGAATTCCAGTAACCAAAAAACGTTAATCAACTTTGAACAGAAACAACAAAATGCGTTTTGAAACTATGCATACAAACACCAGCTCCTAATCTATATATTCTATTATATATATTAAAAGCACAATGCGAAACAAAAATAGAGAAATATTATAGAAATTACCACAAAAATCAGAAACATCCAACCATTAATCTTGTAGGCCCTGCGGCAACCATCAAAACATTAGCCGATGGAACTTCTTAAACCATCCCCTCCGAGATTAACCGTTGTTATTAGGTTGAGACTGGACACCTCCTAGTGATAGAAAAAAAAAGTGACAACCACGCCCGTGTTGTCATCATCCCCCTTTTTTTTTCTTTTTTAAGAACCGCCCCCTGACAATTTATATTTAACTAATAGGCGGATTCGTATCCGATTGTACAATGTCAATTAGGAAAGCAGGATTGAACGGTAGCTGCTCTCGCTGGCGCCTGCAAACAGGATTGGACGGTAGTGCAGGTTATACAAGGGACCATCGCTTCCTCTGTGCAGAGTAGATCAGATCAGATAGATGACAAGCTCGACCTTGGAACTTCCACACTATTTCCATCGCACCGCTTCATAGATAAAGCACAAACCAAATAACACGGCCGAATGATACAAGGTAGTGAGAAAGCCCTCTTACAAAGCAAATTACAGGATAACCTGATAACATAAACGAACGCGACGACGCTGCCTAGAAATAATATAGGTAGGCCTGAATACAACGCCACGACACACCCTTTGACACCTAAGCTCCACGAGAACACACTCAGGAGGGGAACGACGCAAAGCATCGCCGCCGCCGAGTCTGAGACAGAGAAGGGTCTTCACCTGGAGCCCTGGCATGGAGAGGAGAACCACAACGACGTCCTCAAGACGGGAGTGGCACCCGCGGGCATCGCCACTGTCGGCGTCAAAGCGAGGAACTTTCGCTCAGTAGCTCACCCGTGTCACCAAGAGGCCTCCTCCAAGACAACCACAATGCGCACGAGCCTCCAGATCCGGTTCTAGGCGTCACCACTGTCCATGGCAAATAGCGAGCCTGGGCCACCCGCCGCCGCACCCCTCGATCAAGAGGCATTGCCACCACCGCCGTCATGGTGCCCGCCGGAGAGCTAATCATGCAGACGGCCACCCAGGGTTGCCGCCCCAGCATCCATGGCCAGAGACGCCATCAACCGCCCACTTTACAGCCCGTCAACCACGGTAGGAAGAGCGGAGGCACCTCACCCCACTCCTAGCCCGGCCTTGGCCTAGGCGAGCTCGCACGACGCTACATCCATGGACTTCGGTGCCGACCCGTCCGCTGGCGCAGCGATTTCCCAACCACCACCATTGCCCGCCGCGCCCGCGAGAAGAACTCACCACTCGCGAGCACCACCTGGACCGAGCCCAGCGCCTCACGTACCTGGAGCGATAGCTCTGACCCGCCCCAGGCCCATATCTAGCCCGCTTGAGCGTGAGACCTAGGTCCAGACCCCCTCTATCACCACGGACCCAGGAGAAGGGAGGTCGCCACCACCACCCGCACCCCGCCGCCAAAGCCGCCACGAGCATGTCGGCAAGCCGTACAACCACAGCGAGCTCCCACCATGGCGCCAGCCCAATCAGAATGCACCACCATAGCCCCAACCATGCAAAACCCTCGTGACAGCACGCACCCTCCCCCCTACCCCCCCCCCTCCCCACCCCCGCGCCCCCCGGTGTCAGATCCGACCGGATCTGGCCGGGGACCAACCCGCACACATCAGCCTGAGGAGAAGACACAGCAGCTGGTGCACCACGTACAAGCACCAAACTGCGGTTGTCCCGCCCGCCCGCCGTTAAGCCCCAGTCACTCTAGCGCCCTCGCCCGAGCAGCCGTCCAGCCACAGGACCGAGCAGAGAGGAAACAAAGCCACGCCGCCACCTACGCCGGTCGGGCTTTGCCTGTTGGCGGCAGGGGAGAAAGGCCGGCAGGAGAGAGTGCCAGCGTGTTGCGGTTTGCCCCTGGTCACCCGCGGGTGGGGGGGGGGGGGATTCTAAAAATGGAACTCTCCCTCTGCATTTCTGATAATTATGTAAATCATTTGTGACGCCCACGGGTGCCACTCTCCTCTTGAGGACGTCCTTGTGGTTCTTCTCTCTGTGCCAGATTCCAGGTGAAGACCTTTGTCCATCTCGGACTCGGCAGTGGCGACGCGTAGTGCCGTTTCCCCTCCCGAGGGCGTTGTCATGGAACTCAGGTCTCCTAGGGTGTGTCTTGGTGTTTTATTCAGTCCTACCTGTGTAATCTTTTGGCAACATAGTCGTGTGCGTTTAGGTTGTCCGGCTTATCCCAGGATCTACTGTGTAAGACGGCTTCCTCACTAGTCGTATCGTTTGGCTATGTACTTTGGTTTGTGTTTTATCTATAAAGCGGGCGAGAGCCTGTTTCGAGATTAATGGCCTTACGTCAGCTGCTCCAGCCTCGTTAGATTTCGTCTTCCCCACATGATGCATGTCTCTCACTCTCCATATTTCCCCCTTTTAACCCTAGAAATAAAAGCGCCATCAAACTGCACATGCACATTGTTGTCTAAGGTACATCCCTAGGCTTGCCCGAGCACCACACATACAGAACCATGGGATGCACTTCTAGGGAGTGGTGTTGCAATTGTGACTCGCGTCGGGCAGCGAGTAGGTTCACCCCTTAAACTGTTCCATCATGGAGTGAAGGAGGTCCAAGTTTCCCAACACATGTAAATGGTCAACACCATTTACTATTAATGCTAGGTTATTAATTGACGAGGTTTTTGTGGTTGCAAAGGCGTGGAAAAATGCCAGAGGAAGAGAAAGTAAGCTACAAACTTTTTAGGTAATGCCTTACAATAAGAAGTATGCTTAAAACTTGGCCAATAGAAGTGATTGCATTGGTCTAATGTAGTTTGGAATTCGGAATTCAGATAGGCAGCATGCCCCAACTTGCTTGGGATAAAAGGCTTTGTTGTTGTTGTGGAATTCTGCTAGGCGACTAATGAACTAGTCATCCATAGTTGTAATTAAAAAAATTGGGAATACACAGGAGATCTGCGTGCCGATGTATTAAGATAAGAGAGAAATAGAGTACCACCACCCAATTACAAATAGAGGTTTTGTTACAGTTGCTTTGACGCCCCAAAAGCAGCCAAGAACCACCACCCCGCCATCCAGCCCTACAAGCAAAATTACGGGATTACTGTCCTAAGGCTACTGCTACCGACCATCCTCCAATCACCAACCAATAGTCGTATTAAATCAATTGGTTGGCATAATAAATAGAGGATTAGAACTCAGTTGATTTTTCTTGGCACACACATACAAGTGATTAGGAGGCAGATGTAAAACTGCATCAAACCAAAAGCAGCTACATGTCTCTAGGAGTGAATATTTTGAGGTGTTACTTGGGGATGAATAGAACAATATACTGATTGTATCTTTTAAGTTATCAGGGACAATGGGTGAAGCATAATATTCTTCGTGCTTTTTCTTTACTAAAAATCTTATTGCTTCACGTATAGCATGATATTAAGGCCCCGTTCGGAAGTGCTCCTCCTCCGCGCTTCTCCGGAAGCGGGCGAGAACTGGCCGAACGCTTCGGCTCCGCGAAGCCAGCTTCAAGAAGCGGAGGCGGCCTCCAGTGCAAATTTGAGAAGCTGCCCAAGCCCAGCTTCACGAAACGGCAGATGAGAAGTTCAGCTTAATTACTAGAGGAATGCCACTGCCAAGTCAAGAAAACGATTCGTTTTGCAGTCGCATGTGGCCTGCTTCGCTCCTGTTTTCCTATCGCTACAGCTCCCACCAAGTCGGCAGCCGAACGCTCGCCCAGCTCCCGCGAGAAGCCAGCCCGCCCAGCTCCCGCGAGAAGCTGGCTCGTTTGGGAAGCTGGAGAGCTTCCGAACGGGCCCTAAATATCAATGAGCTCATAACTCTTATTCAAAAAAATAAAAATATGTAGCGAACAAAGATGTTGCCTGGGCATATCACTGTCACTAACTTGGTGGATGATAGCTGAACAATTATTACCAAGACTAATTCACAACTGTTAAATCATCATTATTGACCTATATAAAGCATAGCTGTAAATCTTCCTGACTGGACTTAAAAATATCACAACCATTAGCTTATATCATAATTGTATATTTTGGCATAACTTCATTATTAATTATACCTAATAAACATACATATTTCTTCATAATTGTTCATCTACCATCTCACATGTGTTAGATCATCATAACTATATCTAGACAGATCTTCATAGTTGTACCTAAACACAGATAGATTTTCATAGTTCTACATAGACATTAAATCAGATCATATTACATAAATGCCCCGTAACTTGATCTGGTGACTGATATGGTGGACATTTATATGGGCTGCAACCGATCGACCATCATAACTAAATATACAAATTAATCGATGAAAATCTGGTGTATCTCAATGATTATTGGAACACATTTTTTCCAGAAAACACAAAAAAATTGCGCTTCATTAATTATATTAAGATGAGAACAACATTCGTTTTGTACAGGAAACTGCCTCTGCCAACCAAGGAAGAACTACACTATGTGATCCCTCGCCCTAATCTGCTGTTGCCTCCTAGACGAATGAGGGTGAAGGTTTCCACGATTCCTCTCACCACCATCGTCTGACTTTGATTAGCAATGTTACCGAAGACTCTACCATTCCGTTTCTAGGTTTATATCTTGGCCTATATGTGCTACTAACCTAACTATATTGATCCAAATGACATACCATAACTATGCGTACTGGCCTAATATCACATCCAAACAGAACAATCAGAAAATCATGATCCGAACATCAACTAATATCATAGACTTGGTTATGGTTAGCTTTAAACAGAACAATCAGAAAATCATGATCCGAACATCAACTAATATCATAGACTTGGTTATGGTTAGCTTTATCTAGTTTGGTAGCAGTTTGTAGTTACAGACCGTATGGTTTCTCTACAAGAAATCGGAGAGGGAGGACTCTCTTTTGCTTAAAAAAATGTAGAAAATATCACGTAACCTACAAACAAGTGAGTGGCTGACCTGATATACTTTTGTACTCCCTCCGTAAACTAATATAAGAGCGTTTAGATCACTTAAGTAGTGATCTAAACGCTCTTATATCAGTTGGCAGAGGGAGTACTGAGATAATATAAAAACACTGTCTAAGCTTTAATTACAGATACTGAAAACATGTAGAAACAACATGCCAGCTCACGCCCGGTCAGAGAAAGAACACACTAACTCACGTCTACGGACTAGCTGGCTTGCTATCTGAATTTTACTTTTGGGTGTTGATTAAAATTCACATACAATCGACACATATAGACATATAGTTTGGCGTCCTTCCAAACAAAATAATAAGACATTAACTTCGAGGATCCAATTTTTTTGTTTATTTTCCCGCGCAATTGCGCGGTACCACATGCTGTCGGTGACTCATCGTCATGAGATCGGTTGGCCGAGGGCTCTTTCTTTTCAGGTATTCTCAGTCAGCGAACTTGACTCCACACAAGAAGTTAGTAGTGCATCCGCAAAAAAGAAGAAGTTAGTAGTGAATCAAATAACTCATGCATGTAATCAGTGACTAGGGATCGATCAATCGGATGCAACCAAATCATACAAAAAGAATTGGAAAAGGGATTAGTTTCCACAAAAACGTTTATGATCAGCAAACAAGACTCAAAGCATTTCTTGAGAAACTATTTATGCTGCATCCAAGAAGACAGCTGAGATAACACCACAACGAACATGATCCATGGCCAAATCAATTTTACAAAGCGTAAAATATTGAAATGCACGAATAAATATAAATATTTCTCTTTCTGAAGGAATTAAGGAACCCTAATAACCTTTTCGATCAGAAACTTGTCCCACGTATTATCTCTCATAGAGATACTCTGGAAAATCGGATAATTAACGTAGTCATCCTAAGGCCCATAATCCACACAACTAAATACCGGAGATCTCGACTGAAAACCCACAGATAGACGAGACAGGAAGGGTAGGGTGGGGCACCTGAAGGCGGAGCAGAAGGGGAAGACGTCGGTGGACGCCATGACGGCGATCGAGGCGGCCGCGAAGAAGGCCTGTAGGAGGCGGAGGCCGACCCCGCCAAGCGTCCCCGGCGTCCCCTGCGGGATCCTCGTCCACACATCGGGCGGGGGAGCATCCGCTAGCCCTACCTGCGGCGGCGGCGCGACCACGGCCACGGGGTACACCGCCGACGGCCGGCAAACAGGCAGCATCTCCTTGCAAGGTTTGGGAGAAAATTAATTTCAGAGGCCGGAGAACGAGGAAGAGGATGCGCTGACCCGAGAATGTCAGTGTTCGGTTCAGTTTTGTCTGGTCGTTCTGAATGTCAGTGTGCTCACGTGAAACCTGGCATTTTAGTGACGACATCTGTCTTCGGCCTCGTATATGTGCACGTTTGGCATATGACTCGCGGAGCCTCCGGAGCCTGCTATTTCCGGGAAACTTCCTTTGTTGGATATTAAATTAAATTAAAAGGCAGGAATAAAAACGCATAATTATATTATACAGAAAAATAAAGAAATCAGCAGACTTGAGCAAAAAAGAACTTTTTGCCCTGACTTGGCCAATTTTTTTTTAACATCAGTACGGACGCAAGCGCTCGTACATACGCGCATACACTCACCCTTATGAACGCACACACGCACATCCTACCCCTATGAACACCTCCGAGAGACTGAACCGGCATATCATCTTGAGATTTACGAAGTCGCCGTAGGCGCCTCGTCGTCGACGGGGACGTCTCCTCCCACTGAAAGCGCATCGCCGGAAATGCTGAAATAAATCCAGAAATAATGTGAGCACCAGGATTTGAACCCTGGTGGGCTGGGGATACCACTGTCCGTCTAACTGGCCAATTTTTGTTACCAGATATAGCAGGGACTGGTTCTTACAAAAAAAACTATCATAGGATTCAATCTTAAAAATCAAAGAGGAGAGACAGGAAAAAGCGCCCCCCCCCCCCCGCTCCCGCGACGCGCCCCACGCGCGCGTCACGGGGGATCCAGATCTGCCGCCGTCGAGCAACCCTCTCCTCTGTCCCCTCCTCCTCCTCGCCACTGCCGGAGGGCGTCCACCGGGCGAAGCCCGTGCGGCGCTGGCAGCGGCGGGGCCTCTCACCTCCCTTCCCTTGTCGGGATCCCGGTGGCGCGAGTCAGCCGCCCGTGGGGGAGCTGGATCCGGCGAGCTCTCCGGCGGCGGGGACGCGTGGATCCTGAAGCAGTTGTGCTGGGAGGCGGCGGTGCGGCTCCGCAGAGGTGGCGGTGGGGGCTAGGTCGGGCGAGGTCGATCTGGTCCCCTCGAGGCTGCGGGTGTCGCTGGTGGCGGCGGCCATGGTCAGAGAGGGCACTGCTCCCACGTCTGGGGGTGGCGCTGGCGCTGCGGTGCGCTGGTCTTGGCCGTGCCGGCCGGCGAAGCGGTGGCGGCCATGGATCTCGATCTGAAGTTGGAGGCTCTCACCGGCGGCTTGTCCTCCTCGACCGTCCGAGATGTGGGCGTCCTTCTGGCGTCCTGTTCGGTGGTGGGGCGCTGGGTGTGGGCTCTGGGTCGGGGGAAACCCTTGGCCGGCGATGCCGGGCACGATGTTGGCGACGCCCGTGGCGCCGTTATCCCTCTGGTGGGCGACATCGAGACTTACTCCCTGCCCTCCGCCTCCTGGTCTCGGGCGAAAGCATACAATCTCTGGATTGGGGCGGCGATGGCGCGTCAGCGTCATGTACTTCGTGAAGGCGCCGTCTTGGGTGATCAGCAGTCTGGGATTTGGCGCGGTGTTGGTCTGCTTCTTCAGTAGGGTTCATGCTCGACAGCTGCGGTGGTTTCTGGGTCTTGGCCGGAGACGGTGGCGATGTATGGGTTTCTTTCAGAGGTGAGGTCGCCAGGGCGGTCGTTCTCTCCCCGGCAACTGGTTCGCCGGTCCAAGCGTGCTCGGGGGTGAGCTGCTTTGCCTGCTGATGGGTCGACGTCCTTCGATCCAGGACGAGAGGGCGGGGGTGCCCTCTTCGGCGGCAGATTTGGATGGTGAACCGGGTTGGCCATGGGAGGTGACGAAGCATGGCTCTCCTCCGGCGATGATTTGCTCCCTTGTCGCGGGCGTGTCCATGTCATGATCTGTGATCGTCGTGGGCTCCGAAGTCCTTTTGGGTTCTTCGGAGCTCGTTAGCTGTTCCGTAGCGCTTTGTATCCGTGTCGTTTCTATTTTCCTTTTCTTGTTGTCCTGATGGTTGTAAGGTGTGGTTGTTGCTTTATATATAAAGCGGGGCGAAAGCCTTTTTCGGTAAAATCAAAGAACATATTTTTTCCTTTTTTTTAAAAGGAGGATAATCACAGGCCTCACATCAAGCGATGCGCACAACCATTATCAACCAACACATACAGACAACTTTCTTAGGGTTCCATTGCACTGAGATTTCTATAAAGTCCTTCAAGTTAAAGAGACTCTACTTTCAGTTTACTTGGGCTTGAGGTTGGGGATGCGGCCCGACGGAGGACTGTGATGCTGAGGTGGAGGCAACCAGGTCAACATGCTGGATTTGGGGAGGTGGTCGGGGCAAGATTGACGGGGTGGAGGGGTGAGGTGACGAGGTCGGTTTGGTCGGCGAAGGGTACCATGGATGGGGGATAGCGAGTCTTGTCGGTCAGCGGAGGAATGTCTTGGAAGGGGATGATCGACGGAGAACAAAGGCAGTGAGGGAGGCATATCGTCGGCTTATAAGCGGAAAAGATGGTAATTTAAAAAACTTCACGAAGGAGCGAAGCGAAGAGAGCACTCGGAATTGCAATTTTGATGTAATTTTAGCAAAATCTTACGTGCAGGCGTGACGCCATAAAAGTACCTAAGCAGTTGGAGGTATCGATGATAAGTCAAATCACTTATTGGCATGCCTTCCTTCGACGCCAAGACAGGCCCACAGGGCACATGACACCCCACCGACACCAAGAGGATCACAACCGCCTTAGGAGGAGGCTTACCTCCATAGGAATAAGGAAACACTCTACAAGTAAAGAAAAAAGGCCAAAAAGGTTATATAAACCGACATCAGGTCCTGACTCCTATCCCTGTACACCTCATGCACCGTCATGGAGGCCTTCCATAGCATGTGATATATAAGTGGGCCCTGAAGCATTGTAGAAGGGCACATTCTCCAATACTATAGTTTAGCATATACCATCGACGCCTAACGCTTGGATCTCCACTAGCATGTCTCGTCAATTCCCTTCCTCCACATTGTATTTTCCACATATATAAAGAAAGAGCGAGGTAGAAAATATGATTTTTTACCCGCATTGGGGCCTGAAACTGGGTAAATTAGTGTGCCTCTGTGTTATGTGTTCTGAACCTCTTGGTCTCCTGACATGACGTCCACTTAACTACAAATTCCACATACACTCTTTTATTGCTGTTAGGATCGACGAAAAATCAGTCGACAACAAGTTTTGGCCTTACACTAACTAAAAAGACGTGTATGTTTAGGCTTTAGCTTTTTCCCATGGAAAGCTGATCATGAAGCCCAAACAAACAAGCCTCCACCAATCTTGATATTCTACAACCAGTCAACCACAATCTTTAGACCTTGTGTTAGTGTATGCGTGTATACTTCTACATTGCTCTTGGTGTACTGAAAAAAATCTACATTTCCCCCGCAAAAAAAAAGAGAAAAAAAACTACATTCATTCCAATACTTTTGTGTTGCATTTGTTTGTATTTCTCAGCAAGATAAGAACATGCTGATCAACACAGCCAAGGGGGAGATCGCTGTCATTTTATTGCAGGGTAGCAAGAGTTGCAGCATTTCACGGTTTCAAGTGCGGAATTTAGATTTCGTGGAAACCTAGCCGAGCGTCGCTCGGTTGGCTAGGTGCATGAATGTGCACGCTGCCCACCATCGTTCGAGCTCTATGTTGTGTGCTAAGGCTCTATCTTTCTTCTATTAAAATTAAAATAAAATAAACTGTCAATGGATAGTTCTGGTTGTCCTTTTTTTTAAAATCTGATGTGCATGCATGTTGTGTATTTTTTTAAACACAACGTAGATGTTCATACTTACACTCACCTGTATAAACGTACGCACGCACACCCTATCCCCTACTCCTATGTGCACCTCGGAGAGACCGAGTTGAAGCATCATCTTGAGAATGCAGTCGCCACATACGCCTTCGTGGTCGATGGGGACGTCTTCTCCGACTGAACACACAGCGCCAGAAGGCCTGAAATAAATCCAGAAAAAAGTTAAAAAAATTGTTGAAAATGCACTGAAATGATGTACATTTATGCTTCGGTACACCCCGTAAACGCATCGATGGTTCAGATTTCTCCATACCTCTTCATGATAAAGGGTAGAATGGTCTTTTTTAAAAGTACATCACCCGCGCCCTTAGCTTTTCTCTCTCTTTCTGTTATAACTTTAAAACAGAGCGGGCGTCGAGAATCAAACTCATAACCTCTTCGTTAAGAGAGAACCGCACTAACCAACTAGGACATCTTAACTTCGTGCCTATTTACTTCTTTTTTTCCTTTTCTTCTTTTTTAGTTTGTGGAAGCCCCAGGTTTCACCTAACATGGGCATGCCCACCTGCTTTTAAAAGTTGTGGTCAGTCTTGATATTACAAAAAAATATCATGTTCAATGGAGAGTGCTTGGGTAGACCAGAAGGGTCCGTTTAAGAGCACCTTATTTCTCGACAACCCTTAAATGGCCTAATTTTTTTCATGGCCTTGTATGACCAATTCAAGGAACCGTGTCAAATTGTTTGGGTTTTTGACAAGTTTTGCATTTTCTGGAGTTTTCTCGGTTAAAAAGGCCGATAAATGATCACACGTGTCGCAACTTGCATACAGTGTCAAAAGTCGTTCAAACCAGGCATGAATGCCTACCATGGGCATGCCCACCTATTTGCAAAAATTGGAGTCATTTTAAGGATGTCCAAAAATAGACCATGTTCAATGTAGAGTGTTCGGGTAGGCCAAAAGGGGCCATTTGAAAGCAGCTTGTTTTTCGACATCCGTCAAATGGCCCGAAAAATAAATTTGACCAACTTCTATGACCAATTCAAGGCATGATTCCAAGTTGTTTGGATCTTTGACAAGTTCTGCGTTTTTAGAGTTTTCTCGGTGAAAAAGGACTAATGACTTGGCAAAAATCAAGAAACAACTTGTCAAAAACCCAAACAATTTGGCATGCTGGTTTGAATTGGTCATACAAGGCCATAAAAAAATTAGGGCTATTTGATGGATGTCCGAAAAAAACATGATCTCGAACGGAGCCTTCTGGCCTACCTGGGACACACTACGTTGAACCTGGTATTTTTGGACATCTTGGAAATGACCCCAAATTTTGCAAGCAGGTGGGAATGCCCATGATAGGAATTCATGCCAGGTTTAAATGACTTCCGACACTTTATGCATGTTGCAACAGGTCCGGCCATTTATCGGCTTTTCTTCCATCGAGAAAAACTCTAGAAAATACAAAACTTGTCGAAAACCGATTTTTTTTGGCATGGTGCCTTGAATTGGTTATACAAGGCCATGATTTGTTTTCATAAATTCAGAAACTGTTTGGGGGAGTTTGAAATAGTGTTCGTGCTTTCCAATTTTTTTCAGAATTTAAAAAATGTTCCTGTTTTCAATAAAATCTACACAAATACAAAAAATATGTTAGGCAAAATTCAACAAAAATTGGTTTCAATTTTTCGTATTTTTAAGAATTTTGTAAAAATTCCAATTTTTTTAGTGTTTTTAAAAAAATGAAAAATTTTAACAATGTATGTGTTCAAAATTTCCTTCGCTCTTTTTAAAAATGTTTGTGTTTTGACATTATGAGCAATTTTCAAAGGCAGAAACATTTTTTTGAAATTTATGCACAATTTTCTGAAAATCTAGAAATTTTTATTTTTTGAACAAATTTGAAAAAGCAGACATGTTTAAAGTTTTGAAAAAAAAAGCATTTTTTGAAATAGAAAAGAGAAATGAATAAGGAAAATGAAAAAGAAACAAAAAATGAACAGAAAATAGAAAAATAAATAGTTGGACAATTATCAGTTCGATAATGGGCTGGCCCAGTGAAACTTGGGGCTTCCATGAATGGAAGAAGAAGAGGAGAAAAGGAAGTAAATAGGCATGAGCGTTAGGATGTCGTAGTTCGTTAGTGCAGTTCTCTCTGAACAAAGAGGTCATGAGTTTGATTCACGTCGCCCACACTCTCTTTTGAAGTTTAACAGAAAATATGTACAACATATACATTCTGGCGGGCGACCCACCATACATACAAAGTGGGTATGATTTGTCAAAGGTCCATATTTGTCCCTATACGTTTAGTGGGAGTGGGTACCGAAGCGGAGCTCAATGATGTAAGTTGTAGCCCACAAGCACCTTCATCTCGAACTCACAAAATTGTCCTTACATTTTCGTAAAAAAAAATCAAAATGAATAAAATAACACTTTAGCTACTTGTAAGTTGCCTGAATTTGGAACTTGAGTCAGTCAATTTTCTGACTGTTGTTCTTTGCTCGGAGATTCGTGTTGCTTTTTTTTTTCTCTGGCATATGTTTTTGTTGTGCTGGGCTTTTTTTTACTGACCCCATATTTGGGTCAGTCGATTTGCTACTGGGCCGAAGCCCATTAACTGTGCAATCCAGCCCTCCTCTCTCCCTTTGTTTTTCTATTTTTAAGTATTTTTGCTTTTATTTAAAAAATTCTTAGTTAGTTGGTTTTTATTTTTATTTTGTGGGTATTTTTGGGATGCTGGATAAGTTTAAATGTATACACATAAATCCATGCAATATGTGTGAAAGTTACACTATTATATGATTATTATTCACATATTACAAAAAGCATAATTTTAGAGCGAAGTTGTGTGCCATTTTTTTAAAAACTTTTTTCATTATCGTTCTTCTTTAAATGGTAATACTATTGCTACTGATTCATTGTTCCTTATTTTTTAAATATTTTTTTATTTTATTTCTTCTTGAAGGGCAAAATCAATGCCACTAATTCATTCCTTCTTAGGATTTTTCGTCTAACATTCCACTAATATATGTTTATTCTGCATATTTCAGAGAAGCAATTTTGTTGAATGTTGTGTGAAAATTTTGTCGTTGTTGTTTTTATGTTTTTAGTTTTCTTTCCTATTAAAGCCTAATACCAATGCCACTAATTTATTTTCCTTAGAAATCTTCATTATTTTGATTTTGTTTAATTTTTTTTATTTATTTCATTCTTCTTTAAGGGTAATACCAGTGCCACTAATTCATTCTTTTTTATGAATTTACTTGCGAAATTCTACTATTATATGCTTATTCTTGCATATAGTAAAAAGCACATTTTATGGAAATTATGTATAATTCTGGTTTATAGTTTTATTTCTTTAAAGATTAATACCGAAGCCACTAATTCATTCTTTCTTAGAAATTCTTCATTATATTGATTTTTTTGAGTTTTGATTCATTTTCTTTCTTTCTTAGAAATTTCATTATTATGATTTTGTTTTAGTGTTTTTCATTTCTTTCTTCTTGAAGGGTAACACCAAATGCACTAATCATTCTTTCTTTGATTTTTATTATTTGATTTTGTATTAATTTTGTTTCATTATTTATTTTTCCTTAATGGTAATACCAATGCCACTAATCATTTCTCTTAGGAATCTTTCTTTTGCGAAAATTCCCCTATTTATGCTGTTCTAGCATATTGTAAAAAAAGCGCAATTTCTATGTAAACTATGTGCAAAATTGATATTGTTGTTTTACATTACTTTTTCTTTTCTTTCCTCCTAAAGTTTAATAAAAATCCCACTAATTCATTATTCCTTAGAAAACTTCATATTTTGGTTTTTCGTGTTTATATTTAATTAATTTTTTTTTGTTTTATTTCTTTCTTCTTAAGTGTAATACCAATGCCACTAATTTATTTTTCTTAGAATACTTCATTATTTGATTGTTTAGATTTTTTGCTCATTTTCTCTCTTCTTTAACGGTAATATCAATGCCATTAATTTATTTCTTCTTAGGAAACTTCTTTTTACGAAAACTCCACTATTATATGCTTATTCTTTCATATTATAAAAAAAATCTGAGAACATTGTGTATCAATTTTTTCATTATTTTCGTTCTTCTTATAGGGTGATACCAATGCCACTAATTCATTATTTCTTAGAAAACATTATTATTTTGATTTTGAGAAGTAGAGACATCGTGGATCAAATACCAATGCAACTAATTCATTCATTCTTTCGGAAAACTTCGTCTTTTGCAGAAATTTCACTATTACATGTTTATTCTTGCATATTATAACAAAGTGCAATTTCTGTGCAAATTTTGCCCTTTTTCTTTCACTTTTTCTTTTATGGGTAATATCAAAGCCACTAATTCATTCCTTCTTGGGAAACATCTTTTTGCAAACAAAAAATACACTATTATATGTTTATTCGTACGTATTATAAAAAGTGTAATCTCTGTGTAAGTTGTGTGCAAATTTTGTCATTATTTATTATAGGCTTTTATTTTATTTCTTCTTAAAGTGTAAGATCAATGCACTAATTCATTCTTCAATAGAAAACCTTTTTTTGGTTTTAGTGGCAAGTTCTTTCATTGGACTGGCACACAATACAAAGAGATGGATAAACATTGACCAAGTGGGGTTCCCTGTAGCTTGTGATCCAGATGTCTTTACATGTTTTCTTCATTATTATTTGTCTTCTTTGTATCTCTCGTGTACAAACATGGTTTTTATGCAAATTCATACGATATACTACGCTATATGTGCGCGTACAAAAAGGTACACTTTTTTCTTAGCTGTAGAAGTCTGCTTCTTTGATTATTTTTTAAAGGCTCACATGAAGTAGTTTCATTCTCTAAATGTAGTGGAATGTGGTGTTGCTGTACTTTAATCTACTCCGAGCAAGCTAGTTTTGTTTATGGGGACTCCAGGCGAGCTAGCTAGCATCTCTGCGCACAACATGCAACATGCACGCACGCGCACGGTAATAGCAGCACCTGCCACGGTCCGGAAGCTCGGAGAGCCAAACGCCCGGGCCGCCGATGCCAACCATGTCTTTTTCCTGTGCCACATGGCTCGCTTTACATGGAGTGCCGTTAGAGAAGCGTTTGGGTAGAATTGGTCCTTCGTCAGGTGCTGACCTTCTCGCCTTGCTGCCGACTCAAAAGAGTGTATTTGCTAGGATTGTGTGGCGTAGCGTAGGGGCACTGTTGTGGTCACTTTGGACTATCCGTAATAAAAATTTACCATTGAGAAGAAATTTTCTTCTCACCCAGTTGATGTCATTTTTAAATGTCACCTCTTCTTACAGACTTGGACAAAGTTGGGGAAACGACGCGACTCTGAGCTCATGCGGGAGGTCATGAAGCGGATGAGGTGCATTCAGATTTCTGCACGGCAAGACGCGACGCACACATGATCCTATTTTGTGGGCCCCGGAGTTAGTTTGTGGCATGGATCCGTAGATGGTCATAGTTGTATCTTCTATTTGGTTCCTATGCCCTTGGATTGTATCGCTTTTATTTAGTACTTTCATTGGTTGTATGGTCGAGCTATGTTGGATGTTGCCTCGGTTGGCTTTATTAATTTAAAGCCGGACTGTCCACGCCTTGCAGCCCCGCCCTCCCCTGGCCGCTGCCCACCGCCAGTCTGCCGCCACCCCTACCATCCCTCTACATCTCCCTCCTCTTCTTCTCAGGCACCAGCAACCCTACTCTGCACCTGAAACATCATGTCCATGACAAACCTAGACAAATCTTGAGGAAAATGGAGCTTGGACAAGGAGTTTCGAGAGGAGAAAGCTTAAGTGTGACTCGGGCATTTCATCGAATACCTCATGTGCATAGGAGGTGAGCTAGAGCACCAGAAAGCTCTCCCACGGCCGGCCAAAAAAACAGAGCAGTGGCTCTGCTCGCGGGCAGGGGCAGGGGTATATATAGGCCTCTCTTTAGTCCCGGTTTGTGGCTAAAACCGGGACTAAAGGACAACCTTTGGTCCCGGTTCCAGCCACCAACCGGGACTAAAGGTTGTGGGCCAGGAGCGAGCCCATTGGTCCCGGTTCGTGTCTGGAACCGGGAACAAAGGGGTCAGACGAACCGGGACCAATGGCCCCCGAGGCCCGGCCGGCGCCCTGGCCTCATGAACCGGGACTGATGCCCCCTTTGGTCCCGGTTCGTGAGTGAACCGGGATTAATGCCCTTACCCAGGCCTCAACCAAAGCCCTGGTTTCTACTTGTGACCTGCTCCCTCGACTTGATAGAACCAAATTATTACAAGAATAAGATGATACCTCTGGAACTTGAACCATACCTAGATAGATGTATCACTTCATTCAATATATGAGGCACTTGTGCATAGTGATGTTCTTACAATGAACATACAACTATGGAAACTTAAGATCCCTTGAAAGTTAAAATATCTCTTTGGTGTATGTGCAAAGTTGTCATTCTAGCCAAGGATAATTTAATAAAAAGAAGTTGGGAAGCTTGTAAAGAAAAGTTGTTCTTGTCACGAGGATGACACTATTAATATTTGTTCTTCCACTCGTAATTTGTTCGTTTGATGTATATTATGAGAACATTGCACAAACCCATGATATTTGGGGCCGTGGTAAAAAAATCACAACGCATTTTTAACAACAACAACCAAAAAAAAAACAGAACTCTAATCTCCGGCTTTGTGTCCACAAATCACGTCAACAATGCTTTTTTGGGACCTGTCTTTTTTCCAGAGCACACCATATATATTTTCATCATGAAACTTTGCATAGACATACTAGACACAAACATGTATGCCGTAAAAAAAAAATCAGATTTTTCTTGAATGTTTAAATAATATTGATTACTGCGTCAAGAAAATATATACGTATTCATTCATGGCGAGGCGAGGGACGGGGCGGCGGCGGCTAGGGTTCGCTCGTGCCGCCCCCCCTGGATATGGCCGGTGGGTTGAGTCGTTGGCTTGCCTGGCCGGGTGTTGGGTGGCGGCGGTGGCTGTGGATCTGGCGTTCCGGCCATATCCGTCGTGGTTCGGCTATGGCCGGCCGGCGGCGCGTGATGGGGCCGGGGTGGGGCGGCCGGAGGTCCTCAACCGGCTTTCCGATGACACCATACGTCTACATGGCGAGGGTGTGCTCGGATCCAGTCAGTGGCGAGATCGTGGTGGCGCTACTTCCGGTGAAAATCGTGCCGACTTCGGTCATGGCGGACGATGACGGCGTCTCCGACGCCCCCTGTTGAGGCATCGTCGTTGCAAACTGCGTCAACATGATCGGGATGTTCCGGGGGAAACCCTAGATCTGGGTCTACCGGATTGGACGATGACAGCGCCTTTGGTGTCGTACTCCCTCCTGAGGGCATCGTTCTGGAGCAGGAGCTGGCTGGAGGGGACGAGGAGGAGCGGTGTTTTATCTACCGCAAGGCTGACGACGGATCCCGGCGGCATGGCGCTGCGGAGTTTCGGCGACGGACGCGTGTGGATGGATACGTGCAGGATGGTGGCGTTGTCTGGCGCCGTGGTGGCGTCGACGGCAGGCCTGGCAAGGTCGGTGCATCAATACTCGCTCTAGAGATGGATCGGTGGAAGACGGCGGCGGCAGCCTCGGTGAGTGCGCCGGACCGGTGTGTGACCCAGTCCAGGTATGTGGCCGGGATGGGGCATCCGGCACTAGATGTTAGGATTTGGTGCGATGTCTGTTTGGTATTAGACTCGGACATTCGGTACCACTACATCAAGGGGATAGGAGTAGCGACAGGTGTTGCCTAGAGAGTGGCTTCAGGCTTACTGATGTACTTTCTTGTAAGGTCTCTTGCGAATAATTAATAAAGTGGCCGCATGGATCGTCGAGATGCAGTGGCCGAAGGTGCATCCTCCTTTTCTAAAAAAAAAAATTTACTGCATCGAATGGTGGAGTATCCTTGAAACTCCCACATGCCTCCTAAGCCTAGGTTCTTCTAGCAAATTTAAGAAAAATGAGAACCAGAATGCTACCGTTGGCACTAGTAACTAAGACTTACGGTCAACCATTCATGAAAGATGGTTGTGTAGCATGAGATCGGTTGAACGCCCCGACTTGCATCTTTATATAACTAGCAACTAGCACTAGCATGTGTTAGGTGTAATCTTGATTAGTTAGTGTAAGTTTGTGTCATGACAAGTCCTAGTCATACCAGTTTGGTTTTGAGTCTGTTGTCCGTGTCCTGGACTTGGACAGGAGAGAGTCCTAGTAGGTTTGTTGGTACGTGTCTAGCCCGTATAGTTTTTGTAGTCCAAAGCAAGGACGTATAGGTTAGGCATTGGGTCGGTGCTGCTCATGTATTATATATACATGAGACCTGCGTGAGTTTTTGTAGTATCGTGGAGAGAAGATAGAAAAGAAATAAAAAGAAGAAGGGGCACGACACATGCCCTTGGCCAAAGTTTTCGTGTGCGCGCGTGCTCATGTTCGTGATTTGATGTGATTGATCCTGTGGGCGGAGTTCCAACAATTGGTATCTAGAGCAAGTTTCGAGATTTGAAGCCGTGCTTCCCCCGGGGTCGCGACCCTACTAGCACCTCGGGGCGGGCGATGGAGTCGCTGGGCGATGCAGCGGCGAGGAGGATCGGGAGATTGTTGTTCGGCGGAGCGACATGGAGGAAGACGGCGGGATGTCGTCGGCAAGGTGGTGGAAGGTGATCATTGATGGATGCGGTAGTGCCGAGGTGCGGTGCCGGAAGATCTCATCATGATCGTCGTCTCGGAGAGCCTTAAAGAGTTGTGCAGGTTAGCACATCTCAGTCGTCGTCGTGTCGGTCGTTGTCATGTCCAAGTGCTCGTCTCTGTGAGAAGGTGTTGAAGATGAAGCGCATCCAGGCCGTCTATGTGTCTCGACGAGAGGATCAAGTTCAACTATGTGGGGGCGGTAAACCAGTGAAGGTGAGTCTCTTCAATGAGGCCATGTCTCTACATGAGGCTGGAGTGGGCGATGTAGTCCACGGGGTGGTGTGATCCATAAGGAGTCGGCATGTATCTCGCTAGGGTGGATGGTCAAGTTCACCGGGTGGTGTTTTCCACAGGTTACTAGCGAGGCTGGGTAGTACAAGTCATATTTGAGATAGTCCGTAAATTCGCCAAGTCAAAATTGGGGAGAGAATGTTTGCAACAATCTAGCCGGCAATTTGACTTGTCGTGGTGCGAGCGGATAAGTCGACAAGGGGTGAATCATCAACAAGCCAAGACCGGAGAAGCACGAAGACAAAAGTCAAGATTAGGGAGAGATTGTTAGGTGTAATCTTGATTAGTTAGTGTAAGTTTGTGTCATGAGGGATAACTTGACTGAGTTCACTCCCCTCCCCTCCCCTCCCGAGTCGCCCCCCGCGTGGGCGGCCGGGAGGCCCCCAGATCCCGTCGGCCGGCCCTCCCCCTCTCCTCCTCCTCCTCCCACGCCGCCGCCCAAGGGCGCGGCCAGGCGAAGCCTTGCCGTCGCCGGCGGCGGCGGGGACTCGGGCCCTCTCACTCGTGTGGGGCTGGCGCGGGCCGGCGCCCCCGGGCCGGAGCGTGGCGGCGGGCCGGACGCCACGGCGGGTGGTGGCGGCGCCTCGGCAACTTCGCTTCCCCGCGGCAGGAGGCCTCGCGATCTGGTGCGTCGCGGTCGCCAGGGACAGCGGCGGCGTGACCGGATCGGTTCGCGGCGGCGCGGCCGGATCTATGCCCAAGCGTGGGCCTTGATCGCTGGACTGCCTTCGACACGGTGGCGGGTGCGACTCGTCGGCAGCTGGGCGGATCCGCAGGGATTCTACCATTGTCTGGTCCTTGACAGCGCGGGCAACTCCGAGGGAAACCCTAGATCTCCTTGGGATCGAGCGATGGCGGCGCTTTTGCGTCGTAGTCCCTCTTTAGGGCATCGTTTTGGAGTTTACTCCGGTTGAAGGGACCAGCGACGTCGGCGGCGCAAGTCTGGTGGAGCAACTGCCGATGAAAATCGCGCCGACTACTGTCATGGCGGACGATGGCGGCGTCTTAGATGTCGTTCCCTTGTCGAGGCATCGTCGTTGCAGTCTGCGTCATCAGGCTCGGGATGCTCCGGGGGAAACCCTAGATCTAGGTCTTCCGGATCGGACGATGATGGTGTTTTATCGCTTTCCCTCCTGGGGCATCGTTTTGGAGCAAGTGATGGCTGGAGGGATAGTGGAGCGGTGCTTCATCTCACACATTGATGGCGGCGGATATCGGCGGCATGGCGCTGTGGAGACTCGGCGTCCGATGCGTGGAGATGGACTCGCGCAGGAGGAGGTAGCTGTCTGGCGTCATGGTGACGTCGATGGCAGAGTGGCCAGACAAGGTAGAAGCCTCAATATGCTCTGAAGACGGACCTGTGGAAGATGGCGGCGACGACACACGAGTGCGTCTGACCGGATTGTGCCCCAGACCCGGTATGTGGCTCGGCTGGGGCTTCCGGCTTTTGATGTTAGGCTTAGGTGAGTGGTCTGGGTAGTGGCCCAGCTAGCACCCCTTCATCATATGGATATGAGTAGCGGCAGATGTTGCCAAGATGATGGATTCAGGCATATTGTTGTAATACTTTATAAGGTCCTCGAGAATAATCAATAAAGTGGCCGTATGCATCTCCCAGATGCAGAGGCCGGGGGTCATCCTCCTATTCTAAAAAAAAAAAAAATTGTGTCATGACAAGTCCTAGTCATACCAGTTTGGTTTTGAGTCTGTTGTCCGTGTCCTGGACTTGGACAGGAGAGAGTCCTAGTAGGTTTGTTGGTACGTGTCTAGCCCGTATAGTTTTTGTAGTCCAAAGCAAGGACGTATAGGTTAGGCATTGGGTCGGTGCTGCTCATGTATTATATATACATGAGACCTGCGTGAGTTTTTGTAGTATCGTGGAGAGAAGATAGAAAAGAAATAAAAAAAAAGAAGGGGCACGACCTTTGGCCAAAAATTTCGTGTGCACGCGTGTTCATCGTGATTTGATATGATTGATCCTGTGGACGGAGTTCCAACAGCATGGATGCACCAATGCACGTTTAAATTTTTAATACCAGCAAGTGAGCGTAGGGTACCATGAAGTACACACTACACACAGCAACTTGTTTACCTTTTTGAAGACGTCAGACACGGAAGATAGTCGGCGATTTTCTATCACATCTTGTAATGGGGCGATCATTATTGACAACTTCGTGTACTTTGTTTATAAAGTGCTTTGGTCCTGATATCGTGCCCTCATTTGACAAAATGATGGGCACGCGCATCCTAAGATCTAGAGGCCGGGGGGTACAACCTTCTTTTTGAAAAAAAGGCACACCAACATGTATTATTGTACGTAACATGGATGACTAAGCTTGTAGTAGGCAACTCTACCTGCCTTCACGGTCAATTTTCCTCTTGTTCTGGTGTAAAGATTAAGATTTGACCATTATGTTCAGAACATTAGGTCCCTATTGTAAATTTCACATTATTGTTGCGGTTTTTAAATTAATTTGCACACTTAATCAATGAAAAATAAAGTGATTTGGTATGTTTATATTGACCTGTTATATTTCTACCTATCGTGCATGCATAAATTAAGAGAGTTTTTTTGGAACGCGCAATTGCGTGTGGCTTCATTAGAAAGAAAAGGAGCGCGAGATGCAGAGGCCGGGGGTATTCCTCCTTTTCCAAAAAAAGAAGAAAAGGAGAGCGAGTACATCAAGGGTACAACAGAGGCTGCTTGATGGCACTTCCCCAACCCATGCCCACAAATCCACCGGCGAGAAAATAAAACAGTCGAACTACTCGTGCTCACCCACACTTCCATGCTCAATCTGCTAAGGATGCCACGCGAGCAGCCATAATCTCCATTCGCAATCGATGTTAGCCATAACCACGCTCGACGGTGCCAAAATATTGTCCAAGGCCTGCAGAGTCCTTACCTTCCAGAGTGAGTTGAATTTTTTTCCATGCGAACCCCTCTTGGATCATTTGCTTATACTACTTCTCTTTTTTATTTTATTGCTCTGCTTCACATCCTTCCCAAGTTTCATCCTAAGCAATTGAGGTTCGATCTCACAACAGCTGCTACTAGGAAGGTTGCCCACTCCTTTTTTGACGAAGTTGACGCAGCTTTCATTTCGTGATCAGAACAAGAATGTGGAACTACTGCTGAAGAAATTAGGTTCAGGTAACATTACAAATAACAAAAAAATACAGCTGGGCCAACAAGAAGACCATCTAGTCAGGTTCTTAAGAAAAGTCGGCCATAGCCATCATCTCCGGTCTACCCATGCTGTGCCAAAGTGATGTTTCATTGAAAATCCTTTGGTAGGAGCAGGTGATACTGGGTGAGTAGGACAATCCAGATCAATGAACCGATCACATAAACCTTCACATACTGCGCAATGAAATCTTTGATTACTACCATGTCGTTTGACATGTCGCGTTTGCCATACCCGCGTGCCTCCCAAGCCCAGGTTAATCTGACAAAGTAAGGGACAGGTTCACCAGGATACCATCATGGTCATCAAAAGTGAGACAAACCGTGGAAGATGATTTCTAGAGCACGAGAGAGAGTGTTTCAAAGAAATGAAGCACCTATCTGGAGCTAGCTACAAGTAGGAGTGTACGGATGTTATATGTATTCAACGTGGGCCCTGCAATATTGATTCTGAAAGCAGCAGCCCAAATGGTACTTTCAACTTGTTATTTTTCTTGTTGATTTTTTTCTGGTGAGGTGGCTTTTACGACACTTGCCATTACAGATTATAAATAGCTCTTGCATTTACAAAAGTCAAGAAGTTCTGGTTGTAGGCCCAGCAGAACGAGAAGAAGTGACCATGATGAAACATAGACAACCACTTTATTAAATTTACACCGGATAAAATGCTCACTATTTTATGGTTATTCTTCTTTCGTATAATCCCCGCAAAAATATATATTCTTTCTAATAATTGGACAATGTGCACATTCATTTCACAACTTTCTAATAATTGGACAATGTGCATATTCATTTCACAACATGGCTTCTTGTTTGACACATTACTAGCTCCCTTCAAATGGTGGAAATTGCACTGGCGGTCATAGAACTTGGTTTGCATGTGCAGATTAGTCCCATGACTTGAACATTGTGCAACTAGCGCTAGTCACAAAACTTGGTAAATTGTGCGCCGGAGGTTACAAAACCCTCCTTAAGTTTCAATTGAAGAAAATGAAATTCTATTTGGCAAATTTTCAAAGGGTGAAATGAAGAAGAGGGGTGTTCTAGATGGAACATACCAAATCGGGTTTCAAGTCAAGCCAATCGAAAACCCTCCGACAACACTTTTTGTCAAGATGGTATAAAATGTTCCAATTTTGGTGGCAACACTCATTTTCTCTACACCATGGTAGTTATATCCGATTTGGCATGGCAACTTTATGATTTTAACAGGTTTTCAGTAATAGAGCCTTAAGACAACTAATGTGTCTTTTATTTTATTTCTATACCAGATGTGCAAGTGATTGTGTAAATATGCCATACAGTGATACACATTCCTGAAGATATACCGGAGACACTAGTACATGCCCAGATATGTGGAAAAGAGGCTACAATTGCTTCGTTTTTGTGTTAGCTAGATGTAGGCATAGATTTTCTAGACCATTGTCTTTTATGTGCCGTCGAATGATTAAAATGTTGTATCACTCTTGATTCTTGAATATGACGTAACATATACATGGTTGTTGTTTTTCTGTCGCAAAAATCATGCACACCTTATGTGGTTTTATCTACATCACCATAAACATACGTATGGTAACTTTTGTGATATAAGATGATTTTTTAATGGGTTTGATCATATGTGAATCTAGTTGCTGAAGACTAGAAATAAGAGGATTTTTAGCCGCCCACACACCTCCCATATTTTTCGCAATGGATGAAACTGAGGTAGTTAGTGGAGAAAATGTTTTTGGTCCAGCTCGAGCTCATGCACCTCGTGTCCTCACGCTCTTGTCAATGGTTAGCAGGAACATGACGCGAATGTCACAATGAGGATGCGGGCACGGTTTGCGATCAATGGATCTCACCTAGCCCTGCACACCATATGTGTGTGTGGGACTGAGATCTGGTGACTTGCCCACTGCTAGTCACGCCGTAACATGCGGCCATCAATCCAGCATCCATTCAACATCCAATGGAGGGGATTGATCCATGAGAAACCAGCCGACACTTAGCAGTTTTTAGGACGCCCACATTTGTAGTTTTACGTGTACATGCAAACAAGCTATGCACTAAGTGCCCTCCATAGTAAAAATACATTTAGAATAATTACTAGTAGTAATTAAGAATAAATTTTAATAGCAACAACTAGACTGAACCGGGTGATTTTTAACAAGTTTAATTATTTTAAGAAAACTAAACTAAAACTAAGCAAGGTACCGGACGGTGACCTCGTTCGCATGAACTCCCTAGTTGGGAGCACATTGGTCGCTGTTCGTGCCGTCGCTGTCGTCGTCGGAGGGCGGCGTCAGCCCCGCGCGGATGTCTCAGCGGTGGTCCTGGACCGGCCCTCGGCGGGGGCAAGCGGGCCAACACCGTTTCACTGCGGCGCAACACCCAAAGTAGGGTTCTTGGTCATGTCGGCCAGACCGACATCCATGTCATCGAGGGGTGTCCTCTCTGGAGCCGGAAGATTGGCATGAATGCGCGGCAATCGTTGGAAACCCATATTTTTGTACTTCTCGTTTGAATTTGCGCGATGACAGTTGGAGATCCGTTTGGTACCTCGCTTAGTTTTTGTTTATTTGTTTTTAAATAGTTGAACTTCTTCAAAATCATCTGATTTGAATGTAACATATAGAACTTGTTAAAAATAGCTGCCCTCCCTGCTGCGCAACACGCGCACGAGCGGCTCCTTCACTACCTCGGCGATGACGGCGGCGACTCTGAGTCGCGCAGCGCGGCGGTCGACGGGGTGGTAGCAGAGCAAGCACGGGGAGACTGGTGCAACGTGCAATGTCGGACCAGTTAAAAATCGCCCCTATTTGAATGTAATATAAAGAACTTTGCAATGTAATATATAGATCTCGTTAAAAATAGGGCATTCGTACGTTCAGTCTAGCTTTGCTATTAAAATTTATTTTAAATTACTACTAGTAATTATTCTAAATGTATTTGCAATGTGAAGATCACTTAGTGCATAGCTTGTTGCATGTACATAAAACTACAAATATGTGCGTCTCTATGCTAAAAAGTGCTAAGTGCTGGCTTGTTTCCCTTAGATCAATCCCCTCCATTGAATGTAAAATCAGCGCTGGATTGGTGGCCGCATGTTACGGCATGACTGCCATTGGGCAAGTCACCTGATCCCGGTCCGTGTGTGTGGGATATGCTTCCATAACATAATAGTATAATAGATGCGGCTTCTTGGCTTTGCAAAAATGATAAGTGCATTCTAGCTTTGCTTACCGAATGTGCGTGAGCTTGTTTAATTTAGCCACACATAGAAATTGGTACACAGATTAGTTTTCTATTCATCAAATATACATGCCTATATATTTCATGTGTTATTGTTGAAGGGACAGAACCACCAAAAGACCAAGACTACTATCATGGAGAAAATTAGCTAAGACGAACTATGGAGGACGGTAGGGTTCTATTGATTGGCATTCTGAGCACTCCAAGCATGCGGCTAGCCTTCTACATGTATGGATGCATATATATACACAACAAAAATGATCTCTTCAAATTTTATACCGACTAACTTTGATGTGCATTTGATGGGAAACAACCAAGTGGTGATGTATACCAACGCTTTAGCTAGCACACGTTAATGGTTGGTACTTAAAGAGATGTGATTGAATGGTAATGAGGAATGCACGATATTTATGTAACACGCGATTGGGGTGTCAGTTCCCCAACTTGGTGCCAGCGACGTGATTTCAAGAGTCACATTACAAAACAAAATACGGAGCACTGACTTGATTTTCGTTTTGCACTAGGCTAGAGGGCTTCATTAATTTAGAGAGAGGCATCAAGAGACGAGGGAATAGGGAATATGCTAAGGATTGTTTTTCTTGCTCTTTGCTCTAGACACAACCGTGACCGGCCACCCGCATGAGCAATATTAAGTATTTTGGGACCTGCTTTTTAATTACCATTTAAGCTAACTCATTTGTGTTATGTACTCGGTATTTATATTGCAATGGGTAGATTTTTTGTATGATGTTAACGAGGACCACACTCGTTAATTCTCGTCTTGTCTTGGAGAGAAGGGAATGACAAGCAGATAGTAACTGGAAGGGTGGTGATGAGCACTAGAACAAAAACATATTTTTAAATGGGGTACAAAAACATTATTCACCATAAGTATAGTTTCTTGACATATTCAAAATACAAAGCTTGACATAGACATCTAGTTTTGTACAGTTTTTAACTTGCTTTCATATGTATAGTTTCCTGCTCCGGTCGCATCTTTGGTCCCAAACAGTCAGAATTCAGCATTTAGAACACTTCTTTTTACCTGTCCAAACTCATATACATGCATATGTAAGTAGCAACCAAAACAAGTAATATTTCACAAATTTTTGGATAGATGTGATTTTCGTAAAACAATATTACAACACCATCATTCCAGTTGAGAAGAAAATCGTGTGTCATCTTCTGCTGGGGCCATCGACAACTTTGGATTGGAGGCCACGGCTGGTTGTGCTATCACCATTGATGGATGGGTACAAACCGGCCCCACCTGTAGGTATGCTCCTGCGCTTAGCCCTATAATCTTTCAAAGTTGCATAGGAGAAACACTTCCTGATACCTCCAACTCCTACGACATGTTTTCAAACTAAAAAAAAATCCCTTCACCATGTTTAAAGCAGGTGGCTGTCATATATTTAGCACCGAGATCCATATAGACTTGATCCATGTAGTTTTTTCAGCTGGATGAGCGGGAGAGCTAGTTAATATATGCAGGAAATAAGAGCTATGCTTTCCCAACCGTTAGTGTGGTATCCTATAAATATACAGGGAACAGAAAGCCTGTGGAATTAATAGTGGTATATTAGGTGATATAGGCAATATCTCAGTGGCAGGGAGTGGTGTTGAAAACAATGTGATGGCTACCATTAATAAAATTTCGAATCTACTCATTGACATGCATGACATATATATATCTACCAAAATTAATCCGGCAAATATATAGATGGAAACTGGCAGGCCATCTACCAACGAGATAAACCCTAGTTTCATCTATAATAACATGGCAAGCATATCGACCAAGAACGATATAAATGATGGCAGGGAGTCGAGGAAGTAGTGGACATAGATAAAGTCGAGGAATAAGAGTGAAGTAGTCGTGCAAGCACTTCCCAGAAACGTTAGCACCCAGCTACCCTTGCATGTCGCCGATCGTCAGTACATCTAGAAACCACTCTTGTATCCTTGCCCCGCTACACGGTGGGGAGAGGAGCTGCAAGACTCGGTGAGAGAAGGCGCATATGAGAATAGAAAGATAGTATTTTGAGTGATGACTCTTTTGAGAGGGACTTCTGTCCATTAACTGCACGTTGACGTGTATGGTTATCGTCGGATTGTGTGTTAGACATACCCCGGCGGACAAGGCGACAATGCAACCGATAAACTGCAAATTTCCCACTCCCTGGTCGCAAGTCACACGTAATTAAACTTGAATAAACACAAATTCAAGTGAGTGCATGAGTGGGTATGATTAGCATAGTTCTGTCTTGTCCTCTCATCCAAATAAGGATGGCAATGGGTAGGGTATGGGGCAGGTAGAGCAATATCATACCCATATCCGTGTACTCAATGGGTACAAAATTCTACCCATACCCGTACCCATGGGTATGATACTTTACCCGTACTCATACCCGACGGATACCCATACCCATTGGGTACCCAACGGGTAGATCAAACAGTACACAAGTTATTCACAATTTTACATTCATCTATAGCACATTTGACAGAAAAACATTGATCTCAACTCAATAACAGATAGTTGAGTACATGACATCTCAATTCAAATCGACAATTGGTAATAACTTTAACATAGGTTCATAAGCTCAAGGGACAACTTTAACATAGGTACACTTGTGATTGTGAATCACGGGTAAGATTCACATGTCAATATAAAACAGCTATACACGTGCCCTACCCATGACTTAACGGGTAGGGTATGGGTACTACCCCTGGGTAGAAAATTGTGCCCATACCCTACCCATGTGGGTACGGTATCCGCGGGTACCCGTACCCATGAGTAAAATTGCCATCCTTACATCCAAACGGATCGTGTGAGGTGTCCTTATATGCTAGTCGAAATCATTATCCCTAGGCGGTATGTAAAGAACATTGATACACGTATGACTGTTTCAATATGATTTTTGTACGACACCAAATAGGAACCATCCATCACATGCATTCCACGGCCTGCAACCATCAATTTAGAGAGTCATATGGAAATCATACATCAAATATCGTACACATAGTAATATCGATATGTAAACTTCCCCCACTTTCACCCCTTTGACTTCTCACCAGCTATTAAAATTTTCATGGGCCAAATATGGTTTGGCAAAGACCTATAACCTATAAATTCGAACAACACATTCCTACTAATCAGGATGTAGATTTTTGAAATCTCACTTGGTCACTGCTATTTTGATTAAACTTCACTGTCTCACAAAAATAATATTCAATGAATCCCTCCCCCATTGGACTCATTCATTTCTTTAGAGAAGTACAATAGTAGTCTATAACTGGTCATAGTGGGAGTAAAATAGGTAGTAACATGCATACCACATAAGCAAAAAAGGTGATGTGGCAAGTAAAGAGGAGAGAGACAAATAGAGTAACATAATATGTTACCATAACATAGCGCTTCTTAATACAAAATGACCCTACAAAGTAATAAATGAAGATATCTATGTTATCATATATATGACACTAACCACTATAGAGGTAGTGGCATAGACTACTAACATATGCATGTTACTAGTCTAAGTTATTCCCCATTATGGCTAGCCTAAGCCTGCTTACATGGCACGTTTCCTTATGTGAAAGAGAGACAAAGAAAAAGAGTAGTTGACTCTCAGAGCAAGTACAATAACGGGCTTATAGCCCGCGTACAAGGTAAATTGACCAATATGAAGGAGAGAGACATGAAAGATTGGTGGGAATGGACTCTCATGCAAGAGCCTAACTATACGCATGCTCTTAGGTAAAATTAATGAATAAGATGAAAGAGAAAGAGAGAAGGTAAAAAAAGGTAGTAGTCTAATAGCCTACCTTATTGTATGAGTGACTATACGTGATGACTTTAGATGACATGGAAGCTGCATATAGCCAACAGTTAGCTATACCAGTAACCATGCTCACATGCAAAAGCCACGCATGCTCTTAGTTAAAAACATTAGATGAGAGGAAAGAGATAGAGAAAGTAAGAAAAATGACTAACCTAATAGCTGACTCTATTATATGAGCAATTAATAAGCCCTACTCTTACTGATATGACGGTTTTATATAGCCATGTGTTGCCTGGTTCTTGCTTTTAATAGCGGTTCATATGCATTCATAACATGCCTTGTTAGTTGGCTGAAATAATTTCTCTGCTCTTGTTATCTTAGATATTTTTCATTCTCCAAAATGATCAACTAGCATGAGGTGAGCGTGCATCGAGACTCAAGGAATTAGTGGACCTGGAGTACAGGTATATAGTCTAGCCAATTAAGAATGACTGAATCACACAAAGCAATACAATATCACAATTTGTGAAATTTGTGACAACCTGCTGATACATGGTAACATCATTCTAAAGTCATAGTTGGAGCACAACTACAATTTTAGCTTCATGAACAAACAACTGACTGGGAAGACCGCCACCGTGTTGACATCCTAGTGAAGTTGTCCGGAGGTCCGCATGGACAACAGTTGTACCATGGAAGCGGTAACCGTAATAAACAGTAAACAGAGGCAGGTTGCTAACAACAGTGATAACCATTTATGTCGATGTCAAGGTAGCTGTGTGACAAGCACTCAAGCTGCGAGGGATCTCCATTCCATCCTGCATTAACGCAAACACTTGGGATTGTCATAATTGTGATCGTTCATTGTGTTTGTCATTCGCAGCTAAGTTGCACGAGCGAAAGGGGACGCATGTCAATAGTTTTTTTAGGGAAACAACAGGACTCTGCTGCGTATATTTATTAATTTCAAATAAATCATATTACAAAGCAAGGTTCCAAAAAAACTATACAGGCCTAGGTTGGAAACAAAGAACAAAAAATACAACAGATACAGTAAAATGATCATCTAAAATCTTTCACCCAATCAGCCAAAACTGTATTCATTCCTCTGGTCCCGTAAGTGATCCACTATAGTTCCTCTATAACTTTGCGCTTGCAAGTATATAGACTTGGGGAGATGCCCTTAAAGATAAAGTCATTCCTCATATTCCAGATGGCCCATGAAACCAAGATGATGATTTACAAAGAAAAGGGTACATTGGGCAACTTCTTAAGCTGGGCAACTTCATCGTATATGCCTGAATGAGTGGGGGTCCATGAAGGGAAAACATAGTGCTAGCACATTTGTGCAAAAGGGCAATGAAAGAATAGGTGAACCATTGCCTCCAAAGTCAGTTCTTGAGTGGGATTGGACAATCGAGGACTATCATGTCCATGTCCTCCTTTCCCGCACAAATAAAACTCCATGCCCCCCTGCCCAGTTCAACGCAATTGAGGAGATCATGGTGGGATAGGAATACCACTGCAAGGGCAATCCCACCTGCATCGTCTAACAACAACATCATGAAATCCCAAGTGATCGAGGCAGGTCCGACTCACACCACCAAGATCTCGGTTGGGCCAGCCCGACAAGGGCGCCTTCTAGAGATTATCAACGTTTTGTACCTAGCCGTGTGTGCGGCGGGCCAGACCATCACAAGTTTACATTTGGTCTTGATGGTCTTTCTTTTTCTATTATGTTTTCATTTGGATGGATGCATTTTTTTCTATTTTCTTCTGTTTCTATTTTTCCATTGGTTTCTTCTAGTTATTCTTTTTCTTTCAGATTTTATTTATTAGTACATTTCATTTTTTTATTTGTAGACTTTTATGTGTATGCATGAACATTATTTAAATACAGGATGAACATTTCATGTGTATGAACTTTTTTTTGTTAAATCCATGAACATTAATTAGTTGGAAAAATATGAGATGAGCATTTTATTGCATACATGAGCTATTTAAATTGTGTATATATTTTTTATATAAATTTAAGTGTGAAATCACCATTTAATTATATATTTCTATATATGAACATTTATATTAACTTCAACATATTTTTACAATATATCCCTTTTTCATATTTAAACTTTTTTAACAATTTTTGAAAAAGATTTTCCAAAATATATTCTAACAAGAAATGTAAGCTATTTAGGCCGCGCCTATGAGCCAACCCACATAACGGAGGATGAGTTGCCTAAACCCCACAAATGTTTGTGGACTAGAAAAATTGTTCGTCGATTCAAAAATGTTCCTGATTTAAAAAAAATCACGAAATGAAAAACTGTTTGTGGATTCAAAAATATTCACGCATTTAAAATAATGTTTGTGGATTTGAAAAAGGGTTCATGGATTCAAAAACAATTGTTAATTAAAAAATTGTTCATGGTTTTGAAAAAATATTCTTGAATTTGGAAATTATCTCATGAATTTAAAAAAAATCATGGAACGGAAAAATATTAGTGAATTCAAAAGTTCTTCATGAAATAAAATTGCTCTCAAATTTGAAAATAGGTGAACAATTTTTAAAATTATGGACATTTTTTGTTATTGCTAACAATATTTTAAATTCCAAATATTTTTTAGAAAAAACATGAACAATTTTTGAAAACTTTAACAAATTTTGAAAAAAGCGGAAAATTTTATATTTGCAAACAGTTTTTGAAGATTTTGAACATTTTCCTAAATTTGTGAATTTTTTAAAAAATATAGTAGAAAATGAAAAAAGAAAGGACCACAAAATTTTGAAAAGAAAAGGAAAAGAAAAAACTAAAATAACCCGAAAAGGTATTACAGAAAAATCAGTTATGTAACTTTCTAGAAGGTGCCCGAAACTAGTCAGAAACCTTCCAGAAGCTTCCTCAAATCGGTCTCAGCGGCCGCTCGCTTGGTTCGCTTCAATTCCCAATGGGTTGGCCCATCTACGTACGCTTGTGGGCGATCGAACCCCTAACGCTCAAAGCAAGGGATACACTTGAACGAGGGAGGGGTTTATTTGGCCCCATTGTATTTTGTGTCAAACTTCGACCATCTATAAAACTAACAAAATATGAATTATATGATACAAAAAATGTACTTTTGGATTTGTATTGAAAGATCTTTCCTATAGTATAACTTTTGTTACATAGTTTACATTTTATTAGTTAAATTTATGGTCAAATCTAGCCCAAATAAAAGAGGGACTAATAAACCTGAATTGAGGTAGTATAAAGTAAATGTCAAAGTTACATCTTCATAAATGTACTCATGTCTAAATGTCACGCACTTTGAAATGAAGAAGGTAAATAATAGAAAGAAAGAAAAATCTACATTAGATAAAAATAAATAAACAATACTAAAGATGAGTACCAATTTTGAGACACTAAAGATGAGGCTCTCGTATTTGTAAGGGCCACCGTGGCACCGTGCTAGTTTGGTCATGTTTTAAATGGAATGGATTGGCTTAAGACAAGACCAAGGGAATGAATGAGCTCCACCACGTACGTTTGCCGAGCGTGGTCACTGCGAGTGGGGCATCATATCCGTGTAGCCGATACTCTTCCTGGTAGTGGGGAAGATCATGAACACCATGCTAGCGAGGAAGCCAGCGGCAACCGGCAAGTTGACCAGCAGCTCCCTCGTGTCCGTCCCGGCGTCCGGGAACAGGCAGCCCTGTATGCCGGCGTCGGCGAACGCGACGGCGAGGAACACCAGCGCGGAGACGACGGCGTGCACGAAGTCCATGGGCGTGACCCGGAACCTGGAGAGGTCCTTGAACGCCGCGTCCCGCTCGGCGCGCGTGCCGGTGAAGTTGAAAGGGTAGAAGCCCCCGAGCGTGGCCGCGCCGTAGTAGAGCCTGCCGTCGCGGCCGACGAGGCTGTCCGTGAAGGAGAGGAGCACGCAGGAGGCGGCGCAGCCGCCGATGAGCGCCAGGACCAGGCACCGGTTGGCCGCGTGGCAGACGCCGTGGCTGTTGCTGAAGGAAGGCGCCAGCGCCTGGAAGGCCAGCACCGTGCCCGTCGGCAGGAGCTTCAGGAGGTCCGACGCGCTCGACAGCGTCTTGTCGGCCGGCGCGACGCCCGTCTGCGGCGGGGCCATGTGAGAATAGAATTGTTGGGGCGGCGCAGGCATCTGGATGTGCACAGCATTGGAAATGGGATCCATGGCAACGACCTTACTACTCCAATTGAGATGCTTGAATGGCAACGGTGCCTCTGTCTACCTCTTTATATAGTGCGCGCGCGAACCAGGGGTTGCAACTTAGTACAACAAGCAACAAGAAATGGCTGATGGGAGCTTTACCAGATCGAGTAGGGATGCCGACCAGCCGGCTGGTATGCCAAAAAATTATATTCGTGGCCACTGGCACGTGCATGCATGGTGGCTCTTGTAGTTTGGTCACGGCAACAAGAAACTGCATGCGTAGTCGAACGTGGAATGCATGCGCCAGACAACGGCCGAACTATATGCTCCGGCTCAGCCAAACTCAATTAATCAACTCTTTTTTTTCTTCTGGAGAAAGCGCTACAATACGCTCACAACTCGCCCAGACACTCACCCTCATGAACGTGTACACATACATCATATTCCTGTGAGCAGCTGCGAGAGACTGAGCCGATAGATCTTGAGGTTGACGAATTGTCATAGACACCTCGTAGTCAACGGACACGTCATACCACTAAAAATAGCACTAGATAGATTGAAATAAATCCATAAAATATGCTTGTCCCGCCAGCTATTCAAAGTGTCGTTGATGGGATACTTCCTCCATTTCAAAACATAAGACATGCTTTGATTATATTTTTTTGCGGGAAATAACTTGTATTACTCATGTTGCAGAGCTACACCCAGAATTACAAAGTTCGACGATACCATCTGGACCAAAACAAGCCACACAACAGTTCTTCCACTACTTCTACCATAAGTAGCTAAAGGAGGACTAATAATAAGATTATGGTTCCGTCGAAGATGACTAATAGAAGAATTTTGTTTAGTTATCAGTGATTTAATCTCATGAACCATGAATCCAAAGCGGGATCTATCTGTACCTTATTTGTTCAAAAGGTTCACAACTTCTAGACAATCAAGGCCTGTTCGGAGCCCCTCTGCTCCACAACTAACCCTTATGAATGTGCACATAAACATCATATTTCTATGACCAGCTGCAAGAGACTGAGCCGATAGATCTTGAGGTTGATGAATTTCATAAACACTTCGTAGTCGGCGGACACGTCATACCACTAGAAATAGCACTAGATAGATTGAAATGAATCCATAAAATATGCTTGTCCCGCCAACTATCCAATACTTCCTCCATTTCAAAACATAAGACATACTACTTTGATTATTTTTTTGCGGCAAATAACTTGTATTACTCACGTAGCAGAGCTACACCCATAATTACAAAGTTCGACAATACCATCTGGACTAGATCCAAGCCACACAATAGTTCTCCCACTACTTCTACCATAAGTAGCTAAAGAAAGGACTAATAATATTATGGTTCCATCAAACATGAGTAATACAAGAATTTCGTTCGATCATCAGTGATTTAATCTCATGAACCATGAATCCAAAGCGGGATCTATCCGTACCTGATTTGTTCAAAAGGTTCACAATTTCTAGACAATCAGTCTCAACGTGGATTGGGAGAAGGCCCCATTCCAATGCCAGTGTCAATCCTTCCTTTATCGGTACTAGCTCAGAATCTGAGGCATGAGGACAATGTTGGATGATACGAGCAAACTCCCGAGAGAAAACGCATCTGCCCTCCCAGGTCGCTCCCGTCCGGGCGGCTCCGGAGGCTCCATCCCCGACCCCACCAGCTCCCTGCCCCCCTCTCCCGGGTGAGCACCAAGCCGTCGCCGCCGCCACCACGCCTTTCCTGTCTAAGACGGAGGGCATGGGAGGGCATCGTGGCGGCGCTTCTCGGGCGGGAACGAGGTATTGGCGGCGGTTCTAGATGGCGTAGCCTGGTTCGAGCCGGAGAGGCGAGGCGGAGGCGAGCAACATGACGGCCGCGCGACAGCGACGGGTCTGATATTGGCCTCAGGGCCCGATCTGGGCTATCAGCTTTTCAGATCTACATCGACGACATCCTGCCAGGTGTTCTACAAGCTGGCGAGTTTTAACAAGGTTGATCCGGTAAGACCAAGACTCATAGGCGATAATGAGCACTACAGCGCGCTGCCGATGGATGCAGAAGGAACACATCACTGATTGCTTCGAGAGCTTACCTGTAATTTCATTTTTTTAAAGAAAGTTCTAGTAAAAGCTAACTTTATTTAATATATGAACCTGGGCCCTTTCTACAATATGTAAAACAAAAATGAAATGTGTGTGCACTCGCGGCTGAGGGGTACCTGTGCTCGACGGCGTCGGCGCACTCGCACTCCTGGTTGAGCAAGACTCCCCACACGAAGGGCAGGCGGGCCGGACCGTGCGTGCCTTTGGACAGTGACTGCGAGGTGGCGGCCACGACCGTCATTGATGTTGTTGTCTAGTTCAGCTCCAGGGAACGTAAAAATTGGATCGTATGAAGTCCATGACCGTACGACTCTACTAACTTCTCTCGAATTGCATCAAGCAAGCAGCAGCGGATACACTCAACACAGCTTGCTAGGGCATTTTTAATCCATCCCAATAAATAGTGGAGTATCCGGTGGAGTAAACACTTAGTGAAGTAAATCTACTCCACTAAATTTTGGTCAGACCTAGCAGATCTCCTATATATAATGGAGTATTTTTTATTTGTATTTCATTTTCGGTCATCGAAAAATATTTTTTTGTTTCTTTATTTCATTCAACGGCATTTTGATACATTGGAGTACGTAATTCACCAATTCTTAATAAAAAAATTATATCAATTTTAACTGCTCTCATTAGTAGGATTAATCTCTTCTCTATGTCTTATTGTTGATCCGCGGCTTCTCGAATTTACACACCTCTTTCTTCTTCGATTCCGAAGAATTCAACGTTGCTTCGCATAGTCTCGTCTCTAGCCTCTATTCTAGCAACGAGTGCACGAGCATCTATTAAATTTTGTGCTATCAATAGATCGATGTAATCTTCTTCCCAATACCAAAACTTGCATCCATTCTATACACAAATTAGAGCAAGCAATGAGCTACCGAAATTGTGTCGAATCCGTTGAACAACCGAATGAAAAGAAGCACATACGCCATCTTTTTTGCACTTGAAGAACATCCATCCGGATGTTCCGGCGTGGTAGAAACTCGGCTCACCACCTGCCGCGGGCAATCGCCGCACTTTATGACCTTCAATGGTGAGCCGACGAGCCATTGGGCCAGCGCCGAGCCCGGGCAACGACCGGGCGTGTCTTTGCCAGCGAACCGCCGACGGGAGAGATCCGAGCGGCTAGAGGCGGAATCAATACCTGCATGCGACGTGGAGGCGTTGTCGGGGTTATGCGGCACGATACCCGGTCAATCCATGGCAAGGCATAGTCACCGACGGCCGGATGCGCCAAATCCGATGCCGGACGAGGAAGATCTACCGATTGTGCATCGGCGACGGGGCAAGAGGACACAAATCCGGGTGGTCAAGGACCGCGGCAGAGCCTACGGAGCATCCCCGGCGGCGGGCGGTGGTCAGCGGGGGTGGGAGGGGCGGCGCCGGCAAAGATGCGGCGCAGGAGTGGAGCAGGGGAGGCAGCGGTGGAGAGTGGACTTTTTACTCAGCCGCCGAGCAGTGCAGTAAGAGCATCTACGATCGGACTGGACAAATCTTGTCCCTCAAACGCCCGCGGACGCGACCGGGCGTATCCGCGGACATTGACCGGCCACGCCTCAAATTAGTTGATTTGCATCTGAGTCTCTCATATTTGAACCCATGGATCCATACAAAGCATGTCAAAGAAATCCTACGTACTACCCTAGCTAATCTTCGTCGTCGGAGATGTCGGTGCCGGGCGACGGGTGGACGGGCGCATAGGAGGGCTCCGGCTCCTCCTCCTCCTCCTCCTGCTCGACCTCATCCATGTAGGCGGACATCTCCTCCTCCTCCGCGGCGTGATGCGCCTCCATCTCCTGTCGGTGAAGGCGTCTTGCCTCCGTATCCGACTCCAAGCAGAGGGAATTGAGGATGGCCTGTTGCTCCGTCTACAGATCCGCGTCCCCAGCGTCCCCCACATCCTCCTTCGGCTCGTCCTCCTCCAACTCCTCCTTCAGATCCACTACATCCGGAGGTAGCCCCACAGCAATCCAGGCTTTGCGCCTTGCCCGGATCTGCTCAAGGAGCTGCAGCCGGCGCTCCGACGTTAGGCCCCTTATCTGGCGGCGTGGGGCCATGACTACTAGCGGTGGCGGACGGGGAGTGGAAAGTGGCGGCGGCGGACGGGCGGAGGAAAATGTGGAGTGGTAGGGTTTCGGTGCCGGCGGTCGGCTTAAATAGCCGGGCTAGGCACTACGTGGCCCGCCGGAGCAGCGCCACGCGGCGACATCGGTCCGACAGAGGAGACGAGCTTCGGACCGCCGGGTTTCTGGGCAATTTCGCGTGGGACCCCGAAGTCAGTCCGACGTGGCGGGCGCACCCGGGCGTCCCCACATCCGTCCCATATTTGGGCTGGATATGAGGGGTACCGATCAGTCCGGGCGTTTGAGACACGTTTGAGGCGCCCGGCTGGGTCGATATTTCATGAGCGGTCAGTGACTGGGCGGCCCATCTGGACGTCTATGGCGGTTTAGGGTGCCCGACTGTAGATGCTCTAAATATAGAGGTGAGGCGCGGCTGAGAATAATTTATTCTCCACTACGACGTATTGAGGATCAGCTAGATGCCGGTAAGAGAAATATAGTCGAATTTTTACTTCTATAACCGATTATAGTGGACCGATTAGAAATGCCCTTGGCCAAGCACTCCTGCCAGCAAATCTTCCTGGAAGCGTTCCTTCTCACCAAGTCATTTATGCGCATTTAGCCAACGTGTCTTTATAAGCAGCGGATGCACTCAGCAGGAACGAAGAAGGATGGCCGGCAAACACAAAACCAAGCAAGGAACAATGGTTGGCTAACATTGGGAGGTGGAACGTGAAAGCATAACCGTGCCTCTCGCGAAAGCAAAACCGTGTTTCTCATGGATGAAAAAAAACAGAAAACGTGTTTTTTTTTCTGTTTCCCGGAAGCACGACCGTGACTCTCGCGAAAGCAAAACCGTGCCTCTCGCGAAAGCAAAACCGTGACTCTCGCGAAAGAAAAAAAAAAAGAAAACGCATTTTTTCACGCAAAAATAATTTTTTTTATCGAATTTTTTTTATCCAAAAGCTGAGGAAGACAGGTGAAAAACCGAAACATAAAAAAACCGTTTAAAAAGCGAAAAAACACGTGCGGAAAAATAAAAAAACAACACCGGACGGAGCGTCCAGAGCGCGACAAGTGGCAGGCGGCTGAGAGCGCGACACGTGGCGGGCGGCTGAGAGCGCGCCAAGTGGCGCTGATCGTTGTGAGGCTCCTGAAGAAGCGCTCGTCAACTAGTTGCTCTCGCAGCATGGAGGCAGTCCTCCTGCTCCGCGCGGTCACTCGTGTGGGCCGGCCCATATTTGCGATATGCAGCACTACCAATAAAATAAATATTGCGCACGCGAGAGCTATGTCTCGCCTACTGCGATGCAGATGATAGGATGGGCCGGCCCAATACAATGCGTTTAGCGGGTGTTTTGCTCCGTGGAACCTTCCGCCAGTTTTGGGAAGGTTCCATGTGTTTTTTTACTGTTTTTTATTTCTTCCAAATACACGTTGCATTTTTCTTAATATGTGTACTTTTTTTAACGATGCACATTTTAATACATGTTTAAATATTTTTTTTGAATAATTATAAATAGTTTTCAAATACACCTTGCATTTTTTTGACACATGTGAAACATTTTTCAGATACTCATTAATTTTTTTTAAAAATACATGATAAATATTTTTCAAATACACATTGAACATTTTTTAAATGTATGGTGTATATTTTTGTGTACACATTGAACATTTTCATAATATATGATGAACAATTTTGTGAATAAATGTCTAACATTGTTTTTCTAATACATATTAGACATAATTTTATAAATACATGTTGAACATTTTTTGAATACATGTGAATTTATTCTTTAAATTGTATAAAAAATTATTAAATATTGGTCGAACACATTTTTCTACACCGCATGAACATTTCTTAAACATGTGAACATTTTTCAAATATGTGATGAACAATATTTTCTGAATGATATGATTTTTTTTAAATTAAAGGAACACATTTTTACATTACATGCACATTTTTTGATGCATGTTGAACATTAAAGAATGCAAGTTAAAATGAAATCTATACCTACTAATAAAGGAAAGTGATATTCTTGGTTTGGTCCATCATGTATATTTTACAGAAAACCCTTGATCTTTTTGAGAATCAACCCACAATCCCCTCGTTCATCTGTCATTGCCCGTGTCTGGTCTTTCGTACGTTCGCAGTTGCCCATGCCAGGTCTTTCGTACATTTTCCCACCACGCTATAAAACTAACCTAATCTCCTCGATTTCCTGATCTGAGCTTGAACAAGGACGTCCAAAGGCGCTAACTCCCCACGACGCCGTCGTCGCGTCGGAACAGTGGAGCCTCGGCCAGAGCACTTCGTCCACTCGCCGTTCACTGTGGCGACGCGTGGAGGACACAGCTAGCAAAACCTAGTATATACAAAAAGAAAAGAAAAATAATGAACGAAGCAAAGCAACAGCTCCGACTGGGCTGGCCCACTACAACATCCCTTGAGGTGATCCTTTGTTTGTTATCGCGCAAGGCAAGACCAAGACGCAACCTACTGCACACACAAAGTTATTTTGGCTAGTTATCTATTAAAAATACTTTCTATGTTTTAAAGAAAATTTTCAGGATTTTTAAAATGCTAATGAATATGAAAATGTGTGCAAATTAAAAAAATTCCATATTTCTAAAAACGTTCATGATTTGAAAATTTTGCCCCAAATTTTATAAATGTTCACAAATTTTAAAACATGTTCATATTTTTTGAAATATTTTCATTTATTTTAAAATGTTCTAGACAACTTAAATCCATGAAAAAAATGAATAAAATAGAATAAGAAACTAAAAAGAAAAATGAAAATATGATAAAAATGGACTAAACGCAGAGAAATCAGAGGAAAAACAGTAATGGTCAAACAAGGTTTTAGAGCCTTCCTAAAACCGGTGATAAAAGAAAGGAAAGAATCCAGTGGGCTAGTCTATATAGCATACAGGGTTGTGTCCACCCCCCCCCCCCCCCCCCCCCCGGCGCGCGCAACATGGGAAGAGCGCAAAATGGGCCTCATTTACGCACTATCTGGGCCTATCTAAACTTTTCAAGGCTGGTCAACCCAATTAAGGACATAGTGCACAAGTCAGCCTACAAAGTAGTAGCAAGCAGAAGAAGAGTTCTTCTACCGGTTATTGGGTTGAGTAGGTCACGTCGGTGATGTTGTGCAAAACACAAGACACGAGCAGTTGGATGACCGACGGTTCTAGAGCGTGAGCGTTAGATAGAACAATTCGACGACTAGAGCTGCCAAGGTGCAATGGAGGGGTAGGTAACTTCGTTGAGTTTTCTATTAATTAATATGATAATCTCTTCGGTGGACCTAGAATTCTGAACTGCCTACTATGGTTTATTTGGTGGTACATAGTTTTTCTTGTGGGGTCGTAACAACCTTAGTTCTGCTTCTTCTTTGTTTGCAAATAAGTCCGATGTTATTGGTTGAGTCTACTGGAGGAGTACTTTGTCAAAACCTGGCCACATCAAATGTTCATTACCTCACGTTGTTTGTCGAGAACCACACGCAATAGACATTTCAGTTACACAACATGTAAGTTAAGCACCATATTATTTCATAGAGTTATGACAAGAGATTGGATAACAAAAAACATTAAATAATGTGAAAATGTGACAAATCTTGACCTTTGGAGACTAGCAATGTGAATAGCTATACTACCAAACTTTTGATGTGTCCACATTGAAATTTCGAACAATGTATTAAAACGGAAACACATTTGGGACCATCGCCACGGCTATGTGATGAGTGTCCTAATCGGGAGCCCCTAGTTATGCATGTGGAGTGAAAGATAACCGGGTTTTTATACTTTGAGGTTTGGCATTTGAAGAGATTTGGTTTGAAGCCGTGTCATTTGCATGTAGATGTGAGCTCAGAGTGGTTGAAGAAATATAAGTGTCTCTAGAAAAAAGATTGTATGACAATGGACATATTGATCTTGGCTCCCAGCAACACGTTGAGGAGCGCTCTTGCCGGCTGAATTGTCCAAACGGTGTATGACAATTGTTCACGGGAGATCTAGCAGACTAGCACACGGGGCACAGAGGCCGGAAACATGCTAATTGTAGGTACTAGATGATACCCCGCGCGTTGCTGCGGGAATTGGTTGCGACATATGTTAGTGAGATTTGTTTGTATGGAAGATGAATATTTAATATATATATATATATGAGAACTAAAAGGGAATATATGTATAAACAGAATATAAGTAGCATAAGAGAATGCATGGTTACATGTTGTGGTGGGCTTCTTGGCCCCTTTTAGGAAATCAAGCCGAGTAGATGTCTTAGCATAGTAACCAGTGAGGGTGAAATAGAGAGAGCATCTCGCATGCCTGCAGTTTTGTATGGTAAAATTCCACTTAGTTTTGTTCACACCATTGTTCCCTGAAGACTTTGTATTGGGAGGTAGCATTGTCCATGCAATTAATGGCTAAGAATCGAAAGATGAGAAAGTTTATCAGCAATACTCTTAAGAAAAGGAAAATAAGTTCAGAGATAAATGCCCAACCTGTAGTAAACTATTAGTATACCAAAAACATGTGTTAGAGATACAAAATATGTGCACAATTACATAGGTAAAAGAGGTGCAAGCAAAATATGCATGTTATGTGTACCTGTTATTTTGGAATGAGACAAAATTGTCTGTAGTATGTCACAACGCATGTGATTTGATTAACACTGGTGGTTAAGTTAAGTGCTCCTTGAAAGTGGTTGAAGTGTTGCAATGATAATCATTAGATGGATTGAAGAGTAGATACAGATCTCCGTCCGTCAGACGTGAATGTTGTCGGCCATCGTTGTTGTGCAAGGTCATATTAATTTGGGAATGATAGAAAAGAATGCCTAGACTGCATACTGCAAGCATACACGAATAAACCAAGTTATTTCAAATTGTAGCATAGAGATAATAAAGTAATTCTAGGCATCTATTTCAATGTTATGTAATCATTCAGTTCACTTTTCTGTTTGACTTTTTTGCAGCTACCAACCCTTTTCTGTTCATACGAATTTGAAGTTCATATTCTGTTTATAGAACTTGAACAATCATGCAAGTCTTCAATTCCCTTTTCATTTGGATGCAACTGATACCTTATTATAGTTTTAAAGAAATTAGATGTTGAATCATCGCTATATGAATTCTGAACATATACTCTTAACTTGTCCGAAGTGCGCCATATATAATTCAGTATTATGACATTCATATTTAAGCCACTCACTTATCATGCCATCTCCCAACGGTGAGCCTTTGACTATATGCTAATGAAAATATAGCCAAATAGATTATACATGGACAATGTATATGGAAATTAAATTCATGCATGAGAAGTCAAAGCAGCAAACCTCAAAGTGACTGAAATTTGCAGTCATAAAGATTAGTCAGATTCAAGAATAGAGAAAATTTTCGTCAATCATTCCAATGCGAGATACTGATTCAGGATCAAAGTTGTCGGCCGTCAGTGTTGTGTGGTCATACTGATTTTGGTAAAATATTCCACTGTATACCTGCATGGATGAACGAACCAACTATGTTATTCCTGAATATTTAGATTATAGTATAGAAATCTAGAATAGGGTATCTCATCATACAGTCAGATTTGTAATCTCAGATGAAGAATTAAAATCTATGGGGTAGAATTGCTAGTGATCAGAAGATTGAAAAGAAATCAAAGGGCCAAGTATATGGGAGAATTTAGTGACTGTTTGACAGCTCAAACGCTAGATGACAAATCAGTTCTTACCTCCGTGGGGTAGATGAAGTAATAGGTGGCATCCGGCCGGCTGTTAAATCAAATGATGAAAGTGCACAGGGCCATTCAAACCGTAATGGAAGGAGATGCCTCTGGATGCTGAATAGATAGATTAGAACTAATATATGCCATCTTGATTACGTAGTGTGTGCAGCATATCATGCCTCTGCATGGTGGTCGGAGGCGTTCGGTGGCCTGGGGTCGCGGCAAGGTTGCGGCAATGGCGGAGGAGCATCGATTCCGATGTGCGTTGTTGGCGGCTGTGCGGCCGACTTAGCCGGCGCGACCGGCCGGCCGGGGGAGATAGGCGACTCTGTGTGGACGCACGAAGAGGTTATGGCCGGCATGGCGACACGAACGGCCCAGTGAAGAAGCGATCCAGCTTTTGGTTTATCGGATGGGTCATGGGAGATAAGACCATGCGTCGTTCCTCTTATTTCTCTCGTCAGTTACGGAATAGGAAGAGGAACAGATGTGTGTTACAAAGAAATTAAACCGCATGATTTGTTAAAATAAAAGCTAAAAGAATTGTTGATGTGGCTGAGCTGTGGGGAGGAGGCGCTGGTCAGAGAGAGAGATAGTTGTGAACTTGTGATTGACTGGTATCTGATGACATGGCATGCTGAGTTGGACCATTTGCACGTTAAGAGAATACCTTGTAGTGGGGAGCAACTTCTTAAGAATGTAAGATACGGTAAATCCATCATAATTAATGAGTCAAGCAAACTAAGTCCAAAGGATCATTCAAGATTTTACACAGGACTACAAGGACTATCGCACTAACTAGATGCTAGGTAGCTTGCCGGTCAGCCTAAATGTGAGAACTAGTATGACCGTTCGTACTTCGAAGACCCATCCGTAGATATAGGGTGGCACAGAAGTATAATCCGACCACCATGATGAGCATGAGCTAACTAAATGCGACAAGTCTAGGTCTCTGTGATGTACTTACTCGAGCACATACCACTATGTGTAGCACATATCCAGACCTACGAAGTTCGAATTCACCCCAAGGCAACAACTGCCCGAAGATGAGCAAGAATTCTGTGGTATTGTGTTAGTAGCAAATTTTCCGGTGCCTCCAACTCCAGTATTGTTGTGTGTCAATGAAGCACGTCGAGCTCAAGCTCACGCACCACACACCACGAGTGACCACTCTGCACTACTTCCAAGACACTCTTTCAATATATCTTTTGAGTGGGCAAGCAAAGAAGGAGAGGTGCTTCACCACATTTTAGAATCTTTTCGGAACTTAGTAGCACTGTCCAGCTCATAGTATTTCTTCTTTATATGACTAAGTAATGGAAGGGTGTACAATTTTTTTCCAACAGCTTTTGGGTGCAAAAAGGCTTCCAATTTATTGCCTTGAATGAATTTGATGATATCTTGCCGGTTCCCGACAGCAGTGCAAGAGTTGCATCATGGCAGCATCCAATAATTTTGATACGTCCATTTTGCATCATGCTTTTATATGGATATTTATTGCATTACGGGCTGTTATTACACATTAGGGTACAATACTTATGTCTTTCTCTCTTATTTTGCAAGGTTTACACAAAGAGGGAGATTGCCGACAGCTGGAATTCTGGACCGGAAAGGAGCAAATCTGAGAGACCTATTCTGCACAACTTCAAAAGTCCTGAAAATTCACGGAGAATTATTTTGGAATATATAAAAAATATTGTGCGAATAAAATACCAGAGGGGACCCATCAGGTGGCCACAAGCCTGGGGGGCGCGCCCTACCCCCCTGGGCGCGCCGCTAGGGCTTGTGGGCCCCCTGGCAGGTCTCCGGTGCCCATCTTCTGCTATATGGAGGGTTTTGTGACGACCCCGGCTTAATCGTGCACTAACCATACACGCAAATGCGCACGATCAAGCCTAAGGACTCACTTGAAGATATCACAACATAACTCTAAAACATAAATAAAGTCATACAAGCTTTATATTACAAGCCAGGGCCTCGAGGGCTCGAATACATAGCTCGATGGCATACAAGCATCAGCGGAAGCATCAGATATCTCAGTACAGATATATTACAGAGAGAGAAATAGGCCTTTACAGAGGCGGGGTAAAATAAAATACTACGATCGAAAGGCGTAGGCCTCCTGCCCTGGACCCTCCGATCCTACTCCTGGTCGTCAAACGGCTCCTCATAGTAGTAGTACTCGCCAGGCGGGTAGTAGTACTGGTCGTCGGCTGGGGCGTCTGGCTCAGGGGCTCCGTCGGCTGGTGGCATCAATTTGGATATGGGAGAAAAAAGAAAATAAAGCAAACGTGAGTACTCATCCGAAGTACTCAGCAAGCAAGGATCTACACTACATATGCAACATTGTCAAAGAAATGGTTGTATATGTGGACTGGGCTGCAGAAATGCCAGAATAGAGGGGAAAGCCTAGTCCTATCGAAGACTAGCATCTTCAACAATCTTCGACAGTCTTGCAGCAATAGAAGAGATCAGATGAACATAATGTAAAGTAGTAGTAGTACCATCAACCTCGACCTGAGATCCTTTCTCGTCTCCCTGCGAGAAAGCAATCCCAGAGCCGTACTATCCAGTTCTCATCACATGTTCTAGTTGTACCGATCGGGATACAACTCCGAGTATCCGTTACCGTAGGACAGGCTATTGATAGAAGTTTCTTCCCTGCAGGGGTGCACCAACTTACCCACCACGCTCGCTTAACTCTGGCCGGACACACTTTACTGGGTCATGCCCGGCCTCGGCTAAGCAACACGCCGCAACCTGACCTAGGCTTATAAGAGAGGTCAGCACACCGGACTAAACCTATGCCCCCAGGGGTCTTAGGCCATCGCCCCGGGAACTCCTGCATGTTACGGGGCCACCGAGAGCTGACCTAGCAACCCCTTATACAAGCGCGGTTGCGTTCCCAGTCCAACTCGGCGTGCGCCGCTCCTTACTGACGTCAAACAAGCTTCGGCTGATGTATACGACGCCGAACGCCCATACTATGCCCACGTGATGGTTAGTGCTATCGGGCCAGAGGCCCCTCGGATCAAATATCCAAACCGTAGTGGATTAGGAGCGCGCGGAAACGAGCAGAGACTCACGATCGATGTGACCCCGTCGCCCCGTCTCGAGGACTTGCGGCAAGGGCTAAGAATGCCCGGCCACGCCTCATAGTTATCTCGCGGGCACCATCCAGGTCAACCCGACTCCACATCACTTCGCATTAAGCTCGCGCGGGTACCCCTCAGGGCCGACCCGTCTTTAGTATCATGGTTCATAGTCAAGTCATAATATCCAAGGTAACTGTGTGTCTGGCATCGAAGGGAACCCTGAGGAATCACCCTCGATGGAATTCCCGCTCGATGTTATCATCAAGGTGAACGAAGGAGGAATCACCCTCGAGGTCCACACTTGAGGAGTTGCGCGATGATGTCGTTATCGGGGGTGGTGTAGGAGGAATCACCCTCGCTTACCACGACCGAGTAACTAACCTACAAGGTTAACATCAGAAGTGCTGACGAGGTATCACCCTCGGCACTCGACGGTAACCCAGCAGTGTCGGCAACTAAGGGGGAAGTGATGTGCAGTGCCAGGGTCTGGTCTTCAATCCCGATGATCGGGTCTTCTGATATCCAGCAGGGCAGTCGGGATCAAATGGGGGTCTCTGTCGTGTCTCTACCCAGCATATACTAAGCAGTCTAGGATAACCAGTAAGGTAGCAAGGCAGGTTACAATAAACAGGCTATGCAACAAATATAGGAAACAGTAGCAACAGCAGTTCTAATGCAAGCATAAGAGAGAAGAGAATAGGCGATATAGGCATGCTCAAAATGGGGGTGCTTGCCTGTTTGCTCTGGGGCAAGGGCAAGGTCGTCGGTGGTGTCGTCGGGGACGTAGTCGTACTCCTGAGCTGCGTCTGCCTCAGGAGCTACGTCAACGTCGGGGTCTACCGAGAGGGAAGAGGGGGAAGAAACAGGTAAACATAATGCAAACAAATGCAATACGGTGCGTGTGATGCTATGATGCAGTGCAGGGTTGCCTAAATATGAATCTAAGTCATTTTAGTTATTTTTAGAATTAGTCTGAGATTTATTAACCGGTGTGTGCACTATTCATCTGCCGGATATGGGTCCGGAGTTACGAGTTCTTCTACGTAGGGGGTTCCGATGAAGAAACAGATGACAAGATTATACTTGGCTCGTCGTTCTGAGCAACTTTCATGTTTTAACTTTTTCGATCCGAGCTACGGTTTAAAAGTTATGATTTTTCGAAGTTTATTTAAATTTCTGGAATTACTTTAATTACAGAAAATGAATTATGACGTCAGCATGATGTCACTATGACGTCATCAGTCAGCGGCTGACTAGAGTCAACTCTGGCATGTGGGTCCAGTGGGACCCACATGTCAGCCTCTGTTATTTTAACAGTGGATTAAAACTAATCTAACAGAGATAATTAGAGGTGTGGGCCCCAGTGTCAGTGTCTGATTAGGGTTTAACTAAATAGATTTTAATTTGAAACGTGATTAATTAGCCTAATTACGGGGGGGACCCACATGTCAGTGGCACTATGCTGCCACGTCAGCGCGTTGACTCAGGTCAGCGCGGTCAACTAGGCCCGTGGGACCCACTGGCAGTGACCCAGGGGTGACCCACGTGGCAGCCACGTCGGCGGCCGGCGCCGGAGTTGCGCCGGCGACCAAAAACGCGGCGGCGCGTCGCCGGAGTTGCTCGGATTCGCGCTGTGGGGCTCGGTTTGAGCTGCGGTTGGGTGCGTTCGAAAGCTGGGAGACTCGCGCGTCGAGTGGTGGCACTTGCCGGACCAGGGGATGGCCGGAATCACGCCGGCGACTAGCAAAGGCGGCAGCGCATTCGGGACCTCGTCGGGAGTCAGGTTAGGAGGCCCGGGGAGAGGTGCTGGAGGCCTTGCTGGACTCGTACAAGCTCCAGGAGCTCGAGGCAGGGCTTGGCTGAGCACGACAGTGACTGAGGTCACGGCGGCGAGGTGCTCTGCGGCGGCGAGCTCACGGCGTCGTCGGCTGCTAGCTACAGGCGACGGCGAGCAATGCAAAGAGTAGGAGAGGAAGGCTGGAAGCTCACCGAGCGGCTACGGAAAGCCCTTGGTGGCTTAGGAGCAGCAGACGGCGCCGGGGGACGACGAAGCTCGCCGGAAGCAGAGAGATGCGGGGCGGCTCGATTCGCTTGTAGCCGGGCTCCCTGGCTCCTTCCAATGGTGCCAGGGGTTGGGGAAGACGACGGCGGAGCTGGCCGGCAAGGTGGGCGAGCGCGGGGCCGCCGGTGGCCACGGCAAATAGCGAAGTGCGGCGTCGACGGCGCTCGGCCTCGCGTGGATCTGAGGGGAAGGAAGGAGGGAGAGGGCGAGCGGGTGAGGGGGAAGTGGATAGGGACGAAGAGGAGGCTGAGGGAGCTCCTCCTTATCCTCTCGCCCGACGTGCGGCGTCGCGGTGTCGGCGCCGGAGCGGCGCGCGCGCGTGTGACCACGGACGAGACGACACGGCGACGAAAAGGACGACGACTGTGCGTGGGATGGGCTGGGCCGGCTGGCGGGGCATTGTGCACTTAGGCCTGTGCACAGTGGCCCATCTTTCCCTCCTTTTCCTTTTCTGTTTTCTTTTTCTTTATTTCATTTCTGTTCTGATTTAGTTAGTGCACTTTTGCACTTTTGTAAAATGTGAGAGTTGACCCAAATATTGCAATGCAACATTTCCTTCCACCAAAAACTGGTTTGGGCAGAATTGGATTCCATTTGGATTAGAAATGAATTTAAATGGATTTAAATATCCTGTTTTGGTGCTGTTTTATCTTGTTAGAGTCACTTGTCCAACTCCAATTATTTTGATGTTGATTTTAGAAATGTTCCTGGATTATTTGCCATTCAATGAACATTTTCCCAACAGAGTTTGATCAACTTCATATTTCACTTTTGAATTTGAGTTGATTTTCAGATGTGAATTTGAATTGGATCATTAACCCATATGACTAGGTACTGCAAATGATCATGACTGGGCAAGATTAACAGAGTGTCACAGAGCTTATTACAAGGGGGTGTTACAGGTTTTGACCTGGAAAAAATCAAGAGAGAGTTTTCGGGACGAAGCGCCGCCGTCTCGAGGCGGAATTGGGGCAGAACCAATCTAGGGCTCCAGCGGAGCTATTCTGCGGGGGAAACTTCCCTCCGGGAGGGGGAAATCGAAGCCATCGTCATCACCAATGATCCTCTCATCGAGAGAGGAGAGGGGGTAAATCTCCATCAACATCTTCACCAGCACCATCTCCTCTCAAACCCTAGTTCATCTCTTGTATCCGATCTTTGTCTCAAAACCTCAGATTGGTACCTGTGGGTTACTAGTAGTGTTGATTATTCCTTGTAGTTGATGCTAGTTGGTTTATTTGGTGGAAGATCATATGTTCAGATCCTTAATGATATTTATTACTCCTCTGATTATGAACATGAATATGCTTTGTGAGTAGTTACGTTTGTTCCTGGGGACACGGGAGAAGTCTTGTTACAAGTAATCATGTGAATTTGGTACTCGTTCGATATTTTGATGAGATGTATGTTGCCTTTCCTCTAGTGGTGTTATGTGAACATCTACTACATGACACTTCACCATGATTTGGGCCTAGGGGAAGGCATTGGGAAGTAATAAGTAGATGATGGGCTGCTAGAGTGACAAAAAAGCTTAAACCCTAGTTTATACGTTGCTCCGTAAGAGGCTGATTTGGATCCACATGTTTCATGCTATGGTTAGATTTATCTTAATTCTTCTTTCGTAGTTGCGGATGCTTGCGAGAGGGGTTAATCATAAGTGGGAGGCTTGTCCAAGTAAGGACAACACCCAAGCATCGGTCCACCCACATATCAAATTATCAAAGTAATGAACGTGAATCATATGAGCATGATGAAAACTAGCTTGATAATAATTCCCATGTGTCCTCGGGAGCGCTTTGCTTCATATAAGAGTTTGTCCAAGCTTGTCCTTTGCTACAAAAAGCATTGGGCCACCTTGTTGCACCTTTGCTACACTTGTTACTTGTTATCCGTTACGAATTATCTTATCACAAAACTATCTGTTACCGATAATTTCAGTGCTTGCAGAGAATACCTTGCTGAAAACCGCTTGTCATTTCCTTCTGCTCCTCTTTGGGTTCGACACTCTTACTTATCGAAAGGACTACGATAGATCCCCTATACTTGTGGGTCATCAAGACTCTTTTCTGGCGCCGTTGCCGGGGAGTGAAGCATCTTTGGTAAGTGGAATTTGGTAAGGAAAAAATTATATAGTGTGCTGAAATTTACTGTCACTTGTTACTATGGAAAATCATCCTTTGAGGGGTTTGCTCGGGGTATCTTCACTCCGACCGGAAGAGCAAAGAGTTGCCCCTCAACCTACTGAACCTACTGAAAATATTTATTATGAAATTCCTTCGGGTATGATGGAGAAACTGCTAGCTAATCCTTATGCATGAGATGGAACATTACATCCTGATATGCACCTAATCTATGTGGATGAAGTTTGTGGATTATTTAAGCTTGCAGGTTTGCCCGAGGATGAAGTCAAGAATAAGGTCTTCCCTTTATCTTTGAAGGAGAAGGCATTGACATGGTATAGGCTATGTGACGATATTGGATCTTGGAATTACAACCGATTGAAATTGAAATTTCATCAGAAGTTTTATCCTATGTATCTGGTTCATCGTGATCGGAATTATATATATAATTTTTGGCCTTGTGAAGGAGAAAGTATCGCTCAAGCTTGGGGGAGGCTTAAGTCAATGTTATATTCATGCCCCAATCATGAGCTCTCAAGAGAAATTATTATTCATAATTTTTATGCTCGGCTTTCTCGTAATGATCAATCCATGCTCGATACTTCATGCACTGGTTCTTTTATGAAGAAGACTATTGAATTCAAATGGGATTTATTGGAAAGAATTAAGCGCAACTCTGAAGATTGGGAACTCGACGAAGGTAAGGAGTCAGGTATAAGCCTTAAGTTTGATTGTGTTAAATCTTTTATGGACACCGATGCTTTTCATGAATTTAGCACTAAATATGGACTTGCCTCTGAGATAGTAGCTTCTTTCTGTGAATCCTTTGCTACTCATGTTGATCTCCCTAAAGAGAAGTGGTTTAAATATCATCCTCGCATTGAAGTAAAAGTAGTAGAACCTATTAAAGCTGAAGAAGAAACTATTACTTATAATGTTGATCCTATTGTTCCTACTGCTTATATTGAGAAACCACATTTCCCTGTTAGAATAAAGGAACATACTAAAGCTTCAGCTGTGGTTCATAAGAGTTATACTAGAACACCTACACCCCCTGAACAAATTAAAGTTGAACCTAGTATTGCTATAGTTAAAGATCTCTTGGTCGATAATATTGATGGGCATGTTATTTATTTCTGTGATGAGGCTGCTAGAATTGCTAAACCCGATGATAAAGATAAACACAGACCTGTTGTTGGCATGCCTGTTGTTTCTGTGAAAATAGGAGATCATTGTTACCATGGCTTATGTGACTTGGGTGCTAGTGTGAGTGCAATTCCCTTTACTTTATATCAAGAAATTATGAATGATATTGCACCTGCTGAAATAGAAGATATTGATGTCACTATTAAGCTTGCCAATAGAGATACTATATCACTAATTGGGATTGTTAGAGATGTTGAAGTCTTGTGTGGGAAGATAAAATACCCTACTGATTTTCTAGTTCTTGGTTCCCCACAAGATGATTTTTGTCCCATTATATTTGGTATACCTTTCTTGAACACTGTTAACGCTAAAATAGATTGTGAGAAAGAAACTGTTAGTGTAAGTTTTGGGGATTTGTCTCATGAGTTTAACTTCTCCAAATTTCGTATATTGGTCTTGCTTCTATTGTCGTGCCTCCTACTGATCCTTTAGAACAATATTTGCTAGACCATGAAAATGATATGTTCATGAATGAAAGAAGGGAATTAGACGAGATATTCTTTAAACAATGTCTGTTTTGAAACACTGCCTGTTGAAACTCTTGGAGATCCTCTACCACCCAAGAGTGATTCTGTGTTTGATCTTAAGCAATTACCTGATACTCTGAAGTATGCTTATCTTGATGAGAAAAACATATATCCTGTTATTATTAGTGCTAACCTTTCCGAGCATGAAGAAAAGAAATTATTGAAAACTCTGAAGAAGTACCGTGCAGCTATTGGATATACTCTGGATGATCTTAAGGGCATTAGTCCCACTCTATGTCAGCACAAAATTAATATGGAACCTGATGCTAAACCAGTCATTGATCATCAGCGACGGTTGAATCCCAAAATGAAAGAAGTGGTAAGAAATAAAATACTAAAGCTTCTGGAAGCGGGTATAATTTATCATGTTGCTGATAGTAGATGGGTAAGTCCTGTTCATTGTGTCCCTAAGAAGGGAGGTATTACTGTTGTTCCTAATGATAAAAATGAATTGATCCCGCAAAGAATTTTCACAGGTTATAGAATGGTTATTGATTTTAGAAAGTTGAACAAAGCTACTAGGAAAGATCATTACCCTCTACCTTTTATTGATCAAATGCTAGAAAGACTATCAAAACATCCACACTTCTGCTTTCTAGATGGTTATTCTGGTTTTTCCCAAATACCTGTGTCACAAGAGGATCAAGAAAATACTACTTTTACTTGCCCTTTCGGTACCTTTGCTTATAGACGTATGCCTTTTGGTTTATGTAATGCACCTGCTACTTTTTAAAGATGTATGACTGCTATATTCTCTGACTTTTGTGAAAAGGTTGTTGAGGTTTTCATGGATGATTTTCCCGTTTACGGAACTTCTTTTGATGATTGCTTAAGCAACCTTGATCGAGTTTTGCAGAGATGTGAAGAAACTAACCTTGTCTTGAATTGAGAGAAGTGCCACTTTATGGTTAATGAAGGTATTATCTTGGGGCATAAAATCTCTGAAAGAGGTATTGAAGTTGATAAAGCTAAAGTTGATGCTATTGAAAAGATGCCATGTCCTAAAGATATCAAAGGTATAAGAAGTTTCCTTGGTCATGCTGGTTTCTATAGGAGGTTTATTAAAGACTTCTCTAAAAATTTTAGGCCTCTCACTAATCTCTTGCAAAAAGATGTTCCATTTGTTTTTGATGATGATTGTGTAGAAGCATTTGAAATACTTAAGAAAGCCTTAATCTCTGCACCTATTGTTCAACCGCCTGATTGGAACCTACCCTTTGAAATTATGTGTGATGCTAGTGTTTATGTTGTTGGTGATGTTCTAGGACAAAGAGTGGTAAGAAATTGAATGTTATTCATTATGCTAGTAAAACTCTAGACAGTGTTCAAAGAAATTATGCTACTACTGAAAAAGAATTTTTAGCGGTTGTACTTGCTTGTGATAAGTTCAGATCTTATATTGTTGATTCCAAAGTAACTGTTCACACCGATCATGCTGCTATTAAATACCTTATGAAAAAGAAAGATGCTAAACCTAGACTTATTAGATGGGTTCTCTTGTTGCAAGTATTTGATTTGCATATTATTGATAGAAAGGGAGCTGAGAATCCTGTAGCAGACAACTTGTCTAGGTTAGAAAATGTTCTTGATGATCCACTACCTATTGATGATAGCTTTTCTGATGAACAATTAGTTGTCATAAATGCTTCTAGTAGTACTCCATGGTATGCAGACTATGCAAATTTTATTTTTGCTAAATTTATACCACCTAGTTTTACATACCAACAAAAGAAAAAGTTTTTCTATGATTTAAGACATTACTCTGGGATGACCCACACCTTTATAAAGAAGGAGTAGATGGTGTTATTAGACGTTGTGTACCTGAGTATGAACAGGAACAGATCCTACGCAAGTGTCACTCTGAGGCCTACGGAGGGCACCATGCTGGTGATAGAACTGCACACAAGGTATTACAATCTGGTTTTTATTGGCCTACTCTTTTTAAGGATGCTCGTAAGTTTGTCTTGTCTTGTGATGAATGTCAAAGAATTGGTAATATTAGTAGACGTCAGTAAATGCCTATGAACTATTCACTTGTTATTGAACCATTTGATGTTTGGGGATTCGATTATATGGGACCTTTTCCTTCCTCTAATGGGTATACACATATTTTGGTTGCTGTTGATTATGTTAGTAAGTGGGTAGAAACTATTCCAACTAGTAGTGCTGATCATAACACTTCCATTAAAATGCTTAAAGAAGTTATTTTCCCGAGGTTTGGAGTCCCTAGATATTTAATGACTGATGGTGGTTCACACTTTATTCATGGTGCTTTCCGTAAGTTGCTTGCTAAGTATGATGTTAACCATAGAATTGCATCTCCATATCATCCTCGGTCTAGTGGTCAAGTAGAATTGAGCAATCGAGGAATAAAGTTGATTTTGCAAAAGACTGTTAATAGATCCAGAAAGAATTGGTCTAAGAAACTTGATGATGCATTATGGGCTTATAGAACTGCTTATAAGAATCCTATGGGTATCTCTCCATATAAAATGGTTTATGGAAAAGCATGTCACTTACCTCTTGAACTAGAACATAAAGCTTATTAGGCAATTAAAGAGCTCAACTATGATTTCAAACTTGCCGGTGAGAAGAGGTTATTTGACATTAACTCACTTGATGAATGGAGAACCCAAGCCTATGAGAATGCCAAGTTGTTTAAAGAGAAAGTTAAAAGATGGCATGATAAAAGGATACAAAAGCGTGAATTCAATGTAGGTGACCATGTCTTGCTATACAATTCTCATTTGAGATTTTTTGCAGGAAAACTTCTCTCTAAATGGGAAGGTCCTTACATTGTCGAGGAAGTTTATCGTTCTGGTGCCATCAAAATCAACAACGCCGAAGGCAATAACCCGAAGGTGGTAAATGGGAAAAGAATCAAACATTATATCTCAGGTACTCCCATAAATGTTGAAACAAATATTATTAATACCATAACACCGGAGGAGTACATAAGGGATATTTACCAGAATGCTCTAGACCCCGAAAAGGAATAGGTATGTGATACGGTAAGTAAACCGACTCTAAAACTTTTCCAATGGCAATTTTACTCCATTTTGGAATATTTAAAAAATTAGAAAAATAAAAACTAGTCTGAAAAGTGCACGAGGAGGTGACAAGCCCTGGGGGCGCGCCCTACCCCCTGGGCGCGCCTCCTAGGCTTGTGGCCACCTCGTGTGTCCTCCGGACTCTGTTTTCTTGTAGTACACTCCTTTTGGTCGGTAAAAATTCATTATATAATCTCCCGAAGGTTTTAACCATCGTATCACGACAAAATCCTCTGTTTTCGTTTTGAGCTGTTTCTGCAGCAGAGTCGGAGCAAGATGTCTTCGCAAGAGTCGGTCGGGGAGAGTCGTGTCTCTCACCAGACACCGGGCCCAAGAGCATACAGCGAAGCTGACCACTTTGGTTGGTCAACGGAGGAAGAGATGGAGGCTGACCTGAAAAGAGTGGATGCCATGGAGGACAATCAAGAAGTCACTTCTTGCCCTCAACCTGGAGCCATGCTTGAAGAACTCCAGAGCTCAGCAATACCGGATTCGGTCATACCTCCCAATGCTAGATTTCTCTCTTATGATAACATGAAAAAGAGTGTTGCTTTTTCCCCCGCAGCCAGGAAGCATCCGTGGGTGATCGGAGCTCTAGCTGTCATGGGCAAACTCCGCAAGGAAATAATGGATCTTAAGCAGCAAAATAATAAGCTTGAGGAGGAGAATCACATTCTAAGGGGCATCATCACCAAGAATATCACGTCACCACCTCCGAAGAAAGAGACCTAAATACATGGGTATGGGCACTCCCCTTGGCAACTGCCAAGCTTGGGGGAGGTGCCCCGATATCGTATCACCATCACATCTTTACCTTTATCGTTTTTCTTAAGTTTGATCCTTTTGGTTATATTTCGGTTTAGTAGAATAAAGTTTTTAGTATGATCTAGCTGTGAGTTTTGCTTTGTGTTCCCTCTATGTAATCGAGCCCGAGAGTTATATAATAAAGATTAGTTTTGAGTTGAGGGCTTTGCTTTCTTGCCATGATCTTGAGAAAAAGAAATAAAGAATAAAAGAAATAAAAAGATTATATAATGATATTATGGGAAGTGACGACTTCACATATAAGAAGTATGTCGCATGAAATTTGTTGGGAGTTGACAAACATAGTTTTGGTCATTGTTGCAATTAAAAGGAAGTAATAAAGAAAGAGAGCTCTCACATATAAATATACTATCTTGGACATCTTTTGTGATTGTGAGCACTCATTAAAATAGTATATGCTGAAGGGTTGATGTTGGACAAGGAAGACAACATAATGGGCTATGTTTCTTTATATCCGAATAGAAGTTATATTGTCATGGATCCTCCAACATGTTGATCTTGCTTCTCACCCCATGCTAGCCAAATCTTTTGCACCAAGTAGAGATACTACTTGTGCCTCCAAAATCCCTCAACCCAGTTTTGCCATGAGAGTCCACCATACCTACCTATGGATTGAGTAAGATCCTTCAAGTAAGTTGTCATCGGTGCAAGCAATAAAAATTGCTCTCTAAAATATGTATGATCTTTTAGTGTGAGGAAAATAAGCTTTATACGAACTTGTGAAATGAAAGAAATAAAAGCGACAGACTGCATAATAAAGTTATTTATCACAAGGGGCAATATAAAGTGACGTTCCTTTGCATTAAGATTTTGTGCATCCAACCATAAAAGCGAATGACAACCTCTGCTTCCCTCTGCGAAGGGCCTATCTTTTATTTACCTTCTACCTTAATGCAAGAGTCTTGGTGATCTTCACCTATTCTTTTCACACTTTTTCTTTTTGGCAAGCACTATATGTTGGGGAAGATCCAGATACATATATCCACTCGGATGTAGATATTCATAAATTATTATTGTTGACGTTACCCTTGAGGTAAAAGGTTGGGAGGCGAAGTTATAAGCCCCTATCTTCCTCTGTGTCCGACTGAAACTTTGATCTCATAAGTATCACGTGAGTGTTAGCAATTATGAAAGACTAAATGATAGTTGAGTATGTGAACTTGCTGAAAAGCTCTTACATTGACTCTTTCCGATGTTATGATAAATTGCAATTGCTCCAATGACTGAGATCATAGTTTGTTAGTTTTCAAAAAAGTTCTTGTTTCGTACTTTATCTTGTGAATAATTGTTACTTTAGCATAAGAAATTATATGACAATATATGTTGTTGTTCTAAAGATGATCATGATGCCTTCATGTCCGTATTTTATTTTATCGACACCTCTATCTCTAAACATGTGGACATGATTATCGATTTCGGCTTTCGCTTGAGGACAAGCGAGGTCTATGCTTGGGGGAGTTGATACGTCCATTTTGCATCATGCTTTTATATGGATATTTATTGCATTATGGGATGTTATTACACATTAAGGTACAATACTTTTGCCTTTTCTCTCTTATTTTGCAAGGTTTACGCAAAGAGGGAGAATGCCGGCAGCTGGAATTCTGGACCGGAAAGGAGCAAATCTGAGAGACCTATTCTGCACAACTCCAAAAGTCCTGAAAATTTACGGAGAATTATTTTGGAATATATAAAAAATATTGGGCGAAGAAAATACCAGAGAGGACCCACCAGGTGGCCACAAGCCTGGGGGGTGCGCCGCTAGGGCTTGTGGGCCCCCTGGCAGGTCTCCGGTGCCCATCTTCTGCTATATGGAGGGTTTTGACCTGGAAAAAATCAAGAGAGAGCTTTCGGGACGAAGCGCCGCCGTCTCGAGGCGGAACTTGGGCAGAACCAATCTAGGGCTCCGGTGGAGCTGTTCTACAGGGGAAACTTCCCTCCGGGAGGGGGAAATTGAAGCCATCGTCATCACCAACGATCATCGAGAGGGGGTCAATCTCCATCAACATCTGCACCAGCACCATCTCCACTCAAACCCTAGTTCATCTCTTGTATCCGATCTTTGTCTCAAAACCTCAGATTGGTACCTGTGGGTTACTAGTAGTGTTGATTACTCCTTGTAGTTGATGCTAGGTTGTTTATTCGGTGGAAGATCATATGTTCAGATCCTTAATGATATTTATTACTCATCTGATTATGAACATGAATATGCTTTGTGAGAAGTTACGTTTGTTCCTGAGGACATGGGAGAAGTCTTGTTATAAGTAATCACGTGAATTTGGTATTCGTTCGATATTTTGATGAGATGTATGTTGTCTTTCCTCTAGTGGTGTTATGTGAACGTCGACTACATGACACTTCACATGATTTGGGCCTAGGGGAAGGCATTGGGAAGTAATAAGTAGATGATGGGTTGCTAGAGTGACAGAAGATTAAACCCTAGTTTATGTGTTGCTTCGTAAGGGGCTGATTTGGATCCACATGTTTCATGCTATGGTTAGATTTATCTTAATTCTTCTTTCGTAGTGGGAGGCTTGTCCAAGTAAGTACAGCACAAGCACCGGTCCACCCACATATCAAATTATCAAAGTAACGAACGCAAATCATATGAGCATGCTGAAAACTAGCTTGACAATAATTCCCATGTGTCCTCGGGAGCGTTTTGCTTTATATAAGAGTTTATCCAGGCTTGTCCTTTGCTACAAAAACGATTGGGCCACCTTGCTGCACCTTTGCTACACTTGTTACTTGTTACCCGTTACGAATTATCTTATCACAAAACTATTTGTTACCGATAATTTCAGTGCTTGCAGAGAATACCTTGCTGAAAACCGCTTGTCATTTCCTTCTGCTCCTCGTAAGGTTCGACACTCTTACTTATCGAAAGGACTACGATAGATCCCCTATACTTGTGGGTCATCAAGCTTCAGGTATACCTGCATATCATGAAGTTGGGCATCTTTTTTTTGCGAAAAGGACCTCAGAGTTATATTGCGGCCAAACATTGGTACAAAGCACCCCAACATACAAGGAAATAGCACTTAGGTCCCTGGGGAACCAACCCACTCCTCCAACCGACGCGGGCTGCCGGCGCACCGCCACTACCGCTGCCGCCGCTCCCTCCAGAGCCGGCGTGACCTTGGAAACCTGCAGCCGGAATGAACGCGGACGGGAAGTCAATAGCCTCGGCCCCGAAAGGTCAGCACGATGAGAAGAGAAGAAGGCCGGTCGTTGCTTGACCACGCCGGCGACAACACAACTCTGAAATCCACGGGTTTCTCCTGTACAGGCGAAGGCCAAAGCCAACACGAGCTACTAGCTTCACACTGCGCCACCCCCAGGAACCCCAAAGCATGGCCAGGAGCAGCCATACCCTGACGAAGACGGGATCGGGGGACAAAAACTCCCGCAGCCGGCCGCCTCCTCCGCATCGACGACGGATCCGGGAGCACACAGCGCCAGAAGCTCGCCGGTAGCGCCGCGTGCGACATCGTCGGGGTGGGGAGAGAGCTCCAGTCACTTTATTCCACCGCAACGCCGAGACCACCACCTCCACTGCGCCGCCAGGAGCACTTACCCTAGTATCTACACGCCAGAACAACAAATCCGGGGCTCCCCCACTCTCCCGTCACTGGAGCGGCGAGCGGAGAGGGAGCGAGCCCACGGCCTGGCCGGCGGCGGATGCAGGGATCAAAGGCCGCCTCCTTTTCGCCTCTCCTGAACAGTAGCTGGGGGAGGGGAAAGTGAGCGGACTATTTTTGAAGTTGGGCATCTACTTTGTAGCACCCGCAAGTTGGAATTTTCTTAAATGGATTACGCTCCACAGCGACAGAGCTACAATAAAAAATCAGGACAGGTCATGTTAGGCATTCACTCTTACATAGAGGTTGTTTTGACGAAAATGTTGTTTGGAGGCCGAGTTGCCTGGCGCTCGTTATCCTGCGCGTTAGAGCATCTCCAACAGCCACGCTATATAAGCGCCGCATTGGAAATTTTGGGTTTTTTGAGCGCGCGCAACCGCTCTGGGAGCTCTAGCGGAAGCGCAATAACCGCGCGCGCGGCATAAAGAGTTCAGCGCGCGGTCTGAAACGCCATCGCGCGCCGTTTATTTGCTGCGCCCACTACCGCAAGCCGCACATTCGATCGCCCGCTCGCGATTTCCACCTACCCTGACCCAGGCACTGGCGCCGCCGCCCGCACCACCCCATTTGTTTCGGCAACCATTCCGGCGCTTCCCCGGTCTATCCCCGCGCCGCCGCCGCTTCCTCCTTCCCCCTCCAGTCGCCGCCGCTCCTTGCGCGCGCCATTCCTCCAACGAACAGCGCCCGCCCACCCACTGCCGCTCGGCGCCCATAAGGTGTTCGACAGAACGCTTGCAAGGTATGTATTGCTTCAACTTCACATTTTTTACATGAATTTGGTGCATGTTATTTGTAGTTTTTATAGCCTAGTTTAAATTGAACATTGCAGATGAGTTTGTCATATGATTCTTCCGAAGAAGAATTTGATATTGAAGAGGAAGAGGATCTTGCAATGATCCTAGCTATGCACATCAATAAAAAGCCGAAGCACGGTGGTTCGGTTATGGGTCGGCAGAAAATTTGGAGGGATAGGATCGATGCCCACAACAGATTGATTAGGCACTATTTTGCGGATAATCCCATGTACCCCGAGTCGTACTTCCGGTGCCGGTTTAGGATAAGCACCGAGTTGTTCAGGTGCATTGCAGAGAAATTAGCGAGCCATGATCGGTTTTTTCAGCAAAGGAGGAATGCCGCTGGAGAGCTCGGGCATAGCACCTTTCAGAAGGTGACAGCCGCTTTGCGTATGTTGGCATACGGTATTCTGGCTAATCTAGTTGATGACCACTTGGCCATGGGTGAGAGTCAAGCCATCATGTGTGTCAAGCTCTTCGCAGTCGGAATTGTGCAAGTGTTTGGCCAGGAGTATTTGAGATCTCCCAATGTTGAAGATGCCGCAAGGCTATTGGAGATGAACAAAGCTCGCGGCTTCCCAGGTATGCTTGGCTCAATAGATTGCATGCATTGGAGTTGGAAGAATTGTCCTAAGGCATGGCATGGGCAATTCCACGGCCAAAAAAAGGGTTTCACTATAATCCTTGAAGCGGTGGCCGATCAAGAGACTTGGATTTGGCATGCTTTTTTTGGAATGCCTGGATCTTTGAATGACATCAACGTTGTTAATCGGTCACCACTGATTAATAAGATTGCAAATGATGAACTGCCACTGGTGCAGTTTGTAGCAAATGGCCATACATACAACTATGGCTACTATCTTGCGGATGGCATCTACCCAAAGTGGCAAACATTTGTGAAGCCGTTGAAAAAATCGGAAGGTAAGAAAAATATTGATTTCCACAATGCTCAGGCGGCGGCTAGAAAAGATGTGGAGAGAGCTTTTGGGATTTTGCAAGCCCAATTTTCTATTGTGAGAGGACCGGCTAGATTTTGGGATCAAAAGATGCTTTGGTAGATCATGCATGCTTGTGTGATCATGCACAACATGATCATCGAGAATGAGCGTGGCCAAGATTTAGACTACTCTCAGTATGAGCTCTTGGGACATCCCGTGCGAGTGCGGCGGAGGGCTGCCAGGGTGGCCCGTTTTGTTGCCTCCTATCATGCCATTCGACGTGCCGAAACGCATGATGATCTTCAGAAGGATCTCATCGAGGAGTGGTGGGCATGAAATGGCCGACAAAGAGCATCATGATTTTTGCGTTTGATGTTGTATTGTTGAACTATTTGTTCTATTGCAAGATAAACTATTTGTTTGAGTTGTAACAATAAAATTGAACTATTTATTGTTGATTTATTTTGTTTGTGTTTGATCTTCTTGGTTGTGTTTGGAGTGCATATGTTGTTTGTGCGAGAGCGCGCGCGCAGTTTTTTGCAGCGACTGTTGGGGCGGCTCGCGCGCGCTAAACTTTGTAGCGGCCGCTGGAGCAAACGCTCCGCGCCGCGCAAAAACTCACGAACAGCGCGCTGCAAACGCTTTTTTAGCGTGCCGCGCGTTGCGCGGCTGTTGGAGATGCTCTTAGGAGGTAGCGATCAATGGCAGACGTGGTCAGACGCGTATTATTTGCTATTTCACCGTGTAACCATTTACCAGCTACCGTATTTCTTCTTTTATCAAGAATGCAATCCCATATCAATCAATGCATCATACTAGCGCAGGCACACATACCTTCATACTCCATCCGTCCCGAAATATCTGTCGCAGCGGCAATTTTGCAAAAAAGTCCTCGGTGATTTTCGTATTGAACCCGCAGTGCTGTCTACCTCTCCACTCGCAGCCGCAGCCGCAACCGCACCCACACTCTCTCCACTCTCTGCCTCGGAGCACCTTGCCGCCGCACTCTCTTCCTCGGCGCCTCGCCTCGCTGCCGCGGCGGTCCCCTCGTGTCGCTGCCGCACCACCCTCCACCTTCCCTCCCATCCACTTTCCCTCGCCACCGCGCTCCCTTCCACCTTACTTCGCCACCGCGCTCCTCTCCACCTTACCTCCCCCCACCTTGCAAGAAAGGTTGTACCTTTCACTCCAAACGGCGATGAATCGCCTGATCCGGCGCCGACGAGGCTGGATCCGGTGGCCACTGATACGTCTCCAACGTATCTATAATTTTTGATTGTTCCATGCTATTATATTATCTGTGTTGGATGTTTTATACGCATTAATATGCTATTTTATATTATTTTTGGGACTAACCTATTTACCTAGAGCCTAGTGCCAGTTTCTGTTTTTTCCTTGTTTTTTAACTTCGTGGAGAAGGAATACCAAACGGAGTCCAAACGGAATAAAATCTTCGCGATGATTTTTCTTGGACCAGAAGACACCCAGTAGACTTGGAGATGAAGTCGGAGGAGCCACGAGGCGGCCACAAGGGTGGAGGGCGAACCTAGGGGGGTAGGGCACGCCCCCCTGCCTTGTGGGGCCCCCGTGACCCTCCTGACCTAATTCTTTCGCCTATATATTCACATATATTCCCAAACCACCAAAGGCATCCACGAAAACACTTTTCCACCGCCGCAACCTTCTGTACCCGTGAGATCCCATCTAGGTCCTTTTCCGGCACCCTGCCGGAGGGGGATTCGATCACGGAGGGCTTCTACATCAACCCTATTGCCCTTCCGATGAAGCGTGAGTAGTTTATCTCAGACCTACGGGTCCATAGCTAGTAGCTAGATGGCTTCTTCTCTCTCTTTGATTCTCAATACCATGTTCTCCTTGATGTTCTTGGAGATCTATTCGATGTAATACTTTTTTGAGGTGTGTTTGCCGAGATCCAATGAATTGTGGATTTATGATCAGATTATCTATGAATATTAGTTGAATCTTCTATGAATTCTTTTATGCATGATTTGATATCTTTATAATTCTCTTCGAACTATCAGTTTGGTTTGGCCAGCTAGATTGATTTTTCTTGCAATGGGAGAAATGCTTAGCTTTGGGTTCAATCTTGCGGTGTCCTTTCCCAGTGACAGTAGGGGCAGCAAGGCACATATTGTATTATTGCCATCGAGGATAAAAAGATGGGGTTTACATCATATTGCTTGAGTTTATTCCTCTACATCATGTCATCTTACTTAATGCGTTACTCTGTTCTTCATGAACTTAATACTCTAGATGCAGGCAGGAGTCGGTCGATGTGCGGAGTAATAGTAGTAGATGCAGAATCGTTTCGGTCTACTTGACACGGATGTGATGCCTATATTCATGATCATTGCCTTAGATATCGTCATAACTTTGCGCTTTTCTATCAATTGCTCGACAATAATTTGTTCACCCACCGTATTATTTGCTATCTTGAGAGAAGCCTCTAGCGAAACCTATGGCCCCCGGGTCTATTTTCCATCATATAAGTTTCCGATCTACTATTTTGCAATCTTTTACTTTCTGATCTATAAACCAAAAATACCAAAAATATTTACTTTATCTTTTATTTAGTTTCATCTATATCTATCAGATCTCACTTTTGCAAGTAACCGTGAAGGGATTGACAACCCCTTTATCGCATTGGGTGCAAGTTGTTTGATTATTTGTGCAGGTATTCGATGATTTGTGCGTTGTCTCCTACTGGATTGATACCTTGGTTCTCAAACTGAGGGAAATACTTATCTCTACTTTGCTGCATCACCCTTTCCTCTTCAAGGGAAAAACCAACGCAAGCTCAAGAAGTAGCAGGAAGAATTTCTGGCGCCGTTGCCGGGGAGATCTACGCCAAGTCAAGACATACGAAGTACCCATCATAAACTCTCATCTATTGCATTACATTATTCGCCATTTGCCTCTTGTTTTCCTCTCCCCCACTTCTAAAATGATTTTCGAAAAGATTTGCCTTTTCTTCGCCCCTCTTCCGTTAGTCTTCTTCATTTGCTTTTTGTCGCTCGTTTGCCATAGTTGTTTGCTGCCACCATATCTGAATCTGGGGAGGTTATCGTTGAAAATCTTGAGGAAAAATTTGGATCTTGTTCTTTGGATCATGAAACTGAAACTCCTCCTAATTACAAAACAAAAAATTTCCATGTGGGAGAAGGTAATATTATTGGAAAGAGTGTTATCCAAGAATTCTTTGATTGCACGGGATCCATGCCTATTAATAAAAGATATATTCTTCTTGATACAAACTGTTATGCGGATGCCATTGTTATGCTCGTTGAGAAATTGGAACGAAAATTTGTGCATATTCATCCTGCTTTGCAAAAGGTGTTTTATGAACTTCCTAATATTAATCATCCATTAGCTAAACAGATTGCCACCATTATCCTTATGCGTGAATTTGATTTTATAATACAAGAAGCTAGGGATATTTTTGCTTTCTATAAAAAGGATGTTGAACACCCTCCGATTGAAGATATACTTCATGATAAAGAAATTATGCGTAGTTTGGAATCTGGGGATTATCAATCTTATAGTGAAAAACTTAAAAGGAGAGTTCCTTATTCAGACTTCTCTCAATCCTTGTACCTTGAGGCTTATGAGGAGTTTGATTGGATTACAAGGGGAATTTATGTAGGATTTAATAGGGATTGGTTGGATAAAATGATGAAGGAACCCGTTAGAAACGAGATTCGTGTTTTATATGATAATATATATGGTGATGATCCCGACTATGGTTTTATGAATGTTAAAATTACCAATCAAAGTCCTTTTCATGATTTAAGTTCATCTACTACGAGGGAAATAAAGGAAATGATAGATTTGCTAAGACGAGTTTTGGAGGATTTGCTAAGACGAGTTTTGGTTGATATTACAATGGATGAAGGAATAAGGATTAGCAAAAGGCTAAGCTTGGGGATGCCCGAGGCACCCCAAGATAATATTCAAGAAGTATCAAGCAACTAAGCTTGGGGATGCCCCCGAGTGGCATCCCCTCTTTCTTCTAACGACCATCGGTATTTTACTTGTAGCTATATTTTTATTCGTCACATATTATGAGTTTTGCTTGGAGCGTCTTGTATGATATGAGTCTTTGCTTGTTTTGCTTTTATTTTAAGTCTTGAATCCTTGCTGGACACACCTATTTGACAGAGCCAAAAATTATGCTATGCTTGCTCCTATGCTTCACTTAAAAAAAATTGAGCCTTGGAATTGCTCTAGTGCTTCACTTATATCTTTTTTAGCACGGTGTGCTTTGTTATTTTTGAAGAAATGCTCTCATGCTTCACTTAGATTTATTTGGGAGTTAGTAATTTTTTTAAGAAATTCTCTCTTTCTTCACTTAGATTATTTTGAGAGAAAGAAATATTATGCTCATGTTCTTCACTTATATTTATTTGAGCTTATCAAAAGCAACATATGAAACTAGTCCCAAAGTGATAGATATCCAAGGAAGATATAATAAAAACTTTCATGAGGATCATTGGACAAAATAAACATGATTCTTAGTAATAGTTTTGAGATATGATGATAGTGATTTGTGAGTCATGTTGATGAGTAATTATGCTTTAGTAAGAATATTGGTGTTAAGGTTTGTGATTCCCTATGCAAGCACGAAAGTCAATAGTTATGCAATGAAATTATATCCTACTTGTGGTGCATTATTCGGTGTTAGTTATGCTTAATGCTTGCTTACGAGATTTTTTGTTTCTTGGTTGGACGCTTCTCAATCTTTTTGCTAGCCTTCATTTGAACTAAGTATGATCACTACTTGTGCATCCAAAACCCTTTAAACCAGTTTTGCCATATGAGTCCACTATACCTACCTATATGCGGTATTTCCGTGCTATTCTAAGCAAATTTGTATGTGCCATCTCTAATTTTCAAAATAAACTTCGCTTTTGCGTGCTCGTACCGCTCGCGAAACGGTAGGGGGTGGCTAATATATTTCCATGCTAGATATGGTATTCTCACGATGAGTGTTTATTCACTTGTCATTGCACGAGAGTACGACAAAGGTATTAGGGATGCCCAGTCCCGAAATGAAAAATGAATTTACTTTATGTTGTCAAATAATAAATTCTTTGGAAAGTGTTGGTATGGAGGGCACCCGTGGATACAGTTAGCCATGAAAAGTGAAAGTATGGTGAAAAAAGGAATAAACTTTAATTTCTGTTTGGGAACCGCCTATGATATATCTAGCATGGAAAGTATTGGGAACTCTAAGTCATTTTCATTGGCGGGAAAAGTATGCCTCTCAAAATGTTTTTATCTCTCAATTTAAGCTTTGAGCTCTGGCACCTCTACAAATCCCTACTTCCCTCCGCGAAGGGCCTTTCTTTTACTTTATGCAATTTTTATTTTTACTTGAGTCTCCATCTTCTCTTATAAAGCACCAAATAAGGGGCACTATGATCGTACTTGAGCATTGGGTGTAGCTAATATTCGAGTGTGTTTCATGAATGGATCAATGTTTGAGCATAATGGGCTAGGGATAACTTGCTTTAGTGTTGATATTTTGAAAGACATGGTTGCTTGTTGATATGCTTGAGTATTAAAGTCCTCATGTCAAAACTAGACTATTGCTTTGAACCATATAAAAGTCTAAATGTCCATGCTACAAAGAAAATAATATGTGATGAACATGTTAGGCAGCATTCCACATCAAAAATTCTGTTTTTATCATTTACCTACTCGAGGACGAGCAGGAATTAAGCTTGGGGATGCTGATACGTCTCCAACGTATCTATAATTTTTTATTGTTCCATGCTGTTATATTATCATTCTTGGATGTTTTACAATCATTTTATAGCAACTTTATATCATTTTTTGGGACTAACCTATTAACATAGTGCCCAGTGCCAGTTGCTGTTTTTTGCTTGTCTTTTACATCGCAGGAAATCAATACCAAATGGAGTCCAAACGCAGCGAAACTTTTTGGAGATTTTTTTTGGACCAGAAGACATCCAGTGGGCCAAAGAAGTACCGAAGAGGGGGCCCGAGGTGAGCACAAGACACCGGGGCGCGCCTGGGTCCCCAGGCGCGCCCTGGTGGGTTGTGCCCATCTCGGAGACCTCCTGCACCGCCTCTTTGCTCTATAAATACCCCAATATTCCAGAAACCGTAGGGGAGTCGACGAAAATCAATTCCAGCCGCCGCAATTTCCAGAAACACCAGATCCAATCTAGACACCATCACGGAGGGGTTCATCATCCTCATTGGTGCCTCTCCGATGATGCGTGAGTAGTTCATTGTAGACCTACGGGTCCGTAGTTAGTAGCTAGATGGCTTCCTCTCTCTCATTTGATTCTCAATACAATGGTCTCTTGGAGATCTATTTGATATAACTCTTTTTGTGGTGTGTTTGTTGGGATCCGATGAACTTTGAGTTTATGATCAGATCTATGTTTTTATCCATGAAAGTTATTTGAGTCTTCTTTGATATCTTATATGCATGATTGCTTATAGCCTCGTATTTCTTCTCCGATATTTGGGTTTTGTTTGGCCAACTTGATCTATTTATCTTGCAATGGGAAGAGGTGCTTTGTGATGGGTTCGATCTTACGGTGCTTGATCCCAGTGACAGAAGGGGAACCGACACGTATGTATCGTTGCTATTAAGGATAACAAGATGGGGTCTATTTCTACATAAATAGATCTTGTCTACATCATGTCATCGTTCTTATTGCATTACTCTGTTTTTCCATGAACTTAATACACTAGATGCATGCTGGATAGCGGTCGATGTGTGGAGCAATAGTAGTAGATGCAGGCAGGAGTCGGTCTACTAATCTTGGACGTGATGCCTATATAATGATCATTGCCTGGATATCGTCATGATTATTTGAAGTTCTATCAATTGCCCAACAGTAATTTGTTTACCCACCGTTTGCTATTTTTCTCGAGAGAAGCCACTAGTGAAACCTACGGCCCCCGGGTCTCTTCTTTAATATATTTTCCTTCGAGATCTATTTTGCTATTCGCCTTTTTATTTATTTGCAACTTTTATTTTCAGATCTATTAATCCAAAAACCCAAAAATACCTCGCTGAATTTTATTTGCTTTTATTTGCATCTTTCAATCTACTACAACTAGATGATACCCCGCGCGTTGCTGCGGGAATTTGCTGTGGTGTATATGAGGATTTATAGAGTGAGAAATAGTGAAACTTATGGAAACAATAATATAAATACATGTCTATTTGAATCTTTGAATGGTATAAAATGTCATGCAAATTAATATATGGCAGACTATCTCCGTATTTGCATAATTAGAAGAATGCATCACCAACATTAAGAGAAGTAACATATATTGTAATGAAATTTTACTCATAATAATTCAAGATAATATCATTTGGTTGTCTATTAGAAGAGCATCAGAGCAAGAAACAGATATATTTCATACTAATTTGCCAGCCTCGCGGTGTTAATGCCCCCGAATAGTAATCATCTTGCATTCTCCACCTTGATCCGCTTATTGTACAAAAGATAACCAGCTATACAAAATGGCATCGTTTCTGAGTAGACACATGTGCATTCCATTTTACTACAGAGTATTATTTAACACACGACCAACAAACAAAGAGCTAATAAATTGAATGACAATGAGAACAACCCATACCTTATCCTCTCAGCGAGTTAAAACCTTTGAGGTTAGGATTGTTATTAGCAGCATAACAATCAAATACTGATAGTCACCACATAGTTATCTTAAATTTGAGAAAGAATGCAAGTATGTTCATAAGAGTCACTTCCAATATTTTTTTCCTTTATGTAGGTAGATGATTGTTGCGGCAACAGTCGAACCCTGCAGTACGGGAAGAACAACAATGTCAATCACACAATTGTATCACTCACATAATAGAAAGATAACATAAAATTTACAATGGAATACTACTCACAGGGAACAAATTTCCTGAAAATAAAAGCCAGTGCCATATGTTGTGATTCTACAAAACAACCATAGAAGAGCAATAAAGTACATAATTCGTACTAAATTAACATGTGTGAGAGGGAGGGAGACATAGAGATGCAGTTGTAGTTGGGGAACAATACATGGTAGCTTCATCTGTTTGTTCTTTGCATAACACAAAAGGAAGAAGAAATCATCATCTAGCGCCTCCAATAAGAAACAGCCGGATTGGAGAAACACCAATGATCCATCACATCTCGACATATGTCTATCGGCAGTAGTTGAGTTAGAAAGGGGTTTGGGGGAGAGAGACTTACCGGAATTGTTGCCGTGGGGAAGGTCGCTGGGGATGGAAAAGAGCTCCCTACCATGAAATTTCGGATCACACACAGATCAGAGCGTCAAAATAGCTAACTCAAAAAATATGTTTATATCTGAGAAGATTGAGAGGAAGGAGAGCACTGAGCACCCACCTCTGGCGCAAGTGATGTTAGAGGAGGAGATCGGCGGCGGCATGTACAACTCGCCTTGTCGACACCTTGGAGTAGGTCTTGGGCCATCATGACCAGCGACGGTGGGGATCGCAGGGTTCCGAGAGAGATAGAGGGAACAATCATGAGGCTCCGAGCCAGCAGCAGTGAGCAGATCTCCGATGGCGACAAACCGTGAAAGCTTTGGCCGCGGCAGTGCACACAGTATGGAAAGAGAGGTAGAGATAGGGAAGATGAGAAGAATTGGGGGGGGGGGGGGTTTAAGGGAATCGGTGGAGATTAATCGTTTGTGGAGGTTAAGGAACCTCCGGGGGTTCTGTTGATCAGATAAGCTAAGATGAAAGGTCAAAGATAACACCTCAGAAAAATATTCAATCCTTTCTACTCCCTCCGGCTTGGAATCTGAACCGGAATCAGTGCTGCGCGGCATTAAATGGATCAATTACCCACGTCCCCCGCATGCAAGAATTAATCCCAACGCTAATTAAGAAGAATGCATGACCTTTTACTATCCAGGAATTTCACCGTGAGGCGTTTTTGCGATGCCAGGATCACTGCATGCATGTATTGATTGCGGTTTATTGGGCATGCCTAGCTAGATGGACGCTTGCATGCAGAATCTAGCCATACTTTTTTTTCTAATTATCTAATGCACGGGGGAGGCTGCCGAAGATTACGCTCATCATACCTGTTGGTGAAAGTCTATGTGGCAAAATGATGACGTGGATAGTGTGCATGTTGAGAGAATGCTAGTAGTGGGGAGCAACTTCTTAAGAATGGTAGATTTTATTCCGTCAGCTCGACGATTTCTGGCACCGTTACCCGAAAGGGATTGACAACCCCTTTAACACGTCGGGTTGCAAGTATTTGTTCTTTGTGTGCATGAGCTGCTTACGTGGTGTTGCGTGGTTCTCCTACTGGTTCGATAACCTTGGTCTCATCACTGAGGGAAATACCTACCGTTGCTGTGCTGCATCATCCCTTCCTCTTTGGGAAAATACCGACGTAGTTCAAGCAAACATCAGGGATGCCCAAGGCACCCCAAGGTAATATTCAAGGACAACCAAGAGCCTAAGCTTGGGGATGCCCCGGAAGGCATCCCCTCTTTCGTCTTCGTCTATCGGTAACTTTACTTGAGGCTATATTTTTATTCACCACATGATATGTGTTTTGCTTGGAGCGTCTTGTATGATTTGAGTCTTTGCTTTTTAGTTTGCCACAATCATCCTTGTTGTACACACCTTTCGAGAGGGACACGCATGAATCGTGATTTATTAGAATACTCTATGTGCTTCACTTATATCTTTTGAGCTAGGCAATTTTGCTCTAGTGCTTCACTTATATCTTTTTAGAGCACAGCGGTGGTTTTATTTTATAGAAATTGTTGAACTCTCATGTTTCACTTATATTATTTTGAGAGTCTTTAAACCGCATGGTAATTTGCTTTGGTTATAAATTTAGTCCTAATATGATAGGCATCCAAGAGGGATATAATAAAAACTTTCATATAAAGTGCATTGAATACTATGAGAAGTTTGATTCCTTATGATTGTTTTGAGATATAGAGATGGTAATATTAGAGTCATGCTAGTGAGTAATTGTGAATTTGAGAAATACTTGTGTTAAAGTTTGTGATTCCCGTAGCATGCACGTATGGTGAACCGATTTGTGATGAAGTCGGAGCATGATTTATTTATTGATTGTCTTCCTTATGAGTGGCGGTCGGGGACGAGCGATGGTCTTTTCCTACCAATCTATCCCCCTAGGAGCATGCGCGTAGTACTTCGTTTCGATAACTAATAGATTTTTGCAATAAGTATGTGAGTTCTTTATGACTAATGTTGAGTCCATGGATTATATGCACTCTCATCCTTCCACCACTGCTAGCCTCTCTAGTGCCGCGCAACTTTCGCCTGTACCGTACACCCACCATATACCTTCCTCAAAACAGCCACCATACCTACCTATTATGGCATTTCCATAGCCATTCCGAGATATATTGCCATGCAACTTTCCACCATTCCGTTTATTATGACACGCTTCATCATTGTCATATTGCTTTGCATGATCATGTAGTTGACATCGTATTTGTGGCAAAGCCACCGTTCATAATTCTTTCATACATGTCACTCTTGATTCATTGCACATCCCAGTACACCACCGGAGGCATTCATATAGAGTCATATTTTGTTCTAAGTATCGAGTTGTAATTCTTGAGTTGTAAGTAAATAAAAGTGTGATGATCTTCATTATTAGAGCATTGTCCCATGTGAGAAAAGGATGATGAAGACTATGATTCCCCCACAAGTCGGGATGAGACTCCGGATGAAAAAAAAGAGGCCAAAAAAATGAGAAGGCCCAAATAAAAAAAAGAGAAAAGAGAGAAGGGACAATGTTACTATCCTTTTACCACACTTGTGCTTCAAAGTAGCACCATGATCTTCATGATAGAGAGTCTCCTATATTGTCACTTTCATATACTAGTGGGAATTTTTCATTATAGAACTTGGCTTGTATATTCCAATGATGGGCTTCCTCAAATTGCCCTAGGTCTTCGTGAGCAAGCGAGTTGGATGCACACCCACTTAGCTTTCTTTTGAGCTTTCATGAACTTATAGCTCTAGTGCATCCGTTGTATGGCAATCCCTACTTACTCACATTGATATCTATTGATGGGCATCTCCATAACCCGTTGATACGCCTAGTTGATGTGAGACTATCTCCTTCTTTTTGTCTTCTCCATAACCACCATATTCTATTCCACCTATAGTGCTATGTCCATGGCTCACGCTCATGTATTGCGTGAAAGTTGAAAAAGTTTGAGAACATCAAAAGTATGAAACAATTGCTTGGCTTGTCATCGGGGTTGTGCATGATTTGAATATTTTGTGTGATGAAAATGGAGCATAGCCAGACTACATGATTTTGTGGGGATAAGCTTTCTTTGCCCATGTTATTTTGAGGAGACATAATTGCCTTGTTAGTATGCTTGAAGTATTACTGTTTTTATGTCAATATTAAACTTTTGTCTTGAATCTTATGGATCTGAACATTCATGCCACAATAAAGAAAATTACATGGATAAGTATGTTAGGTAGCATTCCACATCAAAAATTCTGTTTTTATCATTTACCTACTCGAGGACGAGCAGGAATTAAGCTTGGGGATGCTTGATACGTCTCCAACGTATCTATAATTTTTTATTGTTCCATGCTATTATATTATCTGTTTTGGATGTTTTATATGCATTAATATGCTATTTTATATTATTTTTGGGACTAACCTATTCACCTAGAGCCCAGTGCCAGTTTCTGTTTTTTCCTTATTTTTTAGCTTCGTGGAGAAGGAATACCAAATGGAGTCCAAACGGAATAAAATCTTCGCGATGATTTTTCTTGGACCAAAAGACACCCAGGAGACTTGGAGATGAAGTCGGAGGAGCCATGAGGCGGCCACAAGGGTGGAGGGCGCGCCCCCTGCCTTGTGGGCCCCCCGTGACCCTCCTGACCTAATTCTTTCGTCTATATATTCACATATATTCCCAAACCACCAGAGGCATCCACAAAAACACTTTTCCACTGCCGCAACCTTCTGTACCCGTGAGATCCCATCTAGGGACCTTTTCCGGCACCTTGCCGGAGGGGGATTCGATCACGGAGGGCTTCTACATCAACCCTATTGCCCTTCCGATGAAGCATGAGTAGTTTATCTCAGACCTACGGGTCCATAGCTAGTAGCTAGATGGCTTCTTCTCTCTCTTTGATTCTCAATACCATGTTCTCCTCGATGTTCTTGGAGATCTATTCGATGTAATACTTTTTTGCGGTGTGTTTGCCAAGATCCGATGAATTGTGGATTTATGATCAGATTATCTATGAATATTATTTGAATCTTCTCTGAATTCTTTTATGCATGATTTGATATCTTTGTAATTCTCTTCGAACTATCGGTTTGGTTTGGCCAACTAGATTGGTTTTTCTTGCAATGAGAGAAGTGCTTAGCTTTGGGTTCAATCTTGCGGTGTCCTTTCCCAGTGACAGTAGGGGCAGCAAGGCACGTATTGTATTGTTGCCATCGAGAATAAAAAGATGGGATTTACATCATATTGCTTGAGTTTATTCCTCTACATCATGTCATCTTACTTAATGCGTTACTCTGTTCTTCATGAACTTAATACTCTAGATGCAGGCAGGAGTCGGTCGATGTGTGGATTAATAGTAGTAGATGCAGAATCGTTTCGGTCTACTTGACACGGACGTGATGCCTATATTTATGATCATTGCCTTAGATATCGTCATAACTTTGCGCTTTTCTATCAATTGCTCGGTAGTAATTTGTTCACCCACCATATTATTTGCTATCTTGAGAGAAGCCTCTAGTGAAACCTATGGCCCCCGGGTCTATTTTCCATCATATAAGTTTCCGATCTACTATTTTGCAATCTTTTACTTTCCGATCTATAAACCAAAAATACCAAAAATATTTATTTTATCTTTTATTTAGTTTCATCTATATCTATCAGATCTCACTTTTGCAAGTAACCGTGAAGGGATTGACAGCCCCTTTATCGCGTTGGGTGCAAGTTGTTTGATTGTTTGTGCAGGTATTCGGTGATTTGTGCGTTGTCTCCTACTGGATCGATACCTTGGTTCTCAAACTGAGGGAAATACTTATCTCTACTTTGCTGCATCACCCTTTCCTCTTCAAGGGAAAACCAACGCAATCTCAAGAAGTAGCAGCCACCACCCTCAAGTTCGTTCTACCACCCCCACCATCCCCCTTCCGGACACACAAGCGCCTGAATCGCCGCCCTGGCCATGGATCCCTACAAGGTAACTCCCCTCTCCCACTGATCGTCGATTCGGCTGTCCACTCGATCTGGTGATCTGACTAATCAATTTTGATGTTTGCAGCACCGGTCGACGAGCGGGGCCAACTCCGGCTACTGGACCACCAACTCCGGCGCCCTGTACATGCTGCAGTGCCCAACTCCTACTAAGTGAGTTGGAATGGCAGAATATATGCACTTTGATCATTTTCTAGGTCATTTGGAAGTAAAGTGTCATAGCCAAATAATTTGTCTCAATTTGATCATTTTCTCCTTCAAATAATCACGTCAAAAGCACAGCAAAATGCACTTTCAGCAGTATCAACTGAACTGTGACTTTCTTTAGGTTCTCTTGTTCTTTCAGGTTCTGCCGGACAAGGAGCTCGGCGACGCACTAGATAAGGAGCTTGGCGAGGCGCTGCAGCTCGGCCAGGCGTTGGTCGAGGAGCTCGGCGACGCGCCTGATGAGGAGCTTGGCGAGGCGCTGCATCCCGACCAGGCGCTGGTCGAGGAGCTCGGCGACGTGCCGGATGAGGAGCTTGGCGAGGCGCTGCAGCTCGGCCAGGCGCTGGTCGAGGAGCTCGGAGAGGCACTGCAGCTCGGCCAGACGCTGATGAAGGAGCTCCGGGAGGCACTGGAGCCCGACCTGGTTGAGGAGCTCCGCGAGGCGATGCGGCTGGAGCAGAGGGACGGAGGCGGGCCGGCGGCCAGGGGCGAGAGGCCTGGGGCAGGAGCTCCTGCCGGCGGCGGCGGAGGGCCCGGAGTAGGAGCTCCGGCAGCGAAAGGCCTGGAGGAGGAGCTATCGGGAGGACCGGGATCTCGGGCAGGAGATCTAGATCGCAGGTGGATCGTGGGCAGGTGCGGAGATCATGGGGAGATGGGACCTCGGGCAGGCGCGGAGATCACAGCGAGCTAGGATCACGACGAGCTGGGATCGCGGCACAGGAAAGGGGATCGCGGGGGATCACGACAGTGCTGTACTAGATCGCTGCCTATTTGAAATAGAAAGGGTGTAACTGCAAAATTGTGCTTAGTTCAAAATTTCTGTCCCCTGTGACAGATATTTCGGGACGGAGGGAGTACAATACAACATGTTCAAATGAGAACCCTGAGTTATAGGAACATGGGCACCCGTGTGGCTTGATGTGCTTGTCCAAACTTACTAGCCGTTTAGTAGAACGTTGCCTAGTGGCCAACAATCGAACATTGGGAATCCTGTCAAGGCCTTTCCCAAGCTGGAGTAAATAGCATAAAACTACCACAATTCGAGTTAGGGTTTGGGAAAAGTATCATATTTTAGAAAGTTTTAAAACCAACCACTTTCGTGGGTCGCTGTTTCAAAAAAACACTAATTGTTTCCTGGTTAAAATTTAATCATGTTTATGATAGTTGTGACCCACATGTAAGTGATGACGTGGCATAAAAGTCGATTATGTTAGCTTTGACCATTATGAAAGGTGTGGCCCACATGTCAGTCTCCATAAAATTTCTCATGTAAAAAATTTCTTCAATCCCTTAGTTTGTCTACAAATTTACAAATATGTCCTCTCTTTTTTTACAAAATAACCCCTGCAAACATTTCTGAAAAGCAATCGGGTCCCTATAAACATTAAAATAACAATCGACTCCTCCCAACGCCGAGGCCAGTCATCCCCGCACGCGCCATGGGAGCCGCCTGGAGTCGCCGCCGCGCACCATTGAAGCCGCCAGGAGTTGCCGCGAGGTCGAGCACAGCACGAGGCCGACGATCCCTGCGTGCCATGGGGAGCCACCGTTGTGCTCCATTGGAGCTACCAGGGGTGGCCGCCGCCTGGGGTACATGCGCGGTCGAGCGCAGCACGAGGTCGGCCATGCCCGCGCACCACGGGGAGCCGTCCGGAGCGGCGGGCGTAGAGAAGCACGGAGGAGAGAGAGGATGTAGAGGTGCAGAGCCGACGACGAAGGGTCTTGTCGCTGGCGGCGATTCCGGCAGATGGCTGAGCGCATCTGGCTGGAACGAACGAGGCATATGGATTTCTCTCTATCACCTTTACTGTAAAAAAAATAAGTGCCCCCCGTGTCAGACATCCAACCTAACGGTCAAAGCTAACAGAATTGACTTCTATGCAACGGCCTTGCTTATATATGGGCTGCAACTGTCATAAATATGATTAAATTTTAACCAGAAAAGAATTAGTGTTTTTCGAAATGGTTTGTCTCTATCACATCTGGATGTGATATAATATTTCACATCTAAGTATGACATCTGCACTATTTGTGGTCCTCTTTTGTTTGTTTATCTTAGATTATTTGTTTGACGCTCACGGCCTTCCCTAGCAGCCGTGACCCGTTGGCAGCTAGTAATCACTTTGTGCGATCTCTCACCCTGTGATCTGACTTCTGGCTGGGGAGGACCCAAGTGTGGATGTACACTGCGTGTAACTTTCTTTTGTTAGCAATCAGACACGGCACCTGGATGCCTATGGGTTTGGAAACGATTGTAGTCTAGCTGTGAGCTTGCACTTTAGTCCAGTGCGTGTACAACTTGAGAGTTACTTGGAGATGATTAGCATTTGTGAACAATTTTTGAAAAAGGAATATTGTTTCAAACTTTTTAACTTTTTGTAAAGAACGAACTTATGTTAAAACTTGCAAATGTTTTTTGTAAAACGTGAGCTGTTTTGGTATTTTCTAACATTTTTCGAGAAATCCCTTTTTATTAAAACAAAGAACTTTCCAAATTCGAAACACCTTTTGAAATAGAAAAATGATTAAGAAAAAGAAAAGGAAAATCCATTTTTTGAAAAAAAAGAGAAATGGAAAGCCAACGAAGAAAAAAGGTCGGGCCTGAGTTGTGGGTCGAAGGTGGACTTACAACAGGGACAAAAAAAGTCGAGCCCTAGTTGCGAGTCAAGGATGGACTTGCAACTGGGACGAAAATAAATTAGGCCTCAGTTGCAAGTCGAACGTGGACTTGCAATTAGGACAAAAAAAGATCGGGCCCTGTTTGCGAGTCGAGGGTGGACATGCAACTGAGACAAAAAAAGGTTGGAGCCGATTGCGATCGAAGATGGACTTGCAACTGGGACAAAGAAAAGATCAGACCTCAGTTCCGAGTCGAACGTGGACTTGCAACTAGGACGAAAAAAGGTCGGGCCTCAGTTGCGAGTCGAGGATGGACTTGCAACTAAGACAAAAAAAGGTCGGACCCCGATTGCTAGTCGAAGATGGACTTGCAACTGGGACACAAAAAAGATTTGGCCTCAGTTTCGAGTTGAACGTGGACTTGCAACTAGGACAAATAAAAGGTCAGGCACCAGTTGCAAGCCGAGGGTGGACTTGCAACTGAGACAAAAAAGGTCGGATCCTGTTGCGACTCGAAGATGGACTTGCAACTGGGACAAAAAAATAGGCCCTAGTTGCGAGTCGAGGGCAGGCTTGCAACTAGGACAAAAAAAGATCAAGCCCTAGTTGCGAGTCGAGGGTGGCTTGCAACTCGGACAAAAAAAGATCAAGCCCTAGTTACGAGTTGAGGGTGGACTTGCAACTGAGACAAAAAAAGGTCAGACCCAGTTGCAATTCGAGGGTGGACATGCAAGTAGGAAAAACTTGTTTCCCCAGAGTCGAGGCTGGACCCTGGTACTGGGACAACAAATGTCGGTATCATTGCGAGTCGATGGTGAGCTTGCAAAAATGGGACAAAAAAATTAAACGTTAAAAGTGTACATATAATTCCCGTTCACTATGACAAATACAACGTTGATGTGGTTGAATTTAACGAGATATTATTTGTGTGCAGTGGAATAAAAACTGAAAAAGAAAAGAAAAAATAGATGAGACTAAGGTGATTAGAAAATGATATATTTAGTGTATCACTGGCGCTCAAACATCCAACCTCTTGGGCATCTGTTTCCCAATGGCTTTCCAAATGAAAAAAAAAACTGAGCATCGCAGCCCAACGTGCGTGGAAACTGCAGCCCAAAAATAAACACAACCAAAACGACAACAACCCAACTAACAAGACAGGAAACGGGCGAGCTGAAAACAGCTAAGCAACCGCTTCGTACGAGCTTGTGCGCACAAAAATGCGAATCTTAAAGCCTTTGATCAAACGGTCCTGGACTTAGATGTGAGATAACTATTTCACATCTAGATGTAAAATAGCAAACCTGTTTTCGAAACAACAGTAGATCTTTTTGGAATACTAACCCAAATTGTGATTGTTTTATACTCAGACCCCCAGAACAGCCGATCCTTGCAAAACACTTTTGCCAGAGTTTGCCAGACCAAAATAAGTATATATATATATATATATATATATATATATATATATATATATATATATATATATATATATATATATATATATATATATACATATATATATATATATATACACACACACACACACTAATACTAAAGCGGGAGCGATCCGATTTTTCTGGGTTTTTGACTTTTTTTCGCATCCACTGCTCATTTTCATGGCAACGTCAACATCAGTGAACAGTAACGAGATGAAAAAAACAGTAAACACTACCCGCCATGAACATTGCCCTTGAACAGTAACAAGACTTCAACAGTACCATCCATTAACAGTGCCAGCGAACATCAACGATTCATGAACAGTCGCCGCATTAACACTGCCAAACTAATGAGGCATGAACAGTCCCGCCATGCACACCGAAATAAACTGAAATACTAAAAACCATAAGTATTACTTTTTTATTTTTATTTTCCATTCGTGTAAAACATAACCTACATTATATCTATATATAATAATGATAATGCGATGACGAGTTATATGAACACGGAAATAAACTGAAACATTTTTTAGCCCTTTTTTTTTACAAATTCTCACTTAAAAATGTATACAGATAAGTATATTGCTAAAGTGGTCTCAAATATCATGCCATATTTTTCAGTTTGGAGTGTGCCGTCTCAAAGCTCGCTCCCACAATGTTTCTATCTTTTTTTCCTTAATAATTCTTTTAATATTCATGCTACGTCATCTTGCTTTGTCTAAAATTTTCTGTTAATTTGTCCTTTACCTATTTTGTAATTGCAGCACCACAACATAGAAATCGCAATTTAATACCATTTAATGTGATGCCCTATTAAAATTTGTCAAGAGTCAGTAAAAATTCATTTTGTATTATACATTTCTTTCCTACGTACATTCGAGGGAAGAGTAATATTTTACCTACCCAATGCAAAATTTATCTTGCTTAGTGAGCATATTCTATGGATAAAAATAGAGCAAAACTTGATTATGTATATATTATTTTTCTAGACAATTGGCGTGATCAAAATAATGTATTGTAGATCTTCTTCCGACATAAACTACTTAATTATATTTTACTTCCAATTTGACAAGTCAACAATCTTATTATAACTTAATTGGTGAAAAGCCTTACCACCTGAACTTTTATTTATTCGATCAGAAATACCTTATAAGTAAGAGTTAAATGTCTATAAGAAAAAATGTTTCCTACTAAATGATGTTCATTTCCATGGCTTTCTAAGAGAACAGTGGGTCAAAACATAAGATAGTAAAGCTGATACATAATATAAATAGAAACAAAGAGTCACTATAATTTTGCTCAAAAATTCCATGGAATATAGCCGAATATAGAAGAAGATCCAACACACAACGTATCGTTGCCATTCGGTAATCCAAAGTGTGAATCTCTTAAACATTATCTTCGAGATCAACTGTTGAATGAGCCCTCTTAATAGTTTACGAAAAATAAACCGTTTCTTGCTTCTTTTGATATCACCTCTCTGTAGGAGATATGCCCTAGAGGCAATAATAAATGTTATTATTTATCTCCTTGCTCATAATTATGTTTATGTTCCATGCTATAACTGCTGTGGTTCCCGAGCCCGTATATCCATAAAGGCTCTGGGGAAAACCCATGTGCACGTGTGGAATAATAAACGGTAAAAAGTATTCCTAGTCATGCCTCTAAGACTAGCTCAAGTGTTGCATGATGATTATGTTTTCCCAATCATGGGCATGTCTATGCCAGCAGCTTTGAGGGCACAATGTTAGAAGAACATTTGTGTTGAATCGACCCGATTGATGTTATGCTATGAGATTCATTCGTCACAAGTTAATGGTTGATAACACAGAGATGGTTAACGTTTGCATGATTCCTCAGACCATGAGAGTATCGAGTTTCTTCATGCTTGATTCATGAACTTTGGGGTTTGTTAAACGTCATCCGTAACTGGATGGCTATTACGGCGGCTTACGGGTTCATGGGAAAGTATGTTAAGTAACTTGATAGCTCAAGATTGGGATTTGCTCCTCCGACGATGGAGAGATATCTCTGGGCCCTCTCGGTGTTAAGGTATCCATCATCGTCTGGCCAGACACTTTGTGATTTGATCACGGGGATGCCGGAACACGGTAACGAGAAAAGAGAACAATATCGGTAACGAGGTAACTAGCATAGTGGACAAGTTGTTGATCCACGGGAATGCCAAGATGTCTCGCCTCGGGTATTTGTAACATATCGCGAAGCAACAGGAATAGCACACGGCAACTGGAGGTTCACTCGAATATTCATTCGTGTGGGTATAGGGGTCAATATGGGTGTCCACGGCTCCGATGTTGATCATTGATCGGAAGGGGTTCCGTGTCATGTCTATACTTCACCGAACCTATAGGGTCACACGCTTAAGGGTCATCTATCTGCTGAATACTAGACAGGGAGTCTGAGAGAAAATCACCGAAAAAGTTTCGGACAGCGGAAAAGTTCCGCAGAGAGAGGTCACCGGATGAGTTCCGGTGAAACTGAAAAGTTGTTTCAGGGGATACCATTAAGTCAAAATGGTTTCGGCACATGCCTGATAATTCTTGGAGGATGCCAGAATCATTCTGGAAACTTCTGGGGATTTTCTGGAAGAAAAAACCGGAAATGTTCCGGGGCTGCCGGAACCGCTTCAGATGCTTTTCGCAGATGAAATCACTAAACTGGAATTGTTCCAAAACGCGTTGAAAATTATTTTAGTGGATACTGGAAATGTTCTAAGCCCACATAAATATTTTCAGTTCGAACGGACGCTGAAAAATATCGTCGTGAATAGTGAAAGTGCTTTTTGGAATTTTTTGGAAAGCCACCTTTTAGGGCTTTTTGCTAAAGGCTTCTAGAAGGTGATGTGGATGGATGAGAGCCCCCTTGGGGGGGGGACCCCTAGGGGGTGGCCGGCCACATGTGGAGCTCCTCCTTGGAGCTCCACATGTCCTTTGGTTTCTCTCTTATGCCCTTGGAAAGAGTTTCCTTCATGGGTATTTTGGTATTTCTTGAATGCCCATCCTACCCCTTGGTTTTCCTATATAAGGAGGAGAGGGGGCTGCTCAATCCATCATCCCTTCTCACATACAAGTGCCATTGCAATGATCTGGCTTCTCTCTCCCTCCCACGAAAAGAGTTTCGTAGAGCCGAAAGGCTGTCTGGGTTCCGGTGCGAACTAGTTCTGGACGGCGAAGCCCTGCCGGATAGATGACACCGTATGTGTGCAACTCTGTAGAGAGGTCGTAGTTTCGATCTTAGTGCCCGAGGGGCTGTTCGTGAGTGCCTCCCGAAGGGCTGTCCAAGTGACGGTCCTAGTTCTGTGAGTCCTCCCGAAGGGCTGTCCAAGTGACCGTTCGAGTTTCGAAGGTCCTCCCGAAGGGCTGTCCGCGACACCGTCCGGGGGACTGTTCGACCACCTCCCGGAGGGCTGTCCAAAGAGAAGACGAGGGTATACATCCTCGCGGTTGGGAGGTTGTAAATCCTAGCTGCGGGGATCTGCACCGCCGATCGTCATCGACTCTACTTCCGCTGCGCTACGAGTCGGTAACGAAAATGATCAAACCTTGTATACAGTCTCCATAGTGGTCCTGGGCTGGTGCGTAGGTCGGAAATTTTTTGCTTTCTGCTGCGTTACCCTACAGTGGCATCAAGAGCCGTGCTATGCGTAGATGCAGGTTGCGATCTAGAATACATAGTGATGTATGGGTGTTGCACAATATAATTAGGTAGTAGATGAGTTCTATTACTGAAAATTATTTGTGCGGGTAGCAGATGAAATCTGTTACCCGATATTCTTGTTGCTTCCCTGGAATTTGCATATTTCTGATCTTGATAACAGCATGGTGGAGTTTCAAAGTTCTGGCAATCCGCGATCCTTATTGATCAATGAAGTGCTAACAGTTCATTGAATTCCACCGTAGTTAAAAGGAAAGATGAAATTTCGCAGACAAAAGGGCAATGCAGATATGATCTGCACAGGGGTCATGCGTATGACGAAGTTTAGTATGGGGCTCGAGATTTTATTATCTCGGTTTTCATACACCCTGGAAAGTTAATCTAGCGACTTGAATTATCATACTTGATGATGGACGTTGGTAGCTTCGGTTTGTTTCGAAACCTTAGAAGCCACGAAAAACTAGTTTTTTGCATGAACCAATTAGAGGCGTCTAACTTGGTTTTGCAGGAGGGTTTACATGTGCATGTGATGTGGTATAGCGGTGCTCATAATAATTTGATTATGTATGAGATGACTATATAATGTAAATTGATTAACATGACCTGCGTGTCATGATTCGGCATGATGGCTGGAGCCATATGATTGCACTTTAATGACCTGCGTGTCAACCTTAAGTATTGCATTTATTTTATCTACTATGGAGATAGCAATAATATCTGGTGCATCGACAAGGTGGTGGCAATCTTCGCGAAGGTGAACACCGACGTGAATACCGAAGACGAAGAAATACAAGACTTCTCCGTCAGAAAGGGCTATACCATATCATGCTAATTATGAATAGCCTGAGATGTTTATCCCTTATGTTGCACCCTTCTTGATTGCGGGGTAGTCGCTTTTATTAGGGTGATCTCTCACAAAAATATCAAGTAGTTAGTGTTCTCCCAAGTGTAGCACCGTCACGGCACCTAACTTTTCGGGGTATCACATGCTAACATGGGTACGAACGATTAGGGATGTGTGAGGCGGGTGAGTTGAGACCTCGCAGCGAGATCACTTGGTTGTCTTGACGTTCAGGCATGAAAGTCATGAGCTCGGAACACACGCATCGAAAGATGAACAAGAGTCACATAGAGATGTGATTGGCAAGTTTGCCTACCGATTGAGATTTTCGTCATCAGTGATGCTACCATCAATGGCGTTGAATTGAAATGCGGATCTTGAATCACTCACAATCTATTATGAGAGATATTGATTTGAGTGGGAGCGCACTGTTGAATTAACTTGTTTAATTCTCAGTGCAATTAATTATGAACTCTGTCTAAGTGTGATTTGCAAAATAGTTGTAGAATAATGGCGCGCGTTTCCACCTTCCCTGTTAAAATTGAATAGCTGTTAAATATCTGGTTAAAACTTTACGGTTGGTAACGTAATGTGAGGATTGTCCTCAAGAGTGCCGAGAAGGACTTTGTCCTATCACATACTTTCGGTATTCTCTCGCTTATGCTATGGATCATGTGACTCTCGTCCTTCGATCCAAAAGCTAGAATTCCGTTTTCAGTCAAGTGCAATACATTTGCTTCCATGAGACCCGAACTTCGAAAGTTTGGATAGTTATGTGATATTCATGGAATCTGAAAATCATTTTCAGAGACAGACAAAGGCTAAAAGATATGAGATATCCAGAGAAATGTTTGTTTGCAAATTATTAGTAAAGGAGTTTACTATGCATTAGACTGATAAAAGAGGGATCCAGAAGAACGCCTGTCATATGATGAAAGGTGAATAAAACAACAACTTAAAGAGAAAGGAAGTGTCCAAAGGGTGTTAGTGTGACTTACACGCCTAGGAAGTCCAGGGCTAACGCCACTCTTAAGTTGGGTGCTTCTTCTGAGAGTAGGAGAAATACTAAAAGTTAAACTGTTAGAAGTATAAAGGCAGAAACAAAGAAGACTGGAAGATCCAGCTCATGTATGAATGTCATACAAGTTTTTGATGTATAGAAGGCTGGTCAAAGATATAGTTCTTGGGAATTATGATTAAAATTGTTTAATCACTGATTCTTGGGTATTGTGAGTTAAATCACAAAGATACCCGCTCGATTGCATTCTGTTGCAACTCGATGTAAGAACTACTATGGCCTGAAAGACTAGCCAGGAATGAGGTTGAGATACACACATGGAACATAGTAAAATGTTACTATACTTTCCATCGGTGTATTACCTATGTATTTACTTTCATAATTTATTTTAGAGTTTCACACTCTAGCCCTTTGCATAAGGTATCTTGCAAGGAGGTTGTTCATAAGAGAACTTTTGATGTTCGGTGTTATGAATAACATAAGGGCCATACATTCATTATGAATGAGATGTATGTTATGAATATTGATAATAATACATTACCTCAGTTTTTACTTTCATAATTCATTTTAGAGTTTTTGCACTCTAGCTCATTGCACAATGTTTGTTGCAAAAGGGTTGTTCATAGAAGAACAATTGTTGTTCAGTATTATGAATAACATGAAGGGCCAAGCTTCCATCCTAGATGGGATGTATGTTATGAATATTGATGGTAATATGATACATCCATAACACTGACGCTAAATGTCGCAAGACTAAAAGAATACCACACAAGTGTGGCACTGCATTTGGTCACATTGGAGAAACCCGCATGGATAAATTCCATTATGATGGATTTTGAAGTCGTTTGATTTTGAATCATCTGACACTTGCAACTTTCCTCCGAAAAGAGAAGTGACTGAAATACCGTTCACAGGCCATAAGGAATGGACAACAAACTTATTGGTGATCATACATTTGATGTGTGTAGTCCGATAAAGGTTGTTGCAAGTAGTGGATTTATCTATCTTCAGAAATGACTCAAGTAGATATGTGGATATTTACTTGATGAGACGTAAGTCTGGATCTTTTGAAATCATTCAAAAGGTTTTCAAATATGAAGTAGAAGTTATTGTAACAAGAAAATTATGTTTCTACAATTCGATTGCAGAAAGAAATATTTGAGTTACAAGTTTAGCGAATGTCTGATGAGTTGTGAAAGGGGTTTCATAACTTGCACCTCCCGGAACACCACTACAAGAGGAAAGTCCGTGAAGATGTAATCAAACCATTTATGACATGGTAAGATCAAAGATGACATAATTAAATTTGCCATTATCCCTTTTAAAGTGATGCTTTAGAGACTGCGGCTTTTACACTGAAAAGAGCTCCATTAGGTCTGTTGAAATGACACCATGGTATGGTACGCCCAACCATGTTATATCTTTTCTTAACATTTGGAATATGGGGCTTGTGTAAAAGGTTACAAACCTATTCCAAATCAGACAAGTGCTACTTTGTAGGTTATCCCAAAATGTTGGGTATTCCTCCCTCACTATGCCGAGGCAAATAGGTTTGCCACTAAGAACGGTATGCTTTTTGAAGAAAATGGTTCTTTCAAAAAGGTGAGTGGGAGAATAGTGCAACTCGACGAGATAAACAGTATCTTCGTCATCAGATCAAAGGAAAGAGACCTTGGAAGTAATTCCAGAGTTTCCTACTGCGACTGATACGGAAGTCTCTACAATAAAATGTATGGACTTCGGTCGAACTTGCAGCTGGACCACGTAGGCAAGGCTCGTGCAAACCTCTCAGGTGCGCAAACGAGATATTGTTGTTAGACAACAGTATACCTACGATACACATGGAAGCATTGATGGGCCCTGACTCCGGAATTGGCTAAATGCCAATACAATCCGAGATAGTTTCCATATAAGTGATTCAAGATTAAAACCTTGATACACCTTTCAGAAGACTTAGAGTCTGACGAATATTTATGGAACTATAACTGATACGAATAAAAATGTTTTATCCATAAAGCTCGACTTGTTGCAATATACAAGTTCAAGGAGTTGACTACGATGAGGTTGCTTCACCGTAGCGATGCTTAAAGTCGGTTCGGGTTGAACTAGCAATTAATACATATTTCAATCATGAGATATGAAACAAGGATGACGAAAGGATTTCCATCTGATGGAAATAAAACCAAGGACTTGCATGTGTTATAGTCCAAGGTATTTTGTCAGTCCAGAGGATGCTAGTAAGTATGCAAACTTCAGAGTTCCAGCAATGGACAGAAGAGAGCAAAATGGAGTTGGAATCTTCGTGTTTTGATGAAATAGTCAAAGGGGTTTGACTTCATCAATGGGTAACGAAGATGCTTATGATTCAAGAAAGTAAGTGGGAGCATAATAAAATTTCTAAAAAACGTTGTGTGCTTGACACATTGTTAATTGGAAATAAATTTCTTGACACAAATTAGGACTTCATTTGAAAATAGTTTTTCGATGAAGTGCTTGGGCTAAATAGCCTTTATATTAGGCATGATGATCTATGGAGATAGATTTACCTAATGGGGCTAAGCAATAAAAAAAACATATTGACAAGATGCTAAAACTTTTTAGCATTTAAAACGCCAAGGAGTGATTCTTGCCGAAGTCACATGGAAAGAGTTTTCGCAAGACTCGGTGTCCCAAAAACACTGATGAGCAAAATACATGATGGAGATTCCACACACCTTCGTGTTTGGATTAATCATGCATTCCATGGTATGTAAAACAACCAGATATGTCCAATACTCCAAAGTTGTTACGAGTATGGATACCAAGGTGATCAAAAGTACTGATCATGGGACAACAGTGAAAAAGGGTCATTGAGTACTATAGTAGCACTGATGACATGTTTTCTCGCAAGCGGAGATCATGAAGAGTTCATTGTAAAAGGTTACATCGATACAGTCTTCATCCATGCTCCTAGCGATTTTCAATTTAAATTAAGGGTTTTGTGTAACACATAATGTGGTGGCACAGTTAGTTGGAAAATGTTCCAAACAAGTTACTGTGGCGAATTCTATAACAGAGGCGAAGTATGTTGCCGCCTTTAAAGCGACAAAGAAGTTGTTGAATCATATAGTTCATTCATGAACTTAGTATGGTTCCAAGAAGGCTTGGTCAATGGGACACTATTGCAGATAGTTGCTCCATAGCTCAGTCTGAGGAATCAGGTTTCGACCAATGATTCACACATATACAAAGCAAGGTGTACACAAAATATGAATTTTGTGAAAGCGTGAAAACGCGAGGATATGCAAAGATACACACGGATCTGAAGTCGTCAGATCCGTTGGACATCAGGCTATACCACATGCGAAGCATATTTTACACCAATGTGCCATAGGTGTAAAGTGCATTAACATTAACTAGATTATTGACTCTAGTGCAAGTGGGAGTCTGTAGGAGATATGCCCTAGAGGCAATAATAAATGTTATTATTTATCTCCTTGCTCATAATTATGTTTATGTTCCATGCTATAACTGCTGTGGTTCCCGAGCCCGTATATCCATAAAGGCTCTGGGGAAAACCCATGTGCACGTGTGGAATAATAAACGGTAAAAAGTATTCCTAGTCATGCCTCTAAGACTAGCTCAAGTGTTGCATGATGATTATGTTTTCCCAATCATGGGCATGTCTACGCCAGCAGCTTTGAGGGCACAATGTTAGAAGAACATTTGTGTTGAATCGATCCGATTGATGTTATGCTATGAGATTCATTCGTCACAAGTTAATGGTTGATAACACAGAGATGGTTAACGTTTGCATGATTCCTCAGACCATGAGAGTATCGAGTTTCTTCATGCTTGATTCATGAACTTTGGGGTTTGTTAAACGTCATCCGTAACTGGATGGCTATTACGGCGGCTTACGGGTTCATGGGAAAGTATGTTAAGTAACTTGATAGCTCAAGATTGGGATTTGCTCCTCCGACGATGGAGAGATATCTCTGGGCCCTCTCGGTGTTAAGGTATCCATCATCGTCTGGCCAGGCACTTTGTGATTTGATCACGGGGATGCCGGAACACGGTAACGAGAAAAGAGAACAATACCGGTAACGAGGTAACTAGCATAGTGGACAAGTTGTTGATCCACGGGAATGCCAACATGTCTCGCCTCGGGTATTTGTAACATATCGCGAAGCAACAGGAATAGCACACGGCAACTAGAGGTTCACTCGAATATTCATTCGTGTGGGTATAGGGGTCAATATGGGTGTCCACGGCTCCGATGTTGATCATTGATCGGAAGGGGTTCCGTGTCATGTCTATACTTCACCGAACCTATAGGGTCACATGCTTAAGGGTCATCTATCTGCTGAATACTAGACAGGGAGTCTGAGAGAAAATCACCGAAAAAGTTTCGGACACCGAAAAGTTTCGGACAGCGGAAAAGTTCCGCAGAGAGAGGTCACCGGATGAGTTCCGGTGAAACTGAAAAGTTGTTTCAGGGGATACCATTAAGTCAAAATGGTTTCGGCACATGCCTGATAATTCTTGGAGGATGCCAGAATCATTCTGGAAACTTTTGGGAATTTTCTGGAAGAAAAAACCGGAAATGTTCCGGGGCTGCCGGAACCGCTTCAGATGCTTTTCGCAGATGAAATCACTAAACTGGAATTGTTCCAAAACGCGTTGAAAATTATTTTAGTGGGTACTGGAAATGTTCTAAGCCCACATAAATATTTTCAGTTCGAACGGACGCTGAAAAATATCGTCGTGAATAGTGAAAGTGCTTTTTGGAATTTTTTGGAAAGCCACCTTTTAGGGCTTTTTGCTAAAGGCTTCTAGAAGGTGATGTGGATGGATGAGAGCCCCCTTGGGGGGGGACCCCTAGGGGGTGGCCGGCCACATGTGGAGCTCCTCCTTGGAGCTCCACATGTCCTTTGGTTTCTCTCTTATGCCCTTGGAAAGAGTTTCCTTCATGGGTATTTTGGTATTTCTTGAATGCCCATCCTACCCCTTGGTTTTCCTATATAAGGAGGAGAGGGGGCTGCTCAATCCATCATCCCTTCTCACATACAAGTGCCATTGCAATGATCTGGCTTCTCTCTCCCTCCCACGAAAAGAGTTTCGTAGAGCCGAAAGGCTGTCTGGGTTCCGGTGCGAACTAGTTCTGGACGGCGAAGCCCTGCCGGATAGATGACACCGTATGTGTGCAACTCTGTAGAGAGGTCGTAGTTTCGATCTTAGTGCCCGAGGGGCTGTTCGTGAGTGCCTCCCGAAGGGCTGTCCAAGTGACGGTCCTAGTTCTGTGAGTCCTCCCGAAGGGCTGTCCAAGTGACCGTTCGAGTTTCGAAGGTCCTCCCGAAGGGCTGTCCGCGACACCGTCCGGGGGACTGTTCGACCGCCTCCCGAAGGGCTGTCCAAAGAGAAGACGAGGGTATACATCCTCGCGGTTGGGAGGTTGTAAATCCTAGCTGCGGGGATTTGCACCGCCGATCGTCATCGACTCTACTTCCGCTGCGCTACGAGTCGGTAACGAAAATGATCAAACCTTGTATACAGTCTCCATAGTGGTCCTGGGCTGGTGCGTAGGTCGGAAATTTTTTGTTTTCTGCTGCGTTACCCTACACTCTCGACATATACCAATGAACAGAAAATGTACTAATAATAGATTAATTGCTGAAAAGGATATACTACATGTTCAATTGGAAGAAACTACTCAACGACCTACACAAAACTATTTGCTGAAAAACAAATGTCACTCAAACAACCTCTTTGCTTCACTTCCTATTCCTTTTTTTAACCAAATGAACAACAAAAATTCAGACGGGCTCTCTTACATGCACATCGCGACACTGCACTTTTTTCGGTTTTTGATTTTTCTCACTTGAACAGTGCTCCAAAAAATCTTTTTTTCCCTTACTTTTCTATCTTCCAACTTTTTTTAAGCTTTCACCGAAGAAAAAATACGCGCATTTCTAATAAAAAACTGGAATATTTTTTACACATAATTTCTCTCTGCCTTCTCCATCCTCGCGTCCTTATCTAGAGATTCTCTCTCCCTCCTCCACCCTCGCGTCCTTATATAGAGAGTTAGGATTTAGAATTTTTTATACATCATTTCTCAACACTGGCGTACCGATGCACAACCGCCTCAAACGTCTTAGGATCCATTCCGATGACAGTGCTGCCAGGGCACAAAAACAGTAGTCCGGAACTGTATATTTGCATGAATAGTAATCCGTGAGTAAAATAAGTTCTTGACTGATTACCGCCCATTTTTACAATACAACAACAGATAAAAGAGCACTAACAAATACCCGAACAAAAACTAGAATATTATCCGAATAAACTCAGGACTACTAACCGAAACAATAGCCTAAATAAACCGAAACAACAACCCCGAATAATCCGGAGCAGAAAACCAGTAAAACGGAAGACCACCTAAATAAACCAAAAATATTAACTCACACGAACCATAAAACTGAAACATTAACCGAATTTTAATCCAGAAAAATACACCCAAATAAACCGAAGCAACTAAAAAAAGCAAAACAACACTATGCATTCACATGAATAATAATCCAGAAGAAATATAAAAAAAATTCAGAAAAATGGGATTCCTCCTCCCTCGACCTGAAACAGTAAAACAAGTGAAAGGGAAGAATACCGGAATAAACCGAAAATATTAACCCACCCAAATCATAAACCGAAACAATATCGGAATTTTAACCCAGCACAATACAGCCGAATAAACCGGAACAATAAAATCTATAAACCAGCACTATGCATTGACGTGAACAGTAATCCAAAAGAAATAACAAAATACAGATGAAATCGGTCACGGGCGCGGCGTGCGCCGCGCTTCTTCAGCGCTAGTGTTGCTTATGACCGATCGTAGACCCTGGGAGCTCCTCGAAATCACTAGTTAAGGAGTACACTTTGCAAAGATCACTCCCACCTTACCAGGTTGCGACAAGTGGCGCGCTGCATGTGCGCCACTTGTCGCATCCTCGGAGTTTTCCCTTTTTTTTGTAGATTCGTTTATTCAAAACGTTTTATCTCTTAAACCGTGCGTTCAAATCTTGAACCGTTTTCACCGTTGGATTCCTCGCATCGAGATCTTCACAACTAGATACCATGTTGATAGGTTTTGACGAACTTTTTTTTCACGAAAAAACCGGACGAAAAAAACCGAACTAAAAAACTGAACCGGGAGCACGGATTTTTTCCCTTTCCGAAAGAGGCACGCCCATGCCTCTAGCGAAATCAAAAGCGTGCCTCTCGCGGAAGCAAAACCGTGCATCTCGCGGAAGGAAAAAAAAACGTGTTTTTTTTCGTTTCCGAGCAGGCACGACCGTGCCTCTCGCGAAAGCACAACCGTGCCTCTTGCGGAAGCAAAACCGTGCCTCTCGCGAAAGAAAAAAAACAGAAAATGCTTTTTTTTTTCGTTTCCGATAGGCACGGCGTGCCTCTCATGAAAGCACAACCGTGCCTCTCGCGGAAGCAAAACCGTGCCTCTCGCGAAAGAAAAAAAAATATTTTTTTTTTGTTTCTGAGAGGCACGGCCGTGACTCTCACAAAAGCACAACCGTGCCTCTCTCGGAAGCAAAACCGTGCCTCTCACGGAAGAAAAAAAAACAGAAAACGTGTTTTTTTTCGTTTGCGAGAGGCACGGCCGTGACTCTCGCGAAAGCAAAACCGTGCCTCACGCGGAAGCAAAACCGTGACTGTCGCGAAAGGAAAAAAAAAAGAAAACGCGTTTTTTTGCGCAAAAAGATTTTTTTTTTTTTAATTTGGTCCAAAAGTTCAAGAAGACCGGTGAAAAACCAAAAAAACCATTTTAAAAGCCGAAAACGCGTGCGGAAAAATAAAAAAAATCCGGAGTGAGCGTCCAGAGCGCGACATGTGGCGGGGCGGCTGGAAGCGCGCCAAGTGAGGCTGATTGTTGCGAGACTCCCGAAGGAGCGCTCGTTAACTAGTTGCTCTCGGAGCTCCTATATGCTGCTCGCTGCGGCAGCTAAGTACTCCTTCACACAAGGGGCCTGCTCAACTTGGCCGGCCCATTAGCAGTTCGCACCAAAAAAACTGAAAGCGTGCGAGAGGATTAAACACGGGACCAGCAGCTTCCGAGCGAACGTGGCTGACCTAATTACTGTTGTTGGTTAATAGGCAACATGGAGCTTTAAGAACTATCAGCAGCATGGAGCTGAGACATTTTTTAAACTTCAAAACACAATTTTGTTTAAAAACAAGTTATTTTCTTAAGACGAACCTTTTCAAAACTCCGAATAATTTTTTAAAACACAAACATGTTGTGAAATTTTTCAAATATTTTTTGAAGGCATGAAAATTTGAATCAGTAAACAATTTTCAAAACAGGGAACATTTTTCGGAACACCACAGAAAACTTGTAAGCACGGACATTTTTTGGATCTATGAATTTTTTTAATACGGGAACATTTTTGAAAATTTAAAAGCATGAACATTTTTTGAAACTCCCGAATAAAATTTCAAAATGCGAACAATTTTTGAATATGTGATTTTTTCTTGAAAACAGGAAGACTTTTTGAAACAATCGAATAAAACTCAAAAACAGAAATAATTTCTGAAAACACAAACATTTTCTGAATATGTGAACATTTTTTTAACACAACTTCATTTTTTGAAACTCCCAATCAAAATTTGAAAACGTGAACAAAATTCTGAAAACATGATTTTTTTACTATGTTATCATGTTTTGAAAAAAAACATATTTTTATGAACAATTGTGTTAGAAACGTGAACATTATTTAAAAAACACGTTTTTTGTTAAAAAAAATCGTAACAAGTTTTGGAAAAGAAAAATAAACTTGAAGAAAAACCAAAAAGTAAAAGAAAAAAGGGAAAGAATGAGAAAAAGGAAAAAGGAAAATAAAAATCCGGTTTAGGAACCTTATAGAAGGTTCGTAAAGCCAGCAAAAAATGGGCTGGGAACCAATACTTGAACGTGAAAGTTGTACGTACACTACAGATGGTCGGCCCAAATCGCTCACTTGAGTCGCTCATATGTGCGTTTCGTCGACAATTTGACCAAAATGCGTCAAATAGGGGTTTCCAACAGAAAATCTACAGGCAACTCTCTGTCAGCCAATCCCTTACCATATCGCACGGTTGACACTGGTTCAAGCAGTACTTTAACGTCTCTCAACTTTTCCATGGCTAAAGTGTACGCTCCAACATCGCTGTCTCCTAGCTTCACAATCTTAATCCTAGGCTCAGCCATTTGAGAAACAGAAGATAATACTCAAAATCAAACATTTTTCCCAAAATATATACATGTGAAGATAGTTCTAGGTTGTGGCGCTCCTAACATCTGGAAGAACTTGGTCAAAAGCGATCATCGCCTATTTTTGTGGGGCTATCAAACGCATTTGGTGCCCCTGCCGGCCAGGTGATGACGCCACACAAGGGAAATTCGAAGTCCCTCATGTCCCGGCAATCCTCGGACAAAACACTGCCCATGTACAATTCAGGCACATAGGCGTATGGTACCAATGTATTTGATCTCAACAACCAGCGTATAGTGCTTGTTAAGAAGCGGGCACAGATCATAACGCTACATTGGCTGGACCGGATAAAGGGCGTCATGTAGCTTGGCCTTCAAAACGCCTCACTCTGCATAAAGTCACTAGTTTCAGATTCTTAATTTTTCTTTCAGCTTTAGGGTCTGAATCTTGTTTCCAAAAACTAGCCAAAATCTGATTCGGAGTATTGAGCTTAAGCACATCTCTGTGTACTTCTATGCCAAAGCTGATTATGTCGAATCTATTTTGGCAGCATAGCAAATCCATAGATGAACAAACAAGGACTAAGCAAGCACTATTAAGAATCCAAGGACTAAACAAGGACTAAGCGTGATATGCATTCTGAACCTCCAGACTTGTATGTACCTAGCCTGCGGTGACTAAATTGACACCGACAAGAATTCCGTTGTACATGTCGGCGGTGCGATAGTTTCCGGTGCGTCCAACTCCTACGTTTGCTAGTACTCCCTCCGTTCCAAATTAGTTGATTTGGATTTGTCTAGATACCGATATATCCTGATATATCGGTATCTAGACAAATCCAAATCAACTAATTTGGAACGGTTAGATATATCCGTATCTAGACAAATCCAAATCAACTAATTTGGAACGGAGAAAATACCAACGAAGATATGCAACACTTGACACCAAAAAAATAAAAAATAAAATAAAAGGGGATCTACTTCTCTCTCAAGCTGCTGGCTGGATGGCTATTGCAGGGCAAACAACTTGAGGACTGTGACGACCCCGGCTTAATCGTGCACTAACCATACACGCAAATGCGCACGATCAAGCCTAAGGACTCACTTGAAGATATCACAACACAACTCTAAAACATAAATAAAGTGATACAAGCTTTATATTACAAGCCAGGGCCTCGAGGGCTCGAATACATAGCTCGAAGGCATACAAGCGTCAGCGGAAGCATCAGATATCTGAGTACAGATATATTACAGAGAGAGAGAGAGATAAGCCTTCACAGAGGCGGGGTAAAATAAAATACTACGATCGAAAGGCGTAGGCCTCCTGCCCTGGACCCTCCGATCCTACTCCTGGTCGTCAAACGGCTTCTCGTAGTAGTAGTACTCGCCAGGCGGATAGTAGTACTGGTCGTCGGCTGGGGCGTCTGGCTCAGGGGCTCCGTCGTCTGGTGCATCAATTGGATATGGGGGAAAAAGAAAGTAAAGCAAACGTGAGTACTCATCCGAAGTACTCAGCAAGCAAGGATCTACACTACATATGCAACATTGTCAAAGGAATGGCTGTATATGTGGACTGCGCTGCAGAAATGCCAGAATAGAGGGGAAAAGCCTAGTCCTATCGAAGACTAGCATCTTCAACAATCTTCGACAGTCTTGCAGCAATAGAAGAGAGCAGATCAACATAATGTAAAGTAGTAGTAGTATCATCAACCTCGACCTGAGATCCTTTCTCGACTCCCTGCGAGAAAGCAATCCCAGAGCCGTACTATCCAGTTCTCATCACATGTTCTAGTTGTACCGATCGGGATACAACTCCGAGTGTCCGTTACCGTAGGACAGGCTATCGATAGAAGTTTCTTCCCTGCAGGGGTGCACCAAGTTACCCACCACGCTCGCTTAACTCCGTCCGGACACACTTTTCTGGGTCATGCCCGGCCTCGGCTAAGCAACACGCCGCAACCCGACCGAATACCTAACAGAGAGGTCAGCACGCCGGACTAAACCTATGCGCCCAGGGGTCTTGGGCCTTCGCCCCGGGAACTCCTGCATGTTGCATACGCGGCTGAAAGCAGACCTAGCAACCCCTTATACAAGCGCGATTGCGTTCCCAGTCCAATTCAGCGCGTGCCGCTCAGTCGCTGACGTCCATTAAGCTCCGGCTGAAGTATACGACGCAGAACGCCCATACTATGCCCACGTGATGGTTAGTGCTATCGGGCCAGAGGCCCCTCGGATCAAATATCCAAACCGTAGTGGATTAGGAGCGCGCGGAAACGAGCAGAGACTCACGATCGATGTGACCCCGTCGCCCCGTCTCGAGGACTTGCGGCAAGGGCTAAGAATGCCCGGCCACGCCTCGTAGTTATCTCGCGGGCACCATCCAGGTCAACCCGACTCCACATCACTTCGCATTAAGCTCGCGCGGGTACCCCTCAGGGCCGACCCGTCTTTAGTAACATGGTTTAGTGCAGGTCATAATATCCAAGGTAACTGTGTGTCTGACACCGAAGGGAACCCTGAGGAATCACCCTCGATGGAATTCCCGCTCGATGTTATCATCAAGGTGAACGAAGGAGGAATCACCCTCGAGGTCCACACTTGAGAGGTTGCGCGATGATGTCGTTATTGGGGGTGGTGTAGGAGGAATCACCCTCGCTTACCACGACCGAGTAACTAACCTACAAGGTTAACATCAGAAGTGCTGACGAGGTATCACCCTCGGCACTCGATAGTAACCCAGCAGTGTCGAGCAACATAGGGAGAAGTGATGTGCGGTGCCAGGGTCTAGTCTTCAATCCCGATGATCGGGTCTTCTGATATCCAGCAGGGCAGTCGGGATCAAGAGGGGGTCTCTGTCGTGTCTCTACCCAGCCTATACTAAGCAGTCTAGGATAACCAGTAATGTAGCAAGGCAGGTTACAATAAACAGGCTATGCAACAGATATAGGAAACAGTAGCAGCAGTTCTAATGCAAGCATAAGAGAGAAGAGAATAGGCGATATAGGCATGCTCAAAATGGGGGTGCTTGCCTGTTTGCTCTGGGCAAGGGCAAGGTCGTCGGTGGTGTCGTCGGGGACGTAGTCGTACTCCTGAGCTGCGTCTGCCTCGGGAGCTACGTCAACATCGGGGTCTACCGAGAGAGAAGAGGGGGAAGAAACAGCTAAACATAATGCAAACAAATGCAATACGGTGCGTGTGAAGCTACGATGCAGTGCAGGGTTGCCTAAATATGCATCTAAGTCATTTTAGTTATTTTAGAATTAATCTGGGATTTATTATCCGACGTGTGTGCACTATTCATCTGCCGGATTCGGGTCCGGAGTTACGAGTTCTTCTACATAGGGGGTTCCGATGGAGAAATAGACGGCACGATCAGACTCGTCTCGTCGTTCTGAGCAACTTTCATGTTTTAACTTTTTCGATTCGAGCTACGGTTTAAAAGTTATTAATTTTCAAAGTTTATTTAATATTCTGGATTTTATTTATTTACAGAAAATGAATTATGATGTCAGCATGACGTCACTGTGACGTCAGCGGTCAACAGGCGCTGACCAGAGTCAATCCTGACATGTGGGACCCACATGTCAGTCTGTGTTTATCTTAACAGTGAATTATCTTAATCCACATGGTTAATTAGAGGGCGGGCCCCACTTGTCAGTGAGATATTAGGCTAAACTAATTAATTTTATTTAATTAAATATTTAATTAGGTTAATTAGTTGCGGGGCCCACTGGTCAGTGGCGGAGAGTGAACAGTGACGCGTTGACCACAGTCAACGCGGTCAACTGAGGCGCTGGGGCCCACAGTCAGCCTCACAGGAGGTGGGCCCCTCACGTGCCAGGTCAGCGGGGCCAGCGACTCGCCGGCGGCGACGCCAGAACGCGGCGGAGGCCTCGGGCCTCGTCGGATCTCGCCTACGGGCGTCTATTTTGCGCGCGGGAGGGCGCGTTCGAACGAGTCGGAGGTGCCGCGTTGTTTGGTGGCGGAGGCATGGCCGGACTCGGCCGGAAACGTCACCGGCGACGAGCGAAGGCGGCGGCGCATTCGGGAGCTCGATGGAATCGAGGCTGTGGTGCACTGCGGCTCGAACCAGAGGGATGGTCGTGTTCCACGCGTCGCTGCGAATGTGATGGACATGGCCTCGTGTCCGCTGGGTCACCGGAGAGTTGCCGGCGACGAGCTTCACGGAGGTGAGCTCGGGCGTGCGTGGAGTGGTGGCTACGGCCTTCTAGCGGCGGCGGAGAGGACATGGAAGAAGCAGCAGCTCACCTCGTGGCTATGAAAAGCCTTCGACAGCTTTGTAGCAGCAGGCGGTGGCCGGAGATGATGGAGATCGCCGGCGACCGAACGGAGGGGACGGAGAAACCCTGGCGCTGCGATGCCTCCCCGCTCCTGCTGCTGGCTCCAGTCGACGAGGCAGTCAACGGCGTGCGTTTATGACATCGAGGCGGAGCGGGAGATCCACGGTGGCCGCGGCAAACGGCGAAGCACGGCGGCGGTGGCGCTCTGTGGTCGGATCTGGGAAGGGGGCGAGGCGACGGAGCGAGCTGGGAGAGGTGAGGAATGATGATGGGGACCAGGGGAGCTGGACGGGGCTCCTCCTTATCCTTCCCCCGTTCCTGTTTCGTCGGTGGCGTCGTCGTGTCGCCCTGTCGCCGGCGCGCGCGCGCTCAGCCACGGGCGTGGCGACACGACGAAGGAGAGAGGTGAGGTGGGCCGGCTGGGCTGGGCCAGTGCACTGTGCACTTGGTCCAGTCCAGCTTTAGCCTTTTTCTTTTTCTTATTTTCTATTTTTTCTTTTTTTTTCTGTTTTGTTAATAGTTAGGCCTCTTTTACTATTTTGTAAAATATGCGAGTTGACCCAAATAACACCATGCAGCATTGCCTTTCACCAAAAATTGGTTTGGAAAATGTTGGAACTCTTTTGAATTCGAAATGATTTTAAATGGATTTAAATATTCTGTTTTGGTGCTGTTTCAAATGGTTTGAGCCAATTATCTAACTCCAACTTCAATGATGATGATTTTACAAATGTTCCTGGATTATTTGCCATTTAATGAACATTTTTCCAACAGAGTTTGATCAACTTCATATTTCACTTTTGAATTTGAATTGGATCATTAACCCATATGACTTGGCACTGCAAATGATCATGACTTGGCAATTTTAACAGTGTGTCGCAGAGCTTATTACAAGAGGGTGTTACAAGGACTCGGATACATAATGTGAACATGAAGAATGTATAGCTCGAGCTCACGCAACACACGCGCCACCACCACTGACCACACACATTCTGTAAGCAAAGCAGGAGAGGTGTTTCAACACATTTTATAATTTTCTTTTGCAATTCAATAGCACTGCCCAGAACTCATACTATCCTACCATCTTTATACACATAGTGATGGAAGGGGTACACTTATTTCGAACAACTTTTTACGGGCAGGAAGGCTTCCAGTTCATTGGCTCAAATCAATTCGATGATTATTCTGTTGGTTCTTGGCTTCAGTGCAAAAGTTGCATCGTGGTAGAATCCGACGGCTTCAGTTCTCGCCTGCAAAGTATGAAGATGGACATCTAGTCTAGTACTATGGCGCACCTACAAGATTTGCAGTCTTTTATGTTGCACATGTTGTTGGATGGGCATATTTACAACACACTCTTCACTTTGCCAACCAGCAACATCAACAACAACCACAAGAGGCCAAATTTCAGTAAAACAGAGTTTACATAACTTCTGCCTCTTTCGGTATTTTTACAAAAAAACTCTTAAACCATTAAACCAAATAACACCAAAATTTGGCAGCCGAGTAGACACACGACTTTCTGAGATCCCTCAGAATTTCAGCCCAATCGAACACGGTTTGCCTACCCAAAATGTTCGTCTCTCAAAACCACTCTATTCTGAAACTGTAGCAGTCTGAGTTGACAAAACCAATCTCCAATATGATGCTCCATGGATCCAATCCTCAAACCAGCTAACCAGATTGAGGTACTCAAAGTAAGTAATGAGCTCACCAAGTTTGGGGTCAATCCAAGCACGTTGGAATCTCCAATCACACCAGTGTGAACACTGTTTAGTCAGAAGCAACAAATCTGGATAGAACCTTCACTTCTTCTTCCTCTTCTCTTCTCTCAGGTTATGTTCCTCTCTTGTGTGCTCTCTCACTCTCACAATGGCAACCACCACCAACAAGGGTGAAGTGGCTAGGGTTTTCTTCTCTACTCCCTTCACTAGGAAGCACTGACAACCGTTGGATGCAAATCAGATCAACGACTCACACGTATTAGACTTTTAGGCTGATGTTGGGATGCGAACACACCTCCGTGTAGAGGGACTTGGCTCAACACTATGAACAGGCTGACTAGAGAATTGTTTGAAAGTACCATGATTAGATCCAAATTTTACTTTTCTGCTTCGCATAGTAGAGGCTGAGAAAAGTTCTCTAGTGCTGCCGTCGACGCTCGCAAAAAAACATTTCCCATGTGCCTCCAATTCCTATCTCATGTTAGCTGGTGGATCTCGTCTATCTAACACCTATACACAATCGATCATGTAATAATATTTGTTCTTTAGCAGACAAGTGGGAGAGCTGCCTAAGTGTGTAGGATATAAGAGCTATGCTTTTCCAACGCAATCCATAAATCCATTGTATCCTCGTATAAATATCCAGCAAACGGCATCTACAACGGATTCCTTGCGTTGCTCGACTTTTTAATAATGTTTTACATATGGTAGTACACCCGCGTGTACTAGATTGATTATTTAACCATCAGTTTTTTCTTTGAAAAGAAGGTTGAAACCCTCAGCCTCTGCATCACATGCACACAACAAATTTTAATTAAAAGTTGATGCACGACATCGAGGCTGAATACATCAACGCACCGAGTACATGAAATTGACTACTATGGCATGAATACGACTAAGTCGACCTCCTCCTCAGCAATGCCTTCAAGAATTAAATACATGCACTTGTGCCACCATCGTCGCCTATGGTCGACTTCTCGGTATAGTTCTAGCTAGCCTTAATTTTATGTTCCCAGCGGAGATTAAATTTTCTGAACTTATGCATGCTTAATGAACGAAAATATACAAATTAAGTTGATTGCCGTTATCATATATGTGATCATCTCATATTCTCATCCGTGGGCTAGATTAGCCTTGTCCGGCGTCTGTTGTAGTTTGTTTCTGCGTACATAGTTTTAGTTACAACAACCATAATTTCTTTTATTTAATAAAATAGTTTGATTTTGTTGACTGAGTCAAGCAAACTCCATTCGGTAGAATGATTCAAGATTTAACATGGGAGTACATCGCACTAGCTAGATAAGGCCCACTACAGCATCCCTTGAGGTGATCGTTTGTTTGTTATAACACAAGGCGAGACCAAGAAAGTTGAAACCCCAGCCTCTGCATCACATGATGCATACAACTATTTTAATTAAAAGTCGATGCACAACAACAAGGCGGGATACATCAACGCATCAAGTACATGAAATTGACTACTATGGCATAAATACGACTAAGTCGGCCTCCTCCTCAACAATGCCTGGTCGACTTCTCGGTATAGTTCTAGCTAGCCTTAATTTCATGTTCCCAGTGGAGATTAAATTTTCTGACCTTATGCATGCTTAATGAACGAACACATACAAAGTTGATTGCGGTTATCATGTTGTACGTATACAGTAGTACACCCTCATGTAGTAGTTTGTTTGTGCGTACATAGTTTTAGTTACAACAACCATAATTTCTGTTATTTAATAAAATAGTTTGATTTTGTTGACTAAGTCAAGCAAACTCCATTTGGGAGAATGATTCAAGGTTTAACATGGGAGTACATCGCACTAGCTAGATAAGGCCAGTGTGTCTCATGGCCTGAAGGTGAACTATCATCTTTAATCGCTCGACGACATCCTCCCGTGCGTGGGCTGCTCCTGGGCCGACTGTCCTTTGGGCAGCTACTCCCGAAACCAAAACGAGGCCCTCTCGTTTGCCTATACTAAGAAACGTCCGATCTCGGATGGACGGTCAAGGAACGTTTCCTCCCATTCCACGCGATCTCTCATGTCTAATCCCACCCCCGATCTCTCCTCTTCCCTCTCGCCCACGACACATGTTGTGCCGCCGCCGTCGTTGTCGTTCGGAACGCACCTCCTCACGGCGCAGTCCTCGGCCGCCCCGTCGGAACGCTGCCTCCGTCTCCGCCTAGCCGCCGATAACCTCCTTCTCGTATCTTCCGTCGGAAAGGTGCAACAGGGATCATCTCTTTCTCGGGCGGCCACGAGCTCCGTCCCCAGATCGGTGGCGCACTACACCCAGAAGCATGCATCAGATTTTTTCTGGAGTCTGTGGGCGAACCGCCGCCCGATCCGCCACGCTCCAGACCTGGCCGGAGGTACGCGCGGGGCAGTTTCAGTTGGGGAGTCTCGGTTGGGAGGGGCGCAGGGCACGTATCGCTTCAAGGGGCTCGAATGGCTGTTAGACAGGTTCGTTCATGTTCGCTCATCTGGATAGTATACGTTTCAGTTAGGATTGGAAAAATCATGTTGTCATGCAAGTTTTCTTTTTTTAATGAATCCACGCCAGCTAATGCATACAGGGAAAAGAGGGAACATTGAAGAACCATATTCTCTGTCCACTTTCCTCTACGGTGCTGAAAACAAAAAATAGATTTACTTACTTCTGGTGTGATTACTATTTTTTATCCTTATTAAGCATAGCAGTGCATATGAATATATTAGGCCATGCTCTTTGTTTACGATTGAGTTGTTACAACTCCATATGTAATATGCGAGCAGCTAAAGTGATGTACTTGATATCACAGTAACTATTTATTTATCTTTTCAACCAATCATGAAATTGATTGCAATTATATTATCACGTTTGTTTACACAAGAAAATTTTCTTAACCGATTATGTTATTTTTGTTCTCTGCAGAATCTTTTAGCCATCAAATTATTATTGCACTTGCGAGTCAAAATGTGCAGAAAGATGGATCAAAGACCACCATGGCATCAACACATTGACATTGATCTTGCTCCTCTCATTTTCTTTCTTTCTGAATCTCTCAATTCATCAGAGGAGCTCAAGTCCAAGTAGAGGCAGCTCATGGACTTCTGAACAAAGACAGTGAGCAAAGAATCCCCCAATGAGCAAAGATGTGTTTGTTATTTTGCAACTAGCACGCAAAGAACGTCAACCCTGAAACCTAAAGAGCTTTTTACTTAGAGAACTACTGGCTGAAATGGAGAATTTCTGCAGCAGCAACATATATGGAAAAGTGTTGTTTTTTAATGTTTACCAAGGGAATCTGCATATCACTATCCAAGAATGACTTCATGTTATGATACTCTTATTTTGGTTATGTCTTGGGAGCATACACACTGAGCTGTCTGGGGAGTATATATCCTTTCCAAAAAGGAAAGTAAAATTCAAGGACAGAAGATTTACAGTATAATCGTTCTTCAGGTATCCACTAGACGTGAATGATAAGTATTTTTTGTCTGCAGTTATAACACAACACAACCACTCGCCTTTCTAGAATCATAGACATCACAAAGCAATAATTCTGACATTTTCACAATAGTTGATGTCCATTCTTAGCTTTACAAATATATATTTCTTTGAAGTAAAAAAAATAAATATATGGTAATTTCAAACAGGTCCATCCTAAAGGAGGCACTACACCTAGCAGTCTTATTCCCATAGAGTGAAGAGATGTTTGAAAAACGTGCATATACTACTTTTTTAATTGTTCCTCCTGTTTTATGTAACATTGCTCCTTAGTACTTCGATAGAAATCTTATTAATACCTAATATTTCATGATGAATCTAATGAAACTAATTTGGTGTTTGAGGTGTTAATATATTTTTCTCTAGCCTTACAAAGCTAGAAGTTCAGTTAATTTGGGACGAAGGGAGTATAGATTGGCGCCGTGGGATTTATATTAACACATTTTTACAAAAAGTACTTTCATAATGGTATAACTTGTAGGTTTTGTAGATTTAATAAAATGCTGGCCAAATTTGCAGAAATTCAAGTAAAAACATAGCACTTCTTTTTGACCGGGGATAGTAATTGTTAGTTTTGCTTCATGCATATTTGTCTTGTGGGTTCTCATAGTTAGACTGAGCATTGCATTGGCTTGTTTCCCATGCTGTAATTCTCAGATGACGACTAATCTTGCATTCCTCGCAAACTGAAGAAGACAATTAATTTTGTGCTATGTTTTCAGATCAGTATCCCATGTGGGCGTCCTACTGGATTTTAAATTCAGTCTGCTGATGGCGATGAGTATGGTCTCAAGCCTGCAGAAAATTTCACGTGAGTTTGAAACTATTTATTTCACTGCATACTCTGAATTCAGTGGCCCGTTGAAGGCTCGAAGAATAACACTTTATAGTTTAATATCATTGATTTTTATGTCTCTGCGGTATTCATATTCATATTTTAGAATGATGACCTTGCATGTACAGATTGATGGAGGCATAGGTACTAAGTGTTAGTTATTTGAAATTGGCAAATCACGAGATACTATTGTTCTACTGTTGAGGTTGTTCAGGATGCAGGTATGGTTGAGTTGATTTTCTAGCACTTTTTTCTATTGAACTGACTTTGATTTGTGCCTGGTATGCACTTAAAGTTAAAAATGTAATGTGTTTTTTCGTAGTACCTCATGATATAGGAGTAACAAGTTGGCAGGTTCTTTTTTGCTTTTAGGTACATGATGAAATGAAATGAAGATGTGCCTTTTTTTTCAGGCTGATGAGATGAGTAGAGGAAGAAGGGGGCATCTTCTTCAAGTAGAGTAGAATGGAGTACTGTAGAACATAGGGTTGGACTATTTATGTTTGGCTCGTGATCCTTTTGTGTTTCCTTCATTTTTATTGGTGAGAGTGTGATGTAGTAGCATTTTACTCTAAATACTTTTTCATAAAAAGTGGTTTGGTTACTGGGATTGTAAAAGTGAGCTGACGAATAGAAGTTTGATACTTAATCATGTTCGTAAGCTCACTTTTGTCCATGATCAGGGCGGCAGCGGGGGCAGCCTCTGACGCCTTCTGCTAGGTTTGCTTGATCTCACTTCTCAAACCTCGATGCCCTTCCGCTACGGTCGCTGGCCTATCAATAAATTCGTCGGCGCCCTCCTGTCCCCCACTTTGCTGCCTGCCTGCATGGTAAGATGAATTCATCCTCTTGTATCTATGCTCTCTTCTAGCTACAAGGATTTGTTTATTTAGGTTTAGACACTGCACGACTTAGGGCAAGTGTTATACATCTTGAAACAGTTCACTGACGGTTGACTGTGCGTCTACAGGAGATATTGTATAGACGTGTGCAGATTTGATATCGACAATTTCTCTACCCAAATGTTTCGTAGGAGTTTAGTTGTGCACTATCTGGATTCTGAATCTGTGTGCATCATTGCACTGAGCAGAAAATAAACTGTTGAAAACTATTTGATCGATCAGTTGGATTGATATTGGAAATTAAATTTGTGGAATTTGTTGTTATAAAATACATAGTCCGCAATGCCAATTTAAAACCAAAATAAAACCCCATCAAAGATTTGCATCTATTTCTAACTTTTTTTGGGGGGACATCTATCGCCAACATTACATTGCAAGCAGCAATGCGCGCCAGCAATGGTCTAGTATCTAATACAACTGTCCTGTTTCTGGTATTTAGTCGAGCAAACACTACTAAGCGTGATATACTGTATGTATTCTGAACCTTGTGACTCACATCTATCCTGTGGTGACCAGACAGAAACAAGCAAGAATTCTATGGTACATGACAGCCGGTGGGATAGTTTCCGGTGCGTCCAACCCCTACGTACGCTTGTACCAACGAAGAAGTAATTGCAATACTTGATACGCATAAAAATAAAAAATAAAATAAAATAAAAGGTGATCCACTTCTCTCTCAAACTGCTGGTCGGATGGCTACTACAGGGCAACAACTTGAGGACTGGGATACATACATAATGTGAACATGAAGAATGTATCGCTCGAGCTCACGCAACACACACGCCACCACCAGTGACCACACACGGACACTCTGGAAGCAAAGCAGGAGAGGTTCTTCAACACATTTTATAATTTTGTATTGCAATTCAGTAGCACTACCCAGAACCCATAGTATCCTATCTTCTTTATACGCCTACTAATGGAAGGGTGTACAATTATTTTCAAAAACTTTTTCCGGGCAGAAAGGCTTACAGTTCATTGGCTCAAATAAATTTGATGATATGTTGTCGGTTCTTGGCTTGAGAGTAGGAGCTGCATCATGACAGAATCTGACGTATGAAGATGGCCATCAAGTCTAGTACTATTATTATGGCACACCTGCAAGATTGCAGTTTTTTATGTTGCACCTTTTGTTGGAGGAACGATATTACTAGACAACTACTCTTGCACTTCTCTGTCTTACTTTTACAATGGTTTTGGGATGAGAAGTGCTTCGGTATAACCCCCTAAAACGTATATTAGGTAGGATGGTCATTTCACATTTGGTATAGGAATACCCACCCGCCGTTGTACGTACGCCCGCGTCGTCGTACGCCCGCCCCCGTATGCCGCACCCGGCCGTACGTCCGCCCGCGTATGCCGCACCAGTCGCCGTACGTCGTCGCCGTATGACCGCACGCGTCGATAGTTGTGGGAAAAAACGTCACATGACCTGCCGACGCCCGCCGTCGTAACCCTAGCGGCGGTACTCCTTCTCCATGTAGTCGCCGTCGCCCTCCACGTCGCCCCGGTCGCCGCACAAAAAGCCCGCCGTGCGTGCCCCGCCGCCGCGTTCCTTTGCCGTCGCCCAGATGGCCGCCGACCCGCCGTGAATCTTCGTCGCCGCCTTCCTCCCCGGACTCCGCCTGCCTCGGTCGGCCATCATCCTCACGGCGTCGACGCCTGCCTCGGCCGGTCAGCATCGTCACGCCGTCAGCGCGTACGTCAATGGACAAAATGGATCCATCTGTCATCCTCGCCGCCGTGCAAGAGGTGGGTTTGACTCTAACCTTTGTGCGATGTAGTGTTAATCAATTTTGTTGTGCACATAATATAATTTTGACATACTGTAATTGATGAACTAATTATTTTAGGATGATGTTTCATGGTGTTCGATTGAACTTAGAATTTGTTTATACATGTATAGATGGAGGAGGAAACCGATTATGATGGCGATGATTACGGCGACGACAACGGATCGTCATCATTGAATATGGACGAACCTGATGAGGAGAACTACATGAGTTTGGATGAATCTTATAGTCGCAATGTAAGTGTGATCAACATTGATAAAAACATTAAAAACGATCAACCGCACAGACACTTACATGTATTTTCTTTCGCATCATGCAGCTACATGACGATAATGATGATGATATGGATATAGATGATTCATTTGTTGAAAGCGCACTCCAGGTATGTTTTAAAATATGTAGGACAAGAAATGACATAATAACCGCATGACCACTTACATGTATTTTTTTTTAAATGTGCGCAGATGGACGCTGACGGGGACTTTGTGAGGAATATTGTGGATGATGAAAGTGACAAATGGCACGTTGATGCATCCCATGATGACAGCTCGAGCAAAGTAAGTTTTGAAACTTACATATATTATATATTAAAATAATAACTGACTAACATACATGGTTATATGCCTTATTTTACAGGGAGATGTTAATGGTCTTAGCGGGATGGACGAGCATGTTGTTGATGATGAGTTTAATTTTGACATCGGATTTGATGAATATCAGCAAGAATCATTGGACAGGCATTGGAAGGTGATGAGGAAGACGTTCAGGTCACTAGGAGAGGCTTACACTTTCTATAACCAGTATGCTAAGGACCGTGGTTTCAGCATTAGAAAGGATTCGCTGAAATTTTCGAAAGGTCCTGAGGAGGTATCTCTGCTCGAGAGCTGGAAAACGACAGGCAAAATTTTGTACAATGGAAGGCAGGACCCGCAGGCTCAGAGCGGAGAGTCGATGCTTCTGCGATGCGCATATAACTTTGAAGCTTGATAAAGAGCGTGACGTTTGGTATGTCAGCAGTTTCAGTGATGATCATAGTCACGTTCTAGCTAGACCGGATGAAGTCCCGTTTCTCCGGTCTCATAATCAGATCAAAGAATTTCAGAAAGCTGAGATCTTAACTATGGCAGGTGCTGGAATCAGGAAGCATATGATTTATGATAACTTCGTCAGTAGATACGGTTCGTATGCTAAGGCCGGTTTTGGGAGGAAGAAGCTTTATAACATGTGCTATAGAGAGAAAATGAAGTTGCTTGCACAAGGTGATGCAGACACTGCCATTGGGATCATGATGACCAGAAAGGAGAGAGATCCAGATTTCTTCTTTGAGCACACCATCGATGATGATGGAAGGCTGAAAAACCTATTCTGATGTGATTCTCAATCACGGCGAGACTATATTGACTATGGTGATGTAACCGTTTTTGACATCACATACAGGATGAATAGGTATGGCATGCCATTTATACCTTTTGTCGGTCTAAACAACCACCGTTGCACCACGGTATTCGGTTGTGCTATTGTGTCTGACGAGACAGAAGATACATATGTCTGGCTGCTTCAGACGTTCTTGAGAGCTCACTATCAGAAGAGGCCCAGGTCAATAATTACTGATGCAGATGCAGCTATGATTAAGGCCATCAGAAAGGTACTTTCGGACGTTTGGCATCGTCTTTGCTCGTGGCATATTGAGAAGAACATGCAGAAACACCTTCACCATAAGTCTCTAAAGGAGTTCAGGTCTCTACTTTATCATGCCACTTCACATAAAGTCTTTGAGGGGAGATGGGCAGCGTTTACCGCCAAATGGCAGTCAGAGAAAACAAAGACATGGTTACGTAGGATGTACAAGAAGAAGAGGCTTTGGGCTGCATCATATTTGTCTGGTGGGTTTTTCCTAGGTATGCGAAGTAACCAGAGAAGTGAGAGTCTGAACTCATGCCTTCACATGCATCTAGACTCCGGTATGACTATTGTTGACATGATTGTGCACTATGAGAACTGCATCGTTCGTCTTCGTGAGAACGAGGCGCATGACGATTACACGAACTCACAGAAAGACTCAGTACTAGTCCTGGACGAGTGTAAAGAAATTGAGAAATCAGCTGCCCGTGACTTCATTGCGGCAAACTTTTATATCTTACAGCAAGATATGAAGAAGGCGCGGGAGCTTGAGGTCCTTGAGAGACTGAGAGGAGCAGACATTCACAGATTCATACTGACATGGAAGGAAAATAGGGATATCAGATTCAGTGTGGACTACACCCCAGGTAACTCCGAACAAACCGTTAAGTGCAGTTGCAGAAGTATGGATCGCAAAGGACTTCCTTGCAAACATATTCTTCACGTTTTGATTCAGCTACGCTTACGTGAGATACCTAAGTGTTTAGTACTGTGGAGGTTCACCAAAATTGCAAGGGGTGGACTTCCCGTGAAGCGCACTAGCGATCTGTTTACGTGGGGATGGGCAGGTCTTGGGGAGAGAGCTAGGTACAGCTAGTTGACTATCTTATCTGCCGAAGCATCTCATAAAGCATGCCATAAACCATTTTTATTCGACAAGATGAAGACCTATCTGAAGGACATAATAGAGAATGATTACACTGAAGAGAATGAGCATGATACAAAGGAAAAGTTTGTGAATGACGATGCATTTGAGCCTAATCGAGATCATGTTCTGGTTTGTGATCCCGCAAAAATATCAACCAAGGGCGCACCAAAGCAGAATGTTAAAGGCCGCGGTAAGGGTGGTCCTGATGTCACTAAAAATGGGAGACCTAAAGCTTTTGATGAGAAAAGCCAATGTCTATGTGGCCAGTGCGGTCTTCCGGGTCATTATAAGTCCACATGCCCTAAAAATCCTAAGTACGATTTTCGCTTGTTCATGTCAATTATGTTGTTAAATTTAGTTATTCTTTGTGGATTATCACATATCTTAATGTTTTTTTATGCAGGAACTTTGCTTGAATTCCGAAGTATGGACGGTTACTTAGCCCTTGGATTGAAGACAATTTCTTGATGGATTGCTTCGATCTATGAGATCATTTTTAATTTCTAAATGTTAGGTTATGTTATACGAGATTTATTTTACTCTGTTAATGTTACACTAGTAGAAAACAGGGCTTTGGTCCAGGCCAGCCCAGCCCATTAGTCCCGGTTCAGTCAGGAACCGGGACACATGGGGGCATACGTCCCGGTTCGTGCGCCCAGGGGGCCGGCCGGGGCTCGTGGGGCATTGGTCCCGGTTCGTCTGGACCCTTTGGTCCCGGTTCCAGACACGAACCGGGACCAATGGGCCTCGCTCCTGGCCCACATCCATTGGTCCCGGTTCGTGGCTGGAACCGGGACCAAAGGGTGTCCTTTAGTCCCGGTTCCAACCACGAACCGGGACCAATGTTGTGCCTATATATACCCTTCGCCCGCGAGCAGAGCACTCCACTACTCTGTTTTTTCTGGCCGACGAGGGGAGGTGTTTGTGGTGCTCTAGCTCACCTCCTATGCACATGAGGTGTTCGATGAAATGCCCGAGCAACACTACTTAAGCTTTCTCCTCTCCAAACTCGACCTTCAAGCTCCATTTTCCTCAAGATTTGTCTAGGTTTAGCGGTCCGTCACGTCCCGTCCCCGTCTTCACCGCCGTCGATCGCCCACGCCGATCTCGTCGCCGGCATAACCGTGTTGAGCCTCTTGTTCTTATCTTCTTTCTAAAAGAAAAAAATTCTTACTTGTATGATTTACATAGATACTTGTATAATCTTCTTACTTTTATTATTGTTTGTTATTATATAGTGCGATGGTTTTGGTATCTGCCCCCGTCGGCCCTCGTCCTGTCTATGATTCGGATGTGGTATATATTATATTTTATAACTATTTGGTTCATTTGTTGTTTATGACAATTATGCCGACCAACGTGACATAGATTTTTTTTTATCTAGGAGGTATGTGAACCGGAAATTCCAACCGACCCTATTGTCGAGAGGTTAAATTTAGTTGAAGAAGAAAACAATTACTTGAAGGAAAAATTGAAAAAAATTGAGGAGGAGAAGATGATATTGGAGTTGCATGTTGCGGATGTCGTCGATGATCACAAGATCAAGATGGATGCAATGCGCTTCAAGATTAGAAAGTATAGAAAATATGCCATTCATACCGAGGCTTGGTATCATTATGACGTTGGATCAATTGTTACCTTGGTTGCGATTATGATCGCATTTGTTGTTGCATTGAAATGTTTTACATAGTTTCAATAATGTATGGTTTAATTAGATGCTCTGAAGAGCTATATGTTGTTCAATGAGAACTATGTATGTACTTTGGTTTTAATGTGATGATGAACTTCTATTAATTTGGTCACTTATCTATTCATGATGTTTTGTAATGGTTTTTGACACACTTAATTATATATAATGCACGCAGATGAACCGGCAATGGATGTACGGTGACAGACGCACCTCCGAGTACATTAAGGGCGTGCATAATTTTCTCGAAGTGGCTGAGGAAAACAAGCAGAATGGTTTTATGTGTTGTCCATGCCCTATATGCGGGAATACGAAGTCTTACTCTGACCGGAAAATCCTTCACACCCACCTGCTTTATAAGGGTTTCATACCACACTATAATGTTTGGACCAGGCACGGAGAAATAGGGGTTATGATGGAAGACAGCGAAGAAGAAGAGGACGATGACAACTATGTGCCCCCTGAATACGATGATGCTGCAACGGGGGAAGCTGAAGATCAATAGGAACCAGACGATGTGCCCGATGATGATCTCCGCCGGGTCATTGTTGATGCAAGGAGACAGTGCGAAAGTGAAAAGGAGAAGCTGAAATTCGATCGCATGTTAGAGGATCACCAAAAAGGGTTGTACCCCAATTGCGAAGATGGCAACACAAAGCTCGGTACCGTACTGGAATTGCTGCAGTGGAAGGCAGAGAATGCTGTGCCTGACAAAGGATTTGAGAAGCTACTGAAAATATTGAAGAAGAAGCTTCCAAAGGATAACGAATTGCCCGACAGTACGTACGCAGCAAAGAAGGTCGTATGCCCTCTAGGATTGGAGGTGCAGAAGATACATGCATGCCCTAATGACTGCATCCTGTACCGCGGTGCGTACGAGGATTTGAACGCATGCCCGGTATGCGGTGCATTGCGGTATAAGATCAGACGAGATGACCCTGGTGATGTTGACGGCGAGCCCCCCAGGAAGAGGGTTCCTGCCAAGGTGATGTGGTATGCTCCTATAATACCACGGTTGAAACGTCTGTTCAGAAACAAAGAGCATGCCAAGTTGATGCGATGGCACAGAGAGGACCGTAAGAAAGACGGGAAGTTGAGAGCACCCGCTGACGGGTCGCAGTGGAGAAAATTCGAGAGAAAGTACCGGACTGAGTTTGCAGGTGACCCAAGGAACGTATGGTTTGGTTTAAGCACGGATGGCATTAATCCTTTCGAGGAGCAGAGCAGCAATCACAACACCTGGCCCGTGACTCTATGTATCTATAACCTTCCTCCTTGGTTGTGCATGAAGCGGAAGTTCATTATGATGCCAGTACTCATCCAAGGCCCTAAGCAACCCGGCAACGACATTGATGTGTACCTAAGGCCATTAGTTGAAGAACTTTTACAGCTGTGGAATGGAAACGGTGTACGTGTGTGGGATGAGCACAGACAGGAGGAATTTGACCTGCATGCGTTGCTGTTTGGAACCATCAATGATTGGCCTGCTCTCAGTAACCTTTCAGGACAGACAAACAAGGGATACCACGTATGCACGCACTGTTTAGCTGACACCGAAAGTATATACCTGGACAAATACAGGAAGAATGTGTACCTGGGGCACCGTCGATTTCTTCCGACCAACCATCAATGTAGAAAGAAAGGAAAGCATTTCAAAGGCGAGGCAGATCACCGGAAGAAGCCCGCCATGCGTACCAGTGATCACGTACTTGCTATGGTCAATGATTTACACGTAATCTTTGGAAAGGGTCCCGGCGGACTATCTGTTCCGAATGACGCTGAGGGACGCGCTCCCATGTGGAAGAAGAAATCTATATTTTGGGACCTACCCTACTGGAAAGACCTAGAGGTCCGCTCTTCAATCGACGTGATGCACGTGACAAAGAACCTTTGCGTGAACCTGCTAGGCTTCTTGGGCGTGTATGAAAAGACAAAAGATACACCGGAAGCACGGGAGGACCTGCAACGTTGGCACGAAAAAGACAGCATGCCTCCAAAGCAGTATGAAGGTCCTGCCAGCTACGCTCTTACCAAAGAAGAGAAGGAAATCTTCTTTGAATGCCTGCTCAGTATGAAGGTCCCGTCTGGCTTCTCGTCGAATATAAAGGGAATAATAAATATGGCAGAGAAAAAGTTTCAGAACCTAAAGTCTCATGACTACCACGTGATTATGACGCAACTGCTTCCGGTTGCATTGAGGGGGCTTCTACCGGAAAACGTTCGATTAGCCATTGTGAAGCTATGTGCATTCCTCAATGCAATCTCTCAGAAGGTGATCGATCCAGAAATCATACCAAGGCTAAGGAGTGATGTGGCGCAATGTCTTGTCAGTTTCGAGCTGGTGTTCCCACCATCCTTCTTCAATATCATGACGCACGTCCTAGTTCATCTAGTCGACGAGATTGTCGTTCTGGGCCCCGTATTTCTACACAATATGTTCCCCTTTGAGAGGTTCATGGGAGTCCTAAAGAAATATGTCCGTAACCGCGCTAGGCCAGAAGGAAGCATCTCCATGGGCCATCAAACAGAGGATGTCATTGGGTTTTGTGTTGACTTCATTCCTGACCTTAAGAAGATTGGTCTCCCTCAATAGCGGTATGAGGGGAGACTGACTGGAAAAGGCACGCTAGGAGGGGACTCAATAATATGCAGGGACGGGCATTCTTGGTCTCAAGCACACTACACAGTTCTACAGAACTCTACCTTGGTGACCCCGTATGTCGATGAACACAAGAACATTCTGCGCTCCAAACACCCGGAGCAGTGTGACGACTGGATTACATGTGAACACATCAGGACTTTCGGCAGTTGGTTGGAAACACATCTCAGAGGTGACAACACTGTTTCTGATGAGCTGTACTCGTTGTCCAGGGGACCATCTTCGACTGTATTGACTTACAAAGGATACGAGATAAATGGGAATACATTTTACACGATCGCCCAAGATCACAAGAGCACTAACCAAAACAGTGGTGTCCGCTTTGATGCAGCAACCAAGAGGGGAAAGGACACATATTATGGTTACATAGTGGACATATGGGAACTTGACTACGGACATGATTTTAAGGTCCCTTTGTTTAAGTGCAAATGGGTCAATCTGTCAGGAGGTGGGGTACAGGTAGAGCCACATTACGGAATGACAACAGTGGATCTGAACAATCTTGGGTACACAGACGAACCATTCGTCCTAGCCAATGATGTGGCGCAGGTTTTCTATGTGAAGGACATGTCTACCAAACCGAGAAAAAGAAAAGATAAGGAAGCGAATACATCATACGATGAGCCAAAGCGCCACATAGTTCTTTCAGGGAAAAGAGACATCGTGTGAGTGGAGGGTAAGACAGACATGTCTGAAGATTATGAAAAGTTTCATGAAATTCCTCCCTTCAAAGTCAAGGCTGACCCAAGCACCCTGTTAAGCGATGAAGAATATCCATGGTTACGGCGCAATAAGCAAAGGACACAAGCGAAGAAAAAGTGAAGACAGATGAAGTCAGAAAGGGTTAAAATTGATGATGTGGCTTTGAATGGTTCATTTTGAGCACACAAAAAGTCTGGAGTTCAAATTAGTTCAAAAAAATGAAATCCCTTTGTAACAGGTGAGTTTTTGTCCGAAACCCTGATACTTCGAAAGAGATTGTCCATTTTCTACACGAAGTGCATCCAGTTTTTGCCGTAACCCTCTCAACTTTTTAGCACATGCTATGTGGGTGAAATGATGATATCATGCCAATTTTCAACATCTTCAGAGTTCATTTGAAGTGCTTTTCAATTTCAGGGTCATTTAGCTCAAAAAAATCAGTAAATGCATGAAAAATAACAGATGAACTCAGAAAGGGTTGAAAATTGATGATGTTGCTTTAAATGGTTCATTTTGAGCACACAAAAAGTGTGGAGTTCAAATAAGTTCAAAAAATGAAATCCCTTTGTAACAGTGCGTTTTTCGTCCGAAACCCTGATACTTCGAAAGAGATTGTCCATTTTTACACGAAGTGCATCCAGTTTTTGCCGTAACCCTCTCAACTTTTTAGCACATGCTATGTGGGTGAAATGATGATATCATGCCATTTTCAACCTCTTCAGAGTTCATTTGAAGTGCTTTTCAATTTCAGGGTCATTTAGCTCAAAAAAATCAGTAATGCATGAAAAATAACAGATGAATCAAAGGGTTGAAAATTGATGATGTTGCTGTTAATGGTTCATTTTGAGCACACAAAAAGTCTGGAGTTCAAATAAGTTCAAAAAATAAAATCCCTTTGTAACAGATGAGTTTTCGTCCGAAACCATGATACTTCGAAAGAGATTGTCCATTTTGTACACGAAGTGCATCCAGTTTTTGCCGTAACCCTCTCAACTTTTATGAAACTCTAATAGCAAAAATATAAACTAAAAGAATGAACTTAAAAACTTTGATTAAACTCTAATAGAAAAAGAATGAACTAGAAAAACTTTAATGAACTTAATAGCTAAAGGAATCAACTAAAACCTTTTTAAACCTCTTGTATTATTGAAACTAAAATATATAAAAATTTATGCACTAAAATTATCAAGTATTTTCTCTTCAAACATTAAAAGAAAAGAATTTTCATAAAATAAATAAAAAGCAAAAATAAAATAAAATAAATAAGTAGAAACAAAATAAAATAATAAGTAGAAACAATAAACTTTAATAAATAGTAGAAACAAAATAAATTAAAATAAAATTTAATAAAATAAATAAAAATAGCAACAGTAAGTATTTTGTTGTAAGTAGAAACAAAATAAATAAATAAAGCAACAAAGAAACAAAATAAAATAAAAAAAGTGCCGCCTACTGGGCCACCACGGCCTGAATACGACTAGAAACCCAACCATGGGCCAGGATTCAGGCCCGCACAGGCCCAGTAGGCCCACAGGCACTAGTGCGAGTTTAGGCCCGAAAGCCTGCAGTTGAGAGGAGCTCGAGAGAGTGGGCACAGCAGCGCTTATAAACCACTCTCGAGCTCTCTCAACTAGCGAGGTGGACTAAACTTTTGGCCGCGACGCGGGCAGCACAAGGCTTTTTGTCCCGTGTGGTGGCACCAACCGGGACTAAAGGGGTGCATTGGTACCGGTTCGTGGCACCAACCGAGACCAATGCACGCCCTTTAGTCCCGGTTGGTGCCACCAACCGGGACCAAAGGTCCCTGCTTCCCGCCCTTTGGGCTGCTGAAAAGAGACCTTTGGTCCCGGTTGGTGTCACGAACCGGGACCAATGCTTCGTGTATATAAGCAAGACTTGTGAAATTTTTCAGTTTCATCGCAGTTCCCCGACGCCGCCGGCTGCCCCGACGCCGTCCGCCGTCGCCCGTCTCCCCTGCCCCACCCCCGAGCCCACGCCGACGCCGTCCGCCGCCCACGCGTCGCCGTCCGCCCCATCGACGCGCCCGGCCGCGCCCCGCGCCCCCCCGCTCCCACCTGGTCGCCGTCGCCTTCCGCGCCCCCGAGCGCGCCCTGCCTCTGCCCCCGTGGGCCCTGTCCCTCCCCACCGCCCCCACCTTCGCCCCCTCGCCGCCCCCCCGTCGCCCTCCGCCGGCCGCCCCCGCTGTGATCCGCCTCCCCCGGCTCTGTTATATATGATTTTTTTTTCATATTTTATATGATGAATTTTTTGTTCATATATATATAATGTATATGTATGTATGTGGCTATATGTATGTATGGATGTTTCATATGTATTAATTTTTTTGTTCAGAGCATTCTTTTTTCATATATGTATTTTTTTGTTCATATTTGTATTAATTTTTTGTTCATATATGTATTTTTTTTTCATAGCATTTTTTTCCATTGTATATATGTATGTGGCTATGTATGTATAGATGGATATCATTTTTTTCCATGTATGTATGTCGTTGTCATATACCCCCTCCCCGATAACATTTTTTTCCTTGTGTTTGTCGTTGTCGATATACCCCCTCCCCGATAACTTCAACATGAGGGGGGAGGGTCGATATACCCCTTCCCCGATAACATTTTTTTTATATGTATGTGGCTATATGTATGTCGTTGTCGATATGCCCCTCCCATAACTTTGACATGAGGGGGGGGGGGTCGATATACCCCCTCCCCGATAACATTTTTTTTCTAAGTTACTAAGGTAAAATGTTCACCCCCCTCTCGATATACCCCTCCCCGATAACTTCAACATGAGGGGGGGGGGTCGATATACCCCTTCCCCGATAACATTTTTTTTATATGTATGTGGCTATATGTATGTCGTTGTCGATATAGCCCCTCCCCGATAACTTTGACATGAGGGGGGGGGGTCGATATACCCCCTCCCCGATAACATTTTTTTCTAAGTTACTAAGGTAAAATGTTCACCCCCCTCTCGATATACCCCCTCCCCGATAACTTCAACATGAGGGGGGGTCGTATATCCCTTCCCCGATAACATTTTTTTTATATGTTTGTGGCTATATGTAGTCGTTGTCGATATAGCCCCTCCCCGATAACTTTGCCATGAGGGGGGGGGGGTCGATATACCCCCTCCCCGATAACATTTTTTTTCTAAGTTACTAAGGTAAAATGTTCACCCCCCTCTCGATATACCGGCCGACCAACTCTCGAGGCCACCCAAACCCTAGAAAAAAAGCGTTGTCGATCTCCTACCCCCTCCCGCCCCTACCCGACAAACTCTCGAGGCCACCCAAACCACTAGAAGATAACTCCGGTAACTTCGACATGAGGGGGGACGTCGATCAACCCCCTCTCGCCCGAACAAGTCTATGTATTATTTTATATCGCGGTGGACATATATCAAAGTTTGATCATATGTCAAAGTTTGAATTTTGACATATGCAACATTTGATCATATATCAAAGTTTGATCATATGTCAAAGTTTGAATTTTGACATATGCAACATTTGATCATATGTCAAAGTTTGATCATATGTCAAAGTTTGAATTTTGACATATATAGATTTATCAAGAATGCCCCCATTATGGATGTGCACAAGTTGATCCAATTTTTTTTCTGATCTCATCTATATATATATTTTTCTATATGTCACGTTGTCTGTCAAAGTATTGAAGAAATCCATGGCTTCATCATTAGTCGGAAGTAACAGGCGTATGATGCTATGAAGCTCTTCAAAGTTGTTTTGGAACGGAGTTCCGGATAGAATAATTCGCCTTTTGGTATGAATTTCAGCAAAGGCCTTCCAAATAGCGATATTCGGAAGGCTCTTTGCTGAACTTTGTACCAAAAAGCGAATTGTTCTATCGGGAACTCCGTTCCAAAACAACTTTGAAGAGCTTCGTACCATTATACGCCTGTCATTTCCGGCTAATGATGAAGTCATGGTTTTCTTGAATTCTTTGACACTAGACAACGTGACATATAGAAGGGTAGATGAGATCAGGAAAAATATGGACCATTTTCTGCACATCCAGAATGGCGTCATTTTGTTAAATCCCTTGTCGGTCCGGACGTCGGACATTCATGAGAGAGGCGGTACAGTTTGCACTAATATATCCATCTGTCATGTTTGTATATTAATTGCCATGTTGTAATATTTGCAGAAACTATGGAGCACCGAGACATCGAAGCAGAACAGTTGTTGGGGGACATAATCCTCGGCGGAGGTGATATCTTGTCGTATCTCAACGACACCGATGGTCTGGAAGGAGAGGGTGAAGCAGGCTCCGGTGATCGAACAATGGAGGTGGAAGGACATGATTATGATGGTTCCGATGAGCAAACGGAGGAAGGAGCTGTTGCAAAGTCCGGCGAGGTATATATATTAATTAAGCCTGTGCTGACTAGCTAATTGATGCATTAATTGTTTTGGTATGTACACATATTAACTCTCTTCTTTCTTCTTTTCTAGCCCTCCGGATCGAGCCAAACTTCGGTAACGAGACGAGGCCCGAAGAAAAGGTTGCGCCAGGATGAAAGGTTCACGATCACAGCAATCAAGGGCGATGGCCAACCGATTGAACCCAGCCGGACCAAGGAAGCATTTTCTGCTCAATGCGGGGTTCTTGTTAGGGACATGATCCCGATCAGCATCCACCAATGGAATAAGCCTAAGAGCGAAGACCCTCAAGTGTCTTTTGTCAACGATAGACAGAAAGATGATCTTTGGACCGCGTTGAAGGCAAATTTCACCCTACCGCCAGAGGAGGATCCGGATAAGCCAGTTATAGAGCCATTGGTCAAGGCTCATGCTCTTAAGAAGATGGCAGATCTATTCAGGAGGTGGAAGAATGAGTTGAAATCAACGTTTGTCGACAAAGGGAAGACTCCAGAATTCACCGGCCGATTTGAGAAGATAAGAGATCACTGGCCCGCATTTGTGGCCCACAAGACATCGGAGAAGAGTAAGAAGATGTCAGCGACAAACAAGAAAAATGCTGCAAAGAAGGAGTATCACCATCGCACAGGGTCAGGTGGCTACCTCAAAAGCCCGGCCGTTGTGGGACAAGGCTGAGAAGGACCTGCTTGATAAAGGGGTCGAACCAGAGACATTGAACTGGCCAGACCGTTCAAGGACTTGGTTCTTCGGGGTTGGGGGAACCTTGGACCCTGAAACAGGGAAGTGCCATTGGACGAAGGAGCAACTTGAAATACCCGTCAAGAAGCTTCAGAAGTATATCGCCGCAGTGCAGGAAGGGACGTTCGTTCCCGACAGAGAGAACGACGAGCTCACACAGGCCCTCGGGAATCCTGAGCACCCAGGACGAACACGAGGCACGACAGGCTCCGTTGCGTGGAAGGTTGGGTTTCCCAGCGCAGGCGGTTACAAAACCCGAGAGAGGAGGAGGAAAGTGGAGCAGACGGAACTGCAGTCACTGAATGCAAGGGTATGAGCGCTAGAGGAACAAGCACTACTAGTTCAGAGCCAGCGACCTGCCGGAGCTACCCCAGAAGCTACCCCTCCATCTCAGCGAAGAAGCAGCGTGGCTTCCATTGAGGTCCTTCAGCAACCTGACTTCACGGCTCCCAGCTACCCCGTGGATGCTATCACGGAGGCTCAAGATTGCCACCTTATGACGTAATGGCAGCACCTCAAAGTCAAGGCGGCTGTCGGCTCTGTTACACCTCCTCAACCCGGCGCAACTTTTCACTGCCTTCCGATTCCACAAGGCTATGCTGTTGTGATGGTCGATGAAATAACGGAGGGATTTGAGGAGCTCGAGCTTGACCACCCTACCGGTGAAGGGGAGACTCAGCTGGGTCTTGCTCTGAAGACTCCATGTCTATGGCGGAAGGAGCTCATCAACCTTCCGAACTGGACGCCTCCGCCTCCTCCTCCGGCGAGTCAGGGCACTCCGCCTCCTCCTCCGCCTCCTCCTCTGGCGAGTGATCAGGGCACTCCGCCTCCTTCTCCGGCTGCTTCGGCGCGTGGCAGCACTCCGCCTCCTTCTCCGCCTGCGCTGGCGCGTCCGAGCAGCCCGCCTCCTTCTCCTCCTCGTCAGCAACAGCGGAAGATAGCCGCCGCCGCTCCGGCTGCTCCGGCGCGTCGTAGCACTCCGCCTCCTTCTCCGCCTTGTAAGCAACGAAGGAAGACAGCCGCAGCCACTCCGACTGCTCCGGCGTCTAGCAGTACAGCCAGAGGCGGGAGGCAATACAGATTCGGTCCGACTCTCACGCCTCTAGAGAAGTTACCATACGAGATGACCGACGAGGAAAACGCGGAGATCTGTAAAGCCCAAGTGAGGCACTTTTTTGCAAAGAAAAATCCACCTCCGGAGGAGAAGATGGATCCGGTGAAATTGAAGCGCACTGTGAAGAACCTGAAGCGACCACCACCGCCTCCGCCGGATGACAACCATGTCCGCGCTCTTAAAAAGGCAGTGGAAGGAGCGCGCCGGTCGGGAACTACTTCAACTGACAAAAGGTTACAAGAACGAAGAAGTGGGAACAAAATTCCCAGCTCGGCGAACAGGCAAACCAATCGTGCCCCCCGCTCAAGGTGTCTAGCGATATCGTCGCAAATCTGCCGGGGATGCTGCCCGGTACCAATCCTGGTGATTACCTGCCCGACGATGCACATTTTGATACAATGGAGGTGGACGAACACAAATACCAGTACGGGAAGCCTCTCGTCAGACCTGGTGATCCTCCTCTAACAACGATGATGCAAAGATTCCATAAGTGGTACATGGACACCTGCAAGTCTGGGAAGGATATTTTGACGCTGAGAGTTAAAGAGGAGCACGACCTCGTTGGAATTGATCTGTTGTCTGTTCCATTTGAGGAGTTCTTCCAGTTTTTCAATCAAAAGGACCTCGATAAAATAATCATCACTTGCTACTGTCTGTAAGTACTATACTTCTGTAATTAAGTCTCTATATATAGCTCAGCTCTTTCATTGCATGTATATATAATTATCCTCACTATATTATGCAGATTGAAGATTGTCGAATGCAGAAATGCACAAATCTATGATATTGGGTTCATTAACACAAATCTCATAGATGAATGGACGGTTACATATCATGCGAAAGAAACCGAGGCCAACTTGCTACAATCGTTGCTTAAAAATCAAAACAAAGATAAAATACTCTTTCCTTACAACTTCAAGTGAGTGTTACTGTCTTCTGCATATTCGGTTTCCCTTATTACTCGAGGTTATAGTAATGTAATTGATGAGTTATGCATGCGTGCGCAGCTTCCACTTTATTCTCCTAGAGATTAAACTTGAGCAGGGACTAGTAACCGTCTTAGACTCAAGACGAAAAGATCCCAAGGAGTATGCGGCCATGACTGAAATGCTCCAGAAGTAAGTTCAATCGATCATTATCGCACCATATCGGCAACTTTGGTCATTTCCTGATATCAAGTAATTATTTTCTTTGTCTCGCAAGGTTTGGAAAGTGTTCACTACAGAAGCTCCGGGACTGCCGGGGGAGCTGCGATTTACACACCCGAAAGTAAGTACTACTAGCTAGTTCCGCGCATCTCCCATTGATTCTAGCTAGTTTCATCAATACCATTTATAATGCTTGATTATCAATTTGATTGACCTTTATTTCTCGTAAAGTGGTTGTGGCAGGAAGGCGGGAATAATTTTTGTGGATACTACATTTGCGAGTACATCTACAACGCGACGACCTCTAAGCGGGGCTACTCTGAAAAACAATATGAAGTGCATAAGCAATAATATTCACAATTTTATTTTATTACCATCATTTGTGTTGAGTTTCATTCATATATATGTATTGACCCCCTTCTTCAAATTAGATTTGGTAGATGCGGGATGAACTCCTACCACAAGATCGCTTAAAGGCAATTCAAGAGGAATTGGCTGGATTCTTTCTTGACCACGTCATCAATCCAGCCGGAGAATACCATGTGGAACTTGACATCAGATGTTAGGGATCTTATATTGTATATATGTAGCTAGTAGCGTCGGATAGATATACGAAAACTTGTTGTTTGACCAATCTCTCGGAGAAGGAGGAGGTCGATCACTTCTCTCTGTATATGTTCATGACGATCTTGTGTACTTAATGGTTTAATTCTTTTGCTTACTAGCTAGCGTGTCGAGTTCTCTCTATACGTATAGTACGTAGCGTCGACCAAGCACGGAGATAAGAGAGGACACTTCTCTCTATTAGCTAGCTAACACAATATATAAAACCCCTAAATTAACCCTACAAAACCCCTAAACCCCCCCCCCCCCTTTCAAAAACAAAAAACAAAAACCCCAGCTCCTGAGCTGCTGACACGTGGATGATCTTTGGTCCCGGTTGGTGTTACCAACCGGGACTAAAGGCCCTCCTCTCTGGGCTCGCCGCAGCGGCCACGTGGAGCCCCATCTGTCCCGGTTCATATAAGAACCGGGACTAAAGATGTTGGGCTTTAGTCCCGAACCTTTAGTCCCGGTTCCCGAACCGGGACAAATGGGCCTTATGAACCGGGACAAATGGGCCTTTTTCTACTAGTGTTAGACTATGTTCTACGATACCGCTATGACTATTGTTGATGCCAGAGTATGTTATGCGAGATTTATTTTCACTCTGTTTATTTTGATTAATGATGCACTGTTGACGACGTTGGCTGTCGTTGTTTACTGTAGACGTCGCTTATTCAGCCGTCGTTTTTACGTTTTTATTAATAAAAAAAGCCCGACCAGTGCGCCGGCCGGTCTGACAATAGGCAGACCGCACCGACGGCACGGGTCCCACAGGGCAGCGTCGGACGGCGGTAGACAGCGAGTATATTAAAGGAGTTCGACGGTATGTGTGGCGCTGGCTATTTAAGCCGGTCATCGCGCCCTCTGTCGGGCGAGGTGGGACTAAACATAGCCGCGCCGAGCCGGTTCCCGTCGCGCCGTGGGTTTGTTGGGCCGTCGTATGTTGTCACGCTTGAAAATGTCTATTGGGCCAGCCCACGCGGTCACGCACGTCGCTGCTGACACGGCGACCGCGATGGAGTGCTTAGTCCCACCTCGCCTGCCGAACGGCGCGCCGACCGGCTTATATACGGTACGTCGCCACTCCACTCGAACTCCTCTAGTCACCCGACGGTTACTGGGCCGTCTTGGCCGCCCTGTTGGCCCGTTTGCCGCCGTGCTCTTTCCGAAACGTCGTTGGTGTCGCCTTTGGCTTGATATCGACGTGCAAAGTTAGATACGCCGGTGCTCCAGGCGGGCATATTTTTTTTAACAAAATATAACTACACAAAACGTACACTTTTTTTAGTGCAATTATATATGCAGTCGGGGATTTGAACAGTATGAGTAAGAGTAATTCAACTTTATAGACGACGGCAGAAAGACAAAATAATAATTCAAATGTCATCCTCAACTTAAATATTTCAACAAGTATTGCCTTCTGCATCAAAAAATATCAGTCTCAAAATAAATAAAACATCATTTCAGCCTTCAAATTTTTCTGTTACATAAAATTTGCCGCATTTATTTCTTCTTTGCAAGCCGGGTAACTTTGTCTTTCACATCGTTGAGCGTGTTTCTCTCTGAAAAAATAAGCTGCACAATCATTAAGTCCCTCGATTTATCAATTGACCCCTGTTAAAAAATCATATTAGTCCAATGTGAATTGTATTATATAATTATTTAAATTAAATATGCACATTGAAATAAAATCCGACCTACAAAAATTGGCCTGTCCATTTTTCACCGATCCATTATTGAAAGCATCAAAGGACAAATATTCCACATGAGTTGCTAGTTCATACATAGAACGATTCATAAGTACGCATTTCAGGTAAGCTATGAAAATAATGTGAAAGTATATACGCACCCATCTTCCTGCTGTGGCATCTTATACGTTTTAATAGGCCAGGTAGACACATCCGGATAATTCACAGCACCTGTCGCATTCGTATCACGGATGTCTTCTCCAAATTGATTTCTCTGATCATAAAAATGATAGCACACAAAGGATTTAAGTTAGTTTACTTACGAAATGATACTTGCAATAGGCCCATATAAATTTATACCATACCAGCTCCTCAACTTTGTCTTTAACATCACTGTCAAGTTCGCGTCCCATCAAAGAATCAAGAACCTGAAACTCATTCTTCGGGCGATGCATGACGACCGTAACGCAGTGGGTATTTCCCTTATTAAGAGGTATGTAAGTCTGCATCACAATGAATATACGATGCAATCAACACATACTGTTTTATTATTTATATCCCGTATATGCAAACATTTAGCCAGTGGAACTTACCTTATCTTTTTTAAAATACTCATCGGTGCATCTATTCACGGGTCCATTCTTCTTCGCCATTACTTCGTTCTCATTTTTTCCGGGCTCGGTGTCTGGTCTAGTGACGGCGCGTGGAGATATTAGTGGCGTCGGGCCCGCGCTGATCAGTTCGCAATCGTTCCACGCAGCGGAATCTGACCGTCGGTCGTGCTTTACTTTAGTCCCACACCGCTCGACGTTGACGGCGTTGACTAGTTTATATAATTTTGTACTCCAATTTTAATAAGCGTCTGTCTTCAATGTACTCTATTTGGAGGAGATGTAGGGTCAGTAGGAATCTTCGCCGGTTCCAAACTAGCGAAGGGTCCTACTGACAGGGCATCTTCTTCAAAAAGATCACATTGATGATAGTCGTATTTTTTAATCATTTACAATCAACATTTATCGAATAGGGGAAATGGACCTTTGTGATAAATTTTCTTCTTCGCATCCGCCAAACGGGCTCAGTTTTTTTTCACGGGCTACAATGAGCATCGCAAGCATGCACGCCAAAATTTGTCGCGTTTCGACGCTGTTTGGATTTTCTACGATTTTTCGGGCCGAAAAACCCTAAAATACTGCCCGGACGTGACGCAACGTGCGTTCGGTGTCGGATTTCGTTCATTTTTGGCGTGGAGTATCGGGGTGGGGCCCCACACGCGCTGGCAAAAGTTGGGTACATTCCGTGATACCGCTGAGGTACTTGATGTGGAAGGCGGTGCTTTCGGTATGGGCGGAAGGGACCCTCCGATGCATCTCTCCTTCGCATCCGCCAAATGGGCTCATTTTTTTTCCGGGCTACGATGAGCATGGCAAGCATGCATGCCAAAATTTGTAGCGTTTCGACGCTGTTTGGATTTTCTACGATTTTCCGGGCCGAAAAACCCTAAAATACTGCCCGGACGTGACGCAACGTGCGTTCGGTGTCGAATTTCGTTCATTTTTGGAATGGGGTATCGGGGTAGGGCCCCACACGTGCTGGCAAAAGTTGGGTACATTCCGTGATACCACTCAGGTACTTGATGTGGAAGGCGGTGCTTTCGGTATGGGCGGAAGGGACCCTCCGATGCATGTCTCTCCTTCGCATCCGCCGAACGGGCTGATTTTTTTTCTGGGCTATGATGAGCATGGCAAGCATGCACGCCAAAATTTGTAGCGTTTCGACGCTGTTTGGATTTTCTACGATTTTTCGGGCCGAAAAACCCTAAAATAGTGCCCGGACGTGACGCAACGTGCGTTTGTTGTCGGATTTCGTTGATAAATCGCGTGGGGCACTGGGATGGGCATGCCCACCTCCCAGAAAAATTTGGTATTCATCTGAAGATGACCAAATTTTGACCTATTGCAGCGCAGTCCGTTCGGGTGGACCAAAGGGTCTGTCAGGAAGAACGTTTTTTCCAGCATCCTTCAAACAGGCCCAAATTTTTTGTATGACCTTGTATCCATATGAGAATCATGCTTGCCAATTTTCGGTGCATTTTGGGACTGTTTGCATTTTCTATGATTTTTGCCGCCGACAATCCTAAAACACTGTTATTAATCAAAATTATCTCCTACTAACTTTGCCAAAATAATTTATGATTTCTCCCCCCTTCTAATTTCGTTTTATTCCTCTTCCTTTCTTACTCTCTTCTTTTCTTTTCTTTTATATCATTTTTATTTTCCTTTTAATTTTTCCGGCAAACTTTAAAATTTTCATTTCTTTTGGCTAACTTTTATTTTAAAAAATGATTCGAACATAATAATTTCATAATAATTTTCATCTAAAATTCATTCAAACATAAGGATATTTCATTAAACCTTACGACAAACGATTCATTTTACATTCAAACATAACGAAAATTAATTAAACATAACAGGACCTAATCTAAACCTAATCTACTCGTCGTCGGAGTCGGTGAGGTCCACGACCTCCCCCGCACCACCGTCATCATCGCTGCTCTTGACGGCGGCGTCCCAGTCGACGCCAGCGTCCTCCACCGGAGCCGCCTGCACCGCCGCCATAGCCGCCGCCGCATCCAACGCCGCCAGGACATCAGTGGCCTCTGCTGCCGCCGCCATAGCCGCCGCGGCGTCCAGTGCCGCCTGCAGATCAGCGGCCTCTCTGGCCGCCGCCGCCGCGGCGGCGGCCGCCGCCTCTGCCTGCGACGCTCGTAGGGCGAGGAGGTGGCCGGGGCTGTCGTCGGGGTGCCGTCCTCGCGCAGCGCGACTTGCTCCGGCGGGATCTTGATGGCGGGAGGGGCGGAGGGCCCAGCGAGCGCGGGTACCAGACGTCGGAGGGAGCTTGGGGACGGCGTGGCCGCCGGAGGGCGACGGTGCGGGCCAGACGACGAGCCGCCCGTCTCCGACTCCCGTCGGAGCTGGCCGACGACCGTCCCGAAATCCTTCCCCTTCCAAAACCTGTGACGGCCGTCGATGTTCCAACGGCCGCCCTCGTGCCGGCGGAGCTCATCCGGCGTCGCGCCGGGCCCCCTCGTCGGGTAGCCGTCGGTGGTGATGCGGAAGATGTGCGGCAGACGGCAGCCCGGCGGCACCATTAGCCCGAGGCGGATGAGCTCGTCGGTCTCCGGTGTGCCCAGGCTCGTCGGCCACGAGCCACGACGGCCGTCAGTGCCGCCGCTGCCGCCGGACGCCATGGCCGCCGCCGAGAGGGAACGCGTCGGTGGAGTGAGGAACGCGTCGGTGGGTGAGGTGAGTGGGGGTAGGGGGAGGCAGACGGGGGTGTTTTAAGGATGGGCGGGGCGGCGGGTAGGTGACAGACGCACCGGCTTAACGTCGGCCTTAATGGCGCATCGGGGGCGGCGGCGGACGCCTCGGGAACCGTCGCCTTGACCGACGCCACGCGGGGTCGCACGCACGACGCGTCGTTTCTTTTTTTTCCCTTTGACCTCCCGGTGACCGTCTGGACGTCGTCGTACGTAGACGCGCCGACGCGTGTACGGGCCCATCGCCGTACAGGACCCGACACGGGTACAGCCCCGTCGCGCGGGCGGCGGCTATTTTGTGATGAGACGATCCTACCCTTTTTAATGAAGGGGTACAAAGCGATCTCAGCCGTTGATCTATTTAGGGGTTGTACCGAAGAAGAAAGGGATTGTGCCTAATGAAAACCTGTAGTTGCTCTGAGAGCTTGACCAGTACAGGAGGGAGCAATGGGTCACCTACGTTCCACCTCATTGCTGTTGACGATAGACCCCAGTGCCAATGCATGCCTTTGGTCATCCACCTGCCCAATGACTACTCTCCTTGATGCTTCTCCATGCATCGTCCGTACTTCTTCATGCAACATTGTAACCTCTTCAACCTTGAGACGAATCGATGAATACGGACAGGCTAGATTGATTGCATGAGTCTTATCAGAGGAACAACCATGTGTCATGATCCTGAGAACGAATGCTTCTGTTTTACCCAGCTGATGCAATAACAGATTGACAAGGTAAAACTGCTGCGAGTTCTCAGAAAAACAGGGGAGGTTTTAGGCTTAGATGGTGTTGCATTACTTAGTAAAACGAAAGCTACTCTCCTTACACTTAGTTACTCAAATGCTTATCACTTGGAATTCTCTGTGTAGAAACCTTCGTTTTGATTTGGTCAAAGACGATGGTCAGTGTGATGGATACATTCCGAAAGACTCTCTTGTTCCACTCGTTCCGATTTTCCCAAGTAGTGAGCATAAGAAGTGATGTGGTCACTTTCCTTTGGTTGTTACTATTTTGTCACCCAATGATCCTTGACAGACGTATTCCTTTCGGCCACCCATGACCATGGGTCGAAGCCAAGCAAGCCAAGCCATTGCTTGATGTAGCCCCAAACACTGAGATAACACACACAAAAATGGGAGATAGGTCATTGTTCTTGAAACTTGTTTACAAAAGGACAACCACAATCATTTGACAAAACCACCTTCTGATCGCCTCCGGCATCTATAATGGAGTCCTCGCGTTGCTCGACTTCTTATTCATGTTGTACATACAATAGTACGCCCTCATGTACAAGATTGATTATTTAACCATCAATTTCTTTTCTTTTAAAAGGAGGTTGAACCCGCCTCTGCATTAATGTGATGCATACAACTATTTTAATTTAAAGTTGATGCACAATGTGCTCATCTCATCTATGGGCTAGATGAATCTTGTCCGGCACCTATTGTGGTCTATTTGTGTCTACATAGTTTCAGTTACAGCAACCATAATTTCTTTTAATTTATATAAATAGTTTTATTTTATGGACCGAGTCAACCGAACTCCATTCGGGAGAATGATTCAAGAGATGCAACACCGGAATACGTCGCACTAGCTAGATAAGGTTGGTGTGTCTCTTGTCCTGAATGTGAACTATCATCTTTAGTGGCTCGACGACATATGTAATACTTGTAAGAGGTTGCATGACGCAACTAACTAAATACGACAACTCCAGTCATGTACTTAATCGTCGAGCAAAAACTACTAAGCGTGATATACTGATATGTATTCTGAACCGTGTGACTCACATCTAGCCTGCGGTGAGAAAACAGAAACCAGCAAGAATCGCCGGCCGGTGGGATAGTTTCCGGTCCGTCCAACTCCTACGTACGCTTGTACCAACGAAGATTTGCAATACTTGACACACCCAGAAAACTAAAAATAAAATAAAACAAAGTAAAAGGGGATCCGGTTCTCTCCCAAGCTGCTGACCGATGGCTACTGCAGGGCAACAACTTGAGGACTCGGATACATATGTATAGCTTGAGCTCACGCAGCACACACGCCACCTCCACCGACCACACACACACTCTGTAAGCAAAGCAGGAGAGGTGCTTCAACACATTTTATAATTTTGCATTGCAATTCAGTAGCACTGCCCGGAACCCATAGTATCCTATCTTCTTCATATGCCTAGTGATGGAAGGGGGTAAAATTATTTTCAACCAGAAAGAAAGGCTTCCAGTTCATTGGCTCAAATCAATTTGATCATATCCTGCCCGTTCTTGGCTTTAGTGCAAGAACTGCATCGTGGCGGGATCCGACGGCTTCAGGTCTCGCCTGCAAATTATGAAGATGGCCATCTAGTCTAGTACTATGTCGCACACCTGCAAGATTGCAGTTTTTTATGTTGCACCTTTTGTTAGATGGACTGTATTACGAGACAAGAACCCTTGCAACAATTAAATTTCTCTGTCTTAATTTGACGATGGATTTGGGATCGTGCCTAATGAAATCCGCAGTTGCTCTGAGAGCTTGACCAGTACAGGAGGGAGCACCGGATCGCCTACGTTCCACCAGTGCAGGAGGGATCACCGGGTGACTTTGAGACGAGTGGATGAATACAAACGGGTTGGATTGATTGCGTATGAAAGGTTTTGATGAAGCCTGACGCCGCCAGGTTGAATCGTTTACGCAAAAAGGGAGTGTTGGAATTAAAGTGAATGACGAAATAGGTCATTATTTTCAGACACATAAAGGCCTGAGACAAGGGGATCCGATGTCCCCTATCCTGTTCAACATTGTAGTTGATATGTTGGCAATTATGATAGGAAGGGCTAAGGAAGCTGGTCAAGTGGGTGGCCTGGTTCCTCATCTCGTTGATGGAGGTGTGTCCATCCTTCAGTACGCCGATGATACAATCATCTTTATGGAGCATGACTTGGCCAAAGCGAGAAATATGAAGCTGGTGTTATGCCTATTTGAACAATTGACCGGGTTAAAGATTAACTTTCACAAAAGCGAGTTGTTCTGCTTTGGTAGAGCCAATGACGAACAAGAGGCATATAGGCAATTGTTTGGGTGCGATTTGGGGGCTTTACCTTTCACATACTTAGGAATACCAATCCACCATCGTAGGCTGACAAACAGAGAATGGAAGTGCATCGAGGACCGATTTGAAAAGAAACTGAGTTGCTGGAAGGGCAATCTCATGTCATACGGAGGCCAATTAATTCTGATAAATTCGGTTCTCACGAGTATGCCTATGTTTCTTTTGTCGTTCTTCGAAGTCCCAGTTGGAGTCAGGAAAAGACTGGACTTTTATCGATCACGATTCTTTTGGCAGGGTGATGAACTAAAACGAAAATACCGTCTAGCCAAATGGGATATCATATGTAGACCGAAAGACCAAGGGGGTCTTGGTATCAAGAATCTTGAAGTTAAGAACAGATGTCTTCTCAGTAAGTGGCTCTGGAAGTTATCAAGTGAGACTGATGCCACTTGGGCGCAAATTCTCCGTAGCAAGTATCTTCAAACCAAAACTTTGTCTCAGGTGACAGTAAGGCTGACTGACTCACCTTTTTGAAAAGGGCTTATGAAAGTCAAATTATCCCTGTTTAATAGGACAAAGTTTATTATTGGTAACGGTGCTAGTACGCGATTCTGGGAGGATACTTGGCTCGGAGAGACACCCCTAGCCATTCAATACCCGTCTTTGTATCGTATTGTTCAACGACGTGAGGTGTTCGTTGCAACGGTATTTCAATCTATCCCCCTTAATATTCAGTTCAGAAGGGCGCTAGTGGGTAATCGTTGGGAAGAATGGCTCCGTCTAGTAAGTAGACTGATGGAGGTTCAGCTTTCTCAACAACCCGACGAATTACGCTGGAAGCTTACTAGGTCTGGAGTATTTTCAGTTAAATCAATGTACGTTGATGTTATCAATTCAAGCTTGATTCCTAGTTCCAAACATGTTTGGGCTGTCAAAGTTCCTTTGAAAATCAAAGTGTTTATGTGGTTTGTCCATAAACAAGTTATTTTAACCAATGACAACTTGACAAAGCGTAATTGGACAGGACCTACTAGGTGTAGTTTCTGTGATCGGGATGAGACGATCAAACACCTTTTTCTTGATTGCCCGCTAGCCAAAGTTTTATGGCGGACGGTCCATATTGCTTTTAATATCACTCCACCGAATTCTGTCAACATGTTATTTGGAACGTGGCTTAACGGGATAGAGCCCGCTTTAGCGAGACATATTCGAGTTGGAGTCTGCGCCTTGTTGTGGGCTCTCTGGAATTGCAGAAATGATTTGGTTTTTAACAGGACAACACGCATTCATGTTTTGCAGGTTATTTTTCGAGCCACGGCGTTGATCCGTTCGTGGTCGCTACTCACTCCGACGGAGGCCAGGAGCGTTTGGTTACTGGATCTATCCGCTGGGAGATGGTAGCTCGGGATATCTACAACCGGTTTGGATGGCGGTCATGTAATAGGATAGGCAATTAGTTTACCTATCTCTCTTTTTGCCAGCCGGTTGTGGCGTCCTTTATTTGGCTAGTCTGTCTTCTAGGCTTTTTGGCTCTGTGTGAGCTCTTTTTTATTTTTAGTTGGAGACTTTAAGACCTTGTTGGAACCTATTTATTTGTTTAATAAGAGGGCCGTATGCATCGTTCTGATGCAGAGGCCGGGGAGCCCCCCTTTTCGAAAAAAAAATGAGGCTTATCAGAGGAACAACCACGTCTCATGATCTTGAGAAACAATGTTTCTGTTTTACCCAGCTGATGCAATAACAGCAATTTCTTGGGAAAAAGAGAGGGAAGGTTTTAGGCTTCCATGGTGTAGCATTAAGAAAGCCACAGTAGCTCCATGCGTTTGGTAGCCGGAGACAAAGGTTCAGCCGCCCAACTTCACATTCATACACTGCAGTTTGCAGACGTGCCACAACAGAGTCACTGGCCATCTGTAAGTTGAGGAATGCAATGCAATCGAAAGCAAAGCTCAGTAGGTCAAGGAACGAATAGGCAGCCACTCAATGAGCCAAGTCCCCATTACGCCGGCACCACAGAGTAAACTCACCAATCGTGAGGAGAGAAGTCGTCCAACCATATATGTACCCCCATATACGATCCGGCTGACCAGAGAATTGTTTCAAAGCACCATGATTAGATCCAAATTTTGCTTCTCTGGCTAGCCCTAAAAGTTTTGGACCTTCTGTGGTAGAGGCTGAGCAAAGTTCTCCGGCGCTGCTGCTGATACTCGCGTAAAACATTTCCCAGGTGCCTCCAACTCCTATCTCATGTTTAAAGCTGGTGAATCTCGTGTATATCTAGCACCTATACACAATCAATCATATAGCAGCATTTGTTTTTTAGCAGACAAGCATGAGAGCTGCCTAAGTGTGCACTAGTATATAAGAGCTATGCTTTTCCAACGCTATCCATGAATCCATTGTATCCTCATATAAATATCCAGCAAACAGCAAGGACACTCCATTAATAGCGGCACATCTCGAGATTTGGGCAATGGCTCACTGGTCGGGTCACATTGGCACATAATTGCTGACCAACCAGGATATAGAATTTTGGTATCTGACTCTGTTATTTCTATCTTAGTACATTTCATTGCCTTCATCAGGCTCGGCCGTCCCCAATTGGACTCAACTTTTCTTAATAGTGATACATCTGCATTCATGAATTCATTGTCATAAATCATTTGTCCCTATGAAAACGTGTTGTTTTAAAATGATCGGCTAGTAATGTGGTCGTCCCTACCCATTTCCTAAAATATAGGAGCTATGCAATACATATATTGATATAACATGTCAAAACTTGGAGAAAACAAAGTCCAGAAGCAATATTAGAGTGGTCTCACAACAATAAATGTCATTTCTTTTTGGGCTTATGGGCCGCTACCAAAATAGCTTATTTTGTCATACATATCTATATATATCTACAAATAAAGAAAGATGCGTTTCTTCGATTTTTTTCATCCGTTCACCGCTGATTGTTTTTCTATCCGTGATGGTACTAAATATTTTATACTCCGTCTGCTAGAAAAGGAAAAACGGTTGGTCTAGAATTTCATACATGGGCCGCGCGCTATGGCCCAGAGAGCCAGAACACTTCTTTTTCTGCCTACGCAACTGAAATAACCCTATTTGCTGCACACTCACGAAACTCAAGACTAGGCTGGCCGTTTTCGTTTTTTCTGTTTTTTTGTTCTTCTTTGCTGTTTCTTTTTTTTTCTCCCTTATAAGTTTATTATTTTTTTTCCCTTTTTCGTAAATTTAAAATTTTCAAAACAGGTTTAGAATTTCAAATTATTTTCAAAATTTAAAAAAAAAAATCAGGAATCCTATTTTTTTAGAAAAATAGAAAATGTTACGAACTTAAAAAAAAATTCTCGTTCCATAATTTTTTCAAAATTTGGAAAAAAATTCACATTTTTCCAAAAAAAAGATTGTGTTTTCTGATAAATTCGACATTTAAAAAATTTATTTTAATAATGTTCCTAATTTAAAAAATATTCTTGTTTTATAGAAATATTCAGAAATTCAAAAAATGTGCGTGTTTAAAAAACATTTTCTAAAATTGTCCTGAATGTTCAAAACATGTTCCCGTTTTCATAAATTGTTCACAAATTCAAAAAATATTCCTGTTTTTATTAATGGTTCACATTTTCAAAAAAATATTTGTGAATTTCAAAAAGTGTTCCTGTTTCAGATTTTGTTCATGTTTTCCAAAAATGTACGGAATTTTCAAAAAAATGTTTCGTGATTTTGAAAAAAATTCACGGTTCCAAGTATATTTGGCAATTCATTATAATTAATATTTTTTTAAAGTTAGAAAAACCAAAATATGTTTTGAATCTGACGTTGCAGTATGTTCTGAAATATTTCGCGTTGGCCATTGGGTAGCAGGACGCGTTTGTTCGAGTGGTTAGCAGCATGCAAACAGGAAAAAGCAAAAATAATTGCTCTGTCTCCTAGGTTGTATTGGACCTCGGCTGCACTCCCCTACTGGGCCTGCTCCGCATCCGGCCATTGATCCTCGCCGAGGGAGGCAAAAATATTTTCTGGCCGTAAGGAATCATACTTCCGATGTCTCATCCGGTTCCTCAGGCGGATGCCAATTGAGCTAGGTCGGCTTTATTACATAAAAATGACTAATACTTCTATTAAATACACGTAAAAATTTTGTTTCGTCTGTTCCACATGTAGTCCCTGATTTTTTTCGTTCGTCCCCCGGGTGGGCCGAACTGGGCTTACCACACATTTCTTTTTCCGTCAGATGGATGAGCATCAAAAAATTTAGGCTGCGAGGGGATTAAACTATAGATCTTCTCTATTGTGCTGATGAACAAAACCAACTCAGCTAGCTTACAATTATGATAGGAATAGTACCTCCTTGAAGCTTTATACTAAATTACACCATTTCTGAATATTTTTTAAACACGCACGCTTGTCTGGTTGGTCAAATTTAGTTACAACTTGTTAAATTCCGTTTGTCTGGTTGTAAATATATCAAACTTTGTTAAATCCCATTCATTTTTATGCCCGCTTCATTTCAAATTGATCAGACATTTGGTGTCCATGGTTGGATGGCTGACGCCGCCTAGCCCACTGTCCACGGACGCATCTATTTGTTGTCGTCCATCTGGTAATCCGCGTTGGAGGTGCCCTCACAGACTTCATGGTCCTTGCATCGCACTTCACTGGTACATTCCTGGTGGTACATCGTCATGGGACATCACCCGGCGCGTCGTGTGCAACGCTCGAGGCATAGACGACGACTTGAACACCCAGGTGGGTCGCCAAGTCTTCTCGAAAAAAATTATAGGCCACGGTTCACTGGCGTGTCCACGCGGTTTATGTTTGTTCTCTGATGCTTCCGACAACACACGGCCCAGAGAGGACAAAGAGGCCTCGAGGCTCGCCACAGCTCGCACACGCACCCACCCGCGCGCCTCTGCTCTGCTCTGCTCCTCCCCTCCCCGTTGACCCAACAACGACCTCCTCCTCCAGCGCCCGCCCGCCGGCCATGTCCGACAGAGCCCACCGCGAGAAATCCTGCTGCGGCAGCCTGTTCACCTTCCTCGTCGCCGCCGGCTTCGTCATCCTCATCTACTGGGCCATCTTCCAGCCGCACCACATCCGCGCGACGGTCAGCTCCGCCACGCTCGCCAACCTCACCGTAGCCCCCGACAACGCCACCGTCTCCTACCGCCTCACCGTCGGGCTCGAGCTCTACAACCCCAGCCTCCGCGTCCCCATCTACTACGACGCGCTCGACGCCGATCTCCGCGCCAGCGGCGGCGCCTCCCTCGGCGGCCCCGCTGCCCGCGTCGCCTCCTCCCCGGCGGAGTTCCTGCAGCGCAGGAAGAGCGCCGACACGGTGAGGCTGGAGTTCGACGGGAGCAGCGGCGTCGGCGTTCCCGGCTACGTCGCCAGGGAGCTGCAGAGGGAGGCGGGCGCGGGGGCCGTGAGCTTTGAGGTGGACGTGGATGCGCGGGTGCGCTACAGGTTCGCCAGCATCAAGATCCGCCAGAAGCCGAGGATTTGGTGCTGGCTCACGGTTCCGGTCAAACCGGAGGGTGCCGTCGGTGTCGCCGGCGCTCTGGCCTCCGGCGACCGCTGTAGCGTTAAGTACTGAAGCTTCTTTGGCAGTTCTCTGCCAGTCTGGTTTGATGTCGATTTCATTTTTGCAAATATTCATATTGTTCGTGTGATGTGTATTTCTGTAGGATTATTTGACTATCATTGAATATTGATTGCATTCTTGGGGATTAATTCATTGATTGGCTGAACGGTTGATGTCGTTTTGCTATAGAATAGTGCTATAAACATCCCATATGAAATTTACAGCGAAGCGCACCATATTCCTCCCACTCCGGTCCTTATTCTTGCTCATTTCATCCTAACTCTTGATAATTGTCAAATGTTGATCGGATTCTGTTCAGGAGTCCAGACTCATATATTTTTTTTAGATAAAGGTCCAGACTCATATAGTCGAGAAACATTGTTACCCATTACTACATACTGACCCATTTCAAGTTCTGACAAGGTTGATTGTCACACCATCGCCGATGGCTCCTTGGCTTCTCGTCTCCTATTGACAAGCTGCCGCATAAAACGTTGGCACACCACCAGATGCATATACCTGAAGACGTTGGCAACTTTCTCCATGGTCTTTATATGTTTTCTTCTCTTAGCCTGGGTATGACGTTTTGGTCTGAAGACAAGTGGCATCACCCTGTGAAGAACAGGCACTGCTTCCACTTCAGTTAAAATGGCATAGGACCCTGAGCAAAGAAACATCAACAAATCAATATTTATTTAGTGGCAGCATCATGAGAACAAAAGAGATTTGGTTGTGTTCATCTTAGTTATGCAGAGGCCGGGTGTAATACTTAAATCTTTTAAGTAATAAAGCGTTTCTTTTGAAAAAATGAGAACAAAGGAGATAAATTAATGGATCGATGAAACATAAAATCTGGAGTATATACAAATAACCATCTTGTAGCCAACAATGTCCTGAGTGCGATCAATGAAACATAAATAGATGCCAGTCCTTGGAGATAATATTGACATAACCATGTTTACCACAGATGAAAAACACCCGATCGACCAAATCAGGAACTACTACATGTATATGCATCTGGTGGCTTCATTTTTTTCTATCTCGAAATGTTTAGAGAATAATATTGCCAATCATGTTTAAGACAAATGTACATGTCAACTTTGAAAGGAATGAACTAAGTATACATGTTTTCTTTGGATAGAATGAACTAACACCTTAGAGCATATCTAACTGATCCCCTAAAAGGCGTTAGAGGAGGATAAATTCGGTTTTCGTCCTCTACGAGCGCCTAACCGGATCCCTATCGCCATTAGAAGAGGATAAATTTTACTCCGGAGGCGCCCCGACTCTCAAATATACTCGGCGCCCACTCGTGGAGTAAAAGTTTTGGCCTCTCCCCCATGCCCGCGCTGTTGCCAACCTGCGTTGCGTCATCGCCGACATTGCTTTCGGTGACCACCCAGCGCCTTTGTCGGCACCCTGTTGCCTCCACCGCCTTTCTGCCACACTCCGATACGGTCGCTGCCGTCACCGGTATCGAGCTCTATCCTCGCCGTCACCGCCACATCAATCCCGTCGTTGGAAGGACGGACCGGATCTTCTTCCTCCGAGCCTCCCCATCAACTTTCGGCCATCTCGATGCCCTGCCGACCAGTAGTAGCTTTGGCATCGGCTCAACGTCGTCGGCAGGCCATGACACCTCTGCCGTCCTTCAAGTGTTCGATGGTTTGCCTAGGTGAGTTTTTTGTGTTCTCGCAACTCGTTTTTTCTTTTGACAATTGAGTTGAACGGTGTCATTGGCGCACGGTGTAGATGAAGAGGTTGAGGGAGATGATCTTCGAGAACTTGTCGTCGTCGTTGTCGGAGGAAGATGATGATGACTTCGAAATGACCATTGGCATGATCTTCAACGAGGATTTTCGGCGGCCGAGAAGAGGCTCTCAATTCGTACATATACACATCGATCGAGATAAAGCGGAGGGCACTTCAACCCCAATCCAACATATCCGGAGAAGTATTTTCGCCGGCGATTTTGGGTGCACACAAGTCTCTTTATCACCAGTGCAAGAGTTGTGGAGAAGCATGCATGATGATTGATTGAAACTCAGTAGTACTACCTAGAGGCCCACAACGACAAAATGTCCACCTAGAGGCCCAGACCCATGAATGCAAAGGACCAGATGAACACCAATAGCAGGAGGTGTTACTCAAAAAATAATAATAATAATAATAATAGCAGGAGGTGGCGACCCAGTCCGAGTTGACACTAGTCAGGAAGATTCTCCTCAGTTGGCTCATCGTCACTCGGTTTTCGCCAGATGATTCGTAGCCAGTCAGACATCTACTCCCTCCATCTTTAAAAGAGTGGACTTCAATTTTGTTGGAAAGTCAAACTTTTTATATTTGACTGTATTTATACAATAATACATTAACATTTATGTCATCAAATTAGTAGCATTAGATTCATGATAAAATATATTTTCATCATATACCTATTTGGTTTCACAAACATTGATGTATTTTTGCACAAACTCGATCAAATTTTAAGATAGTTTGACCCTCCAACAAAGTTAGAAGTACACTCTTTAAAGGATGAAGGGAGTATCAATAAAAGGGTTGCTGGCGGGCGAAACATTTTCAGTCTTCAGTATGGCGTCGGATAAGTGCTCCACTACGCCATGAATTCCAATATTACTAGCACCCATTACTCCTAGCAATTGTGTTACCGTTACTAGCCTCTAGGATCAAGCATTATGACTCGTAGTGGGCTACCTCTTCAACTCCTCTTCAACTCCGCGGTAGCGCACTCCATATAGGCCGCCCTAGGGCTCCAGGCCAAGGGTTACATTCCTTCTATTCCAAATCCTATACGCAAGAGCAACTCCTCTGAGGAGACAGGATTAGGGTCGTTACCTCAAGAACGAGTGGCCTGAACCTGTATATGACTTGCGTAATCCATTTGTGCATCATAGATACGCCCCATTCATACCCCTTATTCTATTGTCAGGTTTAGAACCATGACAATGCATCCGAAGAGATAAGTGTGAGGTCTCTGATGACGTGTATCATGACTGTTCCAGTGCTCGCTTATGGGTATTCGGCCGACACCATTGACGACTATGTCTGCGTTGGAGAAGATACAATCTTGGAGGTCATTTGAAGGTACACAAAATCCGAGATTGAGATCTTTGGGCCGGAGTGCTTGAGGGCACCCACCGATGAAGACACCGGGAGGCTGTTGGGATTGAGTGAAGAACAAGGATGGCATGGGAATGGCTGGATCAATTGACTGCATGTAGTGGAGATGGAAGAATTGTCATGCGGGATGGAAAGGTCACTAGAAAGGCCATGACAAAGATACACCAATCATTCTTGAGGCTATTGAATCGGAGGATATATAGATTTGGCATTCATTCTTTGGATTGTCTGGCTCTCACAATGACCTGAATGTGCTATCGAGATCAAACATTGTTCGCTAGGCTTGTTGTCGGAGATCCTCCTCCTTGCCACTATGGTGTCAATGACCGTGAGTACACGACGGGTTACTACCATGCAGATGACATCTATCCTCCTTGGGTCATATTTGTCAAGACAACCCCGCGTCCTAAAGGTAATAAGAGATCTCACTTTGCAATGCATCAAGAGTCGACAAAGAAGGATGTGAAGAGAGCTTTAGATGTGATTCAGAAGCGCTTTGGTATCATTCATGGCCATGCCGAGTATTGGAACTCCAAGGTCCTAAGGAAAATACTGACATGTTGCATCATCTTGCATAACATGACCATTGAAGATGAGAGAGGCATGCCAGAGAATTCTCGGTACATCTCGAATGGGGCTCCTATTGACTCGGAGCACAATGCAAACATGATACACATATTACTCACAGCGCATCGCAACATCGAGAACCGAGAAGTTCAAACCCAGCTCCAAGATGATCTTGTTGAGCATCAATGGCATCTCCATAGCACTTCATAGTTGTGCTTTTATCATGCTCTTTGTTTCATTTGAACCCTTCCATGTGTTTGAATTTGAATAATTTGGTTTGTAAACTTTGAATTTATAATATTCATGAATTTTGTGAACCTGAATCATTATATTTGAATTAATACTTGCACAAATATGCAAATTAAAACTAGAAAGGTTTGACAAAAAATATCTAGGAAGTTAAATTTAGGGGATTGGTTAGAAACCACACTATGTAGAGAAGCAAATATACTCATCTCAAGGATACTCAGCCGTTTACTCCTCTAAATTATAGGGAGTCGGTTAGAGATGCTCCTACAAAGCTTATATGAACTTTGCAATGAATATAAAACGCAAAACACTATGTTTGGATGTATTCATCGAAGTGCTGGAATTTGATTTCATATTCCCTGGCCAACAATTCAGACGCTTGGTTAGTCACCGAATTGACAGATGGAAACAGGTTCAAATACCAGGCCGTTTTCTTTTTTTAACACATTACAAACACAAATGTTAATACATACACACACACTCACCCTATAAACGCACGCACATCCTAAGCACCTCCGAATAGTGCCAGAACTAGGCCCCAGGCAGCAAAGGCCGCTGCCTGGGGCGTGAGCCTTACTTCGTTTGTTGACTGGCTGTCGTCGCCTGAAACTGAACTTTACGCCACTGGATAAAAATAAAAATAAAATATACAACCTCCTTTATCCTTAGTTGGGCTAATTTTGGCCCAGCTGCTGCTGCCAGCGCACGACACCAAGCACCGCGGAGCAGGGAGCTCCTTGCGTCCAATATGGGCATGACGAACATGGCGCTTCGTGTTTGGTCGGCCCATGTAGCGGCGGCACTGTAGCATTTCACGGTTAGTGTAGCGGTTCGATCTGTTGTAGCATTTGGTACAATAGCACCCTGTTTTTAGTCGGGCTTTTTAGTTTTCAACCATATTTTGGAAAATATAAATTTTGTTTTCAAAAAACATGATTTTCTTTGCAATTTCTAGACATTTTTTGTAAGGCCCGGACATTATTTGAAAAACAAGAACAAAATTCAAAAACGCTATTTTTTAGAAATTCTCGAACATTTTATAATTTGCAAAGAAAATTTTAAAACGTGATTTTTTTAAATTTGTGAACAAATTTTGAAAACATTATTTTTTTGAATTTTTGAACATATTTTTAGAAAAGAACATATTTTAAAATTTTGAAATAATTTTGAAATTCTAATGTTTTTAAAATTTTCGAACATTTTTTAGAAGAAGTGGACAGTTTCTAAAATTCCAATTTTTTTGAATTTTTAGTTTTTTTAATTATTAACAAAATTTGAAAATAGTAAATTTATTGAAATTCTAAATAAAATTTAAAACATACAATTTTTTTAAATTGTCTGAACATTTTTAGAATACGTGATTATTAAAAAAATATAGACTTGGAAACGTGAAAAAGAAGGAAAGAAAGTAAAAGAAAAAATAAAGGTAAAAAACATAAGAAAATCCAAAATGGGCCAACCAATTGGGGGCGCCCCTATGCGAATCCCTGACTACTTGCCGCAATGAGCAGTACGTAGGGTTTTCCCCGCGCAACCCTTTTCCCTCTCTCCTCTATCTCGTTGCCTCCCTAGTCCGGAGCCCCTCCCCGTTCTGTCATCTCCCTCTCTCTCCCATTGCTCTGATCCCTTTTTTGCTGCGGTGCAGGCTCTCAAACACCGACCCATTTCGGCCGTGCCTAGCACGCTTCGCCGCCTAGCGCTCACCACTGAAGGATAAGCACACCCTCAAGTATATTGCGACCTAGCATAAAGGCAGTCTGCTTTGGGCGCACAGCTGTATGAGTAACACTAGAAAAACTAGTAGTGCCCACGATTTGTGAAATTTTTGAAATTGACGTACAACAAACAGATGGGTCTAAGTTGCTCAATCAAACATCATCCGCTTTCTTGTGGATAAGCCTGATAATTCTAAAGTTGAGACGAAACAACGAAACATCATCATTTTACAGGTCATCAAACATTGGAAGAAGATCCTTTAATGATCCCCAACAATTTAGATAAAACTCAACGGGGGCCCATATGGTCCTAGAGCTTTATTACGCTCCATCTTAGAGACTGTCTCATTAACTTTATTTTCGAGTAAAAGTGCCGTCAACACGACATTTCCTCGATGTAGCGTGGAGGAATATCATTAGTGGCATCTTCAACCATGGATGCAAAATTGGATTGCAGAGAACCAAACAGAGACTTATGATAATTATTATATAAATTGGATGGCATGAGGTTTATCTCAATATCTGTCATGACTCGTGATCCTGATAAAGGGAGTTCTTATTTTACCTAGATGATGCAATAAAAGATGGACAAGGCAAAGATGTCGCATGTTTTCATAAGAAGAAGGAAAGGGTTTTAGGCTTCGATGCTTTGGCTTAAGCATACCGTTGTGGTTTACATGACTTTGCTAACAGCACAGAAAGAAGTCATTGTTACATTGCCTAACTTGAAATTCATATACTGCAGGCATGTAAGAACAAACAACCCGAACATGTATAACTCATGGTCCTGCCTTGAAGTGCCCGAAAGTAGACTAGCAAGAACTAGGTGCTGCATGTTGGTAGCTTATTTTCCGGTGCCTCTAACTCCTACGATTGTACTAACGAAGATTTGCATCTTGACACCCTAGAGAAAAATAAAAGGGATTTGCTTCTCTCTCAGACTGCTGCCTAATCGGCTCTTGCGGAACAACAACTTTAATATCCAACGGCTGAAGGAATCAAGTTCATAATATGTGTATGAAGAAGAGTTAATTGCAAGAACTACCACATTTGTGGCTAGGTTGGCAGAAAACCACCAACTCGTTAATCCGTTGCAGAAAACACTGCAATCTCACTTAAGTTGTTGCAAAAACCACTGATCAGGCATTTAGCTGCGTTTGAACTCATTTTCGACAGGTGGGCCCAGAAAACGCCTACGTGGCCTAACGGCAGGAGAGACGGTGCCATTTGGACCAAAACGGTCAAGACACCGCGTCGGTTGCTCCACGTCAGACAGATCCACCCGCCCCCTCTCCCTATCTTGCCCTCTCCACTCTCTCGCCCTCTCTCTGTCTCACCCTGCTCGCGACCAGCCTGCTCGCCGTCGGTCGCCATGGTTTCCTCGAACGACAGCGACACCAGCGAGGACCCCGCCGCCCAGTACCTCTCTTCAGGCGGCTCCCCTATCAAAGTCAGTGCTGTCTAGGGTTTCGATTTAGGGTTCGGATTTGGGGATTTTGTTTTTCCTGCTTGATTTGAACTTGTCAGATGAATTTTGTTTGTTTCTTTGGTTGATCTAGATCCCAGCTACAATCGAGGACCCGAACTACTCTGGTGTTGACGATGATGTGTGAGCATGGCCAGCCGACGGAGAGGTTTGTTGCATTCGAAGGGATTAGCGCTGGGAGGAGGTTCATTGCTTGTGCACTTGATGTAAGTGAGAGCAAATTGTGTAGTTTATCAGTTGTTAGCTATTTTTGCGCAGAATGTCTAAATTTTCCATCTTTACTATTCATTGTTCATGTTCACTGTTCATTTAATAGTTCAGTTAAATGTATTGTGATGTACCATAGTATAGTGTGATGTAGTGTACTGTGATGTGATGAGCATGTTTGTAGTTGAGCTTTTTTGCTAAGATGTCCATGTTTAGTGTATTGTGATGTGTAAATTTCAGTTATAAGATTTAGTGTACTTTGGTGTTTAAATTTCAGATATAAAATCAGTTTATACTTTAGTGAAATGAAGTGGCTAGAGCAAGTAGTTGTACTGAATCGAAGTGCAAGTGAATTTGTACTTGTTGTTTTGCAGCCAACAAGCAATTGTGGTATAGTTCAGTGGGTAGATGAGGAGTGGCAAGAGCAGCTGTAGAATGCTCTTCACAAACTGTGGCTTATGTATGAGGATAGCCAACGCGCTAATAGAATTTCATGTCTGAAACATTCATCCCTTGTCCACAATCTCACAACACAGAAGAACAAGCTACATGACACTTATGAGAAGCTTGTTGAGGATGTGAACAACCTACTTGATACCTAGGACAACATTCCCCAGGAAAAGAAAGTCCAACAAGGTGAACATGAGGAGATCACTCCTCCTTCTTTGTACAACAACATGCCAGATTTGAAGCAACAACTTGGTGCAATGGAAGTTGAGAACAAAGAACTGAAGGAAAAGGTTGACCAGTTGAAGTTCATTCATGTTGCCCAAGGTAAAGTGATTAGGAATATGAACTTTACACTTTTGAAAGAGAAGGAAAAGCTGAGCACTGAGAGGAGGAATTTGGAGTTTCACATTGCTGATCTTGTGAAAGGTGGTGAGAAGAACAAGAGAAAGCTGAAGGACATCAAGGATACCTGTGATGAAGAGTGACTTGTAATCTGACCATGTGGGTCATTATCTTAAGTTTCAAGCTTTGAACTATATATGGCTTGTAAGTTGTGAACTAGTGGCAGTTTGTAGTATCCGAACTATGGTGTAGCCTTGAACTATGGCTTGTAAGCTTTGAACTATGGTGTGATCTATCATGTTAACTATCTTTAGTGACTTATTTGGTATGTTATCACATTTGCTAGATGCTAAAAGTAGGCTATCTTGGATACCTCGATGTTGAGGGACCCAAGATTCTAAAAGTAGGTTATCTTCGATATTGTCGACATCGAGGGATCCTAGATGCTAAAAGTAGGTTATCTTCGATACCGTCGATGTCGAGGGACCCTAGATGCTAAAAGTAGGTTATCTTGGATACCGTCGACGTCGAGGGACCCTAGATGCTAATAGTAGGTTATCTTCGATACCGTTGACGTCGAGGGACCCTAGATGCTAAAAGTAGGTTATCTTGGATACCGTCGGTGTCGATGGACCCTAGATGCTAAAAGTAGGTTATCTTGGATACCGTCGACGTCGAGGGACCCTAGATGCTAATAGTAGGTTATCTTCGATACCGTCGACGTCGAGGGACCCTAGATGCTAAATGTAGGTTATCTTTGATACCGTCGATGTCGAGGGACCCTATATGCTAAATGTAGGTTATCTTCGATACCGTCGACGTCTAGGAACCCTAGATGCTAAAAGTAGGTTATCTTGGATACCGTCGACGTCGAGGGACCCTAGATTCTAAAAATAGGTTATCTTGGATACCGTCAACATCGAGGGACCCTAGATGCTAATAGTAGGTTATCTTCGGTACCGTCGACGTCGAGGGACCCTAGATGCTATTAGTAGGTTGATCAATCATAAAACCAATATGGAGCATAACATGATATTAGTAGCCTCATTCATCATTTAGGTTCATCAATCATAAAACCAATATGGAGCATAACAGGATATTAGTAGCCTCATTCATCACCATATTAACAAATAAGGTAGCAACATCAAAGTTCTCAATAAATCCACTAGGTACCTTACATCAAAGTTCTCATCACAGCCAAAATGAAGTTGTTTTCAACATCATCAGCTCACCACAACCAACACAAAGTTTGCATCACGGCCCAACACAATGAACAGAACCTCACTTGCTGCCCTTAGAACAGTTGAACCACTCAGACATCTTATAGGATGGCTTCCTCACTCTTCCCTACCTACAGGTCATGGGGGGATGAAGTTTTTTCTTGCTCTTGGCCTAGTAGTAGTAGAGGTACTTGGACTAGCAGTAGCAATAGAAGTAGCAGTCCTTGTTGATGCCCTTGGAGCAGGAGGAGCTACTGGACTTGGACCACCAGCAACAGTAGATGCAGCAGTCCTTGTTGATGCCCTTGCTGTTGTAGCTTTCTTTGTTGCCCTTGGAGTAGGAGGAGCTGGTACAGAAGGAGCTCTCCTTGGTGCCCTTTGAGCAGCAGCAGGAGTAGAAGGAGCTACAATAGAAGGAGCTCTCATTGGTGCCTAGGGTTGCTCTCCCCATCAGATGAAGGTAACCAATCTTCCTCCTCAATTTCATCCAAACTTGCATGAGATCTTGTGGTTGGCCCCTTTCTTTGACTTCCTCTGCTGCTGCCCTCCTCCTCCTCTACTGCCTTCTCCTTTGTGGCGCCCCGCCTGATTACCACTGTAGCCAGACGGTCGCCGCGCATGCCAGCCCAGGAAATCACTCTGGCATGTGCGTTTACAACAAGTATCATGAACACATTTCTATTAATGGATATATAGGTCTTACATGATATCTTACAAGAGTTATGGCAGCGGAAAAGCTCTATCTAAGGCAGCATGGTCCTGGTGCGGCTCCAATCCACAGGGATCTGACTGGGTTACTCTCCTAGCCCGCGAACGCTCCGGCTCCTCGTCGACGGACGACGGATCCTTATGTGAATCTGGCCACATTGAAGGCCGCTGAGTACTTTTGAATATACTCGCAAGCAAACCAAACTAACATATACACCAAGCAATGCAATCCATGGCATTCAAGCATGTATTTGATATTAGAGTAACATTAATTATCATGGCATAGCATACCTGTCTAGCAATATTAATCATCATGTTGTAGCAGGATTATTTAGCAGGATAACTACTAGGATAAATACAGTAAAGCGAAGCATATTGAGTAGAACATGGCAAGTAAATAATTCATACTTCGACATTCTCACGATCCAATCCGATGTTGAACCAAATCCAATCCAAGTCTTTCGGTCATCTGACCATCTCTTCCATAGCCATCCCATGGCTAACATACCATATTCCTGATAACATCTGATGTCTATGCATGACAAGTTCTTCCACCATTATTATCATTATTACGGTTGACCACCTAGTGAGGTCTGGACGGGCTGTCCAATACCGTGGATGCAGCTATTCGAATAGATTTTACACTCTGCAGAGGTTGCGCACTTTACCCACACCATGGAGCACCTGGCCTCGTGATCCCATTCGGGTGGACCAGTGTTGCTCCAACGAAACCTTCCTAACCCGTGACTCCTCCACCGTACCACCAGCAATCATTCTCCCCTGGAGTCAAGCCCTGGGTGGCCCCTGTGTCACCTCTTGATACCTGCCACCGTCGTGGCCAAACTAAACTGTCCCAAACGGGGACTGCGGGCAAACAAACAACTGGGCTCACAAGGTTATCGCCGCCTACCGGGCCAGGGTAGCGCGCACGCATAACCTTCCCTGTCTGGTGGTACCGGTGAAAGAGCATAGAGCCAGACCAAGTCAAGGCTGTCCCATACTAGCAAATGTGGTTGCACAGATAAGCCCGGACAGGTGACTCAATATCAACCGACTAAGTTCATTTAGCAAGCTTAGTGGTTCATCACAATAACTTAACATGGTGGTAACTATGTGTGAGATAACAACTGTGGAAACATAACAACCTATCTCCATATAACATCACAATGAGTCATTAGTGAAACAATATTTAAATGGCAAGTTATCAGTTTACAAGTTCTAGCTGTAAGTGACGACCATCGGAACCCTTGCACAAAACCGGCAAAGAAACCAGTAGCCACCAGAACGGTCTTTACAACTCAGATCTGGGACATTACCGGAATAACTCAACCCCGGCTCAAGACGGCTAGAAAGCAGCTCAGAGCATGAGACGGTGTTGATAAGAAGAATGTAGCAGCTCCCTAAGACGGCCGAGAAACAGCTCAGAGCATAGGGTCACTGCTACGGAAAGAAATTCAACAGCTGCCCGAGACGGCCGAAAAGCAGCTCAGAACACGGACAGTTGCTAACAAGAGAAATAAAAGTCGGCATCCACCTCAGACGGCCGGAAACAGCTCAGAACACAGGCGTGGTGCCGTCACCGAAGAAAGTGCAAGCAAGGGTTCGTCAGAGTCACATACAGCTCACTACTAAACAGACAAGCACAAGCATATTAATTTAAACATGCAAGAAATATCACAGAGCAATGCTTTAGGGCATATATCAGATGGTCGGCTTGCCTGGGGGGTGAAGGAATGCTCCGGGAGAAGTGTGGAGAGTCCGCGGAAAGGATCGCCGGAAACCGTTCTCTCTCGAAGGGGGCTGTTTAGAGGTAAGGGCAAAATGGTCATTTTTATAGTGTGTAAACATTATGAAAATGACCTCATCAGAATGGGCTCGAAGATATGAAGAAGTGGGCATTGGTTTTACCTCATTTGGAGTTGTGAGTGAAAAGTTGTGAGGATTTGACTGCCAGGGACCTATCCACAATTATATAAATTACACGGAGGTCCTCAACAGTTTTTTCTGGAAAAGAATAAAGCGCACTGCTGCACTTGGGCTATGCAGGCCGAAAGTGGCCGGCGCCTGGAATGCCAGCCAGGCCGCACAGCTACTGCTGTAGCTGGGCCGGCCCACTGCACCGCTGCCTCCTTTAAAAAAACGGAGGGGAAGGAGGGGACGCTGACGAAGGGGCCCCGCTGGCAGGGTCATCTCCCACCTCGCGCGCGCCCACGGAGCAGAGGAGGTGGCGCGCTCCCGCGGCGACTGCCGACAGCTTCGGCCACCGTTCGCGGCGTTCGGGCTACCGGAGAGACCAAGGGACCGAGCCGCATCCATCCATGAGGGGCACGGGTCTCGGGGACGGCGGCAGCGAGCACTCCCTCTGCCATGGCGGATGGCGGTTCGGCCGAAGTTGGCCACGGCGTTCTGGTGTGCCAGAGAAGGGGCCGAAGAGCGGAGGAGAGTCGCCGGACCTCGGGTGAGCTACTGGTGAGGTCACACGAGAAAGGAGAGGAAGGTATCTCGCGAATTTAAGAAGAGGAGGCCGGCGGCCATGGCGGCAATGGCGGGCGGGGAGGGCTTCTCGAGCTCGGTTGAGTAGACGGGGAGGGAGCTGGGAGGAAGGAGAAGAGGTGGGTGAGCTCGAGAGGCTCGGGGCTGGCCTATATATAGCTCGGCCGAGGCGAAGCGATAAGGACGGCCACGGCAACGATCTCATCGGCGTACTGGAGCATGAGGAGGACGTGGCTGGCCGTTTGCGGCATCGAGCAGCTTTGCAGAGGAGTGGAGGGGTCTTGGGGGTGCTCCATAAGGCTCGGGGAGGAGCTGGACGACGGCTGGGGCTTTGAGATGGCCGGCGCCGTGGCGGCACTCCGGTGGAGCACCTCCTGTCGGCACGCCCGGCCAGGGAGCTAGGGGACGAGGTGGAGCAGAGGAGCAGGCGACGTGGGTGAGCATGGGACCTGGGCGGCGAGCTGGGGACGGCCAGAGGGGACCGGACGGCGACTGTTGCCACAGTTCGCGCCGGCAGCCGACTAAAGTCATGGTCACCACCGGCACCACGCGTCCGGGACATTAAATGGCCCTTGGACCTTGTCTATTGGATGCACAAGGGGTCAGTGAGCTGTCCTGTCGAGGTTTGGATGAAAGTGGAGGCAGGAGATGACAGATGAGAGCTCACATGGGTTCTGGCATGAAGGTGTTTGTAAGTTTCTGGGGAAGATTGGCTTGGTGAAAGTGTCTGAATTTTGGGGTGGAGCCATGATCTACTGAGGTCACTCTGTACACAAAATTTTACCTCAATTAGATCAATGTAGCTACCACTTCCTTTACAAATAGGCAAGCTGGACAGAAATGGATATAATGATGCTGGGCAAAAATGGCTAAATGGATTGGATTGATATTTGGTGTAGGGTGATGTTTTGGATATATGAAGATACTGGAAAAGTTTCAGCTCATTTGGAAATGCCTACATGGTACTTCCTTCACAACACTTCCCAATGGACAGAAACTTGAGAAAAATTATGTGGATGAATGGATGGATGGATTGAGCTGGTTTTTGTTTTCCATGAGTGTTTTAGCAATGTTAACCACCATGAAAAATTTCAGCTCAAATAGATCAAGGGTTCAAGCACTTCCTTTGCAAACTGAAAATCTGGACAGAATTTGCAAGTGGATGCTGTGCTCAAACTTTGAACTATGGGACTTGGATTTTGATGGAAATGGTGAATATATGGGTAGGAGAAGCTCCATAATTTATTTGTGATTTTTCCTCGCTACCAAAATGGTAGTTCCTTTAGAAACTGCCCAAAATGCAATATTGGCATTAAATAGGAAAAGGAAATTTCCATTATTTAATTATGGCCAATATTTTTGTGGGAGCTCAATATGATCACAAAGAATATCTCCACAAGTTTTCATGAACTTTGGATATGGATAGATATTTTCCTGGATTTGATTCCTTTAACTGGCAGAAAAAGGAATTAATTATAAATGAAAAATATTGCAAATGACTTGGCAATATTTTTGCATATCCAGGGTTTACAAAGATATGATGATCACTGGGAAAAGTTTGGGAGTCAGCAGATCAAAGGAAATTGGGGTTCCTTTGTAACCGAAGGATTAGGGTTTCTCTTCTGATAACTCGGAAGGTAGGGTTTCGGTGGCAAAGCCTCGGGAATATAGCTCGGGTGGCAAGATTGGTTTGGAGAGAATCTCTGGTTGGATAGGAAAGGGAAGGTTAAATAACCATCTTCATATACCCAAGAGCTAAAGAAATCCGATAACACCGAGAAAAAAGACGAGGGTCAAATCCCGCGAAGGAAAAAAAACAGGAGCGAAAACCAGGGTGTTATATCCTCCTCCTATGCTGCCTCCTCCATCTCCTCCTCTGGTTCATATGGTTCATCCACATCAGTGTCCCCTTCAAAATGATGAAGTGGATCATCTCCATGCTACTTCATTGCCTTAAGCCTAGCAATTATATCCTCATCTGCTAGCAAATATATGTCACTGTCACTGTTAGTGCAATCTTCAGCCATTAGCTCTGGAAGTTTTCTTTTAACTGTCTTGTATTTCTCTCTTTCTTTCCTATTTTCCCGAACTTCTCAATCTCTTCATTCCTCTTCTGCTCCATGAGTTGCTGAATTTTCTCTTGCTCTTGGTCTTGCTCCATGAAATACTCATGCCTCTCTTCACCAATGTACATTGCAAATTCTAGTACGGCTGGACCCTTCAGGTTCATACAAGAACTCTCCTATGTGTTCATGACCTGCGCTGGCACTGGTTGTGGCTTTGTTGGGCTAGGGAACAATACTCCTCTTGTGTCTATCTCATACACCACTGGAACACCAATTCAGTCAATGGAACCTGCTCTTCACAAACATGTCCAATATTCAAATCAGTAGGTCTTTGTCGTGGTTTTGTCACGGCAGATGTCCTCGAAAAAGGACTTAGTCATGAGGCCATCGCAGCTAGGTAGTAGCTTGAACGGGGTGGGTCGAAATCGAGAGACATGAGTTTACCCAGGTTCAGCCCCTCACGGTGGAGGTAATAGCCTACTTCCTGCTTGATTGATTATTGCTTTTGAGATCTCAATTACAAGGGTGCGACTTGGCTAACCTAGTATTTGAGAGCTTTTAACTTCCCTCTTTCCTACCTCAGGGGGTTTCCCTTTATGTATAGGTCGAGGCCCTAAGGTTAGAACAGAATCCGGGTCATACTACGACCCATGTCTTAGTCTATTTCCTATTCATCGTGTCCTTCAGATGAGGGAAATTCCCTACAACTTCCTTGTCAAGCCGGCTTACCAGATATTGGGCATAAGTTGGCCTCTTTCCTAAGCCGCCCTCTGGGCCTTGAATTCCCTGGCTTGTCACGGCCCAACAACGGGGTCATCCTCAAGCCACCAAGTGATGGCCGGGTCATACCATGGGGTATATCCCCAACATTAGCCCCCAGGTTAACTTGGATTCATCCATGTTAAACTTCATACTGGAATTAAGTCCGGGTCATCTTCTTGTGAGCCAGAACTCCCTTTTGTTCCTTCAGCTTATTTTCTAGCTGGCTTATGAGACAGTGCCGGCTTGTGATGTTTCCTCACTTTAGCATTTCACGCCCCTTCTTGATGCCGTGACGTCATCTTGCCAGACCTCCGTAATTCACGCATGACATCATCGCGAATCTTGAGTGGATCTGATAGGCTTGAAAATCAAGGCGCCCTTTCGCCTAAAATTTACTATGCCACCTCTGTTTTCGTACTTGTTGTTTCCCTTCTTACTGCTCTATAAATACGCACGAGGGGCCCAAGGTTTGTTTTTACCTTCTCCATCTCCTCACTCATCTTCTTCCTCGCAAGTGTGCCTTTTGCGACTGAGGCCCCGCCGTGCCTCTTCGAGCTCTTCGGCTACATCGATGGCAATCTCGCCGGTGCTTCAAACGTCGCCGGAGTTCACCTACCAAACTCCGTCCTCTCCCGCAGCACTCCAGAGCCCGGTCGCACTTCCTTCATATCTGTAAGTCCCCCATTGCTTGTCTGTGGTTCTTGAACAGTTCGTCGGCATTCATCAATATTCCTTTGTTGTAAATCTAAACTTACCAGAACAGCTTGAGCAAACACGTGGATTAGTTGTAAACAGACTCCCATTGCCAACTAGTTGTTGCGTTCATGCTCTGTTTAGGTCTTTAAACCTTTATTTTCAAAGCATTTTTTAGATCTGTAAACATAGTTGCCTCGTCGAATTCTTGTTTGTAGCTAGCTCAACACTTAGCAGAAAACCAGAATGTCACTAAATGGCTGACACTGGCTCACTGCTTTGCCGGCTTATCCGTGTTTTCCATAGCTTGCTTAAATCCAATAGTCATAGCTTGAGTAACCATGGTTGTCTTATTGTTTTGCCGGCTTATAACTCGAATAGCTTGGCGGCTTACTGAAGGAAATATGCCCTAGAGGCAATAATAAAGTTGTTATTGTTGGAAATATGCCCTAGAGGCAATAATAAAGTGGTTATTATTATATTTTTTTGTTCATGATAATTGTCTATTGTTCATGCTATAATTGTGTTATCCGGAAATCGTAATGCATGTGTGAATACATAGACCACAACATGTCCCTAGTGAGCCTCTAGTTGACTAGCTCATTGATCAATGGATGGTTACGGTTTCCTGACCATGGACATTGGATGTCGTTGATAACGGGATCACATCATTAGGAGAATGATGTGATGGACAAGACCCAATCCTAAGCATAGCACTAGATCGTGTAGTTCGTCTGCTAAAGCTTTTCTAATGTCAAGTATCATTTCCTTAGACCATGAGATTGTGCAACTCCCGGATACCGTAGGAATGCTTTGGGTGTATCAAATGTCACAACATAACTGGGTGACCATAAAGGTGCACTACAGGTATCTCCGAAAGTGTCTGTTGGGTTGGCACGAATCGAGACTGGGATTTGTCACTCCGTATGACAGAGAGGTATCTCTGGGCCCACTCGGTAATGCATCATCATAATGAGCTCAATGTGACTAAAGAGTTAGCCACGGGATCTTGCGTTACGGAATGAGTAAAGAGACTTGCCGGTAACGAGATTGAACAAGGTATAGGGATACCGACGATCGAATCTCGGGCAAGTATCATACCGGTAGACAAAGGGAATTGTATACGGGATTGATTGAATCCTCGACATCGTGGTTCATCCGATGAAATCATCATGGAACATGTGGGAGCCAACATGGGTATCTAGATCCCGCTGTTGGTTATTGGCCGGAGAGATGTCTCGGTCATGTCTGCATGGTTCCCGAACCAGTAGGGTCTACACACTTAAGGTTCGGTGACTCTAGGGTTGTTATGGGAAATAGTATGTGAATACCGAATGTTGTTCGGAGTCCCGGATGAGATCCCGGACATCACGAGGAGTTCCGGAATGGTCCGGAGGTAAAGATTTATATATGGGAAGTTGTTATTGGGGTTCCGAAAAAAGTTCAGGTTTTTTCGGTATTGTACCGGGAAGCTTTCGAAAGGTTCCGGAGGATTCCGGTGGGGTCCGGAAGTCCGGAAAGTGTTCCACCACGTCCAATACAGTAGCATGGGCTATAAGGGGGCGCCCTAGCCTTAATGGGCTAGGGGAACCAGCCCCCCTAAGGCCCATGCGCATGGGAGAGGGGAAACCCTAAAGGGGGAGGGCCTCCACTTGACTTGGGAGGCACTCCCCCCCCCCTTGGCCGCCGCCCCCAACCCTAGATGGGATCTAGCGGGCCGGCCCCCTCTCCCCCCCAGCCTATAAATAGTGGAGGGGTGGGAGGGAGGCCACAACCTCTCCCCTGGCGCAGCCCTCCCCCTCTCCAACACGTCCTCCTCCTCCGTTTGAGCTTGGCGAAGCCCTGCCGGAGAACTGCAGGTTCCACCACCACGCCGTCGTGCTGCTGGAGCTGTCTTCCCCAACCTCTCCCTCCTCCTTGCTGGATCAAGGCACGGGAGACGTCACCGGGCTACACGTGTGTTGAACGCGGAGGCACCGTTGTTCGGTGCTTAGATCGGAATCGACCGCGATCTGAATCACTGCGTGTACGACTCCTCCAACCGCGTTCTTGCAACGCTTCCGCATCGCGATCTTCAAGGGTATGAAGATGCACTCCTCTCTCTCTCGTTGCTAGTCTCTCCATAGATTGATCTTGGTGATGCGTAGGAATTTTTTTTGATTTACTACTACGTTCTCCAACAGTGGCATCATGAGCTAGGTCTATGCGTAGTTTCTTGCACAAGTAGAACACAAGTTGTTGTGGGCGTCGATTTTGTCAATTTTCTTGCCGTTACTAGTCTTATCTTGATTCAGCGGCATCGTGGGATGAAGCGGCCCGGACCGACCTTACACGTACGCTTACGTGAGACAGGTTCCACCGACTGACATGCACTAGTTGCATAAGGTGGCTAGCGGGTGTCTGTCTCTCCCACTTTAGTCGGATCGGATTCGATGAAAAGGGTCCATATGAAGGGTAAATAGAAATTGGCATATCACGTTGTGGTTATGGCGTAGGTAAGAAACATTCTTGCTAGAAACCTATAGCAGCCACGTAAATTTTTTTGCAACAACAATTAGAGGACGTCTAACTTGTTCTTGCAGCATGTGCCGTGTGATGTGATATGGCCAAAAGGATGTGATGAATGATATATGTGATGTATGAGATTGATCATGTTCTTGTAATAGGAATCACGACTTGCATGTCGATGAGTATGACAACCGGCAGGAGCCATAGGAGTTGTCTTAATTTATTGTATGACCTGCGTGTCAATGAAAAACGCCATGTAATTACTTTACTTTATTGCTAACCATTAGCCATAGTAGTAGAAGTAATAGTTGGCGAGGCAACTTCATGAAGACACGATGATGGAGATCATGGTGTCATGCCGGTGACGATGATGATCATGGTGCCCCGAAGATGGAGATCAAAAGGAGCAAAATGATATTGGCCATATCATGTCACTATTTGATTGCATGTGATGTTTATCATCTGTTTACATCTTATTTGCTTAGAACGATGGTAGCATAAATAAGATGATCCCTCGCTAAAATTTCAAGAAAGTGTTCCCCCTAACTGTGCACCGTTGCGAAGGTTCGTTTTTTCGAAGCACCACGTGATGATCGGGTGTGATAGATTCTAACGTTCGAATACAACGGGTGTAAGCCAGATTTACACATGCAAAAACACTTAGGTTGACTTGACGAGCCTAGCATGTACAGACATGGCCTCGGAACACGGAAGACCGAAAGGTCGAACATGAGTCGTATAGAAGATACGATCAACATGGAGATGTTCACCGTTGATGACTAGTCCATCTCACGTGATGATCGGACACGGCCTAGTCAATTCGGATCATGTATCACTTAGATGACTAGAGGGATGTCTATCTGAGTGGGAGTTCATTGAATAATTTGATTAGATGAACTTAATTATCATGAACTTAGTCTAAAATCTTTACAATATGTCTTGTAGATCAAATGGCCCACGCTAATGTTGCCCTCAACTTCAACGCGTTCCTAGAGAAAACCAAGCTGAAAGACGATGGTAGCAACTACATGGACTGGGTCCGTAACCTGAGGATTATCCTCATAGCTGCCAAGAAAGCATATGTCCTTGAAGCACCGCTAGGTGACGCACCTGTTTTCCCAGCAACTCAAGACGTTATGAACGCCTGGCAGTCGCGTAGTGATGATTACTCCCTGGTTCAGTGCGGCATGCTTTACAGCTTAGAACCGGGGCTCCAAAAGCGTTTTGAGCAACACGGAGCATATGAGATGTTCCAAGAGCTAAAAATGGTTTTCCAAGCTAATGCCCGGGTCGAGAGATATGAAGTCTCCGACAAGTTCTATAGTTGTAAGATGGAGGAGAATGGTTCTGTCAGCGAGCATATACTCAAAATGTCTTGGTTGCACAACCGCTTGTCTCAGCTGGGAGTTAATCTCCCGGATGACGCGGTCGTTGACAGAATCCTTCATTCGCTTCCACCTAGCTACAAGAGCTTTGTGATGAACTTCAATATGCATGGGATGGAGAAAACCATTCCTGAGATATATTCAATGCTGAAATCAGCGGAGGTGGAGATCAAAAAGGAACATCAAGTGTTGATGGTGAATAAAACCACTAAGTTCAAGAAAGGCAAGGGTAAAAAGAACTTCAAGAAGGACGGCAAGGGAGTTGCCGTGCTCGGTAAGCAAGCTACCGGGAAGAAGCCAAAGAATAGACCCAAGCCTGAGACTGAATGCTTTTATTGTAAGGGAAACGGTCACTGGAAGCGGAACTGCCCCAAGTACTTAGCGGATAAGAAGGCCGGCAATACCAAAGGTATATGTGATATACATGTTATTGATGTGTACCTTACCAGCGCTCGTAGTAGCTCCTGGGTATTTGATACCGGTGCGGTTGCTCATATTTGTAACTCAAAACAGGAGCTGCGGAATAAGTGGAGACTGGCGAAGGACGAGGTGACGATGCGCGTCGGGAATGGTTCCAAGGTCGATGTGATCGCCGTCGGCACGCTACCTCTACATCTACCTTCGAGATTAGTTTTAAACCTCAATAATTGTTATTTAGTACCAGCTTTGAGCATGAACATTGTATCAGGATCTCGTTTGATGTGAGATGGCTACTCATTTAAATCCGAGAATAATGGTTGTTCTATTTATATGAGAGATATGTTTTATGGTCATGCCCCGCTGGTCAATGGTTTATTCTTATTGAATCTCGAACGTGATGTTACACATATTCATAGTGTGAATGCCAAAAGATGTAAGGTTGATAATGATAGTCCCACATACTTGTGGCACTGCCGCCTTGGTCACATTGGTGTCAAACGCATGAAGAAACTCCATGCAGATGGACTTTTGGAGTCTCTTGATTATGAATCATTTTACACGTGCAAACCATGCCTCATGGGCAAAATGACCAAGACTCCGTTCTCCGGGACAATGGAGCGAGCAACCAACTTATTGGAAATCATACATACTGATGTGTGCGGTCCAATGAGCGTTGAGGCTCGCGGTGGTTATCGTTATGTTCTCACCCTCACTGATGACTTAAGTAGATATGGGTATGTTTACTTAATGAAACACAAGTCTGAGACCTTCGAAAAGTTCAAGGAATTTCAGAGTGAGGTAGAGAATCAACGTGACAAGAAAATAAAGTTCTTACGATCAGATCGTGGAGGGGAATATTTGAGTCACGAGTTTGGCACGCACTTAAGGAAATGTGGAATTGTTTCACAACTCACGCCGCCTGGAACACCTCAGCGTAATGGTGTGTCCGAACATCGTAATTGCACTCTATTGGATATGGTGCGATCTATGATGTCTCTTACAGATCTACCGCTATCATTTTGGGGTTATGCTTTATAGACTGCCGCATTCACTTTAAATAGGGCTCTGTCGAAATCCGTTGAGACGACACCGTATGAATTATGGTTTGGGAAGAAACCTAAGCTGTCGTTTCTGAAAGTTTGGGGATGCGATGCTTATGTCAAGAAACTTCAACCTGAAAAGCTCGAACCCAAATCGGAAAAATGCGTCTTCATAGGATACCCTAAAGAAACTATTGGGTATACCTTCTACCTTAGATCCGAAGGCAAGATCTTTGTTGCCAAGAATGGATCCTTTCTGGAGAAAGAGTTTCTCTCGAAAGAAGTAAGTGGGAGGAAAGTAGAACTTGATGAGGTACCCCCTCTTGAACCGGAGAGTAGCGCAGCTCAGGAAGATGTTTCTGTGGTGCCTGCACAGACTAGAGAGGAAGTTAATGATGATGATCATGAAACTTCGGATCAAGTTGCTACTGAACTTCGTAGGTCCACGAGGACACGTTCCGCACCAGAGTGGTACGGCAACCCTGTCTTGGAAGTCATGTTGTTAGACAACGGTGAACCTTCGAACTATGAAGAAGTGATGGCGGGCCCAGATTCCAACAAATGGCTAGAAGCCATGAAATCCGAGATAGGATCCATGTATGAAAACGAAGTATGGACTTTGACAGACTTGCCCGATGATCGGCAAGCCATAGAGAACAAATGGATCTTTAAGAAGAAGACAGACGCGGATGGTAATGTGACCATCTATAAGGCTCGACTTGCCGCTAAGGGTTATCGACAAGTTCAAGGGGTGGACTACAGTGAGACCTTCTCACCCGTAGCAAAGCTGAAGTCCGTCAGAATCATGTTAGCAATTGCCGCATACTATGATTATGAGATATGGCAAATGGACGTCAAAACGGCATTCCTTAATGGTTTCCTTAAGGAAGAGTTGTATATGATGCAGCCGGAAGGTTTTGTCGATCCTAATAATGCTGACAAGGTATGCAAGCTCCAGTGCTCAATCTATGGGCTGGTGCAAGCATCTCAGAGTTGGAACATTCGCTTTGATGAGATGATCAAAGCGTTTGGGTTTACACAGACTTATGGAGAAGCCTGTGTTTACAAGAAAGTGAGTGGGAGCTCTGTAGCATTTCTCATATTATATGTAGATGACATACTATTAATGGGAAATGATATAGAATTCTTGGAGAGCATAAAGGCCTACTTGAACAAGTGTTTTTCAATGAAGGACCTTGGAGAAGCTATTTACATATTAGGCATCAAGATCTATAGAGATAGATCGAGACGCCTCATTGGTCTTTCGCAAAGCACATACCTTGACAAGATATTGAAGAAGTTCAATATGGATCAGTCCAAGAAGGGGTTCTTGCCTGTATTACAAGGTGTGAGATTGAGCACGGCTCAATGCCCGACCTCGGCAAAAGATAGAGAAAAGATGAGCGTCATCCCCTATGCCTCAGCCATAGGGTCTATTATGTATGCCATGCTGTGTACCAGACCTGATGTGAACCTCGCCGTAAGTTTGGTAGGAAGGTACCAAAGTAATCCCGGCATGGAACACTGGACAGCGGTCAAGAACATCCTGAAGTACCTGAAAAGGACTAAGGATATGTTTCTCATTTATGGAGGTGACGAAGAGCTCGTCGTAAAGGGTTACGTCGACGCTAGCTTCGACACAGATCTGGATGACTCTAAGTCACAAACCGGATACGTGTATATTTTGAATGGTGGGGCAGTCAGCTGGTGCAGTTGCAAGCAAAGCGTCGTGGCAGGATCTACATGTGAAGCGGAATACATAGCAGCCTCGGAGGCAGCACAGGAAGCAGTCTGGATGAAGGATTTCATCACCGACCTAGGAGTTATTCCCAATGCGTCGGGCCCAATGACTCTCTTCTGTGACAACACTGGAGCTATTGCCCTTGCCAAGGAGCCCAGGTTTCACAAGAAGACCAGGCATATCAAGCGTCGCTTCAACTCCATTCGTGAACATGTTCAAGATGGAGACATAGATATTTGTAAAGTGCATACGGATCTGAATGTCGCAGATCCATTGACTAAACCTCTTCCACGAGCAAAACATGATCAACACCAGAACTCTATGGGTGTTCGATTCATCACAATGTAACTAGATTATTGACTCTAGTGCAAGTGGGAGACTGTTGGAAATATGCCCTAGAGGCAATAATAAAGTGGTTATTATTATATTTCCTTGTTCATGATAATTGTCTATTGTTCATGCTATAATTGTGTTATCCGGAAATCGTAATGCATGTGTGAATACATAGACCGCAACATGTCCCTAGTGAGCCTCTAGTTGACTAGCTCGTTGATCAATGGATGGTTACGGTTTCCTGACCATGGACATTGGATGTCGTTGATAATGGGATCACATCATTAGGAGAATGATGTGATGGACAAGACCCAATCCTAAGCATAGCACTAGATCGTGTAGTTCGTCTGCTAAAGCTTTTCTAATGTCAAGTATCATTTCCTTAGACCATGAGATTGTGCAACTCCCGGATATCGTAGGAATGCTTTGGGTGTATCAAACGTCACAACGTAACTGGGTGACCATAAAGGTGCACTACAGGTATCTTCGAAAGTGTCTGTTGGGTTGGCACGAATCGAAACTGGGATTTGTCACTCCGTATGACGGAGAGGTATCTCTGGGCCCACTCGGTAATGCATCATCATAATGAGCTCAATGTGACTAAAGAGTTAGCCACGGGATCATGCGTTACGGAACGAGTAAAGAGACTTGCCGGTAACGAGATTGAACAAGGTATAGGGATACCGACGATCGAATCTCGGGCAAGTATCATACCGGTAGACAAAGGGAATTGTATACGGGATTGATTGAATCCTCGACATCGTGGTTCATCCGATGAAATCATCATGGAACATGTGGGAGCCAACATGGGTATCCAGATCCCGCTATTGGTTATTGGCCGGAGAGATGTCTCGGTCATGTCTGCATGGTTCCCGAACCCGTAGGGTCTACACACTTAAGGTTCGGTGACTCTAGGGTTGTTATGGGAAATAGTATGTGAATACCGAATGTTGTTCGGAGTCCCGGATGAGATCCCGGACATCACGAGGAGTTCCGGAATGGTCCGGAGGTAAAGATTTATATATGGGAAGTTGTTATTGGGGTTCCGAAAAAAGTTCGGGTTTTTTCGGTATTGTACCGGGAAGCTTTCGAAAGGTTCCGGAGGATTCCGGAGGGGTCCGGAAGTCCGGAAAGTGTTCCACCACGTCCAATATAGCAGCATGGGCTATAAGGGGGCGCCCTAGCCTTAATGGGCTAGGGGAACCAGCCCCCCTAAGGCCCATGCGCATGGGAGAGGGGAAACCCTAAAGGGGGAGGGCCTCCACTTGACTTGGGAGGCACTCCTCCCCCCCTTGGCCGCTGCCCCCAACCCTAGATGGGATCTAGGGGGCCGGCCCCCTCTCCCCCCAGCCTATAAATAGTGGAGGGGTGGGAGGGAGGCCACAACCTCTCCCCTGGCGCAGCCCTCCCCCTCTCCAACACCTCCTCCTCCTCCGTTTGAGCTTGGCGAAGCCCTGCCGGAGAACTGCAAGTTCCACCACCATGCCGTCGTGCTGCTGGAGCTGTCTTCCCCAACCTCTCCCTCCTCCTTGCTGGATCAAGGCGCGGGAGATGTCACCGGGCTGCACGTGTGTTGAACGCGGAGGCACCGTTGTTCGGTGCTTAGATCGGAATCGACCGCGATCTGAATCGCTGCGTGTACGACTCCTCCAACCGCGTTCTTGCAATGCTTCCGCATCGCGATCTTCAAGGGTATGAAGATGCACTCCTCTCTCTCTCGTTGCTAGTCTGTCCATAGATTGATCTTGGTGATGCGTAGGAAATTTTTTTGATTTACAACTACGTTCTCCAACAGTTATTTTATATTTTGTTATTCATGATAAAGGTTTATTATTCATGCTAGAATTGTATTGATCGGAAACTTAAATACATGTGTGAATAGATAAACAAACACCATGTCCCTAGTGAGCCTCTAGTTGACTAGCTCGTTGATCAAAGATGGTTATGGTTTCCTAACCATGGACATGAGTTGTCATTTGATAACGGGATCACATCATTAGAAGAATGATGTGATGGACAAGACCCATCCGTTAGCTTAGCATAATGATCGTTCAGTTTTATTGCTATTGCTTTCTTCATGTCAAATACATATTCCTTCTACTATGAGATTATGCAACTCCCGGATACCGGAGGAATGCCTTGTGTGCTATCAAACATCACAACGTAACTGGGCGATTATAAAGATGCTCTACAGGTATTTCCGAAGGTATTTGTTGAGTTGGCATAGATCGAGATTAGGATTTGTCACTCCGAGTATCGGAGAGGTATCTCTGGGCCCTCTCGGTAATACACATCATAAGCTTGCAAGCAAACGACTAAGGAGTTAGTCACGAGGTGATGTATTACGGAACGAGTAAAGAGACTTGCCGGTAACAAGTTGAACTAGGTATGAAGATATCGATGATCGAATCTTGGGCAAGTAACATACCGATTGACAAAGGGAATTACGTATGTTGTCATAACGGTTCGACCGATAAAGATCTTCGTAGAATATGTGGGAGCCAATATGAGCATCCAGGTTCCCCTATTGTTTATTGACTAGAGAGGTGTCTCGGTCATGTCTACATAGTTCTCGAACCCGTAGGGTCCGCACGCTTAACGTTCGTTGACGATATAGTATTATATGAGTTATGTGATTTGGTGACCAAATGTTTTTCGGAGTCCCGGATGAGATCACGGACATGAGGAGGAGTCTCAAAATGGTTGAGAGGTAAAGATTGATATATCGGACGATGGTATTTGGACACCGGAAGTGTTTCGGGGGTCACCAGGTACTTATCGGGTCACCGGAAGGGGTTCCGGGCACCCCCGGCAAATGGTATGGGCCTTATGGGACAAGAGGGGAAACACACCAGCCACAAGGGGCTGGTGCGCCCTCATATGGGCCGGCCAAGATGGAGAAGGAAAGGGGAAGGAGGAAAGGAAAGAAAGGGAATAGGATTCCCCCTTCCTTCCACCTCTCCCCCCTTTCCTTCCCCCTCTTATATATAAGGAAAGGGGGGCGTAGGGCAAGGCAGCAGCCCTAGGGCTGCCGCCAGATCTCTTGGGGTGCCCTAGGGGCTGCCTCCTCCCCTCCCACCTATATATATGTGGGGAGGGGGCGCCACACAAGGACACAACATAGTCTTAGCCGTGTGCGGCGCCCCCGTCCACCGTTTAGTACCTCGGTCATATTTTTCGTAGTGCTTAGGCGAAGCCCTGCGGTGATCACTTCACCATCACCGTCACCATGCCATCGTGCTGACGGAACTCATCTACTACCTCGACATCTTGCTGGATCAAGAAGGCGAGGAATGTCACCGAGCTGAACATGTGCAGAACTCGGAGGTGCCGTACGTTCGGTACTCAATCGGTGGAGTGCGAAGAAAGTTCGACTACATCAACCGCGTTGTGAAATGCTTTCTCTTATGGTCTACGAGGGTACGTAGACACACTCTCCCCCTCGTTGCTATGCATCTCCTTGGATAGATCATTGCGAGTGCATAGAATTTTTTTTGTTTTCCATGCAACGATTCCCAATAGTGGTATCAGAGCCAGGTCTATGCGTAGATGATATGCACGAGTAGAACACAAAGAGTTGTGAGCGGTGATAGTCATACTGCTTACCACCAACGTCTTATTTTGATTCGGCGGTATTGTGGGATGAAGTGGCCCGGACCAACCTTACATGTCCACGTACATGAGACCGGTTCCACCGACTGACATGCAACTAGTTTTGCATAAAGGTGGCTGGCGGGTGTCTGTTTCTCCTACTTTAGTTGAATCAAATTTGACTGCGGCCGGTCCTTGAAGAAGGTTAAAACAGCAAACTTGATGAATCACCGTTGTGGTTTTGCCATAGGTAAGAATGGTTCTTGCTAGAAGCCCGTAGCAGCCACCTAAAACTTGCAACAACAAAGTAGAGGACGTCTAACTTGTTTTTGCAGGGCATGTTGTGATGTGATATGGTCAAGACATGATGTGATATACATTATTGTATGAGATGATCATGTTTTGTAAGTTATCGGCAACCGGCAAGAGCCTTATGGTTGTCTCTTTATTGTATGAAATGCAAACGCCATGTAATTGCTTTACTTTATCACTATGCGTTAGCGATAGCCGTAGAAGCAATAGTTGGTGAGACGACCACGATGCAACGATGGAGATCAAGGTGTCGAGCTGGTGACAATGGAGGTCATGACGATGCTTTGGAGATGGAGATCAAAAGCACAAGATGATGATGGCCATATCATGTAACATATTTTGATTGCATGTGATGTTTATCTTTTATGCATCTTATTTTGCTTAGAACGACGGTAGCATTATGAGATGATCCCTTCACTAAATTTCAAGGTAAAAGTGTTCTCCCCGAGTATGCACCATTGCGAAAGTTTGTCGTTTCGAGACACCACGTGATGATCGGGTGTGATAAACTCTACGTTCACATACAACGGGTGTAAGACAGTTTTGCACATGCAAAATACTTGGGTTAAACTTGACGAGCCTAGCATGTACAGACATGGCCTCGGAACACTAGAGACCGAAAGGTCAAACGTGAATCATATAGTAGATATGATCAACATAGAGATGTTCACCATTGATGACTACCCCATCTCACGTGATGATCGGACATGGGTTAGTTGATTTGGATCACGTATCACTTAGATGACTTGAGGGATGTCTATTTAAGTGGGAGTTCTTAAGTAATTTGATTAATTGAACTTAATTTATCATGAACTTAGTCTTGATAGTTTTTGCATATCTATGTTGTAGATCAATAGCTCGCGTATAGCTTCCCTGTTTTATTTTGATATGTTCCTAGAGAAAACTAAGTTGAAAGATGATAGTAGCAATGATGCGGACTGGGTCCGTGATCTGAGGATTATCCTCATTGCTGCACAGAAGAATTATGTCCTTGATGCACCGCTAGGTGACAGACCTATTGCAGGAGCAGATGCAGACGTTATGAACGTTTGGCAAGCTCGATATGATGACTACTTGATAGTTTAGTGCGCCATGCTTTACGGCTTAGAACCAGGACTTCAAAAACGTTTTGAACGCCACGGAGCATATGAGATGTTCCAAAGAGATGAAATTGGTATTTCAGACTCATGCCCGTGTCGAGAGGTATGAGACCTCTGACAAGTATTTTGCCTACAAGATGGAGGAGAATAGCTCAGCCAGTGAGCATGTGCTCAGAATGTCTGGGTACTACAATCGCTTGAATCAAGTGGGAGTTAATCTTCCAGATAAGATAGTGATTGACAAAGTTCTCTAGTCACTATCACCAAGCTACTAGAACTTCATGATGAACTATAATATGCAAGGGATGACGAAAACGATTCCCGAGCTCTTCGCGATACTAAAATCAGCAAAGGTAGAAATCAAGAAAGAGCATCAAGTGTTGATGGTTGACAAGACCACTAGTTTCAAGAAAAAGGGCGAGGGAAAGAAAGGGAACTTCAAGAAGAATGGCAAGCAAGTTGTCACTCCCATGAAGAAGCCCAAAGATGGACCCAAGTCTGAAACTGAGTGCTTCTACTGCAAAGGAAATGGTTACTGGAAGCGGAACTGCCCCAAATACTTGGTGGATAAGAAGGATGGCAAAGTGAACAAAGGTATATTTGATATACATGTTATTGATGTGTATTTTACTAGTGTTCATAGTAGCCCCTGGGTATTTGATACCGGTTTAGTTGCTAAGATTAGTAACTCGAAACAGGAGTTGCAAAATGAACAGAGACTAGTTAATGACGAGGTGACGATGTGTGTTGGAAGTGATTCCAAGGTTGATAAGATCACCATCGCACACTCCCTATACCTTCGGGGTTAGTATTGGACCTAAATAAATAAATGTTATTTGGTGTTTGCGTTGAGCATGAATATGATTGGATCATGTTTATTGCGATACAGTTATTCATTTAAGTCAGAGAATAATTGTTGTTCTGTTTACATGAATAAAACCTTCTATAGTCATACACTCAATGTAAATGGTTTATTGAATCTCGATCGTAATGATACACATATTCATAATATTGATGCCAAAAGATGCAAAGTTGATAATGATAGTGCAACATATTGTGGCATTGCCGTTTAGGTCATATTGGTGTAAAGCGCATGAAGAAACTCCATGCAGATGGACTTTTGGAATCACTTGATTATGAATCTTTTGATACTTGCGAACCATGCCTCATGGGCAAGATGACTAAAACTCCGTTCTCCAGAACAATGGAGCGAGCTAATGACTTATTGGAAATAATACATATCGATGTATGCTGTCCGATGAGTGTTGAAGCACATGGCGATTATCGTTATTTTCTGACCTTCACAGATGATTTAAGTAGGTATGGATATATCTACTTGATGAAACACAAGTCTGAAACATTTAAAAAGTTCAAAGAATTTCAGAGTGAAGTGTAGAATCATCGTAACAAGAAAATAAAGTTTCTACGATCTGATCGCGAAGGCGAATATTTGAGTTACGAGTTTGGCCTTCATTTAAAACAATGTGGAATAGTTTCACAATTCACGCCACCTGGAACACCACAGCGTAATGGTGTGTGCGAACATCGTAACCATACTTTATTGGATATAGTGTGTTCTATGATGTCTCTTACCGATTTACCACAATTGTTTTGGGGTTATGCATTAGAGACAGCTGCATTCACGTTAAATAGAGCACCGTCTAAATCCGTTGAGACGACACCGTATGAACTGTGGTTTGGCAAGAAACCTAAGTTGTCGTTTCTTAAAGTTTGGGGTTACGACACTTATGTCAAAAGGCTTCAGCCTGATAAGCTCGAACCCAAATCGAAGAAGTGCGTCTTCATAGGATACCCTAAGGAAACAATTGGGTACACCTTCTACCACAGATCCGAAGGCAAGATCTTTGTTGCCAAGAATGAAACCTTTCTAGAGAAGGAGTTTCTCTCGAAAGAAGTGAGTGGGAGAAAAGTAGAACTTGATGAGGTAATTGTACCTTCTCTCGAATTGGAAAGTAGCACATCAGAGAAAACCGTTCCTATGATGCCTACACCAACTAGAGAGGAAGCTAATGATGATGATCATGAAACTTCGGATCAAGTTACTACAGAACTTCGTAGGTCGACCAGAACACGATCCACACCAGAGTGGTACGGTAATCCTGTCCTGGAAGTCATGTTACTAGACCAAGGCGAACCTACGAACTATGAAGAAGCTATGATGAACCCAGATTTCGACAGATGGCTTGAGGCCATGAAATCTGAGATAGGATCCATGTATGAGAACAAAGTGTGGACTTTGGTGGATTTTCCCGATGATCGGCAAGCCATAGAAAATAAATGGATCTTCAAGAAGAAGACTGACGCTGATGGTAGAGTTACTGTCTACAAAGCTCGACTTGTCGCGAAATGTTTTTGACAAGCTTAAGGGGTTGACTATGATGAGACTTTCTCACCCGTAGCGATGCTTAAGTCCGTCCGAATCATGTTAGCAATTGCCGCATTTTATGATTATGAAATCTGGCAAATGGACGTCAAAACTGCATTCCTTAATGGATATCTTAAAGAAGACTTGTATATGATGCAACCAGAAGGTTTTGTCGATCCTAAAGGTGCTAACAAAGTGTGCAAGCTCCAGCGATCCATCTATGGACTGGTGCAAACATCTCGGAGTTGGAATATACACTTTGATAAGGTGATCAAAGCATATGGTTTTATACAGACTTATGGTGAAGCCTGTATTTACAAGAAAGTGAGTGGGAGCTTTGTAGCATTATTGATATTATATGTGGATGACATATTGTTGATTGGAAATGATATATAATTTCTGGATAGCATAAAAAGGATAATTGAATAAGATTTTTTTTAATGAAAGACCTCGGTGAAGCTGCTTACGTATTGAGCATCAAGATCTATAGGGATAGATCGAGACGCTTAATAGGACTTTCACAAAGCACATACCTTGACAAGATTTTGAAGGAGTTCAAAATGGATCAGTCAAAGAAGGAGTTCTTGCCTGTATTACAAGGTGTGAGGTTGAGTAAGACTCAAAGCCCGACCACGGCAGAAGATAGAGAGAGAATGAAAGTCATTCCCTATGCCTCAGCCATAGGTTCTATACGATATGCCATGCTGTGTACCACACCTGATGTGTGTCTTGCCACTTATCTGGTAAAGAGGGTACAAGAGTGATCCAGGAGTGGACCACTGGACAGCGGTCAAAATTATCCTTAGTTACCTAAGAGGACTAAGGAAATGTTTCTCGGTTATGGAGGCGATAAAGAGTTCGTCGTTAAGGGTTACGTCGATGCAAGCTTTAACACCGATCCGGATGACTCTGAGTCTTAATCTGGATACATATTGAAAGTGGGAGCAATCAGCTAGAGTAGCTCCATGCAGAGCATTGTAGACATAGAAATTTGCAAAATACATACAGATCTGAATGTGGCAGACCCGTTGACTAAACTTCTCACATAAGCAAAACATGATCACACCTTAGTACTCTTTGGGTGTTAATCACATGATGATGTGAACTAGATTATTGACTCTAGTAAACTCTTTGGGTATTGGTCACATGACGATGTGAACTATGGGTGTTAATCACATGGCGATGTGAACTAGATTATTGACTCTAGTGCGAGTGGGAGACTGAAGTAAATATGCCCTAGAGGCAATAATAAAGTTGTTATATTATATTTCCTTATTCATGATAAAGGTTTATTATTCATGCTAGAATTGTATTGATCGAAAACTTAAATACATGTGTGAATAGATAAACAAACACCGTGTCCCTAGTGAGCCTCTAGTTGACTAGCTCGTTGATCAAATATGGTTATGGTTTCCTAACCATGGACATGAGTTGTCATTTGATAATGGGATCACATCATTAGGAGAATGATGTGATGGACAAGACCCATCCGTTAGCTTAGCATAATGATCATTATGTTTTATTGCTATTGCTTTCTTCATGTCAAATACATATTCCTTCTACTATGAGATTATGCAACTCCCGGATACCGGAGGAATGCCTTGTGTGCTATCAAACGTCACAATGTAACTGGGTGATTATAAAGATGCTCTATAGGTATCTCCGAAGGTATTTGTTGAGTTGGCATAGATCGAGATTAGGATTTGTCACTCCGAGTATCGGAGAGGTATCTCTGGGCCCTCTCGGTAATACACATCATAAGCTTGCAAGCAAATGACTAAGGAGTTAGTCATGAGGTGATGTATTACGGAACAAGTAAAGAGACTTGCCGGTAATGAGATTGAACTAGGTATGAAGATACCGACGATCGAATCTCGGGCAAGTAACATACCGATTGACAAAGGGAATTACGTATGTTGTCATAACGGTTCGATCGATAAAGATCTTCGTAGAATATGTGGGAGCCAATATGAGCATCCAGGTTCCGCTATTGGTTATTGACCGGAGAGGTGTCTTGGTCATGTCTACATAGTTCTCGAACCAGTAGGGTCCGCACGCTTAACGTTCGTTGACGATATAGTATTATATGAGTCATGTGATTTGGTGACCGAATGTTGTTCAGAGTCCCGGATGAGATCACGAACATGACGAGGAGTCTCAAAATGGTCGAGAGGTAAATATTGATATATAGGACGATGGTATTCGGACACCGGAAGTGTTTCGGGGGTCATCGAGTACTTATCGGGTCACCGGAAGGGGTTCCGGGCACCCCCGGCAAAAGATATGGGCCTTATGGGCCAAGAGGGGAAACACACCAGCCACAAGGGGCTGATGTGCCCCCATATGGGCCGGACAAGATGGAGAAGGAAAGGGGAAGGAGGAAAGGAAATAAAGTGAATAGGATTCCCCCTTCCTTCCACCTCCCCCCCCCCTTTCCTTCCCCCTCTGATATATAAGGAAAGGGGGGGCGCAGGGCAAGGCAGCAGCCCTAGGGCTGCCGCTAGGTCTCTTGGGGCGCCCTAGGGGCTGCCTCCTCCCCTCCCACCTATATATATGTGGGGAGGGGGCGCCACACAAGGACACAACATAGTCTTAGCCGTGTGCGGCGCCCCCGTCCACCGTTTACTATCTCGGTCATATTTTTGTAGTGCTTAGGCGAAGCCCTGCGGAGATCACTTCACCATCACCGTCACCACGCCATCGTGCTGACGGAACTCATCTACTACCTCGACATCTTGCTGGATCAAGAAGGCGAGGGGCGTCACCGAGCTGAACGTGTGCAGAACTCGAAGGTGTCGTACGTTCGGTACTCGATCGGTGGAGCGCAATGAAAGTTTGACTACATCAACCGTGTTGTGAAACGCTGTAGACACACTCTCCCCCTCGTTGATATGCATCTCCTTGGATATATCATTGCGTGTGCGTAGAATTTTTTTTGTTTTCCATGCAACGATTCCCAACACTTACCACCCATGAACATAATGTGCTGGCTTATTGTTATCACATCCATCTTGCAGTTGAACGTTATCTGAATCATCATTCCTCCAAAGACCGACAAAGCCGTTGGCTGGGTTAGATCCCAAGTTTCAACCCTCATGTTAGATGACCTCGTGGGTCAAGTTCTCCTGCCAGCTCAAGGGGAAATCGATTGGCGCACGCCTGAAGAAGAAAATCCCCCCAACCTCAATAAGGAGAGGTTGTCGTCTTTGTAGATCATTTACCTAGAGGTTTTCGCCCGCTCGGGTCAAAATTCTTCTGCAGCGTACTCAATTTATTCGACCTTCGGCCCCAGGATCTTTGCCAAAATTCGATCACCAACATCTGTCAATTTCAAGTTTTTTTTAAGTATATCTCCAGACAGAGCCAACTGTTCTTCTCTTTCGGGAATTCTTTTATATCAACCACCAGACTGAGTTCAAAGATGGTCCCAGTATAGAACTCAGTGGAATCTCTATTCAAAGTAGGAAGAACAATGCCTTCCCTGAAGCCTAACTGGCGAGTCATCCCAAGGGTTGGAACAAGACTTGGTTTTACCGTAGAAATACCACTCCACAAGGTGAGAATCCCCTGCCGGGTTATAGACTGGACCAGCTCAATGCTACTGTCACTTTTTCGAGTTGGCCATCAGAGGAAGAGCGGAACATGGGTAGCACCTTTCTAATCCAAGTTAAGGGCGTTGACGGCTAATGGCCTCATCGGGATCAATCTGACCCGATGTTGGATAAGCTGGTGAATTCAACCCCTTAGCTTGAGGGGCGACTTAATGTGCAACTATACCGATGACCCGACAGATGTACAATGCTTCAGCCAAGTCAATCAGTCTCAGGATGAAGTTAACAAAGCCACAAAGAAGCTGCTAGGAGAAACCCAAGAGAAGTGGAATAAGACCGGGTTAGCTCCCTTGTGTCCGACCAATCCCGTGCCTCAAGTAAGTGTATTTGTGCTTTCTTACTTATTCTGTCTGTGACTTATTTTTTGTCTCAATCTTAATTACCGGCTCATCATATGTTCAGGCGAACTCCAGGTATTGGAAGAAGAAAGCTCGAAAGTCTGCTCCTCCCCCAGTTGAGGAGGAAAATGAGCCGATCGACGCTGATGAGGCGGTTGCTGGACATGAGTCGAAGGTAGAGCTCGACTCACTTGGTCATCTTTTTATTGAACTTGCTGACGCTCCCTCTTCTCAGGATCATACGGAAACCAGTCGAGCCGACAATGTTGAGGTAATTTTAATCTCATCCAACTCGGAAATTTTATCCCGAAGAGAACGAGACAAGCTGTCAGGAAGGTACCTTTCTGCATCCAGACGCTCATTTAGATCCACACTTTCTTTTGAAGAAAAATCAACAGACTGGCACATCGAAAAGGAAGACCCGGAGTAGCTCCGAAGACTTATCTGTCAGCTTATCTGATGAGCCAGCTATTCGAAAGCAATGAGTTGAGGTGCCTCATAGTCCAACATCATCTTGTCCGCGAACCAGTCTTATTAGGCAACCACTTAATCCCTCTGATTCAAATTATCAGGAATCGCCGCCCTCTTCTGGAGAGTCGACCGCCTCCCAGCTCCCGGCTCTTACAATTAAACATGGGTAACTTATCTTTGAGTCACACTTTTACTTTATCATCACAGCTGTTTCTTTAAACTGATGTTATTTTCATGACTGCAGAGCCAAAGCTTTCGCGAAGAAGAAAGCGGGCAGCTCATCTTCCGCCGCAGCAAACCCTGAGACTCAAGACCCGCCAATGGTGACTCCAGATATCCAAACTGAAACTGCGGGCGAAGATAAACCGGACCAAAGGGTTGAGCCGGTGCAAGTTGACGAGCCAGCCGTGGTGGAAGGGCCGGTCAATATAGATGAGAAAATCAATATGGATGACCTAACTTATACTGGTAACCCGCCAAGTCCTGCTCGCGCCTCTAGTCCTGTGCTAGTGGAAAATATCATCTCATCACACAGTGGATGATGCAGAGGTGAATATTACAGGAGAGGCTTATAGGGCTCCAGAGGCTTCAAATTCTTTGACCAAATTTGTGGCTAAGGATGAGCCGTCCTCATCAGCCAAAGGGAAGGTCAAGTTGGAGCTTCCAAATCTTGAAGAGTTGAACGTGGAGGAAATCCACCAAGGGTATTTGACCCAGCTGTCTGAGAGCCGGGATGCTGAGGCGAGCATTGATACGTCTCCAACGTATCTATAATTTTTTATTATTCCATGCTATTATATTATCCATCTTGCATGTTTTATATGACTTATGATGCTATTTTATATCATTTTTTGGGACTAACCTATTAACCTAGTGCCCAGTGCCAGTTACTGTTTTTTCCTTGTTTTGTCTTTTACAGAAAATCAATACCAAACGGAGTCCAAACAGAACAAAACTTTTTGATGATTTTTCTTGGACCAGAAGACAACCACGAAGCTTCGGGAGGAGGCCAGAAGAGCGACGAGAGGGCCACAAGCACGGAGGGCGCACCCCCCAAGCTTGTGGGCCCCTCGGGACTCCTCTAAGCCTAATTCAAGCTCCATAAATACCCAAATATTCCTCGTACACCAGAGGACACACCAAAAATACTTTTCCGCCACTGCAAGCTTCTGTTCTCGTGAGATCCCATCTTGGGGCCTTTTCCGGCACTCCGTCGGAGGGGGATTCGATCACGGAGGGCCTCTACACCAACCTTGCTGCCCTTCCGATGATGTGTGAGTAGTTTACCACAGACTTACGGGTCCATAGCTAGTAGCTAGATGGCTTCTTCTCTCTCTTTGATCTTCAATACAATGCTCTCCTCGATGTTCTTGGAGTTCTATTTGATGTAATCTTCTTTTGCGGTGCGTTTGTTGAGATCCGATGAATTGTGGATTTATGATCAGATTATCTATGAATATTATTTGAGTCTTCTCTGAAATCTTTTATGCATGATTAAGATAGCTTTGTATTTCTCTCTGATGTATTGATTTGGTTTGGCCAACTAGATTGATCTATCTTGCAATGGGGGAGGTGCTTTGTTTTGGGTTCAATCTTGCGGTGTCCTCACCCAATGACAGAAGGGGTAGCGAGGCATGTATTTGTATTGTTGACATTAAGGATAAAAAGATGGGGTTTTTACTATATTGATTGGATCTATCCCTCTACATCATGTCATCTTTCTTAAGGCGCTACTCCGTTCTTGTTAACTAAATACACTAGATGCATGCTGGATAGCGGTCGATGTGTGGAGTAATAGTAGTAGATGCATGAAGGAGTCGGTCTACTTGTCATGGACATGATGCCTATATTCATGATCATTGCCTTAGATATCATCATAACTTTGCGCTTTTCTATCAATTGCTCAACAGTAATTTGTTTACCCACCGTATGTGTTCTATCAAGAGAGAAGCCTCTAGTGAAAACTATGGACCCCGGGTCTATTTTTATCATATTATTTTCAGATCTATAAACCAAAAACCCAAATATACCTTGCTGCAATTTATTTACGTTTTACTTTATTTTGCACTTTTATTTATCTTTTATACCTATCTCTATCAGATCTCATCCCTGCAGGTAACCGTGAAGGGATTGACAACCCCTTTTTCGTGTTGTGTGCAAGTATTTGTTTGTTTGTGTAGGTGCATCTATTGGGGACTTGTGTGTTCCTCCTACTGGATTGATACCTTGGTTCTCAAACTGAGGGAAATACTTATCTCTACTTTCCTGCATCACACTTTCCTCGTCAAGGGAAAAATCAATGCAAGCTCAAGAAGTAGCAGGAAGAATTTCTGGCGCCGTTGCCGGGGAGGTTCTACATCAAGCCTACCAAGTACCTATCATAAACTCTCATCTCTTGTACTTACATTATTCGCCATTTGCCTCTCATTTTCATCTCCCCCACTTCTAAAACGTTTTCAGAAAAATATAAAAATATTTGCCTTTTTATTCGCCTTCTTTTCGTTCGTCTTTTGGTTTGCTTTTTTGTTTGCTTGTGCGCTAGATTGCCTGATTTGCCATCATGTCTGAATCTGGGGAGGTTATTGCTAAAAAAGCTAGTAATAATCTTGAGAGAAAAATTGAATCTTGTGTTCTTAATCATGATCCTCTTGAAACTGACACTTCTACCAATCTTAAAACAAAGATCTACCATGTTGGTGATGGTATTATTGGAAAGAATGTTATTCAAGAATTTTTTGATTGCATGGGAGTTATGCCTATAAATAGGGGAACCATCCTTGATAATACAAATTGCTATGTGTATGCTATTTCTATGCTTGTGGTTAAATTGGAAAGAGAATTTTTTACACATTCACCCGGCTTACAAAAGATGTTTTATGAACTCCCCAATATATTTGATCCTAAGGCTAAGAAAATTGCTACCATTATCCTTATGCACGAACTTGATTACATAGTCCGAGAGGCTAGGGAAAATTTTGCTTTCTATAATATGAATTTTGAGCATCCCCAAATAGAAGAAATTCTTTATGATAAAGAAACCTTGCGTGGTTTGGAATCTAAAGATTATGTTGCTTTTAGTAACAATCTAAGAAAAAGAGTCCCTTATCCGGAAGTTGTCCACGCCTTATACATTGATGCTTATGATAGATTTGATTGGGTTACTAAGGGAATTGATGAAGGGTTTAATAAAGCATGGATTGAAGAGATATCTAGAGAACCTAGTAAAGTAAGATACATGTTCCTTATGAAGATGTTTATGGGGATGATCCCGAGTATGAAATTATGAATGTCGAAATTACTAATCGAAGTCCATTCCATGCTTTAAGCTCTCCTGGTAGAAGGGAAGAACATGATAAGAGAAGTTTACTAAGAAAAGTTTTGTAAGATTTGATTAGAAAATAATTAAATACCAAAGATGGCAATACCTAGATCTATGTAATATGCCTAGCTAGGGGCGTAAAACAATAGCGCTTGTAGGGCAACCCAATTTTTATATTTTGTGTTTTTTATTTTTTCTTCTGTTATTGAATAAATATGCAATATTACTTCTGTAATAATTGTGTTTTGGTGTTTTAATTAATATTTGAGCCAAGTAAGACCTTTGGGATGATTTGGGTGATAGTTGATTTGATCCTGCTGAAAAACAGAAACTTTTGCGCTCAGTTCTGGAATTTTGTAAATTCACAAAAATGTGATTTTGCTCTGAATTTTGTACACAAGATTTATATATAAATTTTATACGTTATCCTAATTTTTCAGAATTTTTGAAATTATAGAATTTGGCTAAAGTCCAGATTACTACAGACTGTTCTGTTTTTGACAGATTCTGTTTTCATTGTGTTGTTTGCTTATTTTGATGAATCTATGGGTAGTATCGGGGGGTATGAACCATGGAGAAGTTATAATACAGTAGATATAACACCAATATGAAATTGGAATGAGTTTAAAACAGTACCTAAAGGTGGTTATTTTCTTTGTTTCACTAATGGATCTCACGAGTTTTCTGTTGAGTTTTGTGTTGTGAAGTTTTCAAGTTTTGGGTGAAGTTTCAATGGACTATGGAATAAGGAGTGGCAAGATCCTAAGCTTTGGGATGCCCAAGGAACCCCAAGGTAATATTCAAGGACAACCAAGCATCTAAGCTTGGGGATGGCCCGGATGGCATCCCCTCTTTTGTCTTCAATCCATCGGTAAAATTACTTGAGGCTATATTTTTATTCACCACATGATATGTGTTTTGTTTGGAGCGCCTTGTATTATATGAGTCCTTGATTTTTAGTTTGCCACAATCATCCTTTCTGTACACACCTTTTAAGAGGGACACACATTAATCATGAGTTTATTAGAATAATCTTTGTGCTTCACTTATATCTTTTGAGCTAGGTAGTTGCTCTAGTGCTTCACTTATATCTTTTTAGAGCACGGCGGTGGTTTTATTTTGAGGAAATTGATGAAATCTCATGCTTCACTTATATTATTTTGAGAGTCTTATAAATAGTATGTCAATTTTCTTAGGTTATGAATTTAGTCCTAATATGATGGGTTTTCAAGAGGGATATAATAAAAACTTTCATGAAGATCATTGAATATATGAGAAGTTTGATTCCTTGCATTTGTTTTGAGATAAGAAATGGTGATATTAGAGTCATGCTACTGAGTAATTGTGGATTAGTAAGAATATTTGTCTTAAGGTTTGTGATTCCCGAAGCATGCACGTATGGTCTCTCATTATGCGATGAAGTTGGAGCATGATTTATTTTTGATTGTCTTCCTTATGAGTGGCGGTCGGGGACAAGCGATGGTCTTTTCCTACCAATCTATCCCCCTAGTACTTTGTTTCGAGGGCTAATAAACTTTTGCAATAACTATGTGAGTTCTTTATGACTAATGTTGAGTCCATGGATTATACGCACTCTCACCCTTCCATCATTGCTAGCCTCTTCGGTACCGTGCATTGCCATTTCTCACCTTGAGAGTTGGTGCAAACTTCGCCGGTGCATCCAAACCCCGTGATATGATACGCTCTTTCACACATAAGCCACCTTATATCTTCCTCAAAACAGCCACCATACCTACCTATTATGGTATTTCCATAGCCATTCCGAGATATATTGCCATGCGACTTCCACCGTTCCGTTTTATTATGAAACACACCATCATTGTCATATTGCTTTACATGATCATACACCAGGCATTCATATAGAGTCATATTTTTGTTCTAGTATCGATTTGTAATTCTTGAGTTGTAAGTAAATAAAAGTGTGATGATCATCATTATTAGAGCATTGTCCCATGTGAGGAAAGGATGATGGAGACTATGATTCCCCCACAAGTCGGGATGAGACTCCGGACGAAAAATATAATATAAAAAATAGAAAGAAAAAAAGAGGCCAAAGAGTGCAAAATAAAAAATAAAAAGAAAAAATGATGAGAGAAAAAGAGAGAAGGGGCAATGTTACTATCCTTTTTCCACACTTGTGCTTCAAATAACACCTTGTTCTTCATATAGAGAGTCTCCTATTTTGTCACTTCCATATATTACTAGTGTGAATTTTTCATTATAGAACTTGGCTTGTATATTCCAATGATGGGCTTCCTCAAATTGCCCTAGGTCTTCGTGAGCAAGCGAGTTGGATGCACACCCACTTAGTTTTCTTTTGAGCTTTCATACACTTATAGCTCTAGTGCATCCGTTGCATGGCAATCCCTACTCCTTGCATTGACACGAATTGATGGGAATCTCCATAGCCTATTGATTAGCCTCGTCAATGTGAGACTTTCTCCGTTTTGTCTTCTCCACACAACCTCCATCATATTCTATTCCACCTATAGTGCTATATCCATGGCTCATGCTCATGTATTGCGTGAGAGTTGAAAAAGTTTGAGAACATTAAAAGTATGAAACAATTGCTTGGCTTGTCATCGGGGTTGTGCATGATAAATACTTTGTGTGATGAAGATAGAGCATGACAAGATTATATGATTTTGTAGGGATAACTTTCTTTAGCCATGATATTTTGAGAAGACATGATTGCTTTATTAGTATGGTTGAAGTATTATTGTTTTTATATCAATATTAAACTTTTGTTTTGAATCTTATGGATCTGAATATTCATGCCAAACAAAGAAAGATTACATTGATAAACATGTTAGGTAGCATTCCACATCAAAAATTCTGTTTTTATCATTTACCTACTCGAGGACGACTAGGAATTAAGCATGATCAACATGCTTAAACACAAATATGAGGTATGAAATAACCCTCCTTTCTCATTGTTGTATATACTTATGCAGCCCCCAAGTCTTAGGCATAGGAAGATATGAGTGTGCTTAAGACTTACTTGTAAATTTGACGAGCACACTGTAGCCCCCAAGGGCCGGCTCAGTAAACCATATTGGGCTAGAACTTATAAAATGGTTGAAAACTGAAGTGTTGTACCGTAGCCCCCAAGGGCCGGCTCAGTAAACCATACTGGGTTGGAACTTATAAAATGGCAGAAAATTGAAGTGTGGTACCGTAGCCCCCAAGGGCCAGGTCGTTATGAAAATAACAAGCCGGTTCTTTAAGATATCTATAATCATCATAAAAAGAAAAGAAACCACTTGTAGCCCCCAAGGGCCGGCTCATTGTATCTGAAAGAACAGGGTCTTCTCATAATTCCAATGAAAAAAAGTAACTTGCATTAGCCCCCAAGTGCCATGTAGGGTGCTTGCAGCTGCTTGGCACTTGATCAGATAGCAATTTTTGTATGTTGTAGCCCCCAAGTGCCGGGTCATCTGCCTGCGGTGACTCGAGGCTTGTAAAATATCTCCGGTGCTAGATAATATGCAAGAAATGTTGGATGAGGCTGAGTCAAAAGTTATCGGCTTTCAGAAGCAGTTGAAAATGGAGCGTAAACTTTGGCAAAAAGCAGAATCGTCCTCCTCATATTTGCAAGAATCTGTTGCTCTTGCCAAAGAGAACTTGCAAACCTTGAGAGCCGCCTAGGAAGAAGAGAAAACAATACTTCTGAAGCGTGTAGAGGAGGCAGAGGGCAAACTTGAGCTGGTAACTCAAGAACTGAACACTCTGAAGCACCACGTAACCAATATGACTATGGCCATTCTTGATAACCCACAAGTATAGGGGATCGCAACAGTTTTTGAGGGTAGAGTATTCAACCCAATTTATAGATTCAACACAAGGGAAGCCAAAGAATATTTGTAAGTATTAGCAGTTGAGTTGTCAATTCAACCACACCTGGAGATTAAATATCTGCAGCAAGCTGATCAGTAGCACAGCAATATGATAATTTTGATAGTAGTGGTAACAGTAGCAATGGTAACGGTAACATCAGTAACAGTATTGTAGCGGTTGTAACAGTAGCAATGGCAGTAGTAACTTAGAAAGAGCAATATGTGGGAAATTTGTTGGCATTGGATCGGTGAATTCGTTGGATGATATTCATCATATAACAGTCATAACCTAGGGCGATACAAAACTAGCTCTAGTTCATAAATATAATATAGGCATGTATTCCGTAAATAGTCATACATGCTTATGGAAAAGAACTTGCATGACATCTTTGTTGGAAATATGCCCCAGAGGCAATAATAAATTAGTTATTAACTTATTTCCCTGTTCATGATAATCGTTTATTATCCATGCTAGAATTGTATTGATCAGAAACTCAAATACATGTGTGGATACATAGACAACAACATGTCCCTAGTAAGCCTCTACCGGACTAGCTCGTTGATCAAAGATGGCTATGGTTTCCTAGCCATGGACATGAGTTGTCATTTGATAACGGGATCACATCATTAGGAGAATGATGTGGTGGACAAGACCCAAACTATAAATATAGCATGTGATCGTATCAAGTTTGTTGCTACCGTTTTCTACATGTCAAGTATATGTTCCTATGACCATGAGATCATGCAACTCACTGACACCGGAGGAGTACCTTGTGTGTACCAAACGTCACAACGTAACTAGGTGACTATAAAGGTGCTCTACAGGTATCTTTGAGGGTGTCTGTTGAGTTGGCATGGATCAAGACTGGGATTTGTCACTCCGTATGACGAAGAGGTATCTTAGGGTCCACTCGGTAATACAACATCACAAGAAGCTTGCAAGCAATGTGACTAATGAGTTAGCCATGAGATCTTGTATTACGGAACGAGTAAAGAGACTTGCCGGTAACGAGATTGAACTAGGTATGGAGATACCGACGATCGAATCTCGGGCAAGTAACATACCGATAGACAAATGGAACTGCATACGGGATTAGCTGAATCCTTGACATCGAGGTTCGACCGATAAGATCTTCATAGAACATGTAGGAACCAATATGGGCATCCAGGTCCCGCTATTGGTTATTGACCGTAGAGGTGTCTCGGTCATGTCTGCATAGTTCTCAAACCCGCAGGGTCTACACACTTAATGTTTGGTGACGATATAAGTATAGTTGAGTCAGTATGGTGGTTACCGAAGGTTGTTCGGAGTCCCGAATGAGATCCCGAACATGATGAGGAACTCCAGAATGGTCCGGAGGTGAAGATTGATATATTGGATGAAGGGCATTGGAGTCCGGAATTGTTCCGGGGGTACCGGGTGATGACCAGCATGACCGAAAGGGGTTTCGGGGGGTCCCGGCAAGTGTTGGGGGGCCTCATGGGCCAAGAGGAGGGGGCAAACCAGTCCACTAAGGGGCTGAGCGCCCCCCTCACCCCATCTCATGTAACCAAGAGGGTTGGGGGCGCCCCCTAGGGCTTCCCACCACTTTGGCTTGGGGGCCAAGTCTCCTAGGAGGGAAAACCCATCTAGGGTTTCCCTCTTGTGGCCGCCGGCCCTAGATGGGATCCCCTAGGGGCGCCCCCCTCTCCCCCTTCCCCCTATATATAGAGAGGTAGAGAGAGGGCAGCCGTACCCTTATACGCCACGGTGCTACCTCTCCTCTCCCTCGCATCCCTCTTCCTCTCCGTAGTGCTTAGCGAAGCTCTGCTGAGATTCTGCCACCACCACCGCCACCACGCCGTCGTGCTGCCGGAGGACTCGAGCTACTACTTCACCATCGCTCGTTGGATCGAGGAGGTGAAGACATCATCAAGCCGTACGTGTGTTGAACGCGGAGGTGCCGTCCGTTCGGCACTTGGATCGGGAGTTCGCGGGACGGATCGTGATTGGATCGCGAAGACGTTCGACTACATCAACCGCATTTCTTAACGCTTTCGCTTAGCGATCTACAAGGGTATGTAGATGCAATCTCTCCTCTCGTAGATGGTCATGTCCTAGATTGGATCTTGGTGAGCATAGGGAAATTTTTGTTTCCCATGCAACGTTCCCCAACAGTGGCATCATGAGCTTGGTCTATGCGTAGATGACATCACGAGTAGAACACAAAGGAGTTTGTGGGCGTTGATATTCAGATTGCTTCCTTCCTTGGTCTTTTCTTGATTCGGCGGTATTGTGGGATGAAGCGGCCCGGACCAACTTTACATGTCCACGTACATGAGACCGGTTCCATCGACAGACATGTGACTTTGTTGCATAAAGATGGCTGGCGGGTGTCTGTCTCTCCCACCTTAGTTGAATCGGATTTGACAAAGGCGGTCCTTGTAGAAGGTTAAATAGCAACTTGCATATCACCGTTGTGGCTTTGCGTAGGTAATTCTTGCAAGATACCCATAGCAGCCACGTAAAACATGCAACAACAATTAGAGGACGTCTAACTTGTTTTTGCAGGGTATGTTGTGATATGATATGGCCAAAGACATGATGAAATATATTTGATGTATGAGATGATCATGTTTGTAATAGTTTATATCGACTTGCATGTCGATGCATACGGCAACCGGCAGGAGCCATAGGGTTGTCTTTAATTATTGTATGACCTGCGTGTCAATCATTAAGCACTATGTAATGCTTTACTTTATCACTAAGCGGTAGCAATAGTAGTAGAAGCATGGTTGGCGTGACAACCCCGATGGCGACACGATGATGGAGATCATGGTGTCATGCCGGTGACGATGGAGATCATGCCGGTGCTTTGGAGATGGAAATCAAAAGCACAAGTTGATGGCCATATCATGTCACTTATGATTTGCATGTGATGTTAATCCTTTTATGCATCTTGTTTTGCTTAGGACGACGGTAGCATTATAAGGCGATCCCTCACTAAAATTTCAAGATAAAATTGTGTTCTCCCCAAGTGTGCACCATTGCGAAAGTTTTTCGTTTCGAAGCACCACGTGATGATCGGGTGTGATAGACTCTACATTCACATACAACGGGTGCAAGCCAGTGTTGCACGTGCGGAACACTTGGGTTAAACTTGACGAGCCTAGCATGTACAGACATGGCCTCGGAACACAAGAGACCGAAAGGTCGAACACGAGTCATATAGTAGATATGATCAACATGGAGATGTTCACCATTGAAACCACCTCATCTCACGTGATGATCGGACTTGGGTTGGTGAATTTGGATCGGGTTACACTCGGACAACCGGAGGGATGTTGATTTGAGTGGGAGTTCTTAGGTAATATGATTAATTGAACTCATTTATCATGAACAATAGTCTAAGCTACCTTTGCAAATTTATGTTGTAGATCAATGGCTCGCGTTGTAGCTCCTTGTTTCAATACGTTCCTAGAGAAAGACTAAGTTGAAAGATATTGTAAGCAATTATGTGGACTAGGGCCGTAGTCTGAGGATTGTCCTCACTACTGCACAGAAGGCTTATGTCCTTGATGCACCACTCGGTGTGCCAACCCCTCTAGCATCGTCTGTGGATGTTGTGAACATCTGGCAAACACGCTCAGATGACTACTTGATAGTTTAGTGCGCCATACTTTACGGCTTAGAATCGGGGCTCCTAAGGTGTTTTGAACACCATGGAACATATGAGATGTTCTAAGAGCTGAAATTGGTATTTCAGGCTCATGCCCGTGTTGAGAGGTATGAGACCTCTGACAAGTTCTTTGCCTACAAGATGGAAGAGAATAGCTCAGCCAGTGAGCATGATGTCTGGGTGCTACAATCACTTGAATGAAGTGGGAGTTAATCTTCCAGATAAGATGGTGATTGACAGGGTTCTCTAGTCACTATCACCAAGCTGCTAGAGCCTTGTGATGAACTATAACATGCAAGGGATGGAGATGATCCCGGAGATGTTCGCGGTGCTTAAGGCCGCGAAGGTAGAAATCAAGAAGGAGCATCAAGTGTTGATGGTTAACAAGACCACTGGTTTCAAGAAGGGCAAGGGCAAGAAGGGAAACTTCATGAATAGCAAGCTAGTTGCCGCTCCAGTGAAGAAACCCAAGGTTGAACCTAAACCCGAGACTAAGTACTTCTATTGTAAGGGGAACGGTCACTGGTAGCGGAACTACCCCAATAGATAAGAAGGCTGGCAACTTCAACAATAGTATATTTGATATACATGTTATTGATGTGTACCTTACTAGTACTCCTAGTAGCACCTGGGTATTAGATACCGGTTCAGTTGCTAATATTGGTAACTCGAAACAAAAGCTACGGAATAAACAAAGACTAGCTAAGGGCGAGGTGACGATGTGTGTTGGAAGTGTTTCCAAGGTTGATGTGATCACCATCGCACGCTCCCTCTACCTTCGAGATTAGTGCTGAACCTAGATAAATATTATTTGGTGTCTATGTTGAGCATGAACATGATTAGATCGTGTTTATTGCAATACGGTTATTCATTTAAGTCAAAGAATAATGGTTATTCTGTTTACATGAATAATACCTTCTATGGTCTTGCACCCAAGGTGAATGGTTTATTGAATCTCGATCATAGTGATACACATGTTCATCACATTGAGGCCAAAAGATGTAGAGTTGATAATGATAATACCACTTTCTTGTGGCGCTGCCGCTTAGGTCATGTTGGTGTAAAGCGTATGAAGAAACTCCATGCTGATGGACTTTTGGAGTCACTTGATTTTGAATCACTTGACACATGCGAACCATGCCTCATGGGCAAGATGACTAAAACCCCGTTTTCCGAAACAATGGAACAGGCAATTGACTTGTTGGAAATCATACATACTGATGTGTGCGGCCCGATGAGTGTTGACGCGCGCGGTGGATATCGTTACTTTCTCACCTTCACCGATGATTTGAGTAGATATGGGTATATTTACTTGATGAAGTATAAGTCTGAAACGTCTGAAAAGTTCAAGCAATTTCAGAGTGAAGTTGAGAATCATCGTAACAAGAAGATCAAATTCCTACGATATGATCAAAGGGGAGAGTATCTGAGTTATGAGTTTGGCAATCACTTAAGACAATGTGGAATTGTTTCACAACTGACGCCGCCTGGAACACCACAGCGTAATGGTGTGTCTGAACGTCGTAATCATACCTTATTGGATATGGTGCATTCTATGATGTCTCTTGCTGATATATCACTATCGTTTTGGGGTTATGCATTAGAGACAACTACATTCACTTTAAATAGGGCACCATCTAAATCCGTTGAGACGACACTATATGAATTATGGTTTGGCAAGAAACCTAAGTTGTCATTTCTTAAGGTTTGGGGCTACGATGCTTATGTGAAAAGGCTTCAACCTGATAAGCTCGAACCCAAAGCGGACAAATGGATCTTCATAGGATACCCAAAGGAGACAATTGGGCATATCTTCTATCTCGGCAAAGTGTTTATCACTAAGAATGGTTCCTTTCTCGAGAAAGAGTTTCTCTCGAAAGAATTGAGTGGGAGGAAGATAGAACTTGATAAGGTTGTTGAACCTTTACTTCAACCAGAGAGTAGCGTAGCACAGAAAGATGTTTCTATGGCACCTACGTTAGTTGAAGAGGAAGCTAATGATGATGATCATGAAGCTTCAGATCAAGTTACCGTCGAACCTCGTAGGTCGACAAGGGTGCGTACAACTTCTGAGTGGTATGGTAACCCTGTCTTAAAGGTCATGTTGTTGGACAACAGTGAACCTACGAGCTATGGAGAAGCCATGGTGGGCCCGGATTCCAACAAATGGCTAGGAGCCATGAAATCTGAGATAGGATCCATGTATGAGAACAAAGTATGGACTTTGGTGGACTTGCCCAATGATCGGCAAGCCATTGAGAATAAATGGATTTTTAAGAAGAAGACAGACACTGATGGTAATGTCACCATTTATGAAGCTCTACTTGTCGCAAAGAAGTTTCCAACAAGTTCAAGGAGTTGACTATGATGAGACTTTCTCACTCATAGCGATGCTAAAGTCTGTTGGAATTATGTTAGCAGTTGCTACATTTTCATTTACGAAATCTGGCAGATGGATGTCAAAACAAGGTTTCCTTGATGGTTTCCGTGAGGAAAGGTTGTATGTGATACAACCAGAAGGTTTTGTCGATCCTAAGGATGCTAAAAGGTATGCAAACTCCAGTGATCCTTCTATGGACTGGAGCAAGCATCTCGGAGTTGGAACATACGCTTTGATGAGGTGATCAAGGTTTTTGGGTTTATACAAAGTTTGCAAGAAACTTGTATTTACAAGAAAGTGAGTGGGAGCTCAACAACATTTCTGATAAAGTATATGTGGTTGACATATTGTTGATCGGAAATGATGTAGAATTTCTGGAAAGCATAAAGGGTTGTTTGAAAGGAGTTTTTCATAGGAAGACCTGGGTAAAGCTGCTTACATGTTGGGCATCAAGATCTATAGAGATAGATCAAGACGCCTGATAAGATTTTCACAGAGCACATACCTTGACATGATTTTGAAGAAGTTCAAAATGGATCAGTCCAAGAAGGGGTTCTTGCCTGAGTTGCAAGGTGTGAAGTTGAGTGAGACTCAAAGCTCGACCACGACAGAAGAAAGAGAAAGGACAAAGTTCGTCCCCTATGCCTTAGCCATAGGCTCTATATGATATGCCATGCTGTGTACCGCACCTGATGTGTGCCATGCCATGTGTCTGGCAAGGGGGTACAAGAGTGATCCAGGAGTGGATCACTGGACAGCGGTCAAAATTATCCTTAGAAGAATAAGGAAGTGTTTCTCGGTTATGGAGGTGATAAAGAGTTCGGCGTAAAGGGTTACGTCAATGCAAGCTTTAACACTAATTCAGATGACTCTGAGTAGAGTTTCTCGGTTATGGAGGTGATAAAGAGTTCGCCGTAAAGGGTTACGTCGATGCAAGCTTTAACACCAATCCAGATGACTCTGAGTAGCAAACCGGATACGTATAGTGGAGCAGCCGTTTGGAATAACTCCAAGTGGAGCTTGGTAGCAGTTTCTACAGTATGACATAAAAATTTGCGAAGTACACGCGGATCTGAATGTTGCAGACCCGTTGACTAAAACCTCTCTCACAAGCAAAACATGATCAAACCCCAGAACTAACTGGTGTTAATCACATGGTGATGTGAACTAGATTATTGACTCTAGTGCAAGTGGGAGATTGTTGGACATATGCCCTAGAGGCAATAATAAATTAGTTATTATCATATTTCCCTGTTCATGATAATCGTTTATTATCCATGCTAGAATTGTATTGATCGGAAACTCAAATACATGTGTGGATACATAGACAACAACATGTCCCTAGTAAGCCTCTACCGAACTAGCTCATTGATCAAAGATGGCTATGGTTTCCTAGCCATGGACATGAGTTGTCATTTGATAATGGGATCACATCATTAGGAGAATGATGTGATGGACAAGACCCAAACTATAAATGTAGCATGTGATCGTATCAAGTTTGTTGCTATCATTTTCTGCATGTCAAGTATATGTTCCTATGACCATGAGATCATGCAACTCACTGACACCGGAGGAGTACCTTGTGTGTACCAAACATCGCAACGTAACTAGGTGACTATAAAGGTGCTCTACAGGTATCTCCGAGGGTGTCTGTTGAGTTGGCATGGATCAAGACTGGGATTTGTCACTCCGTATGACGAAGAGGTATCTCAAGGCCCACTCGGTAATACAACATCACAAGAAGCTTGCAAGCAATGTGACTAATGAGTTAGCCACGGGATCTTGTATTACGGAACGAGTAAAGAGACTTGCCGATAACGAGATTGAACTAGGTATTGAGATACCGACGATCAAATCTCGGGCAAGTAACATACCGATAGAAAAATGGAACTGCATACGGGATTAGCTGAATCCTTGACATCGAGGTTCGACCGATAAGATCTTCGTAGAATATGTAGGAACCAATATGGGCATCTAGGTCCCGCTATTGGTTATTGACCGTAGAGGTGTCTCGGTCATGTCTGCATAGTTCTCGAACCCACAGGGTCTACACAATTAACGTTTGGTGACGATATAAGTATAGTTGAGTCAGTATGGTGGTTACCGAAGGTTGTTCGGAGTCCCGGATGAGATCCCGGACGTGACGAGGAACTCCAGAATGGCTGGAGGTGAAGATTGATATATTGGACGAAGGGTATTGGAGTCCTGAATTGTTCCAAGGGTACCGGGTGATGACCAGCATGACCGAAAGGGGTTTCGGGGGGTCCCGGCAAGTGTTGGGGGGCCTCATGGGCCAAGGGGAGGGGGCAAACCAGCCCACTAAGGGGCTGAGCGCCCCCCTCACCCCATCTCACGTAACCAGGAGGGTTGGGGGTGCCCCCTAGGGCATCCCACCACTTTGGCTTGGGGGCCAAGTCTCCTAGGGGGGAAACCCATCTAGGGTTTCCCTCTTGTGGCCGCCGTCCCTAGATTGGATCCCCTAGGGGCGCCCCCCTCTCCCCCTTCCCCCTATATATAGAGAGGTAGAGAGAGGGCAGCCGTACCCTTCTACGCCACGGCGCTGCCTCTCCTCTTCTCTCCCTCGCATCCCTCTTCCTCTCCGTAGTGCTTAGCGAAGCTCTGCCGAGATTCCGTCACCACCACCGCCACCACGTCGTCGTGCTGCCGGAGGACTCGAGCTACTACTTCACCATCGCTCGCTGGATCGAGGAGGTGCAGATGTCATCAAGCCATATGTGTGTTGAACGCGGAGGTGCCGTCCGTTCAGCACTTGGATCGGGAGTTCGCGGGACGGATCGTGATTGGATCGCGAAGACGTTCGACTACATCAACCGCTTTTCTTAACGCTTCCGCTTAGCGATCTACAAGGGTATGTAGATGCAATCTCTCCTGTCGTAGATGGTCATCTCCTAGATTGGATCTTGGTGAGCGTAGGAAAATTTTTGTTTCCCATGCAACGTTCTGATAACCCACAAGTATAGGGGATCACAACTGTTTTCGAGGGTAGAGTATTCAACCCAAATTTATTAATTCGACACAAGGGGAGCCAAAGAATATTTGCAAGTATTAGCAGCTGAGTTGTCAATTCAACCACACCTGGAGATTAATTATCTGCAGCAAAGCGATCAGTAGCAAAGTAGTATGATAGTTTTGATAGTAGTAGCAACAGCAATAGTAATGGTAACAGTAATAGCAATGATTTTGTAGCAAGTGCAAGAGTAACAATAGCAGTGGTAACTTAGCAAGAACAATATGAGAGAAATTCGTAGGCATTGGATCGGTGAATTCGTTGGATGATATTCATCATATAACAGTCATAACCTAGGGCGATACAGCACTAGCTCCAGTTCATAAATACAATGTAGGCATGTATTCCGTAAATAGTCATACGTGCTTATGGAAAGAACTTGCATGACATCTTTTGTCCTACCCTCCCGTGGCAGCGGGGTCCTATTGGAAACTAAGGTATATTAAGGCCACCTTTTAATAGAGAACCGGAACAAAGCATTAACACATAGTGAATACATGAACTCCTCAAACTACGGTCATCACCGGGAAGTGTCCCGACTATTGTCACTCCGGGGTTGCCGGATCATAACACGTAGTAGGTGACTATAACTTGCAAGATCGGATCTAGAACATAGATATAATGGTGATAACATAAACGGTTCAGATCTGAAATCATGGCACCCGGGCCCAAAGTGTCAAGCATTAAGCATGGCAAAGTCATAGCAACATCAATGTCAGAACATAATGGATACTAGGGATCAAGCCCTAACAAAACTAACTCGATTACATGATGAATCTCATCCAACTCCTCACCGACCAGCGAGCCTACGAAGGAATTACTCACTCCCGGTGGGGAGCATCATGGAATTGGCGATGGAGAAGGGTTGGTGATGACGAAGATCGAAGATCCCCCTCTCCGGAGCCCTGAACGGACTCCAGATCTGGCCTCCCGATGAAGAACAGGAGGTGGCGGCGGCTCCGCCTCATGAAACGCGATAATTCTTTCTCCCTGATTTTTTTCTCTGAAAATATGACTTTATAGGATCAGGGTTGGAGTCTGCGGGGCCACCAGGTGGGGACAACCCACCTGGGCTCGCCTGGAGGGGGGGCGCCCTGGTGGGTTGTGCCCACCCAGGTGCCCCCCTCCTGTGGTTCTTGGCTCCAGAAATTTTCTTTTATTATATAAAAATCCCCGAGAAGTTTCGTTCCAATCCGAGAACTTTTATTTTTGCACAAAAACAACACCATGGTAGTTCTGCTGAAAACAGTGTCAGTCCAGGTTAGTTTCATTCAAATTGTGCAAATTAGAGTCCAAAATAAGAGCAAAAGCGTTAGGAAAAGTAGATATGACGGAGACGTATCAACTCCCCCAAGCTTAAACCTTTGCGTGTCCTCAAGCAATTTAGTTGGTAAATTGAAAGTGAAAAAGAAAAACTTTTACGAACTCTTTTGCTCTTGTTTACATAAATAAGCCTAAGTAGCACCTAGGTTTTCAGCAAAGATTATAACTGACCATGTCGACAATAACACTTAAAAATTATATTAACTCATAACAATGGCATAATCAACTAGCGAGCAATAATAAGATATCTCAAACAACAACACTTTGTCAAAGCAACCATGATATAATATGACAATAGTGGTATCTCGCTAGCCCTTTCTGAGACCGTAAAACTTAAATGCAGAGCACCTCCAAAGTCCGAGCAGCGACTAAACATTGTAATTCATGGTAGAAAAGATCCAGTCATGATGCACCCAACATTAGCTACACACAATGCATGAGGATGACAATAGTGCTCTCAGGTTCTGGCGCTTATTTGAGAAGGTGATGACACAACATAAAAGTAAAGAGATAGTCCCTTCGCAGAGGGAAGTAGTGATTTGCAGAGGTGCCAGAGCTCAAGTTTTAAAAACAGAGGTAAATGAAATTTTGAGAAATGCACCCTTCTTATTTACTTCGCGACAATTAGTTATCGGTATCTTCCATGCTAAACACATTAGTGGCGGTTCCCAAGCGATAAAAGTAAAGGTTTACTCCCCCTCAACCAACAATCACACTCCACGGCTTGTCCGAAACAACGGGTGCCGTCCATACCAACAACATTCCTGGGGGAGTTTTGCTTAATTATTTGCAATTTGAATTCAGGACTGGGAATCCCTATTACCGCCCCTCTCATGTAAGGACGAGTGAATAAACACTCATCATGAGAATAACCCTCTTAGCATGGAAGATACTGATTACCTCCTGTCGCTCTATGAACAATCCAGGCACACAAAAAAGCATTTTTATTTGAAGTTTTTAGAGGTGGCACATGCAAATTTTCTTAGGACGGTAGGGTAATACCGCATATTGGTAGGTATGGTGGACTCATCTAGAATAACTTGGGTTTCAGGGTTTTGATGCACAAGCAAAATTCCCACTTAGTACAGGCGAAGGCTAGCAATAAGGTTGAGAAGCGGCCTGCTAGAGAGCGAAAACGGTCATGAACATGCTTTATGCATAAGTAACATTGGATACTAGCATGAGTAGGATATGAACACCATGAACATAAATATCATAGAGGCTATGTTGGTTTTGATTCAACTACATGCATGAACATGTGCCAAGTCAAGCCACTCGAACATTCAGAGGAGGATACCATATCATCATACTACATCACAATTATTTTAACGCAATGTTAACTTCCAAGATAAAACATTATCTACTCCTAGCTACTTAAGCATGGCATGAGAAACTATAATCTCTAAGGATCATTGCAAACATGTTTGATCATAATGAGCTGAATCATGGATACTAGGTTAAACATATTTACAAAAATAGAACAAGTTGAGTTCATACCCGTTTCTCTCTACCACAGCCTGTTCATCAAATATCGTCATTATTTCCTTTCACTTGCACGACCGAACGATATGAAAATAATAATAATGCAAGAGTGCCATGGACTAAGCTGGAATCTGCAAACATTTATTCAAAAAGGAGAAAACAAGGTAATATGGGCTCTCCGTTAGATCAACAATAATGCATATGAGAGCCACTCAACATTTTCATCGTGGTCTTCTCCTCGGTATGACTCAATAAAAAGAAATTCAGAGAAACACACTGAAATATTTTTGAAGTTTTTAGTTTTCTAAAAGAAAGCAAATTTAAGAAAGGAAAAACAAAAACGAGAAAAACTATTTACACGGGAGAGCTCCGAACAAGCAAAAGAAGGGCAAGGAAATCTTTTTGGGTTTTTTCTTTTTTAAATACTACAGTTAAGTATACTAGAAAGAACAATAAAAAAGAAGCAAGAAATATTTTTGTATTTTCTCAAAGTTTTTTAAACACACAAGAAGAAGGCGAGAAGATAAATCTAGCATGGATAATACAATGAAAAAGTGTGGACACCAAAAACTGGAATGAACTGTGTGAACATGAAAGTAATGTCGGTGGAAATACGTACTCCCCCAAGCTTAGGCTTTTGGCCTAACTTGGTAGTCACCATCAGTAGCCTGCATAATGGTCGGAGTGATAGCTCACGGAGGCTCTAGGTGCAGATGCCTCAGCCCGTCGTGTAGCCACAACTGCCGCGTTATGTGCTCGGGCCTCGCTCTCAAGAACATAATATCTTCCCTTGCTATGAACATCAAAGAGAGCAGGTGCAGGCAAAAAGGTATCCACAATGGAACTTTTAATAAACAACATGTTATAAGTAAAATTATGGGGTTCACCACTAAGGATCTTATGACGTTTCATAGCATCGGAATCAAGGTATTGCGTGGGTAAGATGGGGTCATAAGGCCAAGGTGAAACACCGAGCTCTCTTGCTAAGCGTGTGGCGTAAATCCCACCATAAAAATATCCACTACCAGCGTTATGTTGTAATCTACGTGCCACTATCGCTCCAAGATTATAACTTTTGTCGCCGGTGAGAGCGGTACGGATAAGGCTCAAGTCTGGAGCACAAAGTGTACTACAATCCTGTTTGCCTACAATGCATTTTCCATTAAATAAAGCAAAGTATTGGATTGAGGGAAAATGAATGCTCTTTATTCTACCTTGAGTCACTCCTCTAGTCTCACCATAGCAAAGGCTAGTCAAGAATATCTCAAACTCCGACCTTGTTGGCTCATCCAACGAACCCCAAAATGGAATTTTGCAGTGATTAGAAAATGTCTCGAGAGGTATAGTAAATGAATTGTCATATAGTTTAAATGATACTCTGGACTCACGAGGATGGAATTTAAATTCTTTGGTAAATGATTCAGTGAGGCTGAGGTGTTGGTTGCACTTATCTGCAATGTAGGGACCGAGCTCGGCATTGTGAACATATTGCTCAAATTCTTCTTTAATGCCCACACGCACCATATAATCGTTGCATGGCAAATAACATGATTTGGTAGCGGCATCTCGAATGGAATTTTCACTTTGTTCAACATAGGACCAATGAACATAGCTGCTACTAGAAGATGCCTCCGAGGACCTCTGCCTCGAAGAACTCCTTCCAAAGAGGTTCATCATATTCGCGTACAATTGTCTGAAAATTTTTGTGTCACAAATTTTTGTCAACAAAACCTTATAAGAAAGATAGCAACTACTCATAGGGATGCATAGAGGCCATATCAAGCATTCAAACTACTTAGAACTTTAAGAATTCAACATGCAAGTCCATCTACAACAGCACCAAGAGTCACTAATTATTCTAAATATAAACCACTAAAGCAAAAAACTAACTGGACCAATGGAGGAGGCACATACCAAGCAACAATCCCTCGAAACAGTTTCAGAAACGGAGCTTCGAGCAAAGAGATCGAAATCCACGGGTTTGAGAGCAAGAACACGAGAAAGAGAGCAATGGTGAATTTTTCTGGAGGTAGGTGATGATGTGGGAGGAAGAGATAAGTGAGGGGGCCCACGTGGGGACTACAACCCACCAGGGCACGCCTGGGGGTGCTGGCGTGCCCAGGTGGGTTGTGCCCACCTGGAGCACCTCCCTCTGATGTTATTTGCACCAAAAATTCTTAAATATTCAGAAAAAAATTGTATTAAATTTTCAGAGCATTCTGAGAACTTTTATTTTTGGGTCATTTTTTTATTGCACGGAAAACTCAGGGAACAGGCAAGGCATGGCATTTTATTTTATTTAACTAATAAAAAGAGAAAACAAAAGGTAGGGACAGAAGGTAGTGCTCATTGAATTCATCAACTTCATACCTCTCAAAAATGATTTATTAATAAGGTTGATCAAGTCTTATTAACAACCACTTCTGATTAGCATGAAACCGAAGAACTTTCGCAAAACACTAAGTTACCTCAATGGGGATATGAATGTCCCCAACAATAAGCATTTCATATTTCTTTTTGGTAATAGGTAGAGGTAGTTGAAAACTCCCAATAGTGATTATCGGAGATTTTTAAATAACATTAATACCATTCACTTGGAATTGTTTCTTCGAAAAGTGCACCGTATGTTCATTACCATTGATATGAAAAGTGACCTTGCTTTTATTGCAATCAATAACAGCCCCTGCAGTATTCAAGAAGGGTCTACCGAGGATAATCGACATGTTGTCATCCTCGGGCATCTCAAGTATAACAAAGTCAGTTAAGATAGTAACATTAGCAACAACAACGGGCACATCCTCACAAATACCGATAGGTATGGCAGTTGATTTATCAGCCATTTGCGAAGATATTTCAGTAGGTGTGAGTTTATTCAAATCAAGTCTTTTATACAAAGAGAAAGGCATAACACTAACACCTGCTCCTAAATCACATAAAGCAGTTTTCACATAATTTCTTTTGATGGAGCAAGGTATAGTTGGTATTCCCGGATCTCCAAATTTTTTAGGTACTCCATCCTTAAAAGTATAATTAGCAAGCATGGTGGAGATTTCAGCTTTCGGTATTTTTCTCTAATTGGTGATGATGTCTTTCATGTACTTTGCATAAGGAGGCATTTTTAAGATATCAGTCAAGCGAGTACGCAAAAAGACTGGCCTCAGCATTTCAGCAAAGCGTTCAAATTCTTCATCATCTTTATTTTTGGTTGACTTAGGTGGAAAGGGCATAGATTTTTGAACCCATGGTTCTCTTTCCCTACCATGTTTTCTAGCAACAAAGTCTCTTTTATCATATCTTTTATTCTTGGGTTGTGGGTTATCAAGATCAACTGCTGGTTCTATCTCAACATCATTATCTGGTTCTGTATTATTTGTTTGAGTGTCTTTATGAACCTCATCATTATCTTTTTCATTATCAGAAGGTGAGTGTTCACTACCAGATTGAGTTTCAGCATCAGAGATAGAGACTTCATTATCATTATCAGGAGGTTTTTCAACTTCAGGTTCACTAGGGGCATGCAAAGTCCTATCATTTGTCTTCTTCTTTTTCTTTTTAGAAGGACTAGGTACATCAGTGTTAACTCTTTGAGAGTCTTGTTCAATTCTTTTTGGGTGTCCCTCAGGATAAAGTGGTTCCTGAGTCATTCTACCTCCTCTAGTCATTACTCTAACAGCATGATCATTGATATTATTATTCATTTCGTCAAGCAACTCTCTTTGAGATTTAGCAACTTGTTCTAATTGAGTTTGAACCATAGAAGCATGCTTTCCTACACCTCTAACATCATTTGAGATTCTAAATAACAAGTCACTTAAACGAGCAATCATATCAGAATTGTATTTCAATTGTTTCATAACATTTGCATTGAAGTGATCTTGCTTTCTAATGTATTTATCAAACTAATAAAGGCATTGACTAGGATGTTTATTATAAGGAATATCACCTTCATCGAACTTTAGTAAAGAATTTACCTCTACCACCTTAGGTGGTGGTGTTTCAAGCCCATGTATTTCTTCGATAGATGGTACATTTTTAACATCCTCTGCTTTAATACCTTTTTCCTTCATGGATTTCTTTGCCTCTTGCATATCTTCAGGACTGAGATATAAGATACCCCTCTTCTTTGGAGTAGGTTTGGGTGGTGGTTCAGGAAGGATCCAATCATCATAATTTTTCAATATGTTATTCAATAATTCTTCAACTTATTCAACAGTTCGCTCCCTGAAAACACAACCAGCACAACTATCTAGGAAATCCCTAGAAGCATCGGTTAGTCCATTATAGAAGATATCAAGTATTTCATTTTTCTTAAGAGGATGATCAGGCAAAGCATTAAGCAATTGGAGAAACCTCCCCCAAGCTTGTGGGAGACTCTCTTCTTCAATTTGCGCAAAGTTAAATATCTCCTGTAAGGCAACTTGTTTTTTATGAGCAGGAAAATATTTTTCAGAGAAGTAATAAATCATATCCTGGGGACTACGCACACAACAAGGAGCAAGAGTATTATACCAAGCCTTAGCATCACTCTTTAATGAGAATAGAAATAATTTGAGAATATAATAATAGGGAATCTTCTCATCATGAGCAAAAAGGCTGGCTATGTCATTCAACTTAGTAAGATGTGCCACAACAGTTTCAGTTTCATAACCATGGAAAGGATTAGATTCAACCAAAGTAATTAACTCTGGGTCGACAGAGAATTCATAATCCTTATCATCAACAAAGATAGGTGAAGTAGCAAACTTAGGATCACATTTCATTCTAGCATTCAAAGATTTTTCTTTCAGTTTGCATAATAATTTTTCCAGATCATCTCTATCCTTACAAGTAAGAATGTCTCTAGTTGTCTCCTCATCCATAACATAACCTTCCGGTACCTTTGGCAATTCATATCTAGGAGAACTAGGTCTAATAGGTGTTTCAAGATTTTCAGTTTCAAGCTCTTCATCAGTTTCAACAATTTCATCAGTTTCAGCATTCTCAAAAGCTTTAGTTCTAGCAAGTTGTTCATCAAGAAATTGACCTAGTGGCACATTATCATCAAGCAAAGTACTAGCATCATCATGAGTAGCATTCATAGCAGAAGTAGCATCATCAATAACTTGCAATATATCAGAATTGATAGCATGTGGTGGTGTTGCAAGTCTACTTATAACAGAAGGTGAATCTAAAGCGGAGCTGGATGGCAGTTCCTTCCCTCCCCTCGTCTTAGAGGGAAAAATCTTAGTCTTAGCATCCTTCAGATTCTTCATAGTGATAATTTGATAATAATCCGAAGTGACTCAACAAATATAGCTATGCTCTCCGGCAACGGTGCCAGAAAAAGGTCTTGATAACCCACAAGTATAGGGGATCGCAACAGTTTTCGAGGGTAGAGTATTCAACCCAAATTTATTGATTTGACACAAGGGGAGCCAAATAATATTTGCAAGTATTAGCAGCTGAGTTGTCAATTCAACCACACCTGGAGATTAATTATCTGCAACAAAGCGATCAGTAGCAAAGTAGTATGATAGTTTTGATAGTAGTAGCAACAGCAATAGTAATGGTAACAGTAATAGCAATGATTTTGTAGCAAGTGCAAGAGTAACAATAGCAGTGGTAACTTAGCAAGAACAATATGAGAGAAATTCGTAGGCATTGGATCGGTGAATTTGTTGGATGATATTCATCATATAACAGTCATAACCTAGCGCGATACAGCACTAGCTCCAGTTCATAAATATAATGTAGGCATGTATTCCGTAAATAGTCATACGTGCTTATGGAAAGAACTTGTATGACATCTTTTGTCCTACCCTCCCGTGGCATCAGGGTCCTATTGGAAATTAAGTGATATTAAGGCCTCCTTTTAATAGAGAACCGGAACAAAGCATTAACACATAGTGAATACATGAACTCCTCAAACTACGGTCATCACCGGGAAGTGTCCCTACTATTGTCACTCCGGGGTTGCCGGATCATAACACGTAGTAGGTGACTATAACTTGCAAGATCGGATCTAGAACATAGATATAATGGTGATAACATAAACGGTTCAGATCTGAAATCATGGCACCCGAGCCCAAAGTGTCAAGCATTAAGCATGGCAAAGTCATAGCAACATCAATCTCAGAACATAATGGATACTAGGGATCAAGCCCTAACAAAACTAACTCGATTACATGATGAATCTCATCCAACTCCTCACTGACCAGCGAGCCTATGAAGGAATTACTCACTCCCAGTGGGGAGCATCATGGAATTGGCGATGGAGAAGGGTTGGTGATGACGAAGATCGAAGATCCCCCTCTCCGGAGCCCTGAACGGACTCCAGATCTGGCCTCCCGATGAAGAACATGAGGTGGCGGCGGCTTCATCTTGTGAAACGCGATAATTCTTTCTCCCTGATTTTTTTCTCCGAAAATATGACTTTATAGGATTAGGGTGGGAGTCTGCGGGGCCACCAGGTGGGGACAACCCACCTGGGCGCGCCTGGAGGGGGGGCACGCCCTGGTGGGTTGTGCCCACCCAGGTGCCCCCCTCCTGTGGTTCTTGGCTCCAGAAATTTTCTTTTATTACATAAAAAATCCCCGAGAAGTTTTGTTCCAATTCGAGAACTTTTATTTTTTCACAAAAACAACACCATGGTAGTTCTGCTGAAAACGGCGTCAGTCCAGGTTAGTTTCATTCAAATCGTGCAAATTAGAGTCCAAAACAAGAGGAAAAGCTTTAGGAAAAGTAGATACGACGGAGACGTATCACGTTCCCCAACAATCTTTTGTCATACCCTCCCGTGGTAGCGGGGTCCATAAGGAAACAAAGGGATATTAAGGCCTCCTTTTAATAGAGAACCAGAACAAAGCATTAACACATAGTGAATACATGAACTCCTCAAACTACGGTCATCACCGGAAAGTATCCCAATTACTCTCACCCTGGGGTTTACGGATCATAACACGTAATAGGTGAATATGACTTGCAAGATTGGATCTAGAACATAGATATAATGGTGAAAACATAAACGGTTCAGATCTGAAATCATGGCACTCGGGCCCTAGTGACAAGCATTAAGCATGGCAAAGTCATAACAACATCAATCTCAGAACATAGTGGATACTAGGGATCAAGCCCTAACAAAACTAACTCGATTACATGATGAATCTCATCCAACTCCTCACCGACCAGCGAGCCTACAAAGGAATTATTCACTCCCGGTGGGGAGCATAATGGAAATGGCGATGAAGGAGGGTTGGTGATGACGAAGACCGAAGATTCCCCTCTCCGGAGCCCCGAACGGGCTCCAGATCTGGCCTCCCGATGAAGAACAGGAGGTGGCGGCGGCTTCGTATCGTGAAACGCGATGAAACTTTCTCCCTGATTTTTTTCTCCGAAAATAGGTATTTATGGAGTTGGAATTAGGGTCTGCATGGCCACGAGGTGGGCACAACCCACCAGGGCGCGCCAGAGGGGGGGAGGGGGCGCCCTGGTGTCTTGTGCCCAGCCAGGGGCCCCCCTCCGGTGATTCTTGGCTCCAGTATTTTTCTTTTATTGTAAAACAATTCTCCAAAAAGTTCCGTTCCATTCCGAGAATTTTTATTTCTGCACAAAAACAACACCATGGTAGTTCTACTGAAAACAACGTCAGTCCGGGTTAGTTTCATTCAAATCATGCAAATTAGAGTCCAAAACAAGAGCAAAAGCGTTAGGAAAAGTAGATACGACGAAGACGTATCAACTCCCCCAAGCTTAAACCTTTGCTTGTCCTCAAGCAATTCAGTTGACAAATTGAAAGTGAAAAAGAAAAACTTTTACGAACTCTTTTGTTCTTGTTTACATAAATAAGCTTAGGTAGCACCCAGGTTTTCAGCAAAGAATATGACTAACCATGTCAACAATAACACTTAAAATTATATTAACTCATATCAATAGCATAAGCAACTAGCGAGCAATAATAAGATATCTCAAATGACAACACTTTGTCAAAACAACCATGATATAATATGACAATAATGGTATCTTGCTATCCCTTTCTGAGACCGCAAAACATAAATGCAGAGCACCTCCAAAGTTCAAGCAGCGACTAAACATTGTAATTCATAGTTGAAAAGATCCAGTCATGATGCATCCAACATTAACTATACACAATGCATGAGGATGACAATAGTGCTCTCAGATCTGGCGCTTATTTGAGAAGGTGATGACTCAACATAAAATTAAATAGATAGTCCCTTCACAGGGGGAAGCAGGGATTTGCAGAGGTGCCAGAGCTCAAAGTTTTAAAAATAGAGATAAATGTAATTTTGGGAGGTACACCCTTCCTGTCAACGTTACGACCAAGAGTTATCAATATCTTCCATGCTAAACACATTAGCGGCGGTTCCCAAGCGATAAAATTAAAGGTTCACTCCCCCTCTACCAACAAACACACTCCACATCTAGCCGAATCCACGGGTACCGTCCATACCAACATCAATCCTGGGGGAGTTTTGTTTAATTATTTGCAATTTTTTATTTCAGGACTGGGCATCCCTATTACCGCCCCTCTCGTGCAAGGACAAGTGAATAAACACTCATCATGAGAATAACCTGCTTAGCATGGAAGATACTGACCGCCCCCTGTCGCTCCATGAGCGGTCCAGGCACACAAAACAGATGTTCATTTGAATTTTTAGAGGTGGCACATGCAAATTTACTTGGAACGCCAGGGTAATACCGCATATAGGTAGATATGGTGGACCCATCTGGAATAACTTGGGTTTTAGGATTTTGATGTACAAGCAGTATTCTCGCTTAGTATAGGCGAAGCCTAGCAAATAGGTTGTGAAGCGGCCAGCTAGAGAGCGAAAACAGTCATGAACATGCGTTATGCATAATTAACATTGAATACTAGAATGAGTAGGATATGAACACCATGAACATAAATATCATAGAGGCTATGTTGGTTTTGATTCAACTACATGCATGAACATGTGCCAAGTCAAGCCACTTGAAACATTCAGAGGAGGATACCATATCATCATACTACATCACCATCATTTTAATGCATGTTAACATCCAAGATAAATCATTATCCACTCCTAGCTACTTAAGTATGGCATGAGAAACTATAATCTCTAATTGTCATTGCAAACATGTTTGATCATAATATGCTGAATCATGGATACTAGGTTAAACATATTTACAAAAACAGAACAAGTTGAGTTCATACCCGTTTCTCTCTGCCACAGCCAGTTCATCAAATATCGTCATTATTGCCTTTCAATTGCATGACCGAATGATATGAAAATAATAATAGTGCAAGAGTGTCATGGACTAAGCTGAAATCTGCAAACATTTTATTCAAAAGGAGAAGACAGGTTAATTTGGGCTCTTTGTTAGATCAATAGTAATGCATATAAGAGCCACTCAACATTTTCATCGTGGTCTTCTCCTTGGTAAGACTCAATAAAAAGAAAATAATTTTGGAGAAACATACTGAAATATTTTTGGAGTTTTTAGTTTTTCTTGAAGAAAGCAAATTAAAGAAGGGAAAACAAAAACGATAAAAACTATTTACACGGGAAAGCTCCCAACAAGCAAAAAGGAGAACAAGGAAATCTTTTTGGGTTTTCTTTTAACACTACAACTAATTTAAGCTATAAAGAAAAACCAAAAAGAAGCGAGAAATATTTTTGGATTTTCTCAAAGTTTTTCAAACACACAAGAAGAAAGCGAGAAAATAAATCTAGCATGGATAATACAATGAAAAAGTGTGGACACCAACAACTGGAATGAAATGTGTGAACATAAATGTAATGTCGGTGGAAACACGTACTCGCCCAAGCTTAGGCTTTTGGCCTAGTTTGGTAATCACCATCCGCTGTCTGGGTAATAATCTGAATGATAGCTTATGGAGGCTCTTGGTGTGACCACCTCAGCCCATCTGGCGGCCTCGACCTCCGCATTGTACGCTGGCCTCGCTCTCAAGAATGTAGTATCTTCTCTTACTGTCATAGTCAAAAAGAGCAGGTGCATGCAATACAATAGGTACAATGGGTTCTTTATGAAACCTCAAGTTATAAGTATAATCATCGATTGTGCCTGTGAGGAACTTATGACATTTCATGGCCCCAAAATCTAAATACTGAGTGGGTAGGATGGGATCATCAGGCAGAGGTGTCACACCAACCTCTTTAGCTAAACGAGAAGCATAAATCCCACCATAAAAGTGACCACTACCAGCGTTGTGTTGCAATCTCCGTGCAACAATCGCTCCCATGTTATAACGTTTAATTCCGGTCAGGGCAGTGTGTATGAGACTCAAGTCAGGGGCACATAATGTACTGCAATCCTGCTTGCCCATGATGCATTTGCCATTAAAGAGTGCAAAGTAATGAATTGATGGGAAATGAATACTTTTTATTCTACCTTGTGTCACTCCTCTATACTCACCGTAACAAAGACTAGTCAGAAATGGATCGTACTCAGCCTTGGGTGGTTCATCTAGCAAACCCCAAAATAGAATTTTGTAGGCACTGCAAAACATTTCTAGAGGCATGGTAAATGGATGATCATAAAGACTAAATGAAACTCTAGACTCACGAGGATGAAATTTAAATTTCTTAGTGAATGTTTCTGTGAGGTTGAGATGCTGAATGCACTTATCTTCGATGTAGGGACCGAGCTCGGTGTTGTGAACATATTGCTCAAATTCTTCCTTAATACCTGCGCTCACCATGAAATTGTTACACGGCCATAAGCATGATTTGATAGCGGCATCCCGCATTGAGCTTGCACTTGGCCCAACATAAGACCAACGTATCGAGCCACTACTAGATGATGCCTCCGTAGACCTTCTCCTAAAAAAACTCCTAAAGAATTACATTTTTATTTGCGTACAATTTCTGAAAAAAATTAGGACACAAAATTTGTCAACAAAACTTCACAAGATTGATCGAAGATACTCATAAGGATGCATAGAGGCTAAGCATTCAAACTACTTAGAACTCTAAGCATTCAACATGCAAGCTCATCTATAGCAGCACCAAGAGTAGCTAATTATTCAAAATATAAACCACTAAAGCAAAAACTAATTTGAGCAACGGAGGAGTCACATACCAAGTAGCAATCCCCCAAAACAGTTTCGGAAACGGAGCTTCGAGCAAAGGGATCAAAATCCGTGGATTTGAGAGCAAGAACACGAGAGAGAGAGAGAGAGAGAGAGCTATGGTGATTTTTTTCTGGAGGTAGGAGATGACATGGGCTAAAGAGATAAGTGAGGGGACCCACGTGGGGACCACAACCCACCAGGGCATGCCTGGGGTTGCTGGCGCGCCCTGGTGTCTTCTGGTCACCAGGTGCACCCCCTCTGATGTTATTTTCACTAGAAATTCAGAAATATTGAGAAAAAAATCGTATTAAATTTTCAGGGCATTCTAAGAATTTCTATTTTTGGGTCATTTTTTTATTGCACGGGAAATCCAGAAAACAGGATAAACATGGCATTTTATTTTATTTAACTAAGAAAAACATAAGAAAAAAGTTGGGAGCAGAAGGTTGTGCTTACTAAATTCATCAACTTCATACCTCTCAAAAATGATCCATTAATAAGGTTAATCAAGTCTTATTAACAACCACCTTCGATTAGCATGAAACCGAAGAACTTTCGTAAAACACTAAGTTACCTCAACGGGGATATGCATGTCCCCAACAATAAGTATGTCATATTTCTTTTTGGCAATAGGTAGAGGTAGTTGAAAACTTCCAATAGTGAGTGTCGGAGATTTTTCAATAACATCAATACCATTCACTTGGAATCGTTTCTTTGGAAAGTGCACCATATGCTCATTACCATTGATATGAAAAGTAACCTTGCTTTTATTGCAATCAATAACAGCCCCTACGGTATTCAAAAAGGGTCTACCAAGGATAATCGACATGTTGTCGTCGTCGGGCATCTCAAGTATAACAAAGTCTATTAAGATAGTAACATTTGCAACAACAACGGGCACATCCTCACAAATACCAATAGGTATGGCAGTTGATTTGTCAGCCATTTGCAAAGATATTTCAGTAGGTGTGAGTTTATTCAAATCAAGTCTTTTATATAAGGAGAAAGGCATAACACTAACACTAGCTCCTAAATCACACAAAGCAGTTTTAACATAATTTCTTTTGATGGAGCAAGGTATAGTTGGTATTCCTGGATCTCCAAGTTTTTTAGGTACTCCATCCTTAAAAGAATAATTAGCAAGCATGGTGGAGATTTCAGCTTCCGGTATCTTTCTCTTATTAGTGATGATGTTTTTCATGTATTTTGCATAAGGGGCCATCTTTAAAATATCAGTCAAGCGAGTGCGCAAAAAGACTGGCCTAAGCATCTCAGCAAAGCATTCAAATTCTTCATCATCTTTTTTCTTAGTTGGTTTAGGTGAAAAGGGCATGGGTTTCTGAACCCATGGTTCTCTTTCTCTTCCATGTTTTCTAGCAACAAAGTCTCTTTTATCATATCTTTTATTTTTAGGTTGTGGGTTATCAAGATCAACAGCTGGTTCTATTTCAACATCATTATCTGGTTGTTTATCATTCTCTGGTTGAGTGTCTTCATGAACATCATCATTATCTTTTTCATTATCACTAGATGAATGTTCATTACCAGATTGAGTTTCAGCATCAGAAATAGAAACATCATTATTATTTTCAAGAGGTTTTTCTATTTCAGGTTCACTAGAGGTATGCAAAGTCCTATCATTTTTCTTTTTCTTCTTCTTTTTAGAAGGACTAGGTGCATCAGTGTTAATTCTTTGAGAATCTTGTTCAATTCTTTTAGGGTGTCCCTCAGGGTAAAGTGGTTCCTGAGTCATTCTACCTCCTCTAGTCATCACTCTAACAGCATGATCATTCATATTATTGTTCATTTCATTAAGCAATTCTCTTTGAGATTTAGCAACTTGTTCTAGTTGGGTTTGAACCATAGAAGCATGTTTTCCTACACCCCTAACATCATTAGTAATTCTAACTAACAAGTCACTCAAGCGAGCAATCATATCAGAATTATATTTCAATTGTTTCATAACATTTTCATTGAAGTGGTCTTGTTTTCTAATGTAAATGTCAAACTCATAAAGGCACTGACTAGGATGTTTATTGTAAGGGATGTCACTTTCATCAAATTTCGTTAAAGAGTTTACCTCTACCACCTTTGGTGGTGGTGTTGTGTCAAGTCCGTGTATTTCTTCAGTAGGAGGTAAATTTTAACATCCTCTGCTTTAATACCTTTTTCCTTCATACTTTTCTTTGCCTCTTGCATATCCTCAGGACTGAGATATAAGATACCCCTCTTCTTCAGAGTGGGTTTAGGCGGTGATTCAGGAAGAGTCCAATCATCATATTTTTCAATATATTATTCAATAATTCCTCAGCTTGTTCAACAGTTCATTCCCTGAAAACACAACCAGCACAACTATCTGCTAGGAAGTCCCTAGAAGCATCGTTAGTCCATTATAGAAGATATCAAGTATTTCATTTTTCTTAAGAGGATGATCAGGCAAAACATTAAGCAATTGGAGAAGCCTCCCCCAAGCTTGTGGGAGACTCTCTTCTTCAATTTGCACAAAGTGAAATATTTCCTGTAAAGCAGCTTGTTTCTTATGAGCAGGAAAATATTTTTCGGAGAAGTAATAAACCATATCCTGGGGACTACGCACACAACTAGGAGCAAGAGTATTGTACCATATCTTAACATCACCCTTTAATGAGAACAGGAATAATTTGAGAATATAATAGTAGCAGATTTTCTCATCATGAGCAAATAGGGTGGCTATATCATTTAATTTAGTAAGGTATGCCACAACAGTTTCAGTTTCATATCATGGAAAGGATCAGATTCAACCAAAGTAATTAACTCTGGGTCGACAGAGAATTCATAATCCTTATCGGTAACAAAGATAGGTGAAGTAGTAAACTTAGGATCACATTTCATTCTAGCATTCAAAGATTTTTCTTTCAGTTTGCATAGTAATTTCTTAAGATCATCCCTATCATTGCAAGCAAGAAAGTCTCTAGCTATCTCCTCATCCATAACATAACCTTCAGGTATCTTGGGCATTTCATATCTAGGAGAGCTAGGTCTAATAGGTGTTTCAAGATTTTCAGTTTCAAGTACTTCATCAGTTTCAATAATTTCATCAGTTCCAGCATTCTCAATATCTTTAGATCTAGCAAGTTGTTCATCAAGAAATTCACCTAGTTGCACAGTATTATCAAGCAAGGTACTAGTATCATCATGAGTATCATTCATAGCAGAAGTAGCATCATCAGTAACTTGCGACATATCATGATTAATAGCATATGGTGGTGTTGCAAGTCTACTCAAAATAGAAGGTGAATCAAGTGCAGAGCTGGATGGCAGTTCCTTACCTCCCCTCGTCTTAGAGGGAAAGATCTCAGTCTTTGTATCCTTCAGATTCTTCATAGTGATAAATAGATAATAATCCCAAGTGACTCAACAAATATAGCTATGCTCCCCGGCAACGGCACCAGAAAAGGGTCTTGATAACCCACAAGTATAGGGGATCGCAACAGTTTTCGAGGGTAGAGTATTCAACCCAAATTTATAGATTCGACACAAGGGGAGCCAAAGAATATTTGTAAGTATTAGCAGTTGAGTTGTCAATTCAACCACACCTGGAGATTAAATATCTGTAGCAAGGTGAATAGTAGCACAGCAATATGATAATTTTGATAGTAGTGGTAACAGCAGCAACGGTAACGGTAACAGTAGTAACAGTATTGTAGCAGGTGTAACAGTAGCAATGGCAGTAGTAACTTAGCAAGAGCAATATGTGGGAAATTTGTAGGCATTGGATCGGTGAATTCATTGGATGATATTCATCATATAGCAGTCATAACCTAGGGCGATAAAAAACTAGCTCCGGTTCATAAATATAATGTAGGCATCTATTCTGTAAATAGTCATACGTGCTTATGGAAAAGAACTTGCATGACATCTTTTGTCCTACCCTCCCGTGGCAGCGGGATCCATAAGGAAACTAAGGGATATTAAGGCCTCCTTTTAATAGATAACCGGAACAAAGCATTAACATATAGTGAATACATGAACTCCCCAAACTACGGTCATCACCGAAAAGTATCCCAATTACTGTCACCCTGGGGTTTACGGATCATAACACATAATAGGTAAATATGACTTGCAAGATCGGATCTAGAATGTAGATATAATGGTGAAAACATAAATGGTTCAGATCTGAAATCATGGCACTCGGGCCCTAGTGACAAGAATTAAGCATGGCAAAGTCATAACAACATCAATCTCAGAACATAGTGGATACTAGGGATCAAGCCCTAACAACACTAACTCGATTACATGATGAATCTCATCCAACTCCTCACCGACCAGCGAGCCTACGAAGGAATTACTTACTCCCGGTGGGGAGCATCATGGAATTGGCGATGGAGGGTTGGTGATGACGAAGATCGAAGATTCCCCTCTCTGGATCCCCGAACGGGCTCCAGATCTGGCCTCCCGATGAAGAACAGGAGGTGGCGGCGGCTCCATATCGTGAAACGTGATGAAGCTTTGTCCCTGATTTTTCTCTCCGAAAATAGGTATTTATGGAGTTGGAATTAGGGTCTGCGGGGCCATGAGGTAGGCACAACCCACCAGGGCGCGCCAGAGGGGGGGGCGCCCTGGTGTCTTGTGCCCAGCCAGGGCCCCCCTCCGATGGTTCTTGGCTCCAGTATTTTTCTTTTATTGTAAAACAATTCTCCAAAAAGTTTCGTTCCTTTCCGAGAACTTTTATTTCTGCACAAAAATAACACCATGGTAGTTCTGTTGAAAACAGCGTCATTCCGGGTTAGTTTCATTCAAATCATGCAAATTAGAGTCCAAAACAAGAGCAAAAGTGTTAGGAAAAGTAGATGCGACGGAGACGTATCAGCCATATTTGGTAAGTAGAAAATTTCTAGTCAAAATCCGAGTTAAGTATTGGCCGGCTCATTGATAATCTTCTTTGCAGGTAGGAGAAACGACAACGCTGTGCAACTGCCTTTGATAAAGTTGAAGGCAACATATGCCTACTTGGAGCAGTTGTATACATGATGTGCTTATGCCATAATGGCAGTAAAGAACGCTGCTACATCCCCCTTCAAAGATCAAGGACATGCTCAATGACTTGTCAACAGTGCCTCAGCGGATCCAGGAGCTGAAGAAATTGGTGGCTTGTGCTGGGGTCGGCTTAGCGCTTGCCCGAGCGAAGGCATATCTGGCTGAGATGGAGCCATCTGAGCTGGAGGGCGGGTTCCTAGAGTTTAAAGTTGATGGCACTATCTTCTCCGAAAATGACTTTGCGCGTTGCGTAAAAGATACCCGAGTGGTGGCAACTCAGCTTATCGATGAGCTGGATCTGTCAAAGTACCAAGCTGGCTATACGGAGGAAAACAAGCGCGTCAACCCACCTGAGTTCAAGCCTTTGGCGCTGACTCCACCTCGTCGTAAGCAAACTTTTGCCCCTGATGTCGACCCGTCTGCTATAATCACCGATGACTCAACCTTCCAAGCTTTGTCCACTATCTAGTGGACGCCAAGGGACCTCTAGACTGGGCAGGACGAGCCGGCACAAGCTGACCAGAAGCAGCAGGCACAGAAGGTCAACAAAAGAGCGACCACCCTGAGAGCTCGGGGGCCGGCTTACAGGAGGAGCCTGCGGCTTAAAAACTTGCTTGATATTTGAGCTCAGATGAGGCTTGTAATAGGAGTAGTTAAAAATACTTGCTGATCTGCAATGCCATCGTGCACTTATCACTTTTGGAATACCTTTTAAAGGAAATTGAGCCGATGCGATGTTTGCTTAACCTGCCGATTATTGTGATACTTGTAATAGTCCTCGTCTCACAGAGATGAGCCGGTGTTTGAAATGACAACCCGGATTATGTTGAAATTTGATTAGGACGAGCCAGTGTGTTTATGACCCAGCGACTCTTGATCAAGATGATCAGAGGTCAAGGAAAAATAGTTCTTGTAAAATGGAAAATAATACGAAGACATAGATATGTAATTGTAAAGAAATTGCATAAATGTGAAGTCGGCTTTCGAGGCACGACCAAAAAGGCCGGCTTTTGAGGCTGAAGTCTTGCTTCAATGAAGTTGGCGTGATAGCTCATGGTTTATCCTAGCTTTCTGTAAGCTGGCTCTCACGTGACTTAAGACGGTGTTTTAACCTTGACAAGTTCACGGCCATTATTGATTGATTGTCAAGAGTACACCAGGTCACCTTGGCGGAGTAGTGCTACTTCTTGAGCTTGCGTTGCTTTTTCCCTTGAAGAGGAAAGGGTGATGCAGCAAAGTAGAGATAAGTATTTCCCTCAATTAAGAACCAAGGTATCAATCCAGTAGGAGGCACAAGCAAGTCTCCAATCTATGCACCTGCACAAACTAACAAACACTTGCACTCAACGCGAAAGAGGGGTTGTCAATCCCTTCACGGTCTCGAACAAGAGTGAGATCTAATAGAGATAGGTATAAAAGATAAATAAAAAGGCAAACTAAAATAAATCTAAATAAATTGTAGCAAGGTATTTTTGGGTTTTTTGATTTATAGATCTGAAAATATATGATGGAAAATAGACCCGGGGGCCATAGGTTTCACTAGAGGCTTCTCTCTTGAAGATAGCATACGGTGGGTGAACAAATTACTGTTGAGCGGTTGATAGAAAAGCGCAAAGTTATGACGATATCTAAGGCAATGGTCATGAATATAGGCATCACATCCGTGACAAGTAGACCGAAACGATTCTGCATCTACTACTATTACTCCACACATCGATCGACTCCTGCCTGCATCTAGAGTATTAAGTTCATAAGAACAGAGCAACGCTTTAAGCAAGATGACATGATGTAGAGGGATAAACTCAAGCAATATGATATAAACCCCATCTTTTTATCCTCGATGGCAACAATACAATACGTTCCTCGCTACCCCTTCTGTCACTAGGTGAGGACACCGCAAGATTGAACCCAAAACTAAGCACCTCTCCCATTGCAAGAAAAACCAATCTAGTTGGCCAAACCAAATCGATAGTTCGAACAGAAATACAAAGATATCTTAATCATGCATAAAAGATTTCAGAGAAGACTCAAATAATATTCATAGATAATCTGATCATAAATCCACAATTCATCGGATCTCAACAAACACACCGCAAAAAAGTATTACATCGAATAGATCTCCAAGAACATCGAGAAGAACATTGTATTGAAGATCAAAGAGAGAGAAGAAGCCATCTAGCTACTAGCTATGGACCCGTAGGTCTGTGGTAAACTACTCCATGCATCATCAGAAGGGCAGCAAGGTTGATGTAGAGGCCCTCCGTGATCGAATCCCCCTCCCACAGATCGCCGAAAAAGGCCCCAAGATGGGATCTCACGGGACGAGAGGCTTGCGGCGGCGGAGAAGTATTTTGGTGGACGCTTCTGGTAGTTTGGGAATATTTGGGAATTTATAGTGCAAGAATTAGGGTTGGAGGACTCCGGAGGGGCCCACAAGCCCTCAGGGCGCCCCCCCCCCCCAGGGGCGCACCTGGCAGGCTTGTGGCCTCCTCGGGCATCTTCTGACCCCCTCTCCAAGCTCCGTGGATGTCTTCTGGTCCAAGAAAAATCATCGTACAGTTTTATTCCGTTTGGACTCCGTTTGATATTGCTTTTCTGTAAAACTCAAAAACAAGCAAAAAAACAGAAACTGGCATTGGGCTCTAGGTTAATAGGTTAGTCCTAAAAATAATATAAAATAGCATATTAATGCATATAAAACATCCAAAACAGATAATATAATAGCATGGAACAATAAAAAATTATAGATACATTGGAGACGTATCAAGCATCCCCAAGCTTAATTCATGCTCGTCCTCGAGTAGGTAAATGATAAAAACAGAATTTTTTATGTGGAATGCTACCTAACATATTTATCAATGTAATCTTCTTTATTGTGGCATGAATATTCAGATCCATAAGATTCAAAACAAAAGTTTAATATTGACATAAAAACAATAATACTTCAAGCATACTAATAAAGCAATCATGTCTTCTCAAAATAACATGGCCAAAGAAAGTTATCCCTACAAAATCATATAGTCTGGCTATGCTCCATCTTTATCACACAAAGTATTTCATCATGCACAACCCCGATGACAGGCCAAGCAATTGTTTCATACTTTTGGTGTTCTCAAACTTTTTCAACTTTCACGCAATACATGAGCGTGAGCCATGGATACAGCACTATGGGTGGAATAGAATATGGTGGTTGTGGAGAAGACAAAAAGAAGGAGAAAGTCTCACATCAACTAGGCAAATTAATGGGCTATGGAGATGCCCATCAATTGATATCGATGCAAGTGAGCAGGGATTGCCATGCAACGGATGCACTAGAGCTATAAGTGTATGAAAGCTCAAAAAGAAACTAAGTGGGTGTGCATCCAACTTGCTTGCTCACAAAGACCTAGGGCAATTTGAGAAAGCCCATCATTGGAATATACAAGCCAAGTTCTATAATGAAAAATTCCCACTAGTATATGAAAGTGGCAAAATAGGAGACTCTCTATCATGAAGATCATGGTGCTACTTTGATGCACAAGTGTGGAAAAAGGAGTAACATTGTCCCTTCTCTCTTTTCTCTCATTTTTTTCTTTTCTTTGTTTGGGCTTCTTTGGCCTCTTTTATTTTTTGTAAAGTCCGGAGACTCATCCCGACTTGTGAGGGAATCATGCTCTAATAATGATGATCATCACACTTTTATTTACTTACAACTCAAAAATTACAACTCGATACTAGAACAAGATATGACTCTATATGAATGCCTCCGGCGGTGTACCGGGATGTGCTATGATCAAGAATGACATGTATAAAAAATATGAATGGTGGCCTTGCCACAAATACTATGCCAACTACATGATCATGCAAAGCAATATGACAATGATGGTGCGTGTCATAATAAAACGGAATGGTGGAAGTTGCATGGCAATATATCTCGGAATGGCTATGGCAATTCCATAATAGGTAGGTATGGTGGCTGTTTTGAGGAAGGGTATATGGTGGGTTTAATGCACCGGCCAAAGTTGCACGGTATAGAGAGGCTAGCAATGGTGGAAGGGTGAGAGTGCGTATAATCCATGGACTCAACATTAGTCATAAAGAACTCACATACTTATTGCAAAAATTTATTAGCTATCGAAACAAAGTACTACATGCATGCTCCTAGGGGGATAGATTGGTAGGAAAAGACCATCGCTCGTCCCCGATTGCCACTCATAAGGAAGACAATCAAAAAATAAATCATGCTCCGACTTCATCACATAACGGTTCACCATATGTGCATGTTACGGGAATCACAAACTTTAACACAAGTATTTCTACCAATCCACAATTACTCACTAGCATGACTCTAATATCACCATCTTTATATCTCAAAACAAATGCAAGGAATCAAACTTCTCATCTATTCAATGCTCTTTATATGAAAGTTTTTATTATATCCCTCTTGGATGCCCATCATATTAGGACTAAATTCATAACCTAAGCAAATTACCATGTTGTTTAAGACTCTCAAAATAATATAAGTGAAGCATGAGAGTTCAATAATTTCTATAAAATAAAGCCACCGCCGTGCTCTAAAAAGATATAAGTGAAGCACCAGAGCAAACTGCCTAGCTCAAAAGATATAAGTGAAGCACATAGAGTATTCTAATAAATTCATGATTAATGTGTGTCCCTCTCAAAAGGTGTGTGCAGCAAGGATGATTGTGGAAAACTAAAAAGCAAAGACTCATATCATACAAGACGCTCCAAGCAAAACACATATCATGTGGTGAATAAAAATATAGCCTCAAGTAAATTTACCGATGGATTGAAGACAAAAGATGGGATGCCATCCGGGGCATCCCCAAGCTTAGATGCTTGGTTGTCCTTGAATATTACCTTGGGGTGCCTTGGGCATCCCCAAGCTTAGGCTCTTGCCACTCCTTATTCCGTTGTCCATCAAATCTTTACCCAAAACTTGAAAACTTCACAACACAAAACTCAACAGAAAACTCATAAGATCCGTTAGTATAATAAAATAAATCACCACTTTAGGTATTGTTGTGAACTCATTCTTAATTTATATTGGTGTTATATCTACTATATTCCAGCTTCTCCATGGTTCATACCCCCCCCCCCCGATACTACCCATAGATTCATCAAAATAAGCAAACAACACATAGAAAACAGAATTTTAGAAAACAGAATAGTCTGTAGTAATCTGGAAATTTCTTATACTTCTGTAACTCCGAAAATTCTGAAAAATTAGGAAAATCTGGAAAATTTGTATATCAATCTTGTGTAAAAAATTCAGATCCAAAGCACTTCTCTGTGATTTTAAAAAATTCTGGCAATGAGCGCAAAAGTTTCAGTTTTTCAACAAGATCAAATCAACTATCACCGTAGACCATCCCAAAGGTCTTACTTGGCTCAAACACTAATTAAAACACCAAAACACAATTACTACAGAGGTAATAATGTGTATTTATTGAAAAACAGAACCAAAAAAAATATAAAAATAAAATTGGGTTGCCTCCCAACAAGCGCTATTGTTTAACGCCCCTAGCTAGGCATAAAACATAGATCTAGGTATTGCCATAGAAGTGAGGGAGATCATCCATGCTCCTCTCATACTCCCTCCTCTCGGAAGCAAGCTTTCTTAGCGGCAAACAAAAGTAATCAAAGGGGCTACATTTAATAGGGTAAGGATCTATAAGATTTTGGGAGGAATAGGATCCTCCTTCGGCCCTTTGTACTTGATAATTATTTCTTCGTTATAAACGTTCCTTTGAATGAATTCTCTAAGTTTATCTCTTAGCACAAACCCAAATCCATTACTTTGTATAGCAAATCTATCATTGAGTTCAGAAATCTTATCAACCAAAACATCGGGAGGAACTTTTTTTCTTAAGTTTTCATTATAAGCGGCATAATCCGGAGATTGCAACCTCATTATTTCTTCTTGATTAAAAAGGATCTCCTCTATGGGAGGACAACCACCATTGATATTATAATGAGCAAATATTTCTCCCACTTCCTTTAAAATAAACCTAAATTCATGAGCTAGGAATATGGTGGCAATGCGTTTAACGGAAGGGTGATGAAAATTAGAGAATTCTAGGAAAACCATTTGTATGCACGGATGCATGTGAACAAATTGTATTTCAAGTTCAATCACAAGCAAAGATATTGCATCCGCATAGATATTAGTTTTATTAAGGATTGATCCTCCTAGCATGGGTATTGTACCGACACAAGTAAAGAAATCTTGAATAACACCTTTTTCAATAATATTACCGCTTCCCACGCGGAGTTTTTTAGTATGTATGATAGTAGGTTCTTCATGAGGATCATTATTAGCAAAGTCATCAAAGTTTCCCTCAAGATTATTACTATCCTCTTCAATGATAACCTCCCCATATTCAGACATGGTGGCAAGAAACCAATCTAGCAAACGAGCAAACAAAAAGCAAACGAAAAAGACGAACGAAAGAAGGGCGAATAAAAAGGCAAATATTTTTGTGTTTTCCTGAAAACGTTTTAGAAGTGGGGGAGAGGAAAACAAGAGGAAAATGGAAAATGATGTAATGCAAGAGATGAGAGTTTATGATGGGTACTTGGTAGGCTTGATGTAGAACCTCCCCGGCAACGGCGCCAGAAATTCTTCCTGCTACTTCTTGAGCTTGCGTTGATTTTTCCCTTGAAGAGGAAAGGGTGATGCAGCAAAGTAGAGATAAGTATTTCCCTCAGTTAAGAACCAAGGTATCAATCCAGTAGGAGGCACAAGCAAGTCTCCAATCTATGCACCTGCACAAACTAACAAACACTACAAAAAAAAGACACATCCGTGACATTTTGGGCCAAATGAATTTTTTTTCTATCATGCTTATGACACTTCTATGACAATAATTATGATAAAAACCGGTATCATCATAGATGTGGTGGGCACCTACTTCTATGACAAAAAATCATGACAGGAAATGGGCTTTTCGTCCTGGGCGGGCCGGAGACGCAGCTGCATGACATTCTTTGGGCTGTCCATGCCGGAAAAAATCGTGGTAGAAGCGAGGGCGAGGAAAATTTTGGGGAGTTCCCGGTTACAGTGGGTGGTCGGGGCCGAGCGATGCACGGAGGTTTGCGCGTTTTCTCTCGTATACGTACGCGCGTGTGTGCGAGGCGTTGGGCTCTAACTGAACCCGAGCGAGGCGTTTGCTTACTGAACCCGAGTGATTGCACTAGCTACGTTACTGAACCCGAGCGATCGATCGATCCCTGGCTGTTAACTGAACCCGATCGAGGGATTCCTTCGCTACTGCTGCTAACTGAAGCCGATCGAACCTGCTGCCTCTTGATGAACAGTGAACGTGGGGGTTGGTTGAACGAGTCGAGACGTACGTGGTTGGGGTTGGATGAACAGGACCCCGTGGTAGTAGTAGTAGGCCGTTGCCGCTGGATGAACAGGACCCCGAGAGGAGGCCGCAACAGCCGAGCTGGTTGGGGATGGATGAACAGGAACCCATGGAGGGCTGGTTGAATAGTAGCCGGTGGAGGGCTGAATGAATAGTAGCCCATGGATGAACAGTGGCTGGTGGAGGCAGGCGGAAGGCGCGGTGGATGAACAGTGCAGGTGGAGGCTGAAGGAAGTCGACGGTGGGTGAACAGTAGCTCGTGGAGTCCTGTTTTGCGGTACGCCACACCCCTCCGATGAACAGAACCCCCGTTTTGATCGTAGCGCTCCAACACAAGTCCGTTTCCTCCGTTTTGCGGTACGCCACACCCCTCCCAATGAACAAGACACCCATTTCGACCGTAGCGCTCCAATACAAGTCCGTTTCCTCCGTTTTGCGGTACGCCACACCCCTCCCGATGAACAGGACCTCCGTTTCGACCGTAGCCGGTCGAACAGAAGGCCGTTTCCTCCATACTGCGGTACGCTAGACCCTGTTTTGGCTGTTCCGTCCAAGCCGGTTGGCTCCCGTTGAACAGGACGCATTTTGACCCAGTCTGTTGCCTCCCGATGAACAGGACGATGTTTCTCCATTCCGACCCAACCGGTTGGCTGCCCGATGAACAGGACGCCGTTGCTGCCGTCCGTTGCCTCTCCATGTACACGAGCCCTAGCCGTACGTATGCGCGAGTAGGCGTTCAAGACCCCGCCCGTATGTACGTACGTGGCCGTATTTTTTGGCATGTGGCTGTGCGTACGTGTACACGGTTTAGAAGGGACTGCCTGAACTGCTACGTCGGGGGCTCTACTACTTCACGTGCCGCTGCTTGCTCGGGAACAGTTCATCATTGCAGAGAGACCGATCGACCAGTATGTACGTACACGTTCGCGACAACGCTACGTACGCTTCGACCAGGTGGGTCCCGGTTGTCAGGGAGGATAAGGAGGCACTTCCTTGAGTGCGAAGTTATTGATGGTGGGTCCAAGCTGTCAGGGGGAGGATTCATTTTTTTCGCGCCTAATATGGAGGCACTTCCTTGCGTGCGAAGATGTAGCTGGTGGGTCCATCTATCAGCCTCACCGCGTACACTACTCTTCCGATGGCTGTCGTTCGTTGACCACGTTGACCACGCCGTGTGGACAACACCCAAGCGGTGGACGACGGCGAGGCCTAGGAAGGAATGACGTTGAGCCAGGGAAGACGAGGCAGGTGGATGCCCACGCGGAGGGGAGTACGAGGGTTCACTGGTTCGGCTGTGGTGTAAGGCTGCCATCGCCGGAGAATAACAGGGGGTGTGGGTGAGTAGAGGGAAGGCCTGGCCAGTAGTAGTATGGTCGGGCGGTGAGGCCTGCGCGGCAGCACAGCCGGCCACGGGAGGCTGGAGCAGGCGGTACGGCGGGCGCAGGTTTGGGCGGCTGGAGCAACAAGACTAGAGGTTGAAGACGCAGCTTGGCTGTTGGATTAACATCCAATGGTCAGTGTAGCTAGAATCGTTTATTGACTAGGTTGACAAAGCCCTGCGTACGCGTTAACTTAGTAGGCCCACAAGTCAGCCTCCAAATCTGGTGGGTCCCAGCTAGTAGGGGGAATCAATTTTTTTCCGCGTAATAAGGTGGCACTTCCTTGCGTGCGAAGATGTTTTCTGGTTTTTTTAATTTCTTTTTTTTTGAGTTAGAATAAAAAGAAAACAATTTAGCATCTTCGGTACAATCTATATTTTCACGAAAAGGATCATAATAAAGCTGGTGGGTCCCAGCTGTCAGGGAGAGGAAACTTTTTATTTCCGCGTAAGAAAGGAAGCACTTCCTTGCGTGCGAAGATGTAGCTGGTGGGTCAAACCTGTCAGGGGGAGAAATTATTTGTTTTCACATAATACGGGGGCACTTGCTGCGTGTGGCCATGGGCCATGTGGGTCCCTACTGTCAGCCACTCCACGTACATGCCTCTTCCGATGGCTGTCGTTTGTTGATAAAGTTGACCATGCCGCGCCGAGAGAACAAACGCAGTGAACGATGGCGAGTCCTAGGAAGGGAACGACCCGGAGCCGGCAAAGACACAACAGTGGATGCCCACGCGAAGGGGAGTACGAGGGTTCACTGGTTCGGCTGCGGTGTGAGGCTGCCGTCACCAGAGAAGAACAGGAGGTGTTGGTGAGTAGAGGAATGGCCTGGACGGCGTTTGGGAGTAGGGTGGGCCGGTGAAGCCTGCGCGACAGCACAGCCGGCTATGGGAGGCGGTAGCAGGCGGTACCGCCGCCGGTGGTTTGGGCGGCTGAAGCAAGAATATCTGAGATTGAAGAAGCACTAGAGCCGTTGGATGGACATCCAAAGGCCACTGCTGCTAGAATCATGTCTTGACTATAAGTTGACAAAGCCTTCCATACGCCTTAGTAGGCCCACAAGCCTTCCGTACGCGTCACTGACTATGATTCTCAAAAAAAATAGTAGGCCCACAATTGAGCATCACATCTGTGGCAGAGAACATATAGACCATTTGCGATTTGTAATAATGTACAACCCATTTTTGAATTCTAATGGAATTTACTACAACCCATTTACAGTCTGTTAAAATTACAGCCCATTTTCTAGCCAGGACAATGATTAATAATTTCAACCAACCGCTCAAAATAGAATTCAACACAAAATCCCACATTTTGATGGGATCCAAAATATTTTTATCCTAAAATTTCGAGTCAGATTAAATATAATTTCAAAATGAATTTGTATTTGGTAAAAATCTAACGAAATATTGCGCGCGCAATAAGTAATGAAATTAAAATTTCAAATTCAAAAAATAATATTTTTAAAACTAATTACCTGTTTGGTGCGTTGTTGTATATTTACAGCCCAGTTTTTATAATTACATCCCATTTATTATTTCTTAAAGCCCATTTTCTTGTTAGGCCTAATGCATCCCTCCTAGGAAAGATTTACAGCCCAGCGTGGCGGAGAATAACAAGTTGACTTGGGTTGGGTATTCCGCAAAAAAAGTATAGCTGGGCTAGCCATTTTCACCTTGAAAAATTAATATCTGGGCTGGATATTTGGTCAACATAAAATAATAGCCTGGGCTAGACGGGCCACAGCCCGCCCAGTTGATACCCTGCTCCTCTGAACAACAACAAAAACATCGCTCAAGAAAAACTTCGCTTACACCTAAAAAAACAAATACTGCTCGAGCTGCTGGGTCCCAGCTGTCGGCCGCTCCTTGTGCAATTCTCTCATTTATTGACTATATAAGTTGACAATGGTGTGGGACTGTGATGTCAGGAAACCAGGAGGAAGCAAAAAAAATTATAGTTGTATATAATAAGGAGGAACTTGCGTACGTGTACGGCTATGGTCCTGGTGGGTCCCTACTGTCATCCTCTCCAAGTAAAGTCATCTCCTGATTCCTCATGTTCGTTGACCATGTTGACAACGCTCGGCGCCACGGCGAGCGCAACAACTCGAAGGACGATGGAGAGGGCCTCGCGGGCCCTACGGATGGTCTGATACAGCGCCCGCTGCTCATTCAGGAAGCCAGGATCATCGCACACCTATGAGCACCTTCGAGAGACTGAGCCGGCATGAAACGGTAAGGCCGCGCTTGGGAGCTCTGGATTGTTTCACACCTGTATTAAGATACAAGTGTAATTTACCCGTCACCGGAAACAACGCGTAAAATACATGCGTAATGAAACCGACGGCCCGAGGTCTGTAACAAAAACCGGCGAGTTACGCGTGTAATTTGAGAGACTAGTGTATATTTTACCAGTCGAAATCGACCAACCAAGCGCTTCGCCCAAGACCATCTGCTTTTATTTACAAGTGTCAGTTTTACAAGCGGTTTTGGTTGGAAAACGACGATCCAATCACGGCCTAAGATGATGAGTTGGTCGGAAGATTATATGGTTTCACCTCTAACCTACCCGAGTTGTCGTATAGGCTATGAATGAAACATAAGACGATGAACTTCTTAAGCATAGAAACAACAGAAGACGATGATCTTCTTAACATGCAAATCACTCGCATTAGATCAACATGCAAAACAATATGAAGCATTATTCTCAGGAGGCACGGTGAACAGCTCGTGATGCCGCATGCCATAGCATTCCAAGCTCTTTGCAATCAAACTCACAAGGCCTGGCATTATATAGACAACATTCAGAACAAACTCTTAAAATACCTTACATAAGTCAACATTCATGTGACTATGCATCTCAGCAGAGTAAATATTTACTTCTGAACTGAACACAGGAAAAGGAGAAAATGATCGATGCTGCTCACAGCAAAGGGCGTCCGACTCCAAAATATCAAATGAATGTCTTCTGACTAACATCAATGAGCAAAATTTGACAAGGTTTTCCAATTCCTATATATTAAACTAATGTCTTCTTGCTAACATCAATGATTAAACTTTGACAAGCTTTTCCCATTCAAAATATGTAATGCCTATGATTGTGGAACGGGCAGGGTTTGTCATTAGTTTGCACATTGAAATGGCACATGGAGCCGGATTAACCAGCGTATCTTTTTGTGCAGTTCCACTAAAATCAAACAATGTATTGTGTAGCACGGTGGATTTCGTATTTACATGCTGCAAGAAAACAAAGACACATCAGCACACACATGAATATTGGCCCCAGTGTCAACCCACCAATCGGTGGACTGACAAACTGAAAGTACGGTAAATAGATTACCATACCCAGATGCCCCATCATTGTTGCTTAGAGTGACATTGACAGACTTGGAGTCCTGGCCTGGCTTCTTGTACTTGTTTGGGCACTTGTTTGCCCAGTGTTCCTCTGAACCACAAGTAAAGCAGCCATCTCTCTTTGTCTTTCTTCTTACCCTTCTTCTTAAAGGTAGTATTCTGCTGGATAGAGTTCTTTCCCTTGAACTTGTGGGAATTCTTCTGCCTTGAAGACGTTGGTAGCTCCATTCAGATGGGCAGGGTTTGTCATCAGTTTGCACATTGAAATGGCACATGGAGCCGGATTAACCAGCGTATCTTTTTGTGCAGTTCCACTGAAATCAAACAATGTCTTGCGTAGCATGGTGGATTTCGTATTTATATGTTGCAAGGTGTTGAACACATTGGCAGCTCCATTCAAGTAGATAGTTCGGTGGCTCAAGGTGATGACGAATGATTAGAGAACCATTCGATGTATTGTGCATGATGAAGTATTATGGAGGACACGAACCATCTGAACATTTTGTGCAGTTCCACTGAAATCAAGCTGAGCATCCCTGTCTGCATAAATACAGAAAAAGCGTGATGAATATAATAGTGGTACTAGTTGATTAAACATACGCTTACAACTATAATCATCTTCATTATCTTAACAGGAAAAGATAGCAATACAATAGCTTCAATTAAACATTTATTCAAAAAAATAAAACAATATAAGTAGCACAACATAACAAAGCACAATCATATGGATGAAGGCCGATACTGACCTCGTTTGTTACAGCTGCGTCGGCAAATGACTTGGTCATACCTTTCCTTGTGGAGTGAATTTTGCACTCCACGTGTTGTTGAGTTTCCCATGCTCTCTACAGACTAGTCATGTCACCAGCGTCTACTAATACTCTGTAAAGCTTCTCGATCATTCCTTGTGTAATGTAGCGCAAACAGTGACTGCTTCTTTCTGCAAAGTGGAAAGACCAACTGGGCCCAATAATGCAACAGTTTGCCTTAAACACATTGGCTCCTTTTGTGCAGTTCAACTAAAATCAAAGTCGAAATAGAACCGAGCAGAAGTTTTGATATCCCTGTATGCAACAATAGGTATAAACAAAACAATTACTGAGAAATAACGGTTGATGACTTATACTCCCAGAAGAAAAAACATCTACCTTATCTTAATGGGAAACAAAGCAGGAGAGTAGCAATTCTCAAACAGTGTGATTCATTCATATTAACTGAGACATTATCTTAACAATACCTTGTTTCAACATGTATAAAGAACAACAAAGCAGAAAAGTACCATTCCTAAAACAATGCAACTGATTCATATTAACATAGACATTATCTTAACAATACCTTGGTTAAACATGTAGAAAGAACTACAAAGCAGGATAGTACCATTTGTAAAACACTGTAACTGATATACAATAAGAGACATTATCTCAACAATACATTTCTTAAACATGTACTCCGGCCGATCCCTAACAGAAATGGTACTCCCGCCGATCCCTAACAAGTGTTGCTGTTTTGAACTAAGATTCAGTAGTTAATTCTGAGAGTGGCATTGCTTAATTTTACCTGTGGCATTAGATTAACAAAAAGCATAAACAGTTCCAGGGGAGAGTGTGCGCAACAACACCATGTGCTTCCATCTACTTATAAAGGGGGTGATGCAGAGTTTGTTGTAACAAAGCAACAAGCGTCATGTCTGGGTTGGTCCCATTTTTGTTCACTTAATGGGAAAAGACAGCAATTCAATAGCTTCAATTCAACATTTATTTAAAACAGTACCAATACAAGTAGCACAGCATCTCAAAGCACACTGCACAATCATGTGGACGAAGGCCGGTACTGACCTTTCATGACGCAGTCAAGATCACCTACGAATCTGCCAACACGAATAGGAAATCCAATCTCGTTTTGTGTAGTTCAACTAAATCAAGCAAAGTCGCCGGTGTGACATTTAAGTTCGCTATAGCAACAAGTTGAATAGATATCCCTGTTTTAACAGAGGCAAAAAAGGAAACAATTACTGGCCAATAAAGGAGGATGAAACATACGGCGACAAAAAGAAGCATCTACCTTATCTTGATGGAAAACAAAGTAGGACAGTAGCATTTCTAAAACGGTTGCATTGATTCATATTAACAGGGACATTCTCTTAAAACAACATTCATTAAAAATGCAATTTACTTTTAACAGTGGCATTCTTAGATTGACAACAGCAAAATAGTTGTATGGGACATGGGACATGCCAGCACCATGTGCGTCCACACGTATAAATGGGTGATGCAGAGTATGTTGCCAAGCAGCATATCTGCGTTGGTCCCATATTTGTTCTCTTTGACCCTTTTTCCTATGTGAGGGCAGCAAATCTAGTCATGCACAAACTACCCGACCCCCCAGTTTCTTTCCTTTTTCAACAAAGAGATCGGTTCCTTACAGATGTGTGTACTGGGTTAGCCCCTTTTTCCCTTTTCGACCAACAAAGCGGCTGGATAGCCAGTCTATACTACTTTCCCTCCCTCCTTTCCTCATTGAACCACATCCTAGATTCATGCTCCACCCCACCCTTCTTTCCTATTTGAACCAAGACCTAGATTCGACTACATAATCGAAAAAGATCCGCATGCAGCTAGAGCAATGAAGGTTTCAAAGAAAGTTATACCTTAGGGTCGTCGGGATGTGGCTAGGCGTGCGGTGGGAGGACGGATCTGCCCACACTACATACGGCAGCGAGGAAGAAGGGGTCGGAGGCCCTCCCGCACAGGCGCTGGGTGAAAGAGAATAGTGCAGCCGGTAGTGGATTGCCTCCCTCGCCGAAGGCGACAGAGTGAACGCTGCACCTCCTCCCCTTCCCGGTGCGACGGGATCCGGACGGCTCCTTCACCAGCTGTGAGGAGGGAGAGAGAGACAGAGGCCAACACAGTCTTGTTTAGATCTGGTGAAGAGGGTGAGAGACTGTGAATATAGCAAACCCTAGCAAAGGAACGCTGAGCCTCCAGCATGTGTATATATATATATATGTAGTGCAGCGATAGTGTGGAGAGTGCAAACCCTAGCGAATAAGCGCTGAGGCTCCAGCTTATATAGTACTCGTGTATGCTACTAATATAGTGGAGTGGTTTTCTTTTTCTCTCCATGACAATCGTTTTAAATTGTGTAAGTACGAAATGAAACTCTTTATTTAACGTACCAGTGAAGAAAACTACTTACGATCAACTAACGATCCATGCGTCCTGGTCGCATTGCCTGCCCTTCACGTGCGGTACACTACACCCTCCGTTAAGTGAACAACCACACACGTACCAAATTATCAGAAAGGTGTGAGAGTGTGTACAAATAAAGAATTTTAATTTCAATTATCGGAAAGGTTTGAGAGTATGCACAGTTTGCCCTCTCTCAATAATTATGGTTTGTTGTGTTCGGCCTAAACTTGGTCAAACTTTACAAAGTTTGACTTCAGTCAAATCTAATATGCAGAGTAAATAAAAACGGAGGGGTACTATGTCCATCCAGGTTTTTAGTCCACACCATATTTTTAATCAAAGTCTGACCACATATTTAGTTAATAGCTGGACACATAAAATTACAGGGGAGCTGAAGACAAAGTTGTGAGAAGGCTTAGAAATCAATACAAAAATTATTCTCTTAGTACCAACGTCAATGCTTTTTCGAGGAAACATTTGGTTCATAGCCAATTGTGTGATAAAATTGCACCAACATGAAAGACGACTACGTCTACAACGCAACCAAGGTGAACTGATGAAGGATATCATCTTTGTGGGTAACAAGCAAAGAGCACTGATGGAAGACAACTTGTTTTTCATCGAAAATCGATCAGCTTCACCAGCCGATGCAACCATGAGACGCAACCATGAGCTTCGATAGGTCATCGTGGTGATGCATCATCCATTTGGCATCAAGTTTGGGTGAGGCACCAATGAAGTTCGACAAATCCTCACTGTGGTCTGTTTCTTCTCGGTAATCAAACTCGAGGAAGGAAGAACCACGTGGCAGAGGACAGTGAGGCGGAACAACAATGGCCATCCAATTTTGTGCAGTTCCACTAAAATTGAGGAAGACATGCCCGGGTATGGAGATACACATCACTGTTTGCAAAAATATAAAAAAGGGATATAGTGTTGTTACTTTGTTTTGGCAGTGGTACAAGATTAACAGCGACATCTCAATTGTCAATAAGAATTAATGAAAAGTACACCAACAAATAGAAGCATCATAATTATCTTGATGGGAACTAAACCAGGATACCTGAGAAAAAAAAGCAGGACAGAAGCATTTATCGACGCCTCTGGATTGGCATCAACATTACTTAAAAGGGACGTCACTTTAACATGGGCATTGCTTCATTTAACCAGTGATAGTATTAGATTAGCAGCAGCAATAGGAGCATATGGACAATGACCGCACAACCACCATGTACTTTTTGTCGAAAAAACATGTATACCTCCACCGAGGCATAAACCAGGACAACTTTTCGAGTGGCCTTTCCTCTATAATAGTAAAAAAATAGGTGATGTTGGACCAGCCGACGAACCCTAGCTACTGTACATTGGGAGCTGGGGAGTAGTGGTATAGAAGAAAACCTGCACGCAGCGACCTGGGGAGCTAGATCAGTACACTGAAGCATGAAATCCAGAAGAAGTTATACCTCAGGTGGGCGAGATGTCGCTTATGCGGGTGGGCCGCATCTGCCCACACGACAGCAACGAACAAGGGCGCGGAGGACCTTCGTCCGTGCCAGCGCCGGCTTAGAGAGGACGGTGCGCATCGGCTTCCTCCATCGCCGACGGCGACAACGTCAACGCTGCACCTCCTCACCTCCTGCAATAGACGGGATTCGGCCAGATCTGTGACCACCGGTGAGGAGAGAGATAGAGTGGACACCGTCATCTTGTTTAGATATGGAGAGGGTGAGAGAGTGAGACGCGAGAAACCCTATCAAACAAGAGGCTGCATATATAATGGAGTAAAAAAACCTCTCCATAGCAGTGGTTTTAAATAGAATACGCGTGTTCCCGGAACAAAGAAACGAAAACTGCCGGACAAATCTTTTTTTAATGTACCAAGAAAGAAAACTCGATCAATAACACGCCCCCGCTTCCAGGTCGCAGTTTGTATCGCTCACGTGTGGTCCCCGACCCTCCATTATTAAGTGAACAAATTAAAGGGTCAAATTATTACGTACGTAAGCTGCCTCTTCGTGTACAAATGTGCTCCATCGTGTACTCGTGGGTATGTCGGAGGCAGAGTGAGTGTGTGTACATTTCTTCTTGTACGTAGTACTCCATTTATCTCACTTCATATTGTTTCCCACTCCTATGATATTTCTATCCTAAGAACAAAATGAGGTGGTACTAAGTTTGTGTGTGTGTGTATGGAGAACGAGACATCGATGTTGTGTACCAGTAGTCGCGAGAGTCGTCACTATGTGTGTGAGCACGCACACACACATAGACATGCATATCCATGTTTACGTAAAATTCTTACTTTCATCTCCACCTCCATCTCCATCTCCAATCATATTTGTCCAACTGGCACATTATTTATGTTATTAATTACGCAGTAATATTTACGTATGTCCAGCCTGACCGCCCTGGCCATCCCGAACCCTCTTCATCACCCGCGCGCGGTTCCTGCCCGAAACTGTCAGTGCCGCATTCATGCCCGGCCAGAGCGGACGTGACCTCTCACTGGCGCCGGCATTGAAGCGGCGCGCCGGTCGAGGGAGCGCTGCCCGCGCCGCTTACCGGTGCACGCGACTGCTCCGCGTTCAAATGTCACCACTGCCGGCCACAACACGCATGTAAAAAAGTTCTTGGGAGTCCGTGCTACAGCTAGCTGTCCTCCCCCTCCTCGTCTATCTCTTCCAGTAGTGCTAGTACTCCATGGCGCGATGCATCGAGAAGCTGGCAGGAAAGTTTGCGTATACTTGGTTTGCGGTGAGTGGCATGCCGAGCGACCATGTGGGGTGGAGGAGGGTGAGACACGAACGCGACAGACGTGATTTAAACGTTGGTTTTGCTCGATGGCGCGATCCAACGAAATGAAACGTTGGTTTCCAAAAGAATATTGTATTGCATGAGAGAGATAGAGTGATGGTTTGCTTCTTCCGTCCAACTAACTATAACGGGTCTATGTGATTTGACGGCTCATTGGTCACTATTACTGCGGCGGTAGAGCGTCTGCACTCTTATTTATTTATTCTGTGATAAAACTAACTTTCTCCACTCTTACACCGGAGGAGTACGAAACACGGCAGCCCAGTGACTACATGGCCCACATCCCACTGTCACCATATTCCTTGGACATCGTGCCACACCTCCGGTCCTTTTTTCTTTGCATAGTACTCCCTCTTTTCCGGTTTATATAGGGCGTAAATTTGAAATCTCATCAACCAAGGCAGATGATGAGTGGAGAAATGTATCTCGTAGTTTACAAAATTACTCAAACTTTAATCTGCATTAATTAGAATATATGCATGGATGACCACTAAATGAGTAGGAATGGTTACATGCATTGGTTGGTTTCTTTTAATCATTGCATGCATCAATTTAATGCACCTTGGAATGTGAACATGTGGTGGAAAGAAGTGAAAATAAGACTTATAATATGGTATAAGACTAAGAAAATGAGATGAGCCCAATGAACCAGAAAGGAGGGACTACATTTTACCACATGACCCACCATACACTCTCACATACTACCTCCGTCCTGGTTTATTAGTCCCCTATGTAATTTATGCATGATACTAGTATATGATACTCCCCACTATGAGTAGCCTTATACGCATACAAAAAAGGATCGGAGGGAGTACGAAGCTTTATGATTTTGTTTCATGTATGTATCCTGACTCCAAGGTTGCCCCGTTACAATATTCCATCAAATACAAAGGAAAACTAACACGCATGCTGATGCATCTCAATGATTCATAGATCATAGCCAATATTTACTTCACAACTGAAGACAAAAGTTGTGAGAGTGTGTACAAAAAAAACTACTTATGGGGTCTCTACGACTTGAACCCTAAACCCTAAACATGATTTAATTTCCTGGCTAGGTAGAACCTGTCGAAGGAAAGAAGCCTGACCCCCTCGGATCATACAATGCTTTTGTGCAGTTCCACTAAAATCGAGCTGAGCATCCCTGTTGGCAAAGATATTGAAGAAGTGTGATTAGAATAATAGTAGTGGCACTAGTTCATGAGACATAAACTCATCACAAATAGAAGCCGGTAGAAGTAGAGAAAGATCCACAGGGAGATGGAGCTACGTGGGGAGCTGCAGCAGTGGAGCAAGCCGACTCCAAAAGGAAGTTGTACCTGGGACGTCAGGGTGTAGCTAGAAGGGCAGTGGGAGGCGGCATCAGCCCATACCGTGGGGACCCCCGATCGGGACGCACCGACAGTGGGTTTTCTTCCTCGCCGCTGTCGACCGCGTCTACGCAGAGCATCGTCTGCTTCCCCCGGCGGCGGGATCAGGCCGGATCTGTAACCAGCGGTGTGGCCACCGTCATTCTATGCTTGTGAAGAGAGCAACCCAAGCAAGCAGGCTTGTAGCTTAGGCTCCTGCTCGTGTATATATAGTGGAGCGGTTTTCTTTTTCTCTCCATATCAACCTTTTAATGGTTGCTTCGTCCGACTAACTTACTGTGTGATTTGACTGCTCCTGAGTGGCCCCTGCACGTACTCCCCCTATGTGTATGACCATTCCTGAGTCTCACTTGTACTTATCTCTATTTTCTTGCATGACACGTAGACTGGATGCGCATAGAGGAATTTTTTTACTGACGTTGTTTACGTAGTACCTACTCCCTCCTTCCGGTTCACTACTAGTACTCCCTCCGTCCTGGTTTATTGGTCCCCTTTGTACTCAATTCATGGGCTCGTTTTCCTCAAGAAATTGTCTTTACCAACATATTAATATCGGGAATGCATGCGTGAACAACGAATGATTAAACCTTGCATGCAACGTTTAGACAAAGCATTGACATATGAACATGTGAATGTGAGGGACTACAACCTCGTGCAACAGTCACACGTACACATGCACGCAAAAACACGCGCGACGCCCTAATGCATGCATGTACGAGCACATGATGGAACACACACGGTCATGCTCAAGTGCTCAACCTACACGTGCATGCACCCACATACTCAGCCAGGGTGAGCTAGTGACCGTATAAACACCAGAAAATCTATATATTGACCGCAATGAGCGTATTATGAAGTCCACTGACCGTATTTTTACAAATATACAGTGACAGCCAGTGTATTTATCTCGTTTCAAATCAAGCCATATTAACCGAAAAGGAGGCAGTGTGGACTAGCATTACTTTGTTGTGTCCCGTCAACTTGCAGAACGAGGAGAAGCTTGCAGGACAGGAGAAGCTTGCGCGCAGTGGCTCGCAGGACAAGGAGAAACTTTTGACTATGCAAGCTCTCCCTCACTCAGGCGGTGGACGTGCAACAGTTAATTCGGTGTCAGATTGCCAGAAGCATGCATACACTGTACTAGTACCATCATTGTTTGACTTCCCGAAGAGGCGAATAGCCAAGCGCAAAGTTTACTATGGTAGTAGAGTACTTCGAGTAGTATTACGTACTACTAGTACTGTACAGGTAGTACTACTAGGAACCGCATGGTGGAGCGTCTGCACTCTTATTTTATTTTAATCTGTGATAAAGCAATCTTCAACACATTTGCTTCTCTTCGAGGGTTCTTGCAGGTGATAATGGAAGTTGATTGCATGGAACACTCGCCACAATTCTCGCTTAATTCTGGCTCCTGTCCTGTTAGAAATAGGAGCGCTCAGTAATATTTTCTTTTTTTTGTTATTCAGCATGTAAACAGGTCAGCAAACCTTGCGGCGCATCTTTGTGCGAACCGTGCTTGCTGCACTTTGAATGTGACCGAGAGCTGGCTAGATGAAACACCTCGCTTCCTTTTTTTCGCGGGGTACCTCGCTTCCTAGTGACCAGTCTCTTGGCTGATTGTCCTAAGAATGCTTATATATGAATAAAGCTCTCTAATTTACCCGCAAAAAAAATTAAGGGTCTGTTTGTTTGGAGACTAGTGTGGCCAAGCCAAAGTGTGGCCAGCCACACAAGTATGGCAAGCCACACAAGTGTGGCTGAGAAATTGGACGCCAAACTTTGGCAAAAAAATTGTCTCTATGACAAGTGGACCATAGGGGCAATAAAGTGTGGCAAGCCAAAGTGTGGCAAAAACCAAACACATGCCAACTAAACGGAATTCCCAACTAAACTGTGGCTGCTAAATTTTGACTTGGCAAACTGTGGCTGGGAACCAAACAGCCCCTAAGCCACATTAACCGGAAAGGAGGGAGTATGGACTAGCACTACTTTTTCGTGTGTCCCGTCAACTCGCAGAATGAGGAGAAGCTTGCAGGACAAGGTGAAGCTCGCTTACGCCCTCTCCATCTACCTCAAGCCTGGTGGCTCGCAGGACGAGGAGAAGCTTTTGACTAATGCAACCTACCCTCGCCCAGGCGGTGGACGTGCGGCAGTTCATTCGGTGTCAGATTGCCAGAGGCATACCCTGTAGTACCATCATTGTTCGACTTCCCGAAGAGGCGAAGAGCCAAGTGCAAGGTTTCGTAGTACGAGTAGTACTACTAGTATACAGGTACTAGGAACCACATGGTGGAGCGTCTGTACTCTTATTTTATTTTAATCTCTGATAAAGCACACATTTATTCGGGAGAAGTGCGAAAAACGGCAGCCCAATAGTACTATTAAAAAACATCGAACATGTAATGATGATATTGATCAACCATGCTCGAATATATCTTGGCCTCCGTGCGAGCCCGTCTGTGTGTTCTCACTCCTCGTCTCTCTCAAGGAACGACGGGTTGGCCATTTTGCCGTCAATTGAGATCGGTTTGCTCACACTCTGGTCCCACATGTCAGTGATATGCCAAGAGGAAGTGTGTTGACCGACAGGCCATACGCGTACTTAGTTTTGCACCTTCATACTACTCCCTCCGTCACAGTTTACAGGGCACGCTTCATTCTCATGGAGTTCTCTCCATACATTTCCACCACCAGAGAGATTTTAGACGCGTTTGGTTTAATGCTCAATTAATTAGGGCGTGGTAACCGCGATCAAGTCCACAATTTTCTCTCGATGTAGGTGTGTACGCGGAGTGGAGTAAGTGCATGCATGTGTGTACCCGGGGTGGAAGCACTGCATGCATGTGTGTACGCATTATTTCCTCTAGTAATAGACGCCGTGCTATAACTACCAATGCTATTTTTCAGGCCGATCGCTAGTCGCCTTGGTCCCAGAGACTGTTGAAGCGCGCTCTATAAACAGTGATGGAGGGAGTAGTATGAGCGGATTCAAAGAAGAGCATATTGATGGTTGCTTCTTCCGAGCAACTTACAGTGGGAAAGGTGGGGCTTATGATTTGACTGCTCATTACTCACTATTAGTGCAGCGCAACGACCGGGCTGAGTCTCCCATGCGGTTGTGCACTACTCCCTCCATTCTTAAATATTTGTCTTTCTAGAGATTTCAACGAGTGACTACATACGAAGCAAAATGAGTGAATCTACACTCTAAAAAATATATATATATACATATGTATGTGGTAGTCCATTTAAAATTTCTAAAAAGACAAATATTTAGGAACGGAGGGAGTATAATTTGGTGCATGGCACATGGACCCGGATTGTGAAGAGGCTTCTGGCAATGCTATCAAGCTTCCAGCATTTGTTTACATAATTGACGTACTATACAAATAATTTTCTAGCGACATGAAATTGTACAATGCTCTGAGCTTTCAGCTTTTGTTTCGTGTGTCTTGCCATCCATGCTCTTTCGGAAAAAAATAAAAAACTAACTTCCTTGCTAATGCATCTCAATGATTAGCAGATCAGAGCTAATATTTACATCACAACTGAAGACAAAGTTGTGAGAATGTGTTAAATTAAAATTGATCCATGCTTTCATTGGCAGCAACTTCCCCCCAGCTCTGTCTAAATCAACAAGGCATGTTGGGAAAAAAAGTAGCTGTCAGGAGCATGCAACATTTCGATCATATTGTGCAGTTCCACTAAAATAGAGCTGAGCATCCCTGTTCCAAAGATATTAAGTGTGATTACAATAATAGAGGACTATTGATGAAACAATAAACACATAAATAGAAGCCGGTCACCTTTGTAGTCTCTCTTAAGACTAACTAGTAGGAGAAGATTAAGCAAATAGTTGGAGAGGATTAGGCTCGGAGTTGGATGAGGAGGATAGAGCAAAACTAATCTCCCTTTATGCAATCGCACTGAAATGTAGAGACATTGCTCGTGTGACATTTTAGTAGAACTGCACAAAACACTCTTAAGAAAAAAGTGATTTGTGCAGTTCACCAAAAGGTCGCAATAGCAACGAGGTGAAATGGATAGCCCTGTTTGCAAAAAAGAGGTAGAAAGGAAACAGTTACTGGCCAATAACAGTTGATGACACATACGACGACAAAAAAGAAGCATATTCTTTGTCCTAAGGGAAGATAACAGCACGGTTGTGTTTATCTAAAATGGTGTGAGGAAGAGATTGCAATATGGAAAGTACGCCGGACGAGCTACGTTTTGGGCAAAGAACTAGGGAAGATCCACATGCAAGATTTTCCACATGCAGCGACATGGGAAGATGGGCAGTGGAGCAAGGCCGGAGGGGATACCTGGGGGTCGTCGGGATGTAACTAGGAGGGCGGCGGCAGGCGGGATCTGCCCATACTGTGGCAGCGAGCAAGTGGCGTAGGCCCTACCACGCCAGAGCTTGGTCAGAGAGAACGGTGGGTACCGCAGATTGGGATGTGCTGCCTCGGCGCCGTCGAATGGAGAAACGATACAGATCCTCCCTTTCCGTCGGCGGACGGGATGCAGCCAGATCAGTGGCCAACGGTGAGAGAGAGAGAGAGGAGACCGCCGCCTTGTGTGAGATACTCTGAAGAGAGACAAACCCCGGCAGGCAGGCTCCATTGTATATAGTGGAGCGGACTACCTTTTTCTCCTTAAAAATCATTTTATATTCTGTGTACGTGCCATTGAACAATATAAATTTATTTAAAAATAACGCGCCAACGCATCAAGTTGAACTTTGTTTCGTGCACGCGTGGTACACGACCTCCGTAGGTAAACAACCGCTACACGCGCTCAAATTAGCACGTGGGCTGCCATTTCGTACAGAAATGAGCTCCACCGTGTACCCGCGCGGGTGTGGCTGGGCACGAAGCATGAGTACATGCACCTATTCTCTTCGTGTACGTACACCACCTATGTGGGTTTGTGTGAGAGAGATACAAACATAGAGAGATATAGTGTGTGGGTTCATGAGTGGTTTTTTTGGGGGGGAGGGCGTGAGAGATAGATAGGGAATATGTGTCGATGATATTTCAAACAAAAAATGTAACATATGCAATGTGTGTGAAACAGAGGCCCGGATATATCATATATATAGAGGGGGCGATCCACGAGAAGAGAGTGGACGTATCATCAACATGAGGTATCCATAGAATCGAAGAGAGGGATGATGTGTGTGTGTGCGCGCGATCGATAAAGAGTCCCATCGAATTTGTGTGTGCCCACGTCAAAGATATAGGGTAGCTAGGCTACTGGAACGTGAGAGGTGACAGGTGCAGTTTGTCTCTGTGGCATGGATACCTACCTACAGCGCTCGACTATCGGTGTGTGTGGGGGGGTGGGGGGGCAGAGACCTAACTATAGAGGTACAATGGCTGGTATATGTGTGGAGGAGAGAGACCTACCTTATGTATTGAGGGAGATTGATCGGCATCCATGCCTATGTGTAGGAGAGGAATAAGGTTGGGAGAGAGACAGAGCTAGAGTGTCGGAGGGGTTGGTGGTGGAGTTGCTTCTCACAAATGGTGGGAGAGGCCTGCTAGATAAACGGAGGGCACGCCTGCAATATCAATAAGAGAGGGGATGCCTGCCTGTCTGTGCACGTGCGTGTGAGAGATGGATCAGGAGGCATGCACGAATGATGAGGGGGGACGATATGGTTGTGGTAAGCAGACGTAACTACATAGGAAGATCAATCATCCTTTGTCGGAGAAAGGGAGAGACATAACTTGTGAGATATGTCGATCGATGCATGGGGAAAAAGAGTTATAGTCGACCTAGGTATATGTAAAGAGATCGATCGGTATACATGCATGTATGTGTTAGAAGCAAATAAGGCCCGGAGAGAAGGATAGAGAGAGAGAGGGATGCAGCTAGGAGGTGGTGCGAGAGGCATACTATATCGAGGGGGAAGGAGTGTGCGAGTACGAGATCGATGAAAAGAGGGGCGGGAGTGAGGCATGGATGGTGAGAAGAGAAGAGGGAAAGCTTGTGTTTGTGGTAGGCACACCTGGCTAGAGAGGCATACCAATCGGTGTGTGCCAGAAAGAAGGAGCTGGGGGGCCTACACACACCGTGGGTGAACTACCTAAAGTGAAAAGATGAATGTGCGCGATGGAGCTAGAGAATGCTGAGGGAGGGTGAGATGGAGGCGGGCGTGTGCATGCACGAGAGAAAGTTAGTGCTAGCTACAAAGATAAGAGGATTGTGTGGGTGTAAAAGACGAATAGAGATCATAATTCATTATAAAAGTGGATTCGGATATTTGAAGAATATATCATAGTGTTTTAAACCGACACATGCATGAATATATATAATGGTGATACACATGGTGTGGTTATGAACATGTTATACTACATATAATATATAGAACATTTATTTGAATTTGTGATAATGTGTGGCTTTTGCAGCTCAGGGCTAAATACATGTCATAATGTAGGGGGCGGGGCACTATACTTTGTGTGATAAACACATTGTACATATGAAACATGGTTTAGATTATGAAGATCTAGTTAGTACATCAAATGTACTATTATTTGGAATCAACATCAAGTGTATTCAAAATTTCGAATTCGAGGTCATATAGTACACATAGTTCATATCTATCTCCATAGTAATCATGTGGTGTGTTGTTAAGATAATACACGAATGATGGTTTAAGTTGGCAACAATCATGATTATAGATTCTTATTCAAATAGAGAAATGAATTCAAATTTAGTTTGAATTGCAGCGGTAGTATAGACATTTGGAATGCACTAAAATGTTGGTATGAGTAGGTTACATGCATTATATAGCCAGCGAGAAAATTTAATTGGACATAACATGGATTCATAGCTTTGAATAGCATTTATACAGTAAAACGGGACAAGACTCTCTCTTTGTGTGGTGCGAATAGTTTTATTTTTTTATTTTTTTTGTTGAGGGAATTGTGAATTGATTTGGTACGTACAATATTACACGTTAGGCTTGTCCCTAAAATTCAACCCGCGCCTTGTTATATCCCAAAAATTCAGATATCGTGCTCCCAAAACTCGCGCCTTCACAACCCCTGCCTTGCTATCCCGAAATTACAACGCGCGCGAAAACTCCCTCCAGCTGCCAAATCCCGACACGCGAAATCCCCCTTCTAATCCTGAGCCAAAAGGGCCGCTAGTTCAAATCGGTGGGGGTACTTTTGTAATACACCCTACATTTTGGACAAGCGCGTCCCTAAGTCATGGTTCCCCCCATCGCCTCCTTTTCGCCATTCGAAATCCCAGGCCGCCATAACCTCTCTGCTCCAGCCACGAAACCCCACCCCCTCCATTCACCACCTCACCACTGCCCAGCCGGAGCCTCTTCCCCGACAACGTCGTCCACCGCAACAGCTCGACGTCCCTCATCCACCTCCCCGGATGAGGATCCGTCGTCGATCTCGTCGTCCCGCTGGTTCAGCCGCCCCGTCCTCCACATCCAAGGAGCTGCTCCGACGATCGCCTCATCTATCGCGGCTACTCCATCCCCACAGCGCCGCCTTAACCTACTCCACCAGAACCACAGCATCCTCACCGAGTCCTCGGACGAAGCCGAGGCCTACTCGGCGCCACCAAAGAGGTTGTACACTCATCGCATCGCACCTTCTCCTTAACTCGACCTCCCGGCGCCGACGGTGCTCCATCCCGCCCCCCATGGCGCGGCTACCTCGAAGCAGGCACCACGAGCGACATCTCCACGGCGGCTCTCCCCCAGTGTAAGGCCCCTTCGGCGGCGGCGTCCATACCAGCCGGATCTGCTGCTGCTGCTCCGGCTCTCGCTCGCTCGCGCTGCTGCTGCTTCATCTCTCGCTCGGTCGCGCTGCTGCTCTGCTCTCCCCCTCGCTCGTGCTGCTGCTCTGCTCTTGCTCTCGCTCGCGCTGCTGATGCTGGTACACGGGCTGCTGCAGCTACACGAGTTGCTGCTCTAGCTCTAGTTCGCGCTGCTCCTCCAAGCGCTACTGCTCTGGCTGCTATCTGCTACTATGTTCCCCGTTGATCGCCTACTGATTTAGATCACTGTTTCTCTACTACTAGTGCTCGAGTGGCCTAAACTACATGTGAAGGGCCTCTTTGCTACCAGTGCGTTTAGTTTCGACAGTAACATTCAGATTCCACAGTAAATTTCAGTGTCGACAGTTAAGTTCAAAGTCAACAGTTTTTACCTCATCTGTTGTAGTCAGGTGTTTTTTGGTGATGTAAATTTTACATCTATCACTTTTTGGTAATGTATTTTACATCACCTATTGGAGATGCTATTAGAATCCCACTTGAGATTAATGATGTCTATCTTCTACTGCTTCAGCCTCGACGTCTTACGGCTCGCCGGAGCTGCTCCAACGACGGAACCATCCATCACAATAGAGCAGTGCCCTGGACACCATCTACAGATTCCTCAGATCTTCCTCCACACCTCCTACAGCCACCTCTGCCTCAACTTCTTCAGCGACCAACCCAATGATGCTGAGGTCGACATGGCTACGGCAAAGAGGTTGTACACTTGTCGCATCACTTATTACTCTACATTCATGTCGATCCATTAGGGCTATTTTGGTTCAAAGGAAAAACTGAAGGAAAAACATAGCAATAGGAAATTTTCCTATGGCACTCTACTATTCAATTATTCATGCATTTTGTTGAAAGGAATGGAGCAAAACATCCACCTGGACCTACTTTTCAAAATCCTATGTATGAAAACAAGACCAAGTGCATTAGTGGCAGAATAACATTCTAACTGTACACGCTTTCATATGGTTTCACTTTAATTTGGCCATGTTTCTTTACATTCCTCTGCTCTTCCAATTCCTATGAACCAAACACCCAAGTTGACAGAAATCCTGTGTTTACAAATGCTCTATTTCCCACGTGCATTCCTATCCTATTCCGGTGTTTTTCCTATCCCTACGTTTATAGAATCCTGCAAGCCAAAGGAGCCCTTACAGAATTACTTCATTTACAGGTAGGTGTCCAAGAAAACTTTGTGTGGTTTGTCCTGCTCCTGCCGCGACGTCGTCCACCTCACCTGAGCTGCTCCATCGATAGAAGCATCCACCAAACCAGACATCACGACTCCTGACCGTCTTTCGCCGCCTCAGATCTCCTTCCCTGCTGCCGGCACCCACCGCAACTGCATCACCATCATCGACTCAGCAGATGAACCTGAGGAGTACACGGGTCCACAAGAGAGGTCGCACTCTTTTGTTTCTGCTTATGTTATGCATTGCTTAATATTACCTGCTACTTTATCATTCTGTTCACCTCTTAGACTCCAAGTCAGGTCCAAATTAATGTTCAAACTTGAGTTTTAAAATTACTTGTGGGGCACATATCGCGGCAGCAATGAATAGTATCTCTGTCTATTATCTGGTTCACCTAGGGTATGCCTATGTTGTTCATCTTGGGTGGGAAACAAATAGTAAAGCAATCATCATCTGTCTTTTTATTAAATTAAAGCTATCATCAGCCTGCTATCATTATTTTTGGATCCATCCACTGGTTCTTACCATCACTCTAGATTTCTGCATGCTCTCCTTACATAATCTCACTATATTTTTTTCGTATGCATGTCAGATATTGTACACAGTCATGCTGAACATGTAGAGAAAAAGAGAAGAGTTTTGTGCGGCAATACAATGTCATGCAGACATCGCTCCATGGTGGGTTCAATGGCAAACCCTCCCACAACCCTCTCCAGATTGTAATCCAGAGGAAGATATCTGTTCTGAGGCGGATTCAGACGCAACTGACCACTCCTATTTACCCCCCAAGGTGTTTGCTCTAACTTGGCATGATGATGTTGGTCATATCATGCATATGTTGCCTTGCAGTGCCTACTTTCGACATCATATATGTCATCTGCTTAGTTTAGACATGTTCTGTAATGCCACATGTTTAGTTTCTATATCATATATGGGAATTATGCAGTCTCATCTCTTTTAGCCAGCCATAATATATGTGAAATATGTAATGCCATCCTGTTTAACCAGGCATCATATATTTGAATGATATCTTGCCCATCCTTTTCTTCATTACATTTCCATTTGTCGACAATGTTTGTACATTAAACTACTCTTCCTGTGAATCAGCCATTTGAGTGGGTGATGGAAAAATCTGGAGTGAAAACAAGGTCTTCAGAGCAGACAGTGCTACCTGTCGAAGCAGATCTCTTGCTGGGTCCCGATAGCTCCTCAGAGATGGATTCAGAGACAGATGACCAGTCCTATTCCCCCACCGAGGTGTATGCTCTAACTTGGCACGGTTATACTGCTCATATCATGCATATGGTATCTTGCATTGCATAGTTTAGACATCATATACACAATATTCAACACCATGTTCTTAGTTCAGACATCATATATGCGAATGCCCTCTGCTTAGCATATAAATCACATATGTGAATTAAATCATGCGATCCTGATTACTTAGATAACATGTATGTGAATTATGTCATGCGAACCTATTTACTAAAGACATCATATAATTATGTCATGCCATCCTGTTTAGTTAGTCATCATATCTTTGAATTATGTCATGCTATGCTATCCAGTTTAGATAGACATCATATATGTGAAATTATGTCATGCTGTCCTTTTTAGCTAAACAATATACATGTCAACTATTTCATGCCCTGTTTTTTCCACACTATCTATTGCATCTGTCTCTCATACAATATCTGTACATTCAACTATGTTTCCTGTTTATCAGCCATTTGAATTGGAGCGGGTGATGGCAGTATCTAGCGGAGTAAAAACATGGTCTTCAAATAAAACAGTGCTGCCTCTTGGTGGAGATAGCACCCCGGTTGTACATGCACGAGAACCAGCCCTACCACACATAACCCAGACTCTCGCAGATTGTACCCCTACTGTGAGGGACAGAGAACCAGCTTCACCCAATCTAACCCCAACCCCAGCAGATAGTAACCCAGTTCCTATTGACACAGCACCATCTCCACCACAGAGCTCCCAAACAAGAGCAGTTAGTAAGGCAGCTCCAGTGCCCAAAGCACCAGTACTACCACGGCGAACCCCAACTCCACCAGTTAGTACACCTATTCCTGTGGAGGAAGCACAACCAGCCATTCGTAGTTTAGCATCTATTGCATTTGAAGTTGTTAAATCCTATGTGTGTATCTTTCCATTGATACGTCTCCAACGTATATATAATTTTTGATTGCTCCATGCTATTATATTATCTGTTTTGGATGTTTTATATGCATTAATATGCTATTTTATATTATTTTGGGGACTAACCTATTAACCTAGCGCCCAGTGTCAGTTTCTGTTTTTTCCTTGTTTTTTAGCTTCGTGGGAAAGGAATACCAAACGGAGTCCAAACGGAATAAAACCTTCGCGATGATTTTTCTTGGACCAGAAGACACCCAGGAGACTTGGAGATGAAGTCGGAGGAGCCACGAGGTGGCCACAAAGGTGGAGGGCGCGCCCAGGGGGGTAGGGCGCGCCCCCCTGCCTTGTGGGCCCCCCGTGACTCCCCTAACCTAATTCTTTCGCCTATATATTCACATATGTTCCCAAACCACCAGAGGCATCCACGAAAAGACTTTTCCACCACCGCAACCTTCTGTACCCGTGAGATCCCATCTAGAGACCTTTTTCGGCACCTTGCCGGAGGGGGATTCAATCACGGAGGGCTTCTACATCAACTCTAATTCCCTTCCGATGAAGCGTGAGTAGTTTACCTCGGACCTACGGGTCCATAGCTAGTAGCTAAATGGCTTCTTCTCTCTCTTTGATTCTCAATACCATGTTCTCCTCGTTGTTCTTGGAGATCTATCCGATGTAATATTCTTTTGCAGTGTGTTTGTCGAGATCCGATGAATTGTGGATTTATGATCAGCTTATCTATGAATATTATTTGAATCTTCTCTGAATTCTTATATGCATGATTTGATATCTTTGTAATTCTCTTCGAATTATCGGTTTGGTTTGGCCAACTAGATTGGTTTTTCTTGCAATGGGAGAAGTGCTTAGCTTTGGGTTCAATCTTGCGGTGTCCTTTCCCAGTGACAGTAGGGGCAGCAAGACACATATTGTATTGTTGCCATCGAGGATAAAAAGATGGGGTTTACATCATATTGCTTGAGTTTATTCCTCTACATCATGTCATCTTACTTAATGTGTTACTCTGTTCTTCATGAACTTAATACTCTAGATGCAGGCAGGAGTCGGTCGATGTGTGGAGTAATAGTAGTAGATGCAGAATTGTTTCGGTCTACTTGACACGGACGTGATGCCTATATTTCATAATCATTGCCTTGGATATCGTCATAACTTTGCGCTTTTCTATCAATTGCTCGACAGTAATTTGTTCACCCACCGTATTATTTGCTATCTTGAGAGAAGCCTCTAGTGAAACCTATGGCCCTCGGGTCTACTTTCCATCATATTACTTTCCGATCTACTATTTTGCAATCTTTTATTTCCAGATCTATAAACCAAAAAACCCAAAAATATTTACTTTATCTTTTGTTTAGTTTTACCTATCTCTATCAGATCTCACTTTTGCAAGTAACCATGAAGGGATTGACAACCCCTTTATCGCTTTGGGTGCAAGTTGTTTGATTGTTTGTGCAGGTGCTAGGTGATTTGTGTGTTGTCTCCTACTGGATTGATACCTTGGTTCTCTAACTGAAAGAAATACTTATCTCTACTTTGCTGCATCACCCTTTCCTCTTCAAGGGAAAAACCAACGCAAGCTCAAGAAGTAGCAGGAAGAATTTCTGGCGCCATTGCCGGGGAGATCTACGCCAAGTCGAGACATACCAAGTACCCATCATAAAACTCTCATCTCTTGCATTACATTATTCGCCATTTGCCTCTCGTTTTCCTCTCCCCCACTTCTAAAATGATTTTTTAAAAGATTTGCCTTTTTATTCGCCCTTTTTCTCGTTCGATCTTATGTTTGCTTGTGTTTCCATGTGCCTTCTATTTTGCTTGCATCTTTGCTTGCTAAAAATCTATTGATATGGATCCACTCAAAGTTTTTTACTTGGATCATCTTCGATCCATATGTTCTCGTGCTGAAACCCCAACTAGTTTAGCTGAGGGAAAATCTTTAGATGAGCATGCTCATTTTATGCGTCACCGTTTGTCTGAAAAAGGGAGACTCTTATGGAATCAAATAAATTGTTTGCTATGTTATGCTTGGAATCTTTGTGAACTTTGTGATTTTACTTGTTGCTCTAAGAACCCTAAAAAACACCTTCCCTACTTGTGTGAGTTTAATGATAATGAAATCTTATCTTCTTATGAAAAGGGTGTTTATAGTTACTATGATATTGAACAAATTGAAGAATTTGTTGCTTTTAAGGGTGCTTATGAAGTTGCTTCTTTGATTAAAAAGTATGATATTACTCTCTACAAATCTGAAAATTTTGACATACTTAAATATTGTTATGAAAACTATGCTCATAATGCCTATGTTAAGGAATTTATTGAGAGAATGACCGCTGCTTTGGAAGAAAATAATGATATGCATGAATCTATAGATAATTATGATTCCGATGATTTGATTGAAATATCCCTTGATGAACATGATGCTTGCTATTCTTATGGCCATGATGCCAATATTTATGGAGACGAATTTGCTATAGTTCCTTATGTTAAACATGAGATTATTGCTATTGCACCCATACTTAATAGTTCCTTGAATCAAAAGCATGATTGCAATGATGTTATTATAAATTATATTAGTGTCAATTGTGCTAATAATATGCAAAACCCTAAGCTTGGGGATGCTAGTTTTGCTATGTCCTCTGCTTATTGCAATGATCATGATTGGGGTGATAATGCTTCTTATGATCTTGAAAATTTATTTAAGCCTCATGATGAATATGTTTGCAATAATATTGAAAGTGGGTTTGGAAGAGTGTCAACTCTAGGTAATAATGATCCCACTACTTTGGAGTATGGTCAATCTTATGAATTTTTTGATAAAAGTGGGTTTGGAGAGGTCATGACTTTAGTTAATGTTAATCCCACTATCTTGGAAGAGTGTCAACTTTGCATGCATGTGGATCATCTAGAGAATATGTTATGTGATAGCTATATTGTTGAATTTGAATATGATCCCACATGTAATTATTATGAGAGAGGGAAATATTGTGGTAGGAATTTTCATGTTACTAAATTACCTCTCTTTATGTTGAGATTGCTATTGTTTCTTTCTTCTTCCTTGCATATGCTAGATCTTGCTTGTCTTGATAATTTGTTTGCCTATAAGATGCCTATGCATAGGAAGTATGTTAGACTTAGATGTGTTTTTCACGTACTTTATGATGCTCTCTTTGTGCTTCAATTCTTGTATTTCATGTGAGCATCATTAAAATTATTAACGCCTAACTAAAAGGCTTTAAAGAAAAGCGCTTGTTGGGAGACAACCCAATATTTTTCCTTCATGTTTTTGAATAAATTTTTCATCTAGCCTCTGGTTAGATGTGGTTTTGTGTTTTAATTAGTGTTTGTGCCAAGTAAAACCTTTGGGATGGCTTACGGTGATAGTTGATTTGATCTTGCTGAAAAACAGAAACTTTTGCGTCCAGTCACAGCATTTTAATAATTCACTGGAGCGTTGAAAAACCCTGAATTGTTTACACAAGATTGATATACAAATTTCCTCTATTTTCCTAATCTTTTAGAATTTTTAGAGTTACAGAAGTATTAGAACAATTCGGATCTTCGCAGACTGTTCTGTTTTTGACAGATTCTGTTTTCTTTGTGTTGTTTGCTTATTTTGATGAATCTATGGGTAGTATCGGGGGTATGAACCATGGAAAAGTTGGAATACAGTAGATATTACACCAATATAAATAAAGAATGAGTTCAAAACAGAAACAAAAGTGGTGATTTATTTTCTTATACTAACGGAGCTTATGAGATTTTCTGTTGAGTTTTGTGTTGTGAAGTTTTCAAGTTTTGGGTAAGGATTTGGTGGACTATGGAATAAGGAGTGGCAAGAGCCTAAGATTGGGGATGCCCAAGACACCCCAAGGTAATATTCAAGGACAACCAAGATCCTAAGCTTGGGGATGCCCCGGAAGGCATCCCCTCTTTCGTCTTCGTCTATCGGTAACTTTACTTGAGGCTATATTTTTATTCACCACATGATATGTGTTTTGCTTGGAGCATCTTATATGATTTGAGTCTTTGCTTTTTAGTTTGCCACAATCATCCTTGCTGTACACACCTTTTGATAGGGACACGCATGAATCGTGATTTATTAGAATACTCTATGTGCTTCACTTATATCTTTTGAGCTAGGCAATTTCGCTCTAGTGCTTCACTTATATCTTTTTAGAGCACGGCGGTGGTTTTATTTTATAGAAATTATTGAACTCTCATGCTTCACTTATATTATTTTGAGAGTCTCTAAACAGCATGGTAATTTGCTTTGGTTATGAATTTAGTCCTAATATGATAGACATCCAAGAGGGATATAATAAAAACTTTCATATAAAGTGCATTGAATACTATGGGAAGTTTGATTCCTTATGACTGTTTTGAGATATAAAGATGGTGATATTAGAGTCATGCTAGTGAGTAATTGTGAATTGGAGAAATACTTGTGTTAAGGTCTGTGAGTCCCGTAGCATGCACGTATGGTGAACCGTTATGTAACGAAGTTGGAGCATGAGATATTTTTTGATTGTCTTCCTTATGAGTGGCGGTCGGGGACGAGCGATGGTCTTTTCCTACCAATCTATCCCCCTAGGAGCATGCGCGTAGTACTTTGTTTCGATGACTAATAGATTTTTGCAATAAGTATGTGAGTTCTTTATGACTAATGTTGAGTCCATGGATTATACGCACTCTCACCCTTCCACCTTTGCTAGCCTCTCTAGTGCCGCGCAACTTTCGCCGGTACCTTAGACTCACCATATACCTTCCTCAAAACAACCACCATACCTACCTATTATGGCATTTCCATAGCCATTCCGAGATATATTGCCATGCAACTTTCCACCATTCCGTTTTATTATGACACGCTTCATCATTGTCATATTGCTTTGCATGATCATGTAGTTGACATCGTATTTGTGGCAAAGCCACCTTTCATAATTCTTTCATAAATGTCACTTTTGATTCATTGCACATCCCAGTACACCACCGGAGACATTCATATAGAGTCATATTTTGTTCTAAGTATCGAGTTGTAATTCTTGAGTTGTAAGTTAATAAAAGTGTGATGATCTTCATTATTCGAGCATTGTCCCATGTGAGGAAATAAAAAAAGAGGCCAAAGAAGCCAAGCCAAAAAAAGGAAAAAAAGAAAAAAGAGAGAAAAGAAAAAAAAAATGAGAGAAAAAGAGAGAAGGGGCAATGCTACTATCCTTTTTCCACACTTGTGCTTCAAAGTAGCACCATGATCTTCACGATAGAGAGTCTCCTATTTTGTCACTTTCATATACTAGTGGGAAATTTTCATTATAGAACCTGGCTTGTATATTCCAATGATGGGCTTCCTCAAATTGCCCTAGGTCTTCATGAGCAAGCAAGTTGGATGCACACCCACTTAGTTTTCTTTTGAGCTTTCATACACTTATAGCTCTAGTGCATCCATTGCATGGCAATCCCTACTCACTCACATTGATATCTATTGATGGGCATCTCCATAGCCCGTTAATACGCCTAGTTGATGTGAGACTATCTCCTTCTTTTTTGTCTTCTCCACAACCACTATATTCTATTCCACCTATAGTGCTATGTCCATGGCTCACGCTCATGTATTGCATGAAAGTTGAAAAGGTTTGAGAACACTAAAAGTATGAAACAATTGCTTGGATTGTCATCGGGGTTGTGCATGATTTGAATATTTTGTGTGATGAAGATGGAGCATAGCCAGACTATATGATTTTGTAGGGATAAGCTTTCTTTGGCCATGTTATTTTGAGAAGACATAATTGCCTTGTTAGTATGCTAGAGGTATTATTGTTTTTATGTCAATATTAAACTTTTGTTTTGAATCTTATGGATCTGAACATTCATGCCACAATAAAGAAAATTACATGGATAAATATGTTAGGTAGCATTCCACATCAAAAATTCTGTTTTTATCATTTACCTACTCGAGGAAGAGCAGGAATTAAGCTTGGGGATGCTTGATACGTCTCCAACATATCTATAATTTTTTATTGTTCCATGCTATTATATTATCTGTTTTGGATGTTTTATATGCATTAATATGCTATTTTATATTATTTTTGGGACTAACCTATTAACCTAGAGCCCAGTGCCAGTTTCTGTTTTTCCTTGTTTTTTTAGCTTCGTGGGAAAGGAATACCAAACGGAGTCCAAACGGAATAAAACCTTCGTGATGTTTTTTCTTGGACTAGAAGACACCCAGGAGACTTGGAGATGAAGTCGGAGGAGCCACAAGGCGGCCACAAGGGTGGAGGGTACGCCCCTGCCTTGTGGGCCCCCCCGTGACTCCCCTGACCTAATTCTTTCGCCTATATATTCACATATGTTCCCAAACCACCAGAGGCATCCACGAAAAGACTTTTCCACCGCCACAACCTTCTGTACCCGTGAGATCCCATCTAGGGACCTTTTTCGGCACCCTGCCGGAGGGGGATTCGATCACGGAGGGCTTCTACATCAACTCTATTGCCCTTTCGATGAAGCGTGAGTAGTTTACCTCAGACCTACGGGTCCATAGCTAGTAGCTAGATGGCTTCTTCTCTCTCTTTGATTCTCAATACCATGTTCTCCTTGTTGTTCTTGGAGATCTATCCGATGTAATATTCTTTTGCGGTGTGTTTGTCGAGATCCGATGAATTGTGGATTTATGATTAGCTTATCTATGAATATTAATTGAATCTTCTCTGAATTCTTATATGCATGATTTGATATCTTTGTAATTCTCTTCGAATTATCGGTTTGGTTTGGCCAACTAGATTGGTTTTTCTTGCAATGGGAGAAGTGCTTAGCTTTGGGTTCAATCTTGCAGTGTCCTTTCCCAGTGACAGTAGGGGCAGCAAGGCACGTATTGTATTGTTGCCATCGAGGATAAAAAGATGGGGTTTACATCATATTGCTTGAGTTTATTCCTCTACATCATGTCATCTTACTTAATGTGTTACTCTGTTCTTCATGAACTTAATACTCTAGATGCGGGTAGGAGTCGGTCGATGTGTGGAGTAATAGTAGTAGATGCAGAATCGTTTCGGTCTACTTGACACGAACGTGATGCCTATATTTCATAATCATTGCCTTGGATATCGTCATAACTTTGCGCTTTTCTATCAATTGCTCGACAGTAATTTGTTCACCCACCGTATTATTTGCTATCTTGAGAGAAGTCTCTAGTGAAACCTATGGCCCCCGGGTCTACTTTCCATCATATTACTTTCTGATCTACTATTTTGCAATCTTTTATTTTCAGATCTATAAACCAAAAAACCCAGAAATATTTATTTTATCTTTTGTTTAGTTTTACCTATCTCTATCAGATCTCACTTTTGCAAGTAACCGTGAAGGGATTGACAACCCCTTTATCGCGTTGGGTGCAAGTTGTTTGATTGTTTGTGCAGGTGCTAGGTGATTTTTGCATTGTCTCCTACTGGATTGATACATTGGTTCTCTATCTGAGGGAAATACTTATCTCTACTTTGCTGCATCACCCTTTCCTCTTCAAGGGAAAAACCAAAGCAAGCTCAAGAAGTAGCACCCATCATGGAAATATTATACTGAAGATGAAGGAAAATGCCAGTTGCAGGTGTTTGTCCAGGAGTTATGTGTAAGTAATGTTATTCATGGCAATTACTTTGCTTTGTCCCATACATTCTACCTCCATGATGGTTATAATACAGCAAATTTTCCCATTTTTCTCTATAGAGATGACCGAATTCGAAACTCAGGATGAGGTAACCTGTGCTAATACCTCTGCTATCTTCAAGAATGCTTGGTGGCAGTATCAGAATTACCTGAAGAAAACATACTTCACTGGCAAAGAAACTCATCAAATTCCCTTACGTTCTCATGAGACACATTTACTGGATGATGACTGGGAACGCCTTGTTCTGTACTGGTCCCAAACCAAGAAAATGGTAAGGTCTATGAGCTCATTTTTTATTTTTAAGTACTATATGCCTGCGTCTTACTGTACTCTGTTCATGTAGAACAAGTGCTTAAACCTGAAGAACAACTGTTCTCATTTAAGATTCCATTGCTATCGTGCATACTACTTTGCTCTTGTATCACTATATTTACTCATGCAAACTTATTTTTAAATTGAAGGATCCAATCGAAACTCCAATGGCATAACAGGTATGTTTACGCATGTTTCTTTAAGAGGTTTGCTCTTATAAATAGCTCTATTGATTTCAATTGTGTATACAGTTGACTTCCCATATCATGCACATTACTAGCATCACAATAGAGCCAATAGTGTTGTTGTACATGTAGACCCGTGGTACCCATCTGAAATCTTGTTGTGCCGTGTACTTTCCCACGCTTTGTATTCTTTCAGTGCTGCTTTGTCTTGAACTGATATGATTTGAACTGTGCCTCTATTTTCATTTGGCAAGACAATGTAGTGACCATAGGACATAGATATATGTTTGTTTGATGCTTTTATTATGTACTACTTGGCAATAGAAGACTTGGTAGTTTAATCCTATCCACCTTACTAATGAACTGGTTCACCAAAATGAGTTTCATATACTAGTACATGCTAAACTTGTTATGTGTCTGCTTGTTTCTTCTTTTAGAATGCTGACAGAATATTGGGGAAGAGTGCCTTATTAAGCAATGGTAAAGGAAGTAATGCAGATAAGGTTCAGGATAGTGAGACATCCTTGTTGGTCTCCAACAAAGCTGATAAAACAACTAAGGAAAACTATCTTGAAGACAGTGAGACAACCCCAAAGTCCTGTCTTGGTGTAGTGTTCGAGTTACTGGCCACTACCGCTGGCACAAGCTATTCAAACTCACTGTCTGAATCAGTTCGGTTTCTTGAGCCTCAACTACAAGATGAAAGACATCGATCAGTTGTGCTGCAACAAGAAGCCGAAGGACTGCGGAAGTCCCTGGAGCATTCAGATGCATACTTTCTGGTGCAACAGCAAGCGTTGGAGGATTTTAGCGCCAAACAGGAGAAAGCTAATAAGCTTGCTAAGCTTATTGCCAGCATGGTGGATACCCAGGATAACGTTTCTTGAGCTCTTCTGAAGTTGTTTCAGTTATGGACTTGTTTTGCTACCGCGTTTATTTGCACTGGTGGCGAATTTAGACAGCCAGTGCATGTAATATGCTGCTTTGTTCCCTATATTTGCACTGGTGGCGAACTTTGATGCCCAGTGGATGTAATATGTGTAATAGCCGTAATAGCCTAGCGTTAGTTGCTTGCTTATTTATTTCCTTATTGTCTTGTTTAGTTGTTTACTTGTAGTCACTGCAGTTCTTTTTTCGCGTTTTTCTCGTGGCCACAATAACCTATTTTTATAACTAGGCCACAATAACTATGGCAACACACGGACTGTTGTAACCATGGTCCTGCTACCTGCTGTAGTGACCATGGCCCTCCTACGGGCCGTAGGATCCATGGGCCTTCTACGGGCCGTAGGATCCATGGCCTTCTACGGGCCGTCTAATCTATGGGCCTTCTACGGGCCGTATAATCGTTTCGCCAAACATGGGCCGTACTATTTGTGGATCAATAACGGTCCACAAAATGGGTCATAAACGGGCTAGAGTGGAAATCGTCTGTTTTATGGCCCGACCATAACGGGCCGTTAATAGGCCGTATTCGATGACGCTATGAAAACAGCCCAACGGGTTAACGGGCCACAAACGGGCCGACTGTAACCATGGGCTGAATTTGGCCCACAAGCTGAACAGGCCAGTAAAGGACCGTAAGTAACCAAATTCTGGAAATGAGCCCAAGAATAAATGGGCCCTTAGAAGGCCGAAAGTTGACACGGGCTAGAAATGGCCGGCGGAATAATGGGTCGTTAATGGGTATAAAGCGATACACTGTTCACTATGGGCCAGTTTCATCTCGGGCCTTTAATGGGCCCAGAGTTACAAAGGGCCTCATATGGGCTGAAAGACGTCATGGGCCATACATGGGCCGGAAGTTACAGTGGGCTGGAATCATATTGGGCGGCCCAGATGACGCTACTGGGCCTAATTCTCGGATAGGCCGTAACGGGCCTTTTGTTAGCGGGCTGTAAATGGACTATATGCGAATAGGCCGTTAACAGGCTTTCCTTGGGCCGGCCCGCTACCTTTGGACCAAGTCAAACGGGCCAGCCTTTTCACCGGAATGGGCCTCTGTTGGGCCGTGCCACGTGTCGATGTATCATAGGCGCCTTCGGTCCAATGAGTGGTTGACATCTGTCCCAACGGTGAGCCGACACGTGGTTCCTCTGGCCATTGAGAATTTTACATGTGGAAAATCCCCATTGGTCCAGGTTGTTAACGGGTTATCGGATCCAAACCAGAACCCGATAGCTTAACGGCGACCCGTTACGGTGGATGCCACGTGTCGGTTACCCTTGACGAAAGCACTTCTATGACGCGCCATTTATCGTCATGGAAGTGGACACTTCCGTGATGATAATTTTGGTAATGTCATGGAACACTTCTACGACAGCACAAGTATGACTATCTTGATTCTGTCATAAAATCGTCATGGATTTACATGCATGATAGAAAATGTGACCTACTGTGACAAACATGTATCATCACGGAAGTGTATTTTTTTCGTAGTGAAACACTTGCACTCAACGCGAAAAAGGGGTTGTCAATCCCTTCACGGTCTCGAACAAGAGTGAGATCTAATAGAGATAGGTATAAAAGATAAATAAAAAGGCAAACTAAAATAAATCTAAATAAATTGTAGCAAGGTATTTTTGGGTTTTTTGGTTTATAGATCTGAAAATATATGATGGACAATAGACCTGGGGGCCATAGGTTTCACTAGAGGCTTCTCTCTTGAAGATAGCATACGGTGGGTGAACAAATTACTGTTGAGCAATTGATAGAAAAGCGCAAAGTTATGATGATATCTAAGGCAATGATCATGAATATAGGCATCACGTCCTTGACAAGTAGACCGAAACGATTCTGCATCTACTACTATTACTCCACACATCAACCGACTCCTGCCTTCATATAGAGTATTAAGTTCATAAGAACAGAGCAACGCTTTAAGCAAGATGACACGATGTAGAGGGATAAACTCAAGCAATATGATATAAACCCCATATTTTTATCCTCGATGGCAACAATACAATACGTGCCTCACTACCCCTTCTATCACTGGGTGAGGACACCACAAGATTGAACCCAAAACTAAGCATCTCTCCCATTGCAAGAAAAACCAATCTAGTTGGCCTAACCAAATTGATAGTTCAAAGAGAAATACAAAGATATCTTAATCATGCATAAAAGAGTTCAGAGAAGACTCAAATAATATTCATAGATAATCTGATCGTAAATCCACAATTCATCGGATCTCAACAAACACACCGCAAAAAAGTATTACATCGAATAGATCTCCAAGAACATCGAGGAGAACATTGTATTGAATCAAAGAGAGAGAGAAGAAGCCATCTAGCTACTAGCTATGGACCCTGATACGTATCCAGTGTATCTATAATTTTTGCTTGTTCCATGCTGTTATATGATCATTCTTGGATGTTTTACAATCATTTTATAGCAACTTTATATCAATTTTTGGGACTAACCTACTGACATAGTGCCTAGTGCCAGTTGTTGTTTTTTGTTTGTTTTTTACTTCGCAGAAAATCAATACCAAACGGAGTCCAAACGCAGCGAAACTTTTTGAAGGTTTTTTCTGGACCAGAAGGAACAACTTGGGCCAAAGAAGTACTAGAGGGGTGCCCCGAGGGGGGCACAACCCACCTGGGCGCGCCTGAGGGCCCAGGTGCGCCCTGGTGGGTTGTGCCCACCTCGGTGGCCTCTCGCACCGCCACTTTGCTCTATAAATACCCCAATATTCCAAAAACCCTAGGGGAGTCGACAAAACACAATTCCAGTCACTGCAAGTTCCAGAAACACCAGATCCAATCTAGACACCATCACGGAGGGGTTCATCATCCTCATTGGTGCCTCTCCGATGATGCGTGAGTAGTTAATTGTAGACCTTCGGGTCCGTAGTTAGTAGCTAGATGGCTTCCTCTCTCTCTCTTTTGATTCTCAATACAATGGTCTCTTGGAGATCTATTTGATGTAACTCTTTTTGCGGTGTGTTTGTTGGGATCCGATGAACTTTGAGTTTATGATCAGATCTATTTTTATCCATGAAAGTTATTAGAGTTTCTTTGATCTCTTATATGCATGATTACTTATAGCCTCGTATTTGTTCTTCGAATCTTTGGTTTAGTTAGGCCGACTAGATCGATTTTTCTTGCCATGGGAAGAGGTGCTTTGTGATGGGTTCGATCTTACGGTGCTCAATCCCAGTGACAGAAGGGGACATGACATGTATGTATCGTTGCTATTAAGGATAACAAGATGGGGTCTATTCCTACATGAATAGATATTTTCTACATCATGTCATCGTTCTTATTGCATTACTCCGTTTCTCCATGAACTTAATACACTAGATGCATGCTGGATAGCGGTCGATGTGTGGAGTAATAGTAGTAGATGCAGGCAGGAGTCGGTCTACTACTGTTGGATGTGATGCCTATATAACGATCATTGCCTGGATATCATCATGATTATTTGAAGTTCTATCAATTGCCCAACAGTAATTTGTTTACCCACCATATGCTATTTTTCTCGATAGAAGCCACTACTGAAATCTACGGCCCCCGGGTCTATTCTTCTTTATATTTGCTTTCCGATCTATTATTTGCCACTTTTATTTTCAAATATATATTTCTAAAAATCCAAAAATACCTTGCTGCATTTTTTGTTACTTCTTTTATTTCACATTTATTCGAGATCTATTTATCCAATCTATCATAATTTTTATCCCGTCAACTTGACAATTTCTGGCACTGTTGCCCATTGAGGGATTGACAACACCTCCTAATTGTCAGGTTGCAAGTATTTGTTCTTTGTGTGCAGGTACCGTTTACATAGTGTTGCTTGGTTCTCCTACTGGATTGATACCTTGGTTTCATAACTGAGGGAAATACCTACCGTAGCTGTGCTGCATCATCCCTTCCTGTTTGGGAAAATACCGACGTAGTTCAAGCGACATCAAAAGGAATTTCTCGCGTCGTTGCCGGGGAGACATCATCAACATCTATCAGGTTCCTCATCACAAATCTAATCTTCTTGCAATTTACATTATTTGCCATTTTCCTCTCATTTTCATCTCCCCCACTTCACAAAAAATTGCCGTTTTATTCGCCCTCTTTTTCGTTCACCGTTTTATTGTCAGATCTGTTTTTGTGTGCAAGCTTGTTTGTGCAGTCACGATGACTCAAGAGAACAACAAGTTGTGTGCTTTTTCCAATACCAATAATAATGATTTTATTAGCACTCCGATTGCTCCTCCCGCCACTAGTGCGGAATCTTGTGATATCAATGCCACTTTGCTGAATCTTGTTATGAAAGATCAGTTTTCCGGTACTCCTAATGAGGATGCCACGTCCCATCGTAACACATCCATAGAATTATGCGATATTCAAAAGAAAAAAGATGTGGACAATGATATTGTGAATTTGAAATTATTTCCGTTTTCTTTGCGAGATCGTGCCAAAATTTGGTTTTCTTCTTTGCCTCGCAAAAGTATCGATTCTTGGGATAAGTGCAAGGATGCTTTTATTACTAAGTATTTTCCGCCCGCGAAAATTATTTCCCTTAGAACTCAGATCATGAATTTTAAGCAACTTGAGCATGAAAATGTTGCACAATCTTGGGATAGAATGAAATTGATGCTAAGAAATTGTCCTACTCATGGTTTAAATATTTGGATGATCATACAAAAAATTTATGCGGGATTGAATTTTGTCTCTAGAAATCTTTTAGATTCCACTGCGGGTGGTACTTTTATGGAAATTACTTTGGGTGAAGCTACTAAATTGCTTGATAATATTATGGCAAATTATTCACAATGGCATACCGAAAGAGCTCCTAGTAGTAAAAAAGTTAATTCGGTTGAAGAAATAAATTCTTTGAGTGAAAAAGTTGATGCTCTTATGAAATTGGTTGCTAATAAAAGTGCTCCTATTGATTTTAATGATGTGCCTTTGTCTACTTTGATTAAGAAAAATAGTGATGCCGTAGAGGTGAATTTTGTCTCGCGAAACAATTTTAATAACAATGCTTATAGAGGTAATTTTAATCCTAGGCCTTTTTCCTAGAAATTCCTCTAATAACTATGGTGGTTCCTATGGTAATCCTTCTTATAATAATAATAGGAACACCTCTGATCCTGAGAATAATATTAAAGAATTTATCAATGCTCAATTTTTTTTCAATAATACGATAGAAGAAAAGTTGAATAAGATTGATGATATGTCTAGAAGCATTGATAGAATTTCTCATGATGTAGAAAATCTCAAGTTGAAAGCTTTTGTGCCTAAGTTTGAAGAATCAATTAAAGCTTTATATGTTTCTATGGATGAAAGCAAGAAAAGAACTGCTATGCTTAGAGCTAAAAGAGAATTTTTAGAAAGAGCGTTTTCTAGTGATTGCTTTCATAAAAATGATGAAGATCTTAAAATGATTGGTGTTTCTTCTATGGATTCCTTGTTTAGTAAAATTAAAATTGATGATAAAGGGACTGAAGAAGAGTTAACTTTAGCTAGAAGGTGTCCTGATAATTTGGAGGGTGAAAATCTTGTTGAAAAAATTGATAAAAGTGGGTTTGGAGAGGTCAAAACTTTAACTAGTGATATGCCCACTCTTTTGGATTACAAAGACTTTAATTATGATAGTTTCTCTTTGATTGATTGTATTTCTTTGTTGCAATCCATGATAAATTCACCCCATGCCTATGAACAAAATAAAGCTTTTACTAAACATATTGTTGATGCGATGATGAAAGCTTTTGAAGAAAAATTGGAATTAGAGATCTCAATTCCTAGAAAATTACATGATGAATGGGAACCCGCCATCAAAGTCAAGATAAAAAATTATGAGTGTTTTGCTTTATGTGATTTGGGTGCTAGCATTTCCACAATTCCGAAATCTTTATGTGATGTTCTTGGCCTTACCAATATTGAAGAGTGTTCTTTGAACTTGCACTTGGCGGATTCCACTATTAAAAAGCCTTTGGGAAGAATTAATGATGTTCTTATTCTTGCAAATAGGAATTATGTGCCCATAGATTTTATTGTTCTTGATATTGATTGCAATCCGTCTTGCCCAATTATACTTGGTAGACCGTTTTTACGTACTATTGGTGCCGTGATTGATATGAAAGAAGGCAATATTAAATTTCAATTTCCACTAAGGAAGGGTATGGAACACTTCCCTAGAACAAGAATCAAGCTACCATATGAATCAATCATGAGGGCATCCTATGGATCTAGAAATAAAGATGACAATACTTGAATCTATGCTTTATGACAAGCTAAGGGTGTAAAACGATAGCGCTTGTTGGGAGGCAACCCAATGAATAAAATTTATTTTTGCCTTTTTCTGTCTGTTCTTGAGTGTTTGCACACTTATGCCTCTATTATGATTGTGTTTTTTATGTTTTAATTAGTGTTTGTGCCAAGTAAAGCCTTTGGGATAGCTTTGGTGATAGTTGATTTGATCATGTTGGAAAACAGAAACTTTTGCATCCAGTAAAATAATTGTATAAAATCACAGAAGTGACAAAAAATTCTGAATTTTTTACACAATATTGATATACAAATTTCCTATATTTTCCTAATTGTTCATAATTTTTGGAGTTACAGAAGTATGATAACAATTCACATCTTTACAGACTGTTCTGTTTTTGACAGATTCTGTTTTCTTTGCATTGTGTGCTTATTTTGATGAATCTATGGTTTGTATCGGGGGGTATAAGCCATGGTAAAGTTAGAATACAGTAGATATAATGCAATAACAAAGTTTGAATGGGTTTTCTACAGTACTTAAAGTAAAGATTAGTTTTCTTATGCTAACGGACCTCACGAAGGTTTTGTTAAGTTTTGTGTGATTGAAGTTTTCAAGTTTTGGGTGAGATCACGATGGATGAAGGAATAAGGAGTAAGAAGAGCCTAAGCTTGGGGATGCCCCATGGCACCCCAAGCCATTATCCAAAGAGAAACAAGCAACTAAGCTTGGGGATGCCCCCGAGTGGCATCCCCTCTTTCTTCTAACGACCATCGGTATTTTACTTGGAGCTATATTTTTATTTGTCACATATCATGAGTTTTGCTTGGAGCGTCTTGTGTTATATGGGTCTTTGCTTGTTTTGCTTTTTCGTTTGTGTCATCTATCCTTGCTGAACACACCTATTTGGGAGAGCCAAAATTATGCTATGATTTGTTGGAATTGCTCTAGTGCTTCACTTATATCTTTTTGCGCACGGTGTGCTTTAATATTTTTGAAGAAATGATCTCATGCTTCACTTAGATTTATTTGGGAGTTAGTAATTTTGAAGAAATTCTCTCATGCTTCACTTATATTATTTTGAGAGAAGAAAATTTTATGATCATGTTCTTCACTTAGATTTGTTTGAGCCATCAAAAGCAACATATGAAATTAGTCCCAAAGTGATAGATATTCAAGAGGGATATAATAAAAACTTTCATGAAGATCATTGGACAAAATAAACTTGATTCTTTGTAATAGTTTTTGCGATATGATGATATAATATGTGAGTCATGTTGATGAGTAATTGTGCTTTAGTAAGAATATTGGTGTTAAGGTTTGTGATTCCCTATGCAAGCACGAAAGTCAATAGTTATGCAATGAAATTACATCCTACTTGTGGTGCATTATTCGGTGTTAGTTATGCTTAATGCTCGCTTATGAGATTTTTCATTTCTTGGTTGGATGCTTCTCAATCTTTTTGCTAGCCTTCACTTGTACTAAGTAGGAATACTACTTGTGCATCCAAAATCCTTAAACCCAGTTTTGCCATATGAGTCCACTATACCTACCTATATGCGGTATTTCTGTGCCGTTCTAAGCAAATTTGTATGTGCCATCTCTAATTTTCAAAATAAATTTCCGTTTTGTGTGCTTGTACCGCTCATGAAATGGTAGGGGGTGGCTGATATTTTTCCATGCTAGATGTGTTATTCTCAAGATGAGTGTTTATTCACTTGTCATTGCACGAGAGTACGGCAAAGGTATTAGGGATGCCCAGTCCCGAAATGAAAAATGAATTTACTTTATGTTGTCAAATAATAAATTCCTTGGAAAGTGTTGGTATGGACGGTACCCGTGGATATGGCTAGCCGTGGAATGTAAAAGTATAGTGGAAAAAGGAATAAACTTTACTTTCTGTTTGGGAACCGCCTATGATATATCTAGCATGGAAAGTATTGGGAACTACTCGATCGTTTTCGTTGACAGGAAAAGCATGCCACCCAAAATGTTTTATCTCTATCTTTTTCGCTTTGAGCTCTGGCACCTCTACAAATCCCTACTTCCCTCTGCGAAGGGCCTTTCTATTTACTTTATGCAATTTTTATTTTATTTGAGTCTCCATCTTCTCTTATAAAGCACCAACTAAGGGGCACTATGATCGTGCTTGAGCATTGGGTATAGCTAATATGCGAGTGTGTTTCATGAATGGATCGATGACTAAGCATAATGGTCTAGGGATAACTCGTTTTAGTGTTGATATTTTGAAAGACATGGTTGCTTGTTGATATGCTTGAGTATTGGAATCTTCATGTCAAAACTAGACTATTGCTTTGAATCATATAAAAGTCCAAATGTCCATGCTACAAAGAAAAGAAAATGTGATGAACATGTTAGGCAGCATTCCACATCAAAAATTCTGTTTTTTATCATTTACCTACTCAAGGACGAGTAGGAATTAAGCTTGGGGATGCTGATACGTCTCCAACGTATCTATAATTTGTGCTTGTTCCATGCTGTTATATTATCATTCTTGGATGTTTTACAATCATTTTATAGCAACTTTATATCAATTTTTGGGACTAACCTATTGACATAGTGCCCAGTGCCTGTTGTTGTTTTTTGCTTGTTTTTTACTTCACAGAAAATCAATACCAAACGGAGTCCAAGCGCGGCGAAACTTTTTGGAGATTTTTCTAGACCAGAAGGAACAACTTGGGCCAAAGAAGTACCAGAGGGGTGCCCCAAGGGGGGAGGCACAACCCACCTGGGCGCGCCTAGGGGCCCAGGCGCGCCCTGGTGGGTTGTGCCCACCTCGGTGGCCTCCTGCACCGCCTCTTTGCTCTATAAATACCCCAATATTCCAAAACCCTAGGGGAGTCGACGAAACACAATTCCAGCCGCCGCAAGTTCCAGAAGCACCAGATCCAATCTAGACACCATCACGGAGGGGTTCATCATCTTCATTGGTGCCTCTCCAATGATGCGTGAGTAGTTCATTGTAGACCTTCGGGTCCATAGTTAGTAGCTAGATGGCTTCCTCTCTCTCTCTTTTGATTCTCAATACAATGGTCTCTTGGAGATCTATTTGATGTAACTCTTTTTGCGGTGTGTTTGTTGGGATCTGATGAACTTTGAGTTTATGATCAGATCTATTTTTATCCATGAAAGTTATTTGAGTTTCTTTGATCTCTTATATGCATGATTACTTATAGCCTCATATTTCTTCTTCGAATCTTTGGTTTAGTTAGGCCGACTAGATCGATTTTTCTTGCCATGGGAAGAGGTGCTTTGTGATGGGTTCGATCTTACGGTGCTCAATCCCAGTGACCGAAGGGGACAAGACACGTATATATCGTTGCTATTAAGGATAACAAGATGGGGTCTATTCCTACATGAATAGATCTTGTCTACATCATGTCATCGTTCTTATTGCATTACACCGTTTCTCCATGAACTTAATACACTAGATGCATGTTGGATAGTGGTCGATGTGTGGAGTAATAGTAGTAGATGCAGGCAGGAGTCGGTCTACTAATCTTGGACGTGATGCCTATATAATGATCATTGCCTGGATATCGTCATGATTATTTGAAGTTCTATCAATTACCCAACAGTAATTTGTTTACCCACCATATGCTATTTTTCTCGAGAGAAGCCACTAGTGAAATCTATGGCCCCCGGGTCTATTCTTCTTTATATTTGCTTTCTGATCTATTATTTGCCACTTTTATTTTCAGATCTATATTTCTAAAAATCCAAAAATACCTTGATGCATTTTTTGTTACTTCTTTTATTTCGCGTTTATTCGAGATCTATTTATCCAATCTATCATAATTTTTATCCCGTCAACTTGACAATTTCTGGCACCGTTACCCGTTGAGGGATTGACAACCCCTCCTAATCGTCGGGTTGCAAGTATTTGTTCTTTGTGTGCAGGTACCGTTTACATAGTGTTGCTTGGTTCTCCTACTGGATTGATACCTTGGTTTCATAACTGAGGGAAATACCTACCGTAGTTGTGCTGCATCATCCCTTCCTCTTTGGGGAAATACCGACGTAGTTCAAGCGACATCAGACCCGTAGGTCCGTGGTAAACTACTCACGCATCATCGGAAGGGCAGCAAGGTTGATGTAGAGGCCCTCCGTGATCGAATCCCCCTCCGGCAGATCGCCGAAAAAGGCCCCAAGATGGGATCTCACAGGAACAGAGGCTTGCGGCGGCGGAAAAGTATTTTGGTGGATGCTTCTGGTGGTTAGGGAATATTTGGGAATTTATAGTGTAAGAATTAGGGTTGGAGGACTCCCGAGGGGACCACAAGCCCTCAGGGCGCCCCCCCCCCCCCCAGGAGCGCGCCTGGCAGGCTTGTGGCCTCCTCGGGCATCTTCTGACCCCCTCCCCAAGCTCCATGGATGTCTTCTGGTCCAAGAAAAAATCATCGTAAAGTTTTATTCCGTTTGATATTCCTTTTCTGTAAAACTCAAAAACAAGGAAAAAATAGAAACTGGCACTGGGCTCTAGGTTAATAGGTTAGTCCCAAAACTAATATAAAATAGCATATTAATGCATATAAAACATCCAAAACAGATAATATAATAGCATGGAACAATCAAAAATTATAGATACGTTGGAGACGTATCAAGTAGCATCGAGCAGACATGTAGGTTTAACCGTGATTCATAATGGCATATGCCTAGTCAAGAGGGATGTTAATAGCTAAACTCGATGAGTTGGAAGCCCCCAAGTGACATATGATCAAAAAATAAAGACTCATGCACAATAAATGAGATGAAACGACAGAGGCCCCGTGCTTCGGGGATGCCGGCTTTATGATATTGATCATAAAAAATATATATAGAGGTATGTACAATAAGATGGAGCCAGTGGCTCTAAGTATAATAAGGCCGAAGATGAGCGATATTCCAAGGCCTGTTGGTCTCCTCCTCAGAGGTACGTGACTTATTGTGTTCATGTATGTCAATCAGGTAATATGACTCGTTGTTGAGATTCTTGTTGATGATAAAGGGCCCTTCCCATGGAGGTGAAAACTTATGCATACCTGTCTGTTCTTGTATCAGACGGAGCACTGAGTCACCCTCTTGGAAAGTATGGTTGCGAACTCTACAACTATGATAGCGACGTAGGTCTTGCTGATAAATCGTAGATCGTGCTACGGCAAAGTCACGTTCCTCTTCCAAGGCATCCAAAGAGTCCTGACGAGCTTGTTCATTATCTGCTTCAACATAGGTTGTAATCTGGGGGAATCATGACGGATGTCGCTAGGTAACACGGCCTCTGCACCATAGACCATGAAGAAAGGCGTATAGCCTGTTGATCTATTGGGGGTAGTCCTTATACTCCCAAGGACCGAGGGGAGCTCCTCAACCCAACAACCCGGAGTGCGCTCGAGAGGAACCATGAGTCTTGGCTTGATGCCTCGTAAAATCTCCTAGTTAGCACGTTCTACTTGGCCATTGGACTTAGGTGAAAGGATCGATATGGTTGACTAGAGGGGGGGTGAATAGGCAACTACCAATTTTTAGCTTATCTTAACAAATTAGGTTAAGCACCAAGTAGGTTGTCTAGATATGCAACTAGGTGAGCAACCTATATGATGCTAACAATAACAACAACAAGAGCAAGCAAGATATACAACACAAGTAAAGCCTGCACAAAGTAAAGGTACGAAATAACCACAAGTGGAGCCGGTGGAGACGAGGATGTGTTACCGAAGTTCCTTCCCTTTGAAGAGAAGTACGTCTCCGTTGGAGCGGTGTGGAGGAACAATGCTCCCCAAGAAGCCACTAGGGCCACCGTATTCTCCTCACGCCCTCACACAATGCGAGATGTCGTGATTCCACTAGTGGTGCCCTTGAAGGCGGCGACCAAACCTTTACAAACAAGGTTGGGGCAATCTCCACAACTAAATTGGAGGCTCCCAACAACACCACGAAGCTTCACCACAATGGAATGTGGCTCCGAGGTGACCTCAACCATCTAGGGTGCTCAAACACCCAAGAGTAACAAGATCCGCAAGGGATTAGTGGGGGGAATCAAATTTCTCTTGGTGGAAGTGTAGATCGGGGCCTTCTCAACCAATCCCTAGAAAATAAAAAAGTTTGATTGGCTAGGGAGAGAGATCGGGCGAAAATGAGCTTTGGAGCAACAATGGAGTTTTGGGGGAGGAAGAGGTAGTCTTCTTGGGGAAGAAGACCCCCTTTATATAGTGGGGAAAAGATCCAACCGTTATCCCCGTGCACAGCCCACAATGCGCGGTACTACCGCTCAAGGGAGCGGTACTACCGTTGGCTGCAGCGGCACTACTGCTTGCCCCAATGGTACTACCGCTGGAGACAGTGCACACAGGGGAGAGATGGAGGGAGGAAAACCACGAGAGGTAGTGGCCGCGGTACTACCGCTTACAATCCAAGCGGTACTACTGCCCTACTGCCGCTGCTCGATTGGGTCTATTTGGGGTCAGCGGTAGTATGCCAGCGGAACCACCGCTAGACTACCGCTCAACCCGACACGAGAAATGCAAGCCCCAAATCGAGGCGGTAGAGCAGTACTGGAGCGGTACTACCGCCTGTTGCTCCAGGTGGTACTACCACTGCCGACCGCGGTACTACCACTGGCTTCATCCGAGCCACTCACAACACAATGGAGGGCACTCCAAAGAGACAGGAAAGAACTGGGGGTGCAAAGGAGATGTGAACGTAATGATTCCACCCCAAACCTTTCAGATACGGACCCCCTCTTGATAGTACGGTGTATCCTACGACTCAAGTCCACCAAAAAGAAACGAAGGAAAAACACCGTCTTCTCTTTAAGCCCTGAGGGGTAGAAATCGTCTCGTGCCATAGGGAGGAATATCTGGAATGGAATGCTCAATGCACATGGTTAGTCCGCAAAAGCATTGTCATCAATCACCAAAACCACTAAGAGAGAAATATGACCTAATAATCTCCCCCTTTTTGGTGAATTGATGACAATATGGGATTTGCACAAAGATATAAATAGAGAATAAGCAAAACCCCAAAGTCTACAAAATATAGATGGGCTCCCCCTAGATGTGTGCACTTATTTAAGTCTGCTTTTGGAATGCAAGGCACACACACTAGGATCAACACTCCCCCTATATTTTATAGACCGGTAACACTTGCATCTATAATACATGAGAGAAGTAAACTAGGATGCAAGAAGTAGTATATGAGAAAAAAGATAGGACATAAGTTTAGCACAAACTCACATACTAACAAGGTACTTAGACAATAAGGATAACAATAAGATAGCATATGTCTCACACCATATGACAGGATATCCAAGACACACAAGCACAAACCAAACCAAACGAACAAAAAAAGAGTTCATGAGAGAGAAGAAAGACACAGCAAATAAGACACACTCGCAACTCGGCAAATCCCCTAAACTCTCTCCCCCTTTGGCATCGAGACACCAAAAGGGCAAAGAGTGCTACAACGGTCACAGGTGATAGCAACGCCGGAGATCCCCATCCTCACAGCTCCGCGTGGTCACTCACGCCTCCATCATCGGCAGCAGCAGTAGGCTGATCAGTCTCTGAATCCGTCCAGGGACAGTGCAGAGAGATCCACTCCTCCCTGTCAGTGATCTTATCCTCTGACCCACTGTTAACCTCAACTCCAAGCTGACGCATAAGAGCCTTGTGATGACTGCGTGATTTCTTCTCCAACATATGTGCCATAAACTGCCCGTGAGCCTCCATACAGAGTAACTTCTTCATCTTTAGTTTGAGCTTCTTAGCCCAAGATGGCTCCACACCAGACAGCTCATAATCTGGCTCGTCATCCTCATCAGCCTCAGCCTCATCATCTCCCAAAGGAGCCTCAGTATCTGGAGTGTGAGAACCCCAATGCTCCTTCTGTCTCAGTCGCACATCTCATGAGAGATCAAGTCACCGGTCACAAACATGTCATCAGGATAGGTATATGCCCATGCCTTCTCAATAAGCAACATCAGGAAGGGGCCAAAGATGGGACACTTGCGCTCAGTCATGGCAGAGAGGAGCTCCGACCACATGACATGAGAAACATCCAATGATTCTCCTGTGTTTGCTTCCTTCTCATGCTGACAGAAGAGAAACATATCCATGAGGTAGGAATGAACCTGATCCAAGTTCCCAATCCGAGGGAAAAGAGTGTGCCTGAAGATGCGATGAAGAATGTCTAGAAAGGGAAACAACGCATATGTCTTCTTCTTCGTGTCGGGATTAATTTTCACCGTGCTATAGGGCCAAAGAGCATACTTGTGAGTAGAAGTGGTCTCCTTGTGGGGGCAAAAGCCAACCGGGTTGTCAAGCCCCTGGTCCTCATATCCCAAAAGTTCCATGAAATCCTTCCATTTGACAGAGAGAAGTCTGCCATTTGTCATCCACGTCATAGTCCTTTCATCATCAGTGCCAAGGTGAACAGTGGCATAAAACTGAGCCACAATGTCAGCATCAAAATCCTTGTTGAACTCCATGACCTTGATGATATTCAGCTGAGCACACAAATCAAGAGCCTCTCCAAAGTAGGCACGGTCCTTCTTCAAATGGGGAATGTCAATGGACCTGACACTCACAAATAGGTTCTTCTTTGCTTTGAGAACATCAAAATAGATAGACTTCTGCTGCTTGTTCCAGAAGGGGCGGTTGATAAGAGCAGGATCTTGAGGTTGAGAATAGGGATTGCAGCGACGATCCACACAAAACTCCTTAGCAGACATCTCTGACATGGACTTGACCTTCGGCTTTGGCTTGTTTGCAGTTTGCTTGGTGGTCTGCTTGGGCTGCATAGGTTGAGCGCTAGAAGATGCACCAGCCACCTCAGAAGTGCGATAGAGCTTTGACCCTCTAGGGCGCTCGGGGTTGATGTGACGGACAAGATGCTCCGAACTGCGATCACCTGGAACCCACACACAAAGGCGAGGAAAGCAGGTGTAAAACATTGCATAAGCCAGCAAAAAGAAGCAAAAAGGATCAAGGAAAGGTACGAGAGAGAAGGAAGTTGGCATCCCGAGTGGTAGTACTGCCCCGAGGCAGCGGTAGTGCCGCCTACAAGCGGTAGTACCACTCCAGGGGAGCGGTAGTACCGCTCGAGGCGGAGGTCAATGGTCCGGCCACTGCCGCTGTTAGATCCGCTACTACCGGGGGTGCCAAATTCAAATTTTCTCCTACCAAACTTCCATCCACCTAGTCTAGCAGACTTCTACGCCCTATTCAAGCCTCGATTTGGCCAAAATTCGACGAATGCCAATAATATTGCCCTAAAGCCTAGATTCAAAGAAGAGAACCATAGGAGAGGAAAGCAGAGGCAATAGCGGCATCCATGGCAAGAGGAGAAGGTGGGGAACGATCCCACCGGACGGAAACACAGAAGAAGGCACGGAGGCGGCGGCCCCCCGCTGCTTGTTCGTCACTGGAGAGAGGAAGAGAAGTGGGAGATAGAGGCGAATGGGTATGCGGGAGTTGAAACTCCCCCTGCCTGATTCATATCCCCCACACCCGCCTCAGAGCGGCAGTACCGCGCGGGCTGGCGGTAGTACCGCTTAAAACCATGAACGGTAGTACCGCCCTGCCCCAGCAGTAGTGCCGCGCCAGCGACAACAAGCAGAAAGAAGAAAAACAAGAGAAAGGGGCTTATGCAACAAATTGAGAGAAAGGCAAGGGATGGAGACACAAAACACCGACAAACAGAGGAAGCTACTCCAAGTGCAAAAGACAACCAAACAAGAGAAGCACCCTTAGAGTGACTCAAAGCACAAACACAGTCCTACACGACTAGATAAGATCAAAGAAATCCAAACACCTCTGAAGGAGAGGGCGGTGGCCGAAGCCACCTATGTTTGAGTCAATTGGTATGGCACCGCAAAGATTTTAACCTTGGGCCCATGACCAAAACTCATCTTTGAAGCACAAGTACCATCAAAATGGCTAATGTGAAAGACTTGATCAATTTATGCATAATGAGGGAGGGAAAGTTCATTGAGAGAACAACACTCCCCCTATGTCCATGCCTACATCTAGAACAAGATAAAATGATGAGTGCGGTGGGGTGTGCCTAGATTCAAGCCACATTGCTCGAATCAATGATATTTAGCTCATGCCTTAACTCGCGAAATCCTGCTTCATCTAGAGGCTTGGTGAAAATATCCGCTAGTTGCTCTTGAGTGTTGATGTAGATTATCTCAATATCTCCATGCTTGATGTGATCCCGAATGAAATGATGACGAATCTCAATATGCTTTGTCTTGCTATGTTGCACCGGATTGTGAGAAATCTTGATAGCACTTTCATTGTCACATAGAAGAGTCACTTTGTCACATGTGACACCGTAATCCTTTAAAGTTTGCCTCATCCATAGCAATTGTGCACAACAACTTGCGGCGGCTACATACTCGGCCTCGGTGGAGGAGAGAGACACACAATTTTGCTTCTTCGAAGACCAACTCACCAAAGAGAGACCAAGAAATTGGCACCCTCTGGAAGTTGACTTCCTCTCCACACAATCTCCCGCCCAATCTGAGTCCAAATAACCCATGAGATCAAAGCTTGCTCCTTTGGGGTACCATAAGCCAAAGTTTAGGGTATGAGCCAAATATCGAAAGATTCGCTTGACCGCCACATAGTGGCTTTCCTTAGGTGCGGCTTGAAACCGTGCACAAATTCCCACACTCAACATGATATCCCGTCTAGATACACAAAGGTAAAGCAAGGATCCAATCATGGAGCGATATACCCTTTGATCCACCGCTTTACCATTGGGATCACTGTCAAGCTTGCATTTGGTGGGCATAGGAAACTTGACCGGCTTGACATCATCTAGCTTGAATCTCTTGAGCATGTCTTGGGTACACTTGGCTTGGTTGATGAACGTTCCTTCTCTCCTTTGCTTGACTTCGAACCCAAGAAAGAACTTCAACTCTCCCATCATAGACATCTCAAACTTCTCGGTCAGTAGTGCGGAAAACTCATCATTGAAAGATTTGTTAGGAGAACCAAAAATAATATCATCAACATATAGTTGGCATATGAACAAATCCCCTTTGACCCTCTTAGTAAAAAGAGTGGGATCAATTTTCCCAATTTCAAACCCACAATCTTGCAACAACTTGGTAAGGTGCTCATACCACGCACGTGGGGCTTGTTTAAGGCCATAGAGTGCCTTCTTGAGTTTGTATACATGATTGGGGAGTTTGGGATCCTTGAATCCCGAAGGTTGTTTAACATATACCAACTCATTCAAAGGACCATTAAGAAATGCACTTTTCACATCCATTTGTTGCAACTTAAAATCATGATGAGATGCATATGCAAGCAACATGCGAATAGATTCAAGAAGAGAAACGGGGGCAAAGGTTTCACCGTAGTCGATGCCCTCGACTTGGGAGTAGTCTTGTGCCACCAATCTTGCCTTGTTTCGAACAACCACACCGTTCGCATCTTGCTTGTTCTTGAAGATCCATTTGGTTCCAATGACATTGTGTTCCTCCGTTGGTCTTGGCACTAATTCCCAAACTTGGTTGCGCTCGAAGTTGTTGAGTTCATCATGCATGGCTTCAAGCCAATCCTCATCACCGAGCGCCTCATGTACCTTTCGGGGTTCAACACATGAAACAAACGCATGATGCTCACAAAAGTTTGACAATTGTTTATGAGTAGTTACCCCTTTTCTCAAGCTTCCAAGCATGTTCTCCATGACATGTTGTTGACGCTCGAGCTTGGAAGCCACCTTGGCGGCACGGCACTCTAAAAGTTCCTCAATAGGCATTTGAGGATCATCATCTTGAGCACCATCTTGAGCTTGCCCTTGATCTTGAGAAGCCTCTTGATCTTGAGCTTGCTCGGTATCATGAACTTGATCTTGGGCATCACTTGGTGCATCACCATCATCATGAGGTTGATCTTGCCCTTGATCTTGTTCATTGGGTTGAGGGCCTTCATTTTGTTCTTTGGAAGCGTGTGGGTCTAGCGTTGGTGATGGCTCCACTTGAGTAGAGCATTGTCCTTCTCCTTCGGCCACAAGGGGTTCCTCAATGGGGAGTATTTGTCCAATCCCCATTCTTCTTATGGCTTGAGGAGGAATTTCATCACCTACATCACAAAGACCACTTTGCTCCACTTGGGAGCCATTATTTTCATCAAACTCCACGTTACACGTCTCCTCAATGAGTCTGGTGGACTTGTTGAGGACACGGTAAGCATGAGAGTTTGTAGCATAACCAACAAATATGCCCTCTTGAGCTCTAGGTTCAAATTTAGACAAATGAACACCTTTCTTGAGAATGAAACACTTACAACCGAACACCCGAAAGTACTCGGTAAGAATCTCATATGGAGTCTTGTTCAAGCCTTTGCGGAGGTAGAGCCGATTGGATGCATGACATGCGGTGTTGATGGCTTTGGCCCAAAAGTTGTACGGAGATTTGAATTCCGCCATCATGGTCCTTGCCGCGTCCATCAACGTCCGGTTCTTCCTCTCCGCCACACCATTTTGTTGAGGGGTATAGGGTGCGGCATATTGGTGCTTGATCCCCTCGTCACTAAGAAACTCATTCAAGGTGTAGTTCTTGAACTCGGTGCCGTTGTCACTTCTAATCATCAATATCTTTGCTTCATGTTGACGTTGAGCTTCATTAGCAAAGTCAATGACGGTTTGTTGGGTCTCACTCTTCCTCTTGAAGAAGTATACCCAAGTGTATCTTGAGTAATCATCCACAATCACCAAGCAATACTTTCTTCCCCCAAGACTATCAAAGGATGGAGGCCCAAAGAGATCCATGTGAAGGAGCTCCAAGGGCCTCTTCAAGTAGATGACAGTCGTGGGTCGGTGAGCCGTTTCATGAAGCTTTCCTTTGATACAAGCACTGCAAGCACGGTCTTTGGCAAAACTCACATTTGTTAGTCCACGCACGTGATCCCCTTTGAGGAGACTTTGCAAACATCTCATATTGAAATGGGGCTAGTCAGCGATGCCAAAGCCAACCCACATCAACTTTAGCCATTAGGCAAGTCGCGGTCTTAGTGGGTCGCTCCGAAAAGTTCACCACATAGAGACCGTTCTCGACATGCCCAACAAGCTACTTTAAGAGTCTTGCTCCACAAAAGGGCCACGGTATCAAGATCAAAGAATGTAGCAAAGCCCATAAGTGCAAGTTGACAAATGAAAAGCAAACTGTATGCAAGGGACTCAACAAGCATGACCTTCTCAATAGATAAATCTTGAGAGATGACCACCTTGCCGAGTCCCAATACCTTAGATGTTGAAGCATCACCGAATTGGACATGGGTGGTCATAGATGGAATTGGATGCACATCCACCACCAAGTCCTTGCTCCCGGTCATATGATTTGTTGCTCCACTATCAAGCAACCATGACACCCCACCGGAAGCAAACTCCTACAAGAGATCAATGCTTGGATTTAGGTACCCATTCTTGAATGGGTCCTTTGAGGTTATCAACAAGGGTATTAGGAACCCAAATAGACCATTCAATGTACTCATAAGAAGAACCAACAAATTTGGCATAAACATGCCCATCACTAGCACGGCACAAAACATAAGAGGGGTTAAAGTCGCCGGCTTTGTTGGTAGGGGAGGTTTTTCCCTTCTTGGCATTACCACCCAATTCCTTGTTCTTCTTCTTCTCATGAGTACCCTCACCCGCCTTGACAAAGGTTTCCTTGAGCGAGAGAGGTTTCTTGGTCTTGTTCTTCTTCTTCTTCTTTGACTTGGGTACAAACCCAAGTCCTTCCTTTCCCACAACTTCCTTTTGATTACTCAAAAGGTCATTGAGGTTCTTCTCGTCTTGTATGCATGTCACGAGGCCCTTCTCAAGTTGCTCTTTCAACTTAGCATTTTCCTCCACAAGATGCACATGCTCACAACAAGGGTTAGTAGCATCGGCATTATCAATTAGAATGAAAGGAGGACACGTGGAGATCTCCTTGGTTAGCTTCACTTGGAGTTGATCATGAGACTCCTTGAGAGAAGCATGAACACCCTTCAAGACCTTGTGAGCCTTGTCAAGTGTATCAAACTCTTCCTTGAGTCTATCATGGCCAACCCCAAGTGCAACTTTTTCGGATTTAAGCACACGAGTAAGAACAATAGCATGATCAAGATCTTTTTGCAATTTAGCATGATCAACGTTGTGTGACTCCTCAAGAGTCAAACAAAGACCTCGCTCTTCCTCTAGAGCAATGGAAAGATCCGCAATCTCATCGGCATAGTCATGACTATGCCCCTCCAACTTGGAGATAGTATCCTCATGGGACTCAATGATATCATTGGCCTCACCAAGTTGTTCCAAGAGAGCAACAAAGTGCTTCTTGGATTCACCCTTGAGCTTACCCACAAACTTGGTAAACTCATTTTCATCAACATTCACCACCTCACTATCATCAACACAATCTAACAATGAAGGAGTATTAGTGATGGTGGTTATGATGTTTGAGGTTACCTTGTTGATACCTTTGGCCATGAGACACTTGGTAATGATGTTCTCGTTGGGGGCGCCGAAGAGAGACACCTTGGAGGGGGAAGATGTGGCAATGGCCACGGTTGCCATTGCCATTCCTTCACCATTTATGTCTTCATCATCATCGGAGGCGTACTCTTCATGTGCCACCAAGCCCTTTGGAGGTATATTCTTGGTGAAGTTGCTCTTGCTTGGGAAGGACTTGGCTTTGTCTTTGCGAATGAGTTTGCCACCATTGTCTTCCCTCTTCTCGTAAGGGCACTCCGCCACAAAGTGACTCACATTGCCGCAATTGTAGCAAGTCCTCACACGTTGCTTGTTCTTTGAGCCACTTGAGTTGTTCTTGGTGAAGTTGGGCCTTTAGTTCCTCTTGTTGCCCCAAAATTGCCTTGACGCAAGAGCCATGTTCTCATGGTAAGCATATTTGGTGTCCTCGGGGCAACTCTCCTCTTCTTCCTCCTCTTCTTCTTCCGGAATGGCCTTGGCCTTCAAGGAAAGAGTGGGTGAGCTTTTCTTTGACCGGACACGAGCAAGAGCATTGTCAGCGGTCTTGTTCATGATGTTCATGGCAATAAACTCATCCAACACTTCACTTGAGGTTAAGGTGTGGAAATCCGGCCTTTGACGAATCACGGAGGACATGGCCTTGTTGAATGGCATGATGGCCTTGAGAAACTTGCACTTGATCCAATTGTCATCTGTATCCTTGCTTCCATGGTCTTGGAGAGCAACCGCAAGAGTTGTCACCCTCCGGTAGAGATCACGCGGATCCTCATCTTCTAGCATCACGAATTCATCGGCCTCATCAAGGACCACCTCAAAGTTGGACCGTTGGATGCTTGAGCTCCCCTTGTACAAGGATATGATGTGTTCCCAACAATCCTTTGCACGAGTGAAGGGATGCAAGTGAGATAGATCTTCGGGAGGAACTGCATCTTGAAGGATGAACAAGGCGGAGTGATTGTATTGATTGTCCACTTCTTCTCTTGGGGTGAGATTATTTGGATCATGCGGGTAGACGCCTTGCTTAATGATTCTCCAAAGGTTTGTTGAGCTGTGATTCAAATGAGACTTGATGCGAAAAACCCAATTAGCAAAATCACCCTTAACAAGCTTAGGAGGAGGACCAAGTTGGTTAATGCACGGTGTAGGGACCGGTCCTCCATAGACCAGGGAAGGGGGAACTGAGGCAAAGGTTCCCGTCATATTCTTGTTGTGAGGGGAAGAAGTTTGAGCACCTTTAGCCGCTTCCTTGCTGGAATTGGCCTCCGACTCCGATGCGGTGGGATTAACCACAAGCAAAGGATCGGGAGTGGCTTTCAACCCCTCAAGCAATTTTTTAAGCATGGACTTGACTTCGGTCGTCATAGACGTCTTAAGTGAAGCCATGGCTTCATTTAAGTCAACTCCATGGCCTCGAGCACTTCCTCCCCGGTGTCAACCATACTCTTCAGGTGGCGAAACCCTTAATAAAGAGATGAGGCTCTGATACCAATTAAAAGGTCGATATGGTTGACTAGAGGGGGGGTGAATAGGCAACTACCAATTTTTAGCTTATCTTAACAAATTAGGTTAAGCACCAAGTAGGTTGTCTAGATATGCAACTAGGTGAGCAACCTATATGATGCTAACAATAACAACAACAAGAGCAAGCAAGATATACAACACAAGTAAAGCCTGCACAAAGTAAAGGTACGAAATAACCACAAGTGGAGCCGGTGGAGACGAGGATGTGTTACCGAAGTTCCTTCCCTTTGAAGAGAAGTACGTCTCCGTTGGAGCGGTGTGGAGGAACAATGCTCCCCAAGAAGCCACTAGGGCCACCGTATTCTCCTCACGCCCTCACACAATGCGAGATGCCGTGATTCCACTAGTGGTGCCCTTGAAGGCGGCGACCAAACCTTTACAAACAAGGTTGGGGCAATCTCCACAACTAAATTGGAGGCTCCCAACAACACCACGAAGCTTCACCACAATGGAATGTGGCTCCGAGGTGACCTCAACCATCTAGGGTGCTCAAACACCCAAGAGTAACAAGATCCGCAAGGGATTAGTGGGGGGAATCAAATTTCTCTTGGTGGAAGTGTAGATCGGGGCCTTCTCAACCAATCCCTAGAAAATCAACAAGTTTGATTGGCTAGGGAGAGAGATCAGGCGAAAATGAGCTTTGGAGCAACAATGGAGTTTTGGGGGAGGAAGAGGTAGTCTTCTTGGGGAAGAAGACCCCCTTTATATAGTGGGGGAAAGATCCAACCGTTATCCCCGTGCATAGCCCGCAACGCGTGGTATTACCGCTCAAGGGGGTGGTACTACCGTTGGCTACAGCGGCACTGCCGCTTGCCCCAGCGGTACTACCGCTGGAGACAGTGCACACAGGGGAGAGATGGAGGGAGGAAAACCATGAGAGGTAGTGGCAGCGGTGGTGGCCGCGGTACTACCGCTTACAAGCCAAGCGGTACTACCGCCCTACTGCCACTACTACTGCCGCTGCTCGATTGGGTCTATTTGGGGTCAGCGGTAGTATGCTAGCGGGACCACCGCTAGACTACTGAGGCGGTAGTAGAGCAGTACTGGAGCGGTACTACTGCCTGTCGCTCCAGGCAGTACTACCGCTGCCGACCGCAGTACTACCGATGGCTTCATCCGAGCCACTCCCAACACAACGGAGCGCACTCCAAAGAGACAGGAAAGAACTGGGGGTGCAAAGGAGATGTGTACGTGATGATTCCACCCAAACCTTTCCAATACGGACCCCCTCTTGATAGTACGGTGTATCCAATGACTCAAGTCCACCAAAAAAGAAACGAAGGAAAAACACCGTCTTCTCTTTAAGCCCTGAGGGGTAGAAATCATCTCGTGCCATAGGGAGGAATATCTGCAATGGTCAATGCACACGATTAGTCCGCAAAAGCATTGTCATCAATTAGTAAAACCACTGAGAGAGAAATATGACGGCAAAGTCACGTTCCTCTTCCAAGGCATCCAAAAAGTCCTGACGAGCTTGTTCATTATCTGCTTCGACATAGGTTGTAATCTGGGGGAATCATGACGGATGTCGCTAGGTAACACGGCCTCTGCACCATAGACCATGAAGAAAGGCATATAGCCTGTTGATCTATTGGGGGTAGTCCGTATACTCCCAAGGACCGAGGGGAGCTCCTCAACCCAACAACCCGGAGTGCGCTCGAGAGGAACCATGAGTCTTGGCTTGATGCCTCATGAAATCTCCTGGTTAGCATGTTCTGCTTGGCCATTGGACTTAGGGTATGCTACTGAGGCTACAACAAGCCAGATGTGTTCCCTTTGACAGAACTGCTTCATAGCTCCTTTGGATAAGTTAGTGCCATTATCAGTGATAATGTTGTGCGGGTAACCGAAGAGGAAAAACAGCTTTTTCAAGGACTTGACCGTTGTTGCTGCATCACAATTGCTGATTGGTTCTGCTTCAACCCACTTGGTGAACTTATCAACAATGACCAAAAGGTGGGTCTTCTTGTCCTTGGATGGTTTGAACGGACCAACCATATCAAGCCCCCAATCTGCAAAGGGCCAAGTGATGGGGATCATCCGAAGTTCTTGAGCCGGCACATGAGCCTGACGTGCAAACTTTTGGCATCCATCACATTTGCGCATGATATCCTCAGCATCTGCGTGAGCCATGAGCCAGTAAAAACCATGTCGAAAAGCCTTCGCCACTAGGGACCTTGAGCCGACATGATGTCCACAGTCACCAGAGTGAATCTCATTATGGATTTCTCGCCCCTCTTCAGGGGAAACACAACGCTGGAAAACACCTGTGATGCTTCTCCTGTGCAGCTCACCAAGTCACCATTAACAATAGTCATAGACTTGGAGCATCTTACAATTTAACGAGCAACAAGTTCATCCTCAGGGAGTTCCCCTTGAGTGAGATAAGCTAGGTAAGGGACCGTCCAATCTGGTATAGCACGAAGAGCAGCCGCCAGTTGTGCTTCCGGGTCAGGAATAGCAAGATCTTCCTCTGAAGGCAACTTAAAAGAAGGATTATGGGGAACATCAAGGAACACATTGGGAGGGACCGGCTTACGCTGAGAGCCCAGTCATGACAAGGCATCACCTACCTCATTGAGCCGCCGATCTATGTGATCAATCTGATAACCTTTAAAGTGTCCCGCAATGTTAGTCACCGCTTGCCGATAAGCCGCCATAAGGGGATCCTTCGAGTCCCACTTTCCTGAAACCTGCTGAGCGAGCATATCAGAGTCTCCCAGGCACCTAACCTGGCTGAGATTCATCTCCTTAGCCATACGAAGACCATGGAGGATGGCCTCATACTCCGCTGCATTATTAGTACAGGAAAACATGATCCTCGGAACATAACAAAATTTGTCACCTCATGGAGAAGCTATGATGACTCCAGCCCCCGAGCCATCCAATTGTTTAGAACCATCAAAGTGGATCGTCCAATACGTGTTGTCTGGCTTCTCCTCGGGGACTTGAAGTTTGGTCCAATCATTGATGAAATCCACCAATGCTTGAGATTTGATGGCCATCTGAGGCACATATTTCAGATGATGTGGTCCAAGCTCGATTGCCCACTTAGCAACCCGGCTGTAACCTCCCTGTTCTGGATGATGTCACCCAGAGGGGCTGAGCTGACCACAGTAATCAAATGCTCCTGGAAGTAATGCTTCAGCTTGTGAGTAGCCATGAAGACACCAAATACTAGTTTCTGCCAATGTGGATATCTCTGCTTGGACTCGGTCAGAACCCCACTGACATAATAGACTGGCCTCTAGACTGGATATTTCTTCCCTTCCTTCTTTTGCTCCACAACAACTGCCACACTTACTTCTTTGTTATTAGCAACGATGTACAGGAGCATAGGCTCTTTGTCAATCGGAGCAGCAAGGATGGGTGGCTCGGCCAATTGCTTCTTAAGGGCTTTGAAAGCCTCATCTGCAGCATCACTACAGAAAAAATTGTCAGTCTTTTTCAACAACTGGTACAGTGGAATCACCTTCTCACCGAGGCGGCTTATAAACCGGCTCAAAGCCGCGATCCGACCCGCCATACGCTGGACGTCATTGATGTTGTCCGGCTTAGCGAGTGAGGTTACCGCTTTGATCTTGCGGGTTAGCCTCGATGCCCGTTCTGACACCAAAAAACCCAGCAACTTGCCTGCGGGAACACCAAAGATACACTTGACCGGGTTGAGCTTCATCTGGTAAACTCAAAGATTGTCAAAAGTCTCCTTGTGGTCGTCCAATAGAGTTTCCTTCTTCTGAGACTTGACCACAATATCATCAACATAAGCATGAATATTACGCCTAATCTGCTGGTGGAAACAATTCTGCACACAACGTTGATAAGTAGCCCCCACGCTCTTAAGCCCGAAAGGCATAGAGACATAGAAGAAAGCCCCAAAGGGTGTGATAAAGGACATCTTTTCATGGTCCTTGACGACCATCTTGATCTGATGATAGCTGGAGTAAGCATCCAGGAAACATAAGCACTCACAACCAGCAGTAGAGTCAATGATCTGGTTGATGTGGGGGAGGGCAAACGGGTCTTTGAGAAAGCCTTGTTAAGATCTGTGTAATCAACACACATGCGCCAAGTGCCATTTTTCTTTAGAACAAGCACTGGATTTGCCAGCCACTCAGGGTGAAATACTTCAACAGTGAACCCGGCAGCTAGGAGCCAGGCTACTTCTTCCCAAATAGCCTTGCGTCTCTCCTCGTTAAAACGATGGAGGTATTGTCTGACATGTTTCATCTTAGGATCCACATTGAGGTGGTGCTCAACGAGTTCTCTCGGTACACCTGGCATGTCGGAAGGTTACCATGCGAAGATGTCCCGATTCTCATAGATGAACTCGATGAATGTGCTTTCCTATTTGGAATCTATGCCAGTCCCAATGGTGAACTGCTGGGAGTCTCCAGGGGTGAAGTCAACTTGTTTTGTGTCTTCGGCAGACTTAAACTTGAGCAGGGATTTAGACTCTATGGTGGGCTTCTTCAAGGGTGTCATGTCGGCCGGGTCAACATTGGCTATATAAAACTTTAACTCCTCTGCTTTGCAGGCCGACTCAGCATAAGTCGTGTCCCCCTCCTCACACTCGCGTGCAATTTTCCTGTCACCATCGACTGTGATAGTGCCCTCTGGCCCAGGCATATTGAGCTTGAGATAGACATAACAGGGTTGGGCCATGAAGCGAGCATAAGCCGGCCGTCCAAAGAGGGCATGATATGGACTCTTAATTTTGACCACCTCAAACATCAAGAACTCCGATATGTAATTATACTCATTGCCAAACGCAACTTCCAGCTTGATCCGCCCAATAGGATAAGCAGACTTTCCACGAACGATCCCATGAAAAATAGTTGAGGAAGGTTGGAGTTGCTTTTCTGACAGGTTCATGCATCTGAAGGTCTCATAGTATAGGATGATGCTGCGTCCTCCGTCCATAAGCACCTTAGTGAGCTTATAACCATCGACTTGAGGTGCCACTACCAAGGCTAAACAACCTGGATTCTCGACCCGGGGAGGATGATCTACCCTGCTCTAGGTGACCGGTTGCTCTGACCAGTTTAAGTACTCAGGAACAACCGATAACCATGTTGATAGCACGTTTATGGAGCTTGTGATTCCGCTTGCAAGTACTAGTTGTGAAAATGTGGTACTGCCCACTATTCAACTGCTTGGGGTTGCTATGAAAACCTGAGTGGTTGCCCTATAGTTGAGTGGCTTGGCCAGAACGCTGATTTCCACCTCCATTATTTCCAGAACCCTGATAGCCAGACCCCGAGCTGCCAGAGCCTTGATAATCGGGATTCTGGAAACCACCAGATGAGCCAGCTCCTGGGAAGCCAGATCCTGAGCCGCCTGCTCCAGGCTGCCCCGGGTTTCCGCTGCCGCCACCCTGATGATTCTGGTATGTCTGATTGCGGAAAGCCTGCATAATGTAGCAATTTTCCCAAGATTGATTTGTCGGCTTATCAGGGAGGCTGTGTTTGGGACACGGGGCTTTAAGGGACTCCTCAAAATTACGAGGCTTATTCCCATTATAGGATCTTCCAGAATTATTGTTTCGTCTCTGGCCCTTCAAGACGGTGTTGGTGTTAGCAACAAAATAGGATTCACCCTCCGGCTATTTGCACTTCCCACCATTGCCTTGACTGCCATGGTTGCGATTGTACCTGGAGTTATTCTGCTGCTGACCCTTGCCACCTCTGTTTTTCTTGCCTTTGCCAGACTTATCATCATCTGAGCTGGGATCTTTCATGCTGTCTAACTCAGCATACCTGGTGTGTACATCCATAAGATCACCCATATCCTGAACCTTCTGCTTGAGCAGCCCAAGTTTCTGAACAAGGGGATCAAAGTGACAATTCTTTTCCAGGATCAAGACAGCCTGAGCGGCTGATATGCTATCAGAGGAGTGAATAATGTCTGCGACCCGACGAGCCTGGTGATGAGCTGATTCACCCTCGTGCTGGATACAATGATGTAAATCAACAATCGTCATCGGGCCCTTGCAAGTTCCTAGGAAGTTCTTAATGAAGCGATCCTTCAATTCTGCCCAAGTGTTGATGGAGTTGGGGGGCATGTTTTTCAGCCAAGTACGAGCCGGCCCCTCCAACATCATAGTCAGATACTTGGCACAAACTGCATCGCTAACATCCAGCATGTCCATGGCGATCTTGTAGCTCTCAATCCAAGCAGCCAACTCGAGATCAGCTGTGTAATTGGGAACCTTGCGGGGGACTATCAAATTCCTTAGGCATGCACTCGTTGCGTAGAGCCGGCACTAGGTAGGGTATCCCAATGGTTCTGGTACTCGATCCCATACCTTGCGAAGCCAATGGGGTTGTAGCAGGTGATGGCTGAGCCGTCGCGTTTGCTGCTTTTGCTCCCCGCATAGCTCGAGCTGCGTCAACAATTGTGTGAGCATCTGAAACCCCAGGCCGGGGCGGGTCACGCGGTTGCTCGTGATGCCGACGGGCGCTGCTAGAGACCGCTAGCGACTCAGCATGCCGGCTCCTGCTGCGGCTCGGGTGCAGGGTAGAGTGAAGCATCTGCTGACTGTAGGAGTAGTTTGCTTGCTGGGCGACCGCTGTCGTCAACATCTCGATGGTGTTCCAGGCCTCGATTTCAACTCGGGTATTCCCTGTGATTGGAAGCGCAGCCAGATTGGTAGTCACAGCCAACATGTTGTCGACGGGGTTGGAGAAGTGACCCGCTGGTGTCAGGAAACGATGTGAAGGCGTCTGAACAGGCGGAAGACGCGGGGCCGGCTCAGGCTCATGCTGCTGAGCTGGCTGATGTGGCCGAGCCGACGGTGGCTGTCCATCTCCGTTCTGGGGCACGACCCAGGTTAATTGGGGTATAACCGGTGCTTCCGGGGCACCCATCCCAGCCCCCGGAACAGGCGTGTCTTGCGGCGTGTTGAACAAACGCGTCGGCTCAAAATTGGGGGGTAGATGGATCATGTGCCTCCTCTAATGAACCACGTCTGAGGCGTTCAGACGGAGGCCCATGTGCCAGGCTTCTGTCTTTAGGTGCTCCACCTCATTGTGGATCTGGGCTTGCAGCTCCACCATGCGAGCGTTCTCAGCGTTGATATCCTCCTGGACCTTAGCCATCTGCTCACGAAGTTTAGTTATCTCCACGTTGTGTCCTGCTTGATTTTGCGCAGTCACCGGCATCTCCGGGAGTGTTTCCAATGAGCTAACCAACTCCGCGAGAACTTGAGTCGGTGGCTTGAACGAGCCGGCCACGTTCGGAGCCGGTGCTGAAGTGCCGGTTCCCATCGCAGCACCTGCTGCGGTAGAGTTATGAGCTGGGCCGGTGCCTACCATGTAGATGGCGGTTCGACGAAGCGGCTCGTGGTCAGCTAGAGTCAGCTAATCATCGGAGTAGCCCCCAAGCCTACCATCGTACAATGGGAGGATTGACTCAGTGTCTCCAACCGATGACTCGTCGTCGGAGTAGACGAGGGTGTCCCCACCAGATGCGGAGTTATCCGCGAGACCGACTCCCTGGGTGAAGTCGATGAAGACATGATTCCGACCGCCTTAAGCCCGAGCAGGTTGCGTGCGTCGAGCCGGCTCGACGATGTCGGTGCAGATGTCCTGCTCGGGTCCTCATTCGCCTGCCGATGAAGACATGGATCTTGCCGAAGGGGACTCGGTACCCGTACTCGATTGAGTCGGCCTCGGGGCCCCATACTGAATCGTCAATGTAGAGCTTGCCATGACGACTCTTGGTCATCCGGCCAATCACATATCTCTCGATCCCTGGGATAGCTCCCTCCAAGAACTCAACACCACCGTGCGCAGGCCCCATGGTGGGCGCCAACTGTCGTGGTTTTGTCACGGCAGATGTCCTCGAAAAAGACTTAGTCGTGAGGCCATCACAGCTAGGTAGTAGCTTGAACGATGTTGATCGGAATCGAGAGACACGAGTTTACCCAGGTTCGGCCCCTCACGGTGGAGGTAATAGCCTACTTCCTACTTGATTGATTATTGCTTGAGATCTCAATTACAAGGGTGCGACTTGGCTAACCTAGTATTCAAGAACTTTTAACTTCCCTCTTTCCTACCTCAGGGGTTCCCCTTTATGTACAGGTTGACGCCTTGAGGTTACAACAGAATCCGGGTCGTACTACGACCCGTGTCTTAGTCTATTTCCTATTCATCTTGTCCTTCAAGTAAGGGAAATTCCCTACAACTACCTTGTCAAGCCGGCTTACCAGATATTGGCTATAAGCCGAACTCTTTCCTAAGCCACCCTCTGGGCCTTGAATTCCCTGGCTTGTCACAGCCCAACAACGGGGTCGTCCTCAAGCCACCAAGTGATGGTCGGGTCATACCCTGGTCGGGTCATACCGTGGGGTATATCCCCAACAGTCTTGGAGCATCACTTCTCATGACCACCATTATCTGTCTAGGTCATCCAACATTTCCTCCACCTTGTCATCATGTGTCAATTCTTCCGTTCCTGAAACCCAAACACCTGGATCTCTGACATAATACATAGTCCCTAAGACCATATCCTTCAAGCTCTATTAGTGCAATCAGATTATAAAATGTTATATCTGGCAGATTTATGCTTTTTTCAATATTATCTCCATCATAGAACTGGAATTTGACTTCCCACACTTCATCATCCAAGCTACATATAAAATAAAAGTTCAGTTATAGGTTCAGTTAGCATTCAGTAAAAACTCAGTCAAAGTTCATTAAAAACTCAGTCAAAATTCAGTTAAAAGTTTAGCTAAAAATCCAGTTAGAAGTTCAGTTAGAAATTCAGTTAGAAGTTCAGTAAACATTCAGTTAAAATTCAGTTAGAGTTCAGTGGCAAGTTCAGTTAACATTCAGTTCAAATCCAGCTACAATTCAGTTTAAAGAACACTATCGCCCCCTATGCAATTGACTACACAGAAACGACCTAGAACCCTAGAACTACATACAAGAAGTAATAAAGTGCTATAACATGTTAGTTTGCCAATCCTAAGCAGTACACTAATACAATTCATAACCCTAACCCTAGAACCCTAGAAGCCTAACCTTAGAACCCTAATCCTAGAAGCCAAATCAGGGCAGCTGCAGAGTAAGGAAATAGAAAACTTACTAGACGTCGCTGAAGGCGGATGCGTACTGATGGCTGCCCGCCGGATCTCCCTTCACGGCCTTGTCGAACGCAGTTGCTGCCGCGTATTCAGCACAGTAAGATGGCGCCGGCGGCTGCGGAGGAGCAGCCCGCGAAGGGTTTGAACTGCCGCAAAACTTGGCTAGATCTATAGGACCACCGCCACCAGAAGCATCGCTAGTGGCATCGCCACCGCTATGCAAGTTTGCCATCATTGGGAGCAGGGGCGAGAGAGTGGAGAGAGAGAGGAGGAGGAGGGGCGCAGGGTGATTTATCTGACGAGGAGCGATCGGCGCGGCGTCTTGACCATTTTGGTCCAAACGGCGTCGTCTGCCTGGCCGTTAGGCAACGTAGGCGTTTTCTGGGCCCACCTGTCGTAAATGAGTTCAAACGCAGCTAAACGCCCGATCAGTGGTTTTTGCAACAACTTAAGTGAGATTGCGGTGTTTTCTGCAATGAATTAATGAGTTGGTGGTTTTCTTCAAACCAAGCCACACATGTGATAGTTTCTTGCATTTAACTCGTACGAAGAATGTCAAGCTTAAGCTCATGCGGCACATACACCACAACTAACCACTTACTCCCGGCACTCTCAGTTTTTCAGTGGGTAAGCAAATCAGGGAAGGTGCTTAAACATATTTTCTATACTACTATTAAAAGAGCGAACATGAATTCTCCTAAAGCCACACCACAAAAGTTTACACGGGATAACCAGATCCTCCGATCTGATCCATCTAACGAAATCTAAAAGCCAATATTACTTTGATGGTCTGCCTCCCGATCTAACGGCTGATGATGAATGCTCTGCCCTGGTCTGCGTGCGATCGGAGCCCGACAAGATCTTCCTCCCCACGATCCCGGAGTCCACGATCTCATTCCCCCGATTCCCTCCTGGACCTGCGGGATCTCTCCTCCACCTCTCTTCTGCGCCTCCTCCTGAACCCTCTATCCCGCCGAAGGTGGAGTGTTACGGGCGCAGAGGGCGGCGACAAAAGCGCGCGGCTGGCGACTGCGCCGAACAGCGGGCATTATCGTCGGATCTTCCCGGCCAACCCGCTCCTCCGCCAGCACCTGGCTGCCCCGGGCCCCTCCAGCGCCCAGCGGCCCTCCGCCTCCACTGCTCCACCACTTCCTGGCCGCGCCCGAGCCCCCGCTGCTCCGCCAGCGTATGGCCACCCCGGCCGCCTACAGCTCCCAGCGCCCCTCCGCTCTACGCCTCCCCACGTGCACCACCGACGGCCCTTGTCATCGCCCTGTCCGCTAATGGTGGGGACGCGGGACACGCCGCCAAAGCTGGGTACACTGGACACGCCGCAGAAGCTGCGTACGCGGGACACACTTCCGTTGCCAGGGATGTGGATAGCTGCTAGGTATGCTGGCGCTGTCCGATGTCGCTGCCGGGATAGTTGCAGATAGGTTGAATCTGGTACGCCATATCCATTACCCCAATCCTTTTATATCAGCAGCAACTGATTCCCCACATCTAACACACGTAGTCGCCATGGCCGACCTTCAGCGGAGCAACACAACGAAGGGTGGTGATAGGGGAGTAGGGGTGCGGCTGGGAGCAAGCCGGCGGGGCCCGTGGCAGATGCCCGCGGCAGGTGAGCAGTCATGCAATCGGCGCGGGTAATAGCGACCACACAGCATCAAGTTCCACATTGGGATGATATGCAACGGAGGTCAGGATATCAGATAAATGCATGATGTTACTTGTTTTGGACAAAAATCATGGTATTTCGTTGGTTTTCTGATAGGAGAAACCACATAAGTTCCTCTCTTTTTTACACCTTTTTGATTATTATGTTTTTAATGTTGATGATGGTTATCTAGACTATACAATTGATCTTGTCATTTCCTTTGACCATACAGTCGATCTACATAGATATTTTTTGTCATTGTGATGTGTGTGATCTACAATATGTTGATTTTGCGGCTGGAATTTCTAAAATGTCACTATTTTAGAGCTAGCTGTTGGCGACTGAATCGCATGCGGCGAGTGGATAAACTCAGCATTACAACAGTGAGGTAAGCTGTCATGTTCCTGCGATGTTTATCGTAATGCTTGTTCCATATATTTATTTCCTACCTTCTTATGTTCATTTCCCATCAGGCTGCGAATATTGATTGTACAAGCCATGTGTCTTAAGATTAGTAAAGGTACCATATTTCAGATATGGTGGCAAACAAAGGTTTAAAATGTAGGCGCCCCTGATTTCTTAAGTTCTTAACTATTTTATGGTCGCTCACTACTATTTTCATCACTATTATACTCCCTCGGTTCCTAAATATAAGTCTTTTTAGAGATTTCACTATGGACATCCGTATGTAGTTTGTAGTGGAATCTCTAAAAAGACTTATATTTAGGAACGGAGTGAGTATATGATAATGCAAGGTCCTTCAGTTTTCTACTGCTTGGATGATAAATGAGAAGACAACATAATACCTCAAGAAGCAGACGACTTGGATCATACCCCATATACTCTACTGGCTCAGATAAAGAACTATATGAATAGCACAAAATTGTGTGATAGTAGTCTTTTTAAGAAAGATGACCTTATGAACATCACTATGATTAGTTGGTGACTCACCACGGTCACATTTTATCCAGCTAAGTTTGAGAATCAGATAGCTATCATATTATACATCGTTTTGAGAACAACACAACATTTTTTATCGTTCTATTTTTTGTTCATACTTGCACGAAAACAGTCTAGCTACTAGAGTTTGAGCCAAAGCACAATCGTTTCCTTTTGCAGTTGATCTGGAACACGGGGGAGGAGTTCTTATCATCAATGCTACTATGCTAGCCGTAGATTCAAATGCATATGTTGGTGAGTTTTAACAACCAAATCTATAATAGGTATTTTGTATTCTGAGTAGGTCTCGCATATGGTAATTGTTTTTATAAAGCAGAAGGTGATATTTCTAGAAAGTAAGGTCATGTAGGCACATGGAGCGCTCCTTCTTTGGTCATTCTATACTCATTTGCAATGTGGTACTTAATATACTCCCTCCGTTCCTAAATATATGTCTTTTTAAAGATTTCAATATAGACTACATACGGATGTATATAGACGCATTTTACTGTGTAGATTCCCTCATTTTGCTGCATATGTAGTCCATACTGAAATGTCTAAAAAGAATTATATTTAGGAACAGAGGGAGTAATATATAAGGTTAGCCATTTTATCAAAGGGGGTACATCGGTTCAGATATTACCTAAAGGTTTGATAGCTCATATCCTGCATGTTGCATCCCTCTGCATTTCCATGATCATCTCATGGTTAATATGCCGGGTTATTACAATTGTACATGGGTACACAAAACCATTGAACAATACTGTTGCATGTAATTTCAGTTTTCTTGATTTGAATGAAAATCTTCTAACAGAATCAGCATGTGATTCCCAGGAATCAAGATGCCAAGATAATCAATGGCCAATAATGCTGTAAAAATACCATGATGGGTAAACATTGGTCCATCATACTAGATAATTTGGTATTTAACTCATGTTTGTTACATGTAAAGCATTTCTAGAGCAGTACTGTCCTTCACTTGCATATATTCAGATTTAGTGTATCTCCTGAAGTTTGTTGTATGTCTTTATAAGTTACCATGACATATGTACAAAATTGAGTATTGATCCTATGATAATTTAGTATATCTATAAGCTTAAGATTCATTGCATAAGAAAGATAATTTATTGCAACGTTTATCAGTTATGCTCCTTACTGTTACTGTTACAAATTTCAGTTCTCATACAATAATGTGTTGACTAATATCCCTCACTGCCTTGTTTTCATTTGTGACTAATTTCAGTCACAAATCGACGCTAACAAGAATCCTCCGATTGAACAGGATTGGACCATAACAGCCAGGAATTAAAGCCTAGCGCCTGGCCTAAGCGCTGCTGCTGTAGATGTCCTTAGTGTAGTTAATCTTTTTGGTTTGTAAGGTCTATATAGTTGTTGCCTCAGATATTGTATAATTCTCAAACAGGATTACGGCATGGTTAATAACGCAACTTAATTTGCTGATTATGTTCTTAAACTTCTTAGGAAAACAGGGACGCCTTGTGTTGCCATATCATCATAATAGCTATGGCAACTCCAAAATTATTTAGAGTTCGGTAACTATAATAAAAGAGTTCTTTTTGCAAAGAGCTTGAATAGTAGAGTTGGTATGGAAGAAGAGGAAAAATGCACTTCAATTTCAGTATGGTGCTGTTACTAATTTCACATATGGTAGGCTTAGCTTTTTCATCAGGGTGTCAAGTTGGTAACCGCTTTTATTATTATATTTTTTCAGAGCGGCTGCTACTTCAGTGCCCATATTTGAAGAATTTGCACGCACTTGGATGTCAAGATATGTTGATTGGTGCAATCAGATACCAGTACTACTTTTTTAACCCATATCTTGATCCCAAGTAATTTTATATTTCAGCTCGAGCTTCTTTTTGCAACTCCTTCATTTGTTTGCACTGGCCAGTAGTTTCAAGGATATTGGATGAACATGTTTGAAGTGCTAAGCTCACTATCAGCAATCAGAAAGTGGAAAGTATGTTATCTCAGAATTAGCTGCATATTGTTTAACAAGGTTGCTCACAAATTATTTTGGCTCACCCAATTTGCGTAAGCGTGTGCAGAATTAAGACTGAACAAAACAAACCAGAACTAACCATTTTTTTACTCCTGTCTGAACTACATTTCAGTTAGAGCAAATAGTGGTATGTTCCTATTTTGGTAAAAAAATAAAATTTGGCTCTTGTTTTTTGGCTTGGCTTTTCCCTTCAGAAACTGGTAACAAAAGGAATGTAATGAGGCGATATGTATCAACTGGAGTCAATCAAGTAGTATGCAGTGAAGTTGCAGGTGTATCAGGTTGTGTAAGCTTCTTTAGCCTAGGAATCATCTTACCAGAAAAAGTGTATATATACATTATTACAGTCTGCCTTGTGTGGTGTGTAACTATGATGGAGGTTTTTCTTGCAAATAAGAGGATGCTTAGCCCAAAATATATCACTTGCATGCAGGCTAAATTGAATCATTATGGCCCAAGTGGAATAAACTTTTCTTTTAATGTATCTTAGAGAGAGAAGTCTAGACAGGACCAGGGCTTTGTATTACTAGCATACGGGCTAATGCAGTTTCACCTCCTTATATATCAATTTCTTCTGTTTACTTCCTTTTTGACCATTTAAACGGTTCTGTGGGTTGTGTTTTCCATCTGACTTTAATTTTTTTTATCCTATGCAGGCATCGTCAAAGATAGTTTTAATGTTTGGTATTTATTCTCTAAATTTTCATTGGTCTTACAGTTGAGAAAACCCATTGTAAGATTGTGTTTTCAATTAATTCGTGTTAGATTAGATGACTTGTAATTTTTATTTATTTATATTACATGTCCAAGTTAGTCATGGTGTGTTTCCACTCTGCTATATTAATTACTGAGCTCCAAATACTTTTGTTAACATAGTATTGGTGAACTTTTCTGTATATTCTCATGAATAATCACACTTTTACCAATTATTTCCAAAATTGTTTGTGCTATAATTTTTTGGGTGTCGGATTAAGGTGCTGGATTATATCGTCGTAACTAGAGTTCCATAACATAATAAGCCTCAGTTGATCTATCCTATTTTCTTTGTGTAGAAGTTGGAAATAGAGATTCTTTACTTTGTGTGGAAATTTCAAAATTTCAAATACGTTTTTTTAGGATAAAACTATATTATGTTTAATACAATGTGTTAGTTTAAATTGACGTGTGTTGCACGTGCACACTTACTAGTAGAGAGAAATATTTAACTCGGTAGCGGTGCCCAGCCCATAGTGTCTTCTTTATATGCCAAGTAATGGAAGGGTGTATACAGCTGCTTTTGGCCTAAAGTGCTTCCAATTTATTGGTACAATTTTTTTTGAGGGAAGACCATCATGGCTAGCTTTATTAAAATTAAACAAGTTTCCATCATCTACGAGCTTACTGACAACTAAGTCAGGAGGTTCGTCCAAGCAACTAAAAGAAGGTTATTACACTAACAAAAAATAGCTAGCACATGAGCTGCTTGATTACAAGAACGATAACAATGCTTAAAAATGACCTTCCCGATCAAGAAACTAGTATCCACACATTCTGCAAAGATTGCCGCCGCTGAGTCTCACCATCTGCTAGCTTGACCATTACAGAAGTTAGTAACCTGCAGGGAGTCTGATTCCGCTTCCAGCTGATTGAATCCGAGAGAATTAGCAAAGACTAGACCGTCTCTCATTGCCAAAGCTTCTATAATGGTCACATCTGCAGCGAAAGGGATAAATTTGCATTGTGCCGCCACAAAGTTTCCTCTAACATCACGTAGTATGGCCGCTGTAGGCCCCACACCTTCATCTGGGTAAAAAGCTGCATCAACATTCAATTTAATAAAAACGAGGGTCTGGCTTACTCCAAATTGCTTCAGAGGATCTAGGGGTGCGCGATGATGCCCTTTGATGATTGCTCACAATGGATAGCACTGAGAGCGCCCGTCTCCACTGGAACCGATTCATTATGTGTTATTTGTCTTCTGATCCACCATAGGTACCAACCTCCCACATCTATAACCTGTTTGAAGTTCAATGATGGATGCATAGCTACTTGTTGATCCGGCAGCGAGAGTATATATTCAAAGATGGCCGAACCTCCTGATATCCCACAACGCAAGAGTTGCATCATGGCAACATCCAACAACTTCAAGACTCGCCTGTATAAGGTGACCATCTATGCCACACCTACTAATTCGCATTTTCATTACGGTTCATTATTTGTTGGATGATATGGTGGATCAAGGGTTGGTGTAGGCATGATCCCTTGCAATGTGGACGGTCGGTTAGCCTTTTATCCTGGCGTCTATAAGTAGATTAATGCAACATATAATCAAAAGCAAAGCTCTGCAGATCAATGGAGTTGGAAATTCACGGAGACACTTTTCCTCGAAAAAAACTCACAGAGATACACCGTAACATTAATCTAGACTGGTCATTTCTCATTCGTAAAAATTGAGGTATCCACCCATAACTTTGATGCACATTAGTACGGATGATTTTCCCGCAGATACAACCCATATCAGTTTTAGTGACAGGAGATAAATAGCCCGGCCAGATTCGGCATATAGAAGAACCATTCTTCTTGCAACAGTTGTAAATAGATTTCATGTCCCATGTGTTAGCCCAACTGATTGGTACAACTCCTCATGCTAACAAGATCGCATAAAACGACACGTTGAGACAAACGTAAACTAGACTAGGAAGCATAGAAGAGATGAAATAAGTTGCAGGTGAATTAAAGCTCCTACTGTCCCATCGAACAAGCTCACAATGAACACATGATATAAGTTAACTACTGCTTGAATGAAATCTCCAATGAAGAATCAATGCAACGATCTGGTACGAAAGAATGGGGCCAAAATATCCTCCATCCCTGAAAATAGAATGGTAATAGCCTCCTGCCGCTTAATGCCCAAAGTCCATGCAGAAACCAGAGTGCACTGAAGGTGGATGTAGATTGCCTCCGAGAAAGTGTTAGCACTTCTGCCTCGGTACAATCCCCTAAACACATCAATGGAGGAGATCTCTCCATACCCTTCATAATAAAGGGTAGGATGGTCTTTTTAAAAATACGCCGTCCGTGTCGTGTGTACGTACCATTCGCTGAACAAGCGGGCTGGCCCATTGGCCTGGGTCGAGCGAATGTAAAATCGCTAAACAAACGAGCCGGCCCATTCGCCTGGGTCAGGCGAATGTACAAATGTAAAGAAAAAATAAATGTGCACGCTGTGGAATCAAATTCCCGACCTCACCATGGAGAGTTGCGTTGCTAGCCAATGGGGATGGCGACTGAAGATGACTAAAATGAAGCGTTAAGATTCAAGTGCTTAATTACAAATCAGATTATTATTTTTTTCAAAATTTCTTGGAAAATGTGAAAAAAATCCTAGAAAATGCGAATACTTTTTCAAAACCGTGAACACAATTCTTATTCAAACAAACATTTAAAACATGAACAACTTTCGAAAAAGTGAACAAATTTTGAAAAACGTGAGCAAAATTTTGAAGTTCCAAACATTTATTGAATTACTTACATACAATGAAAAATTTCTAAATATATATATTGAACAATTTTGTAATATACACTGATCAACTTTCAAATGCACATTCAATATTTTAGTGTTATATGCTGAGCAATATTTAAATGCACATTGAATATTTTTGTGATATACGTTGAACAATGTTAGAAAACACAATGCATTTTTTTCAAAATACATAGAATATTTCCATAATATACGGTGAACATATTTTTAATACACGGTGAGCATTTTATATAATACACAAAAAAGAAGAAAAGGAAACAAGAAAAAACAGAACAAAACCCCAAAAGGAAAAGGGGACCAAAACAGGAAAAATGAAAAACCAGAACAAAACCATTCAAAAACCGGAAGAAAAAACAGGAGAAAAACCAAAACATTTTTTTCTTTTTTTTCTGAGACACAAAAAAACGAAAACGTGAAAGAAGGAAAAAAAACCCGATAGAACCAGGAGCGGACGAAACAATCACGCGAACCCCATAGTGGGCTTGCCAAACTGCCTGCGCTGCGGGCGTTTTCTCGACAGTTTGCCTCCCGCGGGCACCAAGTAGGAATGTTTGTACGTACCGCCCGATCCTTACTCTTTTTCTTTTCTGCTAAATATCAAAAAATGTGAGGCGACGTGATTTGAACTCCTGACCTCGGTTAAGTGCAACTATAATAACCAAGTGGGACATCTTACTTGACATGGCTAGTTTACTTCTTTTCCCTTCTTCACATGAACGCTAAAAACCACACAGCGGCTTTCTGGTTTGGTTTTTCTGTTGGGCGATTTTTTCTTCAGTTTTTATTTCTCTTTCTCTTCCTTTTTTAATTTTCCATTTCCTTTTATAAATTTCATGAATTTTCTTTTCAAATCATGATTTTTTCTTAAATTCAAGAACCTTTCAAAGCCGTTAATATTTTGTTAAATATGGGAACTTTTTTTTCAAATACATGAACTTTTTTGGTGCATGGAGTTTTTTCAAATGCATGAATGTTTTTTCAAATCCATGAACTCTTTTCATATTTCAAAAACTTTTATCAAAATTCGTGAACCTATTCTTCAAATTTGATTAAAAAAATCTCGATTTTTTTAAAATCTATATTATTTTTATTGAATTATTTTTGAAAATCTGTGAATTTTTTCAAATTCATGAACAATTTTCTTTCAAATACATGAACTTTTTCAAATCCGTGAATGCTTGGGCCAGCCCAACAGGCGCCTAACGGAAGCGATGCCGTCACCCAGTTGGGCTAAGGCCTATGCGTGTTTTCCATTTCTATTTATTCAGTTTTCTTTTATTGTTACATTAATTTATTTTTCTCCTTTGAAATTTCTTATTCTTTTTTAAACCTGTTCAAAAATGTCAAAAAAATTGGCATACCTAAAAATGTTCGTTTTTCAAATATTGTTTACAATTTTAAAAATATTCTAGAATTTCAAAAGATGTTCCTGTTTTTGAATTTTTTGTTCACTAATTTAAGAAAGGTTTGCGTTTCAAAAAAGTTAATTAATTTGTAAAAAAGCAAGCGGTTTGCAGTTCGTGTTCACAAATTTTATCTATTGTTGGGATTTGATAAATAATTTTGGAAAAAGTGTTCAAAGCTGTTAATTTTTCCATACACAATTTGAAATTTCAAACTTGTTGACAAATTTCAAGAAATGGCTTGGACATAAGAAAATGCTTATGTTGATTGATAATGACGGAAATTTCAAATAACATAATCATTCAAATTTGGAAAATGTACATGCTCATGGATGCACCTGGCCTAGTGTGGCACAGTCCTCTCAACTGGTGGTTTTTCGGACTATGGATAATTGGCCTCAACTTTTGCAAGTAGGTGGGCATTCCCATGTTAGGCATGCATGGAAGGTTTGAACGTATCCCAACACTGTTTGCACGTTGTGATACGTCCGGCCATTTATCAGCCCTTTTCACCGTGAAAACTTCAAAAAATTCAAAACTTGTCGAAAATCTAAACAACTTGGCATCGTGCCTTGAATTGGTCATACAAGGTCATGAAAAAAATAGGGCCATTTCAAGGATGCCAGGAAATAACGTGCTCTCAGATGGAGCCTTCTGGCACGTGGATATGCCAATGGTAGGCATCCATGTCAGGTTTGAACGATTTTCCGAGAACGTATGCTAGTTGCAACACGTCCGACCATTTATCGTCTTTTTTGACAGAGAAATCTACAGAAAATGCAAAATTTGTCGAAAATCAAAACAACTTGGCATGGTGCCTTGGATTGGTCATACAAGACCTTCATAAAAATTGGGACCCTTTCAACAAGGATGTCGAAAAACAACGTGCTCTTAGATGAACTTTCTAGCCTACCCAAACACCCTCCGTTGGACCTGGTATTTTTGTCGACATCTTTGAAATGACCCCAACTTTTGGCAGCATGTGGGAATGCCCATGGTAGGTATCCATGATAGGTTAGAATGACTTTCAACACTGTATGCAAGTTGTGACACGTCCAGCCATTTATCAGCCTATTTTTACAGTGAAAACTCCAGAAAATGAAAAACTTGTCAAAACCCCAAGAAACTTGGCATGGTGCCTTGAATTGGTCATACTAGGCCATGGAAAAAATTAGGCATTTTGACGGATGTCGGGAAAAAAATGTGCTCTCATACGGAGCCTTCTAGCCTTACCGGACACCCTATGTTAAACATGGTGGTTTTTGGACATCCATAAAATGTCCCCAACTTTTTCCACAAACTGGCATGCCAATGGTAGGCATCCATGCAAGGTTTGAACCATTTCCGACACAAAATGCACATTGCGACACGTCCGACCATTTATCAGCCTTTTTTCATCGAGGAAACTCCAGAAAATGCAAACTTGTCGAAAACAAAACATCTTGACATGGTGCCTTGAATTGGTCATACAAGGTCATGAAAAAAAATTGTGGTAATTTCAAGGATGTCAAAAAATAATGTGCTTTCAGACGAATCCTTCTGCCGCTTGGAGACCCTCCATTGAACGTGGTCTATTTTTAGACATCATTCAAATGATACCAACTTTTGCAAGCAGGTGTTCATGCCCATGGTAGGCATCCATGCCAGATTTAAATGACTTCCGACACCGTATGTGCGTTGCGACATGTCCAGCCATTTATCTGCCTTTTTTTCACTAAAAAAACTTCAAAAATGCAAAAACATGTCGAAAACTCAAACAACTTGGCATGGTGCCTTGAATTGTTCATACAAGAACAGGGAAAAAATTGGATTCATTTCAAAGATGTCGAGAAAGAGCATGCTCTCAGACGAAGTCATCTGGTAGTCGGAGACCCTACTTCGAACATGGTATATTTTTTACTTTCTTTAAATGACACCAATTTTAGTTCATATTTTTTTGAATGTGTTTGCAATCCAAAAAAATTAGTGCTTCTCATAAAATGTTTGTGTTCAAATTTTGTTTGCTCTTTACAAAAATTGTGTTTTGACATTCTCAGCAATTCAAAGACACAATTTGTTCTTGAAATTTCTGTATAATTATATAAAATGCAAATATTTTTATTTAATAAACAAAATATGAAAAAGATTTTTTTTTGAAAATTTGAAGAAATTTTTAAAAGCGCGAGAATTTGTAGAAAAAGAAAAAATAAACAAAAAAGGAAAAAATGAAAAAAATTGAAAAAGAAACAAAAAACATACAAAAAAAGAAATAGTAGGAAATACCGATTCGCTAGAGTAAACCGGTCGCGAGTGCAACCAGTTTTCTCCAGATTTTTTCCTTTTTTGTTATTTTTTCTCTGTATTTCATTCTTGTTGCATTTGTTTCTTTTTTCTATTTATTTATTTTTTGTTTCTTCTTCGCATTTTTTGGTCATGTATAAGAATGTTGAACGAGTATTTTGAAGGATGTTGAACAAGTATTTTCTCCGGGTTTTTCATTTGTTTCTTTAGTTTTTCATTTTCATTTTTCTTTGGTTTATTTTGTTTCTTTTTTGGATTTCATATTTTGGTTTTTCTTTGTTTCTTTTTGTTTTTCATTCTACATTCTTATATATATGATCAACATTTTTTCAAATACTTGTTTAATATTTTTCAAATACTTGTTCAACATTTTTCATGTACTTGTTCAACAATTTTATATACATGAGCAACATTTTTTCAAATACTTGTTTAACATTTTTCAAATACCTGTTCAACATTTTTATATACATGATCAACATTTTTTTCAAATACTTGTTTAACATTTCTCAAATACTTGTTCAACATTTTTTCAAATACTTGTTCAACATTTTTATATACATGATCAACATCTTTTAAAATACTTGTTCAACATGTTTTCAAATACTTGTTCAACATTTTTCAAATACTCGTTCAACATTTTTTGTATGCACATTCAGCATTTTTCAAATGCATGATTAACATTTTTCTAAATATTATGTAAAGTCTGTGTTTGTAATATATATGTTTAGACTATCTGAGAGTGTAAACAAAATTAAAAATTGAGATAAAAAATGAAATAAAAATGTGAGAAATAACAGAAAAGAAAACGAGGCAGTGTAGTATGCGCGAACCTAGGCCGGCCCATATGCTTGAGCGCTTCAGCGAGTCAGAAGCCTTGACTCGCTGAACGCGAGACACAGCTGCTCCCCGTTTTTAATCTATATAATCGATCGCTGTGTCGAGGAGCCAGCGAGCCCGGGCAAGTGCCCAGGGTAGCTGGGCGGTTTCTCCGCCACTGCTAGTGGCTACTCCTCGTCGACCTAGAGATGAAGAGATGAATCCAAACGTGTTAACATGAGTTTGTTTGGAAAATGGTCATGACTCATTTTTTTTTTCTTGAAAGGAGGATCAACCCGGCCACTGCATCATGGTGATGACTCATCATCTTGACAAAGAACGTTTTTGTCTTACCGAGCGGATGCAACAACAGATTGACAGGGCATCGAACACATTTAGTGTCGCGCAAAGGGCGAGCTCTCGCTATAGCCACGTCGACGCATTTACTATCGCAGGGATTGGTGGTTGCGCTGCCCGTCCACCCCAGATAACACCTTCCCGGTTACTTTCCTCCCTACCATCAAGGCAACCCACGTACGCGACCTCCCTCTTTCTCTCGTTTCCTCTTCCATCTAAGCCGCCGCCACGAGCATCGCCAGCGGGAGAGGAGCTAGCTCCGTTCTCCCACGCAGCCACACCAACTTCGTCGCCACAAGAGAGGAGAGGATGGGAGGAGAAGGCGGCGGCGTTGGCTTCGATCTGTGATCTGCCTCGATGTGGGAGGAGGCGGATCGATTCGGTCGAAGTGGTTGTCGGAGGTGCTGGGTGGTAGGAGCACCACCCGACGGCGCTGGTGAACGACGATGGGGCCGCCTGAGGAGGACGGCAAGGTTGGTGTTGACGACTGCAACGAGAGCTCGTCGGATCCGTCATCGGCATCGTTCTTCTGCCTGAGGCAGCCGTCGTCCACGTGACCTCCTCACCACCACGGGTGGACGCTGGTGAGGCCAGCCTTCCTCCACGACAGATACTCCCCCTCTCCCCTACCCTATCTCTCTTCCTGACCCTCTCTCTGTTATAGACAAAGAGAGCCGTGGTGGCAGCACAACGAAGTACAAAACTGGATGCTAAATAGGCAGATTTATCCAATCCTCATACTAGATTGAATGAATGAAGCTGCAGTTCATTACTTATCTGGGCACTATCAAATAGAACACGATGTGATGGATTAAATCTCCTTGCTGAAAAACTAATTACACTGGTTTATTGATGGATCTGCAAGATCTGTCATAGGCGAACAAGGAACACACGGCTGGAGAACATGACATGGAGGATCTGGATCCTGGCAAAGAAGAAGGAGGTGAGCTCTTTCTCTTGGATTGTAACCTCCTCGTGTGATATTTTATTGGGTTGGGTTTGTGTGAATTATGTACATGCTTGTAATTTCGTCAATGCACAGGAAGGATTTCAAGCCCATGATTTGTGGTTCTGGTTCTTTTCAAATTGCCATGATTTTAACCAAAAATTTGGTGTAGATTCTAATTTGTGTTGTAAGTGGGCTTTCCATTTTTGGTTTTACATGTTTATTTATAGCTTACATCTCTTATTGAAATTTGCAGGATGAGAACCGAGACATGGATCTGTACTATGCTATCTGGATTTGTGATCTTATTCATGGAAACAGTGAAAATAGCGAGTACCGGTCATTATTTGGTCCCAGTATGCACAGCTTAATTTAATTTTCATTTTGCAAATTCAAAGGTGGCTGAGGACTGTGATTTTGTGGACCTACCAGTTCCTAGGAAATTAAGATCATGTACTGATTGCTGTCTCATAAAACTAGGAACATGGACAACTTTGTCCCTTTCTCTTTCCATCTTTACCTATTGATTTGCTGATTGCATAGGAGCATGTGTGGAAAATGCTTTTCAAATTTGATGGCTAACCAACAAATATATTAGTGTGTTTACAAACTAATATAGTAATATTTTTTAATAACAAATCTAACTTAACCTGTCTCTGAATGTATTATTGATGTTAGTGTTTCTAGCCTCGGGACATAACGCTTTGGATGTTTTCTTAAGCCATTGGCAGAGCACCAAATTCACATCTCAATATTGAGTCTCCTACTTTCAGGTTTTAGCCATACACAAGCGTGCTGGTCGGACCGTTCCCTCGTCACTGCGGCATGCCAAGAAGAGGCGACATCTTTCAGCTATAAGTGCTCAGATTTTTCTGACGGGTCATGAAACAAGAACTGATGAGACCATGGTATGTATCTTCTGTCTGAAAACTGCTCTTTACTTTGTCCTAATAAAAGACTAATTTGCAAGTGAACTATGTCTTGTAGTCATTGAATTGTTTCACGAAGGAGGAGGAAGTACTTGCTGATACTTTCCCAGCAATATCCCAAATACCCCCACATTCTGAGCCAACAGCCGACGTGGTGACCGAGCAAGAAACCCAATAAGCTGCGGGGGAAGGACGCATGCTGGTGGTTTCCACGTCGGCAGCCTAGGAATAGTGCATCGATTTAGATAGTGAGAGAAAAAAATGCAGCGATATTTCCACGCGACCGTTTCCTTTGCTATGAAGGTAACTCACCACGCACGCCAACGTCCCACTCATCGCTTCCACCAGACACACCGCACCACCATGCAACCCCCGCCCCATCCGTCCACGGCGCCTGCACGCGATGCGGACAAGCGGTGGCGTGTCATGGCCGTGCTGGGTTGGCCGGCCGATGCCGCGTGGATCTGGTTCAATGAGGTCGTGAGCGACGTGCCGCGGGAGTGGGAGAGCAGGATCTGGTCCAGGCAGTCCCGGGCACGCTGCTGCTGCTCTTGCAGTAGAACAGCGACCGCAGCGGCGCGTCTGGAGAGAGCTGCGTGGACCAAGAATTCTTTGTCCACTTCCATGGCCCCAACGACAGTACACCCTCATCCAATCTTATCTCCTACTTAATTAGTTTGCTTCTTTTAACTAATTCTCAGTTTTGCATATGACAGTTTCTGTAAGATATAGTGTAGGATATGGAAATTCTCAGTTTAACCTGAGTTTCGATTATCAATATGTCCATGGCTGCTCACAAGTCACAACATCCAATCTGAAGCCATGAATGCATCCGAAATTAGTTGAAGCTATGAAATCATTTAGTGCATTTTTAATGTATGAACATCTATTCAATATCTCTTGTTTGTTATCCGTCAGAGTTGCAAACCTTCCTGAAGATGTGTACAAGAACTTGAAGACCCTATGGTCTGGTCTTTCACATTCTTGGCCATCGGCAGGAAGCAGAGCAGCTGCCAGCGGCCGGGAAGGTGGGGCGGCGGAGGAGGAGAGGAAGCGGCTGCGAGCACGCACCGGCTGTGCACCTCGATGGAGGATTGGGTGGGAGGAGAAGGCGGTGGCGGCAGTTTCAATCTGTGATCTGCCATCGGCGCCGCCACAAGGATGGATGACAAGATCAGAGGTGAGCCCCCTCCCGTGCGCCGGCGTCGGTGAGGGTCGGGAGCACCACCAAGCCGTTCCGCAGTCCGCCTCCGACTTCTCATATCAGTAAGATCTTCCTCCTCTTCCTTCCCCTCCTTCTCCCTCTTCCTGGCAAGACGGTTAACCTTTGATTTGGGTGGTGTGATGGCCAGATAATCGTAGACTGGTAATTATTGCTTGTGAAATTCCTCCATCTATATACGTTTGGCAGAGTTTGGTTCAGTACTCCTGTTTGTAGTAGTAAAATTGCATCAGAACAACCTAAAAAAATAGTACATTTTGATGTGTTGATCATTCCTCCCTTGAAATCACCTTTATTATTATTTTGTTTGTTTTTAGTGAAGCAAGTCTTTTATGCAATTTTTGCATGTGTGTTTCCTCTGTTCGCAGGTGGTTGTCGGGTGAGCACCGGTTTTGTCGCCTTTCATCGATCGATCGTGTTGTTCATCTTCCTGTGGTGGGCCTTCTGCTTCGTTCGTCGTCAAGATGCGTTTCTGCTATATTCGTCTGTGTGATTTAGTGTTTTCGGTGTCCTTGGATTCATATGTATGTTGGTCGATTCATGCTCATTAGGTGTTTGGTGGTATGCCATCCATATGGTGGCCTGAGATTTTCGTTTCTTTTGTCAGAAATTGCACGAGTGAGCTCATTCTCGACTTCGATTTGGCGTTCGTTCGGTGTACTGAGTGGATCGTCTCTACAATTCAACTACTATTTGGGATCTCTTTGAGCTAGGTCCAGTTACTTCTGATTGGTCTCGGTTTATTATTCTCGCTATTATTTTGGTTGCGCTCTCTTGTGATGCGGTTGTATATCGCTGAGTCTTTCTCCATCAACACATCGGCTATCTCGGCATGTTCTTACTTTTCTATCCTTTACTAAATAGCCCACATTTCATACACGTACCCTCTGATGCACTACTTTACTTTCAGAAGAGCGTATGGTAGCGGCGGATGTGACATTTTTTTTAGAAAGTTTTAGAATCTTTGAATTCTGCAGTCACCCCCCTTAATTTCTGCACCATAGGATAGAGGACAACGAGTCCTCTCAGATTCAATTTTCTGTTCACTAACAAAGACACAGAGATTAAGCTAGGTTATTCAAACACCCAGATGATCTAAGTCGCCTACTTTCTCTTACCACACGATTGCATTTCTTCAAACTATGTTGCTTTTTAATCATCAGGGTATTTATATTTTTTAGTTCTTCCAGCAGAAAGTAATCTGATTTGTCAACTAATTATAAACAACATCATGTTAACGTGAATTTTGGTTCACCTTCACTCATTCTGACATTTATCACCATAAAATATTTTACATGCAAATTGTCTTTGTCCTTAGTCATGGGCGGGTTTGGTTGAGGTGCACTCGTGTACAGCACTTTAAGTCATCAAGTACTTTGGTGTCCTATTTTTTGCAATATAGAATGTGTCATGATGCATTTTCTTTTGCAATCTTATTTAGATGAGCACCAGCATCTCTGTAACTTCTTCAGAATACAGTAACGAAGCTGCATTGGTTTTCATGGATGGCTCTTCTCTCATCAGGCGGCACCAAATTGGTAGGGCTTCACCTCATACTTTCAATGCTTCTCATTCAGTGCATCGTTGTTTTGTGCTTGAGTACTCTTCTTTTACTTGCATCTTCTTTTCCATTTAACTTGACTGAGCATTTTAGTTTGGCAATGTGCCTGTGTCAATTCTACATATGGTTATCGTATCAGCATGATACAAAATGAGAGCATTTCATTTTCATTCGCTGCACTCCATCAGCATCTTTCATGTTACAATTAAATTCACCCAGTGCACCAAGAAACCTTCTGTATATCTTTTCAGTATCTACAATCTTTCTTCATTGGCGGCTAGATAGTTTCATGGTTATGTTCTTCTGTAATTATCTTTTTGGGTCAATTCACACATGATATAGCTAATATGCTGTATGGCGAATTAATTTAGCTCTGTTTCGGTGGCAAACTACTGATATGTTGTTAGTGGCTAGAACAAGGCACATACTATTTTTTTTTCCTTTCGATTCGGTGATATACCCCAAAACTGTAAAGAAATGAAGTTGCAGTGTTGTACGACGAATTAATTTAGCTCTGTTTCGGTGGCCAACTGCTAACATCTTATTAGTAACTAGAACAAGGCACATACTGTTTTTTCTTTCAATTGGGTGATATACCCCATAGCTGTAAATAATGAAGTTGCAGTGTAATGATACATCATCTTATTTCTGCATCTTTTGCCTTGCGGTCTTCAGTACTTGTGGTTAGCTAATGTTTATTTTCTGATTCTACTGATTCTTGTTAACAGGGTTGTCTGACATGGTTTGCAATGTTAGTGCTGGTCTGAAGCTTTTCTAGAAGCATTTGTGTGTTCACATGCTCAGGAGTTACAAGGAGCAATGGTGCTATGGTCTTGAACTTCCACTGATCTTCTACTGAAGAATGATCCTTAGCTTAGTTACTTAGCTTGATGTCTTTTTTCAAGGATAGGTTTGGAGTTGCATCCACTTTTGTCTAGGTTGGTACTTCGACCAGAATTCGCATGACATTATATGCCAAGTTGTTGTACTTCCTCTAATGCATGGCTGAATGCAAACGACTGATTTATTTTTCTTATAATATGTGAACTATGTACTGCATCAACACTCAATGTAGATCGTGCTTTCAATTGGCTGAGCACAAGAACAGTTGACATATTGTGTATCACCAATAGCATATTCATGTGCTAACCAAAACAAGAAAAAAAATTGGTGAAACGGTAGCCTCCTACCTGGCACCGCACAACCACCTCTCAGGAGGCGCCCGCCCCAACCACTAGTACATGTATTTGGTAGCAGCAATGGCAACTGTTGGATGTTCTCCGAAAAAAGAGCAAAACTTTCGTGTTAAGTAGTAGGCGACAATGGTTGCATGTCTTTGTAACAGAAGAACCCCATGAAATAACCGAGGGAAGCAGAAGTTTCGTTAGATGTTTCTTTGTAAGTTTTAACCCTTGTTACCTTGTTATGTTAACCTGACAAAGGACACAATGTTCAGCTTCCCAGCTTGACCTTCACACACTGCCGACTTGGAAGAACTTACAGACTGACCATAATATTAATGCACAAGTTTAAGCACATTAGTTTGCTCCATGCGGGTACAGCCCGTCATCTTAATAATGATTTAGCTCGGCCAAATTCGGCATATAAATCATTCGGTTCTTCCAACAACCGAGGAAACAAAAGCTTTCATGTTCCATGCATTAACCCGACTGGCTTGAGAAACTCATGCATAACATCATAAGACGACACAACTGGCAGAAATCAAACATATAAACCACGCTAGCCAACCCGCCATTCTGAGGCCTCCGTGCGCGCGACGCTCGTTGGCCGTGCGATCTTTTTACTGTAGCAGTGTTTTGGCTGCTGGCAGCAGCCCTGCCGTCGGTTTTTTTTTCACTTCTGGCTAGTAGTCCACCCCGATGACCATTGGGCCCGGGTGTATGTGGGGTCGCTTGTTTGAGACGGTGGGTATCTGAGGTCCCGTCGCTCCAGAAAACGAACACGGTGAAAACCCTAGCCTACCGAGAGCCTCCTCTCATCCCCAATCCCCTGCATCCTCTTCTCCCTCAATCCCCGCATCCACTCGTTCTCCCAAATCCGCCACCTCCTCTCCTTCTCCCCAATCTGCCGCCTCCTCTTCTCCTCCCCAATCCGTGAGGCCTCACCACCAAGAAGCCACGGGTGTGCCGCCGCTGGAAGAAAAAAGGAAGAGGAGGTGGCGCGGGGGAGACCAGTAAAGAGGAAGAGGAGGTGGCGCGAGGGAGACCAGCGGCGGCGACGGCCTGGGAGCCACCGTGGAGCAGGTGGAGACGCGGGGCGGCGATGAAGGCGTGTGAGAAGATGGCCTGAGCGTCCTCGTCAAGGGCAGTTTTGGCTACCTCCACCCGCCTCGGTTTGTTTTTCTCTCCTCACCCGCTGCTACTTCCTCGCTGCTCTCAAATGAGTGTCTCTGTCTTCTCTTATCATTGCCATTTTTTGATTGTATTGAAATTGATTCAAAAGAAAATCAGTTCGTTTGCTGCCAGTTAGTTCGATCTATTCATGTTTTCTTGTTCCCCATAGGATTGGGTTTGTCCGCTTGGTGGAGCAGGCAGGGAGCAAGCAGGCCAATATGGGAGAAGAGGAATGACCTTGACGAGATGGCTGCCATAGGGTCGTGACCTTCTTTAGCATGGACATTGGCACCGTCCCCGCGGCCGCAGCAGGAGGACGACATTGGCTGCAAGTGACGGCGCAGGAGCCCATCCTGGTCGAGCACCCTCCCAGGTTCGTGTTTATCCCTATAGTTCTCTGAATTTTCTTGCACACATTTTTTTAGGTTTGCATATTCTTGCATATGTGCATTTTTTTAGTTTTGCCTCACTGCACAAGCCTTGACTGGGCCATGTCTTTTGTGAACCTCCATAGGGAACCCCCATAGTTATTTTGTTCTTTTGATTTAATTGAGTTCAGTAGATTAGCAAAGGGTCTTTTGATTTTATTGAGTTCAGTATATTAGTAAAGGGTCTTTTGATTTCGTTGGCAATATAGGATTTTACTACTGTTATGGACAAAAGTAGGCTAAAGCTGGGAAAGACAACAATGTCAGGAGCCGACCGAGGTAAAGAAACCTAAGTTGACAAGCAGGGTTGTGCAGTTATTTTTCTCTGTTGTTCATTGAGCATATCAGGAGATTGATAGACAGTGTGAGAACTGGTACATAAAATAATTTCTTCTGAATCACATAGTGGTTCCTAACATTTAGCATTTCTAAAATTTGCCATTTTTAGCTAGATCCAAAATGCAAAGAAGCAAGGTTTATTTTCCTGGAGCTCCTATATTGCAGCTAGTGCTATTTTGTTATGTCAAATTGTGTATTTTTCCAGCTTCCCTTCCTCATGTATGAGGTGAGTACTAATTTCACTTCCTTTCCCCTCCTATGATTAATCCTCTTTATAACCCCAATAGGGTTCTTATTTATTGTCTACATGTATTTACAATGTTTGATTACGACCCCAATGAGGATAAAGAGATTTTAATTTTTGTATGTGTGTGTGCAGCTTGTCTATGGTGGGATGGGGATCCAGAGGATAAAGTTTATGGCAGTAAGGAGGTCAAGCGTGAGACGTCACATGTCAAGGGGATTTACTATTTAGTCTCTTCTAATCAGGTGAAGAGATACTGCTGGTTTAAAGGGAATCCATACTTTAACGTGATTTCTCCCAATTCAACAAAGTCAGGCACTACTCATGTTCTTTCATGGTATGGCTTATGTGACTATGAAGTATAATACTTTTTGTTATTTCTTTGATCCCCCAATACAGGTACTACTCATGTTCTTTCATGGTATGGCTTATGTGACTACGAAGTATAATACTTTCTGTTATTTCTTTGATCCCCCAATACTGTTAGCTTTTTAGATAAGTTCAGAATTCACTGACGTGGAGATCTCTCAATAAATATGAAGCTATGGAGCTACTCGAGGCAGCAGAACATTATGCCACAGGGAGATAGGGATGGCCATGCCCGCGCCGATGCCGTCGGCCGTTGGTGAGAGCATCACCGTCAACAACGGCTCCAACGACCTCTCCAGGAGCTTCTCCATGAGCTCCTCGGACGACACCAACTCCAACATCATGTTCTCCGCGCTCGGAAGCAAGAAGGCCAAGGTGCTAATCGACAGCAACGACGGCATGGTCACCAGCCTCAGCAAAATCGAATCCCAAGTAGGACAAGCTTCACATGTATACACTTCACATCCATCCGCACTCTGCTGCCCGTCAATTGTTTAATGCTACAGTTCTACTAACACCTTGGACCAAATTCAGTTTGGCATGTCGACCACGTCTTTGGACATGTCCGGCATGGACGACTATCAGCAGCTGCAGCAGTACTTCATCGACTGCACAGTCCGCACCAAGTCTATAGTGAGAGCAAGTTGCAAGACCAGATGCGCTCTTACGTTTGAGAGTTTCGTAAATTTCTTTGCTTTGACATTTCCTCTTTGCACATAAATTATTTCAGTTCAATACAAATTGTAATCTCCCATTGTGGTATATATAAATCAGTCTGTCAATTATCAGTAGTGTTCCCTGCTCTGAGGTCATGTTTCAATCTCCATTTCCTCTTGCCTCTATATCCTTGTCCCAGCCCCATACTGATTCTTGTACTTGGCCAGTTATTCTTTTACCACAACCACTGCACTCTTCGGTTGGCAGCATCAAGAAAAAGATATCTCATGAAAATCTAGGTATGAGATGCCTCTTTGCATATGTCAGTCCTGGAGCATAGATAAATTTACATTTGCTTTTATTTTGCTTATTTTTGTTATATGTTAATTTCTTTTGTAGATATCAAGAGCTGGGTTTAGGTTCAGGGGACATGTATGTTGCCTATCCTTTGCGTACCGAGCACACATAAATGTTTCTATCAATATCTTTAAGTGAAACAACATGGTCTCATTTTTTAATCAGTCGGTGGATCTGACTAATACATACATATTTGTGTGAGATATTATTCATGTGTCAATTTTGTAATTCGAGTAGGCTGAAACTGATGGTTTCAAATGGTTTGTGTATTAACTTTGATCAGAACCTGTATCTAAAGAAACTGAGTAGAGGGTCGCCTTTTATGATGGAATTTGCAGCAGGTGTGATCCCTTGCTCGTGCTCTCTGCTTGTCCTCACGCCCTAGACCTAGCCTTTGCTTGTCGCCCTACATTTTATTCAGAGCGGTGTCAAGACGCATCTCCTGCGCCTACATGGCGGGCAGAGGGCCTAAGCTCTAGGTGAGCTCCTCTTCACCCTGCAAGTGTTGTGTTACTCTGCTATTTTTATTATCTCAACATTTTCAATTTTATGAGTCCGAGATTACTTGAATGATTCGCGGGAATTGGAATGTGGGGATAAGAATTTTTCTAAAGAAAAACCCAATATCAACATGTTATAATCTCGCTTGATGACCGAGGGCCTTGAATTGCACAATGTCTTTTTTTTACCTTTTCATTTTTGTTGGGAGAAAGGCGATGCTCTTTCTTGGGCAAAAGGATGGTAATCTCTCACAGATACTTTGCTATGTTTCATACAATAATATGCTGGCTAATCACATGCTGAATAACCTTTATCCTCATCTGTAGTACTTTAGGACACACTTTTCTAAGAACAACCTCTTCCGACACATGGATGCTGATCATGGTGAGCTGCCAATAAGCACTGGAGACGGAACTACCAGTGTAAATTGGAGCAGCTTTTTCGTAAGGCAAAGATGAAGAAAGGCCATGCCTATGCCTTCGCCTTCAAGTGCACATCAAAGGGGCTGAGCATGATTGTCTATCCTATATAAGCAGATCGCAAAAGCCCTTTGCTTTATAACTCAATATTAGTATAAGTACCTACCAAAATTTCTATATTTAGCATCCTTTTGGATCGTATGTAAGCCACCTAAGACTATCCTGTACGTATGACTATTGGTTGTTTGCTGGTAAGACCATCATGAAGTGTGCTTTTGGGGCAGCAGTGCAGAAAGAGAAATATGTTCCTGTATCTGTTGGACGTTTTTCACTCTGCTGCAGATCAGCATTAGGTTCTCTTAGAACACTATGTATCAGCACTAAGTTTCTATTTGCTTATGATCTAATCAGTGTTCAGTTTTTTTATGTCTTTCGACTGATCCTACTACAACTTGCTTTATGAAACCAATGTATGCTATTATCGGATAATGTCATTACTTCCTTTTCATCTATCATGATACCATATAATGAGATAAAAGTATATCTCTTAAACTATCACATACACATAGTTTGAAGACTCGGCTGGCCGATGCTTTTTGCGCCGTTGGCGCAACGGGTCATCTAGTGCAAACTGAAGAGTAAAGACTAGAGAGTAAACAAGAGATGAAATAAGTTTTCAGGCATCATTCTGAGATACGATGTTCTTTTTAACATCTAATGTGTGCTCATATACATATGGATACAAAAGTCGAAACTAGAAGCAGAAAACGAAGTCGAGTAACAGTATGAGAAGAGTCTGAAAACAAAAGGGAGGTGGTAGTTCCAAGGGGCTTAGAGCATCTACAGCCGGACCTCTCAAAGCCGCCTCATATGCCCGGCCGGGCTGTCCGGTCACTGCCCGGTCACGTTTTTCTGACCCAGGCGGACGCCTCAAACGGGCCTCAAATGTCCGGACTGACCGGCACCCCCCATATCCAGCCCAAATATGGGGCGGATATGGGGTGGCCCGGGCATGCCCGGGTGCATCCGCCTGACAAGCCCGGCCCACCACCGACCCCACGGATGTCCCATAAAAATCCCCATCGGCCTCGTCAGTCCGAAACCCTAACTCACTCACTCTCCTCTCTCGCTCCGTCCTCTCCTCTTCTCTCACCGATTTCGATCGAATCTGGCGCAATGTCGAGCTCCGGCAGCCGCTCCGACGACGAAGTGGATCCGGAGTATTAGCTTGCCCTCCGCATTGCCTTGGAGCGGTCCAAGGTGGACACCGGGGGCAGCTCCGGATCTACAGCCTCGCCGCAGCGGCCGCTTCCCCGTCGACGCATCTCGGACGCCGGCGCTGGCCCCTCCCGGCCCATGGACAACTCCGACAGCCGGCCAGCGCAATCGGCGCCCCCCACGCCGTCCCATCGCCCCGCCGGCTGCTGCTTCCCCACGCCGTCCCCTCACCCCACCGTCTGCTGCTCCCCTCGTGGGCAGCGATGGGTGCTTGTGCCCGCCCCGCCTGCCCGGACGTGCACGCCGGAGTCGGAGGCACGCGTCGCCCGCCGAGAGAGGCAGCGGGCAAGGGTGAAGGAGGCTGTGGAGAGCTCTGTCCACCGCCGGCGTGAGTTACCGGCGGAGCCCGACTAGGACCAGCGGCTCCTCGCGTGGGTCTACCGCCGGTCGCTTACGACGGTGGAGACGGACGCTCGGCGGCTCCGCCGGAAGAACGCCAAGGCTCTTCGGCTTGTCATCGAGCAGTCCGAGCGGGAGGCGTTGGAGAAGGCGAAGGAGGCGGCTCGGCTGGCCAAGCTCAGGCGGCAGCAGGACCGGGCCGTCCAGCGCCTCAAGGGCCTCGTTATCGCCGACTCCTCCTCCTCCTCCTCCGACGGCTCCTCCGACGACGAATCGAACGCTCCTCCACTAGCCGACGACGGGTACAGCTACGCCGGCGACCAGAAGGGGAAATGGCCGACCCGGAAGTGCTGAAGTTGATTTTAATTTCAAGTTTTAGATGTAGTATATAGTTGTCCATTGTTTGTGTGAACTTTGGTGGATCTTTTGAAGAACTATTGTGCAATTTATATGTCCGGAGTTGATCTACGTAGTTTGATCGATGTTGCATGCTATAATATGGATATAGGGGTTCTGATACGAGAGATACGGACGTGGACGACGCGATCTGAGGCGTGCCCGGTCAGTGCCCACGGACGCATCCGGGCACGTCCGCGGACGTTTGGGAGACTGGATTTACAAAATCCGACTGTAGATGCTCTTATAAGCTACAATTTCTCTCATCAGCTACGCCAAGGATTGATTTTACTGTTGGGCGAGCCTATACTTCCCACAAATCCTAGTCAATGTTATACCCAGATGGTATCCATAGCACCGGTAGGCATACGTTCGCCTTCCCGGCCATGCTCCTCGCGTGAACAGTGCATGCAAGTGCTCGATGGATTTCCTCTAGGCGCCCCATGTGCGTCTGCTTTCCTCTGCGTGTGTTATGTGTTTCCATCCTCTAGTCATTGTGTTATGATCGACCTGTGAACTTGTGATACTTCAGTGTGATAAAGCGTGTACTAGTGTGGTCTTATTTGTATGCCTAAGGTAATGCCTTCACGTTTTATGAGGTGGAAATCATTGTCTCAATATGCAGTGCAAGTCTGAGTTTCTTTCGAAAATGAAATGCGGGTAGCGATATGCATGTTCATTGATATGTCCATTTTGCATCTTGTTTTTATGTTAATATTTATCTCATTATGGACTGTTGTTTCACTTTACAGTATAATTCTTATGCATTTTCTCTCTTATTTTGCAAGTTTCACATGAAGAGGAAGATTGCTGGCAGCTGAAATTCTGGACCGAAAAGGGCTATATCGGAGGCACTTTTTTTGAACATCTCCAAATGAGCTAAAAATTGACGAAGAATTATTTTAGAATATATAAAATTATTGATGAAAGAAATACCAGAGGGGGACCCACCAGGCAGCCACAAGCCTGGGGGGCACCTACCCCCCCGGCGCCCCCCCGAGCTTGTGGTGCCCTTGGCAGGCCTCCGTGGCCCATTTTCTCCTATATGATGCCATTTTCCCTAAAAAAAAATCAGAAGGAAGGTTTCTGGACGAAGCGCCGCTGTCTTGAGGCGGAACCTGGGCAGGAGCACTTTTGCTCTCCGTCGAAGAGATTCCGCCGGGGAAACTTCCCTCCGGGATGGGGAAATCGAAGCCATCGTCATCACCAACGATCCTCTCATCGTGGGAGGACCAATCTTCATCAACATCTTCACTAGCACCATCTCATTTCAAACCCTAATTCATCTCTTGTATTCAATCTTTGTCTCAAAATCTCAGATTGGTACCTGTGGGTTGCTAGTAGTGTTGATTACATCTCGTAGTTGATGCTTGTTGGTTTATTTGGTGGAAGATTATATGTTGAGATCCTTGATGCTATTCAATACCCCTTTGATCTTGAGCATGAATATGATTTGTGAGTAGTTACGTTTGTTCTTGAGGACATCTGAGAAGTCTGGTCATAAGTAATCATGTGAATTCGGTATTCGTTTGATATTTTGATGATATGTATGTTTTTTCCCTTAGTGGTGTTATGTGAACGTCGACCACATGACACTTCATCATCTTTGGGCCTAAGGGAAGGCATTATGGAGTAGTTATTAGATGATGTGTTGCTAGAATGACAGAAGGTTAAACCCTAGTTTATGTGCTATTCTGTAAGGGGCTGATTTGGATCCATATGTTTCATGCTATGATTAGATTTATCTTAATTCTTCTTTCGTAGTTGCAGATGCTTGCGAGAGAGGGTAATCATAAGTGGGAGGCTTGTTCAAGTAAGAACAACACCCAAGCACCGGTCCATCCACATATCAAATTATCAAAGTAACAAACGCGAATCAAACAAACATGATGAAAGTGACTAGATAAAATTCCCGTGTGTCATCAAGAACGCTTTGCTTATTATAAGAGATCGTTCCGCCCCGTCCTTTGCTACAAAAATGATTGGGCTATCTTGATGCACCTTTTTTACCATTACTACTTGTTGCTCTTTACAAATTATCTTGCTATCAAACTATCTGTTATCGACAATTTCAGTGCCTGCAGATAATACCTTGTTTAAAACCGCTTGTTATTTCATTCTGCTCCTCATTGGGTTCGGCACTCTTACTTATTGAAAAGACTACGACTGATCTCCTATACTTGTGGATCATCATCCATGTGCTTATTGATATCACTACAAACAAAACATCAACACGTTTTTGCAGAGGTCCGTCTTTACAAGTAGTCAATCAAGAATCAGTTCTAGCGGCTAAAAGAGAGAGTCAGTTCTAGCTTTATTGGAGTTGTTCTAAATCAAAAGCACGATGGCTCTGTAGTTGATTATCTTGTCTTTGAGCTGAGAAATTATGGTGACTTAAGAATCGGTCCGAGTTAAGCTATTTTGAGATCCCTTCAGTAGGCCGAGACAATCCCTTGTTGTAGATATTGCAATTCACGACTCAACTCCACGGCATAATCAAATGTACAGTTGAATTAACTTTTGTTGAAAAAGATGGTTAAAACCCCCGGCCTCTACATCAATCGATGCATACAACCATCTTTATTAATTATTCAACAAAGATCTAAGAAAACATACATCAAGCCATCTGAAGCCATCACTTACACCTACAAACTCGATTATGTGGAGTGCTCTCACTCCCCATATCTAAAATCGGTATCATCGTTGATCCATCCACATAACGTATCGGAATCAACAGCCGGTGCAGCAAACCAAAAAATGTACACCACATGCACACGTTTTAGAAGCTGTCATCATCATTGAACCGCTGACTCATCCCGAGGAGAGAGATCCGCGTCATCCTTGCCAGTCCGGCCATCCGTCGACGCCACGACAACGCCTAACGGCGCCACCTCCCTGCGCTCGTCCATCCAGACGCGAAGACTCTGGAAGATCTGTCATGCGTAGAACCAGTCGAATAGGCATAACATAGCGCAGCACCTGTCGGCCAACCATGACTTGACATCTTCACCGAAGCTCCGTGCAAGACGAAGACGCTCCACCTCCCGCCTCTGTCTTCCAGGGCTGCTCCACAAACGTTGCTCCCAAGAGAGAAACGACACCGCAGTGTGGCCATCGTCCAATCTGGAAGACCAGATCCTAGGATTTCCCCCAGAGCAGCACGAGTGGGTCGACAGTAATTACACGACGATGCCTTCATCAAGGTAACAGCGCAGAATGCCACCATTGCCCGCCGCCGGCTCAGTTTTCACCGGCAACTATGTCTCCCCAACTCGCAGCTGCGACTAGATGACGGATCTCGAGATCCGACCACCCAGCCGCAGGCTGACCACCTCCGACGAAGGAGATGGCCACCACCACCAATCTCAGGGCCACCACGTCGTTGCTCGCCAGCCGCTGTGCCGCTGAGCGATGCGCTCGCCCGACCACGCCGCCTGGATAGGCCGCCCCGCATCGGCCATCCCCAAGCAGCGGAGAAAGGGGCCCGCCGCCGGCCACCGCGAGGGGCTTTGCCCTGAGGGCTCCGGCCGGTGGCGAGGGTCTGGGAGGGCGGGGAGGAGGGGAGGGAGGCGCGCACCGTCGCCCGAGTCGCCCGCTGGGAGGATGACGTGGGGGCTCAGATGCGATCTAGTTTTTTTCTCCTCGAGTGCCCACAGTTGAATTAATACCCTTACCAAAATGCGTTTAGAAGCAAAAAAACTAACAGCTGTAACACCCCCTTGTAATAAGCTCTGTGACACTCTGTTAATCTTGCCAAGTCATGATCATTTGCAGTGCCAAGTCATATGGGTTAATGATCCAATTCAAATTCACATCTGAAAATCAACTCAAAATCAAAAGTGAAATATGAAGTTGAACAAACTCTGTTGGGAAAATGTTCATTGAATGGCAAATAATCCAGGAACATTTCTAAAATCATCATCAATAAAGTTGGAGTTAGACAAGTGACTCAAACAAGATGAAACAGCACCAAAACAGGATATTTAAATCCATTTAAAATCTTTTCAAATACAAATGAATTCCAAATCTGTCCAAACCAATTTTTGGTGAAAGATATTAATGCAATGCAATATTTGGGTCAACTCTCATATTTTGCAAAAGTGCAAAAGTGTGCTAACTATTTCGAAACAGGAAATGAAATAAAGAAAAGAGAACAGAAAAGGAAAAGAATAAGAAAAGGCCACTGTGCACTAATCCAAGTGCACAGTGCCTGGAGCCCGGCCCAGTTGGCCCATCCCTCTCTCCTCCCTCTCTCTCAATCGTGCTGTTGCCACCGCCGTGGACGAGCGCGCACGCGCCGGCCATTGGTCGATAGCGCGACAGCCACCGACGCTCGCGGCTCGTCGAGGGGATAAGGACCCCCTCGTCCATCTCCCCCTGGTCCTCCCCACTCACTCTCCCCCCTCTCTCCGCTCGCTCTCTACCCCGTTCCCCATCTCACCGAGCGGATCCGCCGCCGCACGCCGTCGTTCTCGCGGCCACCGACATCTTCAATCCACGTCGCCGTGTCCAGCAGCTTCGCCATGGTGTGCCGCGTCGACCCCGTCTGCTAGCGCGAGTAGGGAGGCCGCACAGCGCCGGGCCCGCGATATCTTCTACCTCGGATCGCCGGCGCATCTCCGACGCAAGCCGTCGACTCTACGCTCCTAAGCTTCCAAGGGCCTCCGTGTGAGCCGCACGGTGAGCCCCTCCGTCTCCTGTCTCCCTCTGCTAGCTTCCTCCTGCGCCGTAGTTAGCTGCCGCCGCGCCCGAGCTCTGTCCGTCGTTGACGAGCTCGTGCCCGTGGCCATGGCCACTGTCACTTACACCTGAGCACAGCTGCGTGCTCCTGGTGCTCCCAGCAACCGAACGCACCCGCATGCGAGCTCTTCCACGCCCTCTAGCTGCGTTCCCGACGAGCGCCAGATTGCACCGCCGCTCGCGCTCGTCGCCGGCCGTTCCGATGACCAAATGGTCACGGGGATGGGCCTGTTGCACTCGTCGCGTCGCGCAGCTCCTTCCCAGCCATTCCTTTTGCCCCGTAGCGCGCTGCTACTCCGTTTCCAACTACGGCCGAATGCCGGCGTCCACCGCAACGATCGCCGCCGTCGCTACACACCGACTCCGGCCACGGCACCGCCACCATTCGACGCGGCGTCGACTGGCCGTTCGAACGCGCCAAGCCGCGCCCTTTTCCATGCACCGTAGCGCATTTCCGACGAGGTCAGAGGGCCTTCGCCGCGTTTAGGGCTCGCCGGCCACTCCGACGTGGCGCCCGCGTGGCCTCCTCTGTGAGGCTGACGGGTGGGCCCGGTGAGGTCCCATTGACCAGTTGACCTGGTCAACGCGAATTACTGTTCAACCTCAGTGTATGACATGTGGGCCCCTACTGCTAATTAGTCTAATTAAACAGAATTAAAAATAAAACTGATTAGTTAGTCTAAACACTCACTGACATCTGGGGCCCACCCCTTAATTTAATCCATGTTTAGTTTAAATAAACTCTGTTAATAAACAGAGGTTGTCAGGTGGGCCCCGCTGGTCAGTTTGACCAGGTCAGCGCCACTGATGCAAGCTGACGTCATCCCCACATCATGCTGACATCATAATTCATTTTCTGTAAATAAAGTAATTCCAGAAATCCAAATAATCTTTGAAAATTAATAACTTTTAAACCGTAGCTCAGATCGAAAAAGTTAAAACATGAAAGTTGCTCAGAACGACGAGACAAGTCTGATCGTGCCGTCTGTTTCTTCATCGGAACCCCCTACGTAGAAGAACTCGTAACTCCGGACCCGTATCCGGCAGATGAATAGTGCACACACTTCGGTAAATAAATCCCAGATTAATTCTAAAAATAACTAAAGTGACTTAGATGCATATTTAGGCAACCCTGCACTGCATCATAGCCTAGCACGCACCGTATTGCAATTGTTTGCATTATGTTTACCTGTTTCTTCCCCCTCTTCTCTTTCGGTAGACCCTGACGTTGACGTAGCTCCCGAGGCAGACGCAGCTCAGGAGTACGACTACGTCCCCGACGACACCACAGGCGACCTTGCCCTTGCCCAGAGCAAACAGGCAAGCACCCCCATTTTGAGCATGCCGATATCGCCTATTCTCTTCTCTCTTATGCTTGCATTAGAACTGCTACTGCTACTGTTTTCCTATATCTGCTGCATAGCCTGATTATTGTAACCTGCCTTGCTACCTTTCTGGTTATCCTAGGCTGATTAGTATAGGCTGGGTAGAGTCCCGACAGAGACCCCCACTTGATCCCGACTGCCTCGCTGGATGTCAGAAGACCCGCTCATCGGGATTGAAGACTAGACCCTGGCACCGCACATCACTTCCCCTTTAGTTGCCGACACTGCTGGGTTACCGTCGAGTGCCGAGGGTGATACCTCGTCAGCACTTCTGATGTTAACCTTGTAGGTTAGTTACTCGGTCGTGGTAAGCGAGGGTGATTCCTCCTACACCACCCCCGATAACGATATCGTCGCGCAACTCCTCAAGTGTGGACCTCGAGGGTGATTCCTCCTTCGTTCACCTTGACGGTAACATCATCGGGAATTCCATCGAGGGTGATTCCTCAGGGATCCCCCTTGGTGTTGGACACACGGATACCATTGACACTGTGACTTGCACTAAACCATGTTACTAAAGACGGGTCGGCCCTGAGGGGTACCCGCGCGAGCTTAATGTGAAGTAATGTGGAGTCGGGTTGACCTGGATGGTGCCCGCGAGATAACACGAGGCGCGGCCGGGCATTCCTCGCCCTTGCCGCAAGTCCTCGAGACGGGGCAACGGGGTCACATCGATCGTGAGTCTCTGCTCGTTTCCGCGCGATCCTAAACCACTTAACGGTTTGGATATTTGATCCGAGGGGCCTCTGGCCCGATAGCACTAACCATCACGTGGGCATAGTATGGGCGTTCTGCGTCGTATACTTCAGCCGGAGCTTAATAGACGTCAGCGACTGAGCGGCGCGCGCTGAATTGGACTGGGAGCGCAATCGCACTTGTATAAGGGGTTGCTAGGTCTGCTTTCAGCCGCGTACGCAACGTGCAGGAGTTCCCGGGGCGAAGGCCCAAGACCCCTGGGCGCATAGGTTTAGTCTGGCGTGCTGACCTCTCTGTTAAGTATTCGGTCGGGTTGCGGCGTGTTGCTTAGCCGAGGCCGGGCATGACCCAATAAAGTGTGTCCGGCCGGAGTTAAGAGAGCGTGGTGGGTAACTTGGTGCACCCCTGCAGGGAAGAAACTTCTATCGATAGCCTGTCCTACGGTAATGGACACTCGGAGTTGTATCCCGATCGGTACAACTAGAACATGTGATGAGAACTGGATAGTACGGCTCTGGGATTGCTTTCTCGCAAGGAGTCGAGAAAGGATCTCAGGTCGAGGTTGATGATACTACTACTACTTTACATTATGTTCATCTGTTCTCCTCTATTGCTGCAAGACTGTCGAAGATTGTTGAAGATGCTAGTCTTCGATAGGACTAGGCTTCCCCCTATATTCTGGCATTTCTGCAGCCCAGTCCACCTATACAGCCATTCCTTTGACAATGTTGCATATGTAGTGTAGATCCTTGCTTGCTGAGTACTTCGGATGAGTACTCACGTTTGCTTTACTTTCTTTTTCCCCCATATCCAACTGATGCCACCAGACGACGGAGCCCCTGAGCCAGACGCCCCAGCCGACGACCAGTACTACTACCCGCCTGGCGAGTACTACTACTACGAGGAGCCGTTTGACGACCAGGAGTAGGATCGGAGGGTCCAGGGCAGGAGGCCTACGCCTTTCGATCGTAGTATTTTATTTTGCCCCGCCTCTGTGAAGGCCTATTTCTCTCTCTGTATTATATCTGTACTCAGATATTTGATGCTTCCGCTGACGCTTGTATACCATCGAGCTATGTATTCGAGCCCTCGAGGCCCTGGCTTGTAATATAAAGCTTGTATGACTTTATTTATGTTTTAGAGTTGTGTTGTGATATCTTCAAGTGAGTCCTTAGGCTTGATCGTGCACATTTGCGTGTATGATTAGTGCACGATTAAGCCGGGGTCGTCACAGGTTGGTATCAGAGCCGACTGCCTCTAGGTATCCCCCTTCCCAATTCCTTGGCCGAAGTTGAGTCTAGTGGTCAAAAACTGTTTTACTAACTTGGCTGTGTGGCTTACGGGCCCACGTCGCCAACTGGCTGGTATTAGGATATTTTATTCCTCGTCTTTACTCTGGGATTCTAATCTCTCATCTATTCGGGTTTAATAAAATTTACTAACACGACATTTAGGATCTCGTTAATTCTATCCACCCGGAGAGCTGGATTCAGTGCGATTTCCCTGACTTTGATCTGATTAGTCTGATAATCATTTTCCTTTCCATTGTTTTGTTTAACCTTTCCTTCTGGGATCGGTTATACTTCTCATTGTCTTATGACAACCCTGAACTTCTCTGTTTCAGATGGATCGACTGTTTCCACCGCGGCCTACGACCCAGCTTGTGCGTCGCACTTGGGCTCGTGATGCCCCTGGATTTCCAGCTGTTCTGATCGCCCTCCTGACTAGACTGGGTTACCGCTGGTATCCCGAGTACATGGTCTATGAGGTTTACCGCGAGTTCAACCAGGAGCAGTATTATGCTGAAGTTCGGATCTATGATCAGCAGAACAACTCAGACACTGAGCTACACCTTTTTCACGGAATAGGCGTGACGATTGAGATGGCAGTACATGATGCCGCCTACTCTGCTGTCACACGTCTCCGAGGAGAGCACAATGCTAACTTGGATGATTCTGTGTTTCGGTACATTCCGTATGCACCTGTTGGAGATGCTACTAGATTCTACACAGCTATCTGTGCCCCGTATGAGTCTCGACGCTACGACCCGCAGGTTCTGATTCAGTGCACTCAGGCTCTGGATCGCACTGTTCGGGCTCTTGCCGTCGAGTTGTTCGCCACTTGAGCACGCTACTATGAGGCTATGACACAGTTGCTGCCAGCTGTTCGTGCAGGGATACATCCGGAGTATATTCTTTACCCACGCAGGACCGAGATGCCGCCAGGTATTGATTGGCCTGCAGTGGGAGGTCACACGCCTGCACGTGGACCTCTTCTTACAGTTCGAGACCGGGTTCTGCATCAGAGTGCACATGGAGCACAGGATCCTGCCGCGACGAACATTCGTCGTCCGCACTTGCAGTTACCCCGTTTCAGTGGTTTTCTCCGACGCTGATGTAGCCTTTGCTATGTCACGTTGTGTACTTCCTTACCGCGTGCCTACGTGCCGCCTAGTGTGTCTAGCTTTTCAATTTGCGCCGTTATGCTGCCCGATTGTAACCGACTGTGTATGGATCTGTATGTCTTAATGACTACTTTTAGCATCTATTGCACTCTTTCAATAATGTCGAGTTACATCATGTTCATTGTTAAACACTTGCATAAGCTATTGCTGAAATACCCCTGTTGGAATAGCAGGATGGCTGACAACAACCCGCCACCGCCGCCACCACCTGATTACATGGCAGCGATGATGCAACAATTTGAACTCAACCGCCAGTTTATGACGGGGATTATGCAGCAATTCCCTCGTCCTGATGCTAATCAGTAGCCACCATCCATCACCTTGCCAGAGTTCATGAGGCTCAGTCCATCATTTTTCCGCAACACAGTCAACCCACTAGAAGCAGATGACTGGCTGCGTGACATCTCTCATGAGATGGAGTCTGCTGGTGTCGCCCAAGTCAACTATGTCACTTTTGCGACTTATCTTCTGAAGGGTCCCGCAGCCCAATGGTGGGCCACTCACCGACAGACTCTGCCGCTTGGTACTGTCGTCACTTGGGTAGAGTTCAAGATTGCTTTCCGAGCCCGCTACATTCCTCTAGCTGTCATAGCTAGGAAGAAGGCCGAGTTCCGTAGCCTTGTTCAAGGAAACAAGACTGTGGAAGTCTATCAACGCGAGTTTCTAGACTTATCTCGCTATGCTGAAGAGGACATTCCTACTGATGAACGAAGGCAAGAGAAGTTCCGTGAAGGATTACATCATGATATACAGTTGGCTCTGCTTGTTCAAGATTACCCTGATTTCGCCATCTTGGTGAATAAGGCTATTATGGTTGAAACTGGACTGAAGAAACATAAAGAAGCGTCCAGACGCACCCGAGAAGCGGGCTCATCTTCGGGCTCGTCTTCCCAGAAGCGACGCATCTGGTTCCCTCAAGGCATGTTCCGTTCAGCAGCTCCTGCGAACAGGCCCTCTTATGCTGCACCACGTCTGCCACCTCCACCACCGAGGCAGCCCCTGCCAGCTCCAGCACCTCGAGCTCCAGCACCCCGTCCCGACAGCGGACTATGCTTCAAGTGTGGCAAGCCTGGTCACCGTGCTAGAGATTGTTCTCAGAATCAGAATCAACTGGCTCTTCCTTCTGCTGGCCGTGGTATTCCGCAACAGCGCAACAATAATGCCAGACCTTCTTATGGTCATGGGCAGTACTACCACGTCAACATGTCTGAAGCTCCAGATCAACCAGATACTGTGATGGGTACACTTCTCGTTAATTCAGTACCTGCATCAGTTTTATTTGATTCAGGAGCATCGCATTCATTTATGTCAGATAAATTCGCACTCATGCATGAAGTTAAATGTGATATGCTACCCCAAAAGATACGAGTAAATACTCCCGCGGGACACTGTCAAACCTCCTTGGTTAGCCCTGATGTTGTGATTAATATCGAAGGGTTGGAGTTCCGAGCATCCCCCATTATTCTCAACTCTTCTGATATTGATCTTATTTTGGGAATGGATTGGTTGAAGGCCCACTACGCCTCAATCAACTGTGCCACTAAAGTGGTACACCTTCTACATCCATCGAACGAGATAGTGAATTATCAAGCTCACCTCACCCAGAACGCCGAGGCTCAGATCTATGCCTTGAACGCGTTGAACGCTTCTCCACTTGAGGGGATCGAGAATATCCCAGTTGTCTGTGAATTCCCGGATGTTTTTCCAGAAGAACTTCCAGGAATACCCCCTGCTAGAGCTGTCGAGTTCGTCATCGACTTGAAGCCTGGCACCACTCCTATTGCGAAGCGTCCCTACAAGATGCCTCCGCACCATCTTATTGAACTCAAGGAAGAAATTGATAAATCCTTAAGGAAGGGTTTCATTCGCCCTAGTTCCTCTGCTTGGGGAGCACCTTCTCTCTTTGTCAAGAAGAAGCATGGAACTAACCGTTTGGTTCAAGATTACCGTCCAATCAACCAGGCAACTATCCAGAATAAATATCCGCTTCCCCGGATCAACGATTTATATGATCAACTCGCAGGATCTTCGGTGTTCTCTAAACTCTACTTGAGGTTGGGTTATCACCAGATCCGTGTCCGCGAAGAGGATATTCCGAAGACTGCATTCGTTACTCGTTATGGCTCTTACGAGTACACAGTCATGTCGTTTGGCTTAACAAACGCTCCAGCTACGTTCTCCCGCCTAATGAATTACATATTCATGGATTACCTCGACAAATTCGTCGTGGTATATCTGGATGATATTCTGGTTTATTCGAAGAACAAAGAAGAACATGCTGAGCATCTTCGCCTTGTTCTGGAGAGACTTCGAGAGCACCAATTATATGCCAAGTACTCTAAGTGCGAATTCTGGCTTTCTGAGGTAACCTACCTTGGACATGTCATCTCCAAGGATGGTATCGCAGTTAACCCGGAGCGCGTTCAGGCTATTCTTGACTGGACCCCTCCGAAAAATGTCAAGCAAGTCAGAAGTTTTCTCGGGCTTGCAAGTTATTGTCGCCGTTTCATCGAAAATTTCTCCAAGATTGCCAAGCCCCTGACTAATCTGCTCCACAAAGGCGTTAAGTTTGAGTGGACAGACAAATGTCAAGAAAGCTTCCAGACCCTCAAAGACAAGCTGACATCTGCTCTAGTCCTTGCTCCTCCAGACTCTCGCAAACATTTTGTGATCTTCTGCGACGCCTCTCGCCAAGGACTAGGTTGCGTCCTAATGCAAGAGCGAAGAGTAATTGCTTATGCTTCGCGACAACTGCGTCCACATGAAGAGAATTACCCAGTGCATGACCTCGAACTTGCTGCTGTCATTTATGCCTTGAAGCAGTGGCGTCATTACCTCCTTGGTAATCGGTGTGAGATTTACACCGATCATCAGAGCTTGAAGTACTTATTCACTCAACCGGAACTTAATCTTCGTCAGCAGCGTTGGTTGGAAACAATCACCGATTATGATTGTGGTATTTCCTACACTCCTGGCAAAGCTAATGTGATGGCTGATGCCTTGAGCCGCAAGTCTTATTGCAACAACCTCATGGTTGAACAAGCTCAACCCCAGCTGTATGAAGAATTGCGCAAGCTGAATCTCTGCATCATCCCGCAAGGTTCTCTTAATAACCTTGTGATACAACCAGATCTTGAGAAAGCTGTCAAGATTGCGCAAGCTAAAGACGCTGAAATTGATCTAATGAAGAAAGAGCTTCACCTTCAAAAGTACAGGGATTTCTCGATTGCTGAAGATGGAACCTTGTACTTCCGAGACCGCATTGTAGTACCTCGCTTCGAGCTGATGACCGACAAAGTCATGAAGGAGGCCCATGATACACCGCTATCTATCCATCCGGGTAGTACCAAGATGTATCGAGATCTTCGTCAAAGGTACTGGTGGTCTAGAATGAAGCAAGATATTGCTCGTTATGTTGCCGAGTGTGACGTTTGTCGTCGTGTGAAGGCAGAACATCAGAAACCTGCTGGAATTCTGCAACCGCTCCCTATTCCTCTATGGAAGTGGGATAAAGTGCAAATGGACTTCATTACTGGTCTTCCCAAGTCTCAGAAGGGTCACGATGCTATTCTTGTCGTCGTTGACCAACTCTCCAAGGTTGCACACTTTCTGCCAGTTAAGGAGACTATTACTGCTAGCCAGTTAGCAGAGCTATATATCTCCAGAATTGTGTCACTCCATGGTATTCCCAAGGAAATCAGTTCAGACCGTGGCAGCATTTTCACTGGCCATTTCTGGGAAAGTTTCCAGAAAGCAATGGGAACTCATATTACCTGGAGTTCAGCTTATCATCCACAATCCCAAGGCCAAGTTGAGCGCGTTAATCAAGTGCTTGAAGATATGCTTCGAGCTTGTGTTATATCCTTCGGTAAGAAATGGGAGGAATCTCTTCCGTATGCCGAGTTCTCTTATAACAACAGCTACCAAGCCAGCTTGAAAATGGCCCCCTTTGAGGTTCTTTATGGTCATAAATGTCGAACCCCTCTGAATTGGTCAGAAACTGGGGAACGACCTCTTGTTGGACCGGACATTATTCAACATGCCGAAGAACAAGTCCGAATTGTCCGGGAGAATCTCAAAGCAGCTCAAGACCGTCAGAAGAGTAATTATGATCGTAAGCGATGGGGTGTGATCTATCAACCTGGTGATCAAGCTTATCTTCGTGTCACTCCAATGAAGGGCACCCGTCGTTTTGGAATCAAGGGCAAGCTAGCTCCTCGCTATATTGGTCCTTTCCGCATCGTGGCTAGACGTGGACAGGTGGCGTATAAATTGGAGTTGCCACCACAATTCTCTCACATTCATGATGTATTCCACGTGTCGCAACTTCGTAAGTGCTTCAAGGAATCCCCGCACCGTGCAGTGGATCATGAGATGCTCAAGCTACAAGATGATCTTTCCTATAAGGAGCATCCGATCAGCATCCTCGATGAAGCTGAACGTCGAACTCGTCAGAAGACGACCAAGTTCCTAAAAGTGCAGTGTTCGAATCACACTGAAGATGAAGCCACTTGGGAACGCGAGGATCATCTTCGGGAAGAATATCCCGGACTCTTTCCTTCTACCTCCTAAATTCTCGGGACGAGAATTTCTTTTAGAGGAGGAGAACTTGTAACACCCCCTTGTAATAAGCTCTGTGACACTCTGTTAATCTTGCCAAGTCATGATCATTTGCAGTGCCAAGTCATATGGGTTAATGATCCAATTCAAATTCACATCTGAAAATCAACTCAAAATCAAAAGTGAAATATGAAGTTGAACAAACTCTGTTGGGAAAATGTTCATTGAATGGCAAATAATCCAGGAACATTTCTAAAATCATCATCAATAAAGTTGGAGTTAGACAAGTGACTCAAACAAGATGAAACAGCACCAAAACAGGATATTTAAATCCATTTAAAATATTTTCAAATACAAATGAATTCCAAATCTGTCCAAACCAATTTTTGGTGAAAGATATTAATGCAATGCAATATTTGGGTCAACTCTCATATTTTGCAAAAGTGCAAAAGTGTGCTAACTATTTCGAAACAGGAAATGAAATAAAGAAAAGAGAACAGAAAAGGAAAAGAATAAGAAAAGGCCACTGTGCACTAATCCAAGTGCACAGTGCCTGGAGCCCGGCCCAGTTGGCCCATCCCTCTCTCCTCCCTCTCTCTCTATCGTGCTGTCGCCACCGCCGTGGACGAGCGCGCGCGCGCCGGCCGTTCGTCGACAGCGCGACAGCCACCGACGCTCGCGGCTCGTCGAGGGGATAAGGACACCCTCGTCCATCTCCCCCTGGTCCTCCCCACTCACTCTCCCCCCTCTCTCCGCTCGCTCTCTACCCCGTTCCCCATCTCACCGAGCGGATCCACCGCCGCACGCCGTCGTTCTCGCGGCCACCGACATCTTCCGTCCATGTCGCCGTGTCCAGCAGCTTCGCCATGGTGTGCCGCGTCGACCCCGTCTGCTAGCGCGAGCAGGGAGGCCGCACAGCGCCGGGCCCGCGATATCTTCTACCTCGGATCGCTGGCGCATCTCCGACGCAAGCCGTCGACTCTGCGCTCCTAAGCTTCCAAGGGCCTCCGTGTGAGCCGCACGGTGAGCCCCTCCGTCTCCTGTCTCCCTCTGCTAGCTTCCTCCTGCGCCGTAGTTAGCTGCCGCCGCGCCCGAGCTCTGTCCGTCGCCGACGAGCTCGTGCCCGTGGCCATGGCCACTGTCACTTACACCTGAGCACAGCTGCGTGCTCCTGGTGCTCCCAGCAACCGAACGCACCCGCATGCGAGCTCTTCCACGCCCTCTAGCTGCGTTCCCGACGAGCGCCAGATTGCGCCGCCGCTCGCGCTCGTTGCCGGCGTCGTTCCGATGACCAAATGGTCACGGGGACGGGCCTGTTGCACTCGTCGCGTCGCGCAGCTCCTTCCCAGCCATTCCTTTTGCCCCATAGCGCTCTGCTACTCCGTTTCCAACTACGGCCGAACGCCGGCGTCCACCGCAACGATCGCCGCCGTCGCTACACACCGACTCCGGCCACGGCACCGCCACCATTCGACGCGGCGTCAACTGGCCGTTCGAACGCGCCAAGCTGCGCCCTTTTCCATGCACCGTAGCGCATTTCCAACGAGGTCAGAGGGCCTTCGCCGCGTTTAGGGCTCGCCGGAGCCTCGCCGCCGGCCACTCCGACGTGGCGCCCGCGTGGCCTCCTCTGTGAGGCTGACGGGTGGGTCCGGTGAGGTCCCGTTGACCAGTTGACCTGGTCAACGCGAATTACTGTTCAACCTCAGTGTATGACATGTGGGCCCCTACTGCTAATTAGTCTAATTAAACATAATTAAAAATAAAACTGATTAGTTAGTCTAAACACTCACTGACATCTGGGGCCCACCCCTTAATTTAATCCCTGTTTAGTTTAAATAAACTCTGTTAATAAACAGAGGCTGTCAGGTGGGCCCCGCTGGTCAGTTTGACCAGGTCAGCGCCACTGTGCAAGCTGACGTCATCCCCACGTCATGCTGACGTCATAATTCATTTTCTGTAAATAAAGTAATTCCAGAAATCCAAATAATCTTTGAAAATTAATAAATTTTAAACCGTAGCTCAGATCGAAAAAGTTAAAACATGAAAGTTGCTCAGAACGACGAGACGAGTCTGATCGTGCCATCTGTTTCTTCATCGAAACCCCCTACGTAGAAGAACTCGTAACTCCGGACCCGTATCCGGCAGATGAATAGTGCACACACTTCGGTAAATAAATCCCAGATTAATTCTAAAAATAACTAAAGTGACTTAGATGCATATTTAGGCAACCCTGCACTGCATCATAGCCTAGCACGCACCGTATTGCGATTGTTTGCATTATGTTTACCTGTTTCTTCCCCCTCTTCTATTTCGGTAGACCCCGACGTTGACGTAGCTCCCGAGGCAGACGCAACTCAGGAGTACGACTACGTCCCCGACGACACCACAGGCGACCTTGCCCTTGCCCCAGAGCAAACAGGCAAGCACCCCCATTTTGAGCATGCCGATATCGCCTATTCTCTTCTCTCTTATGCTTGCATTAGAACTGCTACTGCTACTGTTTTCCTATATCTGCTGCATAGCCTGATTATTGTAACCTGCCTTGCTACCTTTCTGGTTATCCTAGACTGATTAGTATAGGCTGGGTAGAGTCCCGACAGAGACCCCCACTTGATCCCGACTGCCCCGCTGGATGTCAGAAGACCCGCTCATCGGGATTGAAGACTAGACCCTGGCACCGCACATCACTTCCCCCTTAGTTGCCGACACTGCTGGGTTACCGTCGAGTGCCGAGGGTGATACCTCGTCAGCACTTCTGATGTTAACCTTGTAGGTTAGTTACTCGGTCATGGTAAGCGAGGATGATTCCTCCTACACCACCCCCGATAACGACATCGTCGCGCAACTCCTCAAGTGTGGACCTCGAGGGTGATTCCTCCTTCGTTCACCTTGACGGTAACATCAGCGGGAATTCCATCGAGGGTGATTCCTCAGGGATCCCCCTTGGTGTTGGACACACGGATACCATTGACACTGTGACTTGCACTAAACCATGTTACTAAAGACGGGTCGGCCCTGAGGGGTACCCGCGCGAGCTTAATGCGAAGTAATGTGGAGTCGGGTTGACCTGGATGGTGCCCGCGAGATAACACGAGGCGCGGCCGGGCATTCCTCGCCCTTGCCGCAAGTCCTCGAGACGGGGCAACGGGGTCACATCGATCGTGAGTCTCTGCTCGTTTCCGCGCAATCCTAAACCACTTAACGGTTTGGATATTTTATCCGAGGGGCCTCTGGCCCGATAGCACTAACCATCACGTGGGCATAGTATGGGCGTTCTGCGTCGTATACTTCAGCCGGAGCTTAATAGACATCAGCGACTGAGCGGCGCGCGCTGAATTGGACTGGGAACGCAATCGCACTTGTATAAGGGGTTGCTAGGTCTGCTTTCAGCCGCGTACGCAACGTGCAGGAGTTCCCGGGGCGAAGGCCCAAGACCCCTGGGCGCATAGGTTTAGTCCGGCGTGCTGACCTCTCTGTTAAGTATTCGGTCGGGTTGCGGCGTGTTGCTTAGCCGAGGCCGGGCATGACCCAGTAAAGTGTGTCCGGCCGGAGTTAAGAGAGCGTGGTGGGTAACTTGGTGCACCCCTGCAGGGAAGAAACTTCTATCGATAGCCTGTCCTACGGTAACGGACACTCGGAGTTGTATCCCGATCGGTACAACTAGAACATGTGATGAGAACTGGATAGTACGGCTCTGGGATTGATTTCTCGCAGGGAGTCGAGAAAGGATCTCAGGTCGAGGTTGATGATACTACTACTACTTTACATTATGTTCATCTGTTCTCCTGTATTGCTGCAAGACTGTCGAAGATTGCTGAAGATGCTAGTCTTCGATAGGACTAGGCTTCCCCCTATATTCTGGCATTTCTGCAGCCCAGTCCACCTATACAGCCATTCCTTTGACAATGTTGCATATGTAGTGTAGATCCTTGCTTGCTGAGTACTTCAGATGAGTACTCACGTTTGCTTTACTTTCTTTTTCCCCCATATCCAACTGATGCCACCAGACGACGGAGCCCCTGAGCCAGACGCCCTAGCCGACGACCAGTACTACTACCCGCCTGGCGAGTACTACTACTACGAGGAGCCGTTTGACGACCAGGAGTAGGATCGGAGGGTCCACGGCAGGAGGCCTACGCCTTTCGATCGTAGTATTTTATTTTGCCCCGCCTCTGTGAAGGCCTATTTCTCTCTCTGTATTATATCTGTACTCAGATATTTGATGCTTCCGCTGACGCTTGTATACCATCGAGCTATGTATTCGAGCCCTCGAGGCCCTGGCTTGTAATATAAAGCTTGTATGACTTTATTTATGTTTTAGAGTTGTGTTGTGATATCTTCAAGTGAGTCCTTAGGCTTGATCGTGCGCATTTGCGTGTATGATTAGTGCACGATTAAGCCGGGGTCGTCACAACAGCTAACTAATCCACTTTATATTTAAGTCCCAATATCCACATGTAAACTAACAAACACGAGTGAGTTGTAAAAGTCAACTCTGATGTTGGTAATGGAACAAAGTAACAGTTGAAAATTTTAACCTCCCTAGTGAAGGTCTATGTGTTGTACTAACTGTCCCAGTCAAACGACCAGTATAATTCCTAGTGCCTCCAACTCCTATATCATTGCAATGTTCATGAAGCTTATATAGCTAAGACATTACACACACGCACGCGCACACACACACCACCACCACCAGGCCAGCAAGTCTACCTTGCAACACTCTTTATCCTTTTTAGTGAGCAAGGAGGATAACTGCTTCAACACAGTCTAGAATTTGTTCAACTCAATAGCACATAGTACCCCTTTTATCAACAAGACATGAAAGGGTGTGCAATTATTACAAACTACTTTGTGGGGCATGAGACCTCCAACTTACTAGCTCTAACCAATTTGAAGATATCCTAGTTGTACTATTTAATATTCAAAATTGTTACATGTTTCTATCATGGAATGGTGCTATAAGAAACAAAGACCATGCAAGGTGCTCGTATATACCTTTCACAACTATTGTTGTTAGATATATGTAACATTTGACTAAAACATGTTTTTAATTTCGATTTACACAAAAATTAACATACAAGTACAAATAGTTTCTAATAACGTTTTAGGTTACGGAGTACACATCTACATGTACATTTTTTATGAAACTTAAAAATGCACTTCATTCCTTCATTTTTCAACCAAACTCAAAGGAGCCGTTCAAGATTTCCACACAGTACCATGATATATTAGTGTCGCCATTTTAGATAGTGGATCTGACAAGCACACACAATTTTAACCCATATTATATATTAAAGAAAGAAAAAAGTACTTATTGTGACATATTTAAACTAAAGACAACACAATTGGCAGAAATGTAAACTAAAGACTAGAGAGTAAACACGAGATGTAATAAGTTGCAAGGCATCATTCTAAGACAAGTTATTATTTTTAACATCCAACGTTTGCTCCTATACATATGGATAAACAAATCAAAACTAGAAGGAGAAAAGTAAGCCGAGTAAGAGTATCAGAACAGTCTAAAAACAAAAGGGAGGTGGTAGTTCCCAGTGGCTTTTAACCTACAATTTCACTCGGCAGCTACACCAAGCATTGATTTTACTCTTGCGCTATCCTATACTTGCCACAAATCTCACTCGACACGATGGGGCGCCTTAATCCATGAATGAGTCTGTGTTATACCCAGGTATTAGCCATACACTTCTAATAACGTTCACCTTCCCAAGTGCACGATGGATTGCCTCTAGGCGCCCCCATGCACGCCCGCTTTCCTGTGGTCTTATTCGTACGCTTATTTAGTTTTGATACGATATTGTCTTCTTTGGGAAACTAGTCAATGCCTTCACATTTTAAGGTGGAAATCATCGTGTCTCAATGTGTAGTTCAGGTCAAGTTTCCTTCGAAAGTGAATGCAGGTGCATTATGCATGTCCATGATCATGTTGATAGAACTACAAACCAAAGGAACATTAACATGTTTTTGCAGGCAAAGTTGTCAAAATCGCGATTTTGAATCGGATAGGATCTTGGATGGTAGGATCGCAAACCGTATAATCTTTACTATCAGGATCATAGATACGTAGATTTTAAGAACTAAAATTGTAGAATTAGAGGGGTTAGTTTGGATCATAAATTCGTACAATCGTATAATAGAATCGCAATACTGACAACCATGTTTGCAGTGGTCCGTCGTCCTTACAAACAGTCAAGAGTCAGTTCTAACTTCGCTGAACTTGTTGTAAATTATAGCACAAAGGGCTCTGTAGTTGATTGTCTTGTCCTTGAGCTGGGGAACTATGGTGACTTATGAACCAGTCTGAGCTAAGCTATTTTGAGATCCCCTCCAGTATGTTTTGATAATCACCTGTTATAGATATCACAATTCTGACTCAACTCTAGGGCACGATCAAACGTAAAATTGAACTAATACACTTACAAAAATGTGCTTGGAAGCAAAAAACTTGAGTGGGCTGAAAAGGTCAACTCTGATGTTGGAAATGAAACAAAGTAACAGCTGAAATTTTGAACCTCTCTAGTGAAGCCTATAATGTTTTACTCCATCAGTCTCTTAATATAAGACATTTTTGCAGTTCAACTTAAACTGAGAAACGTCTTATATTCAGGGACAGAGGTAGCACTACACATCCTGGTCAAAGGATCAATATATTTACTAGTGCCTCCAACTCCTATATTATTGTAATGTTTATGAAGCTATTATAGCTCAGGCATCACACACACACACACACACACACACACGGCCCAACAACCTCTGCCCTGCAACACTCTTTATCCTTCTGAGTGGGCAAGGAGGATATCTACATGAACATATTCTAGAATTTGTTTTAACTCAATAACACTTACCATTGTATCCCGTTTGTATGCCAACAAATGGAAGGGTGTGCAATTATTACCAGCTACTTTGTGAGGGTCACGAGGCCTCCAACCAATTTGAAGATGTCCTATTTGTAGTATTTAATATTCCAAATTGTTACATGTTGTATGGATGATATAAGAACCGAAGACTATGCATGGTGCTCATATACCTTTCACAACTATTTTTGTTACATATATGTACATTTGACTAAAACATAATTGTATTTACGGGTCACATAAATTTAATAACATATGGATCTAAAATAGCAAAAAGTATATAAAAGTAGCACATATTTTGTCTTGAAGTGTAACATACAAATAAAAATATATTCTAATAAGTTTTTTTCTTTTGTCAGAAATATTCTTATAAATTCTAAGGTTAGGGAGTACACATCTACATGTACATTTTCTGAAACTTTGAAAATACACGTCCTTTCTTTCTTTTTTGACCAAACTCAAAGGATCTGTTCAAGATTTCTACACAGTATAAGGATGTATTTGTGTCACTATTTTAGATAGTGGATTTGACAAGCACACCGTATTTTAACCCGCACTATTAATGAATGGAAAAAATATAGTACTTATTGTCATCGGAAAATATAATTATCTTTCATAGACTGGTATGTTACCAAATAATTTAGGGCACGAGGAGACTCAAATACTAAATATAGAAATGAAGATATTTTCTTTCATTGATATATATTGTGAGTACTGACCTACTGAGTGGCGACGAAAAATTTAACAAGACAATGCAATGTTAGTGTAACATAATTTGTAAATCATACATATATGTAAATATACTATCAGGAAAAGTAGATGCCTTTTGCCAATTCATTGTTGCATGATATTAGTTGCAATGGTTTAAAATTGTATCGTAATTATTATTTAATGTCCATTATGAAAATATGACATGGAACAGATGTTCACATAAATATAACTTATGTGAAGTTATCTGAAAATAAACTACCCGTGCGGACACATGGGTTCACCTTTTAGATAGATGTGTATAAGTTGATGTTTTATTAACATTCGTTGCACACACTATTTGTCAAATATTAAAATAAATAAATAATTAGAATATATTTTCAAAGGATTGAGAAAAATAACACTCAATGATGCATATTGGTTACCATGTGGTAGAAAGGATATATTTCAATGAAGTCCCAACCGAATAATATATAAGTGGTTTTACCAATTATGTTACACTAATTTTGAATTGTCTTGTTATATTTTTGGAGCTGGTTGGTAGATCTATACTAATACTAAATGAAATGAAAATATAGTACACAACAACATGATATATTCACCTTCCTTTGTATGTTTAGAAATTTAGGCTCGGAAAAAATAGTACACGTCAACGTGATAATATTCATCTTTTTATATTTGGCAATTGAGTCCCCCAGAGGCATAACATATTCATCTTTACCTGTTTTCACTTGTAATTTTAGTATAAGGGTTTAGAACTATTTGTACATTTAGTGGCCAAATGGGAATGACATGACTGAGGTTGCAACGAGGGGCATGCAGTCTTTCGGTCAACCTCTTCTCCGAGGTGGTGTTCATTGGCTTGGTCGAATATATGGCTGGGCAAAGATTTTCAGGAGTGAGTTGTCATCTTTTGCTAAGTGGAGGACTAGCTATGCGCATGATGTAACCCTTATGGTTCAGAGAATTAAGTTCAATGATAAGGATAGACTTATTAGATGGGCTATTTACTTGCCACCCTAGGTTTGTACTTGTATCCTTTTGTACATATTCTTGACACATGTACTTGTATGTTCACTTCTTGTGCATATTGGGGAATGACAGAAGTGCATATTTCAACCCCCAACTCTTTCCCTAGTTTAATTTACACCCCCCCCTAACTCCAATACCATCTACATTACAACCTCGAACTCTTAAAACCGGCAAGGATTCAACCCTCCCCTCTCTGTTGACCGATTTTGGCCTGTTGACCATCCAATTAGCAAAACATTCAAAATTTCTAGAAACAATCAGTAAAAAAATATTGAAAAAAATCTATATAATCTAAAGAAAAAATGTTCAAATTTTTAGAAAATCGAAAGGGAAAAAGTTTAGGGCAATTTTTTTTGAATTCTGACAAAATTTCGGCAGAAAATTCTAACAAAAAATTGTTTTTTTTATTTTTATTTTTTGATATTGTTTTTTTGCATATTTTTGCCTAGAAAATATATTTAAAAAATTCCTGGATTTTTCTTTTACAGATTTTTTGCTGGAAATTTTGTTTTTTTTTTTGCTGACATGGCTTGCTGACTGGATGGTCAATGGGTCAAAACCGGTCAATGGGGAGGAGAGGGTTGAATCTTGGCCGGTTTTAAGAGTTCAGGGTTGTAATGTGGACGGTATTGGAGTTAGTGTTGTAAATTAGACTAGGGTGATTGGGGGGGGGGGTTAAATAATGCACTTCTCTCTTAGGGAATAAAATGAGAGCTTGTGAGGTTGTTGTCTTAGAGTGTACAGTAAAAAAATGTTCATTGAGATAACAATTAGGTAACATAACCAACTCTAAAAAGGATAAATACATTTCCATCACAGAAAATTATTATCCATTCTTTCATTAATACTGTGAGTAAAAAATTCATGTGCCTGCCAAATACACCGTAAAACCCATTGATGCTAATATCATGATATTGTGCGGAAACCCCAAATGTCTCCTCTGAGCTCGTTTTATGGAACTGCAATCTAAAGTCTCAGGAATTTTTTTGTACATGTGGATGTGTACTTCGTAACTTTAAACTGTTATTATGAAGAAAAAGAATTACATGTTAGCATAAACATAAATAAGTGCATCATTTGTTATATACTACTATTTGCTATTTTGGTTGCACGCATTAGTCTTTTCTGTGTAACATGGAAATAAAAATATTTCATGGTCAAATGTTAGTATTGACATTTGCATGTAAGAAAAAAAAATTCATAATTTCACAAATTTAAATGAGTATTTTTTTTGAAGTTGTTGACTATCGAAGCTTGAGAGCAGAAGGTTTCACTCAACATGGTGATACAAAATCCTTATTAGTGAGTTCATCCATCTCTCGTACTAGCCACCATCCTAGCTTGTGGGGAGTGAGAGGTCCAATCAATGTGGATCCACCAACCCTCCCCACAAGGTCCTCCTTAGACTCCTTGGGTTCATGATCACTGAAGAAAGAGTAATCATCTCTAGTCAACAATCATCATAGTCTAGATCCAAGAATGCAATGATGAACATGTGTCTTGAGTTGCACATGAAAACCATTTGGGCCCTATAGTGGGCGCCAAATGTAGACGATGAATGCACCAACGACCTGACAATCTACACGGAGGTTGTGGAGGTGGTAGACGGAAGGATGGTGCCCAAAGGATTCTCAAACGACGATGGAAATGACACCGTTGTTTTACCCAGGTTCGGGCCCCTGAATGGGTAAAAGCCCCATGTCATGCCTACTAAGCTTTATTGATCAATGACATGATAACTATTGGCTAGATATGATCCAGAGAGCTAGCCATGGTCTTCTTGCCTCCCAAGATAGTCGATCCTTTGATGAAAGGCCGCTTACGTGTACCGATGGTTATGTAGCTATATTTAGGGATATGATACAATCATGAATCTCACCATTATCTATAACATATCTCTGGTAACAACTGAATCCCTGATTTAGCCCGTCCTTATCCCTCTGAGTGGATACTCGGGAGCAACAGGGCGTAGGATTCAAGAAACCTTAGCATTCTTTTGGGAGTTGGTCCGGGTATGCCCACAAGGTGCCCTCCGTCGACTCGGTATTCTAACTCACCAACAACAGGTTATCACTCATATATGCATTGGCTGTGTACTTGGTCCTTACTTCAGCACTACTTGGACCTAAGTTTAGTGGTTGGAGCACATGTAGTTATTTTTAGCAACGCATATCCAAGTGAATCGGTGGACAAGGGCTTTTTCACCCCCACTTGAATGGTGATTAGGTCTTTGGATCGGCCATTAATCACCATAGACTATCTTTTGTTTTTTTAAGATGAGATTCTTTTGTAAAGGTTGGGTGCATCATGTTATGCACATAGCGGTGTGAACTCTTTGCGATTTATCCCCTTAATATGATTTTATGAGTCAAAATACACTTCATTTATCGAAAGAAAAGCTCAAGATGATGGCAAATGTGGCAATGCACTTGTACTTTAATGTATTGTCCAAAAGATTTTAGGTACAGTAGAGCTAGCCTTTTACAATGCCATAGGAGATTGAATTTTTCAACTCATGCATGGTTAATGACCGAATTAATCTGAAGTTAATTGTGGCATATCAAGTAGACTAGGAGGGGATGTGTGCCTTCGTCGTGTCGTTCTGTTTCTGGTGCATAGACATGGGCAACGTGAACATAGATGATAGTTGTTGCGTCACTGTCATATGGTTAGGGAAGAAGGAGGGGCACGCATTGCCGAACTGCCCCTAATTACAAATTTACTGATTATCGACATGTAACAATAAATACATTGAAAGCATTGTTCGGTAATCGTAAATTTTAGTCACACAAATCGGTATGTATGCAATGCATTTTTTTAGCCACACAAGATGTCCAACAGCCGGCGTACGTGTGCCACGACGACCAGTGTAGAAATTTACTAGCGATAGATGGGACTCCACGTGTCATTTTGTGCAGATTTTTTATGGGATTAAGTTACATGGGATCTGCTAGCTGCTGATAGTGATTTTTTATAAAAAAAATAGTAAAGTGAGATAGGAAGCACTTTTGATAATTTTAGTATAAAGACTCTGCTAGAGATGCACTTAGAGTATGTAATTATGTGTTCATCTCATCCATTGCCTCGATCAACCTTGCACCCACCGGCGTGGTTTATATGGCCGTATATAATTTCAGTTACATCAACCCTCTGTTTTTTTTAATCAGAAATGCATTTTTTTTAGCGGGAGAATCAGAAATTAGTTTGGTGTTGTTGATTGAGTCAAGCGAACTAGAGTGGACAGAATTATCAAAAAATTAACACGGGGGTACATACCACTAACTAGATATAGCTACTGAGTCGGCAAGCCTGAAAGTGAACTGTCAGCACTTAGTTGCTCAATGACACGTCTGCAACTGTAAGATAGTGCAGAAGTCTAATCCAATCGCAGTGATGACTATGAGCTAACTAAATGGGATATCTTCATTTCTCTGTGTTATACTACTTATTACTTAATCGAGCAGACACAACTAAGCATGACACATACCCAAACCTAGAGATTCAGAGCCAAATGAGCTCCCAGTGCATAAACGATAATGCGCAACAAGTCCGTGTTATATGTCTGTGTACATATTTTCCCGGTGCCTCTAACTCCTCCGCTTGTACGCACCAACAAAGAGTTGCAGCTTGATACTCAAAGCAAAAAAAGAAAGGAAAAAGCTCTATTGATTTTTATGAAGGATGTCGAGCTCACGCACACCATCACGGACCGCTATCACTGGAACTCTCTTATATTTTGAGTGGGTAAGCAAAAGAGGTGCTATGCTGAACTCGGTAGCACAGGCACGACCCATGGTAGCTTCTTTATACGCCGAGTGATGGAAGGGAGTACAATTATTTCCGGCTGCCTTTAGGGGCAAAAGGGCATCCAATTTATTGACTCAAATCAAAGTAACGATATCCTCCCGCGCTTCCTGTAGTGCAAGAGCTGCATCATGGCAGCATCTGACAGCTTTAGGTCTCGCATGCATATCATGAAGGTGGCCATCTACTATGTCGCACCTGCAGGTCTCATTCATGTTCACGCCCTATAAAGGTCCATTACTACCATGTCGCACCTGCAGAATGCATGTTTAGATGCCGGAGCTTCTAATGTATCCTCTTGGACTTTGAGATGGATGGATGAGCATGAACGTGTTGGCAGGGACTCATTACATGAGGTTTATCTGAAGAACGGTCATGACTCATGATCTTGAGAAAGAATGTTTTTGTTTTACCTAGCTGATGGTGCAATAACAAGAGATTGGCCAGACTAACCGTTCATATGACTTGGGGAACCATGCTGCTTCAGCTTCCCAACTTGACCTTCATACCGAAAAAGGCTTTCGCCCCGCTTTATAAATAAAGTAAACCACCAAAGGCCAACAAGTATCACATACAAAACCATAAACACACACCCAGGTCTCACAAAAAATAGTACAGGGGGGTTCTGCTCAGGGCACGGCTCAACAAGCCCAAAGAAACAAAAAAAGCCGGTGACAACGGAGAGCCAAAGAGGCACTAATCAGGCTCAGGAGGCGGCGGTGGAAGCGGCGGCGCCAATCGAAGAGCCATCGCACGGAGATCGGAGATGATGATGTTGATGGCGTCCCGGTCCTGGAGGCGGCTAAGAGGCCGCCAAAGCTGCAAGAAACCACAAAGTTTGAACACCGTGTCAATGGCCCGTCGAAGGGGAATACGCTGGATGACTAGCTTATTCCGAACCGTCCAGAGCGTCCAGGCAAGAACACCTATGGTCAGCCACCTAATGTGGCGACACGCAGGGGGCGAGGCCTGAATTTCGGCGAAGAGGTCCGGGAAGTTGGTGTGGCACCAACTACCACCGAACATCTCGCGCACGCAACTCCAAAGAAACTGGGCCGAGACACATGAGAAGAAGATGTGGTTCGAATCCTCTGGAGTCCCACACAGAGGGCAAAGCCCGTCGCCAGGGCCATTACGTTTTAACACCTCGACGCCAGACAAGATACGTCCACGGATCCATTGCCACAAGAAGATTCGGATCTTCAGAGGCAGACGGATCGCCCAGATCACCTCGAAGGGGGCTGGGGCGGGGGTGGCTACGATGGCGCGGTAGAGGGACTTCGTGGAGAATCGGCCCGAGGGCTCTAAGCGCCAGGACATGTGGTCGCGCGTCGACTCGAGGTCCGGCTCATGGAGCGCAATGACGTCTAGGAGGTCATGCCAAGAGGCTATTTTCACGGGCCCAAAAGGGCGACGGAACGCGAGACACCCTAAGTCAATAAGGGCCATCTCACAGAGACCCGAGGGTCAATCGCAATGGAGAATAGGTCCGAGAAGCGGGCCGTGAATGGCGAATCACCAGCCCACCTATCGAACCAGAATAGGGTGTCAGTCCCTGATCCCACCGAGATGGAGGTCCCAATGCGGAGGACAGGCAACAACTGAATGACGGATTGCCAGAACTGGGTGCCACCGGACCACTGACAGAACGCTAGGGGCCGGCCACCGAGGTATTTGTTTCGGATGATGTGGAGCCATAGGCCACCGTCCCCATTGGCTATGCGCCACAGCCACCGAGTCAAAAGGGCAATGTTCATCCGCTTGGATGACATGATGCCCAAGCCGCCCTGGTCCTTAGGCTTGCAGATCTCCAAACCATCGAACCATGTGGTATTTCTGCTTGTCTCCCTCGCCCGCCCAAAAGAAGCGGGCTTGGACCATGCCGATCTCGTGGTGAAGCGTCTCGGGTAGGCTATAGAAGCTCATGATGAATAGGAGGAGGCTGGACAGGGAGGAGTTAATTAGGATAGTGCGCGCTGCCTTAGACAGCCATCTACCCTGCCAGGGCTCGATGCGGTGACGGAGTTTGCCCACCGAAGGCCTCAAGTCAGCGACGGAGAGCCGGGAGTCACTAATGGGGATCCCCAGGTAAGAGGTGGGGAAGGAGCTAAGCTGACAGTTAAGTCGGTTGGCAATATCCTGGCTCTCAGAGGGGGAATAGCCCATCACCATTACTTGGCTTTTAGCAAAGTTGATCTTAAGGCCCGACATCTCCTGGAAGCAGAGGAGGAGGAATTTGATGTTCATGATATCATCCCTAGATCCCTCCACCATGATGATGGTATCGTCAGCGTACTGGAGGAGGGAAATGCCATTCCCTCCCACCAGATGAGGGACCAATCCTCTAATGTGTCCCGCTGCCTTTGCCTTGTCGAGAATAGTGGATATATGTGCCTAGATCGGAGCCTTTTTGGAAGGGTCATGTATCGGAGCCTTTTTGGCAAGTCCACATACTCAACGATCATATAGTCTTCTATGATTGCTAACACTCACCGCATACACATGAGCAAAACGTTTCAACTGGACACATAGAAAGATAGGGGCTTAAAGTTTCGCCTCCCAACATACTCACCTCGAGGGTGATGTCAACAATAATAACTCATGCTACTCATATCCAACTGGATATATGTGCCTAGATCTTTCCTCACCACATGATGCTTGCCAAAAGAGAAAATAAAAAGGAATAGAGAGAAGAACTTTGACTCTTGCATAAAAGTAAACACATAAAAGTAAAAGATAGGCCCTTCGCAAAGGGAAGGAGAGGTTGCCATGCGCTTATTTGTTTGTATGCTCAATCTCTTAGTGCAAAAGAACGCCATGTTATATTGCCTCTTGTGATAGCAACCTTTATTATGCAGTCTGTCGCTTTTATTCTTTGCCATCACAAGTTCGTACAACGCTCAATTTTCTCTTACAATAAATGATCCAACACTTTTAGAAGAAATTTTTATTGCCCTATTTGCACTGATGACAACTTACTTGAAGGATCTTACTCAATCCATAGGTAGGTATGATGGACTCTCAAAATAAGATTTGGGTTTAAAGGTTTTTGGATGCAGAAGTAGTATCTCTACTTAGTGCGGAATTATTGGCTAGCAAAGATGGGGGCAAGCATCACATGTTAAAGGATCTATGACAATATAACTTCTATGTGAATATGAACAAACATAAATCATTACGTTGTCTTCCTTGTCCAACGTCAACAATTTTGGCATATAATATTTTGATGGGGGCTCACAATCACAAAAGATGTCCAGAATAGTGTATTTGCTTGTGAATCTTCTCTTCCCTTATTAATTCTTTCATGAATTGCATCATTGACCAATGCTATGTTTGTCAATCTCCAATAAAATTTTCTACTTATGCTCTTCCTTATGTGATGTCATTACTTACCATAAGATTAACATATGATCTTTTTCATTTATTTCCTTTCTTTTTATTGAACATGAAAGAAAAAGAAAACAAAACTCAAACTAAACTTTATTATATATCTCGCACACGATTACAAGGATAGATCACTAAGCAAACACTCAAAAAGAAAGGATCAAACTAAACTTTTATTCATCTAAAGAAAAAGATAATTATGGATCAAACTAAGATAAGTAAAGGCAAAAGATAGTGGAGGTGATACGATACCGGGGCACCTCCCCCAAGCTTGGCACAAGCCAAGGGGAGTGCCCATACCCAATTACTCAATTTTCCTTTGTTGATGAAGAAGAAGGTGGTGGTGATGAAGTAGTGGCCCTCTCCAACAGCTTCTCCAATCTACGGATGATGCTCCGGAGGGCAATGATGTGCTCTTGTAATAGAATATTTTCACGAGTGAGATATTTATTTTGCACACGAACCGTTTTGATGATCCGAAAGGCTTCAATCTCAGTGGGGGTAAGATGATCATAGTAAGGTTTAAGGATATCTTCTTCTTCCTCCTTGGCAGGCAAAGCTTGCTCGACCACCGACGCTTGATCTCTGGTGGCCTCCTTGCTCTTGTCCCCTTTGATGACTTCTTCAGGCTCTTCTCTCTTCAACTCGATCTTCATCAACCAAGCATCCTCTTCCACGTTGTTGGAGGAGGAAGAAGACATGATGCCTGGCTTAACAGATCTGACCGGAAACAGCAAGAAAAGAAAACAGAAGATTTCTCTGTGATACGGTGGTCAATAGGTTCGGGGGGTATATAAAGATTTTTTTATCTTGGGAAACTAGCAAACGGAAGAAAAACGGAGTCCGGAAGGTACCCGAGGTGGGCACAACCTACCTGGGGTGCCTTCCTGGTTGTTTCTTATTTTTCTAATTTTTGTTATATTCCAAAACTGAAAAAAATTTTTTTGCGGATTTTTCGGAGTCCGTTTACTTACCGTATCATGTACCTCCTCTTTTTTTCAGTTATTCTGGAGTGTTCCGGAAGGTTTCCTTTATGTGTTCTTCCGGTGTCATAGTTTGGATAATATTGCTTTCAACATTAGTGGGCATACCTGAGATATAATGTTCTATTCGTTGCCCATTAACAACCTTCGGGTTAGTACCTTCGGCATTTTTTATCTTGATAGCTCCGGATCGATAAACCTCCTCGATAACATAAGGTCCTTCCCATTTGGAGAGGAGTTTTCCTGCAAAGAATCTGAAACGAGAGTTGTACAAAAGAACATATTCTCCAACTTTGAACTCACGCTTTTGCATTCTCTTATCATGACATCTTTTAACTTTTTCTTTAAACAACTTAGCATTTTCATAAGCTTGGGTTCTCCATTCATCTAGTGAGCTGATATCAAATAACCTCTTTTCACCGGCAAATTTGAAATCATAGTTGAGTTCTTTAATTGCCCAATATGCTTTATGTTCTAACTCAAGAGGTAAATGACAAACTTTTCCATAAACCATTTTATAAGGAGACATACCCATAGGATTTTTATATGCTGTTCTGTAAGCCCAAAGTGCATCATCTAATTTCTTAGACCAATTCTTCCTGGACCTATTGACAGTTTTTTTGTAAAATTAATTTTATTTCTCTATTGCTAAGTTCAACTTGACCACTAGACTGAGGATGATAGGGTGATGCAATTCTATGGTTAACATCATACATAGCAAGCATTTTACGGAAAGCACCATGAATAAAATGTGAACCACCATGAGTCATTAAATATCTAGGGACTCCAAACCTTGGGAAAATAACTTCCTTAAGCATTTTAATAGAGGTTTTGTGATCAGCACTACTAGTTGGAATAGCTTCTACCCACTTAGTAACATAATCAACAGCAACCAAAATATGTGTATACCCATTAGAGGAAGGAAAAGGTCCCATGTAATCAAATCCCCAAACATCAAATGGTTCAACAGCAAGAGAATAATTCATAGGCATTTCCTGACGCTTACCAATATTACCAATTCTTTGACATTCATCACAAGATAAAACAAACTTACGGGCATCCTTGAAGAGAGTAGGCCAATAAAAACCAGATTGCAATACCTTGTGAGCAGTTCTATCTCCTGCATGATGTCCTCCATAAGCTTCGGAGTGACATTTTCGTAGGATTTGTCCCTGTTCATGCTCAGGTACACAACGTCTAATAATACCATCTACTCCTTCTTTATAAAGATGTGGGTCATCCCAAAAGTAATGTCTTAAATCATAGGAGAATTTTTTCTTTTGTTGGTATGTGAAGCTAGGTGGTATATATTTAGCAACAATATAATTGGCATAGTCAGCATACCAAGGAGTGTTATGAGCAACATTTATTGTAGCTAATTGTTCATCAGGAAAACTATCATTAATAGGTTGTGGGTCATCAAGAATATTTTCTAACCTAGACAAGTTATCAGCCACGTGGTTCTCAGCTCCCTTTCTATCAGTGATATGTAAATCAAATTCTTGTAGCAAAAGAACCCACCTAATGAGTCTAGGTTTAGCATCCTTCTTTTTCATAAGATATTTTATAGCAGCATGATCGGTGTGAACAGTCACTTTAGAATCAACAATGTAAGGTCTAAATTTATCACAAGCAAACACAACTGCTAAAAATTCTATTTCAGTAGTAGCATAATTTCGTTGAGCACTGTCCAGAGTTTTACTAGCATAATGAATAACATTTAATTTCTTATCGACTCTTTGTCCTAGAACAGCACCAATAGCATAATCACTAGCATCACACATAATTTCAAAAGGCAAGTTCCAATCAGGTGGTTGAACAATAGGTGCAGAAATCAGGGCTTTCTTAAGTGTTTCAAAGGCTTCTACACAATCATCATAAAAAACAAATGGAACATCCTTTTGTAAAAGATTTGTAAGAGGCCTAGAAAATTTAGAGAAGTCTTTAATAAACCTTCTATAGAAACCAGCATGACCGAGGAAACTACGAATACCTTTGATATCTTTAGGGCATGGCATTTTCTCAATTGCATCAACTTTAGATTTATCCACCTCAATACCTCGTTCAAAAATTTTATGTCCCAAGACAATACCTTCATTAACCAAAAAGTGGCACTTCTCCCAATTCAAGACGAGATTAGTTTGCTCACATCTCTGCAAAACTCGATCAAGGTTGCTCAAGCAATCATCAAAAGAAGTTCCGTAAACGGAAAAATCATCCATGAAAACCTCAACAATCTTTTCACAAAAGTCAGAGAATATAGCAGTCATACATCTTTGAAAGGTAGCAGGTGCATTGCATAAACCAAAAGGCATACATCTATAAGCATAAGTTCCAAAAGGGCAAGTAAAGGTGGTTTTCTCTTGATCAGGTTGTGAGACAGGTATTTGAGAAAAACCGGAATATCCATCAAGAAAGCAAAAATGTGTGTGCTTTGATAGTCTTTCTAACATTTGATCAATAAAAGGCAGAGGGTAATGATCTTTTCTAGTAGCTTTATTTAGTTTTCTAAAATCAATTACCATTTTCTAGCCAGTGACAATTCTTTGTGGAATAAGTTCATTCTTATCATTAGGAACAACGGTAATACCTCCCTTTTTAGGGACACAATGAACGGGACTTACCCATCTACTATCAGCTATGGGATAGATTATACCTGCTTTCAGAAGCTTCAGTATTTCTGTTCTTACCACTTCTTTCATTTTAGGATTTAAACATCGTTGGTGATCAATAATGGGTTTAGCATCAGGCTCCATATTAATTTTATGCTGACAGAGAGTGGGACTAATGCCCTTTAAATCATCAAGAGTATATCCAATGGCAGCTCGGTGCTTCTTCAGAACCTTCAATAATCTTTCTTCTTCATGTTCTGAAAGGTTAGCACTAATAATAACAGGATAAATCTCTTTCTCATCAAGATAAGCATATTTCAAAGTGTCTGGCAATTGTTTTAATTCAAACACAGGATCACCTTTAGGTGGAGGAGGACCTCCTAGAGTTTCAATAGGCAAATTGTGTTTAAGCAGAGGACGTTGTTCAAAGAAAATCTTATCTATTTTATTTCTTTCATGCAGATGCATATCATTTTCGTGGTCTAGCAAATATTGTTCTAGTGGATCGGTAGGAGGCACAACAATAGAAGCAAAACTAATTATTTCATCCTTACTAGGCAATTCTTCCTTATGATGCTTCCTACTAAACTTAGAAAAATTAAACTCATGAGACTCATCACCAAAACTAACACCGACGATTTGTTTCTCACAATCTATTTTAGCATTGACGGTGTTCAAGAAAGGTCTACCAAAGATAAAGGGACAAAAGTCATCTTGTGGGGAACCAAGAACAAGAAAATCAGTAGGGTATTTTATTTTCCCACACAAGACTTCAACATCTCTAACAATCCCAAGTGGTGTGATGGTGTCCCTATTAGCAAGTTTAATAGTAACATCTATGCCTTCTATTTCAACGGGTGCTATATCATTCATAATTTCTTGATATAAGGTAAAAGGAATGGCACTCACGCTAGCACCTATGCCACATAAACCATGATAACAGTGATCTCCTATTTTAACTGAGACAACAGGCATGCCAACAACGGGTCTATGTTTATCTTTTTCATCGGGTTTGGCAATTCTAGCAGCTTCATCACAGAAGTAAATAACATGCCCGTCTATATTTTCAACCAAGAGATCTTTAACCATAGCAACACTGGGTTCTACTTTGATTTGTTTAGCAGGTTTGGAAGTTCTAATATAACTTTTGTTGACCACAGTTGAGACTTTAGCATGTTCCTTTATCCTAACAGGGAAAGGTGGTTTTTCAATATAAGCCGTAGGCACAACTGGATCAACATTGTAAATAATAGTTTCATCTTTAGCTATTACTGGTTCTTTAATTTCTTCTTTGATAGGTGGGTGATATTTAAACCACTTCTCCTTAGGGATGTCAACATGAGTAGCAAATGATTCACAAAAGGAGGCTACTATCTCAGGGTCAAGTCCATATTTAGTGCTAAACTTCTGAAAAGCATCGGTATTCGTAAAAGATTTAACACAATCATACTTGAGCTTAATACCTGACTCTTTACCTTCGTCGAGTTCCCAATTTTCAGAGTTGCGTTTAATTCTTTCTAAAAGATCCCACCGGAAGTCAATAGTCTTCTTCATAAAGGAACCAGTACAAGAAGTATCAAGCATGTATCGATCATCATGAGAAAGCCGAGCATAAAAATTCTGAATAATAATTTCTCTTGAGAGATCATGATTGGGGCATGAATATAACATTGACTTAAGCCTCCCTCAAGCTAGAGCGATACTTTCTCCTTCACGAGGCCAAAAATTATATATTTAATTCCGATCACGATGAACTAGATGCATAGGATAATTTTTTTGGTGAAATTCCAATTTCAATCGATTCCAATTACAAGATCCAATATCATCGCATAGCATATACCATGTCAATGCTTTTCCCTTCAAAGATAAAGGGAAAACCTTATTCTTAGCTTCATCTCTGGGTAAAGCTGCAAGCTTAAATAATCCACAAATTTCATCCACATATATCAAGTGCATATCAGGATGTTCGGTTCCATCTCCTGCATAAGGATTAGCTAGCAGTTGTTCTATCATACCCGAAGGAATTTCATAACCAATATTTTCAGTAGGTGCAGTAGGTTGAGTGGTAACTAATTATGGTTCCGGTCGAGGTGAAGATACCCCGAACAAACCCCTCAAAGGATTGTTCTCCATAGTAACAAGTGACAATAAATTTCAGCACGTAGTAATAATTTTTCCTTACCGATTTCCACTTACCAAGAGCGCTTCACTCCCCGGCAACAGCGCCAGAAAAGAGCCTTGATGGCCCACAAGTATAGGGGATCAATCGTAGTCCTTTCGATAAGTAAGAGTGTCGAACCCAACGAGGAGCAGAAGGAAATGACAAGCGGTTTTCAGCAAGGTAATGTCTGCAAGCACTGAAATTATAAGTAACGAGTAGTTTGGTAGCAATATAATTTGTAACGAGTAAGTAACGGTAGTGGTAACAAAAGTGCAGCAAGGTAGCCCAATCCTTTTGAGGAAAAGGACAGGCCAAAACGGTCTCTTATGATAAGCAAAGCGTTCTTGAGGGTACACGGGAATTTCATCTAGTCACTTTCATCATGTTGGTTTGATTTGTGTTCGCTACTTTGATAATTTGATATGTGGGTGGACCGGTGCTTAGGTGCTGTTCTTACTTGAACAAACCTCCTACTTATGATTAACCCCCTCGCAAGCATCCGCAACTACGAGAAAAGTATTAAGAATAAATCTAACCATAGCATTAAACTTTGGGATCCAAATCAGTCCCTTACGGAATAGCGCATAAACTAGGGTTTAAACTTCTGTCACTCTCGCAACCCATCATCTAATAACTACTCCACAATGCATTCCCTTAGGCCCAAATATGGTGAAGTGTCATGTAGTCGACGTTCACATGACACCACTAAGGGAATCACAACATACATATCATCAAAATATTGAACACATATCAAGTTCACATGATTACTTGCAACAAGATTTCTCCCGTGACCTCAAGAAAAAAAGTAAATACTCACTAATGATAATCATGCTCAAGATCAGAGGGGTATTAAATAGCATAATGGATCTGAACATATAATCTTCCACCAAATAAACCATATAGTAATCAACTACAAGATGTAATCAACACTACTAGTCACCCACAAGTACCAATCTATAGTTCCGGTACAAAGATTCAACACAAGAGATGAACTAGGGTTTGAGAGAAGATGGTGATGTTGAAGATGTTGATGGAGATTGCCCTCCCCAAGATGGGAGAGTTGTTGGTGATGATGATGACGATGATTTTCCCCTCCGGGAGGGAAGTTCTCCCGGCGGAATCGCTCCGCCGGAGGGCAAAAATGCTCCTGCCCAAGTTCCGCCTCGAGACGGCGGCGCTTCATCCCGAAAGTCCACTCCTTATTTTTTTAGGTCAAAATGACTTATATACCAGAAGAGGGGCACCGGAGGTGGGCCGAGGAGGGCACAACGCACCAGGGCGCGCCTGGGCTCCCTGGTGGGTTGTGCCCACCTGGTGGGTCCCCTCTGGTAGTTATTTGCTCCAATAATTCTTATTTATTTCATAAAAATTCCTGGTGAAGTTTCAGCTCATTTGGAGTTGTGCAGAATAGGTAGCCTGACGTAGCTTTTTCAGGTCTAGATTTCCAGCTGCCGGAATTCTCCCTCTTTGTGTGAACCTTACATATTATGAGAGAAAAGGTATTAGAATTACTCCAAAAAGCATTATTATGCATAAAAACATCATAAATAACAGTAGGAAACATGATGCAAAATGGATGTATCAAAGTGCCAGTCGTCGACGGCCGAGAGGGAACAGTGGGGGGCTAGGCGCGCCTCAACCCACTTCTCGCGCACAGCGTCGGGAAAGCCATTCTGGTTTAGCCAGAATGTCTCGAAACGGAATCTAGGTGGGATGGGCGGGCGCTCATTCTCCGAGGAAAGGAGAAGCGGGACATGATTGGAGCCAATCCTGGTGATGGCGCAGAGGGAGGCCAAGGGGCACTGCAGCTCCCACTCAGGAGAGACCAGGACCCGGTCAAGGACGGATCTAGTTGGGTCCGCTTGGCGATTAGTCCACGTAGACCTCGCGCCAACTCGGTCCAACTCTCGAAGGCCGAGGTCGGCGATGCAATCATTGAACATTTGCATCCTAGGGTAGTTGACTAGGTCATTATTCTTGTCCTCAGCGAATCGGAGGAGGTTGAAGTCCCCTCCCACGATGACCGGGAGCTGGGCAGCCGAGACCTTCCTCGTGAGTTCGGCGAGGAAGGTCACCGACCGGCTGTGGTCCGCGGGGCCGTAGATAATGATGATCTCGCACTTGAAGTTGATCGCTCTCACGAATAATTCCATACTGACGAAGAATTCGCCCCGATCCATACTACCTACCTCAAAGGTGGCATCCTTCACACCTAGAAGGATGCCGCCCGAGTGGCCGGCAATCCCACTAGAAGGGAGCCAGTGCCAGGCGAACAGGTGAGAACTCAAACGCTCGAGCTCCACCAGGGAAAACTCCGTGCGCATGGTCTCATGGATGGCAACTATGTCAATGTGTTCATCACGCATATACTCAATAAGTTGACGGCGGCGGCCCTCTTGGCCGAAGCCGTGGATATTCCAAAAGAGGGTCCGCATTACACCGTCGTCGGGGGCTGCTTGACCCCAGTACTCGAGAGGCGCTCTGAGCGCGAATGGCGGCTGTGCGAGAGCGGGTGCAGCTGCGGATAACCCCGTCCTCCTCGGAGGGAAGGTTGGCCGAACCCCGCTGGGGGATCGGGCTACTAGGCACGGGATCAGCCGGGGCAGCCAAGCGCGCCCGGGCCTCCGCCAACCGCCCCTCAAGGATCTCACGGGCCCGAATCGCCTCGAGCTGGACAAGCGGTGGGGCGACCTCACCACGAAACACAATAGCCGAGTCCGCCGCTACCTTTGCAAGATGACCGAGCGGGGCCGACTCGAGAGCAGAGAACGAGCATGTAGAGGAAGAAGCTGGGGTGACATCAGTACCTGGCTCGAGGTTTCGGGCAGCAGCCCGAAGCACCGCCCGCTCCGGAATGGGCAGTGCCGGGCTACCCGCCGGCCGGGTGGCGTCGATCCGAGCGCTGCGCCGCGACGCGATCACTGGAGAGGAGGTCGACCGTCCCCGCCTCGTGTAGGCCATCGTCCGCGGTGGCAACGGGGGGGCCGCCACCAGAGTGGTGACCACCATAGTCACCACAGCAGTCGCGGCAGGCGGAGAGGCGGGGGGCGCTGTCAGCATCGCCGCGGGGTCCGGAGGTGGCGGGGGGGAGCCAGAGTAGGCGACGGCCTCGGCCAGGGAGGGCCACAAGGTGGCCCCAGGGGGGCGGCCACGGCCGTAGCAGGCGGTCCGTCGGGTGCGACCGGGGCTGAAGGGAGCTGCATGGCGGGGATGGGCTCGGACACCGGCACGGGGGAGGAGACGTCCGGCTCCAAGCCAGAGGAGCGAGGCGAGGTCGCTGGCAGAACCAGGAGGCTCACCCCGGGCAAGTCACACCCCGAGACCAATCCCCCCGGAGAGGTCGATGGAGGGGGGCATCCCGGCAGGCGCCACAGCCGCGGCAGGAGGGGGCGAGGACGGAGGCTCGGCCAGGAGGAGAGGCCGAGAGTGGTGGACGTGGTCGGCCGCCGCGCCCCCATGGCCCGCATCATGCGACGGGTCGAGGCCGGGGGAGCGGCTGTCCTCAGATTCGTCGTTGTCTTCGTCGTGACCTTCATACACCGTAGACCTGGAAGAACAGGCAGAGTAACCGTCTACAGGTACCAGACGACATTGTAATCGAAAGCAAAGCTCTGCATATCCACTGGAGCCGCAAACTCAAATAGTCTAAAACTTCTTCTTTGGTACATCCTCTTTTACAAAACCAATGGTGGAGATTAGAAAAACGCATGGATTAGCTTGCACGATTTCCTCTGGTTTCTTATACAATGCAATCTTTAACTCCGCGATGGTGTGTGAGGTTATGGACATCTGGAAGCGAAAATTGCTGCCAAAATTTAAAAAAATCTTTGGCAAGTGGCTAGGAATCTCAATACCACTGGGGAATAGGTTCTTAAGAGACACAGTCCGGGTGACGGGTCATGCGTTTGGTGCGTGTGGTCACGTCATTTTTGGGTGCCTCGTGGCTCAATTCTTGTGGGGTGTGGTTAGAGAAGCGTCGAGCTGCACGAGGGTTTCTGCCGGTTTTGTGCACTTCCACAATCTCACCCAAGGAACAAGGGTGGATGATCGCAAGCTTGCGTGGGTGGCCTTCGCGGCTCTTGCTTGGACTCTCCGAAACATTAGGAGCAAAGCTATGTTTGAGAGAATTTTCATCTCACAACCAGCTAACATCATTTATAAAATGACACCCTATTTGCAGCTGTGGAAAGTGGAAACCGTTGAGTAAGCGCAAGGGCGCGAAGCACATTGAGCGTCTCATCACCACCCTTAGGTGTGCTCGTGCGCCTAGCCCTACAATTGCTCCAGACCTTAGAAGGGAAACACTTCCTGGTACCTCCAACTCCTACGCCATGTTTTCCAACAAAATAAAAAACAAACTCCCACGCCGTGTTCAAAATTGGTTACTCTCATCTACCTAGCACTAAGATTTGATCCATCTATTTTTTTTATGTGGATGCAGGAGAGAGCTGGACAGCATGTGTAGGAAACAAGAGCTATGCTTTCCCAACGTTCCCTGTGGTATCCTATAAATATCGGGCAGACTGAAATCCTGCGGAAATAATAGTGGTATATAAAGAGTATCGCCCACTCACTGCTATTCTTATTAGTATTAGAGTTCTTTTCCGGTGCCCCATATTTAATACAGACTATCCATTTGCGATGATCTAATGGCTCACATTTTTTGTTGTTTGGCACTCCACCGAATATGGTTTGAAGTTTTTTTTAGTTGAAATATGGTACCTTCGTGTAAAGAGCGGAATTTATAATCTTGTAAGGGTAAAAGAAAATCTGGACTCTTAGAGCAACTATAACCAGACATCACAAATCGGAACCTCTATACGTCCGCGGATACGTCCCTGGACAGTGATCGGTCACCCTTCATCCACGGACATTGCAATCATAGTCCGCATTCCTTGATCCTCATCTACGTGCATATAGTTAAAAACAAGGAAACTAGCTACTCGTCATCGGATATGCCGATGACGTCCTTGCCGGAGCCGCCGACCTCGTGGTCATTGACGATGTGGCGAAACTCTGGTGTGTCCTCCTTGTCCACAAAGAGCTGCTCCTGCTCCATTTCCATCTCATGGAGGAAGCGGCGGTTCGCCTCCACCTTGGCCTCAGACTGGAATGTTGGATGGCCTTGAGGATGGCATGTTGCCCCGCCGCCTCCTGTGCTTGGGCGACCTCAAACTCCGCCAGGGTGTCCTCCATGCCAAATCCGGCCTGCTCTGGTGTTGGATCCGCCTTGGCCCACTCCTCCTCTTCGCCCCACGGCTCCACCTCCTCCATCTCCGCGTCCCGCCACCTGCTCCACCTTAGGAGAGTCAGGAGGTGCTGCAATGCGATTGGCGCATCATGTCTCCATCTCTGCTAGGATTTCCGCCCGGGGTTGCGGGGTGAGCTTCTTGTAGTAGGTAATCTTTTTTCGGAACATGGCTACCGACGGATAGCAAGGTCGAAGCTGAATGTGCGGTCAGGGTTATGGTGGCAGTGTGGACTGGAGGGGGAGGGAGGAGATGTGGCGGCTAGGGTTGGGGCTCGCCGTCCAGCATAAATAGCCAGGTTTGACCCCTTCTGTGGCGCGCTACAGCGCCGACATGAATGTGTACCGGTGGAGCTCCCGTCGAAATGATGGGTTTTGCATGTTTCTGCATGCGTTTCACCCATCAGTCCGACATGGCAGATGCTGTCGCGGAGCTTGGATCAACTACCTCGCGGCCAGCACACCACCGAAAGGTTAGGAAGGAAGGATGCGGGACGAGCCCCACAACAACTGGGATATGATGGGACGCACGCCATGCATGCACGTGTGGTGGAGCGGATCGTACACATGATCTCATGTCCATTGCGGCAATGGTGGTCCGTAAGGAGATGGGACGTGCGTGTGGTGCGTATTAGCCAGGGATACGAAGTTGTGAGCGCTCCCGTGGCAGGACAGGTTATTCACGACCTGGATCTGCATGGTGATGACCGTTGTTGCGATGGTCACACGCTAAGACTGTTCGATGTCAGTGACCCGTACTTCAATGGCGGCCACGGCAATCTAGTGGAGGGCATGGGCAAGGACCTCAGTCCGTCGGACTGGATGAGTCGCCCATCATGACGTTCTCGTGAAACCATGAGGGAGGTGGCCCAAGGGCACCCTGCAGCGGACTACCGCGGTGTGGTTGTGGGTTCCACGCCAAGTTCACGATACTGAAGAGGAAACCTCCTAAATAGCGCTCTCAACGCTGGTTTATGCTACTCGCGCCTAAAGGAGACGCCTAGCGGGACGGCGGAACAAACCTTCACTCAATCGAACGCGTCCTCACGCAAAGTAGTCGCACCGTCGGTTTGTCGTTCACTACAGTTTTTTCTTCCGTTTGATTTTTCTGCTCGCTGCTCTCTTATAGTACTTAAAAAATATGAAAACATAAAAAAAAGTTTATGAAGTAGAAAATTTGAAAGAAAATCATGAATTGGAAAAAATGTTTGCAAGTTTGAGAAAAGATCGATAATTAAATGTTCATGATTTGAAAAAATGTTTGCAAGTTTGAGAAAGGTTCAGTAATTAAAAGTTTGTGAGTTCGAAAAAAAGGTTCACGGATTTCAAAAAACAAATTCACCAATTTGAAAAAAGTCAAGAATTTCAAAAAATTCACCCCTTGGACTAGTTCTTAATTTGAAAAAAGTGCACAAAAATGAAAAGAATTCATGAATTCGGGAAAAAGTTCACAAAAGTTTTGAAAAAAGACAATTTAAAAAAATCACAAAATTTGACTAAAGTCCATGAATTTAAGAAAAAATTATGGATTGGAAAAAAATACAATATTTTGAAAAAAAAATCACAAATTTGAAAAAGGTTTACATCTTGGAAAAGTTTACAAAAAATGAGCTTTTTCCTTTGAGTACTGATGACCCACAAGTATAGGGGATCAATCGTAGTCCTTTCAATAAGTAAGAGTGTCGAACGTAACAAGGAGCAAAAGGAAATGACAAGTGGTTTTCAGCAAGGTAATTTCTGCAAGCACTGAAATTGTTGGTAACAGGTAGTTTGATAGTAAGATAATTTGTAACAAGTAACAAGTAACAATAGTAATAATAAGTGCAGCAAGGTAGCCCAATCCTTTTGATGGCAAAGGACAGGCTGGTACGGTCTCAGATAATAAGTAAAACGTTCTTGAGGGCACACATGAATTTCATCTAGTCACTTTCATCATGTTGGTTTAATTCGCGTTCGCTACTTTGATAATTTGATATGTGCGTGGACCGGTGCTTGGGTGTTGTTCTTACTTGAACAAGCGTCCCACTTATGATTAACCCCCTCGCAAGCATCCACAACTACGAAATAAGTATTAAGATAAAATCTAACCATAGCGTTAAACATATGGATCCAAGTCAGCCCCTTACGTAATAGCGCATAAACTAGGATTTAAGCTTCTGTCACTCTAGCAATCCATCATCTAATAACTACTCCACAATGCATTCCCTTAGGCCCAAAGATGATGAAGTGTCATATAGTCGACGTTCACATAACACCACTAAGGGAATCACAACATACATATCATCAAAATATCGAACAAATACCAAATTCACATGATTACTTGCAATATGACTTCTCCCGTGGCCTCAAGAACAAAGGCAACTACTCACAAATAATGTTCATGCTCAAGATCAAAGGGATATTAAATAGCATAATGGATTTGAACATATAATCTTCCACCAAATAAACCATACAACATCAACTACAAGATGTAATCAACACTAGTAGTCACCCACAGGTACCAATCTGAGGTTCCGGTACAAAGATTGAACACAAGAGATGAACTAGGGTTTGAGATGAGATGGTGTTGTTGAAGATGTTGATGAAGATTGGCCTCCCAAAGATGAGAGGGTTGTCGGTGATGACGATGGCTTCGATTTCCCCCTCCGGGAGGGAAGTTCCCCCGGCGGAATCGCTCCGCCGGAGGGCAAAAGTGCTCCTGCCCAAGTTCCGCCTTGAGACGGCGGCGCTCCATCCCAAAAGTCCTCTCCTTATTTTTTTCCAGGTCAAGAGACCTTATGTACCAGAAGATGGGCACCGGAGGTGCGCTGGGTGGCCCACTACCCACCAGCACGCTCCTGGAGGGGCTAGCGCGCCCTGGTGTCTTGTGGCCACCTGGCAGCCCCCCTCTGGTAGTTCTTTTCTTCAATATTTATTATATACTCCAAAATAATTCTCCATAAAATTTCAGCTCATTTGGAGATGTCCAGAATAGGTATCTCCGACATAGCTTTTTCAGGTCCAGAATTCCAGCTACCAGTATTCTCCCTATTTGTGTAAACCTTGCATATTATGAGAGAATAGGCATTAGAATTACTCCACAAAGTGTTATAAAGCATAAAAACACTATAAATAACAATAGGAAAACATGATGCAAAATGGACGTATCAACTCCCCCAAGCTTAGACCTCGCTTGTCCTCAAGCGAAAGCCGATATCGAAAATCATGTCCACATGTTTAGAGAGAGAGGTGTCGATAAAATCAAAATACGGACATAGTAGCATCATGCATATTATTATAACATCAACAAACTTTATCATAGAGCTTTATCATATAGCTTTATCATATAGCTTTTCATGAACAAGTAGCAATTCATCACAACATCGAAGTAGAAAGCATAAACTTTATTGAAAAGTAACAAACTATGTTCTCAGTCAACTTTGCAACTACAATTCATCATATTTTCAGGAAGGTTCTCGTATCGGAGCCTTTTGGGAAGTCCACATACTCATCCATCATTTAATCTTCTATGATTGCTAACACTCACAACATATATATGAGCAAAAAGTTTCAACCGGACACATAGAAAGAGAGGGGCTTATAGTTTCGCCTCCCAACTTGTTTACCTCAAGGGTGATGTCAACAATAATAACTCATGATCACTCATATTCAACTGGATATATGTGCCTAGACCTTTCCCCACCACATGATGCTTGCCAAAGAGAAAATAAAAAGGAATAGAGGAAAATACTTTTGACTCTTGCATAAAAGGTAAATACATAAAAGTAAAAGATAGGCCCTTCGCAGAGGGAAGCAGAGGTTGCCATGTGCTTTTTGGTTTTGTATGCAGAATCTCTTAATGCAAAAGAACATCACGTTATATTGCCCCATATGATATCAACCTTTATTATGCAGTCCATCGCTTTTATTACTTTGCCATCACAAGTTCGTACAATGCTTATTTTCCCTTACACTAAAGGATCAAACACATTTAGGAGCAATTTTTATTGCCTTTTTGCACCGATGACAACTTACTTGAAGGATCTTACTCAATCCATAGGTAGGTATGGTGGACTCTCAAAACATTGATTTGGGTTTAAGGGTTTTGGATGCACAAGTAGTATCTCTACTTAGTGCAGATTTTTGGCTAGCAAAGATATTGAGCAAGCACCACATGTTGAAGGATATATTACAATATAACTTCTATGTGAATATGAACAAACATAAATCATTACATTGTCTTCCTTGTCCAACGTCAACAGTTTGGCATAAGATATTTTAATGGGGGCTCACAATCATAAAAGATGTCCAAGATAGTGTATTTGCATGTGAATCTTATCTTCCCTTATTAATTCTTTCATGAATTGGATCATTGACCAATGCTATGTTTGTCAACTTTCAATAAATTTTACCGCTTATACTTTTCCTTATGTGATGTCATTACTTACCATAAGATTAGCATATGATCTTTTCCATTATTTTATTTATTTTGATTGAAACAGAAAAGTAAAGAAGCAAAAACTCAAACTAAACTTTATTATATAACTCTCACTCAATTACATAGATAGATAGATCATGAAACTAGCACTCGAAAATAGATCATACTAAACTTTTATTCAACTAAATCACGAAATAGCTAAGGATCGAACTAAGATAGGTAAAGGTAATAAAAGTGATGGTGATACGATACCGGGGCATCTCCCCCAAGCTTGGCACAAGCCAAGGGGAGTGCCCATACCTGTGTACTCAAGTCTCCTTCTTTGGTGATGAAGATGAAGATGGTGGTGGTGATGAGGCAGTCTTTTTCTCCAACTTGCGTCTGAGGCTAAAATTTTCCTCCCTCAGATCATAATTCTCTAGCTCAAGCTTTAGTACCCTTTTGCATAATGCCGCCTTGCTCTCCTGCAGAAAACATGATGGGATAAATTGAACCTTAGGTTTGTTTCCTTTGTTAGGAAAGCTTGACTTCTTGAATTCCACGTGCATATCTCCAGGTTGAGGTAGTGGATCTTCATCTTCATCAGAGCTATCATCCCTTGTTTTCTCCATGTCGACGTCTTCCTCCTCATCCATGGTCCAACTGTAAGGGTCCTCCTCCCCATAGACCTTAGGGTTTGCGATATAATCAGCAACATAGCTCTCACCCTCCGAATCTTGAGACAACATATTTTCAGATCTGCCAGAAAAATAGCATGAAACAAGAACAGAGGATTTCTTCGCGATGCGGTGGTCAAATCGTCCGGGGGTATATATAAAGATTGTTTATCTTGGGAAACAAGTATACGGAAGGAAAACAGAGTCGGGAAGGTGCCCGAGGGGCCCACTACCCACCAAGGCGCACAGGTGGGGCAGGCGCGCCCTGGTGTCTTGTGGGCACCTGGGTTGCCTTCCTGGTTGTTTCTTATTTTTCTATTTTTTCGGAGACCGTTTACTTACGTATCTCGTACCTCTTCCTTTTCAGGGTTCTGGAGTGTTCTGGAAGGTTTCTTTTATGTGTTCCTCCGGTGTCATGGTTTGGATAATGTTAGTTTCAACATTAATAGGCGTACCTGAAATATAGTGTCTAATTCTTTGTCCATTGACCACCTTCGGGTTGGTACCTTCGGCATTATTAATCTTGAGCTCCAGAGCGATAAACTTCTTTGATGATATACGGTCCTTCCCATTTGGAAAGAAGTTTTCCTGCAAAAAATCTAAAACAAGAATTGTACAATAGAACATGTTCACCAACTTTGAATTCCCGCTTTTGGATTCTTTTGTCATGCCATCTTTTAACTTTTTCTTTAAATAGTTTGGCATTTTCATAAGCTTGGGTTCTCCGTTCATCTAGTGAGCTAATATCAAATAACCTCTTTTCACCGACAAGTTTGAAATCATAATTGAGTTTTTTAATTTTCCAATATGCTTTATGTTCTAACTCAAGAGGCAAATGACAAGCTTTTCCATAAACCATTTTATATGGAGACATACCCATAGGATTTTTATAAGCTGTTCTATAGGCCCAAAGTGCATCATCAAGTTTCTTAGACCAATTCTTTCGGGACCTATTGACAGTTTTTTGTAATATTAATTTTACTGCTCTATTGCTAAGTTCAACTTGACCACTAGATTGAGGATGATAGGATGATGCAATTCTATGGTTAACATCATATTTAGCAAGCATTTTACGGAAAGCACCATGAATAAAGTGTGAACCACCATCAGTCATTAAATATCTAGGGACTCCAAACCTTGGGAAAATAACTTCTTTAAGCATTTTAATGGAGGTGTTATGATCAGTACTACTAGTTGGAATAGCTTCTACCCACTTAGTGACATAATCAATAGCAACCAAAATATGTGTATACCCATTAGAGGAAGGAAAATGTCCCATATGATCAAAACCCCAAACATCAAATGGTTCAACAACAAGTGAATAATTCAAAGGCATTTCTTGACGCTTACCAATATTATCAATTTTTTGCCATTCATTACAAGATAACACAAACTTACAGGCGTCTTTGAAAAGAGTAGGCCAATAAAAACCAGATTGTAATACCTTATGCAAAGTTCTATCTCCTGCATGATGTCCTCCGTAGGCTTCGGAGTGACATTTTCATAGGATTTGTTCCTGTTCATGCGTCTAATAATACCATCTACCCCTTCTTTATAAAGATGTGGGTCATCCCAAGAGTAATGTCTTAAGTCATAGAAGAATATTTTCTTTTGTTGGTATGTGAAACTACGTGGTATAAATTTAGCAACAGTGTAATTAGCATAGTCAGCATACCAAGGAGTGTTATGAGAAGCATTTTTTATAGCTAGTTGTTCATCAGGAAAGCTATCATCAATAGGTAGTGGGTCATCAAGAATATTTTCTAACCTAGACAAGTTATCAGCTACGGGGTTCTCAGCTCCTTTCCTATCAGTAATATGCAAGTCAAATTCTTGAAGCAAGAGAACCCACCTAATGAGTCTAGGTTTAGCATCTTTCTTTTCCATAAGATATTTAATAGCAGCATGATTGGTGTGAACAATTACTTTGGAATCAACAATGTAAGATCAGAATTTATCACAAGCAAACACAACTGCTAAAAATTCTTTCTCAGTAGTAGCTTAATTTCTTTGGGCACTGTCTAGAGTTTTACTAGCATAATGGATAACATTTAATTTCTTATCAACTCTTTGTCGTAGAACAACACCAACAGCATAATCACTAGCATCACACATAATTTCAAAAGGCAAGTTCCAATCAGGTGGTTTAACTATAGGTGCAGAAGTTAAAGCTTTCTTAAGTGTTTCAAAAGCTTCTACACAATCATCATAAAAAAAAAATGGAACATCCTTTTGTAAAAGATTAGTAAGAGGCCTAGAAATTTTAGAGAAGTCTTTAATGAACCTCCTATAGAAACCAGCATGACCAAGGAAACTACGAATAACTTTAATGTCTTTAGGACATGGCATTTTCTCAATTGCATCAACTTTAGCTTTATCCACCTCAATACCTCGTTCAGATTTTTTTTGCCCAAAGACAATACCTTCATTAACCATAAAGTGGCACTTCTCCCAATTCAAGACAAGATTAGTTTGTTCACAACTCTGCAAAACTCGATCAAGGTTGCTTAAGCAATCATCAAAAGAAGTTCCGTAAATGGAGAAATCATCCATGAAAACCTCAACAATCTTTTCACAAAAATTAGAGAATATAGCAGTCATACACCTTTGAATGGTAGCAGGTGCATTACATAAGCCAAATGGCATACGTCTATAAGCATAATTTTCAAAAGGACAGGTAAAGGTGGGTTTCTCTTGATCAGGTTGTGAGACAGGTATTTGAGAGAAACCAGAATATCCATCAAGAAAACAAAAGTGTGTGAGCTTAGATAGTCTTTCTAACATTTGATCAATGAAAGGCAGAGGGTAGTGATCTTTTCTAGTAGCTTTATTTAATTTTCCAAAGTCAATTACCATTCTATAGCCAGTCACTATTATTTGTGGAATAAGTTCATTTTTATCATTAGGAACAACAGTAATACCTCCATTCTTAGGGACATAATGAATAGGACTTACCCATCTACTATCAGCTATGGGATAGATTATACCTGCTTCCAGAAGTTTTAGTATTTCAGTTCTTACTACTTCCTTCATCTTAGGATTCAATCGCCGTTCATGCACTGCTACAGCGAGGTGCTATACACACGGTTTTTAACCCCTTTCCGCTACGGCATTTTGAACCATCGCCAAGTGAGTGACTGCGATAGGGGGGTCCTTCCCACACGACCCAGAAACCGTCGGGGATAGGGAGCCATGTTGCAGAGGCCTTGCCAAATGTAATCGTATGTGATGCAACACACACTAAATTCATTCGCACGTGCGGGATCGGTGATTAAACATTTCTAATGACACAGTGAAACCAAACGGTGTGTCGTAGTGAACCGTTTGGGAAACAGTATGTAAGGCACACGGGCCAACATATGAACTGTGTGCGATATGTGCCCCATCGCACATGAGTTTTCTGCGGAACCCATCTGCCATGCAAGACTCCATCGCACACGTTTCCCAACAATTACCGTGTGCGATAATGTTCTATCACAAACGGTTCAGGAGCCCCTTCGCACACATACAAGTGCTGCAGACCGTTTGTGATTTGTTGTGTATCACCGACGGTTGCGGCAAGAGTGACGTGTGCTTTTCCTTTGGGATCCCACACGTTTCCTAAAAAATTTATGACTGGGATTGTATTTTACATTGGGCACGGTTTACTCCGAGCTCTCGTGTGCGATAATGTGATATCACAAATGGTTTCGGAGCCCCTATGCACACGTAGTAGTGCTGCAAATCATTTGCGATCTGCTGTGTATCACCGACGGTTCAGCTACGATTGACATATGCTTTCCGATGTGGATCGCACACACTCATTTAGTTGAACCGTGTGCGGAGTAATTGCCAGGTTAAAACAAAAATATCCCATTTGAATCGGCATGCAAAAAGCAAATTCGCCATAATATTCAATAGAACAAATATCAATTGAACAAATAGTGTCCACAGGAAGAACATTCATCAGATTTCGCAACAATTGCAATTGAACAAATGGTAGCTAAATTCCAATGATTTGTCGACATATATATGCATTACATAATTAATCATAGTTTACAAAATACGAAGACCTCATCAGATGGAAAACAATGGATCCATGCGTATATGTTTAGCAGCTAACTCTTACTCAATGTTTCAGGAGAACGCATGGTGAAATCTTCATTATTGTAACACCCCCAGTGGTTAACTACAGTAATCCCCTTTTGATTATGCCATGTCATCATGATTATCAGTGCCTAATCATCATATTGCATTTCAGACTCCAAATTCAAACTTCAAATGAATTCAAAGTGGAAAATAAAAGTTGTTCAAATCAGTAAGTAAAATGTTCATTAAATGGGAAATATTCCACAGACAGTTCTAAAATTGTAACCAACATTTATTAAATTAATTAGGTAACCCAAACCTGCTCCAACAGTGGCTGAGAATAATATTTAATAACCTTTTAATTAATCTAAGTCAAATATGAAATGATGATTTACCCAAACTAGTTTTTGGTGGTAGGGTACATTGTACTGCTAATTATGGACTAGGTCAAACTTTGAACAAAATTCATTTGGTGCTCAAACATTTTGCAAACGGAAAAGAAAAGAAACAGAAAAAGAGAAAAAGGGAAAAGGCCTAAAGACCCTACTGTGCCCGTGGACTCTAGTCGCTACAGGCGCCGGCCCGACCCACCAGGTGGTTATCCCCAACCTACTGCTCACTCCTCTCGCTGTCGACCGCAGACGCACCCGCGCGCACTGCCCCCCCGTCCTCGCCACTCGACACCGTGCCCTGCCGCTCTCCCTGGTGGTTAAGCCCCTCCCCCCCCCCGAGCCCAGCCAAACCCTAGGCCTCGCCACTTCTCCCTCGCTCATCCCTTCCCCCCCCTCTGTTTCTGCTAGCCCGAGCAAGCTCGTCGCGCGCCACCAAGAACCACCGTGGCCACCGACCCCTGCTCGCCGTTCTGAGATGTCCAGAAGCGGCGCAATGGTCGACTCCATCGACTAGGCCAACGGGATCGACCGGAGAAGCCTTAAGACGCCGCCATCGCCGTCTTCCCCAACCACGGTCGTCGTTGTCGAACCACTTCGATCCGCCGCCTCAGACCTCCTCACGCCTCCCCGAGCCCTCCGCTACATTCGCTGTGAGCCGCCGCCCATTTCCCCCCTCTCTTCTTACTACCCCGTGCACCATAGCCGCCCCCCTACTCGAGGCCGACGCCACCGTCCGCCATGGCCGCGAACCTCGCGCTCCCGTGCTTCTCTCCGTGCGCCAGTGTTGCCATCGTGCTCAGGGAGGCCTCCTGGTGCTCCCTGTAGGTTTAGCTCACGCGCAATTGGACCGGAACGACGTTTGGGTCGAACCCCGATTCTGGCCGCTGCCTGGCTCGTCGTCCTACCGACTCCGGCGAGCCCTCGCCTGCCCGACACCTCCACTGGATGCGCGACTCCGCGCCCGACCGAACGGTCCTAGCCGCACCCCAAACGGCGGCTCGTAGCGCACTCCGGCGGGACGCCATCGTGTTCTGTGGCGCCGGCGTTTAGACGTCGGCCGACACTGTTCACGGGCCCGTGCGTCAGTTAGTTAATTAGGGCACTAATCATTGTTTAAACACTAACCTAACCACTAACAGTCACTAACATGTGGCCCCACTTACTAAATAACCCTTCGGTTAGTATGAGCCTATGACATGTGGGGTCCAATCACTATAGCGGTTAAATTAACACTAATACACTCCTGTGACACTGACTGTTGGGCCCCACCACTAATTACCCAGTTTAATTAATCTGTTAATCTAAACACTCACTGACCACTGGGACCCATGGTACTGTTCACCCTCTGACCAGTCAACCGTTGACTGCTGACTCAGCAGTCAACGGGGCCCACACATCAGCCACTGCTGACTGGGTGGTGACTTGGTCAACCTGGCCCACTGGTCAGCCACTGTGTGCACTTGGTGTACATAGAGCTGGGTACCCATAGCATTTTCCAATTTATTTTCGAATTTAAACTAATTCCAGTAAATTCTAGAAATTAATAAAAACTTTAGAAAATCATATCTTTTAAACCGTAACTCCGATGAAAATAATTTATATATGAAAAATGCTCAGAATTTCGAGATGGATCCGAATACGCGGTTCGTTCGTCTGCCACATGTCCCTAGCTACCCGAACATGGAACCGTTCCCCTCCGGTCATCTGTCTGACAAATGTCCGGAACCAAGAAAACATTCCCGGATGAATTCCACCTTCGCCAGTATCACCCGGCACTGCGTTAGATCACCTCTGTCACCGCGTATTACCATGTTATGCTTTGTGCCGCACTTGTTTGCTCTGTATTTATTGTTTCCTCCCCCTCTTCTCTCTCGTTAGACCCCGACGTCGTCCCCGAGACCGACGCAGCTCCGAAGCCCGGCGCCACCGTTGACGACCTTGCCCTTGCCGCCGAGCAACCAGGCAAGCCCCCCCTTTGATCATCCCGATATCGCCCATTCTATTTTCTCATGCTTGCATTAGAATTGCTGCTGCTGCTGCTTTACCTATTCTGATGCATAGCCTGTTTATTGTAACCTGCTGTTGATAATTACCTGCATATCCTAAACTGCTTAGTATAGGCTGGGTAGAGACCTATCAGCGACCCCACTTATCCCGACTGCCCCGCTGGATTATCAAGAAGACCCGATCAACGGGATTGAAGACCAGACCCCGGCACCGCACATCACCCCCCTTAGTTGTAACGACACTGCAGCGTTAATATCAAGTGCCGAGGGTGATACCTCGTGTAGCACTTCTGATGTTAACTCTGTAGAGTAGCTATTCGGTCGTGGTCATCGAGGGTGATTCCTCCTTCACCACTTCCGGTAACGACGCTGTCGTGCAACACATCAAGTGTGAACCCATCGAGGGTGATTCCTCCGAGTTCACCTTGACGGATACATCGAGTGGGAATTCAACAAGGGTGATACCTCGGATTCCTCTGATGTTATGGACACACGGATACTTGGACTATACACTGTTACTTAGATAGGCGGGTCGACCCTGAGGGGTACCCGCGTGCGCCTGAGAGGCGAGTGCTGTGAAGACGGGTGCCTGTGTGGTGCCCAAGTGATGGATACGAGGCGTGGCCGGGCATTCTTGGCCCTTGCCGCAAGTCCTCGAGACGGGGCGACGGGGTCACATCTTTCGTGAGTCTCTGCTCGTTACCGCAAGCCCAAGGTACTAACGATTTGGATATTTGATCCGAGCTGGCCTCGGGCCTGATAGCACTAACCATCACGTGGGCATAGTATGGGCGTTCTGCATCATAGCATCAGCCGAAAGCTCTGTCAGACGTCCAGTTCAGCACTGCGACCGGGCTGGGCCGGCACCATCCTGAGGGGTGGAGCCTGGTTCGCCCGACACGCAACGACCCGGAGGGCGAGGGCCGATGGCCAAGACCCCCTTGCGCTTAGGATGTAGACCGACGGAGACCTCTCTGCTGAGCTGTAGGTAGAGTTGCGGTGTGTCGTTTGGCCGAGGCCGGTCATGACCTAGGAAAGTGTGTCCGGCCGGAGTTAATCGAGCGTGTTGGGTAAGTTGGTGCACCCCTGCAGGGAAGAAAACTTCTATCGATAGCCGGTCCTACGGTAAAGGACACTTGGAGTTGTATCCCGATCGATACAGCTAGAAGTTGAGATGAGACCTAGATATGAGGCTCTGGGATTGCTTCTCGCAGGGAGTCGAGAAGGGATCTCAGGACGAGGTTGATGACTGTATGGCTCTGGGATTGCTTTCTCGCAGGGAGTCGAGAAAGGATCTCTGGGTGAGGTTGAGACTTAATGATACTGCTACATTATATGGTACTGTCTACACTCTTCTAATGCTGCAAGACCTTTGAAGATGCTAGTCTTCGATAGGACTAGGCCTCCTCTCTATTCTGGCATTTCTGCAGCCCAGTCCACATATACAGCCTCCCTTTGAAAATGTTGCATATGTAGTGTAGATCCTTGCTTGCTGAGTACTTCTGAGTACTCACGGTTGCTTTGTTTTCCTTTTCTCCCCATATCAGTTTGTCGCGACCAGAGGACGGAGCCCCCTGAGACAGATGCCCCGTCGATCGACTACTACTACTACCCAGAGGATGGATACTACTACGAGTTGACTGACGACCAGGAGTAGGATCGGAGGGTCCCAGGCAGGAGGCCTACGCCTTTCGATCGTAGTGTTTTCTTTTGCCCCGCCTTCTAAGGGCTTTTCTGCGTTTTCTTTTATATCTGTACTCAGATATCTGATGCTTCCGCTGACGCTTGTACGCAAGCTTATGTATTCGAGCCCTCGAGGCCACTGGCTTGTAATATAAAGCTTGTATCACTTTATTTATGTTTTAGAGTTGTGTTGTGATATCTTCCCGTGAGTCCTTAGTCTTGATCGTGTGCATTTGCGTGTATGATTAGTGCACGATTGAGCTGGGGGCGTCACAAGTTGGTATCAGAGCCGACTGCCTCTAGGAATCCCCCTTTCCAACTCCTTGGCCGAAGTTGAGTCTAGTAACCGAAAACTGTTTTACTAACTTGGCTGTGTGGCTTACGGGCCCACGTCACCAATTGGGTGGTATTAGGATCTTTTACTCCTCGACCTTTACTCTGGGACTCTGATCTCTCCTCTATTCGGGTTAAAATTTTAGTAACTCCAACATTAGGTTCTCGTGATCACATCCACCCGGTGTTCTGAAAATATCCCCCTTGCTCCAAGATTGTGGGCCAGGTTCTGCTTGCAGGATCCTCTTATCGAGGGCACCCTGTGTTGTCACTTGCAGATTCCTCGCTCCAATAGTTTTCTCCGACGTTTATGTAGCCTTTGCTATGTCTCGTTGTGTACTTCCTTGCCGCGTGCCTGCGCGCCGCCTAGTTGTCTAACCTTCCCCTTTCAGCTGTCGTATTACCGGATTGTAATCGAGGCTATGTGTGGATTCGAATGTCTCGTGCGAATATGATGAAGTATCTACTGCACATCCTTCTGTTGTGCGTGTTACTTCATGAATCATTCCATACACCTACAGTTCTTCTTGCTAAACTGCCCCTGTTGATTTGGCAGGATGGCTGACGATTCTCCACCTCCACCTTATATTGCCGCAATGATGCAGCAATTTGAACTGAACCGTCAGGTTATGACCGGGATATTGGCTCAGTTCCCAAACCAGAATGCTCATCAACAGCCTACACCAATAACTCTGCCGGAATTCGTCCGCCTCAATCCGTCCACCTTTCGCAGCTCGACTGATCCGATGGATGCTGATGATTGGCTCCGTGACATTGCCTTCCAGATGAAGTCGGACAATGTTATCCGTGACAGTTACGTCACCTATGCGACGTATCACCTGAGGGGATCAGCTGCGCAATGGTGGGAAAGCCACAAGGCTATGTTGCCTGCAGAGTCTGTAACCACTTGGCAGGAATTTCAGTCAGCCTTTCGTGCACGGTACATTCCTCAAGGTCTGATGGACCAGAAGAAACAGGAGTTCCGCAAACTCTCTCAGGGCAAAATGACTGTGGATGAATATTAGAGGAAATTCCTTGAACTGTCCCGCTATGCTGAAGATGACGTCTGCACTAACGTACGCAAGTAGGAGAAATTCCGTGAAGGACTACGTACTGATATAAAACTTGCACTTGCTGTCCATGATTTCATAGACTTCGCAACGCTTGTCAGCAAATCTTTCCAAGTTGAAACAGCTCTCACTGAGTACCAGGAGCCACTCAAGCGCACTCATGAAGCTGGCTCAACCTCGAGTCAGCCTGTTCAGAAACGTCGAGTCTGGATCCCACACAATGTTCATCATCAACCTGCTCCAACACCAAGGCCGTCTTATGTTGCACCTCGACTGCCTCCGCTGCCAAGACAGCTAACGATCCAGGGTGGACAGACCAATGCCGTAGCTCCGCTCCATAATGATGGTTTATGCCGCAAGTGTGGACAGCCAGGGCATCATGCTTTCAACTGTCCTCAGAGTCAGCCGCAAAATTCATCATGTTGTTCTGTTGACCGTAGAAAGGGCCGTCGAAACCACCCTAGCAGAAATCGTAATGCCAGACCACCTGATAGTCAGCTTGTTCATGTTAACCATGTCAAGACCGAAGAAGCTCGACAGGACACCAACATTGTGATGGGCACCCTTCTAGTGAATTCAATCCCAGCCTCAGTCCTCTTTGATTCTGGAGCATCGCACTCCTTCATGTCCGAAAATTTTGCACGAAGTCATGATATACCTTTCGAGGAGATGTGCACCCCTTTGGTAATCCAATCACCTGGGGCTAATTGGCAAACTACCAGGGTAAGCCACGGTAACCACATTGTGATCGGAGGATTGATGTTCCCCGTTTCACTCATTGCTCTCAAGACCTCCAACATAGACATTATTCTGGGTATGGACTGGTTAAAGCCTTATAAAGCTTTGATTGACTGTGCCACTGAAACAGTCCGCCTCACACACCCTTCTGGTCAGACAGTCAGATACTCAGCTCGAACAGTGCAGGACGCCGAAGCTCAGATTTATGTCCTGAATGCATTGAATGCATCACCTCTTGAAGGCATCGAGAACGTTCCAGTTGTTCGTGATTTTCAAGATGTCTTTCCAGAAGAACTTCCAGGAATACCGCCTGCTAGAGCTGTCGAGTTTGTCATCGACTTGAAACCTGGCACAACTCCTATTGCGAAGCGTCCTTGTAAGATGCCTCCGCATCATCTTCTCAAGCCTAAGGAAGAAATCGACACGTCACTTAAGAAAGGTTTCATCCGCCCCAGTTCCTCTGCTTGGGGAGCGCCTTCACTCTTCGTCAAGAAGAAAGATGGAACTAACCGACTGGTTCAGGATTATCGGCTCATTAACCAAGCTACAATCCAGAATAAATATCCGCTTCCTTGGATCAATGATTTTTATGATCAACTTGCTGGATCATCGGTATTCTCTAAACTTGATTTGAGGTTGGGTTATGATCAGATCCGTGTTCGTGAAGAGGATATTCCGAAGACTGCATTTGTTACTCGCTATGGCTCTTACGAGTACACTGTCATGTCATTTGGATTAACAAATGCTCCAGCCACATTCTCCAGTCTGATGAATTATATCTTCATGGATTACCTCGACAAGTTCGTCGTGGTATATTTAGATGATATTTTGGTTTATTCGAAGAATAAGGAAGAACATGCCGAACACCTCCGTCTTGTACTGGAAAGGCTCCGAGAACACCAGTTGTATGCCAAGTATTCCAAATGTGAATTCTGGCTTTCTGAAGTAACCTACCTTGGTCATGTGATTTCCAAGGATGGAATTGCTGTTAACCCAGAACGAGTTCAGGCTATTCTGGACTGGACTCCTCCAAAGAACGTCAAGCAAGTGAGAAGTTTTCTCGGCCTTGCAAGTTATTGCCGTCGTTTTGTCGAGAATTTCTCAAAGATTGCTAAGCCTTTGACTGATCTGCTTCACAAGGGCATTAAGTTTGAATGGACAGGCAAATGTCAGGAAAGTTTTCAAACACTCAAAGACAAGCTAACATCTGCCCCAGTACTATCTCCTCCAGATACCCGCAAAGACTTTGTGATTTATTGTGACGCATCCCGTGAAGGATTAGGCTGTGTCCTAATGCAAGAGCGTAAAGTGATTGCTTATGGCTCTCGCCAGTTGCACCCACATGAAGAGAATTATCCGGTACATGATCTAGAACTAGCTGCTGTCATCTATGCATTGCAGTTGTGGCGACATTACCTTCTTGGTAATCGTTGCGAGATCTACACGGATCATAAAAGTCTGAAGTACTTGTTTACTCAACCATCTCTAAACCTCCGTCAGCAAAGATGGATGGAGGCCATTGCGGACTATGATTTGGGTATATCCTATACCCCTGGCAAGGCTAACGTGATGGCTGACGCCTTAAGCCGCAAGTCCTATTGCGACAACCTCATGGTTAGGCGAGCTCAACCTCGTCTTTATCAAGAACTGTGCAAGCTGAATCTGCGTATTGTTCCACAGGGCTCTTTAAATAACCTTGTGATACAACCAGATCTTGAGAAAGCTGTTAAGAATGCTCAAGCGAAGGATGCTGAAGTTGATCTCATGAAGAAAGACCTTCACCTTGTAAAGTACAGGGATTTCTCGCTGTCTGAAGATGGAACCTTGTATTTCAGAAACCGCATTGTCGTACCTCGCTTCGAACTTATGACTGACAAGGTCATGAAGGAGGCACATGATACACCGTTGTCTATTCATCCGGGTAGCACCAAGATGTATCGTGATCTCCGTCAAAGGTATTGGTGGACTAGAATGAAGCAGGACATTGCTCGTTATGTTGCCGAATGTGATGTGTGTCGTCGCGTTAAAGCAGAACATCAGAAACCAGCTGGAATTCTGCAACCACTTCCTATTCCTTTATGGAAATGGGATAAGGTTCAAATGGATTTCGTTACAGGACTTCCCAGGTCACAGAAGGGTCACGATGCTATTCTTGTCGTCGTCGACCAACTCTCTAAAGTTGCTCACTTTCTGCCTGTCAAAGAGACTATCACTACTAGCCAGTTAGCAGAGTTGTATATCTCCAGAATTGTTTCACTCCACGGTATTCCGAAGGAGATTAGTTCGGACCGTGGCGGTCTGTTCACCTCCAAGTTCTGGGAAAGTTTCCAAGAAGCTATGGGAACTCATATTACCTGGAGTTCAGCTTATCATCCCCAATCCCAAGGCCAAGTCGAGCGAGTCAATCAAGTGCTTGAAGACATGCTTCGGGCTTGTGTTATTTCTTTCGGTAAGAAGTGGGAAGAATCTCTTCCATATGCCGAATTCTCTTACAACAACAGCTATCAGGCCAGTTTGAAAATGGCTCCCTTTGAAGTACTCTATGGACGTAAGTGTCGAACCCCTCTGAATTGGTCAGAAACTGGGGAACGATCGCTCGTGGGTCCGGATATTATTCAACACGCCGAAGAACAAGTTCGTATTGTCCGAGAAAATCTCAAGGCGGCTCAGGACCGCCAGAAGAGCAACTATGATCGCAAACGATGGGGTTTGACTTATCAACCTGGTGATCAAGTTTATCTGCGTGTCACTCCTATGAAGGGCACTCACCATTTTGGAATCAAGGGCAAGCTAGCTCCACGCTATATTGGTCCTTTCCGCATTGTTGCAAGACGTGGTCAGGTGGCATATAAATTGGAGTTGCCGCCGCAATTCTCTCATATCCACGACATCTTCCATGTGTCGCAACTTCGTCAATGCTTCAAGGAATCTCCGCACCGAGCTGTGGATCACGAGATGCTCGAATTGCATGATGATCTTTCATATAAGGAACATCCGATCCGCATCCTCGATGAAGCTGAGCGTCGGACCCGTCAGAAGGTTACCAAGTTCCTCAAAGTGCAGTGGTCAAATCATACTGAAGATGAAGCCACTTGGGAACGCGAGGATAATCTTCGTGCGGAATACCCCGAACTTTTTCCTTCTACCTCTTAATTCTCGGGACGAGAATTCTTGTTAGTGGAGGAGACTTGTAACACCCCCAGTGGTTAACTATAGTAATCCCCTTTTGATTATGCCATGTCATCATGATTATCAGTGCCTAATCATCATATTGCATTTCAGACTCCTAATTCAAACTTCAAATGAATTCAAAGTGGAAAATAAAAGTTGTTCAAATCAGTAACTAAAATGTTCATTAAATGGGAAATATTCCACAGACAGTTCTAAAATTGTAACCAACATTTATTAAATTAATTAGGTAACCCAAACCTCCTCCAATAGTGGCTGAGAATAATATTTAATAACCTTTTAATTAATCTAAGTCAAATATGAAATGATGATTTACCCAAACTAGTTTTTGGTGGTAGGGTACATTGTACTGCTAATTATGGACTAGGTCAAACTTTGAACAAAATTCATTTGGTGCTCAAACATTTTGCAAACGGAAAAGAAAAGAAACAGAAAAAGAGAAAAGGGAAAAGGCCTAAAGACCCTACTGTGCCCGTGGGCTCTAGTCGCTACAGGCGCCGGCCCGACCACCAGTTGGTTATCCCAACCTACTGCTCACTCCTCTCGCTGTCGACCGCAGACACACACCGCGCGCACTGCCCCCCCCCCCGTCCTCGTCGCTCGCGCCGACCCCGCCTGCCGCTCTCCGGCTGTTAAGCCCCCCCCCCCCCGAGCCCACCGAACCCTAGGCCTCGCCACTTCTCCCTCGCTCATCCCTTTCCCCCCCCTTTGTTTCTGCTAGCCCGAGCAAGCTCGTCGCGCGCCACCACGAACCACCGTGGCCACCGACCCCTGCTCGCCGTTCTGAGATGTCCAGAAGCGGCGCAATGGTCGACTCCATCGACTAGGCCAACGGGATCGACCGGAGAAGCCTTACAACGCCGCCATCGCCGTCTTCCCCAACCACGGTCGTCGTCGTCGAACCGCTTCGATCCACCGCCTCAGACCTCCTCACGCCTCCCCGAGCCCTCCTCTGCATTTGCTGTGAGCCGCCGCCCATTTCCCCCCTCTCTTCTTACTACCCCGTGCACCATAGCCGCCCCCCTGCTCGAGGCCGACGCCACCGTCCGCCATGGCCGCGAACCTCACGCTCCCGTGCTTCTCTCCATGTGCCAGTGTTGCCATCGTGCTCAGGGAGGCCTCCTGGTGCTCCCTGTAGGTTTAGCTCACGCGCAATTGGACCGGAACGATGTTTGCGTCGAACCCCGATTCCGGCCGCCGCCTGGCTCGTCGTCCGGCCGACTCCGGCGAGCCCTCGCCTGCCCGACACCTCCACTGGATGCGCGACTCCGCACCCGACCGAACGGTCCTAGCCGCACCCCAAACGGCGGCTCGTAGCGCACTCCGGCGGGACGCCGCCGTGTTCTGTGGCGCCGGCGTTTAGACGTCGGCCGGCACTGTTCACGGGCCCACGCGTCAGTTAGTTAATTAGGGCGCTAATCATTGTTTAAACACTAACCTAACCACTAACAGTCACTGACATGTGGCCCCACTTACTAAATAACCCTTCGGTTAGTATGAGCCTATGACATCTGGGGCCCAATCACTGTAGCGGTTAAATTAACACTAATACACTCCTGTGACACTGACTGTTGGGTCCCACCACTAATTAACCAGTTTAATTAATCTGTTAATCTAAACACTCACTGACCACTGGGACCCACGGTACTGTTCACCCTCTGACCAGTCAACCGTTGACTGCTGACTCAGCAGTCAACGAGGCCCACACGTCAGCCACTGCTGACTGGGCGGTGACTTGGTCAACCTGGCCCACTGGTCAGCCACTGTGTGCACTCGGTGTACATAGAGCTGGGTACCCATAGTATTTTCCAATTTATTTTCGAATTTAAACTAATTCCAGTAAATTCCAGAAATTAATAAAAACTTTAGAAAATCATATCTTTTAAACCGTAACTCCGATGAAAATAATTTATATATGAAAAATGCTCAGAATTTTGAGACGGATCCGAATACGCGGTCCGTTCGTCCGCCACATGTCCCTAGCTACCCGAACATGGAACCGTTCCCCTCCGGTCATCTGTGTGACAAATGTCCGGAACCGGGAAAACATTCCCGGATGAATTCCACCTTCGCCAGTATCACCCGGCACTGCGTTAGATCACCTCTGTCACCGCGTATTGCCATGTTATGCTTTGTGCTACACTTGTTTGCTCTGTATTTATTGTTTCCTCCCCCTCTTCTCTCTCGTTAGACCCCGACTTCGTCCCGTGACCGACGCAGCTCCGAAGCCCGGCGCCACCGTTGACGACCGTGCCCTTGCCGCCGAGCAACCAAGCAAGCCCCCCCCCCTTGATCATCCCGATATCGCCCATTCTATTTTCTCATGCTTGCATTAGAATTGCTGCTGCTGCTGCTTTACCTATTCTGATGTATAGCCTGTTTATTGTAACCTCCTGTTGATAATTACCTGCATATCCTAAACTGCTTAGTATAGGCTGGGTAGAGACCTATCAGTGACCCCACTTATCCCGACTGCCCCGCTGGATTATCAAGAAGACCCGATCAACGGGATTGAAGACCAGACCCCGGCACCGCACATCACCCCCCCTTAGTTGTAACGACACTGCAGCGTTAATATCAAGTGCCGAGGGTGATACCTCGTGTAGCACTTCTGATGTTAACTCTGTAGAGTAGCTATTCGGTCATGGTCATCGAGGGTGATTCCTCCTTCACCACTTCCGGTAACGACGCTGTCGTGCAACACATCAAGTGTGAACCCATCGAGGGTGATTCCTCCGAGTTCACCTTGACGGATACATCGAGTGGGAATTCAACGAGGGTGATACCTCGGATTCCTCTGATGTTATGGACACACGGATACTTGGACTATACACTGTTACTTGGATAGGCGGGTCGACCCTGAGGGGTACCCGCGTGCGCCTGAGAGGCGAGTGTTGTGAAGACGGGTGCCTGTGTGGTGCCCGAGTGATGGATATGAGGCGTGGCCGGGCATTCTTGGCCCTTGCCGCAAGTCCTCGAGACGGGGCGACGGGGTCACATCTTTCGTGAGTCTCTGCTCGTTACCTCAAGCCCAAGGTACTAACGATTTGGATATTTGATTAGAGCAGGCCTCGGGCCTGATAGCACTAACCATCACGTGGGCATAGTATGGGCGTTCTGCATCGTAGCATCAGCCGAAAGCTCTGTCAGACGTCCAGTTCAGCACTGCGGCTGGGCTGTGCCGGCACCATCCTGAGGGGTGGAGCCTGGTTCGCCCGGCACGCAACGACCCGGAGGGCGAGGGGCGATGGCCAAGACCCCCTCGCGCTTAGGATGTAGACCGACGGGGACCTCTCTGCTGAGCTGTAGGTAGGGTTGCGGTGTGTCGTTTGGCTGAGGCCGGGCATGACCCAGGAAAGTGTGTCCGGCCGGAGTTAATCGAGCGTGTTGGGTAAGTTGGTGCACCCCTGCAGAGAAGAAAACTTCTATCGATAGCCGGTCCTACGGTAAAGGACACTCGGAGTTGTATCCCGATCGATACAGCTAGAAGTTGAGATGAGACCTGGATATGAGGCTCTGGGATTGCTTCTCGCAGGGAGTCAAGAAGGGATCTCAGGACGAGGTTGATGACTGTATGGCTCTGGGATTGATTTCTCGCAGGGAGTCAAGAAAGGATCTCTGGGTGAGGTTGAGACTTAATGATACTGCTACATTATATGGTACTGTCTACACTCTTCTAATGCTGCAAGACCTCTGAAGATGCTAGTCTTCGATAGGACTAGGTCTCCTCTCTATTCTGGCATTTCTGCAGCCCAGTCCACATATACAGCCTTCCTTTGAAAATGTTGCATATGTAGTGTAGATCCTTGCTTGCTGAGTACTTCTGAGTACTCATGGTTGCTTTGTTTTCCTTTTCTCCCCATATCAGTTTGTCGCGACCAAAGGACGGAGCCCCCTGAGACAGATGCCCCATCGATCGACTACTACTACTACCCAGAGGATGGATACTACTACGAGTTGACTGACGACCAGGAGTAGGATCGGAGGGTCCCAGGCAGGAGGCCTACGCCTTTCGATCATAGTGTTTTCTTTTGCCCCGCCTTCTAAGGGCTTTTCTGCGTTTTATTTTATATCTGTACTCGGATATCTGATGCTTCCGCTGACGCTTGTACGCAAGCTTATGTATTCGAGCCCTCGAGGCCCCTGGCTTGTAATATAAAGCTTGTATGACTTTATTTATGTTTTAGAGTTGTGTTGTGATAACTTCCCGTGAGTCCTTAGTCTTGATCGTGTGCATTTGCGTGTATGATTAGTGCACGATTGAGCTGGGGGCGTCACAATTATCGCCAGTGGGATTGATGTAGTGATTAAGGAAGAAGTCGCTGATAAATCTCCGAACCATCAGCAATTCACCAGCGGGGAGCGGTTCAGGGGTCGTCGGTTCTAAGATGAGCTGCAGTATTTTTAAGATCAGAATGTGCCATATGAGTGGAGTAGAAGATATTAATCAAGATAGACTTACTGGTACTAATTCATGAGCATCTTCACAACTATCAGTAGATTTGCAGATGGAGATCATGTGTCTGCAAACATAGTATCCACAAAGGTTGGTCCCTGCTTGTTGTTGAGGACACTAAATTTTTTTGTACAAAATTAGTCATGTATTTGTCCTGTTAGGAACAACCTAACCGGTGTTAGATGTATTTTTTTTCTTTGGACAGAAATAGAAAGAGGTTTGTTTAGAAGCTTGAACATTTGACTAGCGTAAGAAAAGGTATTTGCAGACTATTGGATACATTTTCCAAAAATAACGGATTCCGGTGTGTTACCGGAGAAACGATCTCGTGCTGCAGAGGTAGTTCCCTCTTGAACAGTTCCCTGGTTTAGTTTTCCACAATGCGAACACACTGCAAGTGAAGATGAATTTTCACAACATCAATTATTGAACCAGATATGAATGCAAATTAATTTCAACATCATAGAATTCAATACCTATCCATGAATTGCTGAAGATGCGTCAGATCCTGAGTGTTTGTTGACTCTATGAGAGAATCCATGTAGTAAATTGTGTTCTTGTTTGGAACAATGAATACCAATATCCAGTGATTGCTACATATTAAGAAAGCCATGAACTTACAAATTATGTTGAAATCTGAAAGACAATCAGTGTATGCATGGTTGTTTACTTGACTTACCATTCATGATATGGCCAGAGAAATGATTCTGCATGGGACGTGTTTTCGAAGATACGGACGACCGTGTTAATGGCCCACTCCCGTGCATCCTTACCATCTAATGTTGTGCCATTTGCTAATGCAGGATCTATGAAATACACATTCTCCTTTTTTTTCTCTGTGCGTTCAATTCCCTGAGAGGAATAAAATGCAGTTAGCTATTTATCATTTACAGCCTTGTATGGAGAAGTTGATCAGAGTTTGTTAAGTACTTACAAAATCAGGCATCTAACAAGAGTGGCATCGTGCTCGTTGAAGTTGAAGAAGAGATGTAAGTCCTCAAAACTAACACTAATGGAACCAGCATCGTGTCGGAAATGATCTCTGTTGTAGTGGACTAGCAGAACATGATGACCTGCTGACATTTGATCCATGCAATATTTATGTAACTCGCGGCAACTGGAGCTGCACTCATCAAAGTATTCGCCAACAACAAATGGCTGGCCATGGACGTAATTGCATGCTTCAAGTACGTCTGCTTTATTTTTAGCAAGCAGCAAAGTTATTTCTTCATCATCCATGCCGTCAGAAATAATATTACTCCCCGATTCGAACAACTTGCTGTTAATTTGGTTCTCGGCGATGAGTGCTTTAAGTAAGAGGCAATCGTTCTCTTTCTTCTTCGCTCTCACGGCGCACTTCCTCACGGGTGCAGCCTTTTTGCCCGCTTCCTTCTTGGTACTTGAAGCACTTCTGGTACAACGTCTGGTTGGCTAAAAGGCAGGCTGCTGAGCCAACGGTGAAGCTTCGACGGACTGCTTAGCAGACGATGAAGCTTCGACAGACTGCTTAGTAGACGGTTTAGCTATGCCAGACTGCTGAGCTGGCGATGCTGCTGTGATGGACTGCTGGGCTATAGGAGCAGAGGCATCGGACTATTGACGATCCATTGAAGCTATGTCGGGTTTCTGCGCAGGTGGTGCCAACTTGTTGGTGTGCTGAAGAGGCCGTGCCAACGCGTTCGTTTGCTCAGCAGGAAGCACTGACGCATTGGTATGCTGATCACGCGGCTGCGGACCGACAGACTGATGAGCAGTCGGTTCTGGACCTACAGACTTCTTAGCAGGCAGTTCTGAAGCATCAGACTGCTTAGCAGTCCGTTCCACCAGGTTGGTCTGCTGAGCATGTGCTGCATCTGGGTCTCCCCCCGCTGCTTCAGCGGCCGACATCTGAACCGATGGTGCGTCTTCAGCAGTTGTAGGCCTTGCCACTGGCTGCTCTGGGGCGGACGATGACATGGCCTGTACGGCAGAAAGTCAGGCCGGCTAATCACAGGTTGATGCATCAGCCGTTGGATTACGAGTATTAGGTTCTTTGGGTGAAGCACGCGAGAGCTGCTGTGGCAAGGAGAGCGTCATCGGTTGAGGGGCGACATTGGTTGCTCTTGGCGGGGCTTTAGAGATCTCATCCATGAACTCTATTTCCTTTCGTGGCCACTAGATGTGATGTAACAGTGTTTCTCCCAAGGTTCTTTGCTCATCAAAGTCTCCTAGGACATTCTTCAGGGCAAATTCATTGAATCCAGGCTTTACTTCAGTAACGTCGCACTTCACACAGCCCGGCTTCAATGGCACATTGTCCAACAAGAGGCCCTCTTCCAAGAAGGGTGTGCAAACCCAGGCTGTTGCACATTTTAATGTACCTTCATAATGTGTAAGCACGCCCTTCAGTCTGTCTTTCATTCCAGATAGATCAGATATAGCATCATCATGAGCAGATGTAGTCTCAGTGTCGCTGGGGTCAGCTGATGCACAGCTACTCTTGTGCGGTGTTGTCGTGCAATAACCAGCATCCTCCATGCCTGCCTCCCCTCCCATCTGCTGGCTATCTATCAGTGTTAGAGTCTTCTGCATCATCATTGACTCCTCAATATCCTTTCGAATAGCCGGATACATGTCCTTCCTCAACCTTTCATACAATTCATTCTGCTTCATTTCACTCCTCGCTTTTTTCATGCTGAGCCTCTCTTCTTTGCTGAGTGTGAAAGCCCTCTTGTGCGGGACATTAACACCTATACCCCTTGCACGCCCAGGGGGCTCTCTTGTTTCCACAGCATCAGACAGAATGTCACATGGCCCTGAGTTCCTGTAGAACCTTCCAGGGATCTTGGAAGCCTTTAACATCACGCGATACAGTTCTTCGTCATGTGAGTTTTCAAAGTAATAAGTTTCGTCATCACGCCTCCTTGCACGTGCCTACAAGTAGTCTCTATCGTGTTCGCCCCTGATTTCACTAAAGGCCGGTTTCCCACCCGCAGCTACTGCTTCTTTGTCCTCCTGGTCCCATATCGGTTTCATGCCGTAGTATCCTGCCACAACCATACGGTGGGGGTGTGTGTTCCTCTTCTGAAGTTCCGATTGCTTGGCACTCTTCTCAGCAAACTCTGTAGTTGCCCTGACCCTTTTGAATTCTGCCTAGTCTGCCTTTGTAATTTGGGGGTATGCGGGGATTGGGTCCTTGCCTTCACTCAAGTACTTCTTATACAACACGTGCTTCCAGTTTCTCCAAGCATCCCTAGCCTTCTTCAGTGCAGCGTGTTCCACCTGCATTCTCCACTGCTCTGGAACGTTGAAGTGATCCATGATCTCCCGGACTATCCCTAGCCTTGCCCTGCCAACAAATCCACACACACTCCTGAACCTCTTGCGTGCTTTATCTGGTTTAGTTGGAGCCCAAGACTTTAAATTGATCTCGGTTACTTCATATACACCTTTAGGCTGGTGTGTGGGCTTCCTGGGAGCATTCCTTTGTGTCCTGACCGGAAGGGTAATTGCTGCAGCTCTATCCCGTTCAAGATTACTTGATCCCTCACCATCTGCTGAAGACCTAGGGTTGTCGGAATCAGATGAAGATACATCGCCTGAAGCATGAGTGATGTCACTGCTACTCGGCATCTACAGAGAACACATGCAAAACTTAGGAAAGGAGGATAAGCATAAAACTAACAACTTGGTATCAATCTGTCTAAACATGTCATGCAATAATTTAGAAAATGTACGGCTTATTTGTTAAGTTTGTGTGACTCGGGTGCCCACGATCTGTAAATCACAGTAACTTATTGGAACAAATACAGCTTATATGTACTAGTTAGGAAGGTAGATAATGAACATATATACGCTCTCCGTTATTTTATAGCCAATTTGGGAACATACGGAACGAAATAGAAAGAGGGATTGCGAGGAAATATGCCTCACCGCGATGGAGAGCAGTAACTAACAGGTTTCTTAATGCAAACCTGGCAGGATCACAGGAGAGGCGAGGGTTACAGGATCGATATGCTCGAGGGTGGCTGGCGAGCAAACGAAGATGGTGAGGCATGGGCAGCCACATGTTGGGAACGGCAGTGGAGGTAGGGTTGACGCTGAACAGCGGGCACACAGCCCGGGTGACCACGCCGGCACCGGAGAGGGTTCTGCTGTGGATCTGGGGGAGGGGGAGCTGGCGATGGAGATTGGGTGGACTAATTGAGTGAAACGCGGGCGGGCGGTGGGGGGGTGTTGGCGGCCTAGGTGAAAAGGGTGAAAAAATATCCCCGGTCGCCGCGCGGAAAGGCCTATGCAAACGGTTGCCTCTAAGCGCTCGTGTGCACAAAGAGCATAATTTCGTTTGAAATGAAGACGTGCTAATTTTGAAATGAAGACATGAGTTCATCGTTTCGCCTCTAATTTTTTCCCACGGTAAGCAATCACCATTATATCACAGGTTTGATTTGCTGGCGCATTTCAGGTCTCGTGTGCTATATTTAAGACATTTTTTGGCATTTACCATGCATTTTGGCATATAAATCAAATCCTAGCCGGACTGCATTTGCTATCGAAAGGGATGAGGATTGCTGTTCGATCTGGGAGCATCCAACGGTGCAGACGTACAATCTGTAGGGTTTGGGTTCTGGCCAATCAGAACGCACGACCCAGATCGCGCGCAGCAGGGGGGCATCGGCCACGGTTTGGTAGGCACACGGCTTTCGTGAGTGAACCGTGTGCTATTTGAAAACATTTACATGAACTAACAACATATTTTCATTTGAATGAAAACATGAGTTCATTGTTTCGCCTCCAAATTGTTTTCCACGGTAAGAAATCACCATTGTACCCTATGGTTCGATTTTCTGGTGCCTTTGAGGTATCGTTTGCTATATTTGAGTTGTTTGCTATAGTCGCAACTACACGTGGGTGCTAGCAAGATCATTTGTGTGTCGCTTTGGGAATTTTCATTCATTGTTCGAGAAACGGGAAACAATTCAAATAGTTCGGCCACAGGGTGCGGCCAGAGGCGTAGGCCTTGTTGGTATTTTAATTACAGGAAATGCATATAGAGTCCGAAAATAACAAAAATCGGTGTGTCACCGTGGCATGCTCTCAAGATCCCATGGAAAAAAATTGGTAAAGTTTGGCACAAGTTTTGATGCTCACACCTTCCAAATCGGAGCATCTCACAAGAAGGATCATAGTTTGAAAAAGGAGTCGCGACACTTCGGACTCCAATCATCGGTGACTACATCGTTCTGCCTCGATTTTTTTTACGGTAATCAATGATGTATATACCCTAGGTTGATTTTCTGGCCCATTTCAGGTCTTGTCTGCTATATTTAAGTCATTTTTTGCACTTACCTTGCATTTAGTGCATATAAAATCAAAACCGTACTATAACTACATCTGGGTGTTAGTTAGCAGAGAAGGTATACAAATCATTTGTGTGTCGCTTTGCGAGTTTTCATCCATTGTCCGAGAAATGGGGAGAAGTTTCAAACATTTCGGCCGCGAGGTGTGGCCACCGGCGTAGGCCTAGTTCGTGTTTTAGTTATAGGGAATTCAGATGGGGTCCAGACATCATGAAAATCGGCATGTGCCCGTGGCGTGCTCTCAAGACCCCGTGGAAAAAAATTGGTGACGTTTGGCACAAGTTTTGATGATCGCTCCTTGCAAACCGGAGCATCTCACAAGAAGGATCATGGGTTCCAAAAGGAGACGTGTCAATTCAAACTCCAGTGGCTGGTGACTTCATCGTTTGGCCTCATAAAAAATTTCACGGTACGCAATTACCATTATACCACGGGTTTGATTTTCTAACGCATTTCAGGTATCGTTTGCTATATTTAAGACATTTCTTGAATTTAATGTGCAATTTGTGGATATAAATAAAATCACAACCGGAAATGCATGTGCTGTCGAAAGTGATGAGGATTGCCGTTCGATCAAGGAGAATCCAATGGTGCAGACGTACGATCCGTGGGGTTGGGGTTCTGGCCAATCAGAACGCACGACTCAGATCACGCGCGCGGTAGGGGGGGCGTCGGCCACGGTTTAGTAGGCACACGGCTTTTGTGAGTGAACAGTGAGCTATTTGAAAACATTTACGTGAACTAACAGCATATTTTCGTTTGAATGAAAAAATGAGTTCATCGTTTCGCCTCGAATTTATTTCCACAGTAAGAAATCACCATTGTACCCTATGGTTCAATTTTCTGGTGCATTTGAGATCTCGTTTGCTATATTTGAGTCATTTTTTGCACACATATATATATATATAGTCGCAACTACACGTGGGTGTTAGCAAGATCATTTGTGTGTCGCTTTGCGAGTTTTCATTCATTGTCCGAGAAACGGGAAAAAAACTTCAAACAGTTCGGCCGCAGGGTGCGGCCAGAGGCATAGGCCTTGTTGGTATTTTAATTACAGGAAATGCATATAGAGTCCGGAAATAACGAAAATCATTGTGTCACCATGGCGTGCTCTCACGATCGCATGGAAAAAATTTGGTAAAGTTTGGCACAAGTTTTGGTGCTCGCACCTTCCATACCGGAGTATCTCACAAGAAGAATCATAGTTTCCAAAAGGAGACGTGGCACTTCGGACTCCAAATCGTCAGTGACTACATTGTTCCGCCTAAAAAAAATCATGGTAAACAATCACGGATATACCCTTGGTTTGATTTTCTGGCCCATTTCAGGTCTCGTCTGCTATATTTAAGTCATTTTTTTGCACTTACCTTTCATTTAGTGCATATAAAGTCAAAACCCTACTACAACTACATGTGGGTGTTAGCTAGGCTACTTATAGTGGGGAGTATCATATACTAGTATCGTGCATATGATACTAGTGTATGATACTACCTTCATAGCTGGTCATAGTGGGAGTAAGATAGGTAGTAACATACATGCCACCTAAGCAAAGAAGATGATGTGTCAAGTAATTAATGAGGAGAGAGGCAAATAGAGTAACATAATATGTTACGATCACATAGCGCTTCCCAATGCAAAATGAGTCTACAAAGCAATAAATGAAGATCTATATGTTATCACACTTATGTTACTACCCATTATGAAGGTAGTAACATAGACTAGTAACATGTACATGTTACTACTCTAAGTTACTCCCCACTATGACTAGCGTATGCATAGTATCGTAGAGTAGTATCATAGATGACCGTATTAATGGCCATGCATGACACAAAGTAGTATAGCATTTATTATGTTACGGTATCTACCTATGTTACTCTAACCCACTCTCCCTTCTTTAATTCTTTGCCACATCATCTTATTTGCTATTCCCGAGTGCATGATACCGGCTATGATACCCCCACTATGGCCAGCCTTAGCAAAGAAGGTGTACAAATCATTTGTGCATCGCTTTGCGAGTTTTCATCCGTTTGTCTGAGAAGCGGGGAGAAGTTTCAATCATTTCGGCCGCGAGGTGCGGCCACCGGCGTAGGCCTAGTTGGCATTTTAATTATAGGAAATTCAGATGGAGTCTGGACATCATCACAATCAATGTGTGCCCGTAGCGTGCTCTCACGACCCCGTGGAAAAAATTTGGTAAAGTTTGGCACAAGTTTTGATGATCGCTCCTTCCAAACCGGAGCATCTCACAAGAAGGATTATGGTTTCCAAAAGGAGACGTGTCAATTCAAACTCCAGTGGCTGGTGACTTCATCGTTTGGCCTCATAAAAATTTCCACGGTACGCAATCACTATTATACCACAGGTTTGATTTTCTGGCGCATTTCAGGTATCGTTAGCTATATTTAAGACATTTTTTGAGTTTAACATGCATTTTGTGCATATAAATAAAATTACAACCAAAACTGCATTTGCTGTCGAAAGGGATGAGGATTGTCGTTCGATCTGGGAGCATCCAACGGTGCAGACGTACGATCCGTGGGGTTTGGGTTCTGGCTAATCAGAACGCATGACTCAGATCGCGCGTGTGGTTTGGTCGGCACACGGCTTTCATGAACGAACCGTGTGCTATTCGCAAACCAGATTGCATATCTTTTGTTCATACATGAGTGAGATCAATTGAGTGTGCTACCTCTATGGTATAATAATAATAATAATAATAATAATAATAATAATAAACAGTTCATATTCATTGTCTGAGCTGACAGCATATCATGGTCAACATATATAACGGTTCTTACATCAACAGAAAACCGGGTATAACTCACAAATTCAGTACACGCGACAGTTCTAAATTGAACGAATTAAGTTGTAGGGTAGGCATAAAGACTAGTCTTATGGCTTAATTCCCATGTACTTGGGGGAACTGGGATCATTACGTTGACCCCAAATGAACTTGGGTTTTCTGATGATTTTACGCTTCTCTGTTAGAGGCGTGCGTGATCCCTTGGCTGGCAACTAAGCAAATTCATCATACTCGTCCTCATCGGCAACATCCTTGACACCCAGTACCCTCCTCTTCCCATGCATCACTACATGGCAGTTCTTATGCAAGGGGTCTTTCGCATAGAAAATCTGGGTAGCATCGCTGGCAAGAATGAACCGGGTCCGCGTGATATGCCATTGTTGTCCTGTTAACATAGGTCTTCCTGTAATCATCAACCTTTACTTAACCAAGAGGGATCCATGTGCACCTGAATAATGCCACCTTAACTTTCACATAGTTAAGCTCGCAAATCTCTTTGATGGTTCCATAGTATACCCTTTTATCAGCTTCATCTACAGTCATGCATTCTATTCGAACATAGCTGTTCTGATATGAGGTCTTCTCATCACGTTCCTCAGTGTAGAACGTGTAGCCATTTATGTCATGTGCTTGGTACGTCAGCACCGTAGGTGATGGCTTTTGTGCCAACCACGTAGCAATGTCATCGATGGATCCTTGTGCCAAACAATTCTTCAGCCATTCGGTGTAGTTCTTAGTGTGCTCCTTCATCTCAACATCTGATGAAGGCACCATTGGTAAGAAGCTTTGGCGTATCTCCGCCAAGTGTTCTTCGGCATAAGCGCTGAGAACTGGGCTGTTAAGCAGTAATGTCAAATGGGCTTTCTCCGCCAATTCTCCGGGTGCAGCCTTTTGCATGCCAGCAAGGACCGGCTTACCTTTCAGCCTTCGCTCATGGCGAGAGAGGGGCAAACCTATAGGTCTTTATTTCATGTATTCAGTGCAAAACTCAACCACCTCCTCCGCGGTATAACCTTGTAGGATGCTTGCCTCTGGATGGTTTCGGTTCCGACAATAGTGCTTCAGTATTCCCATGAACCGCTCGAAGGGATACATGTTGCGAAGAAACATAGGACCACAATACTTTATCTCGTCGACAAGGTGCACAGTGAGATGGACCATGACATCAAAGAATGACGGTGGGAAAAACATCTCTAGGTTGGACGATATTCTTGCAATATCATCTTGCATATGATCCAACTCTTCAGGATCTACTACTTTCTGCCATAGTTGGTTGAAGAAATCATAGAGCTCAATGAGTGTGTTTCTTATATCTTTGTCCATCAGATTCCTGATGGCCACCGGGAGGATTTGTGTCAACATTACGTGGCAACCATGTGACTTCATGTGTCCCAACTTCATTTTACCTGAGCTCACATCCAGGAGACTTCTGATGTTTGCGGAGTAGGAAGAGGGTGTCTTAACTGACAACAAATAGGTCAAGAACTCTGTTGCTTCTTCTGTACTGAAATTGTAACTCCGGCGAGCGTTGATGAATTTGTTACCATCTTCTGCTTCACTCTTGTGTTTTGATTGATCATCAAGCATATCGAGCCGTGCACCATCACCATCATTTGTTTTACCTTTAATCTTGAGCAGAGTACCAAGGATGCTTTCACATACGTTCTTCTCTACGTGCATGACATCGATGCAGTGACGTACACGTAGAATCTCCCAGTAAGGTAATTTCCAGAACACCGATTTCTTCTTAAACACTTGATCCTTGGGTGTTTGTTTCACCATCAAAGCGTGCTTCTTGCCAAGCACAACATTAATTTGTTTAGCCATGTTCTGGACCACCTCCCCATCATAGGGTCTTGGGCCCACATCTACCTCTACCGTACCATCAAATTCAGCTTTCATCTTTCGGTATGGGTGATTTATCTGTAAGAACCTACGATGACGCAAATACACGGTTTTGCACGAGTTGGGAAGAAATCTGCTAGTTGTCCTATCCATGCATGTGACACACCCTACATCTCCCTTTGGTTGATATGTCACGAAACAAGAAACGAGGAGGGAGTTAATGAACCGTGCCTAAGTGTTTTGGGATTATTTGGTTTTCGTAAGATGACTTACACACCTAGACGGAGGGAGTACGAAAAATGCTTGTTTCATATTTGGACGCTCCAATGCATGTGCGTAATTAATTATCACATTGAGAACTGTGCAACCCCGGGAATTGGGAGCGACTGGGTACAAATAATTGCGGTTGATTATATCAGCGGTTAGATAATATGTCAACACCGCTTCAATTGGCATTCCTCTTCTCTGCATACCCCGCTTAAGTGTCCACCATCTTCATCGTCCCTGGCAGGCCGCGATACACACTTGCACACACTCTGCAATCTCGCTTTCTCGCGGTTTTTATACGACCGTAGCCATGTCGAGCGACAGCGAGGACGACAGTTCGGCCAGCAGTCTGGCGCCCGATGATAGATCAACATCGGAATTATCCCGCTCGTCTTCCATGAGTCCGGCGTCGAGCCCAGACCTCGATTATATCCGGATCATGGAAGGGACGCCGCCTCCAGAGTCATCAGACGACAACCAGATGGACGAGGAGCCATCAGAGGACGAAGATGATGATGAGGAGGAATGGTCGAAGGAGGAGGAGGACGATGACGACAGCAATGACGATGACGACGGCGGCGGTGATGAAAGGCCAACGGTCAGCAGCAAGAAGCGTCCTCGCCAAGACGATGTGGTGGGGCCATCCAACAACAACAACAAGGACTAAATTAAGCAGACTGTATATATCTCTGTTTCTGTTCGCTCATATTAATTCGTTATCTCTGTTTATCCTGTCAATCTCATCGCAGATGGTTAGTAATACGTATTCGACAGAGATCTTCTACATTATCGCCCACAGGTTGGTTTCTTGAACTGTGTGCCCTGACAAGCACACAATTCACAAAAAAAGACCGTATGGGCTGTCTATAATGATCGCACACAAGTCTGATTACTGACCTGTTTGCCGGGTATCACACACATCTTGTTACGCTGAATCATTTGTGTTCAACTTGATCATCGCAAATGGTTCATCGGAGCGAACTGTATGCCGTATATCTCACACACCTTGATCTGGCTGCCCGTTTCTGTTGTTCTATCTCATCGCAAACAGTTCATATGGATCAACCGTATGCCCCGCATCGCACACACAACTAAAATCGGAACCGTGTTTGATGTATCCTTCATCGCAAACGTTTTGCATCTTTTTTGGCGGTTTTTTACATCACTGTTTGCGATTAATGCATCACACACAGTTTCGTCAAAGGGTCTCTAAGCGTAGTGTCGTGTTAGCAGCATCCTGCAGTAGTGGTGATCAACAACGGGTTTAGCATCAGGTTCCATATTAATCTTGTGCTGACAGAGAGTGGGTCTAATGCCCTTAAGATCATCAAGAGTATATCCAATAGCAGCATGATGCTTCCTCAGAATTTTTAATAAACTCTCTTCTTCGTGTTCTGAAAGGTTAGCACTAATAATAACATGATATATCTTTTTCTCATCAAGATAAGCATATTTCAAAGTGTCAGGCAATTGCTTTAATTCAAACACAGGATCACCTTTAGGTTGAGGAGGACCTCCTAGAGTTTCAATAGGCAAATTGTGTTTAAGGAGAGGTTGTTGTTTGAAGAAATTTTTATCTATTTCATTTCTTTCATGCAAGTGCATATCATTTTCATGGTCTAGCAAATATTGTTCTAGTGGATCAGTAGGAGGTACGGTAATAGAAGCAAGACCAATTATTTCATCCTTACTAGGCAATTCTTTATCATGAGGTTGTCTACGAAACTTAGAGAAATTAAACTCATGAGACACATCACCAAAATTAACACTGACAGTTTCTTTATGGCAATCTATCTTAGCATTAACAATGTTTAAGAAAGGTCTACCAAAAATTATGGGACAAAAGTCATCTTGTGGGGAACCAAGAACTAGAAAATCAGTAGGATATTTTATTTTCCCACACAAGACTTCAACATCTCTAACAATCCCAAGTGGTGTGATGGTATCTCTATTAGCAAGTTTAATAGTAACATCTAAGTCTTCTATTTCAGCGGGTGCTATATCATTCATAATTTCTTGGTATGAAGTAAAAGGGATAGCACTCACACTAGCACCTAAATCACATAAACCATGATAGCAATGATCTCCTATTTTAACGGAGATGACAGCCATGCCAACAACAGGTTTGTTCTTATCTTTAGTATCGGGTTTGGCAATTCTAGCAGCTTCATCACAGAAGTAAATAACATGCCCATCAATATTTTTGACCAAGAGCTCTTTGCCAATAGCAACACTAGGTTCTACTTTAATTTGTTCAGAGGGTTTAGGTGCTTTAATATTACTTTTATGAACCAATGTTGATACCTTAGCATGTTCCTTTATCCTAACAGGGAAAGGTGGTTTTTCAATATAAGCCGTAGGCACAACTGGATCAACATTATAAATGATAGTTTCATCTTTAGCTATAACAGGTTCTTTAATTTCTTCTTTAATAGGGGGTGATATTTAAACCACTTCCCTTTAGGTAGATCAACATGAGTAGCAAATGATTCACAAAAAGAGGCTACTATCTCAGAGTCAAGTCCATATTTAGTGCTAAACTTGTGAAAAGCATCGGTATTCATAAAAGATTTAACACAATCAAACTCAAGCTTAATACCTGACTCTTTACCTTCGTCGAGTTCCCAATCTTGAGAGTTCGTTTAATTCTTTCTAAAAGATGCCACCTGAATTCAATAGTCTTCTTCATAAAAGAACCGGCATAAGAAGTATCGAGCATGGATTGATCATCACGAGAAAGCCGAGGATAAAAATTCTGGATAATAATTTCTCCTGAGAGCTCATGATTGGGCATGAATATAACATTGACTTAAGCCTCCCCAAGATAGAGCGATACTTTCTCCTTCACGAGGCCAAAAATTATATATATAATTCTGATCACGATGAACTAGATGCATAGGATAAAACTTTTGGTGAAATTCCAATTTCAATCGATTCCAATTCCAAGATCCAATATCATCGCATAGCCTATATCATGTCAATGCTTTTCCCTTCAAAGATAAAGGGAAAACCTTCTTCTTAACTTTATCTCCGGGTAAACCTGCAAGCTTAAATAATCCACAAATTTCATCCACACGTATCAAATGCATATCGGGATGTTTCGTTCCGTCTCCTGCATAAGGATTAGCTAGTGGTTGCTCCATCATACCCGATGGAATTTCATAACTAACATTTTCAGTAGGTGCAATAGGTTGAGGGGCAACTCTTTGTGCTTCCTGTCGAGGTGAAGATACCCCGAACAAACCGCTCAAAGGATTTTTTTTCCATAGTAACAAGTGACAATAAATTTCAGCATGTAATATAAATTTTTCCTTAACGATTTCCACTTACCAAGAGCGCTTCACTCCTCGGCAATGGCGCCAGAAAAGAGTCTTGATGACCCACAAGTATAGGGGATCAATCATAGTCCTTTCAATAAGTAAGAGTGTCGAACCCAACGAGGAGCAGAAGGAAATGACAAGTGGTTTTTAGCAAGGTAATTTCTGCAAGCACTGAAATTGTCGGTAATAGGTAGTTTGATAGCAAGATAATTTGTAACAAGTAACAAGTAACAATAGTAACAATAAGTGGAGCAAGGTAGCCCAATCCTTTTGATGGCAAAGGACAGGCCGGTACGGTCTCGGATAATAAGTAAAACGTTCTTGAGGGCAGACGGGAATTTCATCTAGTCACTTTCATCATGTTGGTTTGATTCGCGTTCGCTACTTTGATAATTTGATATGTGGGTGGACCGGTGCTTGGGTGCTGTTCTTACTTGAACAAGCCTCCCACTTATGATTAACCCCCTCGCAAGCATCCGCAACCACGAAAGAAGTATTAAGATAAAATCTAACCATAGCATTAAACATATGGATCCAAATCAGCCCCTTACGTAATAGCGCATAAACTAGGGTTTAAGCTTCTGTCACTCTAGCAATACATCATCTAATAACTACTCCACAATGCATTCCCTTAGGCCGAAAGATGGTGAAGTGTCTGATACGTCCATTTTGCATCATGTTTTCCTACTGTTATTTATAATGTTTTTATGCATAATAATGCTTTATGGAGTGATTCTAATGCCTTTTCTCTCATAATATGCAAGGTTTACACAAAGAGAAGGAATGCCGGCAGCTGGAATTCTGGACCTGAAAAAGCTATGTCAGAGTTACCTATTCTGCACATCTCCAAATGAGCTAAAAATTTACGAAGAATTATTTTGGAATATATAAAAATTACTGGAGCAAATAACTACCGGAGGGGGGGCCACCTGGTGAGCACAAGACACCAGGGCGCGCCAGGCCCCCTAGGCGTGCCCTGGTGGGTTGTGCTCAGCCCAGCCCACCTCCGGTGTCAATCTTCTGGTATATAGGTCATTTTGACCTAGAAAAAATGAGGAGAGAACTTTCAGGATGGAGTGCCGCCGTCTCGAGGCGGAACTTGGGCCGGAGCACTTTTGCCCTCCGGCGGAGCGATTCCGCCAGGGGAACTTCCCTCCCGGAGGGGGAAATCGAAGCCATCGTCATCACCAACAACCCCCTCATCTTTCGGAGGCCAATCTCCATCAACATCTTCAATAGCACCATCTCCTCTCAAACCCTAGTTCATCTCTTGTGTTCAATCTTTGTACCGGAACCTCAGATTGGTACTTGTGGGTGACTAGTAGTGTTGATTACATCTTGTATTTGATTACTATATGGTTTATTTGGTGGAAGATTATATGTTCAGATCCATTATGCTATTTAATACCCCTCTGACCTTGAGCATGATTATCATTTGTGAGTAGTTACTTTTGTTCTTGAGGTCACGGGAGAAATCTTGTTGCAAGTAATCATGTGAACTTGCTATGTGTTCGATATTTTAATGATATGTATGCTGTGATTCCCTTAGTGGTCTCATGTGAACGTCGACTACATGGCACTTCAGCATCTTTGGGCCTATGGGAATGCATTGTGGTGTAGTTATTAGATGATGGGTTGCTAGAGTGACAGAGGCTTAAACCCTAGTTTATGCGCTACTTCGTAAGGGACCGATTTGGATCCAAATGTTTAATGCTATGGTTAGATTTTATCTTAATATTTTTCTCATAGTTGCGGATGCTTGCGAGGGGGTTAATCATAAGTGGGAGGTTTGTTCAAGTAAGAACAGCACCCAAGCACCGGTCCACCCACATATCAAATTATCAAAGGAGCGAACACGAATCAAACCAACATGATGAAAGTGACTAGATGAAATTCCCATGTACCCTCAAGAACGCTTTGCCTATTATAAGAGACCATTTTGGCATGTCCTTTGCCACAAAAGGATTGGGCTACCTTGCTGCACTTTACTTACTGTTACCGTTACTTGCTCGTTACAAATTATCTTGCTATCAAACTACCTGTTACCGACAATTTCAGTGCTTGCAGAAAATACCTTGCTGAAAACCACTTGTCATTTCCTTCTGCTCCTTGTTGGGTTCGACACTCTTACTTATCGAAAGGACTACGATTGATCCCCTATACTTGTGGGTCATCAAGACTCTTTTCTGGCGCCATTGCCGGGGAGTGAAGCGCTAGCTCTTGGTAAGTGGAAATTGGTAAGGAAAAATTATTACTACGTGCTGAAATTTATTGTCACTTGCTACGATGGAAAACCATCCTTTGAGGGGTTTGTTCGGGGTATCTTCACCTCGACCGGAACCACAATTAGTTGCCCCTCAACCTACTGCACCTACTGAAAATATTCATTATGAAATTCCTTCGGGTATGATTGAACAACTGCTAGCTAATCCTTATGCAGTAGATGGAACCGAACATCCTGATATGCACTTGATCTATGTGGATGAAATTTGTGGATTATTTAAGCTTGCAGGTTTATCCAGAGATGAAGCTAAGAAGAAGGTTTTCCCTTTATCTTTGAAGGGAAAGGCATTGACATGGTATATGCTATGCGATGATATTGGATCTTGGAACTAGAATCGATTGACATTGGAATTTCACCAAAAAATTTATCCTATGCATCTAGTTCATCGTGATCGGAATTATATATATAATTTTTGGTCGCATGAAGGGGAAAGTATCGCTCTAGCTTGGGGGAGGCTTAATTCAATGTTATATTCATGCCCCAATCATGAGCTCTTGAGAGAAATTATTATTCAGAACTTTTATGCTCGGCTTTCTCGTGATGATCAATCCATGCTTGATACTTCTAGTACTGGTTCTTTTATGAAGAAGACTATTGAATTCAAGTGGGATCTTTTAGAAAGAATTAAGTGTGACTCTGAAGATTGGGAACTCGACGAAGGTAAAGAGTCAGGTATTAAGTTTGTGTTTGATTGTGTTAAATCTTTTATGAATACCGATGCTTTTCACAAGTTTAGCACTAAATATGGACTTGACTCTGAGATAGTAACCTCTTTTTGTGAATCATTTGCTGCTCATGATGATCTCCCTAAGGAGAAGTGGTTTAAATATCATCCCCCTATTAAATAATAAACTAAAGAACCGGTAATAATTAAAGACGAAACTATCATTTACAATGTTGATCCGACTGTGCCTACTGCTTATATTGAAAAACCACCTTTCCCTGTTAGGATAAAGGAACATGCTAAGGTTTCAACTATGGTTTGCAAAAGTAATATTAAAGCACCTAAACCTGCTAAGCAAATTGAAGTAGAACCTAGTGTTGCTATGGTTAAAGATCTCCTAGTAGAAAATATTGATGGGCATGTTACTTACTTCTGTGATGAAGCTGCTAGAATTGCCAAACCTGATGAAAAAGATAAACATAGACCTATTGTTGGCATGCTTGTTGTCTCAGTTAAAACAGGAGATCATTGTTATCATGGTTTATGTGACTTAGGTGCTAGCGTGAGTGCTATTCCTTTTACCTTATACCAAGAAATTATGAATGACATAGCACCCGCTGAAATAGAAGACATAGATGTTACTATTAAACTTGCTAATAGAGACACCATCACACCACTTGGGACTGTTAGAGATGTTGAAGTCTTGTGTGGGAAAATAAAATACCCTACAGATTTTCTAGTTCTTGGTTCCCCACAAGATGACTTTTGTCCCATTATCTTTGGTAGACCTTTCTTGAACACCGTTAATGCTAAAGTAGATTGTGAAAAACAAACTGTCGATGTTAGCTTTGGTGATGAGTCTCATGAGTTTAATTTCTCCAAGTTTAGTAGACAACCTCATGATAAAGAGTTACCTAGTAAGGATGAAATAATTGGTCTTGCTTCTATTACCGTGCCTCCTACCGATCCATTAGAACAATATCTGCTCGACCATGAAAATGATATGCACTTGCGTGAAAGAAATGAAATAGATAAAATATTCTTTGAAAAACAGCCTCTGCTTAAACACAATTTACCTATTGAAACTCTAGGAGGTCCTCCTCCACCTAAAGGTGATCCTGTGTTTGAATTTAAACAATTGCCTGACACTTTCAAATATGCTTATCTTGATGAGAAAAAGATATATCCTGTTATTATTAGTGCGAACCTTTCAGAACATGAAGAAGAAAGATTATTGAAATTTCTGAAGAAGCACCGAGCTGCTATTGGGTATAATCTTGATGATCTTACGGGCATTAGTCCCACTCTCTGTCAGCACAAGATTAATATGGAACTTGATGCTAAACCCGTTGTTGATCACCAACGATGTTTGAATCCTAAAATGAAAGAAGTGGTATGAAGTAAGAACTAAAATATTAAAGCTTCTGGAAGCAGGTATAATCTATCCCATAGCTGATAGTAGATGGGTAAGTCCCATTCATTGTATCCCTAAGAAGGGAGGTATTACTGTTGTTTCTAATGATAAAAATAAACTTATACCACAAAGAATTGTTACTGGCTATAGAATGGTAATTGATTTCAGAAAGTTAAATAAAGCTACTAGAAAAGATCATTACCCTTTGCCTTTTATTGATCAAATGCTAGAAAGACTATCTAACACACACACTTTTGTTTTCTTGATGGATATTTTGGTTTTTCTCAAATACCTGTTTCACAACCTGATCAAGAGAAAACCACCTTTACTTGTCCTTTTGGAACTTATGCTTATAGACGTATGCCTTTTGGTTTATGCAATCCACTTGCTACCTTTCAAAGATGTATGACTGCTATATTCTCTGATTTTTGTGAAAAGATTGTTGAGGTTTTCATGGATGATTTTTCCATTTATGGAACTTCTTTTGATGATTGTTAAGCAACCTTGATCGAGTTTTGCAGAGATGTGAGCAAACTAATCTTGTCTTGAATTGGGAGAAGTGACACTTTATGGTTAATGAAGGTATTGTCTTGGGGCATAAAATTTCTGAATGAGGTATTGAGGTGGATAAAGCTAAAATTGATGCAATTGAGAAAATGCCATGTCCTAAAGATATTAAAGGTATTCGTAGTTTTCTTGGTCATGCTGGTTTCTATAGGGGGTTTATTAAAGACTTTTCTAAAATTTCTAGGCCTCTTACAAATCTTTTACAAAAGGATGTTCCATTTTTTTTATGATTATTGTGTAGAAGCCTTCGAAACACTTAAGAAAGCCTTAACTTCTGCACCTATAGTTCAACCACCTGATTGGAACTTGCCTTTTGAAATTATGTGTGATGCTAGTGATTATGTTGTTGGTGCTGTTCTAGGACAAAGAGTTGATAAAAAATTAAATGTTATCCATTATGCTAGTAAAACTCTAGACAGTGCCCAAAGAAATTATGCTACAACTGAAAAAGAATATTTAGCAGTCGTGTTTGCTTGTGACAAATTCAGATCTTATATTGTTGATTCCAAAGTAATTGTTCACACTGATCATGCTGCTATAAAATATCTTATGGAAAAGAAAGATGCTAAACCTAGACTCATTAGGTGGGTTCTTTTGCTACAAGAATTTGATTTACATATTACTGATAGAAAAGGAGCTGAGAACCCCGTAGCTAATAACTTGACTAGGTTAGAAAATATTCTTGATGACCGACTACCTATTGATGATAGCTTTCCTGATGAACAACTAGATGCAATAAATATTTCTCATAACACTCCTTGGTATGCTGATTATGCTAATTACATTGTTGCTAAATATATACCACCTAGTTTCACATACCAACAAAAGAAAAAATTCTTCTATGATTTAAGACAGTACTTTTGGGATGACACACACCTTTATAAAGAAGGAGTAGATGGTATTATTAGACGTTGTTTACCTGAGCATGAACAGGAACAAACCCTACGGAAATGTCACTCCGAAGCTTATGGAGGACATCATGTGGGAGATAGAACTGCTCACAAGGTATGGCAATCTAGTTTTTATTGGCCTACTCTCTTCAAGGATGCCCGTAAGTTTGTTTTATCTTGTGATGAATGTCAAATAATTGGTAATATCAGTAAGCGTCAAGAAATGCCTATGAATTATTCACTTGCTGTTGAACCAATTGATGATTGGGGTTTTGATTATGTGGGGCCTTTTCCTTCCTCTAATGGGTATACTCATATTTTGGTTGCTGTTGATTATGTTACTAAGTGGCTAGAAGCTATTCCAACTAATAGTGTTGATCACAACACTTCCATTAAAATGCTTAAAGAAGTTATTTTCCCAAGGTTTGGAGTCCCTAGATATCTAATGACTGATGGTGGTTCACACTTTATTCATGGCGCTTTCTGTAAAATGCTTGCTAAATATGATGTTAACCATAGAATTGCATCACCTTATCATCGTCAATCTAGTGGTCAAGTTGAACTCAGCACTAGAGAAATAAAACTAATATTACAAAAAACTGTCAATAGGTCCCGAAAGAATTGGTCTAAGAAATTAGATGATGCACTTTGGTCTTACAGAACAGCTTATAAAAATCCTATGGGTTTGTCTCCCTATAAAATGGTTTATGAAAAAGTTTGTCATTTGCCTCTTGAGTTAGAACATAAAGCATATTGGGAAATTAAAGAACTCAACTATCATTCCAAACTTGCCTGTGAAAAGAGGTTATTTTATATTAGCTCACAAGATGAATGGAGAACCCAAGCTTATGAAAATGCCAAACTATTCAAAGAGAAAGTTAAAAGATGGCATGATAAAAGAATCTAAAAGCGGGAATTTAAAGTTGGGGAATATGTTCTTTTGTACAACTCTCGTTTTAGATTCTTTGCAGGAAAATTTCTTTCCAAATGGGAAGGACCATATATTATCGAAGAGGTTTATCACTCTGGAGCTATCAAAATAAATAATGCCGAAGGTACTAACCCGAAGGTGGTCAATGGCCAAAGAATTAAACAATATATCTCAGGTACGCCTATTAATGTTGAAAGCAATATTATTCAAACCATGACACCAGAGGAACACATAAAAGAAACCTTCCGGAACACTCCAGAATTATGAAAAGGAGGAGGTACGTGATACGGTAAGTAAACGGACTTCGAAAAATCCGTAAAAATATTTTTTATCCGTTTTGGAATATTACAAAAATTAGGAAAATAAGAAATAACCAGGAAGGCAACCGAGGAGGGCACAAGACAGCAGGGCGCGCCTGCCTTGCCTGGCGCGCCCAGGTGGGTTGTGCCCACCTCGGGAACCCTCCCAACTCCGTTTCCCTTCCGTTTTGCTTGTTTCCAAGATAAAAAATCTTTATATACCCCCCCAAACATATTGACCACCGTATCACAGAGAAATCTTCTGTTCTTGTTTCTTGCTATTTTTTGACAGATCTAGATCGCCATGGCCACTCCGAGTTCCTCCAAGGACAAGTTCTTCGAAAGTGTAATCAACCCCTACTCACTACTGGAAATAGAGAATTTGCCATCAGTCTGCTCTTTGCCGTCTGTTAGCGAATGGCAAAGAAGGCCTTTGCCGTCTGCTTCTAGAGAACGGACGGCAAAGAACAGGTTGACGGCAAAGATCCTATTTTCCATCAGCCAATTCTTTGCCGTCTGCAGGCAAATGGCAAAGATTCTTTGCCGTCCGCTAGCAGATGGCAAAGAGGTTGGTGGGGTCCAGTGGAGGCCCAAACCCTAACGGCCCACCAGCCACACCTCTTTGTCGTTCGCCAGCAGACGGCAAAGAATCTTTGCCGTCGGCTGGCAGACGGCAAAGAATTGAGTATGTAACGGCCGTCCCGCCCCCTCCTCTCTCTCTTCTCTCTCTCTCACTCCCCTCCCCGACCCCCCCCCCTGTGCACCCGACCCCAACCGCCGCCACCACCCCGCCCCCACCGCGCCCCCGCCGCCCCATCCACGTCGCCCCGCTGCCCCACGGCCGTCCATGTCGCCCCGCCGCCCCGGTAGGCCGCGGCGCCGCCCCCCTGCGGCGGTGCTACTCCACCGGGCCGCCCCCCTCCTCCCGCGGCCGCCCCGCCCCCTCCCCTGCGGCGGCCATCCCGCCGCCCCGGTAGGCCGTGGCGTCGCCCCCTCCCCTGCGGCGGAGCTACTCCATCGGGCCACCCCCTCCTCCACCGGCCGCCCCCTCCCGTATGGTGAGCTCCTCACCCTTTTTCTGTTTTTTGTTTTACTTTTAGCTTTATGTTTTGTTTTAGTTTAGTTTTAGTTTTAGTTTTGTTTAGTTTATTTTAGTTTAGTTTTGTTTTAGTTAGAAGAGAGAGGAAGAGTAGGAGGAGGAGGAGGGAGGCAGAGGAGGGGAGGAGGAGAGGGAGAGTCAGCTATAAGCAGCAGAAGACGCAGCCGAAGAACGAGCAGACGCAAGCAGACCACAAGAGAAACGCCGAGCACGAGCCGCCGCCGGACGGCCGTGCCCCGCGGGCGCGGCGCACCGTTGTCGTTTTTTGGTTTCTGTTTGTTTCGTTTTTCGGCTTCGTTTCGTTTCTGTTTCGTTCGTTTCTTTTCGTTTCGTTTCGTTTTCCCCCCCGCCGCCGCCGCCGCCGCCGCCGCCCCCCGCCGCCGCCGCCGCCGCCGCCGCCGCGCCGCCCGCCGCCCCGCCGCCGCCGCCGCCGCCGCGCCTCGGCGGACTGGCGTGCGGCGGCCGCCCCTCCGCCGCTTCGGCGGCTTCGTCTGCGGTCGGCGCAGACGCAAGAATCCTCACGCCGCAGCCAAGAGAAGAAGAAGAAGAAGAAGAAGAAGAAGAAGAAGAAGAAGAAGAAGAAGAAGAAGAGGAGGTTAGGGGTGCGTCGGCGCCGAGGGAACCGGGTCGAGGTTAGAGGTGCGTTGGCGCCGACGGAACCGGGTCAAGGTTAGGGGTGTGTCGGCGCCGACAGAACCAGGTCGAGGATCGCCCGGTCGCCAAGGGGTCGAGGGTCGAGGATCGAGGGGCGAGGGGTCGAGGGTCTAGGGGTCGATGGTCGAGGATCTTCCCGTCCGAGTGCTGACCGACTGGTGTCATAGCTTAAGATGAGGACGTCCCCGAGCTGAAGGTCATGAGAGTGGGTGAACTGCTTCCATCCATGCGCGAAGAATGGATGGAAGCAGTTCGCCCGCTCTGATGACCTTCAGCTCGGGCACGTCTGCATCTTAAGCTACGACAACAGCCGCACCATGCTCACAGTGAAGGTGTTCGACAAGACCGCCGAGGGTCGAGGGTCGAGGATTGCCGAGGGGTCAGGGGTCGAGGGTCGCCGAGGGGTCAGGGGTCGAGGTCGCCGAGGGGTCGAGGGTCGCCGAGTGCTGACCGACTGGTGTCGTAGCTTAAGATGAGGATGCCCCCAAGCTGAATGTCATGAGCGTGGGTGAACTGCTTCCATCCGTTTGCGAAGAACGGATTGAATATACATGCTGATGGACCTATCTTTACCTATTATCTGATGAGTTAATATACATTTTATTATTCATGTCAATATTCAATTTTTTTGTGTTGTACTAATTCCGTTTACTCTTCTGTCATGACAAGTATTGAAAGATGGTGGGCGCGGGTCCTTAGCGTGGTGGGAGTGGTACTTCCATTCCACCCGTACCTCTCCGGAGAGCGTTATACGAGGGTATGGCTTCACCGGTGGGCGCTTCTTCGTCGGCGTCGTTGCCCATCGGGAGAGGAGGTCGGGGAGGGAGGAAGAGAGGAGGTCGGGGAGGACGTGGCCGCGGGAGAGGTAGGCAGGCTCCTACGCCTTCCTCGCCGCCACCCCCAGCTGAGTCACCCGAGCACACGACTGCCAGGGGTGCACGTCTGAGGAGGAGGCTACGCGGACTCCGGTCCACGAGCCTCGGGTCGACGGGCCTTCGGCCCACGAGACTCCGGCCCACGAGCCTTGGGTCGACGGGCCTTCGGCCCATGAGACTTCAGGCCAGGACACTTGGGCCCACGTGACTCTGGCCCAGGCTATGTCCCAGGAGACGTCCGGATGGGGTACCTGGCAGGATCTGCCTGAGGGGTCGAGTGGCCATGCTGATGGTGGTGGGCATCAGATTTCTGATAGCAGCGAGGACGAGGTGGTTGAGGGGGGCACCGTCTACCAGCGTGGTAGTACACGGCTCCCGTCCGTGCCGGCGACTCGCGAGCAAAGGTGGTTGATTTGGCCTGATGGGACGAGGTAAGTGCATTTACTCTTTTTGTACCTTTTGCCATCATGTTTTTTCAAATATGTAATGCATTGGCCTTGTCATACTGCAGGGGTTGGGACCACCCTCAGGATGTCCGCAGGCCCAACCAAGTCCTTGGTGTGATTTGCCGGCAAAACTTCCCGGGGTGGGTCACGTTGCCCGGTGAGGGTCAGCTTCCAGAGCTAGGATTGACCTGGGAGCACTACTTGGCTGCCCCGGCCCCGCCGGAGGAGATGATCAACGGTGTCTTGTGCCACACGAGGGCCGACATGGTGATCAGAACGTTTTGGGTAATTTCTCCTTTACACATTAAAAATCTTCGAATAAGCTTAGTTATTGTACTAATCAATGTTGTCTCGTTTGATTGCAGACATTCTACAGGTGTGAGGAGGGACACGAGGAGGCCTGTGCACGGGTTATCGATGCCGAGTGCAGGCGCCTACTACAAAACTTACGGCACGAGGCTCGGGTGCAGGCTGTTCGAGACTACTTCACCTCGCGTGGTGTTCGGAAGCCCAAGAAGAAGTGTCGCGGAAAGTTTCTGAAGAAGGAGGAGTACATGACGGTAATTGCCTATATTCTTAAGGCCTTGTGCTTAGTTTCGTTGATTTGATTCGTAAGCGTAGCGCTCAAGTTTCTCTTTACTGACTTAGGTGCCCCCGAGATGGTGTGCGGATAAGATGGATTGTTGGGAGGCGTTGGTGGATGAGTGGTGCTCAGACGCATGGCGGGCCATCCACAAAAATGCCAAGGACAAGCGTGCACAAATGAGAGGTGTGCCACACCATCAAGGCAGTGCCAACTTATATCAATACGGGCGGAACTGGGTATGTGGTCTGCTTCATGATTCATGCAATTCATTCTGTCATGCTAGCTTGAGCCCTTTAATTACTAATACTATGTTCCTCTCTTTTAGGCGGGATACAATATGGCACCAGTGCTAGAGGTGTTCGACCTCTATGCCATGGCCCATACTGCCCCGTACAAGAAGGCCAAGGCATTCTCTGAGTCTGACCTCGATCATGCAGAGAACTTCACCAACATCTCCTCCCACAACAAGCTCGTGAAGTACAGAGATGAGGGGAAGGCGAGGAAAGGGAAGGACTTTAACCCGAGCGGGCCGTTTGATCCGGAGCTGGTGATGATATCTGGTGGCAGGAGGTCCCATGGCTCGATAGCCATTGGAGATGGACTTATCCGTTGTCCTCGCACTCTCCCGGAGATCAAGGCGCGCCAAATGAGCTCAGATCCTGAGATAAGGCCTCGTCCACGGCCAAGCGAGCTCGCCTTCCAGGTTAGTTATACAGACTCAGATTTCTTTCAAGCATTACATTGTGTGTGCAGCCATCGATGATTACAATGCTAACGAGGAGTGGTGTTGCAGGCTGCTCTTCAGAGTGAGAGAGATAGAACCCAGGCGCTTCTGGCGGAGAGGGATCGGCAGGCGGAGGAGAAGCAGCGGGAGTTGGAGGAGAAGACGGCAAGGTTGATGGAGGAGGAGAGGTCACGGAATGACATGCAGAACCGGGCCATGTACAAGCTCCTCGTGGTAAGTTTCTTCTGCATATTAGCCAAATCATTCACGTAATGTTCTTTTCATTACTAACTAGTATGACTGACCCGTGAAAACCAAATGTGCAGTCTGTGTGCCAGAAGGCCTGTCAGATCCCTCCGCCGATGCCAGAGATTGCTCCGGGGACCACGGTGAGTTTAATTTGAATGGTATTAGTTACTAGTATTAACATTTGAGTGTCGTCATGCTAACGAGATATTGCAAATGATCTTTGGTGCAGCGTGCCTCCAGACAAGCATCACATGACCCTTCTCCAGGTGGTGGTACCGGCACGAGCCACGCCGGTGCTTCACCTCCGTGATGACGGTAAGTTTTCTCTAGTGTTTTGCTTAACAAATGCATAAAGTCCTAGACTTAGCTTTATTTCCTCCAAAATGCTTACCATAATGACCTAGACTTAGCTTATCTTCCTCCAAAATGACATAATTAGCTTACTTAGCTCCAAAATGATCCATTTACCTACGTTAGCTCAAAAATGGCATAATTACTTATGTTAGCACAAAAATGACCTATACTTACCTTATTTTCCTCCAAATTGACATAATAAGGCATAATTACCTATGTAAGCTCTAAAATGACACAAATAAGGAATAAGAAGAAGAAAAACAAGGAAGATGAGAAAAAGAAAGAATAGAAGAAGAAAGAGAAGAAAAACAAAGAATAAAGGAAGAAGAATGAGAAGGAAAAGGGTAAAAACCTTCTTCTTCTTATTCTTGTCTTCTTCTTCTTCTTCTTCTTCTTCTTCTTCTTCTTCTTCTCCAAAATGACCTAAGTTAGCTCTAATATGCTTAGTTACCTAGGTTAGCTCAATAATGACCTATATTTAGCTGCTTTATATCAAAAATAGCATAATATGCTTAGTTCACTCAAAAATGGCATAATTAGCTAGGTTAGCTCCATTTTACCTAAGTATGCTTACTTCTTCTTCTTCTTCATTTTCTTCTTCTTCTTCTTCTTCTTCTTCTTCTTCTTCTTCTTCTTCTTCTTCTTCTTCTTCTTCTTCTTCTAGTCTTCTTCTTCTAACTTTCTTGTTTCCCATTTTACAGATTTCATTCACTTCACGGAAGCTTGCATGGATGGAGTGCTTGTTTTCCCTTTCTGCTTTTCTTTTGTATCGATGAACAATGTGGAACTTGTTATATGGATGGATGGAACTATGTGTTGGATGAACAATGTGAAACTATTGTAATATGTATGGATGGAACTATGTGTTGGTTATGTATGTATGATGAAACTTGTGTGTTGGATATGTCATATGTCTGCTGTGAAATTGCCCTGTGAAAAAAATATATATCATATATTTTGCTGTGAAATTGCTTGGATCAAAGAAAAAAAAGAAAAAAAGAGGCAATGCAGCCTCTTTGCCGTCTGCCACCGACGACAAAGGGCTCTTTGCCGTCTGCCATAGACGACAAAGAGGCCACGTGGCAGCAACCTGTGCAACCTGGGAGCTATACCATTTGGTTACTTTGCCGTCTGTGGTAGACGGCAAAGGGGAGGGCATGTTTGCCATCCGCTGGCAGACGGCAAAGGCTGCCGTTAGCCACCTAACGTGGCTAACGCATGTTCTTTACCGTCCACATTCTTTGCCGTCTGCCACTGACGGCAAAGGTTCTTTGCCGTCCGCTTTGGGAAAGCAGATGGCAAAGAACCTATTTACCGTCAGGTTCTTTGCCGGGCATCTTTGCCGTCGGTGGCAGACGACAAAGAGCTTTGCCATCCGCTTTTGGTGCCTTTGCCGTCTGCCATGGCAGACGGCAAAGAAGCTGATTCCTGTAGTGACTTGCCGGAGGTGATGAAGCACACTCAAACCATCGAGATGCATGAAGGGGTCCTCCACATCCGGGATGTCCAAGGGCCCAAGGGGAAAGGAACCGTGGAGGCGAGGCTCGAGGCCATGGAGCAGGAGGTCTTCAAGTGCAAGGGGATGGTGGAGCGCGGACTCAATGCCAATCACCTCATGATTACAAATTTTACCCGTGATCACAAGGTGGATGGCCGGTCCATGCAGGACATCGTCTTCACCCTCAACGAGCAAATCAACTTTCTGCAAAGCCAAATCTATGATCTTCAAAATCAAGTCTTTGAATATGAGGCAAGATTTAAAGGTATGAGTTTGGCTGCCAGTTGCAGGACTCGCGAGACTCGTGCTTCCTCTTATGATGGTGAGCCGCTGCCATGGAAACCGGAGGATAAGCTTGCTACTACCTCATCACCACCACCATCACCTTCTTCACCACCAAAGGAGACTTGAGTACACGGTATGGGCACTCCCCTTGGCTTGTGCCAAGCTTGGGGGAGGTGCCCCAGTATCGTATCACCACCACTCTCTTTGCCTTTATCTATCTTAGTTCGATCTTTAGTTATCTTTTGAATTAGTTGAATAAGAGTTTAGTTCAATCAATTTTTGAGTATTTGCTTAGTGATCTATCTATCTATTTAATCGTGTGTGAGATATATAATAAAGTTTAGTTTGAGTATGCTTTCTTTACTTTTATGTTTCAATCAAAATAAAAGGAAATAATGAAAAAGATAATATGCTAATCTTATGGTAAGTAATGACATCACATAAAGAAAAGTACAAGTGGTAAAATTTGTTGAAAGTTGACAAACATAGCATTGGTCAATGGTGCAATTCATGAAAGAATTAATAAGGAAAGAGAAGATTCACATGCAAATACACTATCTTGGACATCTTTTATGATTGTAAGCCCCCATCAAAATATTACATGCCAAAATTGTTGACGTTGGACAAGGAAGACAACGTAATGATTTATGCTTGTTCATATTCACATACAAGTTATATTGTCATAGATCCTTTAACATGTGGTGCTTGTCCAATATCTTTGCTAGCCAAAAATTCCGCACTAAGTAGAGATACTACTTGTGCATCCAAAAACCCTTAAACCCAAAATCTTGCTTTGAGAGTCCACCATACCTACCTATGGATCGAGTAAGATCCTTCAAGTAAGTTGTCATCGGTGCAATAAGGCAATAAAAATTGCTTCTAAATGTGTTGGATCATTTAGTGTAAGAGAAAATTGAGCGTTGTACGAACTTGTGATGGCAAAATAATAGAAGCGACGGACTGCATAATAAAGGTTGCTATCATAAGGGGCAATATAACATGATGTTCTTTTGCACTACGAGATTGAGCATACAAACCAAAAAGCGCATGACAACCTCTGCTTCCCTCTGCGAAGGGCCTATCTTTTACTTTTATGTGTTTACTTTTATGCAAGAGTCAAAGTATTCTTCCCTATTCCTTTTTATTTTTCTCTTTTTGCAAGCACCATGTGGTGAGGGAAGATCTAGGCACATATATCCAGTTGGATATGAGTGAGTATGAATTATTATTGTTGACATCACCCTTGAGGTGAATACGTTGGGAAGCGAAACTATAAGCCCCTATCTTTCTATGTGACTGGTTGAAATGTTTTGCTCATGTGTAGGAGGTGAGTGTTAGCAATCATAGAAGACTATATGATGGTTTAGTATGTGGACTTGCCAAAAGGCTCCGATACAAGACCCTTTCCTGAAAAGATGATGAATTGTAGTTGCAAAGTTGACAGAGAACATAGTTTGTTGGTTTTCAATAGAGTTTATGCTTTTACTTCGATGTTGTGCTGAATTGTTACTTGTCCATGAGAAGTTATATGATAAAGTTATGTGATAAAGTTCTATGATAAAGTTTGTTGCTGTTATAATAATAAGCATGATGCTTCTATGTCTGTATTTTATTTTTATCGACACCTCTCTCTCTAAGCATGTGGGCATGTTTTTCGATATCGGGTTTTCGCTTGAGGACAAGCGAGGTCTAAGCTTGGGGGAGTTGATACGTCCATTTTGCATCATGTTTTCCTACTGTTATTTATAATATTTTTATGCATAATAATGCTTTATGGAGTGATTCTAATGCCTTTTCTCTCATAATATGCAAGGTTTACACAAAGAGGGAGAATGCTGGCAGCTGGAATTCTGGACCTGAAAAAGCTATGTCAGAGTTACCTATTTTGCACATCTCCAAATGAGCTGAAAATTTACGAAGAATTGTTTTGGAACATATAAAAAATACTGCAGCAAATAACTACCGGAGGGGGGCCACCTGGTGAGCACAAGACACCCGGGCGCGCTAGGCCCCCCCAGGCGCGCCCTGGTGGGTTGTGCTCAGCCCAGCCCACCTCCGGTGCCCATCTTCTGGTACATAAGGTCTTTTGACCTAGAAAAAATAAGAAGAGGACTTTCGAGACGGAGCGCCGCCGTCTCAAGGCGGAACTTGGGCAGGAGCACTTTTGCCCTCCGGCGGAGCGATTCCACCAGGGGAACTTCCCTCCCGGAGGGGGAAATTGAAGCCATCGTCATCACCAATAACCCCCTCATCTTTGGGAGGCCAATCTCCATCAACATCTTCAACAACACCATCTCCTCTCAAACCCTAGTTCATCTCTTGTGTTCAATCTTTGTACCAGAACCTCAGATTGGTACCTGTGGGTGACTAGTAGTGTTGATTACATCTTGTAGTTGATTACTATATGGTTTATTTGATGGAAGATTATATGTTCAGATTCATTATGCTATTTAATACTTTGTCCTAGAACATATAATTTTTCACCAAATAAACCATATAGCATCAACTACAAGATGTAATCAACACTACTAGTCACCCACAGGTACCAATCTGAGGTTCCGGTACAAAGATTGAACACAGGAGATGAACTAGGGTTTGAGATGAGATGGTGCTGTTGAAGATGTTGATGAAGATTGGCCTCCCAAAGATGAGAGGGTTGTTGGTGATGACGATGGCTTTGATTTCCCCCTCCGAGAGGGAAGTTCCCCCGGCGGAATCGCTCCGCCGAAGGGCAAAAGTGCTCCTAGTCAAGTTTCGCCTCGAGACGGCGGCGCTCCATCTCAAAAGTCCTTTTATTTTTTTTTCTAGGTCAAAAGACCTTATGTACTAGAAGATGGGCACCGGAGGTGGGCTGGGTGGCCCACTACCCACCAGGGTACGCCTAGAGGGGCTGGCGCGCCCTGGTGTCTTGTGGCCACCTGGCAGCCCCCTCTGGGAGTTCTTTTCTCCAATATTTAATATATATTCCAAAATAATTCTCCGTAAAATTTCAGCTCATTTGGAGATGTGCAGAATAGGTATCTCTGACATAGCTTTTTCAGGTCCAGAATTCCAGGTGTCGATATTCTCCCTCTTTGTGTAAACCTTGCATATTATGAGAGAAAAGGCATTAGAATTACTCCACAAACTGTTATAAGGCATAAAAACACTATAAATAACAGTAGGAAAACATGATGCAAAATTGACGTATCAAGTACCGATCGACTGGGCTGGGGTTCTACATCGTGGGATAAACGAGGCCATGGCGACTAAGCTTTTTTCCTTTGCCTCAAAAAAAGACTGAGCTTTTTTCCTCCGGGACTTCTTTGATTCAAAGAATTGTCAAAGAAAATTTGAAAGATAACACCTCAAAAAAATGGTCATTTGATTTGAAGGATTAAATTCTTAAGAAAATGGTTTGAGACATAAATCCGCCCAAATTACACAAGAGGAGAGAAAACCTCTTGAACAAAAAGTGTAAAGATTTTTGCAAACCAAATCTCGAAAAAAGAGGTATGTTCAGCTTACATTTCACTTGAAAATGAACAAGTGTGATATGGGCGAATAAACATGCTTCCCGAGAAAAGGTGAAAAAAACATTCAAATATTTATGGAATTGAGGACCCCTTACTATTTGCTCTGTTGAAAAATGAATAGCCTATTGCATGGATTTGTGGCACGTTCACTAATGAACTAAGTAGAAAGGTGTGGAAGCCTTTATGATCATCCTAACGGTAAAAACTGTGACAATGTCTGTCACACGATCATTTATCTTATGTGGCTTTCAATTACTTGTGATGAACTCATGCCTCTACATTTATCCGCACCTCATAAACTCGATGACCTTATTCTTACAAGTTTCGGTTCTTTCTCACAGACGAGCAAGAGTTCAACTTGGGGGAGTTGATGAGTCCAAATTTATGTTATTTTTACCTTCAGTTTTGCACCTTAATTGTAGGGTTTGTCGGATTTTACCACGTCATCGTACCTCTTTTGTCTGTTTTCGCTAGGATTCCGCCTACGAAGGTATTTTCAAGCATAAGGAATGAACTCCAAGATAAGGTGTTAAAAATACGTTAATTGGCGTGACAAAATACTGCTATAAAAGAGAGAAGTAAAAGGCAAGACAAATAAATGCAATAGAAAAAACACTGAATTAAGCAACTAGAATTTTCCATCATAAGAAAGCAATGTGGAACACCCTGTCAACCTTCTCTCAATCCTTTGTAAATTGGTGAAAACATCTAGCTTGGGCGTGGAAGTATTGAGAGGAAGACCCTGAGTGAAGTTGAATGCACCTTGCTTACATTCCAAAACATCGATCGGACTTTGAATTATTTTTTCCCAGGCACACTGAGGTACCATCACAGATTTGGAGTAGTTAATAGCCATTTTAGTTTGATTAGGAAAGTATCTTAACAAATCCTTAATCTAATGCAATTGAGCTTCAAAAAAGGAAGGTGATAATTCTAACTGGCTTTCAAGTCGCGATTTCTCTCAACATGCTATGCCAAGCATCAATTTTACTCTTGTGCTAGCCTATACTTCACACAAATCTCACTCAGCACGAAGGGGCACTTGAGTCCGTGAACCAGTCAATGTGCCACTCAGGAGGCAATAGTTGTGGTAGCACTGGTGTACGTACAACTCATCTTCCCAACCACGCGCCTCGCACAGACACTGTATGGCAGATGCTCGACAAATTTTGTCTAGGCGCCCCCATGCGTGCCTGCTTCCTATGTGCGTGTCCTGCAGTTCGATCCTCTAGTCATTGTGTTAAGATCAAGTTGTGAACTTGTGATACTTCAGTGTGATAAGCGTGTGATTCACATTCTGTGGTCTTATTTGTATGCTTAATTAGTTTTTGCTATGATATCGTCTTGTATGGGAAACTAGTTAACGCCTTTACATTTTAAGAGGTGGGAACCATTGTGTCTCAATGTGCAGTGTAGGTCAAGTTTCCTTCAAAAATGAAATGCGGGTAGAGTTTTTCATTTCCCTGTGCTTGTTGATATCACTACAAACCGAAGAAATATTAACATGTTTTTGCAGGGGCCCTTCATCTTTACAAACTGTCAAGAGTCAGTCCTAGCTTTGTTCAACTTGTTGGAAAGTTAATAACATGAATGGCTTTGTAGTTGATTGTCTTGTCCTTTAGCTGGGAAATTATGGTGACTTATGAATCAGTCCGAGTTAAGTTGTTTGGGATCTTTCCAGTAGGTTGAGATAATCACCTGTTGTAGATATCGCAAATCACAACTCAAATCTAGGGCATGATCAAACGTACAGTTGAATTTATACCTATACAGAAATGTGTTTTACAAGCAAAAAAACTAACAACTAACTAATCCACTTTATATTCAAGTCCCCTGATCCACATGCGAACCAAAAAACATGAGTGGGCTGAAAAAATCTACAATGTCGTTGGTAATGTAATGAAGTAACAACTGAAATTCTGAGCATCTCTAGTGATAGCATATTGTGTTGTACTGATAATTCCAACTGAATGATCAGTATATTTCCTAGTGCCTCCAACTCCTATATCATTGTAATGTTCATGAAGCTTATATAGCTCAGACATCATATACACCACCAGCGGAGCAACTCTGCCTTGCAACACTCTTTATCCTTTTAAGTGGTGAAGGAGGATATCTGCTTCGACACATTCTAGAATTTCTTCAACTCAATAGCACTGCACATAGTGCCCCTTTTATCGCGAAGAAATGGAAGGGTGTGCAATTACTACCAACTACTTTGTGGGGGCACAAGGCCTCCAACTTACTATAGCTCTAACCAGTTTGAAGATATCCTAGTTTACCTGCAAAAAATCCTAGTTTTACTATTTAGTATTGAAAATTGTTACATGTTGTATGGGCGCTATAAGAACCAAATACCATGCATGGTGCTCATATACCTTTCACAACTATTGTTGTTACATATATGTAACAACTGACTAAAACATGATTTATATGCGAGTTGCACAAAAAATTTAACATACAAATAAAAATAATTCCTAATAAAATTTTGTGTTATGGAGTACACATCTATATGTGCATTTTTTCTTAAACTTAAAAATGCACTTCCTTTCTTTCATTTTTAAACCAAACTCAAAGGAACCATTCAAGGTTTCCACACAGTATCATGATATATCAGTGTCATCATTTTAGAGAGTGGATTTGACAAGCACACACGATTTTAACCATTACTATTAATAAAAAAAGATAGTAGTTATTGTGATAGGAAATATATTTAGCCATCATAGAGTAAGGTAAGTTACATAAGACATGCTTGAAGAGATTAAATTAGTAAATATATAAATGAAGAGATCGGCGAGCATTTCATGTTGTCATGTATTATATTTTCTTGTCGTTGACATATAGTGTGAGTACAAACCTACTGACCAGTCCCGGAAAATAACAAGACAATAGAATATTAGTATAACATATTTGGCAAACCATACATATATGTAATTATAATATCATGAATTTATTGGAAAAGGTATATTATTTTTGCCACACGGTAACCAATATTCATTGTTGCATGTTATTAGTTGAAATGATTTAAAATTGTATTGTGATTCTTTTTTAATGTCCATTTCTAAAAAATATCCATGCAACAAAGTTTCATAGTATCTAAAAATAAGTTAGCTTGTGCGCCCAAGGGTTCGCCTTTTAGATAGATGTATATAAGTTGATCTTCTATTAAATTTTGTTGCATGCAATATTTGAAAGAAATTAAAATAGAGAAATAATTATAATACAATTGCAACAAATAGCATACAACAAGGCATATTGGTTACCATGTGATAGAAAGTATTTAATTTTAGTAAAGTCTTTTGATTATAATATAGGTTTTACCAACTATGTTACGTTAATATTGAATTTCTTGTTATATTTTTTGGAACTGGTTGGTAGATCTGTACTCACACTAAATGAAATGAAAACATAGGATACAACAACTTGGCATATTCACATCTTCCTTTGTATGTCTACAAAGTCAGGCTTGGAAAACATAATACATGACAATATTAATCTTTGTGTGATTACTAATTGGGTCTTGGGGAGGCCTAACTTAAGGGAAAACAACTAGGTAATAAGTGTATTTCCATCAGAGAAAATGTACTGTCTTGTTTTATTAATAATGTTAGTCAAAAGCGTGTGTGCTTTCCGAAACAACTCTAAAACCCAGTGAAACTAACATATTGTGATATTGTGAGGAAACCCTGAATGTCTCCTTTGAACTCGCTTAAAAAAACAGAGCAATTTTAACATGGTCCCTCTTACCTCCTCTTTTCACATGGGAGGTAAGAAGGTAAGAGTTACTCAGACTCGCTACCTAATATAATCAATCGCTCGAATCTATTAATATACTCTTACCTCTCATGTGAAAAGAGGGTGTAAGAGCAACCATGTTAAAACTGCTCAAAAAGATGGAAGTGAATTCCGAAGTTTCAGAAAAAAATGAACATGTAGATGTGTACTCCGTAACTTTAAAACTTTACTATGTAATCATTTTATTTTTATGTTAACATAAAGCTAAATGAGTGCACATTTCTTATTACTACTATTTGTTATTTTGGATCCACACATTAGTCTTTTGTAACCTACAAATAAAAATATTTCATGGTCCAATGTTAGTGTGGACATTTAATGTAAGGCAAAACAGGATTTGCTCAAATTTAAAGGAGGGGTTTTGTTTTTGTTTTTTAAATTGTTGATTATTTGTAGCTTAGGAGCAAAAGGTTTCCACTCAATATGGTGATACAAAATCCTTTTGAGCGGGTTTTCCCATTTCTCCCTACTAGCCACCATCCTAGCATGTGGGCACTGAGAGGCCTAGGCAACATGGAACCGTGTTGGCCCTCCCCCTAAGGTTCTCGTCGGACTCACAGGGTTCATGATGGCTGAAGATATAGTAATCTTCTCTAGAGAACAATTCTCATAGTATAGATCCGAGAATGCCATGAGCAAGATGTGTGTTTAGGCAGTTTATCCTTCGGCGGAGGGTTGCATGCCCTTTCTATTATACACATTGACTTGTATGTCGGTGATTAGGTACATATCTTTAGGGGATACGATAGAATCGGGTAATCCCACCATTATTGTGAAAATATCTCTGGTAATAGCAAAATTCCTGACTTAGCGTGCCCGTCCTTAGCCCTTCGAGTTCTTACTTGGCCACAGCAGCGCGTAGGATTCGAGAGCCCTTAGGCATTTTTTCGGGTGACTTGGACCAGGTACACCCGCAAGGTACCCTCCTTCAACTAGGGAATCATTACTCATCGACAATAGGTTATCAGTTATATACGCATTGGCTATGTACTTTGGTTCTTACTTCAGTACTACTTGGCCCTAGCTTCAGTGGTCGAAGCACATGGAGTTCTTTATAGCGATGTGTATCAAAGTGGAGTTGGTTACTAAGGACTTTTTTACCCAACATGAATGGTGGTTAGGTCTTTGGATCAGCCATTAATCACCCTAGATTATGTTTTGTTTTTTCAAGCAATGTTATTTTATTTCAAGATGAGGCGTTTTATTTGTGAAGGTTGTGTGCCTCATGTTACGCAGAGAGCAGTGTGGAATCTTTGCAATTTCATCACCTTGATATGATTAGTCAACAAAACTTCACTTATTGAAAGAAAAGCTCAAGATGATGGGAAAATGTGGCAATGCACTTGTACTTTAGTGCATTGTCTAAAAGATTTTAGGTATAGTTTAGCTGGCCTTTTACAATGCCAGCGGGGATTAAATTTCTCTCAACTCATGCATGGTTAATGACGGGATGAATCTGAAGTTCATTGTGGCATATCATGTATCCCAGAAGGGGATGTGCGTCCTGGTCACGTCATTCTGTGTTATGCTACTGTCGTGGCACCGACGTATGGTTAGGGATGGAGGAGGGGTGCGCCTTGCCGCACCGCCCCTAATTGCAATGGATTGATTATCGACGTGTACAAATAAAGCAGTGTCAATCATCACAAGTTTTGGTAACACAAATCTAGGAAACAGGGGACTCATCCACGGCTCCATCTTCAGAAAACAAGAACCCACCAACCTTGAGGTTCAGTATCAGAGTGGCCACATGAAGGGATGCGAGAATAGATAGCACAGCGGTGTGAAGGGAGAATCAAACTTGCACGTACCAAAGTGCTACACGGGAGATGGAGAAAGGAAGAGCATGGGGGCTAGGCCGTATCTCTGTGGCATTTTTTCCTGGTACCTCCAACTCCTACGCTTGTACGTACCAACAAAGAGTTGCAGCTTGGTACAAAAAGCAAGAAAGAAAAGGGCTCTTTGAAGAAATGCATCGGCTTCTCTATTGGTTTGTACGAAGGATGTCGAGCTCGCACACACCACTGCCACTCCAGTAGTCTTATCTTTTTAGTGGGTAAGCAGGAGATGTGCTTGGACACATTTTAGAATTTATATGTTAAACTTCATAGCACAAGCCCAGCCCATGGTATATCTTCTTAACACTCCCAGTAATGAAAGGCTACAATTATTTTTCCAGCTGCCTCTGGGGGCAAAAGGGCTTCGAATTTATTGGCTCAAATCAATTCGATTCGATGATATCCTGCAGTGCAAGAGCTGCATCATGGCAGCATCCGACAGCATTAGGTCTCGCCTGCACACCATCAAGGTGACCATAATACTATGCCGCACCTGCAGGTCTCGCTCACGTTCGCATCCTATTAATGTCCATCACTACGACCGGCCGGTACCGGAAGCTGCCGAAGAAAGATACGCATGTTTAGATCAACGAAAAAAATAGCGTGCTATCTAAAATAGCGTGGCCCTTCTCCAAATGCTATAAAAGTTATTGCGTGCTATATTCAAAATAGCGTTTCAAAAAAATGCCAAATATATCGTAGAAATTAAGGATCTCCACATCTAAAATTTTGTGAGGAGCTATACATGCATACAGTTGGTGTACACATTATGACATTAGATGCACTTTAGAGAATTATTCTTGTTTTCTTCCGGACAAATGCAATATTTTCATTTTGGATCTTTTGATTTCACATTCACAACAGCAGCCCGTCCTTCTACTGTTGATGTTGTGCTTGACACGCCAAGGCCTACAATCACCAAAGGAGACAGGAGCATTATTTAAATGAACATAATTCTAACAGGAGCATAGTACACCTCGCCACGACCTGGGTGGGAAAAGGAAAGAGGAAAACTAGGGACTGTGAGTTGCCTCCGTTGCATTGTCCCGCGACCTGGCAAGTTAGGGTATTAGAAGGGTGGATAATGGGCCTATTGTTGCATTGCAATGGACCGATGCTCGATGGGCTGCTATCTGCTGAGCGCCTGCTGTGTTTCGATCGCTCCACACTAAAAACGCTGAAACGGTTTTGCGTTTAGCGCCGTTACATCACCCTATAACGTGAATAGCGGCGTAGCGTGTAAAATGGCTAAAATATAACGTGGCACCCTCAGATACGCTATAGCGAAGTTTAAACGCCGAAATAGCATGCTATTTTTTTCGTTGGTTTAGATGCCTGAGCTTGGCTAGCGCTGGGGCAAGCACCCGGCCGGTCGCCTACGTTTTTCGTCGACGGCAGCCGCCATTCCCAGAGCATGTCCTTGATCGTCCGCAAGCCCGCCAACTACTCTCTCCTTGAATCTTCTCCCTTGCAGCAATCCTACCTCTTCTTCATGCAGCAATGTATCCTCTTGGACTCTGAGATGGTTGGGTCAAGATATGTACGTGTTGGGCTCATTGCATGAGGTTTATCTGAAGAACAGCCATGACACATGATCTTGAGAAAGAATGTTTTTGTTTTACCCAGATGATGATGATTGGCAGGGCAAAGCTGCTTCAAGTTCTCAGAAATAGAGTCAAGGGATTTTAGGCTACCATGCTTTGGCCTTGAGCCCTTGAGTGCGCGACAATGGTTCCATCCCTTTGTTAACATGAGATCTACACGAACTGCTGGTCATAACCATTCATGTGACTCAGGGAACCAAGCTGCTTCAGCTGCCCAACTTGAAGTTCCCACACGACCTGGAAGAACAGACAGACTAACCGGCTGTCTACAGGTAGACGGAAGCAAAGTAATTGAAAGCAAAGCTCTGCAGATCAGTGGAGCTGCAAACTCAAAACAGATATAATGACAGGACACGCTAAAAACTCAGCCAGATTAAGCATACATAAGAATCATTCTTCTTGCAACAGTTGGAAATAGAAGATTTCATGTTCCATGCTTTAACCCGACCGACGACTCGCACAACTCATGTTCCAATTTATGAATAAGCGGACATTTTATGAATAAATAAACTATTTTGTAAATCACGAACAGTTTTTGAATTTTTAGGATATTTTCCATTCATGAACATCTTATTAATTGATACAATTTTGTTAAATTTCATAAACCTTTTTTAATACATGAACTTTTTAAAAAATCATGAACATTTTTCTATTTCCCGAACATTTGTTTTCAAAAATTTTATTTTTTTAACAAGCAAAGATTTTTAATTGCCAAAATTCTGTTCAACTTAATTAATATTTTAATACACTAACCTTCTTAAAAATCATGAACATTTTTTTATTTCCTGAACATTTGTTTTTTAAAAATCAAACATTTTTTAACAAAATCGCGAACATTTTTTGAATCCACAAATATTTTATGATTTAGTATACATTTTTATTCAAAATTTACATTTTCTTTAACTTTTGGAACCTTTTGAAGTCCCAAATTATTTAAAGTGGAAAACCCGAAAACGAAAAAGAAAAAGAAAAAGTAAAAACAAGATTTAAAAAACAGGTCGCCCGGACATGGGCCGACCCAAACGGGCGCGCTGCGTCTGCTCGCAGCGCGCAAAGCGCAGTATAGGAGGTTCCTACTTCATTGGCCGGCCCAGGAGGGGGATTCCCCTGTGTAAAACGTTTTTTAATCACTTATAGGTTGGTGGGTAATATTTTGTAACTTTGGGAGCGATTTTCATGACGTACCGCTAAAAAACAATAGCCCCTTTATTATTAGGTATAGATAACTCTTGGTGTAGTGGTCTTGTATGACCAATTCAAGGCACCATACCAAGTTGTTTGGGTTTTCGACTTTGCATTTTCTAAAGTTTTCTTCGTTAAAAAAGACCGATAATGGCCGTACGTGTCGCAACTTGCATACGATGTCGAAAGTTGTTCATACTAGGCATGGATGCCTATCATGGGCATGCCCACTTACTTGCAAAAGTTAAGGTCATTTCAAGTATGTCTAAAAATAGACCATGTTCAAGAAAGGGTGTTCAGGTAATCCAGAAAGGCCTATTTGAAAGCACGTTGTTTTTCGACATCCGTCAAATGGCCATAATTTTTTTCCCACCAGTTTCCATAACTAATTGAAAGCATCATACCGATTTTTTTGGATTTTTGACAAGTGTTGCATTTTTCGGAGTTTTCTCGGTGAAAAGGGGCCAATAAATGGTCAGATGTGTCACAATTTGCATATGGTGTTTGAAGTCGTTCAAACCTGGCATGGAAGTGAAAGTGCAACTAATCCCCGGGTGATTTTGGTAATTCACAACAACATATAGCTCATTGAACTAATATCCATTCAAGATGAATATTTCAGGAAGTTCAATGAATGGCATGGCATGGACTAAGAGATGTGGACCCCTCAAAATGCTAAGGGCACATATTGGCAAAAGCTCAAGACTCTTCATCTTTATTTTAGTGATCCAAGATCACATTGAGTCCATATGAAAGCCAATACTATTAAAAGGGGATGAGGTGTTGCTTAATGGCTTGTTTGCTCAAATGCTTAGTGATATTGCTTCAAAACTCTCAACCACTTTCTCCATCCAAATATGTCAAAACCCTAAACTCCAACTCGGCCCCACCGATTCTTTCTATCCGGCGCCACCGAGTTCATATGACATAGCCACAGCCAGAAACCCTAACAGTTCGGTCACACCGATACGGATCTCGGTCTCACCGAAATGGCCTTGCAAACTCTCTGTTACTTATTGCAATTATTTTGGTCTCACCGAAATTGCAATCGGTCTCACCGAGTTTGCTTGACCAACTCTCTGTTGCTCTATTGTTTCACTTCGGTCTCACCGAGTTGATGCAATCGGTGCCACCGAGATGAGGTTTGCCCTAAGCCCTAGCACATCGGTCCCACCGAGTTGTTCCAGTCGGTCCCACCGAGATTCCTTACGTTCATATTTTGAACTAATCTGTCCCACCGAGTTCATCTATTCGGTCTCACCAAGATGGGTCAAATATGTGTAACGGTTGAATTTTGTGTGGAGGCTATATATACTCCTCCACCCCCTTCTCCATATGTGAGAGAGCCATCAGAACGTGCCTACACTTCCACCATACATTTTCTGAGAGAGAACCACCTACTCATGTGTTGAGATCAAGATATACCAATCCTACCACAAGAATTTTGATTTCTAGCCTTCCCCAAGTTGTTTTCCACTCAAATCATCTTTCCACCATATCCTAATCTGTGAGAGAGAGTTGAGTGTTGGGGAGACTATCATTTGAAGCACAAGAGCAAGGAGTTCATTATCAACACATCATCTATTACCTTTTGGAGACTGTTGTCTCATAGATTGGTTAGGTGTCGCTTGGGAGCCTCCGTCAAGTTGTGGAGTTGAACCAAGAAGTTTGTAAGGGCAAGGAGATTGCCTACTTCGTGAAGGTCTACCCGAGTGAGGCAAGTCCTTCGTGGGCGATGGCCATGGTGGGATAGAGAAGATTGCTTCTTCATGGACCCTTCGTGGGTGGAGCCCTCCGTGGACTCGCGTAACCGTTACCCTTCATGGCTTCAAGTCTTCATCAACGTGGATGTACGATAGCACCACCTATCGGAACCACGCCAAAAATCTCCGTGTCTTCATTGCGTTTGCACTCTCCAAACCCTTCCATTTACCTTCATATGCAATATTTTACTTTCCGCTGCTACACTCTTAGAATTGCATGTGTAGGTTGATTGCTTGACTTGTGTTAATTGCTAAAATCTGCCCACAACTAAAATTGGGAAAATGTTAAATTTTTATTTGGTCAAGTAGTCTAATCACCCCCCCCCCCCTTCTAGACATACTTTCGACCCTACAGGATGCCTACCATGAGCGTTCTCACCTACTTGCAAAAGTTGGGATCATTTGAAAAATGTCAAAAACTAGACCATGTTCAACGGCGGGTGTCCAAGTACACCATAAGGCTCTCTTTGAGAGCATGTTTCTCGACATCCTTGAAATGGACTCAATTTTTTTTCATGGCCTTGTATGAAACCAAAACAACTTGGCATAGTTACTTGAAATGACCCCAAAATTCTTCTACCAGCTTCTTCGACCAATTGAAGGCGTTATAACCATTTTCTGGATTTTTGACAAGTGTTGCATTTTTTGGAGTTTTCTCAGTGAAAAAGCGCCGATAAATGGTCAGACGTGTCATAATTTGCATTCAATGTTAGAAGTCGTTCAACCTGGCATGGATGCCTACCATGGGCATTCCCACCTGCTTGCAAAAGCTGGGATCATTTAAAGAATATGCAAAACTAGACCATGTTCAATAGTGGGTGTCCAGGTAGGCCAGAAGGCTCTGTTTGAGAGCACGTTATTTCTCGATATCCTTGAAATTGACCCAATTTTTTCTGTGGTCTTCTATGACAAATTCAAGGCATCATGCCAAGTTGTTTGTGATTTTTGACATTTTTGTATTTTCTTGAGTTTTCCGGTGAAAAAGGCTGATAAGTTGGTTGGACGTGTCACAACGTAAAAACAGTGTCAGAATTCGTTCAAACTTGGTATGGATGACGACCATGGGCATGCCCACCCGGTTGCAAAAGTGGGGGTCACTTTAAGGATGTCGAAAATTATATCTTGTTCAATAGAGGGTGTTCAGGAAGAGGACAGAAGAGTCCATCTGAGAGCACGTTGTTTTTCAAAATACTTGAAATGGCTCAAGCGGTCACGGAATCGAAATTTGAAAAAAGTTCATTGATTCAAAAAATGTACCCGTTTTCAAAAAGTGTTCACGAATTCAAAAAATGTTCCCTTTTTCAAAATTTGTACACAAATTCAAAAAGAATCGGGGAGTTTCAAATAATGTTCGCATTGAAAAATTTGTTCCAAATTTAGAAAACGTTCATGTTTCAAAATATTTCTACAAAAATACAAAAATAATTCAGGGAAAATAAAAAAACACTACTCTCAAAATTTTGTTCATGCTTTCAGAATTTTTTGAAATTCCAAATTTGTTTCTTTTCCAAAAAAATGTTCGTGTTCAAATTTTGTTCGCTCTTTTTAAAATTGTTCATGTCTTAACATTCTTTGCAATTTTGAAAGGCACGAATATTTTTTGAAATTTCTGTACAATTTTGCTAAATGTGAATATTTGTATATTTTCAACAAAATTTTAAAAAACAAACAGTTTTTGAAATTTTGAACAACATTTTAAAGCGCGGGCATTTTTTGAAAAAAGGAAAAAATAAAATGCAAAACGGAAAAATGAAAAAGAAATAAATGAAGAAAAGAGATAGTGCGAAAAAGATCGATTTGCTACAGTAAAGCTCACTCTATGTGTTCGGTTTATTTGGTTAGTACAAGAGAAATCTTAAAACTACAGCATGAAATTTTAAATTTTTTGATTCAATATGCAAAGCTTTTGCTAGTACAAGTATAAAAGCATATGTTTATGTATGCATCACGTTGCGTGATGGCTGGAGGCTCGTCACACAAGTTAATACAAACATACGTTATTCCCGCAAAAAAAATACAAAGGTATGTTGGGCTGTATTTTTCATAGGTAGGGAATAGGAAAAGTGAGGGGAAAGGGCCTCCAATGCATTGCACTGGCTCCTCACGGCCAGGTCCACAACCTTTACATTCAAAACTCACACACGGCTACGGGTTTGACATTGTGTTCATTGAGCCAGCGCCCAGTGCATACAAAACCACCTTGCTTCTTTCCTAGAGAAGAATTTATTTTTGCTTCAGTTAATATGGAGTACCATTGGTTTTCTGGGTATATACCAAAAAACCAAACTTCAAACTGGCATGGAAATTTCATACCACACGATAAACCGTAAAATATAAACTGCAAATTTGTCCTCTTTGGTATTTCACGTCAACATTGAAAAGAAAAGTTCATGAATTTGAAAAATAGTTCAAGAATTTTGAAAAAAAAAACGTAAAAATTGAAAGAAGTTCATGGATTTCAAAAAGAAGTTCACAGATTCAAAAAAATCATGGATTTGAAAAGGTTCATGAATTTTAATAAAATAAAATAATAATTAAAAAAGAAAGAGAAAATGAAAAAATAAGTAAAACCGGCCAAAAAAAAAAAAAGAGAAGTAAACCCGCGACCTCGTCGGCCAAACAAAACCAGAAAAGAGAAGAAGAAAAATAAACCCACAGCCTCCTTGTTCAGTGGGACGCGAAGAAAGAAGAAAAGTAGAAGAAGGATGTAAGTATTTGCATCAGGTGAGTTGTCTGGTTGGCTTGTGTTGTACACTTAACGAGTAGGTTTTGGGTTCGAATCACATTCCACACACTTTTTAGCAAGTTTACAGAAAAAGAACAGGTAAAGTGGGACGGCCCATCACAGAGGGGGGTTTGCATACATATACGTTCCAACGGGCGACGTACTTTAATAAAGATCATCCTATCCTTTATTATGAAAGGGTATGAAGAGATCTCCGTTGATGTGTTTAGAGGGTTGTACCGAAGCAGATATTTTGGCATGGCATGATGTGGTGGCGTTCAAGACTTTATTTCATGCCCTTGATCTTCATTTTCGGTGGTTCGGTAATTAAATAGTGGTTTGACTGGAGCATATGAGAATCCAGTTGCCCACGTCCCAAGGCGAAGGACAGGCGGACGATCATCCACAGGCGATGGTTTAAAGTTGCGCGAATCTTTAGTATTGTGAAAGGCTTAATATTTACCTTCTGCTCTAGAAGCTTTTAAGGTGAGATTTATCTGTCTATTTTCAAATGTTTAATTGTGGTGATGGATATGAAATATATTGTGTGTTCATTATAAAATCGTGGCGAACATTTGTTGGATATGAAATATAAATTTGCTTATTATAAGGATAAAATTAATAATGTGCTAATAAACCTGTTTTTTTTAACATCAGTACAGACACAAGCGCTCATATACACGCGCATACACTCACCCCTATGAACGCACACACGCACACCCTACCCCTATGAGCATCTCCGAAAGACTGAGCCGGCACATCATCTTGAAATTTATGAAGTCACCATAGGCGCCTCGTCGTCGACGGGAACGTCTCCTCCCACTGAATGCGCATCGTCGGAAATCCTGAAATAAATCCAGGAATAAATGCGAGCATCAGGACTTGAACCCTAATGAACTGAGAATACCACAGTCACTCTAACCATCCAACCACAGGTTGGTTCGCAATAAACCTGCTTATTAGGTCATTGCATTACACACGATTTCGTAAAAAGGTATGTGCGTTATGACCAACACCACACACAATTGCTAAAAAATAAGCGCGCGTGAAATGGAGTAACAGCGACACAGAATTCTGTCGTACACAACGTGTGCGATGAGGGACACCATCAAACACGATTTCTCGTGCGAAGTCATGTGTGATACGCTGACGGCCCACAAACGTTTCAACCCAGCAAATCGTGTGCGATCTCGAAACAGGCTTTCGCCCCGCTTTATGTATCAAACAATCGGAAGAAGTACACGGTCAAACGATACAAGATGATAAGGTAATCCTCAGTCGATCCTGAGATAAACGACACACGCAATACGCACGTGACTACGCTACTGACAAAGACCACTAAGAGAACTAAACACACACCACGCTACGACCTAGCACACCTAAACTCCACGACAACACCCCCAAGAGAGAAAACGGCGACGAGGATCGCCGTTGCCGAGTCCACACGGGACAAAGGTCTTCACCCGGAGCTCTGAAACGAAGAGAAGAACCACGACGACGTCTTCAGGAAGAACATGACACCCTCGGTGTCGCCTTCGTCGGCGCCAAGGCACAGAGTTTTCGCTCGGCAACTCATCCGTGTCACTACGAGGTCGCCAGGCGAAGCATGACGATGTCAGAACTCCAGATCCAGATCAGGACACCGTCCCTCCAAGAGAGAAGGCACATCCGAGCTACTTGTTGCACCACCTCCCGTTGCCCACACAAGCCAGGAGGAGAGCCACCACCACCGCAATGAAGCCCGCCGGAGAGCAATCATGCGAACCACCATCCGGAGCCACCGCCCCGGCATCCCTGTCACCAGATAACGTATGTCGCTCATGTCACAACGCACTCAACCAGGGCAGGAGAAGCGACGGCACTCCATCTACTCCTAGCCCGACATAAGTCCCCGAGTCTGGGTCGGCGCCTCCATCGTAGGAGGCACCAACACCTACAGCTCCAGCCAATCCCGGTGGACTGGGGGGACACAACTCCGAGACTGCCGACGGCCGCCGACGAGCTAGCCCAGGGCCCTTGGCCAGGGCGGCTCACACGATGCCATGCCCATGGTCACCGACGCCGATCCGCGCACCGACGCAACGCTATCACGACCACCACCATCGAGCACCTCCCGGGCTGAGCCCGACCACTCCTACCTGAAGCACATGCTCCGATCCGCCCCGGGCCCTGACCTGGCCCGCCCAAGCACGAACCCTAGATCTGAGCCTACCGCCGGCACACATCCAGGAGAAGGACGTCGCCACCGCCACCCCACGCTGCCTGCATACCCACAGCTGCCACGCCGCCGCAACACCGCAGACCCGCACCGCCCTCCTGCCGCGCCCGAGGCCCCCATAGCCCAAGCAGGGCAGAGGGCACCAACACTAACCACCATGCTCGCGAGGGGGACCGTGGCAGCCAGCCGAGGCCACCTAAGCCCACGTCGCCTGCCGGTCAAGACGACTGCCGTGGCCAGGCGCGCACCACCAGCCACGCCGTGCCCGGCCCGCGCCCGCGAGCAGCAGCGGCCGGCGCAGAGCAGATCTCCAGCACCATCCCTGCCACCGCGCGCCCCGCCACCAGCCATGCCGCCCCGAAGCCCGGCAGGAGCACCGACAGCCATCAGGAGCCCGCGCGCCGCTGCGCCGCGCCAACCCCAGTCGTCGAGGGAACATGAAGGCCCCGCCGTCGCCGGCTCCGGTCGGCCTTTGCCCAGCCGAGCCCCGGGGTGGCGGCGGGGGAGGCAGGAGGAGGTGGGGAGGGACGCGGCGGCGGCAGATTTAGGGTTCCCCGGGTCGTCGCGCGGGAGCGACGTGGGAGGGGGACGAGACACCTTGGAGATGAACTATAGAATTGCAAGTGCAGAGCTAGATGTCAGTTCCTTACCTCCCCTCGTCCTAGAGGGAACAATCTTGGTTTTGTTATCTTTCAAATTCTTCATAGTGATTAGCAGATATAAATCCCAAGTGACTCAGAAAATAGAGGTATGCTCCTCAACAACGGCGCCAGAAAAAGGTATTGATAACTCACAAGTATAGGGGATCACAATAGTTTTCGAGGGTAGAGTATTCAACACAAATTTATTGATTCGACACAAGGGGAGCCAAAGAATATTCACGAGTATTACCAGTTGAGCTGTCAATTCAACCACACCTGAAAGACTTAATATGTGCAGCAAAGTATTTAGTAGCAAAGTAGTATGGAAATAACGGTAACAGTGGCAATAGTAATAATAGCAATTTTGTAGTGATTGTAACAGCAGCAACAATGAAAGTAAATTAGCAAAGATCAATATGTGAGAAGCTCATAGGCATTGGATCAGCGATGGATAATTATGTCGGATGGCATTCATCATGCAACAGTTATAATCTAGGGCGACACAGAACTAGCTCCAATTCATCAATGTAATGTAGGCATGTATTCCGTATATAGTCATACGTGCTTATGGAAGAGAACTTGCATGCCATCTTTTGTCATACCCTCCCGTGGCAGCGGGGTCCATAAGGATACTAAGGGATATTAAGGCCTCCTTGTAATAGAGAACCGGAACAAAGCATTAGCACTTAGTGAATACATGAACTCCTCAAACTACGGTAATCACTGAAAAGAATCTCAATTATTGTCACTTTGGGGTATGCGGATCATAACACGTAATAGGTACATATAACTTGCAAGATAGGATCAAGAGCACATATATATTCATGAAAACATAATAAGTTCAGATCTGAAATCATGGCACTCGGGCCCTAGTGACAAGCATTAATCATAGCAAAGTCATAGCAACATCAATCTCAGAACATAGTGGATACTAGGGATCAAGCTCTAACAAAACTAACTCGATTACATGATAAATCTCATCCAACCCATCACCGTCCAGCAAGCCTACGAAAGAATTACTCACTCCCGGTGGTGAGCATCATGAAATTGGTGATGCAGGAAGGTTGATGATGACGACGACGTCGATTTCCACCCTCCGGAGCCCCAAACGGACTCCAGATCAGCCCTCCCGATGAAGAACGGGAGGTGGCGGCGGCTCCGTATAGTGAAACGCGATGAATCCTTCTCTCTGATTTTTTTTCTCCGAATAGGTATATATGAAGTTGGAGAAAGGGTTGCCGGAGGTCCAGGGCGCCCACACGTTCACCAGGCGCGCCCTGGGGGGTGGGCGCGCCCCCTGAGCTTGTGGCTCCTGGGTGGCCCCCCTCTGGTATATTTTTCCGCCGGTATTTCTTATATATTCCACAAAAATTCTCCGTAAATTTTTAGTTCAATCTGAGAACTTTGATTTCTGCACAAAAACAACACCATGGCAATTCTACTGAAAAGAGCATCAGTCTGGGTTAGTTCTATTCAAATCATGCAAATTAGAGTTCAAAACAAGACCAAAAGAGTTTGGAAAAGTAGATACGATGGAGACATATCAGAGGGCGTGTGGAGGTGTGTCTCTGTCAGATCTTGCGGGATTTGGTTGGTGTTGGTCTTCGGTGGATCTGTTTTGGATCCGGTCTTCGTTCATCTTTATGGTGTTTACATGTTTGATCCTTCCGATCTACGAGTTTCTTCATCGACGATGGTTGCTGCTTTGGTGCGCTGGTCCTGTGGGGCCTTAGCACGACGATTTCTCGGCTGTCTATTACAACAAGGTTTGGCCGGCTCCAGCGAGGGAGGGGCGATGACGACGGCGAGTGCCTTCGGCTCGCTCAAGTGCTTGTAATCATCACTAGGTGGTCCATGGACCTGGTTGTCATTTTTATTATCTTTGGTGTTCTTTGTACTGCCATGAGTGAAGATGAATAGATTGGAAGTTTCTTACGCAAAAAAAGCTACAATCACTCTGGTTCGGTTCATTTCTTAGAAAAGAATAACATGACAAGCGGATTAGAGTGCAGAGAAGTACTGAAAAATTATATCAGAGTACATAGCACTAACTAACTAGATATGACTAGTGTGTGGGCCGACCTGAGTGTGAACTTATCAGTTTTGTGTCGGTCGACAACACTTCTGTAACGGTAAGATAGTGCAGAAGTCTCATCCAACCAAAATGATGGTGATGAGCCAACTAAACACGACAACACCCTTCCTCTTTGTTTCAAAAAGACAACACCCTTCCTCTGCACTACACTCAATCGAGCATAGACAACTAATCGTGTTACATATCCAAACCTTTAGATTCAGGGTCTAAGACCTAACATCCCAACGCATAGTCGCAAATGAAGAGTCAGCAAGGGTTCTGTGGTACATGTGTGTAGCATATTTTCCGGTGCCTCCAACTCCTACGCGCGTAGCAACAAATATTTGCAGCTTGACACACAAAGAAACAAAAAAAAAACATCATATTTCTTCTTTCTCGGGCTGCATGAAGGATGTCGAGCAGAAGCTGATACACCAAAGACACCACCACCGACCGTTTCCTCTCCAACACTTGGAGTGACAGACTAAGCGGGAGAGGTGTTTATTGCCTCACATACACACAAAAAGCTTGAGACATACTTCGATACATTTTAGAACTTATGTTGAACTCCGTAGCACAAGCCCAACCCCTGGTATCTTCTTATATGCTGAGGCTGAGTGATGGAAGGGAGTACAATTATTTCCAGCTGCCTTTGGGAGCAAAAGGGCTTCGCATTTATTGGCTCAAATCGTAGTGGTGATATCCCGTGGCGTCATGTGGTGCAAGAGCAACATTAGCCATCTACCTGCAGGTCTCGTTCACGTACGCGCCCTATTAACATCCATTACTACGATGAACGGTATTGGAAGGTGTGGAAGATACCAGATACACATGTTTAGATGCCGGAGCATGACTAGCACTGGAGCAAGCACTTGGTCGCCTACGTTTATCTAACCGCCGGCGTCGACGGTTGCCGACATTTTTCTACCTCTTCTTCGTGCAGCATACATCCTCTTGGACTTTGAGATGGATTAGGTGAAGAACATGAACGTGTTGGACTCATTGCATGAGGTTTATCTCAAGAACGGTCATGACTCATGATCCTGAGAAAGAATGTTCTTGTTTCACCCAGCCGATGATGCAATAACAAGAGATTGGCAGGGCAAAGCTAATGCGAGTTATCGTAAAAAAAAGTCAAGGGCTTTTAGGCTACCATGCTTTGGCGTCGAGTGCACGACAAGCAGAGTAATCGAAAGCAATAACAACTAACCGTCTGTCTACAGGCAGACAAAAGCAAAGAATCGAAAGCAAAGCTTTGCGGATCCAATGGAGCTACAAACTCCCATGTAGATTAGCTTGCACGATTTCCCCGCAAATCATCTTAATGACATGACATGGTAAAAGCACGGCCAGGTTCGACATCCATAAGAATCACTCTTCTTGCAATAGTTGGAAACAGAAGCATTCATGTTCCATGCTTTAACCTGACTGATCTGACGACTCGCACAACTCATGTTCCATGCATTAACCCGACTGAATCACGCGACTCAGGTTTCATTTGTTTGTACTCTCAAATTGGAAGCCCTTTATCCCCCAGAGACAGCTGGAAATAACGAGTGTTTGACAAAAAAAATACAACATTAGGGGTATCTGTACCACTGAACTATCACTTTTAAAAAAGTGACCAAAAACTCTAGATTAGTACTAATTTTGTGACAAAAAAACTACCAAATTGAGTTGATGACTGTTTTTATGATTTTATACCTGTTTATGACAGGAGGGGCCCGCTTGTCAGGGCTGACGTGGCGGCAAAGTCAACTCTATTTAAAGTTGAACGTTATGACAAATGGGGCCCACATGTCACGTTCAACCTCCTTCTTCCCCCTCTTTCTTGTTTGACATTTCAACAAGCACTTTATGTGCATCGGGCAGCACCACCGTGCTGACGCGTCGACGCCGATGAGCAGTGGCAGTGTCACGCCCAATATGCGATCCTATCCAAGAGGAACTCGAAGGTCCCACCAAGGATAGAAGCGCATGTTGAAACGCTTGTGCAAGGTGGATATCATTACATCGTACCATATACAACACAAATGGGGATACAAACAAGGCATACAATCGCCACATGAATTCATCAAACATCATACAGAAGAGCAGCATCCGACTACGGATGAAATCAAACGAAAAACACGAACGAACATCCACCCTGCTAGCCCAGGCTGCCGACCAGGAACCTATCCCGTGATCGAAGAACAAGAAGAAACAGAAGAAGAACTCCAAAACAAGCAAGCATCGCTCTCACGTCAGATCATCGCATTACATGTACCTGCAACTGTTATTGTAGTAATCTGTGAGCCACGAGGACTCAGCAATCCCATTACCATGGGTATCAAGACTAGCAAAGCTTAATGGGTATGGAAGGGTTAAGTGGTGAGGTTGCAGCAAGCACTAAGCATTGTATGGTGGCTAACTTACGAGTACAAGAATAAGAAGAGTAACTACGTATAACGGTCGTAAACTAGTAATGATCAATAAGTGATCCTGAACTACTTATGAATCAAACATAACCCCACCGTATTCTCTTCTCAAACTCACTCGAAAAGAGACGGTCACGGTTACGCACGGGGTTGGTGTATTTTATTTCGGATCTGGTGTCAAGTTCTCTACAACCGGATATTATAAATTTTCAATCTGCCACATAACCGCGGGCATGGCTCTTGAAAAGATTTAACCCTGCAGGGGTGCTCCAAGTGGTCCATTATAAATTTCACGCGCATCCGATGGAACATCCTCACACCATGAAGAACACGATGCTTACGATAAGGAATTCCTGTGGACCTGCCTCTCGTCAAAGGTAAAAACTAAACTAGCAAGACCTCCCGGCATGCCGACACTCCGATAAGAGCCGCGCGTACCTCGTCTCAGGCCACGACCGGATCGGCTAAGTTTCCGGCTGGCACACCCGTTGGTGGCCCCGGCTAATGCCATTTTGGACCAGCACCATCAGCATTGGCCCACCCTGTATTATGTGGAAAATGAACCTCGGGTAGCGCTAACTCCCTATGCGTCAAATTTATTATCAGATTTATTATTATGTTGCCAAATGTTAAAATCAAAGTTGGGCCTTGCTGGTAGAGTTCTTCCCTAAGCGATTGGTCAGGGGGTTCCCATACACCCACATGTGTTAGGAGCGCTCGTCAAGGAACATAACACCGGTATGACGGAAACTAGGGCGGCAAGAGTGGAACAAAACACCAGGCAAAAGGCCGAGCCTTCCACCCTTTACCAAGTATATAGATGCATTAATTAAATAAGAGATATTGTGATATCCCATGATATCCATGTCCCAACATGGAACAACCTACACCGCACCTGCAACTAGCAACGCTATAAGAAGGGCTGAACAAGCGGTAACATAGCCAAACAACGGTTTGCTGGGATGGTAGAAAAGGTTAGAGGCTTATCATGGCAATTTGCGAGGCTTGATAAACAAGTGGTAGGTAGCGCGACATAGTGATAGCATCGAGACAACTAGAAAAGCAAAGATAGTAGTCGAAGCTCTGATACCAACTTGTCACGCCCAATATGCGATCCTATCCGAGAGGAACTCGAAGGTCCCACCAAGGATAGAAGCGCATATTGAAACGCTTGTGCAAGGTGGATATCATTACATCGTACCATATACAACACAAATGGGGATACAAACAAGGCATGCAATCGCCACATGAATTCATCAAACATCATACAGAAGAGCAGCATCCGACTACGGATGAAATCAAACAAAAAACACGAATGACATCCACCCTGCTAGCCCAGGCTGCCGACCAGGAACCTATCCCCTGATCGAAGAAAAAGAAGCAGAAGAAGAACTCCCAAACAAGCAAGCATCGCTCTCATGTTAGATCATCGCACTACCTGTACCTGCAACTGTTGTTGTAGTAACCTGTGGGCCACGAGGACTCAGCAATCCCATTACCATGGGTATCAAGACTAGCAAAGCTTAATGGGTATGGAAGGGTTAAGTGGTGAGGTTGCAGCAAGCACTAAGCATTGTATGGTGGCTAACTTACGAGTACAAGAATAAGAAGAGTAACTATGCATAACGGTCGCAAACTAGTAATGATCAATAAGTGATCCTGAACTACTTACGAATCAAACATAACCCCACCGTGTTTTCTTCTCAAACTCACTCGAAAAGAGACGGTCACGGTTACAGACGGGGTTGGTGTATTTTAATTCGGATCTGGTGTCAAGTTCTCTACAACCGGATATTATAAATTTTCAATCTGCCACATAACCGTGGGCATGGCTCTCGAAAAGATTTAACCCTGCAGGGGTGCTCCAAGTGGTCCATTATAAATTCCACGCGCATCCGATTTAACATCCTCACACCATGAAGAACACAATGCTTATGATAAGGAATTTCGATGGACCTGCCTCTCGTCAAAGGTAAAAACTAAACCAGCAAGACCTACCGGCGTGCCGACACCCCGATAGGAGCCGCGCGTATCTCGTCTCAGGCCACGACCGGATCGGCTAAGTTTCCGGATGGCACACCCGTTGGTGGCCCCGGCTACTGCCATTTTGGACCAGCACCATCAGCACTGGCCCACCCTGTATTATGTCGAAAATGAACCTCGGGTAGCGCTAACTCCCTATGCGTCAAATTTATTATCAGATTTATTGTTATGTTGGCAAATGTTAAAATCAAAGTTGGGCCTTGCTGGTAGAGTTCTTCCCTAAGTGATTGGTCAGGGGGTTCCCATACACCCACATGTGTTAGGAGTGCTCGTCAAGGAACATAACACTGGTATGACGGAAACTAGGGCGGCAGGAGTGGAATAAAACACCAGGCAAAAGGTCGAGCCTTCCACCCTTTACCAAGTATATAGATGCATTAATTAAATAAGAGATATTGTGATATCCCATGATATCCATGTCCCAACATGGAACAACCTGCACCGCAGCTGCAACTAGCAACGCTATAAGAAGGGCTGAGCAAGCGGTAACATAGCCAAACAACAGTTTTCTGAGATGGTGGAAAAGGTTAGAGGCTTATCATGACAATTTGGGAGGCTTGATAAACAAGTGGTAGGTAGGGCTGGACCAAAAGCTCGTAGCTCGCGAGCTTAATGAGCGCTCGATAGTTCGACTCGTTAAGCTTGGAGCTCGCTTCTTAATGAACAGAGCCAATCATTGATTTCAGCTCGTTAAGCTTAACGAGCTTAACGAACGAGCTAACGAGTTTCACGAGTAGCTCGTTAGTAACAACATAACACATATTTTCATCTTACGTGACAAACTTTTTGTAGCACCTCAGCCCATCAATTCAATCTAATCAACATATGAGGCAACAAACTAGTGCATTTCTTTTTGTAGTCACCATATTTCATCTTGAAAACCACACCTACACATTCATCCTGTATATCATAACACATTATAATCTGTTAACGAGCGCTCGCGAGCGCTCACGAGCTTAACGAGCTTCAAACGAGCCGAGCCGAGCAGGGTTTTCTGCTCGTTAATCTTAACGAGCTTAACGAGTCGAGCCTTAACGAGCACGAGCTTAACGAGTACGAGCTTAACGAGCCGAGCTGCTCGTTAGTCCACCCCTAGTGGTAGGTAGCACGACATAGCGATAGCATCGAGACAACTAGCAAAGCAAATATAGTAGTGGTATCCAGGGTAATGATCATCTTTCCTGAAATCCCGCTCGGAAAAAGATCGAGTCCATGAAGTAGACGAAGCAACATAGTCGAACGAATCCTCACAATCGCAATGAAACCGGGAACTATCGAGAAGAAGCACAACCGGAAAGAAACAAACAACATAGTAAACAAACAAGCATAACATGACATGATGCACAACCAAGTATGATGCATGTCAAGATTAAATGTTGTTACTCATGGCAAGAAATGATGCATAAAAGAACCCCATATCAAAGTAAGTTCAAATGAGGTCAGAAACAACACATAACAATTCCGAAAAGTCCCTATATGCAAATTTCGAATTTGGTACTGATCTGAATAAAACATTATGTTAAAATGGTTAAACAGCAAGTTAAAGTGCACCATGTTAATCTATACATTTTTCCACCCCATTTACATATAAAGTTTATTTAATACGGAGATACGGTTATTTAGATACGAAATAAACCATTTTAGCATGTCATTTATGTAAATTAATGCAAACAACAATTTTAAATATTTTAACATGGTTGAAAGTTGGATATTGTGAAACTGCATGAAATTCTATGCATTTTACATATATAACATGTTTCATCTGGATGCATGGATATATAGTTATTGACAATTCAAAATGATGGCATTTATGAAAATATGCATACACTGGATATATGACAAATCACAGAATGGAGAAAAAACATCTACGGGCCGAATGCAACGCACTGTGCAAGACCTAAGACGGATCTAGCCCAAAATGGATGAGTGTGTGTGAGCAAAATAAAAGGAAACAGTGCAGAAATAGGGGCTCCTTGGACTCGATCCCGCGACCTCTCGGTTGAAAACCAAGGGTGCTAACCACTGCGCTTGTGACAAAGTGTGGAGGTGGAAGATGAACCAGAACAGACCTTGGATCAGGGTGAGGCAAAAAATGGTGAAAAGCAAAAGGTGCGGCCGTTGGGATTTGATCCCTGGTTGCCTGCGTAACAAAGGGGAAGCCCATCCAGTTGGGCTGCTGCCTGCATTGTGTGCACAAGGAGGTGGTTTACTTGATAGCCAAACAGCAGAAGTGTCGAGCTTCAGCCATGGCTACGCCGAGAAAGCTCACGGCAACTACAAGCAAACGCGGCGGCGATCTCTGCTGCTAGGTGTCGGCGGGCGTGCGGGATTGGGAGGTAGGTGCGTTGTGCGACGCATGCGTACAGAGGCTCGAGCATGAGCTCGTGCTCGTCTCGGGCATGGCACGGCAAGGCGGATGGCAGCGACAGCTTGGCGGACACGTGGCGAGAAGCGAGGCGAGCTGCGGGCATGGGTGTGCGCGTGTGCGGGCTGCAGGTGGCGCGGTACTTGTGTGCGTGTGGATCAACGAGCAGAGCAACGGCATGAACAAGAGCACGAACTCAAGGCCGTCCATGGCGGACGAACTTGGGCAGCATGGATCGGGTACTACAGCGATGGTAACAACGGGGAAAGAAGATGGGGAGGCGCGACTGCTCACATAGGGCTCGACGGAGTCGACGAGGGTGCCGGAGACATGATGCCGAGGCCGAGGCGAGGCGAGGCGCAGATCATGGCGGCGTCTGGCTCCGTGAAGAAGAGGAAGCAGAGGAGGCCGATCCAGGGCTCCAGGGACTTGCCGCGGGGTCGACCCCGGACGGGGACGAGGACGCGTGCGTCACTCCCCGAGGAAGAAGACGACAACGTCGAGCTGGGTCATGCCGGAGTAGAGCTCGGGCATGGCGTGGCGACGTTTTTTTGGAGGCGGGGATCTCACCTGGCGGCAGAGGAGGAAGGAGAGGGGAAAAGAGGGGGAAGGAGGAAACCCTAGGGGGCTGGCGCGGGTCTTATAAGGGGGGCGCAGCGCCGTGGTGGCCACGGTGACGGACACGGTTCTTTCGTTCGCGTTCCATTTGCAGCGGAAATCCACGCCGCTGTTTCATGCATTTGGATCGGTGCAGCATGCAAGGGAAGGATGTGGTGGGTCCACTTAGACGCTGAGGCCACGGGCTAGTATTCTGTATGTCAGCTTTTCCTGCGCATGTCCTGCGCCTTTTTCCCTCTCATGCTCGCTTTTAGGTGGTTGGCCAGATCCTTAATTTAAATTGTTATACATAACTAACGTTGCCAATTAATGTGGGGGTGAACAGAATAATACTGTAGTTGCTAATTTTATCATATGCATAACGATTTCTATCTGGTATGCATAACTAACCACTAATCACAAGTATTAAGTCAGAGAACTCTATGAAGGATATGTTTGAACTTAACCATGAAAATCAGAAGAACTTTTGAAAAAATTAGTAAAAACCTAAAGTTCTTTGACTTTTGAAGGTAAAGTTCAAAAGAAGAGTTAATAAAGTTCTCAGACTATTTTTCAACAGTTATGAGATATGCCAAAGTTTTTCAAATGTTCTTCTGTTTTTCATGGCAAAGTTCAGTGACCAGTTTAACAAAGTTTGGTTCTCTTTGAAATTATTTAAAGAACGTTCTTCCAAACCAATTTAAACAACAATATATTTAATTTTTGTGGCATTTAAATCATGTTTGTGTGTTGGTCTACAACCACCATAAAAAATAATAAGGGGAATTACTCACGTAATTGGGCTGGAGATTAATGCTGGATATGCAAGAATCTAGCGCCTATCTGCAGCTACTACCTGACATGCATGCGAAAGAAAAGGACACGGTTGCAAGTGCCCATGTCGGCTTTCTCACATGCATCTTTCGATCATGAGCAGCTTTGGGCGGTGGAGATAGGCGCTGTGGATGGAACGCGAATGTAAATGGCTTTATCGCACGGTGGCCATGTGTGCCGCCCCTCCAGTTTTACTGTGAGAAGGAGCGCCTGACAGAGGAGGAAGAAAAGGAGCGAAGGGAGAGGCTGCCAGGTTGGGCGCGTGGGAGTCTAGCGTGGAGTTACCAGCGAAGGAGGAGTCTCAGGGGGATCGGTGTTCAGGTGGGCTGGGCTACGTCTGGCCTTCGCAGAGAAGCAGGTAAGTGGGCTCTGCCCTGCTTATTACCTTTTCCTTTTTTTCTGTTTGAAATTCTAAACAGAACACAAAGGAAAATACACAGGGGGCTAGAAGAAAGAGTATAAGATATATGAGAGTATACACTGACTTCTGGAATTATGCACAATTTGGGAAAATGGTTTGGGTATTTTTAGAGATAGAAAAATAATTCAAGTTTGAATTAAATTCAAACTTGAGCCATTTTTGAACCCAACCAAATCAATCCCAAATGAGCTGAAATTGGACAGAGAGGTTGTCGGCATGGTGTAAGATTTACAGAAAATAAGTGAACATTTTATTGGGACGGGATAATGCCACTTGCAATAAATGGGTGAGAATTGAAAGGAAGAAGCTAGTGATGGGGGCTTGCACTTGATGATGGTTTAGATGAAAAGGGCAAGATGAAACAGCAAAGAAGATGAGGAGAAGGAGTTCACAAAGATAACAAGCACACAACAAATATGCACACTACAATGATGATCATGATGCATATGCAACAACAAATGACAAAGGTAATATCACAACATGAAGCATATAACAAAGCAAGTGAGACGATCTTGACAAAAAAAATATGGATGGCATAATGCAATATAATAAAAGATGAACATGATGCAAGAAGCGAAATATGACAATGACACTGATCAAGATCATAACAACAAATAATTGAAACCCACAACAACAGCGAAAATAAATGGAAGGCAACTCGAGAATCGGTCCCGGGGCGTCATAGGTAGCCCGTTAACTGGAATCCTGCGAAGCTAGGCTCGCTGGAGCACGCCAACAGTAACCTCCGTTGCTAGCCTCATGGCCGAGCGGCGCGACCAGACGCCAAGCCCCACCGGCTTGTCCGACAGGTCCAGCTCCACGCCCATGGCGCGCGTCAGCTCCCCGTTGTCGTCCGAGAGCAGCAGCACCTCGTCGCATCACAAAGGCGTCGTTGACGGAGACGCAGGCCACGGCGTCCACCCCATTGGCACGCAGCTCCCCGGCCCTGGCTACGAACCCCGGGATGTGCTTCTGGGTGCAGGTGGGCATGAACGCGCCCTGGACCGCGAACAGGACCACATTCTTCCCCGTGGTGAGGTAGCGGACCGTCACCGTCTTCAGCTCGCTGTCGGGGGAGTCGAAGTAGGAGAGCGTCGCGTCGGGGAGCCGGTCGTCGACCGCGATGGTCGTTGCGGTGGCCGGGGACACGGTCGCGGAGAGGGCCCGCGTCGCCGCACGACACGGCAGCTCGGCACGAAGGGGCCCCGCAGGTGCTAGGCGGCGGGAGGCGAAGGAGAGGGGGGAGGAGGGGCCACATGAGAGGAGGGCGTGCCTGGCCCCTGTGGCGGCGGCAGTGACCGAGAGGGTGGCGCAGGGAAGGGGAAGGTGATGGGGAGTCGTCGTAAAAGGCGAGGACGACCATGCCAACATCAGTGGCAGTGGCGCACGAGCTCGTCACCGCCGGTGGTCTCCATGCACTTGCGCGTGCGCGTGGTGCCAGTCAGTAGTGGTGCACGCCACCACCCGAGCCTGGGGCCAGAGCTCTACTTGTCCTCGCCGGTGTGCTGCGGTCAAAAGAGCTGACGCCGGTGTGCTGCTCTGCTGCTGGTAAGGTGTTCGAGGAAATGCCAACAAGAAGGAGAAGAGGAGGAAGAAGAAGGTTGGTGCTGATGTCTAGGCCCCGCTTGTCATAACGGTCAACATGACAGTCAAAATAAACGGAGTTGACGATTTTCATCACGTCGGCCCTGACAAGCGGGCCCCTCCTGTCATAAACGTGTTTAAACCGTCTAAACTGACCATTTTCTCAAAGTGGTAGTTTTTAGTAACAAAATTAGAAGTTTTTGGTAGTTTTAGGTCACTTTTTTGAATGTGGTAGTTCAGTGGGACGACAACCCCAAATGTGGTAGTTTTTTTATCAAACACTGGGAGATAATTGTACTCCCTTCCGTCACTTGGTTTATAAAAAAGACACCATGGGCTAGGCTTGTGCAACGTAAATACATTCTAAAATGTGTTGAAGCTCACCTCTCCTGCTTATAACCACTGAAAAGATGGTTTGGATTGGTAGTGATCTGTGGCAGTGTGTGAGCTCAAGATCCTTGGTACATTTATTCAAAGAGCCTTTCTTTTCCTTAGTTTGGGTGCCAAGCTGCAAATCTTTGTTGGTGCAAGCGTAGGGTCTAGGATTAGGAGTTGGAGTTACCGGAAAAATATGGTACAGAGACAAGAGATTTTACAATATCCTTGTACTCCGTACTCTAGCTAACAAAAGGGTAATATTGATTTCTGTACATATACCCCCGCATGTTCATCTCGATTCGCCCATGACCGACAACCTTCAGGTCATTCTCGGTCGCGGGCACGCTCTCCACTGCCGATGTTACCACATGTCTTTAGCCACCCCATGCCGTCCTATGTTTGTAAATCCGGTGGCCCAGCCCCATGTCCGCATCTCTAGCCGCCCTTCCGGTATCCGCATCTCTGGTGATGCTAGTCTCATCGGCGCAAATCTACTTCCCAATGGAAAATTTTGTGTTGGGTTTCAGGGAAGAGGGATTGACTTGTAAACCGTTCCAGTCAGATTGTCAATACAATTTTTATTTCTCTCGTTAGCTCTCAGTTTGCTTCCCAGTCCCCACGTAAAGCTAGAAGAAGTTTTGATCCAGCCAACAAACTGACTCACATGCTTGTTCTAATTCGTGAAGTGGTGGAATGAAGGGAAGGAAGGTAATCGGCCGTGCATGGATGTGAAGGGTGCACAGAAGCGATTACCGCCAAGGTAATCAGAGGGGAGGAAGGTAATCGAACAGCAATGTCTAGGATACCTAGACCTCCTCGTTCTTGAGGTTTGCATACTTTATCCCAGGCAATGAGGGCAGGACCTTGGTTTTCTTGTCCAAACTTTCTCCAGAAGAAGTGCCTTAGATATTTGTTGATCTGCTCAACTATACCAGCTGGTAATGCAAGAGTGCACATGAAAAATATTGCTAGTGCTGAAAGAACTGATTTGATGAGCTGTAATCTGCCATCATGCCCCAGCATAGTAAAGACCCCTTCTAGCCTTCTCTCAATTGTTTTGCATATAGGAGTAAAATCTGCATTTTTTTAGTTTGTGATCACTAAGTGGCAGCCCCAGATAGGTAAATGGGAATTTGCCAAACTTACATCCTAGGAGGCTGACAAGACTGTTAAGATTTTCCTGTCTGACATTGAGGGGTACTAAAACAAATTTACTGTAGTTGATCCGACGACCAGTTTGGGCTGCAAAATGTGCCATGAGATTGTTTACTTGGATTATTTGTCTTTGCTCAGCAGGTAGCACCAGAATGGTGTCATTGGCAAATTGATGACTAGAAAATCAGGGTTTGGTGGGGGATCAATGGGTTTTTATATGAGTTTTTCTCGCATTGCTGTGTTTAGAATGGTTTGGAGAAAATCTGCAGGCAAGACAAAAAGCAGAGGAGAGAGAGGATCTCCTTGTCTTACCCCCTTTTGTTTCCCTGGAACTCCATTTAGTAGCACACAAGAGAATCCTGGCTGAAAGATCATCTTGATCTAGTTGATCCATTTGCTGCTAAAACCCCTTGCTTTAAGGATCTTCAGTATTGTGTCATGCTCAATCATATCAAATGCCTTGTGTCATGTTCAATCATTTATACGGTTTTGCTAAAGAACCTCCATAAATTCTTCAACAAGGAAGATTTACCCTGGGTCAAACTAATCTGGGACCAATACTATACCACAGAACTACCAGGAGAGAAACTGATGGGGTCTAGTTGGTGGAAAACTCATCTCAGATTCCTGCCTGAATTTAAATCCTTGGCATTGTGTAAACATGGCAATGGAACTACTGTTGATTTCTGGAAAGATAAATGGACAGTTACACCTCTCTTTCAACGCTATCCACAACTATTCTCCTATGTTAGAAAGGAATCAGTGACTATCAGAAATGATCCAGAAAGAAGAATTGCCGAATCAGTTTCACATTCCTCTTTCAGAGCAAGCTTTTGATCAATTTAATGAAATTACAGTAGCTCTACAACAATTTTCAGGGGCTCAATCGCCTGACATTTGGAGTTGTGTTTCTGGGCACAAGAAATTCTCATCAATTCAAGTTTACAAGGCTCGCTGAAAGTGCAAGTGGCACTTAAACTATATTTTGGTGTGACGACAATGTGGTTAGTCGAACTAATATCGGTTGCTAAAGTCTATCTCAGGATATTGGTTCCATAGTGCTTTTGATGGAGATGTGCGACCCCCCCCCCCCCCCATTCAAAAAGATCAAAGGCGTGGTCTTCCGGTGATTCGAAGGTTTTATTTTTGGTTCATTCCGAGTCGTAGGAAAAACCGCACTATTAAGAGGGGTCGGTGTGGATATGTGTTGTGCGGGAATGCCATCGCCGAAACATATACACCAGCCTACCCATTCCTACCACTTATATCCATAGTGTGCGTGCATGTGGTACTCAGAGAGCTTGCAACAGAAAGTTACTAGGTACCCCGTGCGCACAGGGTCTTTGGACCCCCGTGCACACGGGGTACTGCATAACTCTCTGGGTACCCCGTGCGCACGGGGTCTTTTGACCCCCGTGCGCACGGGGTGCTGTGTAAACTCTCTGGGTACCCCGTGCGCACGGGGTGGTGTGAAAGTCTCTGAGTACCCCGTGCGCACGGGGCTGACTTAGCCCGTGCACACGGGGTCCAATGGGCAGAAACGGCCACCCGGGCAAGAACACTATAAAAGCCCACCTTCTTCCACCTCCATCCCAAACCCTAATAGCTTGTTGAGCTCCACTATTGCTACACTCCATTTTGCTCAATACTCTCAATCCCTCCACCCAAACTTGTTGAAACTTTGGGGATTGGGAGAGCAAGACCCGATCTACACCTTGACCAAACCAAATCGCGTTCCCCACAACATTTCTTCCCCATTGACTAGTTACTCTTAGAGCTTGGGCTCCTAGGCGGCTGGAGGTTCCTCCGGAAGCTTCATTGCTTGTGGTGTGCTCTGGAGAAGTTTGTAAAGGTGTGGTGGTCGCCTTCAAGACCAACTCCGAGTGATTCGAGGCTCATCCGTTGGGGATAACTCGAAAGAGAATACGGTGAGCCTTCATGGCGTTCCGCAAGCCTTGGCTCCGGCACCGCTCTAAACCGAGAGTAGCTCTTCCCCAAGGAAGAGTGAACTTCGGGATAAAATCCGCGTCCTCGCCTCACTTGTGGTTAATCCTTTCCCGCACTTTACTTTGTCTTGTATGCTTGTTGGCTTGCTAATTAGTTTGTTGCCTAGCATATTTGGCTCTAAGCTTGCTTGCCATATAGGTTGTGTTCACCTAGTTGCATATCTAGTGAACCCTATTTATCCGCTTAACCATAAAATTGACAAGAAAGGTTAAAATTTGTAGTCTCCTATTCACCCCCCTCTAGTCGACTGTATCGATCATTTCAATTGGTATCAGAGCCTCGTGCTCTAATATAAGGTTTTACAACCTTAGAGGATATGGTCGATCTAGGGAATGTGGGAGGTGGCGCACCCGTTGCGGAGGATGGTGAAAACCTACCCCCCCCCCACCGCGCCCGATGCACTTGGTACCCCGGTCATTGCTCCTGCCACTCCTGTTAACCCGGGGGCCCCTTTGACCACGGCCGGTGTTCTTTCAATGTTTGCGGACCTCAAAACGGCTATGTTGAAAGAAGTTCATTCCTCAGTCAAGGAGGAAATTGATGCTCGCTTAAAGCCCTCGACATCCGCATCAAACTCATTTGATCCAAATGACATTCATGATGCGGATGACTCGAGAGAACCTCTTGCATCTCCGGCTCGTACTCAAGTTCCCAAGTACAATGCCGTGGAACCCTTTTACTCATCGCAACCCTTGCAACATCCTCCCATTAATCTTGTTGGGCCTCCGCCCCCTTTGAAAGCTAATGTGTTTGCTAAATGGAAGCTATATATGGAGTCTCACATTCGCAGTGATTCTACACAACTTTGGTGGATTGTGGTCAATGGATTCAACCCCAAGGACTCAATGAATCTCACTCCAAGAGAAGCGGTTGATGATCAACTCAATGCAACCGCCCACAACATTTTGCGCACCGCGGTGACTGAAGACTATAGTGACTCCATTGCTCTCCTCAAAACCTCCAAGGAAATCTGGGATTGCCTTGAGGAGGCTCTCGAAGGAGATGAAGCAATTCGAAGATCTCAGTTGGCTTTGCTTAAGCAATAAGTCAATCTCTTTGTGAGGCATGAGGGTGAGTCCGCGGAAGAGGTCTACCGAAGGTTAAAGTCCCTTGTGCTCAACTTGAGAACCTTAGGGTGCACTTGGGCAAATGATGACTTCATCAAGGACAAGTTCATAGATGCTATGGTTCTCACGGAACATACCATGGTCATGATGATACATCAACGTTCGGATTATCACAAGTTGACCGCGGCTCAAGTTGTCTCCACTTTCTCCACTCATGTTCTTTTGGAGACCAAGTCCAAGAAGACCTTTGCAATTGCTCAAGCAACCAAGAACTCCAATCTTGCCTTGAAGGCCAAGAAAGTAATCAGCCAACCCACAAGGGATGAAGAAGTGAGATCGAGTGAAGAGACTTGTGAGGAAGATGTAGACACCTCATGCCCGGCAAATGACTTTGCAGAAGACTTGGCTCTCTTAGTCAAAATGTACTCCGGGACCATGGCAAAAAAAGGGAAGAATCTTCAAGGAAGATCGTTTGGACGAAGGAAATGCTACAATTGGGATAGCCCAAGACACTTTGTGCATGATTGTCTATATGAGAGACGTGAAGACAAATCCGAGAAGCTTGTGCTCAAGAAGAAGAAGTTCACCAAGTTTGCGAAGAGGAAAGATGACAAGGCTCTTGTTCATGAAGAATACATGTCCGGAGATGAGGATGACGGTGATGATGATCAAGTGGGCACGGCCACCATTGCCATGCATGCCACTACCTCCTCCTCCACCACCGGCCTCTTCGACTCTCTAAATGAGGACAAGACTTTCACTCATCGGTGCCTTATGGCCAAAGAGGTAAAAACAAAGTCCAAATCTAAAAACCCCGCCATCTACACTCCCAATGTCTCATGTGAGATAGTGGAGGATGAGTGTGATGAGGGCGTGGACAATGATGAGGAATCCTTGATGACTTTCATGAAAACTCTTCATGGTGAAGCTCGTGCTCGTTTTGGCGATCTCCTTAAGTCACTCGCCGAACACGATGTCTTTATTGAGAACGTTGAAAACCTCCTCATAGAGAAAAAAGAGAGAGTCGAACTCCTCGAGCACGAACTAAATGAAGAGAGTGTCATGAGAGCATCACTTGAGGAAGCCTTGTCAGCTCATCAAATTGACTTGTTAAAACCAATGATGCTTTGCAACTTGCTCTTGAGAACAAAGATGCTCTTAATGTTAGGGTTGAAAAGCTTCTAGTTGATCACACGAGACTTGTTGAGGAACATGAGTTCCTTGTGACTAGTTCCAAGGTTGTCAAAGGTGACCTCATTGCCCTCACCGAGTCTTATGCTCAACTTAAAGCTACAACCATTAAGGCACTCACTTCCGTACCTCATATAAATTTAAAGGATGATTCTTGTACGGCTAACTTTGTTCATGATTGCACCTCGCTCCAAGAGGAGAATAAGAAGTTGAAGGCCCAATTTGAGAAAGGGCTTGTATCATGCATTCAAGGGGAGAAAAACCTTAATGACCTCTTGAGTAACCAAAAGGAGTGTGTTGCCAAGGAGGGAATTGGGTTTGATCCTGCATCCAAGAATGGTAAGAACAAGAAGAGTAACAAGAAGAAGATCGGTCCGACTCCTCCTCCTCCCCAAAAGGTAGTGTTTGTGCAAGAAGGGCACAAGGAGAAGGAGAAGGAAAAAGGGGTTGTTGGGAGTGGCAAGGTCACTAGGGACAAGGCCATTCCCAAGGATTTTGCCGGCAAGAACAATCCTTCTTATGTCCTCATGAGAGGAGATGATGGCTATACATTTGCAAAATTTGTTGGCACTAACTATGATGATTATGCTTGGACTATTTGGGTTCCTAAGACCCTTGTTGCTAACTCTCCATGACCCATTGCAAAATGGGTACCTATAACCAAAGCTTGATTCTTGTAGGACTATATCTCCGGTGGAAAACAATGGGTGATCGATTGTGGATGCACCAATCATATGACCGGAGAAAGGGAGATGCTTGTGGAGTTCATTGATTCACTCAAGGCCTCTTCGAACATCTCCTTTGGTGACAATAGCAAGGGCAAGGTATTGGGTTTGGGCAAGGTGGTAATCTCTAATGATTCCTCAATTTCAAATGTCATGCTTGTCCAATCCCTTCACTACAATTTACTTTAAACAATTCAATTGGCACGTGCCAGTTATGATTCTCATTTTGATGAATTCCATGTGACCGTCTTTAAGAGAAGCAATCTCAAAGTGGTCTTTGTTGGGCATGTTGAAGACAACCTTTACGTGGTTGATTTCTCAAAAGAGGGAACTCATCTTGCAACATGCCTAATGGCCAAGGCCGACATGGGGTGGCTATGGCACCGATGGCTAGCCCACGTTGGCATGAGAAATTTACAAGCTCTCTTAAAGGGGGAGCACATCCTTGGACTAACCAATGTGTCTTTTGCCAAAGATCGTCCTTGTAGTGCTTGCATTGCCGGAAAACTACATGAAAAAGCTCATAAAGTGAATACTATCATCACCACCTTGAGGCCCCTTGAGCTTATCCACTTGGATCTTTTTGGGCCTCCAACTTATGATAGTTTGGGTGGGAGCAGGTATTGCCTTGTCATTGTCGATGACTACACAAGATATACTTGGGTGTTCTTTCTCAAGACTAAAGATGAAACTCAAGAAACCTTCATCAACTTTGCTAACGAAGCTCAACGTCAACATAATTGTGAAATCAAGGCAATTCGAAGTGACAATGTCACCGAGTTCAAGAATTACACGATGGATGAATTCTTGAGTGAAGAGGGTATAAAGCATCAATATGCCGCGCCATATACTGCCCAACAAAACGGTTTTGCGGAGAGGAAGAATCGGACTCTTATTGAGATGGCTAGGACCATGCTCGACGAATATAAGTCTCCATACAAGCTTTGGGCCGAAGCCATCAACACCGCGTGTCATGCTTCAAACCAGCTTTATCTCCGCAAGCTCAAGAACAAGACCCCATATGAACTCCTAATCGGGAGAAAGCTTAACGTCAAATACTTTCGGGTATTCGGTTGTAAGTGTTTCATTCTAAACAAGAAATCCCGTTTAGCTAAGTTTGAGCCTAAAACTTATGGGGGCATATTTGTTGGGTATGCATCAAACTCTCATGCTTACCAAGTTCTCAATAAATCCACCGGATGCATTGAGGAAACGGTGAATGTGGAGTTTGATGAAGATAATGGTTCCCGTGCGGAGCAAATTGTTCCTAGTGTTGTAGGTGATGAGGCTCCTTCACAAGCTATAAGGACTATGGGGATAGGCCACATTCTTCCACAAGAAACACCCCAAGTTCAAGTAGAAGAAGAAGGAGTAAGAGCCCCTCTTGTGGAGTCTCCACAAGGGAAGTCATCACCGGCACCACTTGTACAAGATGCTATGGGAGATCCTGAACCTATCCAAGAACAAGATCAAGTCCCTCATGTTCCCGAGCAAGATCAAGGGCAAACTCATTCAAATGGTGAAGAACCAAGTATAGAGGCTCAAGATCAAGCTCAAGTTCGTGATCAAGATCAAGATCAAGCTCAAGTACATTGCCGCCGGAAGTTGTTGTGCTCAGTTATTATGGATGAGGCAAACTTTGATGGATTATGGTGTCAAATGTGACAAAGTGCCTCTTTGATGCGACAATGAAAGTGCAATCAAGATCGCCGAGAATCCAGTACAACATAGCAAGGCCAAGCATATTGAGATTCGTCATCATTTCATTAGGAATCATTTGGCCAAGAGAAACATTGAACTACTCCATGTCAACACCGAGAATCAACTAGCCGATATTTTCACCAAGCCACTTGATGAAGAAAGATTCCGCGAGTTAAGGCATGAGCTAAATATCGTGCATATAAGTAACTTGGGTTGAGATTCTTGCTCATGCACACATACTCATATAATATCTTGCTTAGATGTAGGCACATGTCTAGGGGGAGCTAGCTCAACTCATGAGTTACCTCATCCTAGAAGTGCATAAATTGAACAAAATCTTTCACATTAGCCACTTTTAGGTGGCACTTGTGCTTCAAAGATGAGTGTTGGTCTTGGGCCCAAGGTTCATATCTTCGCGGTGCCATGCCAATCAAACTCAAACATGGTGGCCTCGGCCACTACCCTCCTTTGAGGTTTTTGTCCATTTTCTTGTGTGTGGTGTTTTTGGCCTTCTTTTGTTTTTCTTGTGTTTTGATTGCTCTTTGTCATTTCCCTTCTAGTACAAGTGCTCCATATATTCCCTTCTCGTAGTGATAGGATTTCTCTCGCAACGTATTCAGAAACATAGACCGAGATGCTTCGAAAAGGCTTGGTAAGAGTTTTCACTCAGCCATGCTTTCAAGAAGTACTTCTGGTCGAAATTCCTGAGTACCCCGTGTCCACGGGCATGTACCGTGCCCACAGGCTCTGTACCGTGCGCACGGGCCCCCCGTGCGCATGGGGCTCACTTAGCCCATGCGCACGGGGTCTGCGGTTCCAGGCCCTGAAGAGGTGGGGCGTGGGGGGGGGGGCTTGGGTTCATTCCCACCCAGTCACCCCCTCCACTCCCAGGTTGCCTCCAGGACCACCGCCGTCGCCTCCTCTCGCCAGCGCTGCTCCGGGCTCCGTCGGGCTCCTTGCCCCGTGGAGATCTCTTGGGATGGGCTCCTCCTCTGGTTGGTCCTTTCCCCCTCTTCATCTTTTTCCTCCATGGCTGTGTTCTAAGCTTTTAAGGTTCCTAGGTGATCTCTAGATTAGGGTAGTTGTTCCCCTTTTGTAGAACAGATCTTGTGCATACCTGTCCTGTGGTTCCTCTGTCGCACCCACTCCCAGATTTCGATCTGGAAGTGGCTGTCGCTGGGGAACCCCCGTGTCCACGGGGTATTTCACCCCCGTGCGCATGGCCCCCCATGCGCACGGGACCCCCGTGCCCACGGGGTCTAACCCCCATGCGCATGGGGTATACAGGAGTGTTCTGCCCAGTTCTGTCTTACTCCTTGGCCATCATCTCAAGCACTTGTACTCATTTGTGTTATTTGCGTCAAGTGGTGTTGCTATGTGTTTTGTGTTTTAGACTCCGCGGACAAGAGGGCCGAGCTCCATCGCAAGCGCCCAAAGGCAGGTTCCAAGGAGTTCACTATTGCTCGTCGCCAGCCATCTGAGGGCATTGGTCAGGGGTCTGGGTCAGGCCAGGGCTGTGTTCGCCGTGCAGCCACCAAGCAGCCCGTTGTTGAGGCCTCCGATGATTCAGAGGAAGAGTATGACTCACAAGATGATGCTCACTGTAACACCCCTAGTGGTTAGCCACAGTAATCCCCTATTTGATAATGCCATGTCATCGTGATCAACAGTGCTTAAACATCATTTGGATCATATCTCTTTTCAAATTCAAATTCAAATGGAAATTCAAACTAAAAGTGAAAATAAAAGTTGTTCAAATCCAGAAACTAAAATGTTCATAATATTGTAAATATTCCAGAGACAATTCTAAAATTATAACCAACATTCCCTAAATTAATTAATTAACTCTAATAGTACCAAAACAGCAAGGTTTAATACATTTTATTTAATACAAAATTGGTGTGAACTCCATTTTCCTCCAAACCAATTTTTAGCAGTGCTAACTAATGCACTGTATATATTGGAACAAGTAACCTATTTTACAAAACTGCGTATGAGGCCACACATTATTGCAAAAGTAGAAACAAAAGGGAAAACAGAAAAGAAAAAGAAAGAAAAGGAGAAAAGGCCCGCAGTGGCTGGGCTCCAGTCAAACAGCCGGCCCAGGCCACTCTCCCTTCCCCTTCCTACTGCTCATGCACGCGCGCGCTGTCGCCTCCACCACAGCCACCGCGCCTGGCCCTCCTTCCCCTCGCTTGACAGCGCGTCGCCGCCGCCGTCGTGGGGCGGATATGAGCATCCCCAGCGACCCCCTGGTGAACCCTAGCTCTCTTCCCCCCCGTCCCCTCGCTCGCTCTTCTCCTCGCCCGAAGCGCTCGCCGCTGTCCTCCACTCGATCCCGTGGTCTCCGTCGTCTCCTCGCCTCGCCACGATGTCGTAGAGCCTCGCCGTCGTCTGCTACATCGGCTGCGCCAAGCCATTGGAGCAGGGAGCCACCATATCGAGCTCGAAGACCTTGTCCTCCTTGTCTCTGTCGCCGGCGAACTCCGGCGATTGCGACCGCCTCTGCTTCTCCCGTTGCTCGCCGGGCCTACTTGTGCCTCCTCGGTGAGCTCCTCTTCCTCCTCGCCGTTTTTCCCTTTGGTCCCGCGCTCATAGACGCCGTGCTCGCCGTAGCCATAGCCGTACCCGTCGCTGCCGTCGATCTCGTAGCCATGGCCAGGTTCGCCGTCGAGCTCGCCCGTGCTCGGCATTATGCTCAGCACGCTCGCAGGGTTCGAACGCCGTCGCCCCCATAGCTTACTGAGCCGCGCTTCGCCGTTTTCGCCCGAGCCCGCCGTCACCACACGCCGTCTCCGGCCGTGCCACCACCGCAGAACGACGCGCCTCACTCCCCTCTTTCGAATGCCGCCTCACGCGCGCAAAATGGTGGCCGGAGCACGATTTTCGGCGATGTCTGACACGCGCCGCCGCGCAAATTGGTCGCCGGCGTTGAGCCGCCGGCACCGCTGACCTGGCGCCGACGTGGCCGGCCCCTGCGCCGGTGACTGTGGGCCCGATGGGGTTTGGTTGACTGGGTTGACCAGTCAACCCTGCTGACTGGGCAACCCAGTCACTGGCACGCGGGCCCCACCCCATTTAAATGTTTTTAAATAAATAAAATGTTAATTAAAATGTTAATAAATCTGTTAATTAATTAGTTAATTAGTTAGTCTATGACAGGTGGGGCCTAGCTGTTAATTATCTCTGTTTAAATTAAACAAAACTCTATTTAGTCCTCTGCCTATGACAGGTGGGACCCACTGTCAGGTTTGACCTTAACAGTGGCAGTTGACTTGCTGACTTCATGCTGACATCACTGCTGATGTCATAATTAATTTCTGATAATTTAAATAATCCAAAAAATGCTAAAATCTTTAGAAATTCGTAGAAATTAAACCGTAGCTCGGATCGAAAAACTTTGTACGTGAAAGTTGCTCAGAACGACGAGACAAATTCGAATTCGCGATCCGTTCGTCCGCCACACGTCCCTAGCATAGCAAACATGCAACCGTTCCCCTCCGTTTCCTCTGTCCGAAAATGCCAAACTTCGGGAAAACATTCCTGGATGTTTTTCCTCTTCACCTATATCGTGTAGCACCGCGTCAGAACACCCCTAGCTTTGCGTATTGTCATGTCGTGCTCTTGTTTGCTTTATATTTACTATTTCTTTCCCCTCTTCACTCTCGGTAGACCCCGCTATAGACGCAGTCCCCGAGACCGACGCAGCTCAGGAGCCCGACGACACTGTTGACGACCCCTCCTTCTTGCCAGAGCAACCAGGCAAGCCCCCCCCCCTTTGAGCATCCCGATATCGCCCATTCTATTTTCTCATGCTTGCATTAGAATTGCTGCTGCTACTGCTTTACCTATTCTGATGCATAGCCTGTTTATTTTAACCTGCTATTGAAACCTTACCTGCTTATCCTAAACTGTCTAGTATAGGCTGGGTAGAGACCTATCAGTGACCCCGATTGCCCCGCTGGATTATCAGAAGACCCGATCAATGGGATCGAAGACCAGGCCCCGGCACCGCACATCACACTCCCTTAGTTGTAACGACACTGCAGCGTTACTATCGAGTGCCGTGGGTGATACCTCGTATAGCACTCCTGATGTTAACTCTGTAGAGTAGCTATTTGGTCGTGGTCAACGAGGGTGATTCCTCCTTCTCCACTTCCGAGACGACCCTATCGTGCAACACTTCAAGTGTGAACCTCGAGGGTGATTCCTCCTAAGTTCGCCTTGGCGGTTATATCGAGTGGGCATCCGTCGAGGGTGATACCTCGGATTCCCCTGATGTTATGGACACACGATTACTGTGAATTTACCCCTGAACCTTGTTAGAAACGGGTCGGCCCCGAGGGCGACCCGAGGGAGTTACTTTTACTGCAGAACTGGAAGGACAGGCAGTACCGCCCAGTAGAGGTGGACCTGAGTTCCCGACAGTCTTTTGCGAGACGGGTTGACCTGGACGATGCCCGAGTGATGAATACGAGGCGTGGCCGGGCATTCTTGGCCCTTGCCACAAGTCCTCGAGACGGGGCGACGGGGTCACATCGATCGTGAGTCTCTGCTCGTTACCGCACTACCAACACACTACGATTTGGATATTTGATTCGAGTGGGCCTCAGGCCCGATAGCACTAACCATCACACGGGAAAGGTTATGGGCACTCTGCATCGTATGCATCAGCCGAAAGCTCTGTCAGACGTCTAGTTTAGCATGGCGGCACGGACGGACCGGTGCCATCCTGTAGTGGTGGTGCCTGGCTTCACCGTGTGTGCAACGACCTGGAGTGCACATGGCGATGGCCCAAGACCCCTGAGTGCTTAGGATATAGACCGACGGGGACCTATCTGCTGAGCTCTAGGTAGGGTTGCGGTGTATCGTTTGGCCGAGGCCAGGCATGACCCAGAAAAGTGTGTCCGGCCGGAGTGAAGCGAGCATGGCGGGTAAGTTGGTGCACCCCTGCAGGGAAGAAAACATCTATCGATAAAGGACACTCGGAGTTGTATCCCGATCGATACAACTAGAACTGGAGATGATACCTGGATGTATGGCTCTGGGATTGCTTCTCGCAGGGAGTCGAGAAGGGATCTCAGGATGATGTTGATGACTGTATGGCTCTGGGATTGCTTTCTCGCAGGGAGTCGAGAAAGGATCTCTGGGTGAGGTTGATAACATTACTACTACTTTATACTATGCTACCTACTCTCTTCTATTGCTGCAAGACCGCTGAAGACGATGAAGATGCTAGTCTTCGATAGGACTAGACTATCCTCTCTATTCTGGCATTTCTGCAGCCCAGTCCACATATATAGCCTTCCTTTGATAATGTTGCATATGTAGTGTAGATCCTTGCTTGCTGAGTACTTCGGAGTACTCACGGTTGCTTTGTTTTGCTTTTCTTCCCATATCAGTTTGTCGTGACCAGATGACGGAGCCTCGGATATAGCTGCCCCCGCCGACGATCGCTACTACTACCCCGAGGGTGTATACCACTATGAGTTGGCCGACGACCAGGAGTAGGTTCGGAGGGTCCCAGGTAGGAGGCCTGCGCCTTTCGATCGTAGTGTTTTCTTTTGCCCCACCTTCTAAAGGCCTATCTGTCTTTCTTTTTATATCTGTACTTAGATATCTGATGCTTCCGCTGATGCTTGTTCGCAAGCTTATGTATTCGAGCCCTCTAGGCCCCTGGCTTGTAATATAAAGCTTGTATGACTTTATTTATGTTTTAGAGTTGTGTTGTGATATCTTCCCGTGAGTCCTTAGGCTTGATCGTGTGCATTTGCGTGTATGATTAGTACACGATTGAGCTGGGAGTGTCACACTCACTATGTCAACCCAGAAGATGATGCAGAGATAGAGGCAAAGGATGATCTTATTGATAGAGGTGATTAAGATGAAGATGAAGAAGAAATGTCTAGTCCCGAGCAAGTCATCCCCGGCGGGCGAGATCTCAGGAATCTTCCCCTTGCCAAATGGACCAAGCCAGAGCTTTGGGCTGAGAGACAGAGTCATCCATATGGTACTGCCACAGGTTTGGGAGTGGATCCCCGGTTCAAGAATGAATTACAGCAAAGAGTATACCATGAGCTGCTCATGACCAAGGCGAAGAAGTTTGCTCTGATGGGGAACGTTGCATGAAAAAAAAATCCTACGCCCATGCAAGATCTATCAAGGAGATGCATAGCAACGAGAGGGGAGAGTGTGTCTATGTACCCTCGTAGACCGTAAGCGGAAGCGTTTCACAATGCGGTTGATGTAGTCGAACTTTCTTCACGATCCAACCGATCGAGTACCGAACGTACGGCACCTCCGCGTTTTGCACACGTTTAGCTCGGTGACGTCCGCGCCTTCTTGATCCAGCAAGACAGCGAGGTAGTGGATGATTTTCGACAGCACGATGCCGTGGTGACGGTGATGGTGAAGTGATCTCTGCAGGGCTTCGCCTAAGCATTACCAAAATATGACCGGGGGAGTAAACGGTGGACGGGGGCGCCGCACACGGCTAAGACAATGTTGTCCTTGTGTGGTGCCCCCTCCCAACATATATATAGGTGGGGGGGAGGGAGGAGCAGCCAAATGAGGCGCCCAAGTAGGAGGAATCCTACTTGGAGTCCCTCCCAAGCCGCGCCCCCCCTTTCCTTATTTGGAGCGCGGGGAAAGGCAGGGGAGGGTGGCACCCCCCCTTTCCTTTCTCCCATGAGAGGGAAAGCCAGGAGGGGCTAGCCCTCCCCCCTTTCCTTCCCTTAGGGCCTGCTGTCCAAAGAAGGGGAGCACCAGGGGCTGGTCTGTCCACCCTTTGGCCCATTAGGCCCAAACACTTACCGGTGGTGTCCGGAACCCCTTCCGGTGACCCGATGACTACCCGGTGCACTCCGAAACTCTTCCGGTGTCCGAATACCATCATCCTATATATCAATCTTTACCACTCGACCATTTCGAGACTCCTCGTCATGTCCGTGATCTCATCCGGGACTCTGAACAACATTCGGTTACCAAATCACATAACTCATATAACACTATATCGTCAACGATCATTAAGCGTGCGGACCCTACGGGTTCGAGAATTATGTAGACATGACCGAGACACCTCTCCGGTCAATAACCAATAGCGGAACCTGGATGCCCATATTGGATCCTACATATTATACGAAGATCTTTATTAATCGAACCGTTATGACAACATACACAATTCCCTTTGTCCATCGGTATGTTACTTGCCCGAGATTCGATCGTCGGTATCTTCATACCTAGTTCAATCTCATTACTGGCAAGTCTCTTTACTCATTCCGTAATACATCACCTCGTGACTAACTCCTTAGTCGTTTGCTTGCAAGCTTATGATGTATATTACCGAGAGGGCCCAGAGATACCTCTCCGATACTCGGAGTGGCAAATCCTAATCTCGATCTATGCCAACTCAACAAACACCTTCAAAGATACGTGTAGAACATCTTTATGATCACCCAGTTATGTTGTGACATTTGATAGAACACAAGGCATTCCTCCGGTATCCGGGAGTTGCATAATCTCATAGTCGAAGGAATATGTATTTGACATGAAGAAATCAATAGCAATAAAACTGAACGATCATTATGCTAAGCTAGCGGATGGGTCTTGTCCATCACATCATTCTCCTAATGATGTGATCCCGTTATCAAATGACAACACATGTCTATGGTTAGGAAACCTTAACCATCTTTGATCAACGAGCTAGTCTAGTAGAGGCTTACTAGGGACATGGTATTTGTTTATATATTCACACATGTATTTAGGTTTCCGATCAATACAATTCTAGCATGAATAATAAAGCTTTATCATGAATAAGGAAATATAAAATAACAACTTTATTATTGCCTCTAGGGCATATTTCCTTCAGTCTCCCACTTGTACTAGAGTCAATAATCTAGTTCACATTGCCATGTGATTAACACCCATAGTTCACATCGCCATGTTACCAACACCCAAAGAGTTTACTAGAGTCAATAATCTAGTTCACATCGCCATGTGATTAACACCCAAAGAGTACTAAGGTGTGATCATGTTTTGCTTGTGAGAGAAGTTTAGTCAACGGGTCTATCACATTCACATCCGTATGTTTTTTGCAAGTTTCTATGTCTATAATGCTCTGTATGGAGCTACTCTAGCTAATTACTCCCACTTTCAATATGTATCCAGACTGAGACTCAGAGTCATCTGAATCGGTGTTAAATCTTGCATCGACGTAACCCTTTACGACGAACTCTTTATCACCTCCTTAACCAAGAAATATCTCCTTAGTCCTCTTAGGTAACTAAGGATACTTTTGACCGCTGTCCAGTGATCTACTCCTAGATCACCATTGTACCCCCTTGCCAAACTCATGGCAAGGCACACAATAGGTCTGGTACATAGCATGGCACACTTTATAGAACCTATGGCTGAGGCATAGGGAATGACTTTCATTCTCTCTCTATCTTCTGTCGTGGTCGGGTTGTGAGACTTACTCAACTTCACAACTTGCAACACAGTCAAGAACCCTTTCTTTGACTGATCTATTTTGAACTTCTTCAAAACTTTGTCAAGGTATGTGCTTTGTGAAAGTCCTATTAAGCGTCTCGATCTATCCCTATAGATCTTGATGCTTAATACGTAAGCAGCTTCACCGAGGTATTTCATTGAAAAATTCTTATTCAAGGATCATTTTATGCTATCCAGAAAATCTATATCAGTTCCAATCAATAAATATGTCATCCACATATAATATCAGAAATGCTACAGAGCTCCCACTCACTTTCTTGTAAATACAGGCTTCACCATAAGTCTGTATAAAACCATATGCTTTGATCACCTCATCAAAGCGTATATTCCAACTCCGAGATGCTTGCACCAGTCCATAGATGGATCGCTGGAGCTTACACACTTTGTTACCACCTTTAGGATCGACAAAACCTTTTGGTTGCATCATATACAACTCTTCTTTAAGATATCCATTAGGAATGCAGTTTTGACGTCCATTTGCCAGATTTCATAAAATGCGGCAATTGCTAACATGATTCGGACAGACTTAAGCATCGCTACAGATGAGAAAGTCTCATCGTAGTCAACTCCTTGAACTTGTCGAAAACCTTTTGCGACAAGTCGAGCTTTGTAGACAGTGATATTACCATCAGCGTCCGTCTTCCTCTTGAAGATCCATTTATTCTCAATGGCTTACCTATCATCGAGCAAGTCCACCAAAGTCCACACTTTGTTCTTATACATGGATCCTATCTCAGATTTTATGGCCTCAAGCGATCTGTCGGAATCTGGGCTCATCATAGCTTTTTCATAGTTCGTAGGTTCACCTTGGTCAAATAAAATGACTTCCAGAACAGGATTACCGTACCACTCTGGTGCGGATCGTGCTCTGGTCGACCTATGAGGTTGTGTAGTAACTTGATCTGAAGTTTCATGATCATTATCATTTGCTTCCTCTCTGGTTGGTGTAGGCATCACGGGAACGGTTTTCTGTGATGTGCTACTCTCCAATTCGAGAGAAGGTACAATTACCTCATCAAGTTCTACTTTCCTCCCATTCACTTCTTTCGAGAGAAACTCCTTCTCTAGAAAGGACCCATTCTTAGCAACAAAGATCTTGCCTTCGGATCTGTGGTAGAATGTGTACCCAATAGTTTCCTTAGGGTATCGTATGAAGACGCACTTCTCCAATTTGGGTTCGAGCTTATCAGGCTGAAGCCTTTTAACATAAGCGTCGCATCCCCAAACTTTAAGAAACGACATCTTAGGTTTCTTGCCAAACCATAGTTCATACTGTGTCGTCTCAACGGATCTAGACGGTGCCCTATTTAATGTGAATGCAGCTGTCTCTAATGCATAACCCCAAAACGATAGTGGTAAATCGGTAAGAGACATCATAGAACGTACCATATCTAATAAAGCACGGTTACGATGTTCGGACACACCATTACGCTGTGGTGTTCCAGGTGACGTGAGTTGTGAAACAATTCCACATTGTTTTAAATGAAGGCCAAACTCGTAACTCAAATATTCGCCTCCGCGATCAGATCGTAGAAACTTTATTTTCTTGTTACGATGATTCTCAACTTCACTCTGAAATTCTTTGAACTTTTCAAATGTTTCAGACTTGTGTTTCATCAAGTAGATATACCCATATCTACTCAAATCATCAGTGAAGGTGAGAAAATAACGATACCCGCCACGTGCTTTAACATTCATCGGACCGCATACATCGGTATGAATTATTTCCAATAAGTCATTAGCTCGCTCCATTGTTCCGGAGAACCGAGTTTTAGTCATCTTGCCCATGAGGCATGGTTCACAAGTATCAAATGATTCATAATCAAGTGATTCCAAAAGTCCATCTGTATGGAGTTTCTTCATGCGTTTTACACCAGTATGACCTAAACGGCAGTGCCACAAATATGTTGCACTATCATTATCAACTTTGCATCTTTTGGCATCAATATTATGAATATGTGTATCACTATGATCGAGATTCAATAAACCATTTACATTGGGTGTATGCCCATAGAAGGTTTTATTCATGTAAACAGAACAACAATTATTCTCCGACTTAAATGAATAACCATATCGCAATAAACATGATCCAATCATATTCATGCTCAACGCAAACACCAAATAACATTTATTTAGGTCCAACACTAATCCCAAAGGTAGAGGGAGTGTGCGATGGTGATCTTATCAACCTTGGAATCACTTCCAACACACATCGTCACCTCGCCATTAACTAGTCTCTGTTCATTTTGCAACTCCTGTTTCGAGTTACTAATCTTAGCAACTGAACCGGTATCAAATACCCAGGGGCTACTATGAACACTAGTAAAGTACATATCAATAACATGTATATCAAATATACCTTTGTTCACTTTGCCATCCTTCTTATCCGCCAAGTACTTGGGGTGGTTCCGCTTCCAGTGACCATTTCCTTTGCAGTAGAAGCACTCAGTTTCAGGCTTGGGTCTAGCTTTGGGTTTCTTCATGGGAGCGGCAACTTGTTTTTTGTTCTTCTTGAAGCTCCCTTTCCATCCCTTGCCCATTTTCTTGAAACTAGTGGTTTTGTTAACCATCAACATTTGATGCTCTTTCTTGATTTCTACCTTCGTCGATTTCAGCATTGCGAAGAGCTTGGGAATCGTTTTCGTCATTCCTTGCACATTATAGTTCATCACAAAATTCTAGTAGCTTGGTGATGGTGACTAGAGAACTCTTGTCAATCACTATCTTGTCTGGAAGATTAACTCCCACTTGATTCAAGCGATTGTAGTACCCAGACATTCTGAGCACATGCTCACTGGCTGAGCTATTCTCCTCCATCTTGTAGGCAAAGTATTTGTCAGAGGTGTCATACCTCTCGATATGGGCATGAGTCTGAAATACCAATTTCATCTCTTGGAACATCTCATATGCTCCGTGGTGTTCAAAACGTTTTTGAAGTCCCGGTTCTAAGCCGTAAAGCATGACGCACTAAACTATTAAGTAGTCATCATATCGAGCTTGCCAAATGTTCATAACGCCTTCATCTGCTCCTGCAATAGGTCTGTCACCTAGCGGTGCATCAAGGACATAATTCTTCTATGCAGCAATGAGGATAATCCTCAGATCACGGACCCAGTTTGCATCATTGGTACTATCATCTTTCAACTTAGTTTTCTCTAGGAACATATCAAAAATAGGGGAACTGCATCGTGAGCTATTGATCTACAACATAGATTTGCAAATACTATCAGGACTAAGTTCATGATAAATTAAGTTCAATTAATCAAATTACTAATGAACTCCCACTTAAATAAACATCCCTCAAGTTATCTAAGTGATACATGATCCAAATCAACTAACCCATGCCCGATCATCACGTGAGATGGGGTAGTCATCAATGGTGAACATCTCTATGTTCATCATATCTACTATATGACTCATGTTTGACCTTTCGGTCTCTAGTGTTCCGAGACCATGTGTGTACATGCTAGGCTTGTCAAGTTTAACCCAAGTATTCTGCATGCACAAAACTGTCTCACACACGTTGTATGTGAACGTAGAGTCTATCACACCCGATCATCACGTGGTGTCTCGAAACGACAAACTTTCGCAATGGTGCATACTCGGGGAGAACACTTATATCTTGAAATTTAGTGAAGGGATAATCTTATAATGCTATCGTCGTTCTAAGCAAAATAAATGCATAAAAGATAAACATCACATGCAATCAAAATATGTGGCATGATATGGCCATCATCATCTCATGCTTTTGATCTCCATCTCCAAAGCATCGTCATGATCTCCGTCGTCACCGGCTCGATACCTTGATCTCCATCGTTGTGTCGTGGTCGTCTCGCCAACTATTGCTTCTACAACTATTGCTAACGCATAGCGATAAAGTAAAGCAATTACATGGCGTTTGCATTTCATACAATAAAGAGACAACCATAAGGCTCCTGCCGGTTGCTGATAACTAACAAAACATGATCATCTCATACAATAAGGTATATCACATCATGTCTTGACCATATCACATCACAACATACCCTGCAAAAACAAGTTAGACTTCCTCTACTTTGTTGTTGCAAGTTTTACGTGGCTGCTACGGGTTTCTAGCAAGAACCGTTCTTACCTACGGCAAAAACCACAATAGTGAATTATCAAGTTTGCTGTTTTAACCTTCTTCAAGGACCGGCCGCAGTCAAATTCGATTCAACTAAAGTAGGAGAAACAGACACCCGCCAGCCACTTTTATGGAAAACTAGTTGCATGTCAGTCGGTGGAACCGGACTCATGTACGTGGACATGTAAGGTTGGTCCGGGCCTCTTCATCCCACAATGCCGCCGAATAAAAATAAGACGTTGGTGGTAAGCAGTATGAACATCACCGCCCACAACTTCTTTGTGTTCTACTCGTGCATATCATCTACGCATAGACCTGGCTCATGATGCTGTCGGATTCAGGGCTCCGCAGTCCCAAAAAAGGTTCGAACTCTGGGGTGCGTGCGAAGAACTCAATCTCCCCAGTCTGCCAACTCGTCGATCTCACGGCCTAGCTCGATGAACTCGAAAGGAAAGGGACACAGCGATTTACCCAGGTTTGGGCCACCTTGCAGTGTAAAACCCTACTCCTGCTTTGTGGTGGATTGGCCTCGAGGTGGGTTGAGGATGAACTAGTACAGAGGGGGAACAACCTCAGGAGGTGTGTTCTTGTGTTGGTGTGAGCTGGTGGGGATGATCTGGTTGATCCGTCCGTCCGTCCGTCCCCTTCTACGGTGGTGGCCTAGCTATATTTATAGTGGCCTTGGTCCTCTTCCCCCAAAATGAAGGCGGGAAGGGATCCCACAACGGCCAAGTTTGAAGGGGGACAAGTAGTACATCTTATCCTGACGAATGGTGGTTTTCGCCTGCAAAGCTTCTGGTTGTGACGTCGTGGTGGGCTCGGCGATGACCTCCGTCCTGCCGTCCTGGTCTTGTAGCACGGGAATGGAAACCTTTGGCTGATTCCTCGGGACTCTGCGTCTGCGCCTGCTTCCTTACAACCAAAGGGGAAACCTGCTGTACTGCACCCGCTGGCACCCACCTGGCCTTGGTCGTCAGGGCTTGCGTCATCCGAACCTCACGATGTGGGGCTTGCATAGAAATCTCCGCTCCTCAGGAGCCGGCCTAAGAAGGCCGCTTCCTCTGGGGGTCTTGACGTCGTCCGCCTCGTGAGGCTTGGCCCCTCGCGAGGGTCTTGTGTTGTTGATGCTGAAGATGGGCCGTACCAGGCCGCAGATGGAGCCACGCTGTGGGCCACAGGCAGGCAAGTTTGGGTACCCTGGTTCCCAGAACGCCGACAGTAGCCCCTGGGCCCAAGGCGCACTCAGACTTAGCTTCGAGGCGAAGCCAAAGGGCAAGGGCGAAGCGCCGCGGGCCCTAACCGCCTGCGGACCCGGTCGACGCGTGGCGCTTGATGGGACGTGGGCGTCTCCGCTTCCCCACGCTGCCTCGGCAACCGCCGGACATGACGGCTGCCTGTTGTGAGCGCGGCTCTGCCATCATTGCCCATCGTGCTCGTCCTTGGCTTCCCCCCTTCCCTGTGAACTCGCGGCTCCTCTTCCAGATTTGGCGCCGGTGCCAATCCACCCTTGACGCCATGGCCCCGAGGTCGAAGAAGAAGGGGAAGGCCTGCGCGCCCGCCGAATCCCAGTCGGGTTTGGAGCCCGCGCTTGATCGGTCGACGGTGATCAACTAGGAGGGGTTGGACAAGGTCCGGTCGGCCCTCACCGCTGATTATAACGAGTGGAAGGCGATGACGGTCTGGCCCGCCTCCCGGGCCTTGGTTGACATGGAGGCCACTGAGATCCCCATCCACCTTCACGCTCTCCTGGCTGGCTTGGTCCCTCCTTTTTTCTGATTTCTTCAATGCCACAATCTCGCATTACCAGATCCAAGCGCTGCATCTGGACCCCAGGTCCATCATCCTCCTCGCCGCCTTCGCCTTCCTGTGTGAGGCTATGGTGGGTGTTGCTCCGTCTGTTGCCTTGTTCTGCCATTTCTTCTTGCTCCACCTGGTTGACGGCCGACAGCGCTCAAGATGCGTGGCATTCCAGGCTATGGCGGCGACAGCTGGCTCTGGTATTGACTTCACGCTCCGCCCGGATGTGAGGGGATTCTGGAAGCATTGGGTGTATGTGGACGCTGCCACACACAGCCCCCTGCTCCTGCTCCCGCGAGCGCCGACGGAACCCAGCTCCGGCTGGGGGCATGTGAAGCTCGTCGACCGTTGACTTGCCCGCGTCTGGTCCAAGCTGGCCAAGTTGAAGGGGGTAGGGGTGACGGCGTCGATGGTGGTGAAGGAGTTCGTCTGGTGGCGTATCGCCCTACTTCAGCACCATTCTCGCCCAATGTGGGCCTTCACTCGCCCCAACGACCCCATGAGGCTCCAGGTGCCCTCACTCCCTTCCAAGACGCTGCGTGCGGCGCTCGAGCTCCTGACTGGCGACCCAGCGCCTACCACGCTCCCGGCGGAGGATGCCTCTTGTATCACTGCTCGAACACGGAGGACTTTGTGAAGCAGATGCCCCTCTTCGACGAGTGGGGGCTACGCCCAGAAGGTCTCGAGGGGCCTCGCGAGAACCCCGTCTTGGTGGCTCCCGTGCTTGCCGATCCCGTGGCACGCGCCCCTGAGTTGGCTGCAGGGGGGCGGGAGCCGTCGAGTGCTCCCGAGGCGACCGCTGGAGAGGGGGTGCCACCGGGTGCTCCGGAGGTGACTGCTGGAGAGCGGGTGCCGTCAGGTGCTCCTGAGGCGACCGCTGGAGAGCGGGTGCCGTCAAGTGCTCCTGAGGCATCCGCTAGGGAGCGGGTGCCGTCAGGTGCTCCTGAGGCGACCGCTGGGGAGCGGGTGCCGTCAGGTGCTCCTGAGGTGGCGGCCTGCAGCCCAACCGCGAAGGGCGGCTCACCGGCCCTCGGCGTACCTCGTCTGGACCTCAGGGCACTCTGCAAGAGGAAAGGGCTCTCGAGCTGCAGTGGTGGCGCTCCCCGGGCCCTGAAGCAAAGGAAGTGGAGAGCCGTGGACGAGTAAGTACCTTATCTTCGTGGATCTTCGCGTGTCACGCCCTTTTCTGACTTTGGCTCTTCAGGATTCCCTTGGTTGCTGCGGTGAAGCCTCCTGGGGTGTGACCCACGGATGCCCTTGGCCCACTCGCGATTCCAGGCCCCTCGCGTCAGGCGCCCGCGCGGGGCACGGAGCCGGCCCGCGAGGCGAAGGCGCCGCCGGAAGGCCGCGAGCCCATGCTCCCAGCTTCCTTCCTCCACGGCCATCTCTGGGGTGCAGGGGGCGTGCCGAGGGCTCCTCCACTGGTGCTCGCTGGTAGCTGGGCGAGCCCATCACCGGCTTCGTCTTCAAGCAGCGGGGCTCAGTCGCACAACGCTTCCGTCGAGGCCCGAGGAACAGAAGAAGGAGCGCCGGCTACCAGCCCCCTGCCAGAGACGAGCGAGTCGTTTTGCGCCTCTCCGGCAGCCCCTGGCACGGAAGAAGGGCTCGGCCGCACGCTGGAGCTTGCTCGCGGGCGCAGCGTCGTCCGTCATGACCTATTCCAGGAGGCAATGGGCGCGCTGGGTCGACTTGGGGGAGAACTTGTTGATGTCGACGCATGCCTCGAGGCGGAAGGCCTCCGCCTGGTGCGCGAGTGGCACCAGCTGAAGGTCGCCATCAACCTCGGGCATTTGCAGCATGAGCGCACTCGTACAGATGCCGCGGCGTCCCTCACAGCTTCTCATGAGGCCTGCGCCCGCACTCTGGAGGAGGCCAGGGCTGCTGACCTCCGTCGCGAGGCGGCCGAGGAGCGGGAGAAGGAGCTTCGAGCTTCGAACGCCACCCTTGAGCGGCAGGTCCAGGCGCGCAGGGCCACCCTGGCGGCACCACCGAGCGAGGCCCCCTCGGATGAGAAAGGAGGCCAGGCGTGTGAGGATGCGCTGGCGCTTGAGATTTCGGAACATAACCTAGAGCTCGAGCGGCTGGAGGTGAGGGAGCGCCAAGTGGCCGCGGCTGAAGACGCCGTTGCCGCCCAGGAGGCCAAGATCCAGCAGGAGATTGACCGAAGGGTGGCGGAGATTCGCGAGGCTCTTGTGGGCGAATACTGCCGGAAGCTAAGGCTCCAGGAGACCCACTTCCAACAGTGGCAGGTTGAGTTGCAGGGCAGGACCGACGCCCTCAGGGCGAAGCTTGCCGCGGCAAAGCAGCGCGAGATGACCGCCAAGGAGGCTCGGGCCTCCACCCAAGCCGACTTGTCCTCACTTCAGCAGCAGGTCGCAGGTGTCATGTCTCTTGTGGAGAAAGCCACGAACGAAGCGAACCACCGCCGGATGATGCAGCGCGAGCGCTCCTCGATGCTTGAGGACCTCAGGGTCCGGGCCAACTGGGCCTTGGATACCATTTGTGAAGAGAGCGTCTCCCGCCCGCACAAGGCTGATGACGCCAGCTACCTCCACTTCTTTACCCAAGTCGTGACCAGTTTGGAAGACCGGGCCACGAGGGCGCGCCAGCTCATCGAGGAAAGAAGCAGGGGACTTCTCGGGCGCGCGTTCTTGCGTGTCTTCAGCTACCTTCTTAGCCTTGATCCTGACTTCGACTTCAACACTACGATAGCCCCCGTGCCCAGGGTCACGCAGGGCGAACTGGCGAGCTGGGTGGATGAGCATGTGGACGACCTAGTCGCGGAGTTCGCCCGTGAAGATGGCGTGGACGTGCCCGTAGCTGAAGAGGGTGGTGCCGACGATGGTGATGATGAAGATGGCGACGCCGAGAGCAGCGCGTCTTGCTAGGCTTACGTTTCCTTTCCGATCCTGACCTGCATACCAAAATTTCGGGCTCGGCCCCGCGGGGCGTGAAAAGCATTTTCTTGGTGGGGGTTTCCCCGTTATGTATGAGACGATGATATGCCTTCTAAATTGATTCTGAAACATGCTGCCGAGGGCAGAAAGGCCCCCTACTAGAGTAGTTTGTTATGACTTATCTTTGGTGCCGGCGGTCTTGGACGGGTTCTTGTGTCGTGAGGGCGCTCCCTTCCCGAGGTGGGCCCCGCGGGGGCTCGCGAGGGCTTGAGCCTCCTGAGGAGCCTGCAGGCCCGCTTGGGCTGGCCCAAGCGCGCGCACAGCACGCATGCTATTCCTAGCCCCCGCTCGCGGGGTGCTCACGGGGGGGGGGGGTCATCAGTCATGATCCCTCTTTGTAACATAAACCAAAAGCCAAGAAAACACCACGAATCGAAAAATCTCCCCCCCCTTTTTCCTTTTGATAAGCTCACAAAACTCCAAATCTCATTTCAAAAGATGGCAAATCGGGTTACAGAAAGAGGGCGAAACAAACAGCCGCGTCCGGCACCTAGTATAGTCTTCTCACCAGCGCGGAGCTAAGAGCTTCCACTGGGCGTGGGCATAGTCATTGGGGGACAGTGTCGACGGCCAGCGCGGAGCATGGTGCTTCCACTTGGACATGGGTGGGAGCCCCTGTGAGGCCCGAGGGCGGCGCTCAGAAGACTCTGGGGCGTGTACAGCCCCAACTCATTATTACGTGAGAGTGTCACGAGCGGAGATCTTCACGGGCGTCCCTAACGCCTGGCGAGGGCCCCGCCCTGTGCCTCCCCTGACCACCGCTGGGGCGTCCGGAAACCAGGACGAGACCAAGGGGCGAGGGGGACGCTGGCGGTGCCCCGGCGATCGCAGGCCCCCCACCGGGGGGAAGGGCTCACCGGCGCCTTCCCCGGCGGAGGACCTACCTCCGGGCAGCGTGCGCCGCCGTTGTGGCGGTGCCTTGCTCCACGCGGCGCGGGGGAGGCCCTGGCGCCGGGCTCCCCCCGCGTAGATCCCAGTGCACTCCGTCCGCTTGCGGCGGGGCCATCATCCTGAGGTCCACGGCCGTTGTCGTGGCTTGGTTCACATGCGGTCCATGGTTAGCGTAATCGTGCTCCTGAGATATCGGCTGTACCCGATGGCTGTTGTTGTCGAAGACGCCGGTGAAGCTTCGGGGCGGCCCGCGAAGAGCTTTGGTCTCACGTCGTCCTGCCGCCCAGGCTGCCGAGGGGAACGAGCAGGGGCTTCCTCTTGGCGCGTACAACAAGCTCGTTAGTGGAGGTACAGGGGGGCCCGAAGCCGCCATCCCCGGGTCTGCACCTGGCCGCCCGGTGCCATTGCTTGTCATGCCTGGCGCCAGGTCGCGACGACCGTAGGGTGGCATCCCGTCGTGGTCCCAGGAGGGGCCACCCGGTCCCGTCACGCTCGGGCATGACATATCCTGGGTAGGGTAAGTGGTGTCGCGAGATCCTCCGGGCCCCCCGAGGAAGGGCGCGCGGGTGTGACGAGAGCTGGCGCGTGCCCCCGGCAGCGCTTGCGATGTCGGCAAGGTGCAGAAGGGCGCCGCGCCCTCGCAGGCGGCATCGAGTAGCTCGGCGACGCGCTCCAGCAGGGCGTCGTGGCCACCTTCCGCCAGCCTACACCGCAGCAGCTCCCGAGCCACGATGAGTGCGGCTCGCGTGTTCGCCTGCTGCCGGCGCGTGTGTAGGGTCGTCGCCGCGGCATAACCCGAAGACCGCGTGGTGGCGCGGTTGCGACGCGGCGCAGAAGCGGGCGGAGCTGGTCCGTGCCGCCTGATGCCGACGTCGCTGGCCGCTGTGCGGGCTGCAAGGAGCGCAGAGTGGAGGGCTTATTGGGCAGGGGGCGCTGGTCGGGTGGGCCGAGCAGCCCAGTGCTCAGCGTGAGCTCGAGGATCTCCCACCATGGTGACGATGGGGCGAACGGCGGGGGAGAGGCTTCGACGCACCCCTACCTGGCGCGCCAAATGTCGGATTCAGGGCTCCGCAGACCCAAGAAAGGTTCGAACTCTGGGGTGCGTGCGAAGAACTCAATCTCCCCAATCTGCCAACTCGTCGATCTCACGGCCTAGCTCGATGAACTCGAAAGGAAAGGGACACAACGATTTACCCAGGTTCGGGCCACCTTGCGGTGTAAAACCCTACTCCTGCTTTGTGGTGGATTGGCCTCGAAGTGGGCTGAGGATGAACTAGTACAGAGGGGGAACAACCTCAGGAGGTGTGTTCTTGTGTTGGTGTGAGCTGGTGGGGATGATCTGGTTGATCCGTCCGTCCGTCCGTCCCCTTCTACAGTGGTGGCCTAGCTATATTTATAGTGGCCTTGGTCCTCTTCCCCCAAAACGAAGGCGGGAAGGGATCCATAACGGCCAAGTTTGAAGGGGGACAAGTAGTACATCTAATCCTGATGAAAGGTGGTCTTCGCCTGCAAAGCTTCTGGTTGTGACGTCGTGGTGGGCTCGGCGATGACCTCCGTCCTGCCGTCCTGGTCTTGTAGCACGGGAATGGAAACCTTTGGCTGATTCCTCGGGACTCTGCGTCTACGCCTGCTTCCTTAGCACCAAAGGGGAAACCTACTGTACTGCGCCCGCTAGCGCCCGCCTGGCCTTGGTCGTCAGGGCTTGCGTCATCCGAACCTCACGAGGTGGGGCTTTCATAGAAATCTCCGCTCCTGAGGAGCCGGCCTAAGGAGGCCGCTTCCTCTGGGGGTCTTGACGTCGTCCGCCTCGCGAGGCTTTGCCCCCCGCGAGGGTCTTGTGTTGTTGATGCTGAAGATGGGCCGTACCAAGCCGCAGATGGAGCCACGATGTGGGCCGCAGGCAGGCAAGTCTGGGTACCCTGGTTCCCAGAACGCCGACATATTCCACTGATGGGGAACGTTGCATGAAAACAAAAAGAATTCCTACGCCCACGCAAGATCTATCAAGGAGATGCATAGCAACGAGAGGGGAGAGTGTGTCTACATACCCTCGTAGACCGTAAGCGGAAGCGTTTCACAACGCGGTTGATGTAGTCGAACTTTCTTCACGATCCAACCGATCGAGTACGGAATGTACGGCACCTCCGCGTTCTACACACGTTCAGCTCGGTGACGTCCGCGCCTTCTTGATCCAGCAAGACGGCGAGGTAGTGGATGAGTTCCGACAGCACGACGGCGTGGTGACGGTGATGGTGAAGTGATCTCCGCAGGGCTTCGCCTAAGCACTACGAAAATATGACCGGGGGAGTAAACGGTGGACGGGGGCGCCGCACACGGCTAAGACAATGTTGTCCTTGTGTGGCGCCCCCTCCCCACATATATATAGGTGGGTGGGAGGGAGGAGCAGACAAAGGAGGCGCCCAAGTAGGAGGAATCCTACTTGGAGTCCATCCCAAGCCGCGCCCCCCTTTCCTTATTTGGAGCGCGGAGGAAAGGCAGGGGAGGGTGGCGCCCCCCCCCCTTTCCTTTCTCCCATGAGAGGGAAAGGCAGGAGGGGCTAGCCCTCCCCCCTTTCCTTCACTTAGGGTCTGCTGTCCAAAGAAGGGGCGCACCAGGGGCTGGCCTGTCCCCCCCTTTGGCCCATTAGGCCCGTACACTTACCGGGGGTGTCCGGAACCCCTTCCGGTGACCCGATGACCACCCGGTGCACTCCGAAATTCTTCCGGTGTCCGAATACCATCGTCCTATATATCAATCTTTACCCCTCGACCATTTCGAGACTCCTCGTCATGTCTGTGATCTCATCCGGGACTCCGAACAACATTCGGTTACCAAATCACATAACTCATATAACACTATATCGTCGACGAACGTTAAGCGTGCGGTCCCTACGTGTTCGAGAATTATGTAGACATGACCGAGACACCTCTCCGGCCAATAACCAATAGCGGAACCTGGATGCCCATATTGGCTCCTACATATTCTACGAAGATCTTTATCGGTCGAACCGTTATGACAACATACACAATTCCCTTTGTCCATCGGTATGTTACTTGCCCGAGATTCGATCGTCGGTATCTTCATACCTAGTTCAATCTCGTTACCGGCAAGTCTCTTTACTCGTTCCGTAATACATCACCTCGTGACTAACTCCTTAGTCGTTTGCTTGCAAGCTTATGATGTGTATTACCGAGAGGGCCCAGAGATACCTCTCCAATACTCGGAGTGACAAATCCTAATCTCGATCTTTGCCAACTCAACAAACACCTTCGGAGATACCTGTAGAACATCTTTATGATCACCCAGTTACGTTGTGAGGTTTGATAGAACACAAGGCATTCCTCCGGTATCCGGGAGTTGCATAATCTCATAGTCGAAGGAATATGTATTTGACATGAAGAAAGAAATAGCATTAAAACTGAATGATCATTATGCTAAGCTAACGGATGGGTCTTTATCCATCACATCATTCTCCTAATGATGTGATCCCGTTATCAAATGACAACACATGTCTATGGTTAGGAAACTTTAACCATCTTTGATCAACGAGCTAGTCTAGTAGAGGCTTACTAGGGACACGGTATTTGTTTATATACTCACACATGTATTTAGGTTTCCGATCAATACAATTCTAGCATGAATAATAAAGCTTTATCATGAATAAGAAAATATAAAATAACAACTTTATTATTGCCTCTGGGCATATTTCCTTCATGCTCCGCACAAGCAGGTTAATATTGAGAGTCTGCGAGACAATGATCATCTGTATCCGGGTGTATATTCTGCTCTTGGGAGTTTGGGGTTCATTCCTTTTGTCACATTCAACCATCCGTACAATGAGGATCTGGTGATGCAGTTCTTTGCAACCTTGTTCTTTTCCAATGACTCTGCTCGGACCCTCACATGGATGTCCGGAACGCATCGGTGCTCTACTCCTTTGGCCAAGTTTTCTGAGATCATTCCCTATCTGTTCATTAATGAAGAAGAGGCATCTGATGAGTTTGGTCGGGTTCGTGAGAGTGGGCAGCGCACCAAGGATGAAATTGCTTTCGCCTACAAACAAGAGAAGTCTTTTGTCACCGGGTCCATCAAAGACCTTGTGCCTCTCTATGATACATTGCGCCACATTCTGAGGTATACTCTCACTCCAAAGGCCAGTGATTCTCACAACATTCGGAGCTCCATGTTGGATGTCTTTGTGTATCTGCAAAAGAAGAAGAGAGTGGATGTTCTGGACTTCATCTTCTATGAGCTTCGTCAGTGTGTGCGAGAGAACAAGTCTTTGATCTATGCTTCCTTCATCCAGGCGTTGATTGAGACCATCTGCCCAGCCAAGTATATCTCTCAGTACAAGACTTCAGTACCTAAGCGCAACTCCAACTGGACCCCAGCTACTCCTGCTCCATATGTGCCTCCCAAGAAGGGGCGCAACCCTAGGCCTGAGGATCGTGCCACATACACTCCTGGTATGTCCTCCACTGCACGGATCCCTCGTGGTAAGGCCAAGAAGATAGGTTCTGAGGCTGTTTTCGCCAGAGGAGAGAAGAAGTCTTTGTTCAAGACTATGAGCAACTTGTTCAAGATGTGCCAGTCTATTCAGTGCCGTCAGGTTAAGGAGATCAACAAGGAGAAGCTTGTGGGACGTCAGCAAAAGGAAGAGAGGGCTACAGTTGGTGAGGAGGTTGGCCCAGGGTCAGAGGACAATGACAGTGAGGCCACAGCTCGTTCCTTTCCGATGGCAGGATGGCGTTTTGATGATGATGATGGTGCTTCGAGCACTCCTCCTCTTGTCTAGTGTGTCTGTGTGTCGCCTTTTCTCTTTTTTGTTGTCTTGATGACAAAGGGGGAGAAGTGGTGTGTTGGTGCTCTTTAGTGTGTGTTGGGATCTCAAGCCTCGTGTTTCTCTGCTTTGTTGGTTGTTTTTAGTTGGCTTGAGATACTCTTATTTGCTTGACTTGGTATGGTTGTGAGCTACTTGTAATTGCTTGTGAGACTCTAGTTTTTATCTCGAACCTTATGCAATGGTTATATTGTGCTTATTATGTTGTTTATTATGTGTCTCACGATATTTGCTCACTAAACCATTTCATGAGATCTAGGCACCGTTATAGGTTTATTATGTTGATCTCATGTCTTTGACAATGTTGATCTTGAGGGAGCCTCCTATGTGTGTATTTGATGCATTCTCAAGAATTCAGTTTATCCGGGCACACATATAGGGGGAGCTACTATGATGAATCTTGAGTACTCTTTCATCTGATTTAGTGATCCCTAGAACAGGAGTAGGATAATTTACTTGTATCTTATTTTCTTTTTCTTTTCGGTTTCCTTCTTATAAATATCCCATATTAATTGAAAATATACCGTAGAACAATTGTTTTATGGTCAGTGGTTCAAAAAAAGGAAGGTAGCCGGCCATGGAACACAAGATCCAGCGGTCTAGCCTGTTTCATGTGGTCTCTCCACTTCCGCCACAGATACAATGCCTGGCATATGGTGATCGCCACCAAGAAATAGACTATCAACACCGTGACTTGATAAGTTAATTAACTATCCTCTAAAAGTATGAATTTACCCCTATGAACTAGGTACTCCCTAAAATTTTGTAACAGTACTCCATATTAATTAGAGTTGAGTACTAACTGACCTAATCCGTTGGATCAGAACAAATGGTGGGTCTACATTCACTTAGGGGTAGCTCTTTTATTGCACATCTAAGTGGCTCAATCAACTATACGAAGAAAAGGAAAAAAGAAAAAGAAAAAGAAAATACCCGCACGAATCTCCATATAATATCAATGATATAGAACTTATATGTATAATACTAAGGGCACATCTAGATGTGCTTTAGCAAAACCATATAAATAAAGTACAAAAGAAAATGCATAGCCGAATGATACAAGGTACTATGGGAAGGCTCTCTTACAAAGCAGATCACGGGATAACCTGTTGGTACTCCATCTCCTATATATGAAGTACAAGGTTACTGTAAAATCTCTCGTCTCTGTAACATATTCTTCCGGTACCTCCAACTCCTATCCTAAGCTTGCACCAACAAAGATTTGCAGCCTGACACCCAAAAGAAAAGAAAGGCTCTATGAAGAAATGTACGAAGGATCGCAAGCTCACACACCACCACCATGGACCACCACCAATCCAAACCATCTTTTGAGCGGGTAGGCTGGAGAGAGGTGCTTCAACACATTTTAGAATTTACTTCCTCCGTCCAATAATATAAGAGTGTTTTTGACACTACGCTAGTATAAAAAATGCTCTTATATTATGGGACGGAGGGAGTATTTATCTTGCACAAGCCTAACCCATGGTACCTTCTTTATACAAGGGAGTACAATTATCTCTGGCTGCCTGGGGGGGGGGGGGGGGGGGGGGGGAGGGAGGGAGAGGGGGGGGGGGGGCAAAGGGCTTCCAATTTATCGGCTCAAATCCATTTGATGATATCATGCTTCTTCCTACAATGCAAGATCGAGCTGCATCATGGCAACATCTGACAGCTTTAGGCCTCGCCTACATATCATGAAGGTGACCATCTACTATATGCTGCAGCACCAGCAGGTCCCGCTCAAGTTCGCGCTTAATTAATATCCATTACAACGACGGCCCCTACTGAAAGATGCACATGCTCAGATGCGGGAACTTGACTAGTGCCGCAGCGAGCTCCCCGTCGCCTATGTCCTTCTAATTGTCGTCGACGACAGCCACCAGTGCCATCGTCTGCAAGCCTGGCCAACAACTCTCCTTGAAGCTCCTCCCTGCACCGACCCTACATACCTAGTACCTCTTCTTCATGTAGCAACGCAACCTCGTGGCTACTTCTCGTCCACTTGGAGATGAAGGGGGGCGAGTCCAAACGTGTTAGCATGAGGTTTATCTGAAGAGCGGTCATGACTCTTTTCTTTTTTTCTCGAAATGAGGATCAACGTCAACCCGGTCACTACATCATGGTGATGACTCATGACATTGACAAGGAACGTTTTTGTTTTACCCAGCTGATGTAACAACAGATTGACAGGGCATACATGTATTTTGTATTTTTGTAGCAGCAATGGCAACTGCTGCATGTTCCCCGAAAAAAGAACAAAGCTTTAGTGTTAAGTAGGCCACAATGGCTGCATGTCTTTGGTAACAGAAGATACCATGATATAACCGAGGGAAGCACATGTTTTGTTAGATGTTTCTTTTTAACCCTTGTTATGTTAACCTGACAAAGGACGCGATGTTCAGCTGCCCAACTTGACCTTCACACACTGCCGACTTGGAAGAACTTATAGACTGAGCATAATATCAATCCAAAACTGCAGATACAGCCCGTCATCTTAATAATGATTTAGGTCGGCCAGATTCGGCATTTATAAGAATCGTTCGTTCTTCCAACAACCAAGGAAACAAAAGCTTTCATGTTCCATGCATTAACCCGACTGACTTGAGCAGCTCCTCCTGCATAACAGTATCAGACTACACAACTGACAGAAATGCAAACTAAAGACTACAGAGTAAACAAGAGATGAAATAAGTTGCCAGGCATCATTCTAAGATAAGTATTCTTTTTAACATCCAACATGTGCTCCCTCCTATACATATGGATATATAGAAGATCAAAACTAGAAGGAGAAAACGAAAACGAAGTCGAGTAACAGTATCAGAACGGTCTGAAAAAAGGGAGGTGGTAGTACTTTCTAGTGGCTTTTAAGCTAACAATTTTTCTGAGCAGCTACGCCGAGCATTGATTTTACTCTTACGCTAACCTATACTTCTCACAAATCTCGCTTGGTACAATGGGACGCCTGAATCCATGAACCAGTTGGTGTTATATCCATGTAGTGGCCATACCACTGGTAGAATGTATGCCAAGCGCTCAATTAATTGCCTCTAGGTGCCCTCATGCGCGCCCGATTTACCCCGCGCGTACGTGTTATGTGTTCTGGTCCTCTAGTCATTGTGTTATGCTCGAGCCGTGAACTGTGAAACTTAAGTGTGATAAAGCATGTGTTCGTGTGGTCTTATTTGTATGCCTAATTAGAGCAAGTACAATAAGCTTATGTAAGCGGGCTATAAGAGTTAAAATATTAATATTTCTGCTGACGTGGAGGAAAGAGAAGAGGAGAGAGAAGAGAAGCCGGCTAGAGAATAAGAGCCAGCTGCAACACATGCTCCTAGACACTATGTGAGAGTGGGACGTGGACCATGCATTAATAAAGTAGCACATCCAACTATTGTACGTGCCGGCTATAATCTTGGCTATATATGACATGGCAACATGGTATAGCCATCAGTTGGTTGTAATATTAACCATGCTCTTATTGCCTCACATTTTAAGAGGTGGAAATCATTGTGTCTCAATTGACAGCGCAGGTCAAGTTTCATTCAAAAATGAAATGCGGGTAGCATTATGCATGTCCTTGTGCTTGTTGATGTCACTACAAACCAATTTAACTAAAGAAACATTAACATGTTTTTGCAGGGGCCTTCGTCTTTACAAACAGTCATGAGTCAGTTCTAGCTTTGTTGAACTTGTTGTAAATTAATAGCATGATGTCTCTAGCAGAAATTCAATTTGGTTCCCAGGAGCATGTGCACCTGCGCGCGAAAAATGATTTTTGATAGGTCAAAAAAATCCCAACAAACTTTTTATATATTCATAGTCACATCCAAATGCTACCTGCAAAGTTTTAGAAAAAAGGTTAAACATTTTGTCCTGTGGAAAAAAAACAAATTGAACACCAAATGTTACCCAAAAATGTCATCCCAAATTTGTTTTTTTCACTGGCGAAACACTACTACTCCGTTTCGCATGAAATTTGCCAAGCATGCTAGCTACAGTAACACAAACATCCACACAAAAAAACAAATTTTTTTGAAAACATTTGACCACTTTTCTTGATGTACTGTTCATCTGGGAGCAAATGCTCCCGGGAGCCAAGACGCCATCTTGACCTCTCTAGTGAAGCCTATAATGTCGTACTGCACATCCCGGTCCAAGAATTAGTACATTTCCCAGTGCCTCCAACTCCTATATTCTGTAATGTTCATGAAGCTATGATAGATCAGGCATCGCACACACCAAAAGGCCCAGCAACCTCTGCCTTGCAACACTATTTATCCTTATGAGTGGGCAAGGAGGATATCTTCTTCAACACATTCTAGAATTTGTTTTAACTCAATAGCACTTACCATAGTATCCCCTTTATTTTTAGTTTTTTGCGGGTATAGTAAATTGGAGCCTCGTGACCCTCACAAAGTAGCTGGTAATAATTGCACACCCTTCCATTTGTTGGCATATACTCCAACCATTTTGAAGATATCCTATTTGTACAATTAAATATTCCTAATTGTTTTTTAAGGGAAATTCCAAATTGTTACAAGTTGTCCGGATCCTATAAGAACCGAAGACCATGCATGGTGCACATATACCTTTCACAATGGTGCTACATATATGTACATTTGACTAAAAAATAATTTTATTTGTGGGTTACATAAAAAATAATAACATGGATCTAAAATAGCAAAAAGTAGATAATAGAAATGCACACATTTTGTCTTCCGGTGTAATGTACCAATAAAATATATTCTAATAAGATTTTTGTTTTGTGGGGAATATTCTAATAAATTTTAAGGTTAGGGAGTACATATATACATGTACATATTCTGAAACCTTTAAAATACACTTCCTTTCTTTCTTTTTTGATCAAACTCAAAGGATCCAATCAAGGTTTCTACACAGTATCATGATATATCGGTGTCACTGTTTTAGATAGTGGATTTGAGAAGCGCACAAGATTTTAACCCACACTATTAATGAAATGAAAAAACATATAGTACTTATTGTGATGGGAAAATATATTATCCTTCATGGAGTGGTATGTTGCCAGATAATGTAGGGCACGAGGAGACTCAATTACTAAATATAGAAATGAAGATATTTTGCTTTCATTGATATATAGTGTGAGTACAGACATACTGACTGGTCATGAAAAAATATAACAAGACAATACAAATATTAATGTAACATAATTGGTAAACAATACATATTGGTAAATATACTATCAGGCACTAGTAGAAAACAGGGCTTTGGTCCAGGCCAGCCCAGCCCATTAGTCCCGGTTCAGTCAGGAACCGGGACACATGGGGGCATACGTCCCGGTTCGTGCGCCCAGGGGGCCGGCCGGGGCTCGTGGGGCATTGGTCCCGGTTCGTCTGGACCCTTTGGTCCCGGTTCCAGCCACGAACCGGGACCATGCCCATTGGTCCCAGTTCGTGGCTGGAACCGGGACCAAAGGGTGGCCTTTAGTCCCGGTTCCAACCACGAACCGGGACCAATGTTGTGCCTATATATACCCCTCGCCCGTGAGCAGAGCACTCCACTGCTCTGTTTTTTTCTGGCCTGCGAGGGGAGGGGTTTGTGGTGCTCTAGCTCACCTCCTATGCACATGAGGTGTTCGATGAAATGCCCGAGCAACACGACTTAAGCTTTCTCCTCTCCAAACTCGACCTTCAAGCTCCATTTTCCTCAACATTTGTCTAGATTTAGCGGTCCGTCACGTCCCGTCCCCGTCTTCACCGCCGTCGATCGCCCGCGCCGATCTCGTCGCCGGCATAACCGTGGTGAGCCTCTTGTTCTTATCTTCTTTCTAAAAGAAAAAAAATCCTTACCTGTATGATTTAGATATATACTTGTCTAATTTTCTTACTTTTATTATTGTTTGTTATTATATAGTGCGATGGTTTTGGTATCCGCCCCCGTCGGCCCTCGTCCTGTCTATGATTCGGATGTGGTATATATTATATTTTATAACTATTTGGTTCATTTATTGTTTATGACAATTATGCCGACCAACGTGACATAGATTTTTTTATCTAGGAGGTATGTGAACCGGAAATTCCAACCGACCCTATTGTCGAGAGGTTAAATTTAGTTGAAGAAGAAAACAATTACTTGAAGGAAAAATTGAAAAAAATTGAGGAGGAGAAGATGATATTGGAGTTGCATGTTGCGGATGTCGTCGATGATCACAAGATCAAGATGGATGCAATGCGCTTCAAGATTAGAAAGTATAGAAAATATGTCATTCATACCGAGGCTTGGTATCATTATGCCGTTGGATCAATTGTTACCTTGGTTGCAATTATGATCGCATTTGTTGTTGCATTGAAATGTTTTACATAGTTTCAATGTATGGTTTAATTAGATGCTCTGGAGAGCTATATGTTGTTCAATGAGAACTATGTATGTACTTTGGTTTTAATGTGATGATGAACTTCTATTAATTTGGTCACTTATCTATTCATGATGTTTTGTAATGGTTTTTTACACACTTAATTATATATAATTCACGCAGATGAACCGGCAATGGATGTACGGTGACAGACGCACCTCCGAGTACATTAAGGGCGTGCATAATTTTCTCGAAGTGGCTGAGGCAAACAAGCAGAATGGTTTTATGTGTTGTCCATGCCCTATATGTGGGAATACGAAGTCTTACTCTGACCGAAAAATCCTTCACACCCACCTGCTTGAGAAGGGTTCCATGCCACACTATAATGTTTGGACCAGGCATGGAGAAATAGGGGTTATGATGGAAGACAGCGAAGAAGAAGAGGACTATGACAACTATGTGCCCCCTGAATACGGTGATGCTGCAACGGGGGAAGCTGAAGATCAAGAGGAACCAGATGATGTGCCCGATGATGATCTCCGCCGGGTCATTGTTGATGCAAGGAGACAGTGCAAAAGTGAAAAGGAGAAGCTGAAATTCGATCGCATGTTAGAGGATCACCAAAAAGGGTTGTACCCCAATTGCGAAGATGGCAACACAAAGCTCGGTACCGTACTGGAATTGCTGCAATGGAAGGCAGAGAATGTTGTGCCTGACAAAGGATTTGAGAAGCTACTGAAAATATTGAAGAAGAAGCTTCCAAAGGATAACGAATTGCCCGACAGTACGTACGCAGCAAAGAAGGTCGTATGCCCTCTAGGATTGGAGGTGCAGAAGATACATGCATGCCCTAATGACTGCATCCTGTACCGCGGTGCATACGAGGATTTGAACGCATGCCCGGTATGCCGTGCATTGCGGTATAAGATCAGACGAGATGACCCTGGTGATGTTGACGGCGAGCCCCCCAGGAAGAGGGTTCCTGCCAAGGTGATGTGGTATGCTCCTATAATACCACGGTTGAAACGTCTGTTCAGAAACAAAGAGCATGCCAAGTTGATGCGATGGCACAGAGAGGACCGTAAGAAAGACAGGAAGTTGAGAGCACCCGCTGACGAGTCGCAGTGGAGAAAAATCGAGAGAAAGTACCGGGCTGAGTTTGCAGGTGACCCAAGGAACGTATGGTTTGGTTTAAGCGCGGATGGCATTAATCCTTTCGGGGAGCAGAGCAGCAATCACAGCACCTGGCCCGTGACTCTATGTATCTATAACCTTCCTCCTTGGCTGTGCATGAAGCGGAAGTTCATTATGATGCCAGTACTCATCCAAGGCCCTAAGCAACCCGGCAACGACATTGATGTGTACCTAAGGCCATTAGTTGAAGAACTTTTACAGCTGTGGAATGGAAACGGTGTACGTGTGTGGGATGAGCACAGATAGGAGGAATTTGACCTGCATGCGTTGCTGTTTGTAACCATCAATGATTGGCCTGCTCTCAGTAACCTTTCAGGACAGACAAACAAGGGATACCACGCATGCACGCATTGTTTAGCTAACACCGAAAGTATATACCTGGACAAATGCAGGAAGAATGTGTACCTGGGGCATCGTCGATTTCTTCCGACCAACCATCAATGTCGAAAGAAAGGCAAGCATTTCAAATGCGAGGCAGATCACCGAAAGAAGCCCGCCATGCGTACCGGTGATCACGTACTTGCTATGGTCAATGATTTACACGTAATCTTTGGAAAGGGTCCCGGCGGACTATCTGTTCCGAATGACGCTGAGGGACGCGCTCCCATGTGGAAGAAGAAATCTATATTTTGGGACCTACCCTATTGGAAAGACCTAGAGGTCCGCTCTTCAATCGACATGATGCACGTGACAAAGAACCTTTGCGTGAACCTGCTAGGCTTCTTGGGCATGTATGGAAAGACAAAAGTTACACCGGAGGCACGGGAGGACCTGCAACGTTGGCACGAAAAAGACGGCATGCCTCCAAAGCAGTATGAAGGTCCTGCCAGCTACGCTCTTACCAAAGAAGAGAAGGAAATCTTCTTTGAATGCCTGCTCAGTATGAAGGTCCCGTCTGGCTTCTCGTCGAATATAAAGGGAATAATAAATATGGCAGAGAAAAAGTTCCAGAACCTAAAGTCTCATGACTGCCACATGATTATGACGCAACTGCTTCCGATTGCATTGAGGGGGCTTCTACTGGAAAACGTTCGATTAGCCATTGTGAAGCTATGTGCATTCCTCAATGCAATCTCTCAGAAGGTGATCGATCCAGAAATCATACCAAGGCTAAGGAGTGATGTGGCGCAATGTCTTGTCAGTTTTGAGCTGGTGTTCCCACCATCCTTCTTCAATATCATGACGCACGTCCTAGTTCATCTAGTCGACGAGATTGTCATTCTGGGCCCCGTATTTCTACACAATATGTTCCCCTTTGAGAGGATCATGGGAGTCCTAAAGAAATAGGTCCGTAACCGCGCTAGGCCAGAAGGAAGCATCTCCATGGGCCATCAAACAGAGGATGTCATTTGGTTTTGTGTTGACTTCATTCCTGACCTTAAGAAGATTGGTCTCCCTCAATCGCGGTATGAGGGGAGACTGACTGGAAAAGGCACGCTAGGAGGGGACTCAATAATATGCAGGAACGGGCATTCTTGGTCTCAAGCACACTACACAGTTCTACAGAACTCTACCTTGGTGACCCCGTATGTCGATGAACACAAGAACATTCTGCGCTCCAAACACTCAGAGCAGTGTGATGACTGGATTACATGTGAACACATCAGGACTTTCGGCAGTTGGTTGGAAACACGTCTCAGAGGTGACAACACTGTTTCTGATGAGCTGTACTCGTTGTCCAGGGGACCATCTTCGACTGTATTGACTTACAAAGGATACGAGATAAATGGGAATACATTTTACACGATCGCCCAATATCAAAAGAGCACCAACCAAAACAGCGGTGTCCGCTTTGATGCAGCAACCAAGAGGGGAAATGACACATATTATGGTTACATAGTGGACATATGGGAACTTGACTACGGACATGATTTTAAGGTCCCTTTGTTTAAGTGCAAATGGGTCAATCTGTCAGGAGGCGGGGTACAGGTAGACCCACATTATGGGATGACAACAGTGGATCTGAACAATCTTGGGTACACAGACGAACCATTCGTCCTAGCCAATGATGTGGTGCAGGTTTTCTATGTGAAGGACATGTCTACCAAACCGAGAAAAAGAAAAGATAAGGAAGCGAATACATCATACGATGAGCCAAAGCGCCACATAGTTCTTTCAGGAAAAAGAGACATCGTGGGATTGGAGGGCAAGACAGACATGTCTGAAGATTATGAAAAGTTTCATGAAATTCCTCCCTTCAAAGTCAAGGCTGACCCAAGCACCCTGTTAAGCGATGAAGAATATCCATGGTTACGGCGCAATAAGCAAAGGACACAAGCGAAGAAAAAGTGAAGACAGATGAAGTCAGAAAGGGTTGAAAATTGATGATGTGGCTTTGAATGGTTCATTTTGAGCACACAAAAAGTCTGGAGTTCAAATAAGTTCAAAAAAATGAAATCCCTTTGTAACAGATGAGTTTTTGTCCGAAACCCTGATACTTCGAAAGAGATTGTCCATTTTGTACACGAAGTGCATCCAGTTTTTGCCGTAACCCTCTCAACTTTTTAGCACATGCTATGAGGGTGAAATGATGATATCATGCCAATTTTCAACCTCTTCAGAGTTCATTTGTAGTGCTTTTCAATTTCAGGGTCATTTAGCTCAAAAAAATCAGTAAATGCATGAAAAATAACAGATGAACTCAGAAAGGGTTGAAAATTGATGATGTTGCTTTGAATGGTTCATTTTGAGCACAAAAAAAGTGTGGAGTTCAAATAAGTTCAAAAAAATGAAATCCCTTTGTAACAGATGAGTTTTCGTCCGAAACCCTAATACTTCGAAAGAGATTGTCCATTTTGTACACAAAGTGCATCCAGTTTTTGCCATAACACTCTCAACTTTTATGAAACTCTAATAGCAAAAATAATAAACTAAAAGAATGAACTAGAAAACTTTAATGAAACTCTAATAGAAAAAAGAATGAACTAGAAAACTTTAATGAAACTCTAATAGCAAAAGGAATCAACTAAAATTTATGCAACTAAAATTAGCAAAGTATTTTCTGTTCAAAACATTAAAAGCAAAAAGAATTTTCAAAAAGAACTTTTTTTTTAGAAACTTTAATAGCAAAAAGAATTATCATAAAGATTTATTTTGTTTGAAACTAAAATAACAAAAACTGTTTTTGAATATAATGATAAACACAAATAATATTAAATAGCAGTAAAAAGAATCACTCAAAAATCTATTTTTATAGTAAAGTTAATCACAAACTAGTGATTCACACAAATTTCAAAGAATTCAAATTTAAACTTTCGAATTGGAAAACTAATGGCACTAACAGAAAGTTTATAATATTATTACCTAAAAGCAAAAAGAATAAAAAAAAAGCAAAAAAACAAAAGAAAATAAGTAAAGCAAAAAACAAAACAGAAAAACTGGAAAATAGAATTTTTTGTGTGAATCACCAAAAATAACAAAACAGCAAAAAAGATTTTTTTTGTTAGAAACTAAAATAACAAAAACTGTTTTTGAATATAATGATAAAACACAGTAATATTAAATAGCAGTCAAAAGAATCACTCAAAAATCTATTTTTATAGTAAAGTTAATCACAAACTAGTGATTCACACATATTTCAAAGAATTCAAATTTAAACTATTCGAATTGGAAAACTAATGGCACTAACAGAAAGTTTATAATATTTGTTACCTAAAAGAAAAAAGAATTAAAAAATAAAAGAAAATAAATAAAGCAAAAAACAAAACAGAAAAACTGGAAAAAATAGAAAAAAATGCCACCTACTGGGCCACCACGGCCTGAATACGACTAGAAACCCAACCACGGGCCAGGATTCAGGCCCGCAGAAGGCCCAGCAGGCCCACAGGCAGAGGAGAGTTAGGTTAGGCCCGTAAGCCTGCATTTGAGAGGAGCTTGAGAGGGCAGCGGCAGTGGGGTTTATAAACCACTCCGCGCCCCTCTCAACTAGCGAGGTGGGACTAAACTTTTGGCCGCGGGCAGCACAAGGCCTTTGGTCCCGGTTGGTGCCACCAAACCGGGACTAAAGGTGGGCTTTGGTCCCGGTTGGTGGCACCAACCGGTACCAATGCCCCCTTTAGTCCCGGTTGGTGCCACCAACCGGGACCAAAGGTCTCTGTTTCCCGCCCCTTTAGTCCCGGTTGGTGGCACCAACCAGGACTAAAGGGGGGCATTGGTCCCGGTTGGTGCCACGAACCGGGACCAATGCTTCGTGTATATAAGCAAGACTTGTGAAAATTTTCAGTTTCATCGCAGTTCCCCTCCGACGGCCCCGACCTCCTCGACGCCGCCAGGCTGCCTGACGCCGTCGCCGTCGCCCGTGCCCGTGCCCCACCCCCGAGCCCACGCCGCCGCCGGCCGCCGCCCACGCCTCGTCGCCGACGCCGCCCCCAGTGAGCCACCGCGCCCTTGCCCTGCCCCCCGCCGCCGCCGTGGACGTGGCCGCTGTGGCCCCCACATATATGTTTTTTTTCTGCATATATATATGATTTTTTTTTGCATATATGTTGATGTACGTTGATGTAATGTTGATGTATGGATATATATGTATGCATATATAATGATTTTTTGTTCAGCGTCATATATGATGTTTTTTTCTGCATATATATCTGATCATATGAATTTTTTTGTTCATAGATCATGTGATTTTTTTGTTCATATATCATATGATGTTTTTATTGTTCATAGATGATCGGTCATATTTGTTCATATGTATGCAAGCGAAGTCGTTGTCGTTAGTTGTACTATTTAGGGTTAGGGTCGTCGAGGAAGAAGGAAAATAAGGAAAAAGAAGAAAAGAGGAAGAAGGAAGAAGAAGAAAAAGAAGGAGAAAAAAATAAGAAGAGGAAGAAGAAGAAAAAAAAGAGGAGAAGAAGAAGGAATAGAGGAGAAGAAGAAAAAATAGATTAATTCTTCTTCTCCTTTTTTTTCTTCTTCTTCCTCTTTTGTTTTCTCTTCTTCTTCCTCTTCTTAATTTTTATCGGGAACGAGGGTGTCGAGGATCACCGAGCGGTCGAGGTCGGGGACTAGGGTAGAGGGTCGAGGAAAGCCGAGGGGTCGAGGGTCGAGGAACGCCGAGGGGTCGAGGACTGCCTGAGGGGTCGAGGGTAGAGGAAAGCCAAGGGGTAGAGGGCGGGAACTAGGATAGAGGGTCGTGGATCGCCGAGCGGTCGAGGGTCGTGAACTAGGGTAGAGGGTCGAGGGTCGCCGAGGGGTCGAGGGTCGAGGGTCGTCCAGGGGTCGAGGGTCCAGATTTATCAAGAATGCCCCCATTATGGATGTGCACAAGTTGATCCAATTTTTTTCTGATCTCATCTATATATATATATTCTTCTATATGTCACATTGTCTGTCAAAGTATTGAAGAAATCCATGGCTTCGTCATTAGCCGGAAGTAACAGGCGTATGATGCTGCGAAGCTCTTCAAAGTTGTTTTGGAACGGAGTTCCGGATAGAATAATTCGTTTTTTGGTACGAATTTCAGCAAAGGCCTTCCAAATAGCGATATTTGGAAGGCTCTTGCTGAACTTTGTACCAAAAAGCGAATTATTCTATCGGGAACTCCATTTCAAAACAACTTTGAAGAGCTTTGTACCATTATACGCCTATCATTTCCGGCTAATGATGAAGTCATGGTTTTCTTGAATTCTTTGACACTAGACAACGTGACATATAGAAGGTAGATGAGATCAGGAAAAATATGGACCATTTTCTACACATCCAGAATGGCATCATTTTGTTAAATCCCTTGTCGGTCCGGTCGTCGGACATTCATGAGAGAGGCGGTCTGACCCAAACCCTAGAAGCGTTGTCGAGGCCACCCCAAACCCTAGAAGCGTTGCCTAGGCCACCCCAAACCCTAGAAGCGTTGTCGAGGCCACCCCAAACCGTAGAAGCGTCGAGCTAGCTAGGTCTACGTTTGCACTAATATATCCATCTGTCATGTTTGTATATTAATTGCCATGTTGTAATATTTGCAGAAACTATGGAGCACTGAGACATCGAAGCAGAACAGTTGTTGGGGGACATAATCGTTGGCAGAGGTGATGTCTTGTCGTTTCTCAACGACACCGATGGTCTGGAAGGAGAGGGTGAAGCAGGCTCCGATGATCAAACAATGGAGGTGGAAGGACATGATTATGATGGCTCCGGTGACGGAATGCTGGTGGAAGAAGAAGACCGTGATGACTGCTCCGGTGAGCGAACGGAGGAAGGAGATGTTGCAAAGTCCGGCGAGGTATATATATTAATTAAGCCTGTCCTGACTAGCTAATTCATGCATTAATTGTTTTGGATGTACACATATTAACTCTCTTCTTTCTTCTTTTCTAGCCCTCCGGATCGAGCCAAACTTCGGTAACGAGACGAGGCCCGAAGAAAAGGTTGCGCCAGGATGAAAGGTTCACGATCACAGCAATCAAGGGCGATGGCCAACTGATTGAACCCAGCCGGACCAAGGAAGCATTTTCTGCTCAGTGCGGTGTTCTTGTTAGGGACATGATCCCGATCAGCATCCACCAATGGAATAAGCCTAAGAGCGAAGACCCTCAAGTGTCTTTTGTCAACGATAGATAGAAAGATGATCTTTGGACCGCGCTGAAGGCAAATTTCACCCTACCGCCAGAGGAGGATCCGGATAAGCCAGTTATAGAGCCATTGGTCAAGGCTCATGCTCTTAAGAAAATGGCAGATCTATTCAGGAGGTGGAAGAATGAGTTGAAATCAACGTTTGTCGACAAAGGGAAGACTCCAGAATTCACCGGCCGATTTGAGAAGATAAGAGATCACTGGCCCGCATTTGTGGCCCACAAGACATCGGAGAAGAGTAAGAAGATGTCAGCGGCAAACAAGTTAAATGCTGCAAAGAAGGAGCATCACCATCGCACGGGGTCAGGTGGCTACCTCAAAGCCCGGCCGTTGTGGGACAAGGCTGAGAAGGACCTGCTTGATAAAGGGGTCGAACCAGAGACATTGAACTGGCCAGACCGTTCAAGGACTTGGTTCTTCGGGGTTGGGGGAACCTTGGACCCTGAAACAGGGAAGTGCCGTTGGATGAAGGAGCAACTTGAAATACCCGTCAAGAAGCTTCAGAAGTATATCGCCGTAGCGCAGGAAGGGACGTTCGTTCCCGACAGAGAGAACGACGAGCTCACACAGGCCCTCGGGAATCCTGAGCACCCAGGACGAACACGAGGCACGGCAGGCTCCGTTGCGTGGAAGGTTGGGTTTCCCAGCGCAGGCGGTTACAAAACCTGGGAGAGGAGGAGGAAAGTGGAGCAGACCGAACTGCAGAAGCTGAATGCAAGGGTACGAGCGCTAGAGGAACAAGCACTACTTGTTCAGAGCCAGCGACCTGCCGGAGCTACCCCAGAAGCTACCCCACCATCTCAGCGGAGAAGCAACGTGGCTTCCACCGAGCTCCTTCAGCAGCCTGACTTCACGGCTCCCAGCTACCCCGTGGATGCTATCACGGAGGCTCAAGATTGCCACCTTATGACGCAATGGCAGCACCTCAAAGTCAAGGCGGCTGTTGGCTCTGTTGCACCTCCTCAACCCGGCGCAACTTTTCACTGCCTTCCGATTCCACAAGGCTATACTGTTGTGATGGTCGATGAAATAACGGAGGGATTTGAGGAGCTCGAGCTTGACCACCCTACCGGTGAAGGGGAGACTTGGCTGGGTCTTGCTCTGAAGACTCCATGTCTATGGCGGAAGGAGCTCATCAACCTTCCGATCTGGACGCCTCCTCCTCCTCCTCCGGTGAGTCAGGGCACTCCGCCTCCTCCTCCTCCGGCGAGTGATCAGGGCAGTCTGCCTCCTTCTCCGGCTGCTCCGGCGCGTGGCGGCACTCCGCCTCCTTCTCCGCCTGCGCCGGCGCGTCCGAGCAGCCCGCCTCCTTCTCCGCCTCGTCAGCAATAGCGGAAGACAGCCGCCGCCGCTCCGGCTGCTCCGGTGCATCGTAGCACTCCGCCTCCTTCTCCGCCTCGTAAGCAATGAAGGAAAACAGCCGCAGCCGCTCTGGCGTCTAGCAGTACAGCCAGAGGCGGGAGGCAATACATATTCGGTCCATCTCTCAAGCCTCAAGAGAAGTTACCATACGAGATGACCGAGGAGGAAAACGAGGAGATCTGTCAAGCCCAAGTGAAGGACTTTTTTGAAAAGAAAAATCCACCTCCGGAGGAGAAGATAGATCCGGTGAAATTGAAGCGCACTTTGAAGAACCTGAAGCGACCACCACCGCCTCCGCCGGATGACAACCATGTCCACGCTCTTAAAAAGGCAGTGAAAGGAGCGCGTCGGTCGGGAACTACTTCAAGTGACAAAAGGTTACAAGAACGAAGAAGTGGGAACAAAATTCAACAGCTCGGCGAACAGGCAAACCAATCATGCCCCCCGCTCAAGGTGTCTAGCGATATCATCGCAAATCTGCCGGGGATGGTGCCCGGTACCAATCCTGGTGATTACCTGCCCGACGATGCACATTTTGATACAATGGAGGTGGACGAACACAAATACCAGTACGGGAAGCCTCTCGTCAGACCTGGTGATCCTCCTCTAACAATGATGATGCGAAGATTCCATAAGTGGTACATGGACACCTGCAAGTCTGGGAAGGATATTTTGACGCTGAGAGTTAAAGAGGAGCACGACCTCGTTGGAATTGATCTGTTGTCTGTTCCATTTGAGGAGTTCTTCCTGTTTTTCAATCAAACGGACCTCGATAAAATAATCATCACTTGCTACTGTCTATAAGTACTATACTTCTGTAATTAAGTCTCTATATATAGCTCAGCTCTTTCATTGCATGTATATATAATTATCCTCACTATATTATGTAGATTGAAGATCGTCGAATGCAGAAATGCACAAATCTATGATATTGGGTTCATTAACACAAATCTCATAGATGAATGGACAGTTACATATAATGCAAAAGAAACCAAGGCGAACTTGCTACAATCGTTGCTTAAAAATCAAAACAAAGATAAAATACTCTTTCCTTACAACTTCAAGTGAGTGTTACTGTCTTCTGCATATTCGGTTTCCCTTATTACTCGAGGTTATAGTAATGTAATTGATGAGTTATGCATGCGTGCGCAGCTTCCACTTTATTCTCCTAGAGATTAAGCTTGAGCAGGGACTAGTAACCGTCTTAGACTCAAGACGAAAAGATCCCAAGGAGTATGCAGCCATGACTGAAATGCTCCAGAAGTAAGTTCAATCGATCATTATCGCACCATATCGACAACTTTGGTCATTTCCTGATATCAAGTAATTATTTTCTTTGTCTCGCAGGGTTTGGAAAGTGTTCACCACAGAAGCTCCGGGACTGCCGGGGGAGCTGCGATTTACACACCCGAAACTAAGTACTACTAGCTAGTTCTGCGCATCTCCCATTGATTCTAGCTAGTTTCATCAATACCATTTATAATGCTTGATTATCAGTTTGATTGACCTTTATTTCTCGTAAAGTGGTTGTGGCAGGAAGGCGGGAATAATTTTTGTGGATACTACGTTTGCGAGTACATCTACAACGCGACGACCTCTAAGCGGGGCTACTCTGAAAAACAATATGAAGTGCGTAAGCAATAATATTCACAATTTTATTTTATTACCATCATTTGTGTTGAGTTTCATTCATATATATGTATTGACCCCCTTCTTCAAATTAGATTTGGCAGATGCGGGATGAACTCCTACCACAAGATCACATAAAAGCAATTCAAGAGGAATTGGCGGGATTCTTTCTTGACCACATCATCAATCCAGCCGGAGAATACCATGTGGAACTTGACATCAAATGTTAGGGATTGTAAGAGATCTTATATTGTATATATGTACCTAGTAGCGTCGGATAGATATACGAAAACTTGTTGTTCGACCAATCTCTCGGAGAAGGAGGAGGTCGATCACTTCTCTCTGTATATATTCATGACGATCTTGTGTACTTAATGGTTTCCTTCATTTGCTTACTAGCTAGCGTGTCGAGTCTCTCTATACGTATCGTACTTAGCGTCGACCAAGCACGGAGATAAGAGAGACACTTCTCTCTAGCTTACTAGCTAACACAATATATGAACCCCTAAATTAACCCTAACAAACCCCCAACCCCCCCCCCCCCCCTTAAAAAAAACAAAACCCCCAGCTCCTGAGCTGCTGACACGTGTATGATCTTTGGTCCCGGTTGGTGTTACCAACCGGGACTAAAGGCCCTCCTGCCTGGGCTCGCCGCAGCGGCCACGTGGAGCCCCATCTGTCCCGGTTCGTATAAGAACCGGGACTGAAGGTGTTGGGCTTTAGTCCCGGTTCCCAAACCGGGACAAATGGGCCTTATGAACCAGGACAAATGGGCCTTTTTCTACTAGTGAGGAAAGGTAGATTCTTTTTTCCAAGTCATTCTTGCATGATATTAGTTACAAGGTTTAAAATTATGTTGTAATATTATTCTAGTGTCCATTTATAAAAATATGGCATGCAACAAATGTTCGCATAAATATAACTTATGTGCAGTTATCTAAAAATACGCTAATCCTTGTCGACACATGGGTTGGCCTTTTAGATAGATGTGTATAGGTTGAACTATTATTAACATTTGTTGCATACACTATTTTTTAGAAATTAAACTAGAGAAATAATTAGAATGTAATTTCAGAGGTTTGCCAAAAATAACATCCAACGATGCATATTGGTTACCTTGTGATAGAAAGGATATATTTCGATAAAGTCCTGACCAAAAAAATATATGTGGGTTTACCAATTATGTTAAACTATTGAATTGTCTTGTTATATTTTTTGTAGTGGTTGGTAGTACTAACACTAAATGAAATGAAAACATAATACACAACAACATGATATATTCATCTTCCTTTGATAGTAATTCAGGCTTGGAAAACAAAGTACACGAGAAAGTGAAAATATTCATCTTTTTATATTTAGCAACTGAATCCCCAGGAGGCATAACTTATTCATCTTTACCTGTTTTTCACTTGTAATTTTAGTGCTAGCTTTTAGAACTATTTGTAGATTCAGTGGCCACATGGGAATGACATGAATGAGATTGCAAAGGGGGCATGAAGTATTTCGGTCAACCTCTTCTCCGAGGTGGTGTTCCTGGCTTTGTGGAATATATGGCTCGTCAGAAATGCAAAGATTTTCAGGAGAGAGTTGCCATCTTGTCCTAAGTGGGTGACTAGCTATGTGCATGATGTAACCCTTTTGGTTCAGAGGATTAATTCCAAGCATAAGGATAAACTTCTTAGATGGGCTATTTACTTGCCACCCTAGGTTTTTTACTTTTATCCTTTGTATATATCCTTGACACATGTACTTGTATTTACGCTTCATGTGCATTTTGGGCAATAATATGATAGGCAGGGAGGTTGTTGTCGTACAATGTATGGTCAAAAAACTTATTCATTGAGATAACAATTAGGTAACATACCCTACTCAAAAAAGGATAATACATTTCTATCATAGAAAATTATTACTCATTCTTTCATTAATAGAGTGGCTCAAAATCTCATGTGTCTCCCAAATCCACCCTAAAACCCAGTGACGCTAATATATTGTGATATTGTTTGGAAAGCCCAAATGTCTTCTCTAAGCTCATTTTATGAAAGCACAATCTAAAGTCTCGAAAAAACCGTCGCACATGTAGATGTGTACTTTGCAACATTGAACTTTATTGTGAAATCTTTTTGTCTGCATGTTAGTAGAAACATAAATGAGTGCATCATTTCTTATCTACTACTATTCGTTATTCTGCATCCACGCATTAGCCTTTTTGTGTGTAACATGGAAATAAAAATATTTCATGGTCAAATGTTAGTATTGGCATTTGCATGTAAGAAAAAAATCAGAATTTTCTCAAATTTGAAGGAGGGTTTTTGTTTTTGAATTTGTTGACTATTGAAGCCTGGGAGAAAAAAAATTCCACTCAATATGGTGATACAGAATCCTTATGTGCGGGTTCATCCATTTCTCCCTACTAGCCACCATCCTAGCCGATGGGGAGTGAGAGGTCCAGGTGATGTGGAACTACCAGCCATGCCAACATGGTCCTCTGATACGTCTCCAACGTATCTATAATTTTGGATTGTTCCATGCTGTTATATTATCATTCTTGGATGTTTTACCTTCATTTTATAGCAATTTTATATCATTTTTTGGACTAACCTATTGACATAGTGCCCAGTGCCAGTTGTTGTTTTTTGCTTGTTTTTTACTTCACAGAATATCCATATCAAACGGAGTCCAAACGCAGCGAAACTTGTTGGAGAATTTTTTTGGACCAGAAGACAACTTGGGAGCCAAGGAAGCACCAGAGGGGAGGCCCGTGGGGACCACAACCCACCAGGGCGCGCCAGAGGCCCCTGGCGCGCCCAGGTGGGTGGTGGGGCCCATGGAGGTCTCCTTCACCGCCTCTCAGCTCTATAAATACTCAGATATACCAAAAACCCTAGGGGAGCGATCGAAACACAATTCCAGCCGCCGCAAGTTCCAGAACCACGAGATCCAATCTAGAGCCCTATTCTGGCACTCTGCCGGAGGGGAACACGATCACGGAGGGGTTCGTCATCCTCATTGGTGCTCCTCCGATGATGCGTGAGAAGTTCACCATAGACCTACGGGTCCGTAGGCAGTAGCTAGATGGCTTCTTCTCTCTTTTTGATTCTCAATACAATGTTCTCCTCGATGTTCTTGGAGATCTATTTGATGTAATGACTTTTTGTGGTGTGTTTGTTGGGATCCGATGGAGTGCGAGTTTTTTATCAAATCTATCTATGAATATTATTTGAGTTTTCTTTGATCTCTCATATGCATGATTATTATAGCCTCGTATTTCTTCTCTGAAACTTTGGTTTGGTTTGGCCAACTAGATTGATTTTTCTTGCAATGGGAAGAGGTGCTTTGTGATGGGTTTGATCTTGCGGTGTCCTCACCCAGTGACAGAAGGAGTAGCGAGGCATGCATGTATCGTTGCTATTAAGGATAAAAGGATGGGGTCTATTCCTACATGAATAGATCTTGTCTATATTATGTCATCGTTCTTATTGCATTAATCCATTTCTCCATGAACTTAATACACTAGATGCATGTTGGATAGCGGTCGATGTGTGGAGTAATAGTAGTAGATGCAGGCAGGAGTCAGTCTACTAGTATTGGACGTGATGCCTATATACATGATCATTGCCTTGGATATCGTCATAATTATTTGCTCTTCTATCAATTACCCAACAGTAATTTGTTTACCCACCGTATGCTATTTTCTCGAGAGAAGCCACTAGTGAAATCTACGGCCCCCGGGTCTATCTGTTATCATATTGTTTTCAGATCTATTATTCCAAAAAAACCCAAAAATACCTTGCTGCACTTTTTCTTTACTTATTTTATTTTGTGTGTTTGCTAGATCTATTTATCCAATCTCATACAATTTAATCTATCTTTTTACCGTGAAGGGATTGACAACCCCTCTTACGCGTTGGGTTGCAAGTATTGTTCTTTGTGTGCAGGTACCGTTTACATAGTGTTGCTTGGTTCTCCTACTGGATTGATAACCTTGGTTTCATAACTGAGGGAAATACTTACCGTAGCTGTGCTGCGTCATCCCTTCCTCTTTGGGGAAATACCAACGCAGGTACAAGCCACGTCAAAGGAATTTCTGGCGCCATTGCCGGGGAGACATCATCAACATCTATCATGTTCCTAATCACAAATCTCATCTCCTCGCAATTTACATTATTTGCCATTTGCCTCTCGTTTTCATCTCCCCCACTTCACAAAAATTTGCCTTTTATGTGCCTTCTTTTTCGTTCACCTTTTTCTCGTTCGATCTTTTGTTTTTCGTATTGCCTCGCTTGCCTACTTTGTCTTTATGGCTAGTTCCTCCTCTATTGCGTGTACCCTCGAGAATGAGGTCCTTAACTTTAACCAAAGGGGAGGGGAGAATCTAAAAGATACTTGGTATAGGATTTGCAATGCTCATAATAGATATATTCGTAAGCAATCTACCATTGTTATTCTTCGCTATTTTTTATGTGGGCATTACCACTTGGTATAGATTCGTCCTTGATACAATTATCGTTGGGAATTTCTTGATGTGTCCATCTTTGGATGCTTTTAATGCTATGGGAGATCTAGTGGGTGCACCACCTATCATTATTAATGAAACAATCTTAACTCTCGAGCATGTTATGCAAAGGCTAGATGCTATTGAAAAGAAGATGATTACCGAAGAACATATTAAAAAGTTGGATAAGAGGATCCATAATCTTGCTAATAAAATTGGGTCAAAAGCGGGAGATGCTCTTAAATTACTAAGGGAAAAGGAAACCGTAGTTAACGAAAGAGTGGAAGAAAGTCCCTCTCGGACTGATAAGTTGGAAGAAATTTTTAGTAACTTAAGCTCGGCCTTTTCTTCTGTTAAAACTATTGAAAAAACTCCCATAAAATTTTGGAAGCCTACACAAGTTACTAAGAACAAGGGTGCCACTTCTAATAGCAACAAGGAAGATCTTAAAATGATTAATGTTCACCCCAATTTTGTTGACGTGGTAAAAGGCCCTACTTGCAAGAATGAATTCTTCATATTCCTAGGAGTATTGTTATTGAAAATATGCATGCTAAATCCTTGAAGAATTATAGTTGTGTGATTGAGGAGTTGGAAACCAAAGATGACAATACTTGAATCTATGCATTATGCCTAGCTAGGGGCATAAAATGATAGCGCTTGTTGGGAGGCAACCCAATGAATAAAATTTATTTTGCCTTTTTCTTTCTGTTCTTGAGTTTTTGCACAATTATGTCTCTGTTATGATTGTGATTTTTATGTTTTAATTAGTTTTTGTGCCAAGTAAAGCCTTTAGGATAGCTTTGGGTGATAGTTGATTTGACCCTGTTGAAAAACAGAAACTTTTGCGTCCAGTAACAGAATTGTTAAAATTCAAAGAAGCAACGAAAAATTCTGAATTTTTTACACAAGATTTATATACAATGACCTATGTTTTCCTAAGTTTTCAAATGTTTTTGAGTTACTTAAGTATCAGTAAAATTCGAGTCATTACAGACTGTTCTGTTTTTGACAGATTCTGTTTTCTTTGCATTGTGTGCTTATTTTGATGAATCTATGGATTGTATCGGTGGGGGGGGGGGGGCTTTAACCCATGGTAAAGTTAGAATACAGTAGGTACAATGCAATAAAAAAATATGAATGGGTTTTCAATTGTACTTAAAGCAAAGATTGGTTTTCTTATACTAACGGATCTCACGAAGATTTTGTTAAGTTTTGTGTGATTGAAGTTTTCAAGTTTTTGGTGAGATCTCGATGGATGAAGGAATAAGGAGTGAAAATAGCCTAAGCTTGGGGATGCCCATGGCACCCAAAGGTAATATTCAAGTAGAACCAAGCAACTAAGCTTGGGGATGCCCCGGAAGGCATCCCCTCTTTCTTCTAACAACCATCGGTAATTTTACTTGGAGCTATATTTTTATTCGTCACATATCATGAGTTTTTCTTGGAGCGTCTTGTATTATATGAGTCTTTATTTGTTTTGCATTTTAGTTTGTCGCAATCATCCTTGCTGGACACACCTATTTGAGAGAGCCATAATTATGCTATGATTTGTTAGAATTGCTCTATGTGCTTCACTTCAATTTTTTTTGCTATGAAATTGCTCTAGTGCTTCACTTATATCTTTTTGAGCACGGTGGTGCTTTGATTTTTTTAAGAAATACTCTCATGCTTCACTTAGATTAATTTGAGATTTAGTAAAAATTTTGAAGAAATTCTCTCATGCTTCACTTATATTATTTTGAGAGATGAAAATTTTTATGCTCATGTTCTTCACTTAAATTTGTTTGAGCTTGTCAAAAGCAATTGCACTATATGAAATTAGTCCCAAAGTGATAGATATTCAAGAGGGATATAATAAAAACTTTCATGAAGATCATTGGACAAAATAAACTTGATTCTTTGTAATAGTTTTGAGATATGATGATAGTAATATGTGAGTCATGTTGGTGAATAATTATGCTTTAGTAAGAATATTGGTGTTAAGGTTTGTGATTCCCTATGCAAGCACGAAAGTAAATAGTTATGCAATGAAACTACATCCTACTTGTGGTGCATTATTCGGTGTTAGTTATGCTTAATGCTCGTTTATGAGAATTTTCGACTTGGTTGGTTGCTTCTCAATCTATTTGCTAGCATTTCCTTGTACTAAGTGGGAATACTACTTGTGCATCCAAAATCCTTAAACCCAGTTATGCCATATGAGTCCACCATACCTACCTATATTCGGTACTTCCGTGCCGTTCTAAGTAAATTTGTATGTGCCAACTCTAATTTTCAAAATGAATTTCCATTTTGTGTGCCCGTACCACTCATGAAGCGGTAGGGGGTGGCCAATATTTTTCCATGCTAAATGTGTTATTCTCAAGATGAGCTTTTATTCACTTGTCATTGCACGAGAGTGTGGCGGTAATAGGGATGCCCAGTCCCGAAATGAATAAGAAATTTACTTTATGTTGTCAAATAATAAATTCCTTGGAAAGTGTTGGTATGGAAGGCACCCGTAGATACGGCTAGCCATGGATTGTGAAAGATTGGTGGAAAAAAGAATAAACTTTATTTTATGTTTGGGAACCGCCGATGATGTATCTAGCATGGAAAGTATTGGGAACTACTCGATCATTTTCGTTGACGGGAAAAGCATGTCTCTCCAAAAAATTTATCTCTCAATTTAAGCTTTGAGCTCTGGCAACTCTACAAATCTCTGCTTCCCTCTGCGAAGGGCCTATCTATTTACATTTATGCAATTTTTATTTTTATTTGAGTCTCCATCTTCTCTTATAAAGCACCAACTAGGGGGCACTATGATCATACTTGTGCATTGGATGTAGCTAATATTCGAGTGTGTTTTGTGAATGTACCAATGATTGAGCATGATGGGCTAGGGGTAGCTTTATTTAGTGTTGATATTTTGAATGACATGGTTGCTTGTTGATATGCTTGAGTATTAAAGTCTTCATGTCAATTATAGACTATTGCTTTGAACCATCTAAAAGTCCAAATGTCCATGCTACAAAAGAAAAGAATATGTGATGAACATGTTAGGCAGCATTCCACATTAAAAATTCTGTTTTTTATCATTTACCTACTCGAGGACGATCAGGAATTAAGCTTGGGGATGCTGATATGTCTCCAACGTATCTATAATTTTTTATTGTTCCATGCTGTTATATTATCATTCTTGGATGTTTTACCTTCATTTTATAGCAACTTTATATCATTTTTTGGGACTAACCTATTGACATAGTGCCCAGTGCCAGTTGCTATTTTTTGCTTATTTTTTACTTCGCAGAATATCCATATCAAACGGAGTCCAAACGCAACGAAACTTTTTGGAGATTTTTTTTGGACCAGAAGACAACTTGGGAGCCAAGGAAGCACCAGAGGGGAGGCCCGTGGGGCCCACAACCCACCAGGGCACGCTAGAGGCCCCTGGCGTGCCCAGGTGGGTGGTGAGGCCCACGGAGGTCTCCTCCACCGCCTCTCAGCTCTATAAATACTCAGATATTCTAGAAACCCTAGGGGAGCGACCGAAACACAATTCCAACCGCCGCAAGTTCCAGAAGCACGAGATCCAATCTAGAGCCCTATTCCGGCACTCTGCTGGAGGGGAACACGATCACAGAGGAGTTCATCATCCTCATTGGTGCTCCTCCGATGATGCGTGAGTAGTTCACCATAGACCTATGGGTCCGCAGGCAGTAGCTAGATGGCTTCTTCTCTCTTTTTGATTCTCAATACAATGTTCTCCTCGATGTTCTTGAAGATCTACTTGATGTAATGACTTTTTGCGGTGTGTTTGTTGGGATCCGATGAAGTGCGAGTTTATGATCTGATCTATCTATGAATATTATTTGAGTTTTCTTTGATCTCTGATATGCATGATTATTATAGCCTCGTATTTCTTCTCCGAAACTTTGGTTTGATTTGGCCAACTAGATTAATTTTTCTTGCAATGGGAAGAGGTGCTTTGTGATGGGTTCGATCTTGCGGTGTCCTCACCCAGTGACAGAAGGAGTAGCGAGGCACGCATGTATCGTTGCTATTAAGGATAAAAGGATGGGGTCTATTCCTACATGAATAGATCTTGTGTACATCATGTCATCGTTCTTATTGCATTACTCCATTTCTCCATGAACTTAATACACTAGATGCATGTTGGATAGCGGTCGATGTGTGGAGTAATAGTAGTAGATGCAGGCAGGAGTCGGTCTACTAATCTTGGATGTGATGCCTATATACATGATCATTGCCTTGGATATCGTCATAATTATTTGCTCTTCTATCAATTGCCCAACAGTAATTTGTTTACCCACCGTATGCTATTTTCTCGAGAGAAGCCACTAGTGAAATCTACGACCCCCGGGTCTATCTTTTATCATATTGTTTTCAGATCTATTATTCTAAAAAACCCAAAAATACCTTGCTACACTTTTCCTTTTCTTATTTTATTTTGTGTTTTTGCTAGATCTATTTATCCAATCTCATACAATTTAATCTATCTTTTTACCATGGAGAGATTGACAACCCCTCTTACACGTTGGGTTGCAAGTATTTGTTCTTTGTGTGCAGGTACCGTTTACATAGTGTTGCTTGGTTCTTCCACTGGATTGATAACCTTGGTTTCATAACTGAGGGAAATACTTACCGTAGCTGTGATGCATCATCCCTTCCTCTTTGGGGAAATACCAACGCAGATACAAGCCACGTCCTCCTCCTCAGACTTGTTGGGTTCATGATCGTTTAAGATTGAGTCATCGTGTCTAGTCAACAATAATCATAGTCCCATGTCCAGGAATGCAATGAGGAACATGTCTTGAGTTGCACATGAAATCAGTTTGGCCCCCATAGTGGGCGCCAAATGTAGACGATGAATGCACCAATGACCTTACAATCTATAGAGAGGTAGTGGAGACAGTAGAGGGAAGGGTGACGCCCAAAGGATTCTCAAACGACAACGCAGATGAAATAGTGGTTTTACCCAGGTTCAGCCCTCCGATGGGTAAAAGCCCTATGTCATGCCTATTGAGCTTTATTCATCAATGACAGGATTACAATGGGCTAGATATGATTTAGAGATCTAGCTACAGTCTTCTTGCCTCCCATGTTAGTTGTTCCTTTGACGAACGGTCACCTGCCCTTTCTGTTATATAGGCTGACGTGTACCGGTGATTAGGTAGCTATATTTAGGGGATACGATACAATCGGGAATCTCACCGTTATTAAGAACATATCTCTAATAACAACTGAATCCCTGATTAGCTCGTCCTTATCCCTCTGAGTGCCTAGTTGGGTGCAATAGGGCGTAGAATTTGAGAGACCTTAGGCATTCTTTTGGGGACTTGGTCTGGGTACGCCCACAAGGTACCCTCCTTCTACTAGGTATTCTTACTCACCAACAACAGGTTATCACTCGTGTATGCATTGGATCTATACATGGTCCTTACTTCAGCACTACTTGGACCTAAGTTTAGTGGTCGGAGCACATGGAGTTATTTATAGCAAATTGTATCCAAGTGAAGCATGTTGGCAAAGGACTTTTTTTACCCAACTTGAATGGCGGTTAGTTCTTTGGATTAGCCATTAATCACCATAGACTATCTTTTTTATTAATTTTTTAAGATTAATTTATTATTTGGTAAAGATTGTGTGCATCGTGTTATGCACATAGCAGTGCAAACTCTTTGCGATTGTCTCACCTTCATATGATTTTATGAGTCAATGAAAACTTCATTTATCGAACGAAAAGCTCAAGATGATGGGAAAATATGTCAATGCACTTGTAATTTCATGTATTGTCCAAAAGATTTTAGGTATAGTTTAGCTAGCCTTTTACAATGCCAGAGGAGATTAAATTTATCAGCTCATGCATGGTTAATGACTAAATGAATCTGAAGTTGATTGTGGCATATCATGTAGACTAGAAGGGGATGTGTGCCTTCGTCGCGTTGTTCTGTTTCTGGTGCGTAGACATGGGCAACACAAGCAGAGATGGCAGTTGTTGTATCAGTGGCACACGGTTAGGGAAGAAGGGGGGCAAGACTTGCCGAACTGCCCCTAATTACAATGGATTGATTATCGACATGTATAAATAAATCAAAAGCAGTGTGCAGTCATCGCAAGTTTTAGTCACACAAATTTGTATGTATGCAATGCATTTTTTGAGCCGACAAGATGTCCAACAGCGGACGGACGTGCGCCACGATGAGCAGTGTAGAAACTTACTAGCAATAGTTGGGACCCCACGTGTCATTATGTGCAAAATAAAATTATGGGATTAAGTTACAGGGGATCTGCTAGCTGTGGAATAGTGAATTCTCTTAAAAACAGTAAAGTGAGATCAATTAAGCTAGATCAACCTTGCACCGGCCGGCGTGGTTTATATGGCCCTACATAATTTCAGTTACATCAACCCTAGTTCTGTTTTGTTTTAACCAAAAATTAGGTTGACGTTGTTGATTGAGTCAAGCAAACTAGAGTGCATAGAATTATCAAAAAATTAACGCGGAGGGTACATACCACTAACTAGACATAGCTACTGAGTCGGCCGGCCAGAAATTGAACTGCCAGGTTTTAGTTGCACGATGACTATGAGCACTAAATATGATACCTTCATTTCTCTGTGTTATACTTAATAGAGAAGACAAAACTAAGCATGATGTAGCCAAACCTAGAGATTCAGAGCTAAACGAGCTTGCGGTGCCAAAACGATGATGCGCAACAAGTCCATGGTACATGTCTCCGAAGCATATTTTTCCGGTACCTCCAACTCCTAGGTTTGTACCAACAAAGAGTTGCAACTTGATACCCAAAGCAAAAAAAAGAAAAGAAAATGATCTATTTTTTAGTTGAAGAAAAAGCTCTATTGGTTTGTATGAAGGATGGCAAGTTCACGCACACCGTCACGGACCACCGCCACTGCAATACTCTTATAGTTTGAGTGGGTCAGCAAGAAAGGTGATATGTTAAACTCGGTAGCACAAGTACAACACCATGGTATCTTCTTTATACGCCAAGTAATGGGAGGGAGTACAATTATTTCCAGCCCCCTCTGAGGGCAAAAGGGCTTCGAACTTATTGGCTCAAATCAATTCGATGATACCCTGTCGCTTCCTGTGGTGCAAGAGTTGCATCGAGGCGGCATCTGACAGCTACAGGTCTCGCATGCTTATCCTGAAGGTGCCCATCTACTATGTCGCACCTGCAGGTCTCGTTCAAGTTCGCGCCCTATAAACTTCCATTACTACGACGGACGGTACTGGAAGCTGTGGCAGATATGCATGTTTAGATGCCAGGGCTTCTAATGTATCCTCTTGGACTTTGAGATGGATGGATGAACATGAACATGTTGGCAAGGACTCGTTGCATGAGGTTTATCTGAAGAATGGTCATGACTCATGATCTTGACAAAGAATGTTTTTATTTTACCTAGCTGATGATGCAATAACAAGAGATTGGCCAGACTAACCGTTCATATGACTTAGGGAACCATGTTGAGTCATGCGTGTCTTGTGGGGAGCTAGACTCAAGTGATCACATCATTTTTTTGTGCCCCATGGCTCAATTATTGTGGGGTGTGGTTAGAGAAGTGTAGGTTGCTCGTGGGTTTCTGCCGGTTTTGTGTACTTCCACAATCTCATCCAAAGGAACGAGGGGGAATGATCACAAGCTTGCATGGGTGGCATTCTCGGCTCTTGCTTGGACTCTCTGAAACATTAGGAACAAAGCTATGTTTGAGAGAATTTTCATTTCACAACTAGTTAACATCATTTATAAAATGACATCCTTTTTGCAGGTGTGGAAAGTGGAAACCGTTGAGTAAGTGCAAGGGCGCGGAGCACATTGAGCGTCTCATCACCGGCCTCAAGCTTGCTTCTTCTAGCTACTTTGGTGCTTCACCGCCCTGTATCAGTACCTTCTTGTGTATGTACTCGCTTGCTTGGTTGGATTTGAGTGCCTCATTCTTAAGGCCGGGCATGAGCCTGTTATCTACAAACTTATGGTAAACAATGTTGCGGCATAGCGCTATGAGTGGAAATTAAACTCGTGTCTCCATTCACACATGGGCCATCGCCAGCGCGGGGTTGGAGGGCACTGTCAGTTATGCCATCACCATGGATGGATGCTCACCGCTCGATTCCACCCTTATGTGTGCTCCTACGCCTAGCCCTACAATTCCTCCAGTTTTCGGGAGGGAAACACTTCCTGGTACCTCCAACTCCTACGCCATGTTTTCCACCCAAAAAAAACTCCCACGCCATCTATCTAGCACTAAGATTTGATCCATCTAATTTTTCATGCGGATGCAGGAGAGCTGCACAACATGTGTGGGAAAGAAGAGCTATGCTTTCCCCACTCTCCATGTGGTATCCTATAAATATCCAGCAAACTGAAATCCTGCGAAACTAATAGTGGTATATAAAGAGTATCGCCCACTCACTGTTATTCTAATTATTTGAGTTCTTTTCCGGTACTCCTTATTTAATACAGACCATCCATTTGTGGTGACCTAATGGCTCACATTGTTTGTTGTTTGGTACTCCACCGAATATGGTTTGAAGTTTTTTTAGTTGAAATATGCTACCTCCACGTAAAGTGCAGAATTTGTAATCTTGTAAGGGTAAAAGAAAATTTGGACTCTTAGAGCAACTATAACCGGACATCACAAATCCGAACCTCTATACGTCCGCAGATGCGTCCACGGACAGCGATCAATAACCCTTCATCCGCGAACATTGCAATCATAGTCCTCATTCCTTGATCCTCATATCCATACTAGTACATGCAACGTTAAAATTAATCTACGTGCATAGTTAAAAACAAGGAAACTAGTTACTCATCATCGAATATGTCGATGACTTCCTTGTCGTAGCCCCCGACCTCGTGGTCAATGCCAGTGTGGCAAAAGTCCGGCGTGTCCTCCTCGTCCGCAAAGAGCTACTCCCGCTCCATTTCCATGTCATGGAGGAAGCAGCGGTTCGCCTCCATCTCCGCCTCGGACTGGAATACTGGATGGCCTTGAGGATGGCATGTTACCCTGCCGCCTCCTGCGCTTGGGAGACCTCAAACTCTGCCAACGTGTCCTTCATGCCAAATCCGTCCTGCTCCGGTGTTGGATCTGCCATGGCCTGCTCCTCCTCTTCGTCCCACGACTCCACCTCCTCCATCATCCCGTCCCACCACCTACTCCTCCTTCGGAGAGTCCGAAGGCAAGTCAGCTGCAATGCGAACGGCGCATCATGTCTCCATCTCCGCTAGGATCTCCGCCCGGGGTTGCGGAGTGAGCATCTTGTAATGTAATTCTTTTACGAAACATGGCTACCGGCGGACGACAAGGTCGAAGCTGAATGTGCGGTCGGGGTCACGGTGGCAGCATGGACTGTAGGGGGAGAGAGAGGAGATGGGGGCAGCTAGGGTTGGGGCTCACCGTCCGGATTAAATAGCCAAGTTCGACCCGTTCAGCGGCACGCCACAGCGGCGACACGAATGTGTATCGGTGGAGCTCTCATCGAAACGATGGCTTTCTATGTGTTTCTACACGCGTTTCACCCATCAATCCGACATGGCAGTCGTGTCCAGGCGTCCCATATCCGCCCCATATATGGGCTAGGTATCTAAGGTGCATGACAAGCTAGACATATAAGGCCAGTTTGAGCATCCTCTTGAGTCACAAAAAAGCGACCAACCACTGATCGGGCCGTCAGTCTGAAAGTAGAGCAATATGAGGATTTTGGTTGTAGATGCTCTTACTTATAGTCTGACAGGGTTCGACACAGAATCATTTGGCCTCTCCGAAAACAAATTAAAAAAAATTGGGTGGACATTTCAGCGAACCCTAATCTTGAGCAGATGTTGCCGCCGGAGCCTGGGTAAACTACCTCGCGGCCAGCACACCACTGGAAGGTTAGGGAGGAAGGATGCAGGACGAGCCCCACGGTGACTGGGATACGACGGGACGCACGCCATGCACGCTCGCGTGGTGGAGCGGATTCTACACATCTAGGATTTCACGTCCATTGCTGCAATGATGCTTGGTAAGGAGATGGGACGTACGCGTGGTGCAGATTAGCCAGGGGATATAAAGTTGTGAGTGCGCCTGTGGTGGGACAGGTTACGCACAACCCGGATCTGCATGGTGAGGACCGTCGCTGTGATGGTCACGTGCTAAGACTGTTCGATCAGTGACCGGTACTTCCGTGGTGGTGGCGGCAATATAGTGAGGGCATGGGCAAGTGTCATGGTCTGTCGGCCTGGATGAGTCGGCCATCGGGACGCTGTTGTGAAACCATGAGGGAGGTGGCCTAAGGGCACCCTGCAGTGGACTACCACGGTGTGGTTGTGCGTTCCACGCCAAGTTCACCGTAGTGAAGAGGAAATCTCCTAAATAGCGCTCTCAGCGCCGCTTTATGCTACTCGTGCCTAAAGGAGACGCCTAGTGGGCCGGCCCAACAAACCTTCACTCGATCGAACGCAACCTCACGCGCAGTAGTCGTACCTTCATTTTGTCGTTCGCTATGGTTTTTTCTTCCGTTAGATTTTTTTCGCTCGCTACTCTCTTATAGTACTTAAAAATATGAAAAATCTAAAAACTTTTTTGAATTAGAAAATTTGAAAAAAAATCATGAACTTGAAAAATTGTTTGCAAGTTTGAGAAAAGTTCAATAATTAAATGTTCCCGAATTTGGAAAACATGTTTGCAAGTTTGAAAAAGGTTCAATAATTAGAAGTTCGTGAGTTTGAAAAAAGGTTGACGAATTTCAAAAAAAAAATCACCACTTTGAAAAAAGTAAAGAATTATAAAAAGTTCACGCCTTGGAATAGTTCGTAATTTGAAAAAAGTTACAAAAGTGAAAAAAAATCATGAATTAGTAAAAAAAAGCTCACAAAAGGATAGAAAAATTACGAATTTCTTAAAAAGTGCATGAAATTTGACTAAAGTTCATGAATTTAAGGAACATTTACGGATTGGAAAAGAATTCCAGAATTTGAGAAAAAAAAATTTGAATTTGAAAAAACTTTACATCCTGGAAAAGTTCGTAATCTAAAAAAAGTGCACAAAAATGAAAAAAAATCATGAATTTAAAGTTCACAAGTAGATTTGAAAAAAATGTCCATAATTTGAAAAAGGTTGATGAAATTTGGATAAAGTTCAGAAATTGAGAAAAGATAATGGATTTGAAAATCAAAGTCACGAAAATTTGCAAAATTGAAACAAATTAAAAAAGAGTACACGAATTTGTGAAAAAAATTCGTGAATTTGATTAAATTGAAAAATGAAAAAAAAGGAAAAACAAAAAAACAAAACCGGTAAAAACCCATGCTGGAAAACCAGAAGGAAAAAAACAAAAGAAAAAAAATGCTAAGACAAACTGTGCATAATCTTAACCAGTGAAAAAAGACTAATTGGGCTGGCCATATAGGGACTAGCGAAGTGGGGGTATGGGCCAGTTTGTCAAATGACCTAAAACTGATGTTTAAAGCGCAAAATAGGAACCAACCGTGAAGAGGACCTGCCTCTTTTTTTGTCCCAGCAGGATCCTTGTTTGATGTTGCCTGAGTGTCCTTTTAATAAAAAAATGTTTTTATTCTATGCAGGAAATACGAACTTGATGCAATTCCGAATGATTATATGAGAACTCAATAAGAAAACTCACCACCTCTTAATGAACTCGATGCAACTGAATACAAAGAGTAAATAAATTTGCGGCCCGTCACCACTTTGGAGAAAAATGATAAATAGCACTATTAGGGATAAGCTAGTAGTGGTGCTGGATAAAAACTTAGCAATAGCACGGGCGGCCGCGCTACTACGAGCACGCTGCAGCTAACTTTCTAGGAGTAGCGCGGGGTACAAACCTGCACTGCTACTACCTACTCTAGTTGTAGGGCGGTCCCACTATAACACCCCTATGTAATGAGCTACAGTAACCTCTCTGATTAAGCTAAGTCATTTTTGCTAAACAGTGCTTGATCACCTTTGATCCATATCTCAATTCAAATTCCACTTTGAAATCAAATTCAAATTATAAGTGAATTAAAGAAGTTCTCAAACATGAAAACTAAAATGTTCATAATGTGGCAAATAATCCATAGTTAATTATGGTGGAGAATCCAACATTTTAGAAAGTTGTTAAGTGCCCTAAAATAATTAAAACAGGGGCAAAACATTATTTAAAATGCCTTTTCTAAATTATGAAAAGCAAACTATTTAATTTATGTGCCAAACTTTTTGTGGTAGTGGCTTAATTTATGACACTATTTAAGGAGCAAGTTTTATATTTTATAAAACTAAAATAATGTTGAAACTAAAAAGAATATTAAAGTTAAACAAAAGAAAAACAAAAGGAGAAATAAAAAGGGAAAGGAAAAGAAAACCCCCCTGTTCCCCCTGCGCCATGGCCCACTGGACCGGCCCAGCCCAGCTCCACCCCCTCGGTCGTCCCCTACATAGCTACGGTGACAGATCGGGGTGCTCTCCCAATCGTCCCCGCCGCACCCGGCTCACCGCCCCACGCGGCCACGCCGAACCCCCCCCCCCAACTCACTCGCTCGCCCCCACTCCTCCCCTCTCACCCAGATCCCCTTCCCCAGCGCGCACCCGACGCCACCGTGGCCATGGCCACCGCGTAGACGCGACCACTGATAACCCACAAGTATAGGGGATCGCAACAGTTTTCGAGGGTAGAGTATTCAACCCAAATTTGTTGATTCGACACAAGGGGAGCCAAAGAATATTATTAAGTATTAGCAGTTGAGTTGTCAATTCAATCACAACTGGAGATTAAGTATCTGCAGCAAAGTGATCAGTAGCACAACAATATGATAGTTTGATAGTAGTAGTAACGATAGCAGTGGTAACGGTAATAGCAGTAACAGTTTTGTAGCAGTTGTAACAGTAGCAATAACAATAGTAGCTTAGCAAGAACAATATGTGGAAAACTCGTAGGCATTGGATCGGTGATTTTGTTGGATAATATTCATCATATAATAGTCATAACCTAGGGCGACACAGAACTAGCTCCAGTTCATAAATATAATGTAGGCATGTATTCCGTGAATAGTCATACGTGCTTATGGAAAAGAACTTGCATGACATATTTTGTCCTACCCTCCCGTGGCAGCGGGGTCCATAAGGAAACTAAGGGATATTAAGGCCTCCTTTTAATAGAGAACCAGAACAAAGCATTAACACATAGTGAATACATGAACTCCTCAAACTACAGTCATCACCGGAAAGTATCCCAATTACGGTCACCCTGGGGTTTACGGATCATAACACGTAATAGGTGCTTATGACTTGCAAGATCGGATCTAGAACATAGATATAATGGTGAAAACATAAACGGTTCAGATCTGAAATCATGGCCCTCGGGCCCTAGTGACAAGCACTAAGCATAGCAAAGTCATAGCAACATCAATCTTAGAACATAGTGGATACTAGGGATCAAGCCCTAACAAAACTAGCTCGATTACATGATGAATCTCATCCAACTCCTCACCGACCAGCGAGCCTACAAAGGAATTACTCACTCCCGGTGGGAAGCATCATGGAATTGGTGATGAAGGAGGGTTGGTGATGACGAAGGCCGAAGATTCCCCTCTCCGGAGCAACGAACGGGCTCCAGATCGGGCCCCCCGATGAAGAACAGGAGGTGGCGGCGGCTCCGTATCGTAAAACACGATGAAACTTCCTCTCCTATTTTTTTCTTTGAAAATAGGATTTTATAGCGTCGGGATTAGGGTCAGCGAAGCCCCGAGGGCCCCACCACCCACCAGGGCGCGCCAGAGGAGGGTGGCACGCCCTGGTCTCTTGTGGGCAGCCAGGGCACCCCCTCCGATGGCTCTTGGTTCCAGCATTTTTATTTATTTTGAAATAATTCTCCAAAAAGTTTTGTCCAATTCTGAGAACTTTTATTTCTGCACAAAAACAACACCATGGTAGTTTTGCTGAAAACAACGTCAATCCGGGTTAGTTTCATCCAAATCATGCAAATCAGAGTCCAAAACAAAGAGCAAAAGCGTTAGGAAAAGTAGATACGATGGAGACGTATCAACTCCCCCAAGCTTAACCCACTGCTTGTCCTCAAGTAATTCAGTTGAAAAACTGAAAGTGATAAAGAAAAACTTTTACGAACTCTTTTGTTCTTGTTTACATATATATGCTTAAGTAGCACCCAGGTTTTCAGCAAAGATCATGACTAACCATGTCAACAATAACTCTTAAAAATTATATTAACTCATATCAATGGCATAATCAACTAGCGGGCAATAATAAGATATCTCAAATGCCAACACTTGTCAAAACAGTCATGATATAATATGACAACAGTGATATCTCGCTAGCCCTTTCTGAGACCGCAAAACATAAATGCAGAGCACCTCCAAAGTTTAAGCAGCGACTAAACATTGTAATTTATGGTAGAAGATATCCAGTCATGATGCATTCAACATTAACTAAACACAATGCATGAGGATGACAATAGTGCTCTCAGGTCTGGCGCTTGTTTGAGAAAGTGATGACTCAACATAAAAGTAAATAGATAGACCCTTCGTAGAGGAAAGCAGGGATTTGCAGAGGTGCTAGCGCTCAAAGCTTAAATCAGAGTTAAATGTAATTTTGGGAGGTGCACCCTTCCTGTCAACGTTATGACCAAGAGTTTTCAATATCTTCCATGCTAAACAAATTAGCGGCGGTTCCCAAGCGATAGAATTAAAGTTTACTCCCCTCCACCAACAAACACAAGGCATGGCTAACCGAATCCACGTGTGCCTTCCATACCAACAACAGTCCTGGGGGTGTTTTGTTTAATTCTTTGCAATTTTTTATTTCGGTACTGGGCATCCCTATTACCACCCCCTCTCGTGCAAGGACGAGTGAATAAACACTCATAATGAGATTAACCCGCTTAGCATGAAAGATACTGACCACCCCCTGTCGCTCCATGAGCAGTCCAGGCACACAAAATAGATGTTCATTTGAAATTTTAGAGGTGGAACATGCAAATTTACTTGGAACGGCGGGGTAATACCGCACATAGGTAGATATAGTGGACTCGTCTGGAATAACTTTGGTTTAAGGATTTTGATGCACAAGCAGTATTTCCGCTTAGTACAGGCGAAGGCTAGCAAATAGATTGAGAAGCGGCTAGCAAGAGAGAGAAAACGGTCATGAACATGCATTATGAATAATCGACATTGAATACTAGCATGAGTAGGATATAAACACCATGAACATAAATATCGTGGAGGCTATGTTGGTTTTGGTTCAACTACATGCGTGAACATGTGGCAAGTCAAGCCACTTGAAACATTCAGAGGAGGATACCATATCATCATACTACATCATAATAATTTTAATGCATGTTGACACCTAAGATAAATCATTATCCACTCCTAGCTACTTAAGCATGGCATGAGCAACTATAATCTCTAATTGTCATTGCAAACATGTTTGATCATAATATGCTGAATCATGGATACTGAGTTAAACATATTTACAGAAACAAAAACAAGTTGAGTTCATACCCGCTACTCTCTCCCACAGTCACTTCATCAAATATCATTATTATTGCCTTTCACTTGCATGACCGAATGATATAAAAATAATAGTGCAAGAGTGCCATTGACTAAGTTGGAATCTGCAAGTATTTTATTTAAAAGGAGAAGACAATGTAATTTGGGCTCTTTGTTAGATCAATAATAATGCATATGAAGCCACTCAACATTTTCATCCTGGTCTTCCCCTTGGTATGACTCAATAAAAGAAAAGAATTTCAGAGAAACACACTAAAATATTTTTGGAGTTTTTGGTTTTTCTTGGAGAAAGCAAATTAAAGAAGGAAAAACAAAAATGAGAAAAACTATTTACACGGGAAAGCTCCCAACAAGCAAAAGAAGAATCGAGAAATCTTTTTGGCTTTCCTTTTAATAATACAACAAAATTAAACTAGAAAGAAAAACCGAAAAGAAGCAAGAAATATTTTTGGATTTTTCAAAGTTTTTCAAACACACAAGAAGAAAGCGAGAAAATAAATCTAGCATGGATAATACAATGAAAAAGCGTGGACATCGACAAATGGAATGAGATGTGTGAACATGAATGTAATGTTGGTGGAAATACGTACTCCCCCAAGCTTATGCTTTTGGCCTAGCTTGGTAATCACCACCCGTAGTAGCCATCCGGTCCCATGTAGAAGTGTTGTGGCGGCGGCACCTGAGCGTCCCAATCCCGAGGCTCCTCCTCTGCCGCTGCTTGGTCGTTCCGGTAGGCAATAATGTCCTCTGGCATGACCCAAGTAGCAATCCCCCAAAATAGTTTCAGAAACGGAGCTTCGAGCAAAGAGATCGAAATCCGTGGGTTTGAGAGCAAGAACATGAGAGAGAGAGAGAGAGCTATGGTGATTTTTTTGGAGGTAGGAGATGACATGGGCTAAAGAGATAAGTGAGAGGGGCCACGTGGGTCCCCTGATGTTATTTGTATCAGAAATTTAGAAATATTCAGAAAAAATCGTGTTAAAATTTCAGGGCATTCTGAGCACTTTTATGTTTGGGTCATTTTTTATTGCATGGAAAATTCAGAAAACAGACTAAACATGGCATTTTATTTTATTTAACTCAGACAACAGAAAACAAAAGGTAGAGACAGAAAGTTGTGCTTACTAAATTCATCGACCACATGCCTCTCGAAAACAATCCATTAATAAGGTTGATCAAGTTTTATTAACAATCACTTTCGATTAACATGAACCCGAAGAACTTTCGTAAAAACACTAAGTTACCTCAACGGGGATATGCATATCCCCAACAATAAGTATTTCATATTTCTTTTTGGCAGTAGGCAAAGGGAGTTGAAAACTTCCAATAGTAATTGTCGGAGACTTTTCAATAACATTAATACCATTCACTTGGAATTGTTTCTTCGGAAAGTCCACCGTATGCTCATTACCATTGATATGACAAGTAACTTTACTTTTATTGCAATCAATAACAGCCCCTGTAGTATTCAAAAAGGGTCTACCAAGGATAATCGACATGTTGTCATCCTCGGGCATCTCAAGTATAACAAAGTATGTTATGATAGTAACATTTGCAACAACAACGGGCACATTCTCACAAATACCGATAGGTATGGCGATTGATTTGTCAGCCATTTGCAATGATATTTCAGTAGGTGTGAGTTTATTCAAATCAAGTCTTTTACATAAAGAGAAAGGCATAACACTAACACCAGCTCCTAAGTCACATAGACCAGTTTTGACATAATTTCGTTTGATGGAGCAAGGTATAGTTGGTATTCCTGGATCTCCAAGTTTTTTAGGTACTCCATTCTTAATAGAATAATTAGCAAGCATGGTGGAGATTTCAGCTTCAGGTATTTTTCTTTTATTAGTGAAAATTTCTTTCATGTATTTTGCATAAGGGGCCATCTTTAAAATATCAGTCAAGCGAGTGCGCAAGAAGACTGACCTAAGCATTTCAGCAAAGCGTTCAAATTCTTCATCATCTTTTTTCTTAGATGATTTAGGTGGAAAGGGCATAGGTTTCTGAACCCATGGCTCTCTTTCTTTACCATGTTTTCTAGCAACAAAGTCTCTCTTATCATAACGTTTTTTTTAGGTCGTGGGTTATCAAGATCAATAGCAGGTTCTATCTCAACATCATTATCTGGTTCTTTATCATTGTGTGGTTGAGTATCTTCATGAACATCATCATTATCATTTTCATTATCACTAGGTGAATGTTCATTACTAGAATGAGTTTCAGCATCAGAGATAGAGACATCATTATTATCTTCAGAAGGTTTTTCTATTTCAGGTTCACTAGAGGTGTGCAAAGTCCTATCATTTTTCTTTTTATTTTTATTTTTAGAAGGACTAGGTGCATCAGCATTAATTCTTTGAGAGTCTTGTTCAATTCTTTTAGGGTGTCCCTCAGGATAAAGTGGTTCCTGAGTCATTTTGCCTCCTCTAGTTGCTACTCTAACAGCATAATCATTCATATTATTGTTCATTTCACTAAGCAATTCTCTTTGAGATTTAGCAACTTGTTCTAACTGAGTTTGAACCATAGAGGCATGTTTGCACACACCTCTAACATCATTAGTGATTCTAAATAACAAGTCACTCAAGCGAGCTATCATATCAGAATTTTGTTTCAATTGTTTCGTAACATTTGCGTTGAAGTGATCTTGTTTTCTAATGTAGTTATCAAATTCATATAGGCATTGGCTAGGATGTTTATTGTAAGGGATATCACCTTCATCAAACTTTAATAAAGAATTTACCTCTACCACTGGTGGTGGTGGTGTGTCAAGTCCATGTATTTCTTCAATAGGTGGTAAATTCTTAACATCTTCAGCTTTAATACATTTTTCCTTCATACATTTCTTTGCCTCTTGCATATCTTCAGGACTGAGAAATAAGATACCCCTCTTTTTCAGAGTGGGTTTAAGCAGTGGTTCAGGAAGAGTCCAATCATCATAATTCTTCAATATATTATTCAATAATTCTTCAGCTTTTTCAACAGTTCGTTCCCTGAAAACACAACCAGTGCAACTATCTAGGAAGTCCCTAGACGCATCAGTTAGTCCATTATAGAAGATATCAAGTATTTCATTTTTCTTAAGAGGATGATCAGGCAAAGCATTAAGCAATTGGAGAAGCCTCCCCCAAGCTTGTGGGAGACTCTCTTTTTCAATTTGCACAAAGTTAAATATTTCCTGTAAGGCAGCTTGTTCCTTATGAGTGGGAAAATATTTTTCAGAGAAGTAATAAATCTTATCTTGGAGACTATGCACACAACCAGGAGCAAGAGTATTGTACCATATCTTAGCATCACCCTTTAATGAGAACGGAAATAATTGGGGGATATAGTAATAGCGAATTTTCTCATCATGAGCAAATAGGGTGGCTATATCATTTAATTTAGTAAGATGTGCCACAACAGTTTTAGTTTCATAACCATGGAAAGGATCAGATTCAACCAAAGTAATTAACTATGGGTTGACAGAGAATTCATAATCATTATAGGTAACAAAGATAGGTGAAGTAGCAAACTTAGGATCACATTTCATTCTAGCATTCAAAGATTTTTCTTTCAGTTTGCATAATAATTTCTTAAGATCATCTCTATCCTTGCAAGCAAGAAAGTCTCTAGCTACCTCCTCATCCATAACATAACCCTCAGGTATCTTAGGCAATTCAAATCTATGAGAGCTAGGTCTAATAGGCGTTTCATAATTATCAGTTTCAAAGACTTCATCAGTTTCAGTAATTTCATCGGTTTCAGCATTCTCGGTATCTTTAGCTCTACCAATTTGTTCATGAAGAAGTTCACCTAGTGGCACATTATCATCAAGCAAGGTACTAGCATCATCATAAGTATCATTCATAGAAGAAGTAGCATCATCAACAACTTGCGACATATCAGGATTAATAGCATGTGGTGGTGTTGCAAGTCTATTCAAAACAGAAGGTGAATCAAGTGCAGAGCTAGATGGCAGTTCCTTACCTCCCCTCGTCTTAGAGGGAACGAGCTTGGTTCTTGTATCTTTCATATTCTTCATAGTGCTAAATAGATAATAATCCCAAGTGACTCAACAAATACAGCTATGCTCCCCGGCAACGGCGCCAGAAAAAGGTCTTGATAACCCACAAGTATAGGGGATCGCAACAATTTTCGAGGGTAGAGTATTCAACCCAAATTTATTGATTCGACACAAGGGGAGCCAAAGCATATTTGTAAGTGTTAGCGGTTGAGTTGTCAATTCAACCATATCTGGAGATTAAATATGTGCAGCAAAGTGATCAGTAGCACAGTAATATGATAGTTTGATAGTAGTAGTAACGATAGTAGTGGTAACGGTAACAGTAGTAAAAGTTTTGTACCAGTTGTAACAATAGCAATAGCAACAGTAGCTTAGCAAGAACAATATCTAGAAAACTCGTAGGCATTGGATCGATGATTTCATTGGATAATATTCGTCATATAACAATCATAACCTAGGGCGACACAGAACTAGCTCCAGTTCATAAATATAATGTAGGCATGTATTCCGTAAATAGCCATACGTGCTTATGGAAAAGAACTTGCATGACATCTTTTGTCCTACCCTCCCGTGGCGGCGGGGTCCATAAGTAAACTAAGGGATATTAAGGCCTCCTTTTAATAGAGAACCGGAACAAAGCATTAACACATAGTGAATACATGACCTCCTCAAACTACGGCCATCACCGGAAACTATCCCAACTACTGGCACCCTGGGGTTTACGGATCATAACACGTAATAGGTGCATATGACTTGCAAGATCGGATCTAGAACATAGATATAATGGTGAAAACATAAATGGTTCAGATCTGAAATCATGGCACTCAGGCCCTAGTGACAAGGATTAAGCATAGCAAAGTCATAGCAACATCAATCTCACAACATAATGGATACTAGAGATCAAGCCCTAACAAAACTAACTCAATTACATGATGAATCTCATCCAACTCCTCACCGACTAGTGTCGGTGCAACAAACCCTGGTGTGTGTTGCCCTGACTATACACAGGCTCAAGGGCAAGGTTCCAAGCAGGAGAGATAGCTCTTTGAGGAATCAAAGGGCGGATCAAGAAGACCAAGACAAGCCAAGACAGCGAGATATCACCAAGAGAAAAGCCTCCCTTGCCGGGCAGGCAAGCCTGGTCAGGTCTAGGACACCCCAAGAGCAAGTCTCAAGACCTCCCCGGCAAGGATTGCCGAGACGCTGGCGGCCTGCTATCCCGCCAGGGTTCCACCGCTCCACCTCGCAGTGATGCAAGTCGCTTATTGGTGCGGTGTCAAGCTCCCAAGTAAATAAGTGGCAGTCATTCAGCACGTGGCAGCCATTTCTGATGAAGATCACCTCTAAATGACACCCGTCCAGAGGCGTGTCACGCAGGTAGGCGAGAAGGTGGTTGAATGGCATGGCAAGGCTTGCCGGGCTGCATCCACGACGTGACACTAAGCGGTGCATTTAATGCACCTTGTCCTGTCTGCAGAGTTAGGTATGATAGCACCGTGGCTATCTAATCACTGGATAATGACTGCTTTGCCACTATGGTAACCCCTTTACCTATAAAAGGAGGGCCGAGGCAACCTTAGAAAGGATTCGGACCCTGGTACACTCATACGCGCGTAGCTGCTCTCCCTGAGGAGACCTTCCCGGGCTTGAGTACTGCGTGTTTGTCACGGTCTTCCACTTAATCCACCAAAGCAGGAGTAGGATTTTACGCCTCGTAGTGGCCCGAACCTGGGTAAAAACCACCCGCGTCACCATTGCCGTGTTGTTCTACGACCTCCGCTCTTTGTGCAACGTGCCCTTCCCCCTTGCCGAACCACAAAGGGGCCGATGGCCCCATAGGTGATCATGTCGAGCCACAACATCTTTGGCGTGCCAGGTAGGGGGAAGCGCTTGTGCGAACCCGAGGACGTAAACAGCGCGTCGATCTTCATCACCATCTCCTTCGACGACGGCGTCATCACCCATGGCGCCCAAGAAAAAGTACTGTGCAGCATCCCGTCCTTCCACCTCGAATGCCCCCTCGCATGCAGCCACCGATCCCATGGGGGCTGCGGTGGCGTCGGGGGACGCAGATGCCGCGAGGGACGCGACCGGCGCAGGCAGCGCCGTTGTCGTTCCTCCCGTGGCTGAGGTGGAAGCAGGAGGCGCATGAGGAGGACAGCGTCAACAACACCCTAGCGGCCATGCTCCACAAGCTGCGGGAGGGGAAAACATCCAATCCCCGCCTCTCCACCTCGCTGGAGGACGCAGCCGCAGCGATGGCGCCCGCTCCGGCGCGAATCACGACCTCCTAGCTGCCCCTGCTATGGGTGCGTCTACGAGGCACACGCCTTCCCCAGGACAAGGCGATCAAGACGAAGCGCCGAACGGGGTCGTCAACCCCCAAGTGCGTCCTTCTCATCGTCGTGCCGCCCTCGCGACTGGCTCGCGACGACGAGAGAGCGACGCCGCCATTACGAGTACCATTAGGAGTCGGGCGACGTCGCGATCTGCGCCATCATCCATGCCAAGTACTGCTTCGGAAACCATGGCTTGAGCCCAGCTCCTTTTGAGATTCCCGCCAGCGGCCGACCAAATGGATGAATGGAGAGCCACCATTCAAAGTTTGATTGGTTTCGCTGAGGCAAGGGATCACAACGAGCGGGCTCGCCAAGGCATCCGCAGGCAGTGACAACGGCCAGAACCGCTGGCCATGCTGGAGGAGCCGACCTTACGGTGCAGTCCCCCCCCCCCCCACAACAGCCAGCGCAGGGGCCGCGGCTAGAGCTGCATAACCAAGAACACGACGAGGTGTCAATGGCTTTGTCTGATCCTCAAGCCCATCGAGATCAGTGGTAGGTCCTGGAGGACAGGCGAAGGGAAGACGCGCGCGTTACCATAGAACGGAGCCACGAAACCCACCGCTAGTCTGACAGACGCAATGGCCCCAACGTCGACGAGCCTGCGCCCGGTGGAGACGGATACCTGCCCTTCGAGGTTGGGTGTCCTGCCTTCACTCACAAGCTGCGGCAAGTCTGTTGGCCATCTGCCCATACGTTCAAGCCAGAGATACCAGAGAAATATGATGGAAGACTGAACCCGACAGAGTTCTTGAGCATCTACACCATTGCTGTTGAAGCCGCCAGGGGAAGAGATGAAAAGATATTCGCCAACTACTTCCCTTTGGTGCTCAAGCCAAATGTGAGGTCATGGCTGATGCACTTGCCGGAGAACTCCATCTCGACTTGGGCTGATCTGTGCCACGAGTTTGTTGGTGACTTCACGGGTGGCCATCAAGAACCAGGGCGGCCCAGCGATTTGCAGCTCCTTCCACAAAAGGAAGGGGAGAGTTTACGGAAGTACATGCAGAGGTTCAGCCGGGTGCACATGAACATTCCACATATCCACCCGGCAGCTGTGATTGCCTCGTTCCAGTCTAATGTGCGCAACTGTAGGATACGTTCCAAAATGAACGTCCGGTTGCCCAAGACTGTGAACGAGCTTTACACCTTGAAAGATAAGTGTGCCCGTACGGAGGAGGGGAGCTGATGACCCACAAGTATAGGGGATCAATCATAGTCCTTTCAATAAGTAAGAGTGTCAAACCCAACGAGGAGCAGAAGGAAATGACAAGCGGTTTTCAGCAAGGTAATGTCTGCAAGCACTGAAATTATGAGTAACGAGTAGTTTGGTAGCAAGATAATTTGTAACGAGCAAATAACGGTAATAGTAACAAAAGTGCAGCAAGGTAGCCCAATCCTTTTGAGGCAAAGGATAGGCCAAAACTGTCTCTTATGATAAGCAAAGCTTTCTTGAGGGTACACGTGAATTTCATCTAGTCACTTTCATCATGTTGGTTTGATTTGTGTCCGCTACTTTGATAATTTGTTATGTGGGTGGACCGGTGCTTAGGTGTTGTTCTTACTTGAACAAACCTCCTACTTATGATTAACCCCCTCGCAAGCATCCGCAACTACAAGAAAAGTATTAAGAATAAATCAAACCATAGCATTAAACTTTTGGATCCAAATCAGTCCCTTACGGAATAGCGCATAAACTAGGGTTTAAGCTTCTGTCACTCTCGCAACCCATCATCTAATAACTACTCCACAATGCATTCCCTTAGGCCCAAAATATGGTGAAGTGCCATGTAGTCGACGTTCACATGACACCACTAAGGGAATCACAACATACATATCATCAAAATATCCAACACATATCAAGTTCACATGATTACTTGCAACAAGATTTCTCCTGTGACCTCAAGAACAAAAGTAACTACTCACTAATGATAATCATGCTCAAGATCAGAAGAGTATTAGATAGCATAATGGATCTGAACATATAATCTTCCACCAAATAAACCATATAGTAATCAACTACAAGATGTAACCAACACTACTAGTCACCCACAAGTATCAATCTATAGTTCCGGTACAAAGATTGAACACAAGATATGAACTAGGGTTTGAGAGGAGATGGTGCTGTTGAAGATGTTGATGGAGATTGCCCTCCCCAAGATGGGAGAGTTGTTGGTGATGATGATGACGATGATTTCCCCTTCCAGGAGGGAAGTTCCCCCGGCGGAATTGCTCCGCCGGAGGGCAAAAGTGCTCCTGCCCAAGTTCTGCCTCGAGACGGCGGCGCTTTGTCTTGAAAGTCCTCTCCTTATTTTTTCTAGGTCAAAATGACTTATATACCAGAAGAGGGGCACCGGAGGTGGGCCGAGGAGGGCACAACCCACCAGGGCGCGCCTGGGCTCCCTAGTGCGCCCAGGTGGGTTGTGCCCACCTGGTGGGCCCCCCCAATAATTCTTATATATTCCATAAAAATTCCTCGTGAAGTTTCAGCTCATTTGGAGTTGTGCAGAATAGGTAGCCTGACGTAGCTTTTTCAGGTCCAGATTTCCATCTGCCGGAATTCTCCCTCTTTGTGTGAACCTTGCATATTATAAGAGAAAAGGCATTAGAATTACTCCAAAAAGCATTATTATGCATAAAAACATCATAAATAACAGTAGGAAAACATGATGCAAAATGGACGTATCAGGAGGCGTCTCCCCGGGGAAGAGGATGGCATCTACGTCGACTCAGAAGAAGACAACAATGCCGCCAACCAGAAGAAGAAGAACAAGAAATGCAACAAGAAGCGCAAGGAGAAAGCAGTGCTGGCTGTCGAGGGGTTGGATACCCCGAGTACCGGCAAGAAGGCCAAGGCCGAAGCCCCCGGCAGGGAGGTTGCCGCATACGTCGACTGCAGGGAGGCCGTGGCGACCGAGAAGGCTGGGAAGGCCGATGGGCCGTACTGCAAGATCCATCGAACCAAAGGCCATGATCTTCAAGAATGTCACCAAGTTGAGCAACTCGTTAAGAAGCAGAAGGCTGAGTATGAGAAGCGCGATAAGGAGAGAGACCAAGATGGCGTTGGCAGAAAGGGCCGAGGTGGCCGAGGGGGCCACCCCGGCAAGGTCCCCCAACATCAGGGAAAACCTGCTAAAGGCTGTGAGAAGGAGTGTGGTGACGAAAGTAATGAAGGGGATGAAGAGGAAACCAGTGAGCAAGAGTTTCAGAAAGCCACTAATGCCCTATGCATTGATGGAGGCGCATCCTTGCACTCTTCTCACCGCCAACTGAAACAATGGGCGTGTGAGGTCAATGTTGTGAAGCCAGCGGCGGACTCCCGGAAACCACTCAAATGGTCTCTGATACGTCTCCAACGTATCTATAATTTTTGATTGTTCCATGCTGTTATATTATCATTCTTGGATGTTTTACAATCATTTTATATCATTTTTTGGTACTAACCTATTGACATAGTGCCCAGTGCTAGTTGCTGTTTTCTGCATGTTTTTTACATCGCAGGAAATCAATACCAAACGGAGTCCAAACGCAGTGAAACTTTTTATAGATTATTTTTGGACCAGAAGACATCCAGTGGGCTGGAGAAGCACCTGGGGGGGTGCTCCGAGGGGAGCACAACCCACCAGGGCGCGCCTGGAGGCCCAGGCGCGCCCAGGTGGGTTGTGCCCACCTCGGGGGCCTCCCGCACCGCCTCTTTGCTCTATAAAACCCCAATATTCCAGAAACCCTAGGGAAGTCGACAAAAATCAATTCCAGCCGCCGCAAGTTCCAGAACCACCAGATCCAATCTAGACACCATCACGGAGGGGTTCATCATCCTCATTGGTGCCTCTCCGATGATGCGTGAGTAGCTCATTGTAGACCTTCGGGTTCATAGTTAGTAGCTATATGGCTTTCTCTCTCTCATTTGATTCTCAATACAACGGTCTCTCGGAGATCTATTTGATGTAACTCTTTTTTGCGGTGTGTTTGTTGGGATCTGATGAGCTTTGAGTTTATGATCAGATCTATTTTTTTATCCATGAAAGTTATTTGAGTCTTCTTTGATCTCTTATATGCATGATTGCTTATAGCCTCGTATTTCTTCTCCGATATTTGGGTTTTGTTTGGCCAACTTGATCTATTTATCTTGCAATGGGAAGAGGTGCTTTGTTATGGGTTCGATCTTACGGTGCTTCATCCCAGTGACAGAAAGGGAAACGACACGTATGTATCATCGCCATTAAGGATAACAAGATGGGGTCTATTTCTACATAAATAGATCTTGTCTACATCATGTCATCGTTCTTATTGCATTACTCCATTTCTCCATGAACTTAATACACTAGATGCATGCTGGATAGTGGTCGATGTGTGGAGTAATAGTAGTAGATGCAGGCAGGAGTCGGTCTACTAATCTTGGACGTGATGCTTATATAATGATCATTGCCTGGATATCGTCATGAGTATTTGAAGTTCTATCAATTGCCCAACAGTAATTTATTTCCACCGTTTGCTATTTTTCTCGAGAGAAGCCACTAGTGAAAACTACGGCCCCCGGGTCTCTTCTTTAATATATTTGCCTTCAAGATCTATTTTGCTCTTCGCTCTTTTATTTGTTTGCAACTTTTATTTTCAGATCTATTTATCCAAAAACCCAAAAATACCTCGCTGAATTTTATTTGCATCTTTCAATCTACTACAATTTTATCTATCTCGTTACCCGAAAGGGATTGACAACCCCTTTAACACGTCGGGTTGCAAGTATTTGTTCTTTGTGTGCAGGAGCTGTTTACGTGGTGTTGCGTGGTTCTCCTACTGGTTCGATAAGCTTGGTCTCATCACTGAGGGAAATACCTACCGTCGCTGTGCTGCATCATCCCTCCCTCTCTGGGGAAAAACCGACGTAGTTCTAGCAGACATCAAGAGGAGTTTATGGCGCCGTTGCCGGGGAGACATCATCAACATCAACCAGGTTCCTAATCACAAATCTCATCTCCTTGCAATTTATATTATTTGCCATTTGTCTCTCATTTTCATCTCCCCCACTTCACCAAAATTTGCCGTTTTATTCGCCCTCTTTTTTGTTCGCCGTTTTCTCGTCAGATCTCATGTTTGCTTGTGTTACCATGTGCCTTCTATTTGCTTGCATCTTCGCTTGCTAAACATCTATTGTTATGGATCCTCATCCACTTGCTAATCTTTTCAAAAGATCCAATTATGATGAACCAATTGCTAGTGAATTGAGTTCACTAGATTATCTTTATGAAGTTTTGCTTGAGATTTATGAATCTGAAAATTGTGATGAAGTGTTAAACGAAAGAATTTATAAAGTAATTCATGATAGCTCCTTGAATGAAAAGCATGATTGCAATGATGTTATTATAAATTCTATTACTGTCAATTGTGCTAATAATATGCAAAACCCCAAGCTTGGGGATGCTAATTTTGATATTTCCACTACTTATTGCAATGATCATGATTGGGGTGATTCTTCTTATGATCTTGAAAATTTATTTAAGCCTCATGATGAATATGTTATTGATAATAATGTTTGCAATAATATTGAAAGTGGGTTTGGAAGAGTGTCAACTTTAGGCAAAAATAATCCCACATATTTGGATACTGTTCTATCTTATGAAATTTTTGATAAAAGTGGGCTTGGAGAGGTCATGACTTTATTTGATGATAACCCCATTATTTTGGAAGAGTGTCAACTTTGCATGCATGTGGATCATGTAGAGAGTATGTTATGTGATAGCTATATTCTTGAGTTTGAATATGATCCCACATGTAATTATTATGAGAGAGGGAAATATGGTTGTAGAAATTTTCATGTTACTAAATTACCTCTCTTCATGTTGAGATTGCTATTGTTTTCTTCCATGCATATGCTAGATTTGCTTGTCTTGCTAAATTGTTTTCCTATAAAATTCCTATGCATCGGAAATATGTTAAACTTGAATATGTTTGTCACATGTTTTATGATGCTCTCTTTGTGTTTTCATTATTATCTTTCATGTGAGCATCAATAAAATCTTATGCCTAGCTAGGGGCGTAAAACAATAACGCTTGTTGGGAGGCAACCCAATGAATAAAATTTATTTTAGTCTTTTTTTTCTTTCTGTTCTTGAGTGTTTGCACAATTATTCTACTGTTATGATTGTGTTCTTTATGTTTTAAATTAGTGTTTGTGCCAAGCAAAGCCTTTGGGTTGATTTGGGTGATAGTCGATTTGATCTTGCTGAAAAACAGAAACTTTTGTGCTCAGGAAAATAATTCTTATTTTTAACAGAAGAGTGATTTTGAGTTGATTCTTTTTGAAGAAGATTAATAAACAAATTTCTTACGTTTTCCTAATTTTACAGAATTTTTGGAGTTACATAAGTATTCGAAGTTTTCAGATTTCTACAGACTGTTCTGTTTTTGACAGATTCTGTTTTCTTTGCGTTGTGTGCTTGTTTTGATGATTCTATGGTTTTCTTTGAAGAGTTTTTGCCATAGAAAAGTTGGAATACAGTAGATATAATTTAAAAATAAAATATGAATGGGTTTGCAACAGCACTTAAAGTAGTGATTTGTTTTCTTATACTAACGGATCTCACAAAGGTTTTGTTGAGTTTTGTGTGATTGAAATTTCAAGTTTTGGGTGATATTGCGATGGATGAAGGAATAAGGATTAGCAAAAGGCTAAGCTTGGGGATGCCCGAGGCACCTCAAGATAATATTCACGAAGTATCAGGAAACTAAGCTTGGGGATGCCCCCGAGTGGCATCCCCTCTTTCTTCTAACGACCATCGGTATTTTACTTGGAGCTATATTTTTATTCGTCACATATTATGAGTTTTGCTTGGAGAGTCTTGTATGATTTGAGTCTTTTCTTGTTTTGATTTTTATTTTAAGTATTGAATCCTTGCTGGACACACCTTTTTTAGAGAGCCAAAAACTATGCTATGCTTGCTCCTATGCTTCACTTAAATTTTTAGAGCCTTGGAATTGCTCTAGTGCTTCACTTAAATCTTTTTTAGCACGGTGTGCTTTGTTATTTTTGAAGAAATGCTCTCATGCTTCACTTAGATTTATTTGGGAGTTAGTTAAATTTTGAAGAAATTCTCTATTGCTTCACTTAGATTAATTTGAGAGAAAGAAATATTGTGCTCATGTTCTTCACTTATATTTGTTTGAGCTTATTAAAAGCAACATATGAAACTAGTCCCAAAGTGATAGATATCCAAGAAGGATATAATAAAAACTTTCATGAAGATCATTGGACAAAATAAACTTGGTTCTTTGTAATAGTTTTAAGATATGACGATATAATATGTGAGCCATGTTGATGAGTAATTGTGCTTTAGTAAGAATATTGGTGTTAAGGTTTGTGATTCCCTATGCAAGTACGAAAGTCAATAGTTATGCAATGAAATTATATCTTACTTATGGTGCATTATTCGGTGTTACTTATGCTTAATGCTTGCTTATGATATTATTCGTTTCTTGGTTGGGCGCTTCTCAATCTTTTTGCTAGCCTTCATCTGCACTAAGTATGATCACTACTTGTGCATCCAAAACCCTTAAAACCAGTTTTGCCATATGAGTCCACTATACCTACCTATATGCGGTATTTCCGTGCCATTCTAAGCAAATTTGTATGTGCCATCTCTAATTTTCAAAATAAATTTCTCTTTTGTGTGCTCGTACCGCTCGCGAGGCGGTGAGGGGTGGCCGATATTTTCCATGCTAGATGTGTTATTCTCACGATGAGTGTTTATCCACTTGTCATTGCATGAGAGTACGGCAAAGGTATTGGGGATGCCCAGTCCTGAAATGAAAAATAAATTTACTTTATGTTGTCAAATATAAATTCCTTGGAAAGTGTTGGTATGGAGGGCACCCGTGGATACGGCTAGCCATGGAAAGTGAAAGAAATGGTGGAAAAAGGAATAAACTTTATTTTCTGTTTGGGAACTGCCTATGATATATCTAGCATGGAAAGTGTTGGGAGCTCTAAGTCATTTTCTTTGGTGAGAAAAGTATGCCTCTCAAAATGTTTTTATCTCTCAATTTAAGCTTTGAGCTCTGGCACCTCTACAAATCCCTACTTCCCTCCGCGAAGGGCCTTTCTTTTACTTTATGCAATTTTTATTTTTAATTTGAGTCTCCATCTTCTCTTATGAAGCACCAACTAAGGGGCACTATGATCGTACTTGAGCATTGGGTGTAGCTAATATTCGAGTGTGTTTCATGAATAGATCAATGATTGAGCATGACGGGCTAGGGATAACTTGCTTTAGCGTTGATATTTTGAAAGACATGGTTGCTTGTTGATATGCTTGAGTATTTAAGTTATCATGTCGAAACTAGACTATTGCTTTGAACCATATAAAAGTCCACATGTCCATGCTATTAAGAAAAGAATATGTGATGAACATGTTAGGCAGCATTCCACATCAAAAAATTTGTTTTTATCATTTACCAACTCGAGGACGAGAAGATATTAAGCTTGGGGATGCTGATACGTCTCCAACGTATCTATAATTTTTTATTGTTCCATGTTGTTATATTATCATTCTTGGATGTTTTACAATCATTTTATATCATTTTTTAATACTAACCTATTGACATAGTGCCCAGTGCCAGTTGCTGTTTTCTGCATGTTTTTTACATCGCAGGAAATCAATACCAAACGGAGTCCAAACGCAGCGAAACTTTTTGTGGATTTTTTTGGACCAGAACACATCCAGTGGGCCGGAGAAGCACCTGGGGGGGTGCTCCGAGGGGAGCACAACCCACCAGGGCGCGCCTGGGCTGCGCGCCCAGGTTGGTTGTGCCCACCTTGGGGGCCTCCTGCACCGCCTCTTTGCTCTATAAATACCCCAATATTCCAGAAACCCTAGGGGAGTCGACGAAAATCAATTCCAGCCGCCGCAAGTTCCATAACCACCAGATCCAATCTAGACACCATCATGGAGGGGTTCATCATCCTCATTGGTGCCTCTCCGATGATGCATGAGTAGTTCATTGTAGACCTTCGGGTCCGTAGTTAGTAGCTAGATGGCTTTCTCTCTCTCGTTTGATTCTCAATACAACGGTCTCTCGGAGATCTATTTGATGTAACTCTTTTTTGCGGTGTGTTTGTTGGGATCCGCTGAACTTTGAGTTTATGATCAGATCTATTTTTTTATCCATGAAATTTATTTGAGTCTTCTTTGATCTCTTATATGCATGATTGCTTATAGCCTCGTATTTCTTCTCCGGTATTTGGGTTTTGTTTGGCCAACTTGATCTATTTATCTTGCAATGGGAAGAGGTGCTTTGTTATGGGTTCGATCTTACGGTGCTTGATCCCAGTGACAGAAAGGGAAACGACACGTATGTATCATTGCCATTAAGGATAACAAGATGGGGTCTATTTCTACATAAATAGATCTTGTCTACATCATGTCATCATTCTTATTGCATTACTCCATTTCTCCATGAAATTAATACACTAGATGCATGCTGGATAGCGGTCGATGTGTAGAGTAATAGTAGTAGATGCAGGCAGGAGTTGGTCTACTAATCTTGGACGTGATGCCTATATAATGATCATTGCCTGGATATCGTCATGAGTATTTGAAGTTCTATCAATTGCCCAACAGTAATTTGTTTCCACCATTTGCTATTTTTCTCGAGAGAAGCCACTAGTGAAAACTACGGCCCCCAGGTCTCTTCTTTAATATATTTGCCTTCAAGATCTATTTTGCTATTCGCTCTTTTATTTGTTTGCAACTTTTATTTTCAGATCTATTTATCCAAAAACCCAAAAATACCTCGCTGAATTTTATTTGCTTTTATTTGCATCTTTCAATCTACTACAATTTTATCTATCTCGTTACCCGAAATGGATTGACAACCCCTTTAATACGTTGGGTTGCAAGTATTTGTTCTTTGTGTGCAGGAGCTGTTTACGTGGTTTTGCGTGGTTCTCCTACTAGTTCGATAAGCTTGGTCTCATCACTGAGGGAAATACCTACCGTCGTTGTGCTGCATCATCCCTCCCTCTCTAGGCAAAACCGACGTAGTTCTAGCAGACATCAGTCTCGCACGCCCATCATCTTTGACGAAGAGGATCACCCTGACGGCACCACTACGGTAGGGTGCTTGCCGTTGTTGGTTTCACCAACAATCCGCAACCTCAAGGTCACAAAGATGTTGGTTGGCGGCGGGGCCGGGTTGAATCTGATTTCCCCCAAGGTGCTCAACAAGCTACAGATAACGGATGAAGAGCTCAAGGTTACTGGCACGTTTCAAGGTATCAACCCCGGCAGGAGTCATCCAAAGGGGAAGATCACGCTGCCGAAGACGTTTGGATGGGAGTTGAACTACCGAACTGAGAAGATCATGTTCGATGTGGTCAAACTTCCATTGCCATATAATGGGATACTCGGGCGGCCTGCCCTGGCAAAGTTCATGGCGGCATCCCACTATGCCTACAACACCCTGAAGATGCCAGGACCGATGGGCGTCATTTCTATCCCATCAGACAAGAAGGACGCGATCATATGCATGGACAAGATATACTGGGAGGCGGTCGCTACCGAGGCCACGGAAGTTGCAATCCCCGCCAAGGAAAACAAACGAGGGAGAAAACCTAGCAAGGATGCCGGCAAGGAATACGGGAAGCGCGCCACTTCGGAGTACGCTGCACCCGTCGATGATTTGCCGGAGAGTTCTACTAGCAAGAGATCCAAGGTTGCTGCACCCGCTGTGAAGAAGGTCCCAGCAGGGCTGGTTGGCGCTGATGGTACATTCACTATCAGCTCCACCCTTGACGACAAATAGGAAAGCGCGCTCGTTGCCTTCCTGCAGGCGAATGTTGATGTGTTTGCTTGGCAACCATCTGACATCCCCGGTGTTCCCAGGGAAGTAATCGAGCACCACCTTGTTGTCTGCCCTCATGCCCGGCCCATCAAGCAAAAGGTCCGGAAGCAAGCCTTGGAGCGGCAGTAGTTCATTGCCGAGGAGATCAAGAAACATGAGGCGGCTGGTTTGGTCAGAGGAGTATTGCACCCGACATGGTTGGCAAATCCAGTGGTGGTGTGCAAGGCGAATGGGAAATGGAGGCTTTGCATAGATTTCACAGATCTGAATAAAGCATGCCCGAAGGACCCGTTCCCCTTGCCGCGCATCGACCAGATCGTGGATTCCACCTCCGGGTGTGATATGCTTTCCTTCTTGGATGCCTACTCCGGGTACCACCAAATATTCATGTCCGAGGAAGACGAGGAGAAGACAGCGTTCATAACCCCCTGTGGCATGTACTGCTTCGTACAGATGCCCTTCGGATTAAAGAACGCTGGAGCCACTTTTGCAAGAGCATTGCAAATTGGTTTTGAGTCCCAGCTGCACAGGAATATTGAAGCTTACATGGATGACATAGTGGTCAAAACCAAGGACAAGTCAACTCTCATTCAGGACTTGGAACCTTTGCAAATCTGCGCAAGATCAACTTGAAGCTAAACCCAGAGAAGTGTGTGTTTGGCGTTCCTTCTGGCAAGCTACTTGGCTTCTTCGTGTCCCACCGGGGGATAGAGGCCAACCCCGACAAGATCAAGGCGATCGAGCGGATTCAAGCACCTAAGACAGTTAAAGATGTGAGGCGTTTGACTGGATGTGTTGCCGCGCTAAGCAGGTTCATTTCCAAGTCTGCCGAGTGCGCCTTGCCGTTCTTCAAAATCTTGAAGGAGGCAGGGCACGTGGAGTGGACCCCGGAGGCAGAAGCCGTGCTGCAAGATTTGAAGACCTATCTTTCCTCTGTTCCCACCTTAGTCGCTCCTAAACCACAAGAACCGTTGCTGCTATACCTAGCAGCAACCAATCAAGTGGTTAGTGCGGCACTGGTCGCGCAGTGGGAGGTAGATGAAGGAGAAGCCGCGGCTACCGTCCTCTCTGGAGGGGAAAGTGAACTCATCCCGGCAAGGTTAGATGCGGATCGGGACAAAGAGGAGCGAAGCAACGGAGACAATTCCAGGATCACGACAAGGAAGAAGGTGGTGCAGCGGCCAGTGTACTTGGTCAGCTCCCTACTGCAGGGGGCTAGATCAAGGTATTCTGGCGTGCAAAAGTTGATCTTTGGCCTCGTCATGGCCTCAAGGAAACTGCGCCATTACTTCCAAGCCCACGAGATCACGGTTGTCACCCGCTTCCCCTTGCAACGCATACTGAGGAACCCTAAGGCCACCGGCAGAATAGTGGAATGGCCTTTGAAGTTGTCATGCTTTGGTTTGAAGTTTGAGAGCACATCAACCATTCAGAGCAGAGCACTGGCAGAGTTCATTGCAGAGTGGACGCCTACCCCAGACGAAGAGGCACTAGAAATGGTTATCCCCGGCAAGGAAGCACCCCAAGAATGGATCATGTACTTTGATGGTGCCTTCTCACTACAAGGTGCAGAAGCTAGCATGCTCCTCATCACACCCACTGGAGAGCACCTAAAGTATGTGATCCAGATGCATTTCCACCAGGAGAAGGCAACTAACAACACTGCAGAGTATGAAGGACTCCTTGCCGGGCTCAGGATCGCGACAGAGTTGGGGATTAAGAAGATGATCATACGAGGAGACTCACAGCTTGTGGTCAGGTAAGTGAACAAGGATTATCAGAGTCCATTGATGGAGGCATACGTGGAGGAAGTAAGAAAGCTGGAGGAGCGCTTTGACGGATTGCAAACAGAGCACGTACCCCGTGCGGAAAACAACATTGTTGATCATCTGTCAAAGTGCGCTGCGCAAAAGCTTCCTGTGGAACCAGGGACTTCTGTTCTCCACCTGACTCAGCCCTCCGTATCCCCGGCAACAATGGCCAGAAAGAGGAGGAAACTGGACTCTGGCAAGCCTCTCCCGACAGAGCTTCCAGAAGCCCCCGACAGAGAGGTTGGCGGGAACAACTCCACTTCGCTTGGCGAGCAGCACCCTCCCGCGGAACTACCAATCCTCGTGATTGAGGCATGTGCTCCCATGAACGAGGAGGTGCCGCTGATCCTCGTTGTCAAGCTTCAGGCTCCAACTTGAGCACAACACATAGTCCGTTACCTCCAAACAGGAGAACTTCCCGAAGAGCAAGAAGAAGCTGAAAGAGTAGCCGAAGGGCCAGTATGTATCAGTTCGTCGATGACGCACTATACAGAAGGAGGCCCAATGGCGTGAAATTGAAGTGCATTTGCCGGGAAGAGGGGAAGGAACTGTTGGCAGAGATACACGGAGGCATGTGCGGCTCGCATATTGGATTAAGGGCCTTGGTTGGAAAAGCTTTCCGGCAAGGTTTCTACTGGCCCACGGCCCTCCAAGATGCAATCGAGCTAGTCACCAGATGTGAAGCCTGCCAGTTCCACTCCAAGAATATCCATCAACCTGCTCAGACTCTCCAGACGATCCCTTTATCATGGCCCTTTTTGGTCTGGGGGCTCGACATCTTGGGCCCCTTCCCCCGTGCTACCGGGGGCTTTGAGTTCTTGTACATCGCCATCGACAAGTTCTCATAGTGGCCGGAGGTGGTGCCCGTGAGGAAGGTAACCGCACAGTCAGCTATCAAGTTCCTGAAAGGACTAGTGTGCCGCTTCGGAGTACCTGTCAGGGTCATCACTGACAACGACACCCAGTTCACGAGCCGCGCCTTCATGCAATACGTTAAGCCCTCAGAAGCAAGGTTTCATTCGCTTCTATTGCTCATCCCAGAAGCAATGGACAAGCTGAGAGGGCGAACGCTGAAGTGCTGCGAGGACTCAAGACAAGAACATTTGATAGGCTGCAGAAATGTGGCAGGCGCTGGATTAATGAGCTGCCGGTGGTTCTTTGGTCCCTCCGTACGACACCAAATCAAGCTACCGGCCAGACTCCCTTCTCCCTAGTCTATGGGGCAGAAGTAGTGATCCCCACGGAACTCATATACGGGTCACCTCAAGTACTTGCCTACGATGAAGTAGCGCAAGAGCAGCACCGGCATGACGATACCGTGCTCCTCGAGGAGAACCGTCTCCGGGCTGTTACGCATGCTGCACGCTATCAACAGGCCTTGCGCCGCTATCATAGCCGGAGGGTTCATCCCCGGAGCCTTGAGGAAGGCGACCTTGTCCTTAGGCGCGTTCAGTCCGCCAAGGGTGCAAACAAGTTGACGCCGAAGTGGGAAGGCCCTTACCGGGTGGTACAAGTCACCAGACCTGGCACAGTCTACCTAGAGACCGGAGATGGCATTCAACTGCAAAACTCATGGAATATTGAGCATCTCCATAAGTTCTACCCGTAAGGCGCGTCTGTCGGGCCTTGCCCAGCAGCCACCCTTTTGTACAAGCCTTGCCGATGCTGCATGTAACCCTTTGTACAAAGCCAGGCGCAGACCCTGAGCAGCAGATAAACAAACGAAGCGCTGGGGGCCCCAAAAACTTGCATGCATAGCATAACATGAGCATGGCATGATCATGTAGATAAGGTCATATGCAGCTTTGTTTTTCTCTGGACTAAACTGCAGGGCTCTTGCCGCGGATTCGGTCCTGAAAAGAAGAAATGGAAACAAGCCTGCATATCGATACCCAACAAGCCAAACAGATAAGTTCCTTCTTATCCATACACGTTCTGTAAGAAGCAAAACTTATGCATATGAAAACCTTGTCACCTTTGAAGCATAGGTGCTCCCATCCTTTATCCCGAACATTGCTTCGGTCAAGGTGGTTGTAGTGGCCTTTGACGGAGGAGGTTCGACAAGGGGCTGATCCCTTTCCATAGTTTTGAGCCCGGGAGGCTAAGCCCCGCGGCAACAAACGGAAGGAACCGGCAGGATAGCCTGCTGGAGATAACTTGTTTACTTGAATGTATAGGGGCATCTCACCTCTGCATGGACATAGTACATGCACAAGTACCCGGCAAGGCTTGTCTTTTTTCATTAATATGCGGATAAACAAGTACAGATCTTATAGAACACAAACATGGATAAAGAAGATAACATATTTGAGACTAAAAATTGGCAAATGCCTACATGTCTTAGACTGAAAAAAGATAAGTGCCCCGTAATCCCTTTCTTGTCCCTCTCCTCCTAGGAACTAGAGCGGAAGGCGAAGAGGGCAAAAGGAGTGCCTGAGCAGAAGCCCAGCCTGACCTCGTCAGAACCCACGAGACGGAGTCTGGCAAGATCGAGAGGGTGCGGGCGAAGGTGATGGATGGGGGGAGCAACTAGGCGACGCCCTGATCACCGCCACCAGGGCTAGTAGGATGCGGCAGGGCAAACAAAGCCGGAGCCATGAGGAAGCTTGCCGGGGTCCAGCTGGAAGACTGCTGGAGGAGGCAAGGGTGCCACCTGCACCCAACACCCCGACAAATCGCCTTGCCGCGGGGGAGATGCAGGTGTAGATGGCGGTGCCGCCGGCTGACGGTGACGGTGCGGCTGGTGTTCAGCCGGAGTCGGAGCTGTCGTCCTCCCCACCGGCTTCGTCGTCATCACCGTCACTGTCCTCTTCGTCGCTATTGCTCAAGGAGGAGCTTTCATTGTCAGTCAAGCTCTCCGCGCAGCACCCTAAGTGAGCACCCGAGCGTCCAAAGACCTTGACGGAGAGCAGGGTGGCGTCCATTAACTTGAAATGGAGGACATGCCCAGCCGCCAAGCTATGGGCCCGGGCAAAAATCTTCCAGCCACGCCGGAGAAGCATGACATGAGGAGCGGGGAACTCCATGTCCGCACGCATGCTGCTGTTACAGCAGCCCCTCATGTACAGCCTCAACCCCGGCGGCTGCTCAATCTCCATCACCCTTGCAAATGGAGTAGGAAGCCGAAGACAGCTGCGCGGGGGCCCTCGCAGCTTGACGATGAACTCTAGCAGCTGGTTCCCGACGTGGCCTTCATTGGGGTCCTGAGCAGCCGGAGGAGGTGCGATCAAAGCACCGCCTCGTCCTCCTCGACCCCGAGCGCCACGGCGACCACGTCCTCGTCCTCTCCCGCCTTCCCTCACAACGGGCTCTGCTCCCGCGTCCCCAACAGGAGGAGGGAGGCGCTGTTGAGCAGAAGCCCTCGTCGCCGCCACTGGAGTGCCACCACGACCTCTCCCCCTCACCATGATGGAAAAGCAATGCCAGAAGAGAGGAGGAAGAGATAGGTGTGGACCAGCACCTTGCCCACGTTCCCTCCTTATAGGCGAATAGGGCCGGGGGCTGGCCCCTCACCAAGGAGCCAACCGCCCCGCTCTGCCAATCTGACTCCTCCGCACCACCAACGGCTTGTGGAATCAGGGCCGACCCTGTGCGCCAATCCACGGCGCCTGGCTTTCTACCATGGCGCACATTTCCGCGCTCCCCGCGTCTGCCACCAACGATGCGCAATGTATGCTGCATACGTGGCAGAAACGCCAGAAGCGGAGAAGCTAGTGGAATGGCAGTTTCCACTCCGTGAACGTGAGACGTGGGTAGCCACAGATCATGGCTTAAAACTCCCCCATAACATCTTGCATGACGCCCGGGAAAACCGGAAACTAGCTCAAGCGCAGATTGATGAAGAAGCAAAGAAAATCTCAAGGGATGAGCCACCACAAACTCTTCGCCTGTCTACTAGATAGGGCCTACCCCAACGACGCTCAGCAGCGCATTCGGGCCAGGCCCGGGGGCTCCTGTCGGTCAAACAAACCCTGGTGTGTGTTGCCCTGACTGTACACAGGCTCAAGGGCAAGGTTCCAGCATCTAAGACAAGGCCAAGCAGGAGAGATATCACCAAGACAAGCCAAGACAGCGAGATATCACCAAGAGAAAAGCCTCCCTTGCCGGGCAGGCGAGCCTGGTCAGGTCGAGGCCACCCCAAGAGCAAGTCTCAAGACCTCCCCAGCAAGGATTGTCGAGACGCTGGCGGCCTGCTATCCCACCAGGGTTCCACCGCTCCACCTCACAGTGACGCAAGTCACTTATCGGTGCGGTGTCAAGCCCCCAAGTGAATAAGCGGCAGTCATTCAGCACGTGGCAGCCATTTCTGATGAAAAGATCACCTCTAAATGGCACCCATCCAGAGGCGTGTCACGCAGGCAGGAGAGAAGGTGGTTGAATGGCACGGCAAGGCTTGCCGGGCTGCATCCACGATGCGACACTAAGCGGTGCATTTAATGCACCTTGTCCTGTCTACAGAGTTAGGTATGATAGCACTGTGGCTATCTAATCACTGGATAATGACTGTTTTGCCACTGTGGTAACCCCTTTACCTATAAAAGGAGGGCCGAGGCAACCTTAGAAAGGATTCGGACCCTGGTACACTCATACGCGCGTAGCTGCTCTCCCCGAGGCGACCTTGCCGGGCTTGAGTACTGCGCGTTCGTCACGGTCTTCCACTTAATCCACCAAAGCAGGAGTAGGGTTTTACGCCTCGCGGCGGCCCTAACCTGGGTAAAAACCACCCGCGTCACCATTGTTGTGCTATTCTACGACCTCCGCTCTTTGTGCAACGTGCCCTTCCCCATTGCCGAACCACAAAGGGGCCGATGGCCCCATAGGTGATCGTGTCGAGCCACGACAACCAGCGAGCCTACGAAGGAATTACTCACTCCCGATGGGGAGCATCATGGAGTTGGTGATGAAGGAGGACTGGTGATGACGAAGACCGAAGATGCCCCTCTCCGGAGCCTCGAACGGGCTCCAGATCTGGCCTCCCGATGAAGAAAAGGAGGTGGCGGCGGCTTCGTATCGAAAAACATGATGAAACTTCCTCTCCTATTTTTTTCTCCGAAAATAGAATTTTATAGCATCGGGATTAGGGTCAGCGGAGCCCCGAGGGCCCCACCACCCACCAGGGCGCGCCAGAGGGGGGTGGCGCGCCCTGGTGTCTTGTGGGCAGCCAGGGCACCCCTTCCGGTGGGTCTTGGTTCTAGTATTTTTTATTTATTCGAAATAATTCTCCAAAAAGTTTCGTCCAATTCCGAGAACTTTTATTTCTGCACAAAAGCAACACCATGGTAGTTCTGCTGAAAATAGCGTCAGTCCGGGTTATTTTCATCCAAATCATGCAAATTAGAGTCCAAAACAAGAGCAAAAGCGTTAGGAAAAGTAGATACGATGGAGATGTATCAACCGCCGCCATCCCCGCACCTCGCCATCGTTCCCACGAGGTCCACCGCCGCCCGCTACGCCCCCTGGAGCCAACCGCTAGAGCTCGGAGACGCTGGAGCACCGCCACGCCGTCGTCTTCTTCCGCTTCGGCCACCACGAGATCGCCGTCGATCCGGCCATACCTCTGCGCTCTGAAGCCCCTCGTCGGCCTCCTTGAGCCACCCGGTGAGCTCCTGCGCGCTTCCCCTCTCCCCATGTTCCTCTCCGTACCTGTAGCCGTGTCGCCGTGCTCCGCCGTCCGCCATGACCGCACGCGCGCCGTGCGAGCTCCCGAGTGCCCGTGCCTGCCACTGGCATGCTCCAGAGCGCGCGCAGCGTCGCCCCCGAGCCCCGCTGACTCTCTAGGATGCTCCCGCCATGCTTTCGAACGGGGCCCAAACGCCGCCACCGCCCGCGCTCGCCGTTGCCGTCGTTACCGACCCCCTCCAGTCGCGCCGTGACCACCACTCGACGCGGGCGAGTCCCAGCTCTCGAACAAGCCCACCCGCGCGTCGAATGGCCGCCTGTGGCCCGTTTTCGATGAGGTCCCGACGCGCCCCGCCATGTTTTTGACCCACCGGAGCTACTCCGATGCCGGCGCTGACGTAGCCTGGCCTGGGGCCACCCTAGGGTCACTGACCGGTGGAACCTAGGGGCCCAGCTGACCCCGTTGACTGGGCTGACCAGTTAACGGTGCTGACTGGGCAGCCCCAGCCACAAACTTGTGGGCCACCCCCTAATTTAGCTAATTAAACAAATTAAATTAATTAGTTAAATTAGTTAGTCACTGACATGTGGGCCCTAGTGGCTAATTAACTAGTTTAGTTAAAAATAAACCCCTGTTAATCTTTCTGTCTTTGACCTGTGGGACCCAGCGGTCAGGTTTGACTTGGACTAGCTGGGTTGACTGCTGACATCATGCTAACGTAATGCTGACGCAATAAGTTGTTTTTGAATTTATAATAATTTCAAAAAATGTTTAAATCTTTGAAAAATCATATAAAATAATTTATAAGTCAGATGAAAATAATTTATATATGAAAATTGCTCAGAAAAATATAAGGAATCTGAATATGCTATCCATTCATCTGTCACATGCCTCTATCATGATGAACATGGATCCTTCCTCTCCGATTCATCTGTCCGGAAAATGCCAAACGCCGGGAAAACATTCCTAGATGTTTTCCCGCTTCGTCTGTAACGTGTAGCACCGCGTTAATTAGGTCACCCCTAACACTGCATATTGCCATGTCATGCATCGTGATGGATCTGTTTGCTTTATATTTATTGTTTCTTCCCCCTCTTCTCTCCGGTAGACATAGAGACTGGCGTTGCTGCCTTGTACGACTACGCCTCTGACGTCCAGCCACTCTCAGCAGAGCTTCCAGGCAAGCAAAACCCCCTTGATCATTCCTATATCGCTCGGTTCCTTCTCTCTCATGCTTACATTAGAATTTGCTACTGTATTTGATTGCTCCTATTTTGATGCATAGCCTGATTTTGTAACCTGCTATTGTTACATACCTGCTTATCCTATAAGCTTAGTATAGGTTGGTTAGTGATCCACCAGTGACCCCTCACATTGTCCCTGTTGCCCCCGCTTTATGATTGATGACTCGATCAACGTGATCGACGTCCTGAGCCCGACACATCACCTAACACCCCCTTAGTGGTACGACTCTACAGAGTTACTATCGAATGCCGAGGGTGATACCTCATATAGCACTTCTGATGAGATCTCTATAGTGTAGCTAATCGGTCGTGGTCTACGGAGGGTGATTCCTCCTTCGCCACTCCCTATAACGACTCTGTCGTGCAACACCTCAAGTGTGAACCCTCGAGGGTGATTCCTCCAAGTTCACCTTTACGGTTTCATCAAGTGAATCCATCGAGGGTGATTCCTCGGATTCCCCCTTGGTGTTACGGACACACGGTTACTTTGACTTTACCACAGAACCATGTTAAAGATGGGTCGGCCCCGAGGGGTACCCGCGAGAGAAATGTGAAGTCGGGTTGACCGTGAGGATACAGGCGGGTGATGTGGAGTCGGGTTGATCTGGAGGATACCCGCGAGATACGCGGCATGGCCGGGTATTCTTAGCCCTTGTCGCAAGTCCGTGAGATGGGGCGACGGGACCACAGATTGTGGATCATTGATCGTCTCCGCGCGCTCCCAAGACACTAACGGGTTTGGATATGTGATCTGAGTAGGCCTATGGCCTTTTCGCACTAACCACCACGCGGGAGTAAGTATGGGAATTCGGTGTCGTACGATTCTTCTGAAAGCACACTAACGTCAGCGGTTTAGCGGCGCGCCCGGGTGGTCCGCGTAAGCACCTGCTTTGTATAAAGAGGTAGCCAGGACTGATCCCGACCGTCCTCGCAACACGCGGGATTGCAAAGGACGATTGGCCCAAGTCCCCTTTGCATTTAGCATGTAGACAGGCGTGCTGGCCTTTCTGTTGAGCCTAGGTAGGACTACGACGTCTTGATCAGCCGAGGCCGGGCATGACCCGGAAAAGTGTGTTCGGCCAAAGCTAATCGAGCGTCTTGGGTAAGTTGGTGCACCCCTGCAGGGAAGTTAATCTATTCGAATAGCCGTGTCCATGGTAACAGACGCTCGGAGTTGTATCCTGATCTATACAACTAGAACTGGATACTGAAGATAATAAATGGATATGATGGCTCCGGGATTGCTTTCTCGCAGGGAGTCGAGGAAGGACCTCTGGGCGTTAATACAATATACTTGTTACTTATATGTATGCTAATTTGCACTCTTCTAATGCTGCAAGATGCTAGTCTTTGATAGGCTAGGCCTTCCCTTCTCTTCTGGCATTTTTGCAGTTCAGTCCAAAGATATAGCACCATTCCTTTGATACTGATGCATACTTAGCATAGATCTGATGTAAGTCTTGCGAGTACTTTGGATGAGTACTCACGGTTGCTTTTCTACCTCTTTTCCGCTATACCCGATTGCTGCGATCAGATGACGGATCCCAGGAGCCAGATGCCACCACCGACGACTACTACTACCCTGAGGGTGCCTACTACTACGTGGAGGCCGCCGACGACCAGGAGTAGTTAGGACGCTCCCATGCAGGAGGCCTTACCTTTTCGATCCATGTTGTTGTTTGTGCTAGCCTTCTTAAGGCAGACTTGTTTACCTTATGTCTATACTCAGATATTATTGCTTCCACTGACTCGTTTGTATTCGAGTTTATGTATTCGAGCCCTCGAGGCCCCTGGCTTGTAATATAAAGCTTGTATGACTTTAATTTGTGTCTAGAGTTGCATTGTAATATCTTCCCATGAGTCTCTAATTTTGATCGTTCACATTTGCTTGTATGATTAGGGCACGATTAAGTCGGAGAGTCACACCCACCCGCGCTACTACTAATTAGCTGTAGCGCGGGTCTAGACCCAGCGCTACTACTACTCTAAGTAGCAGTAGTGCTGGCCCCTCGCTGCTGCTAGCCTCTTACCCACACCACTACTACTTTTTCGATATATTTTTCTTCTGCGTATATACACAGTATTTATACAGGTTTTTATACAACTAATAAAGTGGCCCGCTCGATGCGCGGGCTAGAAATTTATAAATTTGATTGATGAGAACATTTTATTTAATTAGTTTAAATAAAAGTAGAAATTGCATGTGATGAAATTTTTAGATATAATTAAGACTTCTGTGAACATAGTTTTATCTTTGGTATTTTTTGGTTTGTACTGATATATAAATGGTACGATGCTATAACAACATATATAATGATGAGCAAAGATCAATAGATTACTGTCCATGATAGTAACAATTTATACTGGAATATGTATGTTCTATATAAAAAAGTAATAATGCCATAATCTTAGATTAGTTAGTTCAATGTCACATAATACAACCTTTATTTTGGTGTTTGCTTCATTTAGTTTGACATACATTTTTATATTCAATTGTGATGAATTAGATGGAAATGATGTTTTTCACATATTCATTGAAAGGCAACATATATTTTAGTATGGCCAACCCGACGACTATGTGATGTTTTACCAAGAATTGTTTCCGAGGGCGCCGTCTTTTAGTGTGCCAAAAATATGTACTACTTATTTATGTTAGTTAAATAATGCATGATATCTTAAACATTGATACATTTTTATAGGTGTGTATAAATATATAATTATGTTGATAATAAAATAAAAAACATTCAAGTTTTGAATAAACTCTCTACGCAGTTACGTATTGACTCATAAGTGTACCAACCAAACTAACACACCATCCATGTGCCTGCAAGGTCAGTTGCCGTATCCTTTTTCGTGTAGATCTGCAACTCTATGCCTGTTTGCCATTTTGTGCATGGCGATAAAGACTGTTCTGGTTATGTGCCTACCTAGTTTCCTCGTATCTAGTTCTTGCTTACATATACAACTGGATTAATATTTTATCAAAAATATTTGAACAAATAAATGGCCAACACGTTCTCAATCATTTGGTTTCACTAATCAATGCTTATTTACGCACTTATTCATCTATCCATGTGAATGTATAAGCTTATATATAACTACGATGACCTATTTCGACTGTGCTCATTGGGTATAATTATGATATTTTGTCATTTGAGGTTTCTTTAGGTATAACCAATTAAGATACGGGTAGGTAGAATTATACATGTATCACACATGAACTATTATATACATGTTTGATTACCATCTAAAGTGATGTTTTCAAGTATAATTATGAAGATACGTCAACCATGATACATTTAGGACCACCTGGGAAGATCCGTCAGTAATATGCTTTGCTAATCGGCCACTTAATACTACTAAATATAATATACTATTATGTGTTTGTTCTAGATATTGTGGGATTCACTTGCGTATTTGTGAGGGCTAGACCTTCTATCTTAATATTTTCCCTGATGCACCCATTTTCCTAGGACTTTAGTATCCATGCAAATTCAATCTCTAAAGAATTTTGTTTCAATAAGGCTATTAATGAGATTTCACTTAGAGCGAATCTGAATAAATTGCTAGGTCCTACATAGAAGAACACAAAATTGCAGAGTTCGCTAGCAGTACTTGGTTGTTAACATTAAATATACATGCTTGTAATGTGAACATTCTATGTTTGGTCTGCTAATATATATATAGGTAACTGCGTTTATTTAGCTCGTTTTTATTCTTAACACATATGCATCAATGACATTTTAGGAGTTGTCAAGAAGTTTGGAACACCCAGTAAAAAGGTTATACTTGTACTTCAGAATACTGAAAATGCATTAGAATAATATCTAAAATGAGATGGAAAGCAGTGGATCTATTACATATGACCCCGAAGTTAGGATAATTGAAAAGCACTCAATAGGTAAAGCTAGTGAAAATATGGCTGATCTTATATAAACTATCATACAGATTTAATCATCGACATCATTTTTTTGCTTTTTTAATTAACCTGACACATTTTTGGGAATGCTCAGAGAAGCATGTTTCTTCAAGGATAACTCTTACAGTTGTATAATATGTCCACGACAATTACATTAGGGTCTAACGTTCGTATAATGTATTTATCATGGCTAAAAACTGACTAAATAATCTCTTTTTTATGGGGTGACTGCATAATCTTGTTAGTACTGATCCAATTCGTTGGAACAACCAAAAAAGGAATGCCTCCATCCATAACTTGTGGCATAAATACTGGATGTGTGAATTGTGCAAAGGAAGACAAATCTGTTGTGCTAAAATTATTTTTCCTATTCAAGTTTGTTTTACTATTGGGACCAAGTACTACGATGCAGAGGGCCAAATCACACTGCATCAACAACCGATGCTAGTTGAGAAAAAATGTAATCTTTAACGCCAACTGTGGAACTGCATATAATATAAATATGCACTGGTGAACGACATGAGCTTCTGGAACATTGTGTTGACGCACGCTTCAATGCATTACAGAGATGAACAGTTTACCTACTGTAATTAGAGAAATGACATTTTTTTCAACTCTTCTAGCTGATCACGTGAACACACCAAATTACTGACTTTTCTTTTATGTGTTTTGGCAGGTAGCTCAAACAGATGTACATTACTTTTCTGAACAAATTTGTCCCAATGTTCTTGCAGTTGCCTGCTGCATTTTGTTTTTTATTTCAAGAGTTGGCTTGACGATCCCTTGTGCTACTTGCTGTCCTAAAATCTTTTCCTCCCATATCCACAGAAATACATCTTTTGTCGATCTGTATAACCCAAGCTAGAAAGGAAAAAGCCTCCAAGATGGCAAATGTAACTTATCAGAAGAAGGCAAAAGGTGAAATACATATTAGATGATGTGTTCTAGATCTGCCAAAAGACTCGACAGACGAATCAAGATGAATATAAATGCATAATAGAGTAGCTCCAGCCTCTTGATTGTGTACGAGCATGAAATTTTCCATCTTCCTTTACCTCAACCATTTACATACGGAGGTTGGATCCCATCAGCCACCGAAGCGAACTGCCGCTAGAGGTGGCCGGCGGCTACTGCAGCCGTGCAATTCGGAAGGGACATAGCAAATCAGGAAAATAGGTAGTGTTTGTTTATATCGTAATCCCTCCGCCCCACAATATAAGAACTTTTTGCAAGCTATGTTTGCTTGGAAAAAATTCTTATATTGTGGGACGGATGGAGTAAAAAATAGGTTTTGGGGATAGAGTCGACATGCTTAGGAAAATATTCTCAAGCTTGGAGACAATAAATTTTCAATGGCATACTTGGGTATTTTATTCATCTTCAAATCGGATCATTTTATCTGCTGATCAGATGTTTCTATTTTTTGGGGGATTTCTATCAATTTATCCATTTACTGGTTAGCCGGTCAAGTACTCTTAGTATATAATAGAGATAAATAAATCTTTAAAAACAATCCAAGATGCAGGTTAAACATAAAAGTTATGGGATAAACGCGTGATTACTATAGTAGCCAGCCGCAATTCACTTATTAGAATAGATGTAGAATAAAGCAAGCAAAGAGAAGACAAGCAGTGATATTTTAGATTATTGTCAAAGAAAATGAAATAAAATTTCTCACCGTCAGAACAAATTGATAAGTCGCGATGGGTCTCCGCTAAAGGATATGTGGTTGTCCTCTTCGTGTCAGGTTTCCAGGTGAAAACTCATGTCCTCTTCGGTCTCTGCAACGGCAACACATAGCACGATTTTTCCTCCTGAGGGTGTTGTCGTGGAGCTTACGTGTGCCTGGGCGTAGCGTTGCGTTGTATCCAATTTTTCCTGTGTTCTCCTTCGGTAGCGTAGTCGTGTGTGTTCTGCGTGATCCGATTAGCCCGGGATCTGCTTTGTAAGAGGGCTACCTCTCCACCTTGTATCGTTCGAACGTGTACTTTGTTCGATGGTTGCTTTATAAATAAAACGAAGTGAAAACTTATTTCAAGAGAAGTGTATATGTGTTCATAGAGAGCTCGACAATGGAAATCCATAATAACAGACGTAGAATCAAACACCGGGAGCAGTGAGACGCTCGCAAGCATAAACGGTTGGAACAAAGGTGACACAAATAGATCCTGAGTTTGGCTGGAGCTAGTTTGTCCTGCGCTGATAGAAAGTGGACGAAGCGAGATGAGAAGGAGGAAGCCGCATAGTAAAAGTATATCCCCGAGCAGTTTACCTGTCACTGCCTAATGCGTCTCCTGCGGCCAGTTTGGTCCTTGAGTGGGTACTCATCAACAGGGAACATGACACGATCATGCATGTATCCAAGCTTTTCATCTCGTTGAGTGCATGCATGCATGCATATAGCGCCATGCATATATAATATATATATACATATATATATATATATATATATATATATATATATCAAAGGCAAAGCACGCAATTTTTTCCAACGAATGCATGCATGCATAAGAAAGGCATCAATGTGCAGGTACGTCCTAGCTGTTTTTTTTTTTTGAGGAGTACCACATGCCCATTCATATACTCCCTCCGTCCCAAAATACTTATCGAAGAAATGGATAAAATTGAATGTATCTATAACTAAAATACGTCTAGATTCATCCATTTCTCCGACAAGTATTTCTGGACGGAGGGAGTAGCAAACAGGGGGATTACAACACACGCAGCACCCAGACGAAGGACCCAGACCACACAGGCGTCCAGAATATAAGCAGAAAACACCCCAGGAAAAAGAACAAGATTACAATCAGGCCCTCTGGGGTCCCTGCACAACTCCTCATCGTCGCCCTGCATCTCCCGTCGCCGTCGCCGAAGCACCGTCGAGGGAGACGAAGAGGAACGTCCAACACGCCCAGTTCCAGCGAAGCACCATCGCATAAAATGCTTTGTGAGCCGAATAAGCGACCCACCGCGAACAGCGGGATCGAGAGCACTGTGGCACGTCGGCCGGGACCAACCCCATGCTCGCCGGACAGCAAATCCGCCAGCTCCGATCAGGATCGAAGGCGAGGGCCGGATCCGCCTTCCACCAACCTCAATCCCTGCTCCTAAGCACCTGTGCACCTGAGAGTGCCGCCGCTGCCACCATCGAAGAAGATGACCCGCGGAGGCCAAGATGCTCCTGTACAACATCCCCTGGCATCCCGTCGGCGTTGGAGGAGACGCCGCCGTGACGCGGCAAGCCAAGGAAACAAAAGCCTCACCAGGGTCGACGCCGCCGGCACACCGACCCCGCACGGCATACCATCCTCCCAGATCCATGGCCGACGAAGGAAGACGCCACGACGGAAGGGATCTGGAGGAAGACTTATTCAAACCCCGGCGCCGAGCTCACCGACGGAGGCGAGCGACGACCGGCAGAAGAACGAAACACTAGATACAAAACCTACTGCTATACAGCTCCGCGCAGCTGGATCCGACGATTTCTCTCACACCGACGAGCACGAGGCCCTCGACGGAGAGAAATCGCCGGATCCGGCGCCGGAAAATCAAAAGTCGCCTCTCTAGTCGCCTTTCACTGTAGAGAAGAGTCGAGAGAGGAGACAGCGAGTTGTGGCCTTACGTCCTAGCTGTTGCGTTGACGGGTGAGACATCATGGTGCTAGCGTCCAAGCGTTGAGGAAAAAAAAATAGCTGAAACGTTTTTTGCATTGTAATGGCAAAGCTGGGTAGTTTTTTCCACTTAAATATTATCTAATGGCCGTAGATTTTTAATCTATTGAATTAACGGTCGGATGTTTCTAATTTTTGTGGTAATTTCTAGAATAATTCTTTTTTCCAGTTAACCCGTCAAATACTTTTTATATATAATAGATACCAACATACACATACAACATTGAAATTATATGAGACAACAATGTCTCATCATCATCATCATCATCATCATCATAGTGCTACAACATAGTCTCATCATCATCATCATCATCATCATCATCCTATAGTGATACAACATAGTCTCATCTTCCATGGAATAGTGATATTAGTTACTACATGTCTCGAGTACATCTACATGGTCACATACACATTTTTCATCATCAACGTAAACTATGAGCAGATACAAGAGAGAAGCAATCACGATGAGCAAGAAAAGTATTATGAAGTAGTTCTTTGAGCCAATGAGCCAGTTTTGATTCCTCTCTCCCGCTAGCGTGAACTTCAAGTAACTAGCTGCCGCTTCGCTGTTACGTTGAAATCCTTTGTGGCTGCTGCCCGGGAAACGGTCGACTTGGGCCTGGCACTCTGACCACTCGTCGTGCACTCCTGGAACCCTCCCTATGTACACGGCATACCACTGCTTCATCATTGACCTATATCCCTAACACAGATGCGTCATAATCATACAAATTCATCGATAATACGCAACATAATATACTTAAGCAACACCAAGACAAAGAGTTAGCAAATAGAAGCAACATATAGTAAACATAATTAACGAAGTTCATCATACCCAAACTAACTAGAGCGCTACGCAAGTTCAGGAGGACCGTCTACATCACAAAGTTTCATCGTACAGAAATTCAAAGTTTCATCCTACACAAAGTACTAATTCGAGGACATCGACATCGTCAATCACTTCTTCTTATATGTCTCCTTCGGCATATCCGGGAGGATGTTGCTACTTGTGAGTTGCACTGGATTTTCCCCGAAGAGAAAGGGTGCAGCAATATAGTAGCGAATAGTATTTTCCTCGGTAGAGAACCAAGGTTATCGAACCAATAGGAGACTCACGCAAATGCCTAGTAAACAGTACCTGCACACACAAGAGCAAATACTTGCACCCAACGCGGGCAAGAGGGTTGTCAATCACCTTGTACTCGTTAAATGCAAGGATCAAATCTGGTATAGGTATATAGGTAAATTGTAAAGTAAAATAAAAGAAGTAAAATTGTAGCAAGGTATTTTTGGTTTTTGTAATATGATTAAAATAGACCCAGGGGCCATAGATTTCACTAGAGACTTCTCTCTCATAAAAACAGTATACGGTGAGTAGATAAATTACTGTAGGGCAATTGATAGAAAAATGCATAGTTATGATATTATTCGTAGCAATGATCATGTATATAGGCATTACGTCCGTGACATGTAGACCGACTCCTGCCTGTATCTACTACTATTACTCTACCAATCGACCGACTCCTGCCTGTATCTATGGTATTAAGTTCATGACAAACAGAGTAATGTTTTAAGCAAGATGACATAATGTAGACAGAATAAAACCAAGCAATATGGTTAAACCCCGTCGTTTTCTCCTTAGTAGCAACAATACAAATACGTTCCTCTCTACCTCTTCTGTCACAAGGTGACATTACCACAAGATTGAACCTACTACAAAGCACCTCTCCCACTGAAGATAAATCAATCTAGTTGACCAAACCAAAAGGATACATCGGAGAGAAATACAAATCTATAATAATCATGCATAAAAAAGTTCAGAAAAGACTCAGTTACTTTCAATGAATAATTTGATCATAAACCCATAATTCATCAGATCCCAACAAACACACCGCAAAAGAAGATTACATCGGATCGATTTCCGAGAAGAATATTATATTGAAGATCAAAGAGAGAGAAGTCATCTAGCTAATTTCTATGGACCCGTAGGTCTATGGTGAACTAGTCACACATCATCGGAGGTGCAGCAAAGTTGATGTACAAGCCCTCCATGATCGATTTCCCCTCTGACAGAGTACCGGAAAAGGCCTCCAGATGGGATCGCGGAAGAACAGAAACTTACGACGGCAAAAAAATTGTTTTTGGTGGCTCTTTGTTGTTTTGGGGATTTATATGAATTTATAGAAGTGAAATTATGTCAAACAGAGTTACGTGGGGCCCACAAGCTCAGGTGGCACCCCCTTTGGTGCGCGTCGTGTGAACTTGTGGCTCTCTTGTACATCTTCTGGCCTCCTCCCGAAGCTTCTAGGGTCCTTTCTGGCCCCAAAATATTATCGTAAACTTTCATCGTGTTTGGACTTCGTTTGGTATTGTTTTTCTGCGAAACAATTTTTTTTTGAGAAAACGCAAGAGAATTTGCTTTTCATTTCATTGAACAGGAAAACATCGGGGGTACAACCTCCAAAAATGAGGGACACGCACACACATACACGACCGTCCTCACCAAGCGACTACAACTAGGTAAGGAGGTGCCCTCAACTACAGACACGCAACGACATTAGTTCTCGCCTAGCAGGGCAGCGTCACCGCCATTGCCAGACACCTCCACAGACGATTGCAGCTTCAGGAGGCAAAAACAGGAACTGGCACTGGAACTGAGTTAATATGTTAGCTCCCAAAAATGAAATAAAAGTGCTTATAAATTATCTAAAATTGATAATATAATATCATGAAATGATCAAAAAAATTAGATACGTTGGAGACGTATCAGATGTCATCTAGCTTTGTGAAAGGCGTCATGACGCGTCATGTCATGACGTACGCAAACCTAGAAATATTGGTTTGTATGAAGGATGTCGAGCTCACGCACACCATCACGGACCACTGCCACTGCAATACTCTCATAGTTTGAGTGGGTGAGCAAGAGAGGTGATATGCTGAACTCGGTAGCACAAGTACAACACCATGGTATCTTATTTATATGCCGAGTAATGGAAGGGAGTACAATTATTTCCAGCCGCCTCTGGGGGCAAAAGGGCTTCGAACTTATTGGCTCAAATCAATTCGATGATACCCTGCCGCTTCCTGCGGTGCAAGAGTTGCATCATGGCAGCATCTAACAGCTTCAGGTCTCGCCTACATATCATGAAGGTGCCCATCTTCTATGTCAAACCTGCAGGTCTCGTTCATGTTCGCGCCCTATAAACGTCCATTAGTACGACGGACAGTACTGGAAGTTGTGGCAGATATGCATGTTTAGATGCCGGAGCTTCTAATGTATCCTTTTGGACTTTGAGATGGATTGATGAACATGAACGTGTTAGCAAGGACTCGTTGCATGAGGTTTATGTGAAGAACGGTCATGTCAAGATCTTGAGAAATAATGTTTTTGTTTTATTACCCAGCTGATGATGCAATAACAAGAGATTGGGCAGGCAAAGCTATTGCGAACTCTCTGAAAAAGAGTGAAGGGCTTTACGCAGCCATTCATATGACACGGGCAACCATGCTGCTTTAGCTTCCCAACTTTACCTTCATACACCGCAGACTTGGAAGAACAGACAGACTAACCGTCTACAGGTACCAGGCGACTTAGTAATCAAAAGCAAACCTCTGGATATCCAATGGAGCTGCAAACTCAAATAGTCTAAAACTTCTTCTTTGGTACCCCCCCCCTTTTTTTAAAAACCAACGGTGGAGATTAGAAAACCGCACAATTAGCTTGCACGATTTCCTCTGGTGAATTCTCCTCTGGTTCCTTATACAAGGCAATCTTCAACTCCACAACGGTGTGTGAGGTTATGAACATCTGGAAAGCGAAAATTCTTGCCAAAATTTAAAAAATTCTCTAGCAAGTGTCTACGGATCTCAACACCACTGGGGGACAGGTTCTTATGAGACATGGTCCGAGTGACAGGTCATGCGTGTGGTGCGTGTGATCATGTATTTTTTTGGTGCCTCGTGTCTCAATTCTTGTGGAGTGTGGTTGGAGAAGCGTCCGGTTGCATGAGGGTTTCTTCCGATTTTGTGCACTTCCGCAATCTCATCCAAGGAACAAGGGGGGATGATCGCAAGCTTGCGTGGGTGGCCTTCGCGGCTCTTGCTTGGACTCTCTGAAACATTAGGAACAAAGCTATGTTTGAGAGAATTTTCATTTCACAACCAGCAAACATCATTTATAAAATGACATCCTTTTTGTAGCTGTGGAAAGTGGAAACTGTTGAGTAAGCGCAAGAGCGTGGAGCACATTGAGCGTCTTGTCACCAGCCTCGGGCTTGCTTCTTCTCACTTCTTTAGCGCTTCGCCGTCCTATATTAGTACCTTCTTATGTTTCTGCTCGCTTGCTTGGTTGGATTTGAGGGCCGCATCATTAAGGCCAGGTGTGAGTCTGTTATCTAGGTAAACAATGTTGCCGCATAGTGCTATGAGTGGAAATTAAACTCATGTCTCCATTCACACATGGGCCATCGCCCCCTCGGGGTTGGAGGGCACTGTCATTTGTGCCATCACCATGGATGGATGGGCACCGCTCGATCCCACCCTTAGGTGTGCTTCTGCGCCTAGCCTTACAGTTCTTTCCCGGTACCTCCAACTCCTACGCCATATTTCCCAACGAAATAAAAAACAAACTCCCATGCCATGTTTAAAGTTTGTGACTCTCATCTATCTGGCACTAAAATTTGACCCATCTAATTTTTTTCAGGTGGATGCAGGAGAGCTGCACAACATGTGTAGGAGAAAAGAGTTATGCTTTCCCAACGCTCCATGTGGTATCCTATAAATATCCAGCAAACTGAAATCATGTGGAGCTAATAGTGGTATATAAGGAGTATCGCCCACTCAATGCTATTTAGCATGATTTCTTTTCGGGTACCCCATATTTAATAAAGACCATCCATGTGTGGAGATCTAATGGCTCACATTGTTTGTTGTTTGGTACTCTAACGAATAAGGTTTGAAGTTTTTTTAGTTGAAATATGGTACCTCCGCGTAAAGAGCAGATTTTATAATCTTGTAAGGGTAAAAGAGAATATGGACTCTTAGAGCAACTATAACCGGACATCACAAATATGAACCTCTATACGTCCGCGGATACGTCCACGGACAGTGATCGGTCGCCCTTCATCCGCGGACATTGCAATCATAGTCCTCATATCCATGCTAGTACATGTGGTGTAAAATTTCATCAACGTGCATAGTTAAAAACAAGGAAACTAGCTACTCGTCGATGACGTCCTTGCCAAGCCACCAGCCTCATGGTCATTGTTGGTGTAACGAAACTCCAGTGCATCCTCCTCGTCCGCAAAGAGTTGCTCCTAGTCCATTTCCATCTCGTGGAGGAAGCGGCGGTTCACCTCCACCTTCGCCTCAGACTGGAATACTGGATGGCCTTGAGGATGGTCTATTGCCCTGCCGCCTCCTGCGCTTGGGAGTCCTCAAACTCTTCGAGCATTTCCTCCATGCCAAATCCGGCCTGTTCCAGCGTTGGATCCACCCGGCCCGCTTCTCCTCTTAGTCCCACGTCTCCACCTCCTCCATCTCCGCGTCCCGCCACCGGCTCCTCCTTCGGAGAGTCCGGAGGCAAGTCGACTGCAATGCGAGCGGCGCATCATATGTCCATACACTGGTACAGCGAGGTGCTATACAAACGGTTTTTAACCCCTTTCCGCGACGGCATTTGGAACCGTCGTCAAGTGAGTGACTGTGATAGGGGGTCCTTCCCACACGACCCAAAAACCGTCGGGGATAGGGGCTCCATCCTTGCAACTCGTTTGTGCTCGCATTGCCATCGCAGTCGGTATTCTGTAGTGCTACGTTTACGATGCGCGGCTCATCACAAACGGTTCACGATTATAGAACGTGTACGATAAGCAGACAATCACACACATTCACTTTTTCCGAACTGTATGCGATAATTAATTAAGAAGATTAGCTAATCGTCGTACGAGTGTCGGATAGGATTACGAAACGTCGGACCGTCGTAACATCTTCGTACATGACAACTATCGCAAACGCTATTCTGTGGTGCAACGTTTACGATGCGTACCACATCAGAAACAGTTCATGGTTTCAAATCGTGTACGATAAGGCAACTATCACAAATGTTTAGTTTGCCCGCACCGTTTGTGATATTGTCTGACATCGCACACGCTTGACAAACGGCAACTGTGTGCATGCTTGCACACGTTTCCTATCTGTGAACCATGTCGGATTATGGTGTATATCACAAATGTTTGTGTTTTACCGACCGTGTGCGCCGTAACGACCTGCAGAGCGTAATTTCACCGTAATTTAATTGCTGCTATTTCAAATTGTACAGGATTTGAATTTGAAAGTATGCTATAGCTTTATTCATATCCATCAGGTTCAAACAACCAATGCATTATTCGATTCATAGGTACATATGTTCAAGAATTACATAAGCAGCAAATGAAAAATGATGAACCACAGTTGTATACTTGTACTATTAAAGACGGTAAAGAAAGAGGCGAAATACATTCTGGTTGCTGAACAAGGTGAAGCGGAATGCCCATATTATGTCCTCCTCCATGCAGAAGGCACGCACGACTCTAGTCCAACCCCTTGTGATGGCCGACCGCCCATCCTTCACGGTCTTCCTGAAAACATCTAGATAATCATCGTGTTTTGGTAGAAATACTTTAACCTTTGCATGCCCACCAATCATTTAGTTTGATAGGTAATCTTGACTAAACTGCTTTGGGATCCACTGCAAAGGAAAAAGATTCAGACATTGTCATCTAACAAAACTCATTATGGGCAGTAAAAAGAAGGCTGGAGAGTTCTTACTTACCATCCTGCAGTTCAATGTTGTCTTGAATAAAGTGTAAACAAATAGTTTAATTCCAATCTTTTGACCCATTTTACTAACAATCTTTATCAGCTTCCTCACTTGATGTTGGTTCATCGATATCTCATTGCCCCATACGTAGAAAGGGTCGAAGCGCGGATCTTTACCAATGACATATGTATCTAAAATCACCAAGTTAATATTAGAAGCAAAACAACAATTGCACAATGATGTAGTACAACACTCTTTTATAATATCTTATAACATCCAATATACTCACATATTAGATGAATTGACATCTTATATTATGGGCCGGAGAGAGTTTATTGCATTTTTACCAATTATCGGCTGATTAACTGCTGTTGTATCTATGGATTAGAGGTAGTTTGAGCTACTTTGGGCTCAAATAGCCCTAAAGTATATCCAAACATGCGGGCCAGTTTGAGCTAGTTGCATCTAACCCACCCAAAAAAACTATCCCACCCAAGAGGTGCTAATTGGAGATAGTTCTCCTAGTGCATTTATTGTCAATCTAACCCTGTCATCCAAACACCTCTTTGGTTAGAGTTAGTTCAGGGTTAGTCATGAGCTAGAAACTAGCACTAACCTCTAGCTAAGTTGAGTACCCAAATAGGGTTGTGTTGTTATTGTTGCTGCTGCTGCTCTTCTACGTATATCTAGACATCATTAGAACATTAAGGTAACACTCTTCCTTGTTGCTATGCAGCCTAGAATTGCATATTTAGACATTAAGTACAGTTCATGTTGCTATGTAGCCTCAGATATATTACATATGGCCCTAGTTAACCTAACGATAAATGGGTTACGAATATATTCAGTTAAAAGTCCGATTCACCGATTAGTCCCTTATCAGCCCCCGGCCTATATGGTACCAGCTACCAATATCCTAAACAGTGAGTATATATAAGCCATGGGATGAAACTAACCTCGATGGAAAACAGCAGTCGTTCCCAAAATTGTCTTGTGTAAGTACATCGAGAGGCATGTTAAGAACAACAGGCTAAACATCAACCAAATATAGCCATGGCAGACAAAATAATCTCAAAAGATAGCATCAGTGTGCAGGTTTAAGCATGCTAGTAAAGCAAAACAAGTGGAAATGTGTGTTAACTGCAACAGACATAACATTTAACAACAAGCAAACATAGTCATTCAAACTAGTATTGTGCCGGTCTAAGTACACTGGTTATTGTTAAATAAAAATGGAAAGGCGTGTTAACTACAAGATGCAGCAACCAAATGTAGTCATACATAGTGGTATTGTTGAAACTGGTATTGATGAAATTGAACTACATAGTTCATACTTGCACATATAGAACATCATGTTGTGAATAACTGGAATAAATAAGGCATACTACGAACAACCAAAGATAGCATTTGAAACTGGACATATGCTAACTACAAACAACCGAACAATCAAAAAACTTTAAAAGTGGTATATGCTAGCTATAACAGGCTTAACAGCAAGCAAATATATGCATTCCTATCGGTATGTTTAAAACTGGATTGATGAAAATGTACTGCACAGTAAATAGTTGCACATATAGAGCATCACATTGTGAACAACTGAAATAAACAAGGCATACTGCAAACAACCAAATATAGCAATTAAAACTGGACATATTCTCACTACACTACAAAAGGGACTTGACAAAACAAATCATGGGTTCCCCTGTGAAGAGGCACGGCAAAACAAATCATGGGTTTCCTCACTTGTCACAGATGGCCTCGTTCCCATGGGAAGAGCACGGACCCTGATGCGCTCCATGTTGTCGCATATGGGCTCCTTCCCCTTGGAAGAGCATGGCTGTAGGGTGCCCTCCCTGATGTCACAGACGGGATCTTTCCCCTCGGAAGAGCAGATGCGCTCTTTCCCCTTGGAAGAGCTAGAGAGGGTGCCCTCCTCGTGGTCGCCGTCGATGATGTCTGACTTGGAAGCTGTGGATCCCAAGCCAGCGTCGCAGAACGTGTCCTTCAAAAATGACAAAAGGGGATCGATGGCGATGTAGGATGGCAAATTTTTGACAGCGAGTTAGAGGAGATCAGCGGCGGGGCCATGGATGAGATCGATGGCGGTTGAACCCGAGGGGTTGGGGGTGGGCCACTTAACCTGTGACATAGCCCGCGTCAGGCCGTCGCTGTCGATGACCTCAATGTCGTAGCCGGCGTCCGCGACATACCCGCATACTCTAGCCCGCTGATTGACTGCCTGCGGCCAGTAATGGTCGTCAGCTTCCTCGGCGGCCACCTCGGCGACGTCGGACGAAGAGACCGTGATACACCTCTTTTGGGCCAGTCGCTCCATGGGAAGCGTAGCCGGGCTTAGGCTGCGACGCTCTGGAGTGGGGGATGGGGATATGTGGGAAAGGGGGCGTTTGGCAGGCGTCATCTAAGAAACTCAGGGCGGCCTGGGTATGGAGATCGGTGGGTAAGCTGCACAGGCAAACCGGCAGATGTTGACAATGGAGGCCTTGCAGCGGCGACGACCTTGCTAGGGTTTCGAGCGAGGGAGGGGTTTTGGTGTGGGGATGTGTGTGTGCGCGCACGCCCGAGGAGGTTTTGGTGTGTGTGTGTGGAGGGAGGCTGGGGGTGTGTTTGAGGAAATGACGCGGCTACTAAAAATTTTACTATGCGGGAGTGAAATGCCGGGGCTATTGAAAATTTGGATGATGGTGCATCGCACACAGTCCGAAAATAACAACCGTGTGTTATGAAACAGAAAAACCCTCAAGGCGGGTAGATATTTTCGAGGGATGCAGGCGGGAACAGGAACAACAAACATCACACACGGTCGAAACATAATAACCGTGTGTTATCAAATAGAAAAAACCTGCAGGCGGGTAGATATTTTTGAGAGGAGGAGCCTCGTGGAGCCCAATATACTGTGTGGATGTGCGTGATAGGGGCACCGGCGTGGCACACGGTTAGTGTGAGTGAACCATGTCTGTTGCGTCATCCGACTTGTCTAATGTTCATAAATTTGGCGAAAATGACGCGGGAAAGGGTCAGAACACGAACACACTTGCATGTGGACCAAATATATGTATGAAAAGGGTGGTTTGATGTTCAAATACCAAATGCAACTTTGATGTGGCACCTATCTCGCAAAGCGCACGGTATTGCTTGCCCCCCCTCGTGTCGGCAGGAGGGAATCCTAAGCTATGAACGCATGCCCCCCCCCCCCCCCCCCCCCCCAACGGAGGGTTTTTTTTGTAGGACCGCCGAGGCATTAGCCCACGCGCAGGCGGTGGAACAGTAAGAGGCATGTGGTGTGTGTGCGACGGGAGGCGCGCGGCGCGGGACCCGGGGGGGGCGGCGATGGGAATGGAGGAAGGGGGGTACAGGTGGCGGGGGGTGTGGCGCCGCGGCCTTCCACCCCCACACTCCACTCCCCACGATCACCTCCCATTCTCGTACACACACCCACACCTCACCTCCAACTCCCCCCCACCTCTGGGGCGTAGGGTAGAGTCGTGAGCGGATGGGGGATTGAATGGTGGTTCGGTGTTGGGGGTTTTTGGTTTATTTGATTATTTTATTCTTTTTTTTTTTTTTGTTCACCTAGCAAAGTGCGAAGTAGCAGCCCCCCATCACACACACACACACACACACACACTTTCAGTCGGCGGGCCGGAGAGGGCATCTCACCAAGATGTATCGTAAAACGGACCAAGAATAATCCACCTTGGTCGTACAACCTCTCTCTTGTTATTGGTCAAAGTGATGGCCATCCATGCGACCCCAGAGAGGGGCTGGCTCGCCAATAATCACGCAAGTAGCTAGTCCCCGAAGACAACCACTGCCTGCACGTGGCCCAAACATATGTATGGAGAGGTGTTGATGTTTGAATACACAATGGAACAACTTTGATCTGGCACCGTACTTTCGAACCAGAAATCCCCACACGGAGCGAGGGTTAGTTGACGATGCATATGTATGTCACACCACACTTCGAGCCGATGACAGGGATTCATGCATGCATGCGTGATTATTATGCGCTCAAACTTAATTAGGTCTGAATCTCACCATGACCTATACTACGATAACACGAACCAAAGGAAGAATCCGCCATGGTAACCTATCTTGTTGTCGGTCAAAGTGATCATGGATGTCCACGCGGGCCCACGAATATATAGGCTTGTCGCCGATAACCATGCGAGGGAGTGTACTGTTCGAAGACAACCACTACATGCATATGTATGGAGGTGATGCGTGCATGCATGTTTGAATACCATTCACAACATTGATATGGCGCGTACGTCGAAAATCGTACAGTCCCCACACAGAGCGAGATAGGTTCATGACGTGTCGTGGTACTAGCCACTTCGACTCGATGGGAGGGATTCATGTATACACATGCATGTGTGTGCTCAAACTGTATCATGTCATCCCAGAGCATGACCTATATATATACCGTATTACAAACAAAAAAATAATCCCCTCCTAAGTCAAATTAACCTCTCTCGTTGTCAGGCAAAGTAGTGATGGACCAAGCGGGCCCACAGATGGAAAGCATCGATATCACTGATAACCGCGTGAGTGGGTGCGAGAGGACAACCACCATCGTTTTGCATGTGGGCCAAACATATGTTGAATACCCAAAATGCACAACTTTGATGTGGCACATGCCTCGAAAACCATAAAGTCACCACACAGAGCGAGGTTCATGAAGCGTACTACATATGATGGTCCCCTTCCCCCTCTTCGACGCATACTATATGATCCTACCGTAATACAACCCAAAAAGAATCCTCCTTGATGGTGAAATTAATTAACCTCTCCTGATGTAGGTCAAAGTGATGAATGCATCGACAATGACCTCGCGGGCCCACAGATGGAAGCATCACACGTGAGTGTCCTAGTAACCACCACCTGCATGCATGTGGCCCAAATAGGTGTTGTGTGATGTTTGAATAGCCAATTCACAACTTTGATGTGGCATGTGCCTCGGAAACCGAAAAGTCCCGATACTGAGTGAGGTGTACTTGTTCACGGACGCGTACGTATAGTATATATGCTAGTCCCCTCCCACCTCTTTGACGCGTACTATATACTCCCACCATAACACAAACAAAAAATATTCTACCTTGCTGGTCAAATTAACCTCTCTGCCGGCTGTTGGTCAAAGTGAAGGACGACGACCTCGCGGGCCCGCAGAAAGCGTCACACGCAAGTGAGTGTCGTGTAGGACAACCACCGACTGCATGTGGCCAAAACATGTATGTATGAATGGGTTGCGTAACGTTTTAAATAACGAATTCACGACTCTGTTGTGGCACCTGCCTCACAAAACGGCCACACGGACAGCCACCCCCCACCCCCCCCAGACGCGCACACACACACACACACACACACACACACACACACACACCACGCATCCACCGCAACTACGATGCATGTTAAATTTTCCCGCGGTGAACATATGTTACCAAAGGAGGGATGTTTTAATTTAAAAAAAACAAAGATCATTAAGACGTTTTAGTACATTGATTGATTTTCTAGGGGTATAGTGTGCAAAAATCAAATTTGAGCTACATGCACACGTGACAGTGCACCTAAATGGATTGGAAAAACACATGTGTCTCACTGGGTGCATGTTTACTCCCCGTGCAAGAAATTTCAAACATTGAGAATCTTGATTTTTAAATTCTAGTACATCCAAAACTTACTTGAAATTCATGAAACTTATCGTGTTGTCATATGGACACCAATACAAAGTGGCATTGTACTTTTTTTGTCAAATTTGAGACCAGTTTTGATGAATCTTTATCTTCTTACAAACGGGAGATTATTAATAATTGGGAACCAATATCACAAACGTATTATTTATTCGAACCGTGGGCGTTAGACCAACAATGGATACGTGTCATGCTTCGGTTAAGCAATAAAGCGACAACATTAATCATCAAAATAGAAAAACAATATACGTGCCGCCCCGCGAACCCTGTGCCGTGCGAGCAGGCATGAGTTGATGGGACGCATGCGACCAGTCCGCCGCGCAGGCAGACCGGGAGGCGTGCGTGCAGGTGTGTGAATTGACGGAGGCGTGCGAGTAGCTGTGTGAAATGACGATAGGCATGCCAGCAGTCCGGTGCACAGACACACCTGGAGGCGAGCCAGCGGTTTGACCGCCGCCCGCCTCTCTCCTAGTACTCCATATTAATCGCACGCCCGAGCGGCCACACCCCCCATCTTCGCCGCACACACAATCCTCTCTCTCCGCCTGCATCCTCGACGCCGCTCTCAGTCCTCGTCGCCGTCTATGTATGAGGATGCCGCCGAAGCGCCCCATCGGAGGAAGTGCCGACACCGGTGCTGTGGAAGCACCGGAGCACGGCGTGAAGAAGGAGACAGAGGTTGCGTCGCCGCCGCTGAGGTCTCGCTGCACCCTGACGTCGTCGACGGTGTCGTGCTTCCACAGCCGGAGCCGGAGGTCCACACCGACTCCGGCGACGATCCCGGTGACGGCTTCGCGGACGACCACTCCGGCGATGAATCCAACGACGATGGACAACCGGTTAGTCATCTATACCCATTTATGTGTCAAATACATTCTAGGGTTTCTCTGGTTACTCCTGCCTCTCCCTTTTTGAAATCCATGAAATCTAAGTAAGTTTCGTTAGATCCGTGTGGTGTATTGATTGTTTGAATGGTCGAATTGATAAGTGATTAGTTGTTTCATCTGTACAAATGATTTTTGTTAATAATCCGACTAGGGTTAGTGTTTCGTGCTAATAATTCCTAGCCAGGGCTTGACAATTGATTTTTGAATGACCTAAATATATGTTTGTGCCATTTTTTTCAAGATTGGTCTGTACATAGACGATTGTGCTTAAAAATCGAACCATAATCTTTGGATATGTCTAAAAAATAGCCATAAAATCCATAAATTCCTAATCCTACTTTACAGCATGTAAACATTGATTTGATGCCAAATTTTGGCAACTGCCAAAGGTTCGCTAGAGGTTAGTTTGTAAACATTAATTTGACGCCACAATTTTTTTACTATATGTATAGGTGCTGTCTGACGATGTCAACAGCGAGGATGAAGATGGCCAGAGGAGGTACAAGAGGCAAATCCTCGGGGAGCTTTATGCGGGAATGCATAACAGGCGTATTAGGACCTGGGACGGCGGCTATCGATGCCCATTTTGCAACCAAAAGCTTCATGACGTGTATCAAAGTGTTCTGGCGCATGCAAGAGGACGAGCCGTTGGCTCCTTCAGGCAGAAGTATTCTCGCAGGGTGGCGCACGCCGCGTACGCCGAGTACCTGAAGAAGCTTCAGGATCGTGTCGGCAGATGAGATGAGATGTGGGATCGAACTATGTACGCTTGACTATGCTTAATGACGATTGAAATATGTACTTATGGTTGAACTATGCTTGTTTATGCTTATTATCTATGTCTGAGTATGTTTAATCTATGTTTACTTATGTCTAAATGTGGGATATGGATGCAATCAGTTCGCTTGATGGAATCTACCTCCGTCCTGGTTTATTGGTCCCCTTTGTAATTTGTGTTAAATTTTGACCAAAGATTTAACTGACAAAATGTTAGTGCAGGTCAGCAAAAATTATATCGTTGGATGCGTATTTGAACATAGTGTTCAATGATATAATTTTTGGTGACATGCATAAACATTTGTTAGTTAAATCTTTGGTCAAAATTTGGCACAAATTACAAAGGGGACCAATAAACCAGGACGGAGGTAGTACGTCAATCACACACGGTTCCCAAAATTGGAACCGTGTGCAATGACTTTCATTTTCCCTGTTACGTCAATCACACGAGGTTGGCTCTAGCAAACCGTTGCCTCCGAATTTTTTTGTGGGATAGAAAACCCTCACCACCCAATTCAAAAAAGAAATAAGAAAACCCTCGCCATCCCCACGTCACAAAAACCCTCACCCCGCCCGCCACCCCCTCCGGTCCCCATTCACACCTACCCAAGCTCCTCCACGTCTATGCATGGCACCGCCTATCGCCACGGCAACCACTTAGCTCGATGCCTGTCGCTGCCGCCAGGCTGCCGGCAAACCCCCACCACATTTCGCCACTTTCGCTTGCCTCCACCTATCGCCATCGACTTTCTCGACGCTGCTCGTGGTCGACACAGCTCCGCCCGGTTGGGGAATCCTCTGTATTGAGGGTTTTTTCTCATGGACAACAAGGTAACTAATTTAATGAGATATTATCTCATCTCTTATCCCAGTTCATCTGCCTCCTTTAATCACCCGACCGAAATCGACCTGAATTCATTTTTATTCGAGCTGATTTGAGGATTTTCTTTCATTCATAGAGTGCACAGTGCACGGACACATCAGGACTTTGTAGCCTCGGCCAGACATCCATGGAGTTCCATCTCATCGTACCAGATGACTTGAGGATGCGCGCGGTATGTTCAATCTCACCCTAAATCGGTTGGCATGTCCTACTTTCCAGAACATATACTATATATTGCTGCATTTGGATAAAAGATGCCACATGCAGCATATACGTCAAAGGGGATTTTTTTCCTCTTCTTTCTATATTAGGCAAATTAATGTTGTATTGTTCTTTCGATTACTCTCATATTTCCATGACATCATGGTTACCCTATCTGTTTAATTATAGATTTTTGTCCTTTGATTTCAACTGAAGTACAGTTCTTTCAATTTCGCCCATATTTGCATGTTACCATATTCTTTAACAATCCTACCATTTTCTGCAGCGCGTCCCTTGCTATGCAACAGAATCTGTAGTACACAATCTTTCCCTTTACATAAATCAAGACTGCAGGGATGTCATACTGAACACAAACCATGGATTTACAATCATTGCTTCTGTAAGACTTGATGAATGTGGTGACTGCTATTTTGGCAGGGGCCTTTGGACAGAAATTTCTAACTTTTATGTACTGAAAGCTGGCACTAAAATTGCACTGCACATAAAAGAGCCTGGTCATGAGATATATGCTAACTTCCCCGACGATATCATCCGTCCAGACTTTGTTCGAAGTAAGTGTTCTTTTCAAGTATCTGCATGTTGACTTACCTAGCAATATCAAAGGAATTGTGTAGTATTTAAACAACCAATATTTATTCCATTTTCCTACTCTATTCCTACCTACTAACTTCTAGTTACCAATACACTTTTCTATTGCCCTGTTTTAACTAAATATTCCCTGTACTCCCACTTCTATCAGAAAGCGCCGCTGATGAGGAGACTCCGGAGGTGGAGAATGGGGCTGCCAACAAGCGGAGGCGGGTCGAGCAAGAACCGCAAGCTACTCCAGCAGGCCTAGACTTCATCAGCAGCCTCCCCGATGATATGTTGACAGTCATCATCTCCCTCCTCCCAATCAAATATGGGGCGCGGACAACCATCCTTTCCCGGCAGTGGCGCCCCCTATGGAACTCCACCCCTCTCGACCCCATCGACACCCACGAGCTCTGCCATGGCAATCGCAAAAGCATGGATGCGTTCTCCTAGATCCTCGGCAGTTACCCTAACCAACCAGAGGACTTAGCATGGGCAAGTTCCGTTCCAACGGCAAGGACCGAGCCAAGCTTGACGACTGGTTCCGATCCCCCTCCCTAGGTCAGCTCGAGGAGCTCACTTTTGATGATGGGCATATGCGCTTGCTGCCAATGTCCGCGCTCCGCCTCGCGCCCACGCTGGGCGTCGCCAAGTTCACGAACTGCCATCCCCCCCCCTTAATGACGTGCCCGCTCTTATTCTACCACGAGTGAAGCACCTCGAGCTCGTCGCCGTCTGCCTCCCAAATGGTGACATGGAGTGTGACGCCCCTGGCTTAATCGTGCACTAACCATTGATACGTCTCCAACGTATCTATAATTTTTGATTGTTCCATGCTATTATATTATCATTCTTGGATGGTTTACAATCATTTTATAATCATTTTATATCATTTTTTGGTACTAACCTATTGACATAGTGCCCAGTGCCAGTTGTTGTTTTCTGCATGTTTTTTACATCGCAGGAAATCAATACCAAACGGAGTCCAAACGCAGTGAAACTTTTTGTGGATTTTTTTTTGGACCAGAAGACATACAGTGGGCCGGAAAAGCACCTGGGGGGTGCTCCGAGGGGAGCACAACCCACCAGGGCGTCCAGGCGCGCCCAGGTGGGTTGTGCCCACCTCGGGGGCCTCCCGCACCGCCTCTTTGCTCTATAAATACCCCAATATTCCAGAAACCCTAGGGGAGTCGACGAAAATCAATTCCAGCCGCCGCAAGTTCCAGAACCACCAGATCCAATCTAGACACCATCACGGAGGGGTTCATCATCCTCATTGGTGCCTCTCCGATGATGTGTGAGTAGTTCATTGTAGACCTTCGGGTCCGTAGTTAGTAGCTAGATGGCTTTCTCTCTCTCGTTTGATTCTCAATACAACGGTCTCTCGAACATCTATTTGATGTAACTCTTTTTTGCGGTGTGTTTGTTGGGATCCGATGAACTTTGAGTTTATGATCAGATCTATCTTTTTATCCATGAAAGTTATTTGAGTCTTCTTTGATCTCTTATATGCATGATTGCTTATAGCCTCGTATTTCTTCTCTGATATTTGGGTTTTGTTTGGCCAACTTGATCTATTTATCTTGAAATGGGAAGAGGTGCTTTGTGATGGGTTCGATCTTATGGTGCTTGATCCCAGTGACAGAAAGGGAAACGACACGTATGTATCGTTGCCATTAAGGATAACAAGATGGGGTCTATTTCTACATAAATAGATCTTGTCTACATCATGTCATCGTTCTTATTGCATTACTCTGTTTCTCCATGAACTTAATACACTAGATGCATGCTGGATAGCGGTCGATGTGTGGAGTAATAGTAGTAGATGCAGGCAGGAGTCGGTCTACTAATCTTGGACGTGATGCCTATATAATGATCATTGCCTAGATATCGTCATGAGTATTTGAAGTTCTATCAATTGCCCAACAGTAATTTGTTTCCACCATTTGCTATTTTTCTCGAGAGAAGCCACTAGTGAAAACTACGACCCCGGGGTCTCTTCTTTAATATATTTGCCTTCAAGATCTATTTTGCTACTCGCTCTTTTATTTGTTTGCAACTTTTATTTTCAGATCTATTTATCCAAAAACCCAAAAATACCTCGCGGAATTTTATTTGCTTTTATTTGCATCTTTCAATCTACTACAATTTTATCTATCTCGTTACCCGAAAGGGATTGACAACCCCTTTAACACGTCAGGTTGCAAGTATTTGTTCTTTGTGTGCAGGAGCTGTTTACGTGGTGTTGCGTGGTTCTCCTACTAGTTTGATAAGCTTGGTCTCATCACTGAGGGACATACCTACCGTCGCTGTGCTGCATCATCCCTCCCTCTCTGGGGAAAAACCGACGTAGTTCTAGCAGACATCAAGAAGAGTTTCTGGCGCCGTTGCCGGGGAGACATCATCAACATCAACCAGGTTCCTAATCACAAATCTCATCTCCTTGCAATTTATATTATTTGCCATTTGCCTCTCATTTTCATCTCCCCCACTTAACCAAAATTTGCCATTTTATTCGCCCGCTTTTTCGTTCGCCGTTTTCTCGTCAGATCTCATGTTTGCTTGTGTTACCATGTGCCTTCTATTTGCTTGCATCTTCGCTTGCTAAACATCTATTTTTATTGATCCTCATCCACTTGCTAATCTTTTCAAAAGATCCAATTATGATGAACCAATTGCTAGTGAATTGAGTTCACTAGATTATCTTTATGAAGTTTTGCTTGAGATTTATGAATCTGAAAATTGTGATGAAGTGTTAAACGAAGGAATTTATAAAGTGATTCATGATAGCTCCTTGAATGAAAAGCATGATTGCAATGATGTTATTATAAATTCTATTAATGTTAATTGTGCTAATAATATGCAAAACCCCAAGCTTGGGGATGCTAATTTTGATATGTCCACTACTTATTGCAATGATCATGATTGGGTTGATTCTTCTTATGATATTGAAATTTTATTTAAGCCTCATGATGAATATGTTATTGATAATAATGTTTGCAATAATATTGAAAGTGGGTTTGGAAGAGTGTCAACTTTAGGCAAAAATAATCCCACATATTTGGAGAGTGTTCAATCTTATGAAATTTTTGATAAAAGTGGGCTAGGAGAGGTCATGACTTTATTTGATGATAATCCCACTATTTTGGAAGAGTGTCAACTTTGCATGCATGTGGATCATGTAGAGAGTATGTTATGTGATAGCTATATTCTTGAGTTTGAATATGATCCCACATGTAATTATTATGAGAGAGGGAAATATGGTTGTAGAAATTTTCATGTTACTAAATTCCCTCTCTTCATGGTGAGATTGCTATTGTTTTCTTCCATGCATATGCTAGATCTTGCTTGTCTTGCTAATTTGTTTTCCTATAAAATTCCTATGCATCGGAAATATGTTAGACTTAAATATGTTTGTCACATGTTTTTTGATGCTCTCTTTGTGTTTTCATTATTATCTTTCAAGTGAGCATCAATAAAATCTTATGCCTAGCTAGGGGCGTAAAACAATAGCGCTTGTTGGGAGGCAACCCAATGAATAAAATTTATTTTAGTCTTTTTTTTCTTTCTGTTCTTTAGTGTTTGCACAATTATGCTACTGTTATGATTGTGTTCTTTATGTTTTAAATTAGTGTTTCTGCCAAGCAAAGCCTTTGGGTTGATTTGGGTGATAGTCGATTTGATCTTGCCGAAAAACAGAAATTTTTGTGCTCAGGAAAACAATTCTTATTTTTAACAGAAGAGTACTTTTGAGTTGATTCTTTTTTCATAAGATTAAGAAATAAATTTATTACGTTGTCCTAATTTTACAGAATTTTTGGAGTTACAGAAGTATTCGAAGTTTTCAGATTGCTACAGACTATTCTGTTTTTGACAGATTCTGTTTTCTTTGCGTTGTGTGCTTGTTTTGATGATTCTATGGTTTTCTTTGAAGAGTTTTTGCCATAGAAAAGTTGGAATACAGTAGATATAATGCAAAAATAAAATATGAATGGGTTTGCAACAGCACTTAAAGTAGTGATTTGTTTTCTTATACTAACGGATCTCACGAAGGTTTTGTTGAGTTTTGTGTGATTGAAATTTCAAGTTTTGGGTGATATTACGATGGATAAAGGAATAAGGATTAGCAAAAGGCTAAGCTTGGGGATGCCCGAGGCACCCCAAGATAATATTCACGAAGTATCAGGAAACTAAGCTTGGGGATGCCCCCGAGTGGCATCCCCTCTTTCTTCTAATGACCATCGGTATTTTACTTGGAGCTATATTTTTATTCGTCACATATTATGAGTTTTGCTTGGAGAGTCTTGTATGCTTTGAGTCTTTTCTTGTTTTGATTTTTATTTTAAGTATTGAATCCTTGCTGGACACACCTTTTTGAGAGAGCCAAAAACTATGCTATGCTTGCTCCTATGCTTCACTTAAATTTTTAGAGCCTTGGAATTGCTCTAGTGCTTCACTTATATCTTTTTTAGCACGGTGTGCTTTGTTATTTTTGAAGAAATGCTCTCATGCTTCACTTAGATTTATTTGGGAGTTAGTTAAATTTTGAATAAATTCTCTATTGCTTCACTTAGATTAATTTGAGAGAAAGAAATATTATGCTCATGTTCTTCACTTATATTTGTTTGAGATTATTAAAAGCAACATATGAAACTAGTCCCAAAGTGATAGATATCCAAGAAGGATATAACAAAAACTTTCATGAAGATCATTGGACAAAATAAACTTGGTTCTTTGTAATAGTTTTGAGATATGACGATATAATATGTGAGCCATGTTGATGAGTAATTGTGCTTTAGTAAGAATATTGGTGTTAAGGTTTGTGATTCCCTATGCAAGTACGAAAGTCAATAGTTATGCAACGAAACTATATCTTACTTATGGTGCATTATTCGGTGTTATTTATGCTTAATGCTTACTTAAGAGATTATTCGTTTCTTGGTTGGGCGCTTCTCAATCTTTTTGCTAGCCTTCATCTGCACTAAGTATGATCACTACTTGTGCATCCAAAACCCTTAAAACCAGTTTTGCCATATGAGTCCACTATACCTACCTATATGCGGTATTTCCGTGCCGTTCTAAGCAAATTTGTATGTGCCATCTCTAATTTTCAAAATAAATTTCTCTTTTGTGTGCTCGTACCGCTCGCGAGGCGGTGAGGGGTGGCCGATATTTTCCATGCTAGATGTGTTATTCTCACGATGAGTGTTTATCCACTTGTCATTGCATGAGAGTACGGCAAAGGTATTGGGGATGCCCAGTCCTGAAATGAAAAATGAATTTACTTTATATTGTCAAATAATAAATTCCTTGGAAAGTGTTGGTATGGAGGGCACCCCTCGGATACGGCTAGCCATGGAAAGTGAAAGAAATGGTGGAAAAAGGAATAAACTTTATTTTCTATTTGGGAATCGCCTATGATATATCTAGCATGGAAAGTGTTGGGAGCTCTAAGTCGTTTTCGTTGGTGAGAAAAGTATCCCTCTCAAAATGTTTTTATCTCTCAATTTAAGCTTTGAGCTCTGGCACCTCTACAAATCCCTACTTCCCTCCGCGAAGGGCCTTTCTTTTACTTTATGCAATTTTTATTTTTAATTTGAGTCTCCATCTTCTCTTATGAAGCACCAACTAAGGGGCACTATGATCGTACTTGAGCATTAGGTGTAGCTAATATTCGAGTGTGTTTCATGAATAGATCAATGATTGAGCATGACGGGCTAGGGATAACTTGCTTTAGCATTGATATTTTGAAAGACATGGTTGCTTGTTGATATGCTTGAGTATTTAAGTTATCATGTCGAAAATAGACTATTGCTTTGAACCATATAAAAGTCCACATGTCCATGCTATTAAGAAAAGAATATGTGATGAACATGTTAGGCAGCATTCCACATCAAAAATTCTGTTTTTATCATTTACCTACTCGAGGACGAGCAGGAATTAAGCTTGGGGATATTGATACGTCTCCAACGTATCTATAATTTTTTATTGTTCCATGCTGTTATATTATCATTCTTGGATGTTTTACAATTATTTTATAATCATTTTATATCATTTTTTGGTACTAACCTATTGACATAGTGCCCAGTGCCAGTTGTTTTCTGCATGTTTTTTACATCGCAAGAAATCAATACCAAACGGAGTCCAAACGCAGCGAAACTTTTTGTGGATTTTTTTTGGACCAGAAGACATCCAGTGGGCCGGAGAAGCACCTGGGGGTGCTCCGAGGGGAGCCTCCCGTGCCGCCTCTTTGCTCTATAAATACCCCAATATTCCAGAAACCCTAGGGGAGTCGACGAAAATCAATTCCAGCCGCCGCAAGTTCCAGAACCACCAGATCCAATCTAGACACCATCACGGAGGGGTTCATCATCCTCATTGGTGCCTCTCCGATGATGCGTGAGTAGTTCATTGTAGACCTTCGGGTCCGTAGTTATTAGCTAGATGGCTTTCTCTCTCTCGTTTGATTCTCAATACAACGGTCTCTCGGAGATCTATTTGATGTAACTCTTTTTTGCGGTGTGTTTGTTGGGATCCGATGAACTTTGAGTTTATGATCAGATCTATCTTTTTATCCATGAAAGTTATTTGAGTCTTCTTTGATCTCTTATATGCATGATTGCTTATAGCCTCGTATTTCTTCTCCGATATTTGGGTTTTGTTTGGCCAACTTGATCTATTTATCTTGCAATGGGAAGAGGTGCTTTGTGATGGGTTCGATCTTACGGTGCTTGATCCCAGTGACAGAAAGGGAAACGACACGTATGTATCGTTGCCATTAAGGATAACAAGATAGGGTCTATTTCTACATAAATAGATCTTGTCTCGTCATGTCATCGTTCTTATTGCATTACTCCATTTCTCCATGAACTTAATACACTAGATGCATGTTGGATAGCGGTCGATGTGTGGAGTAATAGTAGTAGATGCAGGCAGGAGTCGGTCTACTAATCTTGGACGTGATGCCTATATAATGATCATTTCCTGGATATCGTCATGAGTATTTGAAGTTCTATCAATTGCCCAACTGTAATTTGTTTCCACTGTTTGCTATTTTTCTCGAGAGAAGCCACTAGTGAAAGCTACGGCCCCCGGGTCTCTTCTTTAATATATTTGCCTTCAAGATCTATTTTGCTATTCGCTCTTTTATTTGTTTGCAACTTTTATTTTCCGATCTATTTATCCAAAAACCCAAAAATACCTCGCTGAATTTTATTTGCTTTTATTTGCATCTTTCAATCTACTATAATTTTATCTATCTTGTTACCCGAAAGGGATTGACAACCCCTTTAACACGTCGGGTTGCAGTATTTGTTCTTTGTGTGCAGGAGCTGTTTACGTGGTGTTGCGTGGTTCTCCTACTGGTTCGATAACCTTGGTCTCATCACTGAGGGAAGTACCTACCGTCGTTGTGCTGCATCATCCCACCCTCTCTGGAGGAAAACCGATGTAGTTCTAGCAGACATCAACCATACATGCGAATACACACGATCAAGCCTAAGGACTCACTTGAAGATATCACAACACAACTCTAAAACATAAATAAAGGCATACAAGCATTATATTACAAGCCAGGGCCTCTAGGGCTCGAATACATAAGCTTGATGTTAACAAGCATCAGCGGAAGCGTTAGATATCTCAGTACAGATATAAAAGAGAAACAGACAAGCCTTTAAAAAGGCGGGGCAAAAGAAAACACTACGATCGAAAAGGCGCAGGCCTCCTGCCTGCGACCCTCTGAACCTACTCCTGGTCGTCAGCCATATCATAGTAGTATCCACCCTCGGGGTAGTAATAGTGATCGTCGACAGGGGCAGCTGGCTCCGGGGCTCCGTCATCTGGTTGTATCCAACGGATATGGGGAAAAAGTGGAAGCAAAGCAACCGTGAGTACTCATCCGAAGTACTCAGCAAGCAAGGATCTACACTACATATGCAACATTATCAAAGAAAGGCTGTATATGTGGACTGGGCTGCAAAAATGCCAGAATAGGGAGAAGGCCTAGTACTATCGAAGACTAGCATCTTCAGCGGTCTTGCAGCATTAGAAGAGTGTAGATCAGCACAGTATAAAGTAGTAGTAGCAATAAGTATCAACCTCGCCCAGAGATCCTTTCTCGACTCCCTACGAGAAAGCAATCTCAGAGCCCTAATATCCAAGTGTCAACCTCGCCCAGAGATCCTTTCTCGACTCCCTGCGAGAAAGCAATCCCAGAGCCATACTATCCATATCTCATCTCAAGTATCCAGTTCTAGTTGTATCGATCGGGATACAACTCCGAGCGTCCGTTACCGAGGATCCGGCTATGCATAGATTAGTTCTTCCCTGCAGGGGTGCACTAACTTACCCACCACGCTCGATTAACTCCGGCCGGACACACTTTTCTGGGTCATGCCCGGCCTCGGCCAAACGACACACCGCTGCCCTACCTAAAGCTCAGCAGAGAGGTCCCCGTCGGTCTATATCCTAAGCGCTCAGGGGTCTTGGGCCATCGCCCTGTGCACTCTGGGTCGTTGCGTGCAGGGTGGATACCAGCGCCATCGGCACGATCCGACCCGGCCGCCATGCTGAACTGGACGTCTGACAGAGCTATCGACTGATGCCATGATGCAGAGTGCCCATAACTTTTCCTGCGTGATGGTTAGTGCTATCAGGCCAGAGGCCCACTCGGATCAAATATCCAAATCGTTAGTGTATTGGGGTTGTGCGGTAACGAGCAGAGACTCACGATCGATGTAACCCCGTCGCCCCGTCTCGAGGACTTGCGGCAAGGGCTAAGAATGCCCGGCCGTGCCTCGTATTTATATCTCGGGCACCCTCCAGGTCAACCCGTCTCCACAACACTCGCGGGTACCCCTCAGGGTCGACCCGCCTTTCCAAGTAACAGTTGTAAAGTCCAAGTATCCGTGTGTCCATGACATCAGCGGAATCCGAGGTATCACCCTCGTTGGATCCCTACTCGATGTATCCGTCAAGGTGAACTCGGAGGAATCACCCTCGATGGGTTCACACTTGAGGTGCTGCACGACAGCGTCGTTACCGGAAGTGGTGTAGGAGGAATCACCCACGATGACCACGACCAAATAGCTTCTCTACAGAGTTAACATCAGAAGTGCTATACGAGGTATCACCCTCGGCACTCGATAGTAACGCTGCAGTGTCGTACAAATAAAGGGGGTGTGATGTGCGGTGCTGAGGTCCAGTCGTCGTGTCTTCCAATGATCCAGCGGGGGCAACTGGGACAAAGTGGGGGTCTCTGGTGGATCACTGACCAGCCTATACTAAGTAGTTTAGGATAAACAGGTAGGTAACAATAGCAGGTTACAAAATCAGGCTATGCATCAAAAATAGGATAAACAGTAGCAGCAGCAATTTCTAATGCAAGCATAAGAGAGAAAGAATAGGCGATATCGACATGTTCAAAAGGGGGGTGCTTGCCTGGTTGCTCGGCGGCAAAGGCAAGGTCGTCAACGGTGCCGTCGGGCTCCTGAGCTGTGTCGGTCTCAGGAACTGCGTCGGTACCGGGGTCTACCAAGAGAGAAGAGGGGAGGAAACAAATAAATACACAGCAAACATATGCAACACAGAGCATGCTATGCTAACGTGAAGTGCAGGGTTGCCTAAAGACATGTCTAAATCATATTAGTTATTTTACGATTAAAGTTGGATTTATTAACCGGTATGTATGCACTATTCATCTACCAGAAACAGGCTAAAAGTTGTGGGTTCACCTCCGTAGAGGGTCCCGACACGGAAACAGATAGCATGGTTGGATTCGTCTCATCGTTCAGAGCAACTTTCATATATAAAGTTTTTCCATCCGAGCTATGGTTTATTTTCTATGATTTTTCAAAGTTTTAAACATTTTTTGAAATTATTTTATTTAATTAATTCTGAATTATCCAGAATAGTATTTGGCGACATCACCATGATGCCATGCTGATGTCAGCGGTCAACAGTACAGCTGACCAGGGTCAAACCTGACCAGTGGGTCCAGTGGGTCCCACTGGTCAGTGACTGGACTAATTAAATAGGGTTTAAACTAGCTAATTAACCTAATTACCTAGTGGGCCCGCATGTAAGCGATAGATTAGTGTCTTAATTAACTAACCAATTTTCTATTTATGTAAATTCATTTAATTAGGTGGGACCCTCATGTCAGTGGGCCATGGCGCCCAGTCAGCAGTTGACCCAGTGAACTGGGTCAACTGGGCCCGTGGGGCCCCCGGTCAGTGGCACTGAGGGTGGGGCCCATCGACGCCAGGTCAACACGGCGGCCGGAGCAACGCCGGCGACCTCTCCAGCGGCGGATCCGCGCCAGAGTTGGCCGGAAAACGCGTACAGGGCGCGGGAGGGGGTGCGGCCTGGCTCGTTCAAACGTGCGCTCCGTCGCACGTCGAATGGTTGCGGTGGTTGGAGCTGGGGAGGCCGGAATACTCGCCGGCGACAACGTCGGGCGGCGGTGGTTTCGGGCGTGCTACGGGATGGGGGCTACGGTTCGCGCGCGATCGGAGCAAGTGGCTAGGCGAGGCCTACGCGGCACGGCGAGTCCATCTGGCACAAGCCTTCGACTGTTTGGTCGCCGGAACGGCGCCAGTGACGAGTTTTCTGGCGGCGATCTTGGGCTAAACGACAACGACGGCTAGAGACAGCAAACGGCGACGAGAGAGGGAGAGGAGGAAGCGGAGGCTCACATCGAGCCTGCAGATGTGCGAGAGCATGCTCGGGAAGGGCTCGAGACGGCGAATCGGCGCCGGAGACGAAGACGACTGTGAGGGGAAGAAGAGCTCGGGGAGGTTGATGCAGCGGCGCCGAGCTCCAATGCGCCGCGTCAGGCGACGTAGTCGAGGTCGGCGGTGACGATGGACATGTCGGAGAGGCAACCGGGGCATAATGGCCGCGGGATCGAGCGGGGGCGGCGGCGGTGTCTTTCGGGCGAGGTGGGGAAGAAGAGAGGTGAGGCGCGAGCGAGCAAGTAAGGGGCTAGGGTTGCAGGGGGGACGGACGAGAGGGGCTCGGGGTTGCTCTTATCGGCGTCGGGGAGCCGCAGGATCGGCGACAGCGAAGTGAGCGCCATTCGAATGTGCGCGCGCGCGCTGACGCGTGCAGGAGGAGGGAGAAGACCCGGCTGGCAGGCTGGGCCTATACTGTTTGAACTTAGGCCCAGCGCCACAGTAGCAATTCGGCCTTTTTCTATTTCTTATTTTCTGTTTTCTGTTTAACTCTGTTTTGCAAATTGTTTGAGCACTTCTGGACTTTTTATCAAATGTGTGACCTAGCTCCTAAATTGCAGTGCAATATCCTCTAACACCAGAAATTGTTTTGGGTAAAGTTTAATTTCATTTGTAAATGGGGTTAATAAAAATGTATTAAAAGGTGCTGTTTGGCTACTGTTTGAGGTTGTTAGAGTGACTTAACTAATTCACTTAATGTGGATTATATTTTTATAATTGCTTCTGGATTATTTGCAATATTATGAACAATTTTGATTTGCTGTTTGAAGAAATAATAATTTGACTTGCATTTCAAATTTGAATTTGGGTTTGATTTTGGACAAGTGGCAGATTGACTGAGTGATCATGATAACGTGGCCACTATTAGAGAGAGATCACTGTAGTGTGATAGTGGGGATGTTACAAATCTCCTCCACTACAAGAAATCTCGTCCCGAGATTTAAGTGGGGAAGTAAAGGGTAACTTCGGGAGAACTGCCCTTATAGGGTTGATTATCTGGTGAACAATTCAAGGAATGTGGCAGAAGTATCTCTCGAGTTGAAACTTAGGAAACATCGAGAGCAAAGTATGAAGGTACAATAAGAAGTTTCAAGCGAATGGACATCCGATTGATATGTGAACAGGGTGTGAAAAGGGGTTCAGAACATCGGGAATAGATCATCTCTCGGAGGGTGGCTCGTGATATGATACGAAGCCAAATGCAAGAATATTTCTTAAGCAAGGTTGTTCAGGAGAGTCAGGTTCCGATCCTGTGGAACTGTGATGAGGGTTGATCGAGAGTAGGGAGAACAGTGTCATCTTATCGGCCACGATAGCAAGGTATGTCAGAGAATAGTCTGTCAGTTATGTCGGTGACAACATCGGTACCAAGGGCGAGGGATGAAGAGAACCATTTTCCTGCTTGTTGAACGAGGCGGACCAATAGGCAAAGTTCTCGTCCATTGGTGGTTACCGGAATGTCATCAACAATAGTAACAGGGTTTTACTGACAGAGTTGTACACCGGGGTGTTTTATAAGCAGGGAATTATTTCTGCTTATATTATATAGATCATGAGAAGGTCAAACAAACCAATGGAAAGGAAAATGTGTTTACACACCAGAATTGGGAGTATATCCTTTCGAAGGAAAAGTGGAGCATGATATACATGATGGGACAGCAAGTTCAAAAGCATTTAGTTAAAGGGGCGAGGGAAAAATCAAGATGTTACCCGTACAACGGTGTCCGGATAATAGATCAAGAAGCACTTGGCAATGTGCCTCCAATGTTCATGTTGGTGTTCGGAATACCACAGTCATGCGTCGAGGCAGCAATGATATGGTGTCAAGTAAAGATTAGGTTCGAAGATCTCAAGAGATACCGAGAAACAATTCCAAGATTATCTCAGAACGTAAGGAATAACCAAGGACAACCAGGTCTGTGTTGGCAGAAAGTCAAGATGTCATCGATGATATCACAAATCATCGAGGGGCAGGGATAGTATTTCTAGCCATGAATTCAATTGATATCCTGGAAGAGCTCAGAATGTTGATGATGATCACGACACATTTGTCGAAAGATTTCATGAAGATGTAATTGATCGGCGATGACATCAAGTCAAAGGAATGATGAAGCGAAAGGTTATCGGAACCACGATTGCAAAGGATCAATTCATAGATACAAGATGAACTTATACCAAGGGAACAATTGAATTTAAGAGAAGCTTCCATGATAAGTTCTACATCGTGTCTAAGGGCATGAACACAAAGGTTCAAGGTTGACTACCACTTCTTCAATGCATAACCTTTCATTCACTTCTCGTATTTGAAGAAGTTGTCGAGTTGAAAATTTATCCAACGGAACGCGAGTAGATATAACCCGCATAACTTTCAGTTCACACAGATTAGGGAAAGCATATGTTCAACCCATCGGGGAATCTTAGGGACATATACCACAAGTTGCAGGAGTAATAATCTCAAGCTCGGAAGCAAAGCATGGTTGACATGAGCGGGGGATTCAATTTACCAAGGACATTATGTATCAGTGAAAGAACTCACAAGAATTTTGGATGTGAAGGATACTGTCGGATAATAACCCGGCAATGGGTCTGGCAGTCCCCATCGAAGCTGATGTGAGTATCGGTACTCAATTAGAGGAAGAAAGGATGCAAAGGCATCGGATTATCGAAGCATCTAAATAGTCTGACGCTTAAATTCAAAGGAATTATGGTTTCCAAAATGAAGGATTGGAAGCAGATGCTTTGATCAAAAGTTGAGTAAGCTGACTAGAACTGGATGGACAATCATTTGCAACTTGATTGGCCGAGGTCCAACTCATGTTCATAATGACACCTGAGTCGGAAGGACGAATTCTAGGAATTAGTTGATGAAGGGGAGCACTCACATACATAATGAATCAATAGGTTCAGAATGATAATGACAAAGGATGTTAACGAATATTGCCAGACATATGGAATTAACCATAATGCAAGCAGGTAAGAAGAATCTTAAAAGCGGTAGGCTGTAGGGGATTCTCGGGAGATCGGTTGGCAAAACGAAGTATTTGGTGAAACACAAGATCAACTAGGGATGAACGAATCCCTGATAAGTGTGAGGAATTATCCGCAGTGCGAAAGAAGATGCACGGCAGTAGGCTCAAAGGATTCCCGGATTAACGAAGAGTATTACGGGGTATCTCGTACATAAAGGAGTAACTATGAATGAAGATACAAACGACAAGGACGGTCAGTTATCCACGGGGGTTTGTCGGTGGTCAGGAATTGCAAATATAGTGGGCACAAGGGTCTCGAAAATTTGAGGAGTGTCTTCGGAGTCTTCTGATGAACCAAGCGATCATCTGGCATGCAGGGCTCTCCGGGAGGAAGCGGTTATGAGAACCTAGTGTCAGAGTTAGTAAAAACTTTAACCCGAATAGAAGAGAGATTAGAGTCCTAGAGTAAAGACAAGGAATAAAAGATCCTAATACCTCCCAATTGGCGATGTGGGCCCGTAAGCCACACAGCCAAGTTAGTAAAACAATTTTGACCACTAGACTCAACTTCAGCCAAGGAGTTGGAAAGGGGGTTCCAACAGGTAGTCGGCTCTGATACCAACCTGTGACGCCCCCGGCTTAATCGTGCACTAACCATACACGCAAATGCACACGATCAAGTCTAAGGACTCACTTGAAGATATCACAACACAACTCTAAAACATAAATAAAGGCATACAAGCATTATATTACAAGCCAGGGCCTCGAGGGATCGAATACATAAGCTTGATGTCAACAAGCATCAGCGGAAGCATTAGATATCTGAGTACAGATATAAAAGAGAAACAGACAAGCCTTTAAAAAGGCAGGGCAAAAGAAAAACTACGATTGAAAAGGCGCAGGCCTCCTGCCTGGGGCCCTCCAAACCTACTCCTGGTCGTCAGCCATCTCGTAGTAGTGTCCACCCTCGGGGTAGTAATAGTGATTGTCAAGAGGGGCAGCTGGCTCCGGGGCTCCGTCATCTGGTTGCATCAAACAGATATGGGGAAAAAGAGGAAGCAAAGCAACCGTGAGTACTCATCCGAAGTACTCAGCAAGCAAGGATCTACACTACATATGCAACATTATCAAAGAAAGGCTATATATGTGGACTGGGCTGCAGAAATGCTAGAATAGAGAGAAGGCCTAGTCCTATCGAAGACTAGCATCTTCATCGGTCTTGCAGCATTAGAAGAGTGTAGATCAGCACAGTATAAAGTAGTAAGTAGCAATAAGTATAAACCTCGCCCAGAGATCCTTTCTTGACTCCCTGCGAGAAAGCAATCCCAGAGCCCTAATATCCAAGTATCAACCTCGGCCAGAGATCCTTTCTCAACTCCCTGCGAGAAAGCAATCCCAGAGCCATACTATCCATATTTAATCTCAAGTATCCAGTTCTAGTTGTATCGATCAGGATACAACTCCGAGCGTCCGTTACCGAGGATCCGGCTATGCATAGATTAGTTCTTCCCTGCAGGGGTGCACTAACTTACCCACCACGCTCGATTAACTCCGGCCGGACACACTTTTCTGGGTCATGCCCGACCTCGTCCAAACGACACACCGCAGCCCTACCTAAAGCTCAGCAGAGAGGTCCCCGTCGGTCTATATCCTAAGCGCTCAGGGGTCTTGGGCCATCGCCCTGTGCACTCCGGGTCGTTGCGTGCAGGGTGGATACCAGCGCCATCGGCACAATCCGACCCGGCCGCCATGCTGAACTGGACGTCCGACAGAGCTATCGGCTGATGCCACGATGCACAGTGCCGATAACTTTTCCCGCGTGATGGTTAGTGCTATCGGGCCAGAGGCCCACTCGGATCAAATATCCAAATCGTTAGTGTATTGTGGTTGTGCGGTAACGAGCAGAGACTCACGATTGATGTGACCCCGTCGCCCCGTCTCGAGGACTTGCGGCAAGGGCTAAGAATGCCCGGCCGCGCCTCGTATTTATATCTGGGGCACCCTCCAGGTCAACCCGTCTCCACAACACTCGCAGGTACCCCTCAGGGTCGACCCGCCTTTCCAAGTAATAGTTGTAAAGTCCAAGTATCCGTGTGTCCATAACATCAGCGGAATCCGAGGTATCACCCTCGTTGGATTCCTACTCGATGTATCCGTCAAGCGAACTCGGAGGAATCACCCTCGATGGGTTCACATTTGAGGTGTTGCACGACATCATCGTTACCCGAAGTGGTGTAGGAGGAATCACCCTCGATGACCACGACCAAATAGCTTCTCTACAGAGTTAACATCAGAAGTACTATACGAGGTATCACCCTCGGCACTCGATAGTAACGCTGCAGTGTTGTACAAATAAAGGGGGTGTGATGTGCGGTTCTGGGGTCTGATCGTCGAGTCTTCCGATGATCCAGCGGGGGCAACTAGGGACAAAGTGGGGGTCTCTGGTGGATCACTGACCAGCCTATACTAAGTAGTTTAGGATAAACAGGTAGGTAACAATAGCAAGTTACAAAATCAGGCTATGCATCAGAAATAGGATAAACAGTAGCAGCAGCAATTTCTATTGCAAGCATAAGAGAGAAAGAATAGGCAATATCGGCATGTTCAAAAGGGGGGTGCTTGCCAGGTTGCTCGGCGGCGAAGGCAAGGTCGTCAACGGTGTCGTCGGGCTCCTGAGCTGCGTCGGTCTCGGGAACTGCGTCGGTACCGGGGTCTACCGAGAGAGAAGATTGGAGGAAACAAATAAATACACAATAGACATATGCAACACAGAGCATGCTATGCTAACGTGAAGTGGAGAGTTGCCTAAAGACATGTCTAAATCATATTAGTTATTTTACGATTAAAGTTGGATTTATTAACCGGTATGTATGCACTATTCATCTACCGGAAACAGGCTAAAAGTTGTGGGTTCACCTCCATAGAGGGTCCCGGCACGGAAACAGATAACATGGTTGGATTCGTCTCGTCGTTCTGAGCAACTTTCATATATAAAGTTTTTCCATCCGAGCTATGGTTTATTTTCTATGATTTTTCAAAGTTTTAAACATTTTCTGAAATTATTTTATTTAATTAATTCTGAATTATCCAAAATAGTATCTGGTGACATCACCATGATGCCATGCTGATGTTAGCGGTCAACAGTACAGCTGACCGGGGTCAAACCTGACCAGTGGGTCCAGTGGGTCCCACTGGTCAGTGACTGGACTAATTAAACAGGGTTTAAACTAGCTAATTGACCTAATTACCTAGTGGGCCGCATGTCACCGACAGATTAGTTTCTTAATTAACTAATTAATTAACTAACCGATTTTCTATTTATTTAAATTCGTTTAATTAGGTGGGACCCACATGTCAGTGGGCCTCGGCGCCCAGTCAGCAGTTGACCCAGTCAACTGGGTCAACTAGGTCCCGTGGGGCCCGCAGTCAGTGGCACTGAGGGTGGGGCCCATCGGCGCCAGGTCAGCACGGCGGCCGGAGTAGCGCCGGCGACATCTCCAGCGGCGGATCCGCACCGGAGTTGGCCGGAAAACGCGTACAGGGCGAGGGAGGGGGTGCGGCCTGGCTCGTTCGAACGTGCGCTCCATCGCACGTCGAACGGTAGTGGTGGTTGGAGCTGGGGATGCCGGAATACTCGTCGGCGACGACGTCGGGCGGCGGTGGTTTCGGGCGTGCTACGGGATGGGGGCTACGGTGCTCGCGCGATCGAAGCAAGTGGCTAGGCTAGGCTTACGCGGCACGGCGAGTCCATCTGGCACAAGCCCGCGACCGTTTGGTCGCCGGAACGGCGCCGGCGACGAGTTTTACGGCGGCGAGCTCGGGCTAAACGAGGACGATAGCTAGAGACAGTAAACGGCGACGAGAGAGGGAGAGGAGGAAGCGGAGGCTCACATCGAGCCTGCAGATGTGCGAGAGCGTGCTCGGGGAGGGCTCGAGATGGCGAATCGGCGCCGGAGACGAAGACGACCGTGCGGGGAAGAATAGCTCGGGGAGGTCGATGCAGCAGCGCCGTGCTCCAATGCGTGGCGTCAGGCGACGTAGTCGAGGTTGGTGGTGACGATGGACATGTCGGAGAGGCAATCGGGGCATGGTGGCCGCGGGATCGAGCGGGGGCGGCAGCGGCGTCTTTCGGGCGAGGTGGGGAAGAAGAGAGGTGAGGCGCGAGCGAGCGTGTGATGGGCTAGTGTTGCGGGGACGGACGAGAGGGGCTCGGGGTTGCTCTTATCGGCGTTGGGGAGCCGCGGGATCATCGACAGCGAGGCGAGCGCCGTTCGGATGCGCACGCGCGCTGACGCGTGTGGGAGGAGGGAGAAGACCCGGCTGGCGGGCTGGGCCTATACTGTTTGAATTAGGCCCAGCGCCACAGTAGCAATTCGGCCTTTTTCTATTTCTTATTTTCTGTTTTCTGTTTAACTCTGTTTTGCAAATTGTTTGAGCACTTCTGGACTTTTTATCAAATGTGTGACCTAGCTCCTAAATTGCAGTGCAATATCCTCTAACACCAGAAATTGGTTTGGGTAAAGTTTAATTTCATTTGTAAATGGGGTTAATAAAAATGTATTAAAAGGTGTTGTTTGGTTACTGTTTGAGGTTGTTAGAGTGACTTAACTAATTCACTTAATGTGGATTATATTTTTATAATTGCTTCTAGATTATTTGCAATATTATGAACAATTTTGATTTGTTGTTTGAAGAAATAATTATTTGACTTGCATTTCAAATTTGAATTTGGGTTTGATTTTGGACAAGTGGCAGATTGACTGAGTGATCATGATAACATGGCCACTATTAGAGAGAGATCACTGTAGTGTGATAGTGGAGATGTTACATGAAGCGCCTGCTCTATAGCTGTACTGCACTTGAGTACCTTCGTCTTCAGGCGATCAATGGGTTGAGTAGCTTCCACATCACCTCCATGACTCTCTGAACTATTTATGTGTGTTGCTGGTGCTGCAAGAAGACATCAGAAGATGTGTACCACGGTATGGTCATTGAGGACACACCTTCACTTGAGAGATTACTTGTAGTTGATCAAGAAGGTCCAACAAGAATCAATGTCATTTCTGCTCCGAAATTGACAGTGGTGGGCTACTCGCCTGACAAATACTCCGAACTTCTTATTGGATCCACACCCGTTCAGGTACAACAGCCGCCTTCTACATCTCCTTCTAGAAATTAACATTATTTCTAATTTTCAAGATGTATGTTCCTCTGTCATCAAGAAAATGATTCCGACAAACTTGACCCCGAAACTGCGCACAATGAAGGTCTTGGCACTAGAATCTATCGGCCCCAACCTGGACCAAGTTGTCAGTTTCCTGAGATGCTTTCCGTGCCTGGAGAAGCTATATATCGAGGTGATGTTCCTTTCCTGTTAAATATTAACCATAAGGGAGTTCAATTTGCGACACCTTTTTCCAAGTTTATAATGACAATGTACTACGATTTCTGAAGGATTTTTGGAGGATTTCAGTACATACATGTCCCCCCCCCCCCATATTGGTTGCTTGATTCATATGGTCACAATCCATAAGCATTTCTCCTTTGGATTCATCTGTACTACTTTTCTTAGGGAACTTTTCATCTACTCCAACCTCTTGTGGAGAAGGCTACATTTTTCTAGATTGTAATCAAATGCTCATGTTAATCATGTTGGATCGAAGATGGCACGTTAGTGCATTTTACAAATACTGCAAACCAAATAGGCCTGTAGTAGTGTTCAAAACTGCATGTAGGCACTAACATGTTTTCTTCTTTTGCAGATAAGATTAGGCCCGGTGGTGGATGATGTGACACAATATAACAATCACATCGAATGCCTAGATCTGCATCTCTCATAAATTACTTTGAACTCCTACCGAGGGACCTTACCGGAGATTATATTCGCTAGGTTCTTTATTGTCAGAGCAAGGGTGCTGAAGGTAATGAGGTTTGCCCTACATTAATTTCGCAAAAATGAATGGTTTGTTGATCAGCGTCAGCGGCTGCGGCATAATGGAATAGGCTCCGAAAATGCTGAATTTCATTTTGGAACTTCAGATGACAGAGTAATCGGAAGTCATCGTGTCAACCCCATACATGACTTCTCAGTGGCTGACCCATTTGCAAAAATTATGAGGTTTCGAAACTAGCCTTACAAGTGGTAATATTAGTTTGAACCTCTCTTATATCCATGTTCAGCAGATCAACGCGAGCGTTTGCAGCTGATGAGCTGAATTTCATTTCTAATATCAGTTTGAACCTTGTAATCTTCGAATTTGAGCCATATAACTCTGGAATTTGAACCTTGTAATATTTCGAGCTTTTGTGGTACAATCATTGAAATGGCATCGTATGAGACTCGTATATTGGTAGCACTATTTTGACCTTAATATGCAATGTACTTAGATTTTATTAACCATTCTCGAACGTGTTTACCTTGTCGATCTCATAGCACACGATCTGTATAGATAACTCGACTACGATCTTCGACATTATTGCACATAGTTGGTTTCTTCAACCGTGTGCCCTGTAGAGCGCAGAATTAATTATCGCACTCGAGTGTCCATCATCACCCTTCTGTGTAACTTTGATTTCATCACCCACGGGTAAACTTATCACCGAAGTCATTCCACACACTTCATTTTTACAAAGCTTTTTGCCAATAAACGCCCATGATTTGTCCCTCTTCTAGCCGACGCGTGGCCAAACTAGCCGGGCGGGAAGCTCGCGCGGTAAACTATGCGGTAGCGCGGGAACAGCCTCACCAACGATACATTTGGCGCCTCTTCGAGCTCACGCATGGTCAAACGAAACGCGTGCGGTGTTGTCAAGCGTGCACTAGAATCCTCTGCTATGAAAGCGGTGACAAGACATGACGATTACAGGCCGGCCGGCCCCCATTTATTACAGCGGCCATTTAACCCTTGTGTCTCTTCAACCTTTCGATCGCACCCGACCATTGCTAGAAGCACACCCACCACGACAAATTCTTAGAGGGTATCCTGCGCGGCTCCAATGGCGCTCCGAGCTGCTGCCGACGACGAGCAGCAGTTCAACATGCATGCCGTGGTGGACACCCACAGAAGGTTCACGAAGCTCTCGGTGGTGTACACCAACAACCCGGTCTGGGTGGAGCACTCATCCACATCATGGAGCTGTTGCTTGCTGAGGAGAAGTACAAGGTGGTTGGGTTCGACCTCGAGTACACCCGCGCTCGTGCCTGGTCTCGTCCCAAGGTCGTCGTCGCCCAGATGTGCATGCGCAATCACGTCCTCGTCTACCAATACTGCCTTGCCACAAGGCCCTGTGAGCATTTTGCCAGGTTTGTCAATAGCCCCCACTACATGTTCGCTATGGTGGACATCACCAATGATGTAAAGGTGCTCAAGAATTCGGGCATCGCCTACCAGAATCTTGTCGACATCCAGGGCCAATAAAAAAATCTGGGGCAGCAACGAGCATGAGAAGGACTCACTAGTTCACCTCGTCGAGGCCATCATCGATCCCTACTACAGAGACATGAAGGATTCCTGCAACAAGGACAAGCATGCCTGGCACTCGGCCTGTATGGAGAAACTCGACAAAGCTCACGTCGTGTACGAGGCCAAGGAGGCGTCCACGAGCTATGAGATATACAGGCGGATCGTTGACATGAGGAAGTGCCTCCTTCCCCAATACGGCCAGGGATCCAGCTAGAAGCAGAGCAATGGCAAGCATTGTCACAACAAGAAGTACATGATTAGATCCTCGTTTCTCCTAGTTTAGTATGCATGCAATTGCTTACTTTGGTGTGTGGAAATGTTATGTGTGTAGTCACTTGTGTAATTGTATGCTTAATTTGGTTATGCAATGCTGTCTTTTTAAGTATATATATGTTGATGCTCTGTAGACAGAGCGTAGATGTTGTGCGGACAGAGCAAATCACATCGCACACGGACTAAACAATGGAACCCATCGGTGATGATTTCATCAATCACTGACAATTGTATACCAACAATCGTTTGCTCACAACACACACGGCTTGTTAACAGGAATCGTCTGAGTTGTTATCGGTCTTCCCACACATTTCCGATTACAGACCTGTTTGCCGCGTATCACACACATCTTGTTAAGTTGAACCATTTCTGTTCTCTTGTCTCAACGCAAATAGTTCATTCGAGTGAACTGTATGCCGTATATCGCACACACCTTCATTTGGCTGACCATTTCTTTTGTGTTGCCTAATCACAAACAGTTCATCCGAGTGAACTGTGTGCCGTATATTGCACACACCTTCATCTCGCTGCCTGTTTCTGTTCTTCTGCCTCATCGAAAACAGTTTATTGGACTGAACCGTATGCCCAGCATCGCACACGCAACTAAAATCTGAACCGTGTTTGATGTATCCGCCATCGCAAATGTTTTGCATCTTTTTTGACGGTTTTTTTACATCACCGTTTGCGATTAATGCATCGCACATAGTTTCGTCAAAGGGTCTCTGATTGTAGTGTCGCGTTAGCAGCATCCTGCAGTAGTGATATCTGCTAGGATCTCCTCCCAGGGTTGCGGGGTGAGCATCTTGTAGTAGGTAATGTTTTTCCGGAACATGGCTCCCGGCGGACGGCAAGGTTGAAGCTGAATGTGCGGTCGTGATCACGGTAGCAGCATGGACTGGAGGGGAGTGAGTAAATGGGGGCGGCTAGGGTTGGGGCTCATCGTCCGGCTTAAATAGCCAGTTTGGACCCCTTCAACAGCGCGCCATAGTGGCGACATGAATGTGTATTGGTGGAGCTCCCATCGAAACGATGGGTTTCTACATGTTTCTACATGCATTTCACCCATTAGTATGACATGGTGGACGTGTCCAGGTGTCCCATCACTGGTACAGCGAGGTGCTATACAAACGGCTTTTAACCCCTTTCCACGACGGTGTTCTGAACCGTCGCCTAGTGAGTGACTGCGATAGGGGGGTCCTTCCCACACGACCCAGAAACCATCGGGGATAGGCCCTCCTGGCACACACGCTCGACAAAATGAGGTCATCTGCGATGGGCGAGCGATCAAATACGATTATACAGGCCCAATCGGTTCCGGACATAAGTACATCCCACACAGTCAGTCCCAAACAAACATTTCCGTTTGTTATGTACATTCCACACAGTCAATCCAAGGAATACGTTTCCATTCTTATGTACATCCCACACAGTCAATCTAGGGAAAACGTTTCCGTTCGTATGTACATCCCACACAGTCAATCCAGGGAAAACATTTCCGTTCGTATATACATCCCAAACAATTTTATGTATAGGCTCATGTGTGATAGGTGTAACTATCACACACGCTCTGCCTCGGTTAACCGTTTGCTTTTATTCAACTACATCACACACGATTTGATGAAGAAAACTGTATGGCATTGGGCTATCCATCACAAGCGCTTTTACTGCTAGAACCGTTTGCAAAGTTCCATGACCCATTTAGCAGGTTTATTACTTTACAATTAATAATTCCAGTATTACGCAAATTCACGTTTCATATCGAACAGTTGTTTGCCAATTTCATATCAGGCACATAAATATATTTTAACATCACAGTACGATAGCTACCTGAAAATAGCACAGTACAGCATATAGCTAGTTCAGCTTCATAAGAACAATATATTCATTTCCCTAATCGAGATCATCCAAGCTCGTCTTATCCACCTCTGCTTTCAGTTCAGTAAGAACTTGTTTTGCACTGGCCAACTAGGAAAGTTCCTCCTCCTTCGCCAACACCATCTTAGCAAAGTCTGATTTAAAAAATCTGAGCTCATTCTCCACCTTCCTCTTTTTATCCCGCATCTTCAAATATACTTCAGCGTTGACAACACTTTCTCTAAGCCTACCTCTGTTCTCTTCCTCATACATGCTCCAGAGCTTTGCTAGGCACATCTTCAAAGATTGTGGCCACTCTTGATCAACCCACTCCAGGTAAGAACACTTCCGTTCATCCTATAATATTTAAAACTAGATCAGTAACAATTGTAGGGGAAATGGGTTAATTATGACATATCTTCTCAAAAAGATCAATGTGCAAATGAATTAATTGCTACTGAGACAACAACCAAATTCTGAAACATCAGAAGCTATACTTAACTACAACAACGCTACAAGTTCTTACTCATGTACTATAAATAACAAATTGAACATTTATGAGGAAGCTAAATATAACTGCAACAGCATAGCGACAGTGTTTGGATGACAGCAAATTGATACTAACAGGTGTGTACATGCAGAAATTTAGTAAGATAGAACTAATAGCACTAAGGCCGTCCACTATGTATGCCAAAACCGTTGTAAAGACAACTGTTGCTACATTTCACACCGGTGCCCTGCACTGGCGAGCTGATGCAGCGGAAAAAAAAATCAGGGACCCAGACTCCGGAGCACCTAGTTGCTCCGATGCCCAGTTCCTTCGTGCCATAAAGATTTAGTATTTTACTGCTTGGCTTCTCGGATGTGCGGACCAAAGTTAGCAGCACAAACTACTGAAGTGGTGCCAAATAATTTTCTAATGGCACTGCTGATGAGATGGCAACATTTTTAGATACTAGGTACAAACTGTGAGACTGTCTTAACATCCAGAATAACATAGCACAGTGATAGTGTCTGAATCACATCTAACAAATTATTTGTAACAACAAAAGTGGGGCTAACCTTCTTTGCACATGCTAGAAACTACCTCCCACTATCCACATATTCAAATGCAACTAGCTTCACGCATGGAGATTGATGGTGACAATGAGCAGACAGATCTTCAGCTACCCCGCTCCATTCGTTGCAACTGATGGTCCTAGGGAGCTACAAGAGGAAGAAATGACTCAAATCGACCGTCGGGTTAAAATCCTTCATTCCAAGTCATAGCCCGAGAGAGGGAAGAGAGGCATACCCGGGTGGTGAAGGAGTCATCGTTGGAGGAGGAACCACTGGAGAGGTCATTGAAGAAGACCATGGCGACCCCGGCGGTAGGATGCGAGACGGCGAGAGCGAGGAAGCGGCTATAGCTTAGGAAGGAAGGAAGGAGGAAACAGGAGAAATGTGACTTGTGGTCGGGTAGAAAAGGGGGTGGGGAAGGGGGGTAGATATTTCGGCAGTAGGCCAAAAATTTCGAAATGTGGAGGGAAACTTTGCGCGCGGTGCCGCCAGACACCATTCACTTTGAACGATTGTGTGCATCACAAATGATTCTTCTGCTTTACGCGCATGGGATGAGTTTGATAATTCAAATTTTGGTGGAAATTTCCCTGGGTACTTTCCTCATCCACGTCATTGCATAATTTAACATCGCTTGCTAATTTGGGCACACAAAAGAGCATACAGCATACAGACCACACTGTCTGAATCGAGCAATTTTAGTAATTAAACAGAGCTAGTTGACCCAAACATTGCTCTAACAAAAGACCAGCATTAAAAACAAAGCCTAAGTACGCATAATTTTAACAAAGCCACCGTCGCGCCAGCCTATGCATCGCCGGTGTGAGATGAGACGTCGATGACTTGTCCTGGCGACATGCCGCCGTTGGTGGACTCGACGTCCCCCCTGCTGAAGTCGACAGCGTCCTCGTCCTCGGCGCCGCCCTCAAGGTTGTAGTACTCGTAGTAGTGGCTGCGCCAGAGCTCGCGTTGGTACTCCACCGCTGATTCCTCGACGGACAAACTCTTCTCTACCTCGACCTCGGCCATGCGCAACTCCTCCTCCCAGAGCTCCTTGATCTCCGCCGCCTCCTGCATCTCCAGCTCCCGCTCGGCGATCTCATGAGGAAGCAGGTGCTCCATGGCCACCGCTGCCTTTTCGGACGTGGGTTCCATGCTGGATTCCGAGGTGGCCTGGAATATCTTGGCGTGTGCGTCCTTGATCTTGGCATAGATGGCCTCGACCCGGGCCAGGGCGACATCGGTGGCACGGACGGCAGCTCGAGCGCTCTCGGCGTTTGCAGCCGCCATAGCAGCAGCAGCTGCAGCCGTCTCGGCTGCTGCAGCTGCCCTGTCGGCTGCCGCAGACGCCTCTCGGCGGATGCAGTCGCGCTCAATGTGGATGCGGTAGCACTCTCGGCGTAGGAGGCCGCGCTCTCGGTGCAGGCGGCGGCGATCGGGGAGGACGCGGCCACCATACGGGCCTTCACGAAGCGTTTCCATGGCGTCATCTTTGCAAGAAGGGGTTGCAGGAATGGGGATCGGGATTCGTGGATTCGGGGGTTACCGGCACTGGAGCAGACAAGTCGGCAAAGCTTAAGGAGGAATACTTTAATAGACCCACGAATTTTCATCGCAAACTGTTCCTACAAAAAACTGTGCGTGATGTTGTTGATTTTTTTTTCTTAGCTGTGAAAGATGAATTTGGAGTAAAGTGGCAACGGAGGGTGTTTTAAATGTACGAGAAAATATGTAGTACTAATACAATTGTCATGTTAAATTTTGGAAAATTTCAAGGGTCATTTGACCTTTTAAGACATTTAAGTGATTTTCTAGCCATTTAATGACCGTAATTCAAATTTGAACTACATGTACATGCAACAGCTAACCATAACGATTTGAAAAGTCATATTTGTGTACTTGTGTGCGAGTTAATTCCATGTGCAGTAAATTGGAAGGAATTTTCAAACATATTGGTCTCACGGCTATGACACTATTAAGCATGGCGTGCCATGGCATTTAAATTCTAAAAAATTAAAAAAAGATCAGAAACATATGAAACCTTGCTTGATGTAATGTCATGCCACCAAGATGATGTGGTAAAAAAATTGGCATGTTTGACGAAAGTTTGGACACACACCCCTCATAAACCAAAGTAACTCACTAGAAGGCTCGTGGTTCCGAGAGGGAACAATGCATGTTTGATGACGAACGGGCGATAGCTTCCTCTTACGGGCTTCAAAAAATTTATACAGTTAACGTGCACTAATACAACTGTCGTGTCAAAATTTGGAAATTTTCAGGGGTCATTTGACCTTTTTAAGACATTTAAGTGATTTTCTAGCCATTTAATGACCGTAATCCAAATTTGAACTACATCTACATGCAATGGCTAACCATAACGGTTTGAAAAATCATATTTGTGTACTTGTGTGCGAGATAATTCCATGTGCAGTAAATTGGAAGGAATTTTCAAACATATTGGTGTCACACCCTGGACCCATGCATGGAGTGCCATGGCATTTAAATTCTAAAAAATTAAAAAAAGATCAGAAACACATGAAACCTTGCTTGATGTAATGTCATGCCACCAAGATGATGTGGTAAAAAAATTGGCATGTTTGACGAAAGTTTGGACACACAACCCTCACAAACCTGAGCAACTCACTAGAAGGCTCGTGGTTCCGAGAGGGAACAATGCATGTTTGATGACGAACGGGAGATAGCTTCCTCTTACGGCCTTCAAATTTTTTCTACATTTAACGTGCACTAACACAATTGTCATGTGAAAATTTGGAAAATTTTAGGGGTCATTTGACCTTTTAAAGACATTTAAGTGATTTTCTAGCCATTTAATGACCATAATTTAAATTTGAACTACATCTACATGCAACAGCTAACCGTAACGGTTTGAAAATCATATTTGTGTACTTGTGTGTGAGTTAATTCCATGTGCAGTAAATTAGAAGGAATTTTCAAACATATTGGTGTCACAGCATGGACACATGCATGGAGTGCCATGGCATTTAAATTCCAAAAAATTAAAAATGATCAGAAAAACATGAAACCTTGCTTGATGTAATGTCATGCCACCAAGATGATGTGGTAAAAAAATTGGTCTGTTTGACGAAAGTTTGGACACACACCCCTCACAAACCGGATCAACTCACTAGAAGGCTCGTGGTTCCGAGAGTGAACAATGCATGTTTGATGATGAACATGAGATAGCTTCCTCTTATGACCTTCAAATTTTTTCTACATTTAACGTGCACTAATACAACTGTCATGTGAAAATTTGGAAAAGTCATTTGACCTTTTAAAGACATTTAAGTGATTTTCTAGCCATTTAATGACCGTAATTCAAATTTAAACTACATCTACATGCAACGACTAACTATAACGCTTTGAAAAAACATATTTTTGTGTACTTGTGTGCGAGTTAATTCCATGTGCAGTAAATTGGAAGGAATTTTCAAACATATTGGTGTCATGGCCTGGACACACATGCATGGAGCGCCATGCCATTCAAATTCCAAAAAATTAAAAAAATGATCAGAAACACATGAAACCTTGCTTGACGTAATGTCATGCCACCAAGATGATGTGGTAAAAAAATTGGCATGATTGACGAAAGTTTGGACACACACCCCTCACAAACCGGAGCAACTCACTAGAAGGCTCGTGGTTTCTTGAGGGAACAATGCATGTTTGACGAAGAACGGGCGATAGCTTCCTCTTATGGGCTTCAAAAAAATTCTACAGCTAACGTGCACTAATACAACTGTCATGTCAAAAATTGGAAAATTTCAGGGGTCATTTGACCTTTTTAAGATATTTAAGTGATTTTTTAGCCATTTAATGACCCTACTCCAAATTTGAACTACATCTACATGCAGCGGCTAACCATAACGGTTTGAAAAAAATATGTGTGTACTTGTGTGCGAGTTAATTCCATGTGCAGCAAATTGGAATGAATTTTCAAACATATTAGTGTCACGGCTTGGACACATGCATGGAGTGCCATGGCATTTAAATTCCAAAAAATTAAAAAATCATCAGACGATGTAAATATCTGGTGTTCAAAAAAAAAGTAAAGATCTAGCAAGACAACCGGCCCCCACACAATTGGCACTCTATTCTGCGCCTCGAGGTTTGGAAGGTGAGTGGCATGGGTTATTAATCTGACGCGGTTCTGTATTGGAAACCGTCAGCTATTAAGTTCACACACGGATTTTGTGGCGGGAATCGTGTGTAATTCAAACTACAGTACTCATAAATTCCGGCGATCGGTGTGTTTACTGTTCCCGTCGATCTAGATTCCGGCCGCCAATAAATACTACCTTCCTCACGTCATCCCGCCTGCATTCTCATCTACATCCTCCCCTCGCTCACCCTCTCTTTCTCTCTCTCTCTCTCTCAAATCTCTGCCATGGCGCCGCCGATCTGCCCACGCGCCGACGAGGAGGCTCCGCCCCCCGAGGATGCTCAGTCAAAGAGCAGCGATGAGGGGGAACCCTACGCGCCGCCGGACGAGGTTGCGCTGGACCCCCCCAACTTCGGAGTGGTTTTGCGGCCAGTACAATCTCTGTCTGGGGAAGTCACTGCCGCCAGCTACGAAAGCCAGGCAAGTGGCATTCAAGAATGAGATGGCGGAGAAGGAAGCCAGGTACCAGGCGGCCTGTGAAGCCCGTGATGCCGCCTGGAAAAATGAGGCGGTGGAGCTTTGGGGGCGGGGGCGTCGTCGTGCGGAGGAGGTGTAGGAAGACGGGTACTTTGCGAGGAAGGTCAAAGGCGCTAGGCGCCTCATCGCTGCGTGGAGGTGGGCTGATAAGCTCCAGCGTGCCACCAACGAGGAGCTCCTGTGGGCGCCCAACGAAATGGCAAGATCGTTCGCGCTCGTCCACCAGCAAGAGGCAGATCGCTACGTCAAGCGCTGCGAGCCGGAGGAGGCGGAGTACTGCCTCCGGGCTGGGAAGATGCCGCGCACCAGGGAGCTGCTAGCGAGGGGCTGCCGGAATACTCCCCCAGGAGGGATTATTAGTTTTAGTATTGTTCATTTTCAATTTTATGCATTGTACCTAGTAGTTAAGTATCATCACGTATATGTGATTATATTATATATATTCTATGATGAACTAATGAAAAATTAATATATATTATGAATTCCATTTTCTATCTGTTTTTGTATACTAATTTGTATCTAGCTGTTATCATCCACATATATAGAATGGAAAGCATATATACACACATTGAAACAGAACATATAAGAACGGAAAACAGAGTACACACATTGAAACAGAGCAATATTATGATTGCTGTGAATACATAGCGATCCACGTCGAAATGACTCAACAAAATAAAACACGTCCATGAGACCATGACCAGCAGCCCTTGCCTACGGTAGCTCTTGGCCTTGCCTGAACTCGTGCAGGCGTTCGTCCAAGCGGTCGACACGCTCGCGATACATCTGGAGAACGATCTCGAGCTCCAAGTTGGCTATTTCATCAGAGATCACCAGCTCGAGGATGCGACGGCCATGTTCCTCTACTGTGCCCAGGTGGACACCTGGGCCAAGGAGGCGGTCGAGCCTAGTGACCAGCGCGTTGGCATCGAGCGGGCCGCAAACAAGGCGAACGGCGCGACCCATGCGAACGGCGTGGCGGGCATCCGGTGCAAGTACGGCGCGGCTGGCCTCTGGTGCAAGTACGGTGCAGAGGGCCTTTGCCCACTCCTGGCGAGGAATGGGGGTACTGACGGGATGTGTACCCAGCTACGACGCCTTGTCGACAGCAGGCAAACGCCGATGGATCCGCTCTTGCTGTGCGGCGTGCCGCGCCTCTCACTCTGCGGCGCTCCAACGGTCTCTCCATGCGGCGAGCCGCAGCCTATTGGCACGGACGCGCCTATCTTGCTCTGCGGCGCGCCATCGATCATGTTGTGCGGCGAGCTGCAGCATCTCGGCGCTGCCATACCTATCTTGATCCGCGGCGCTGAAGCGCCATGCGCCAAGGGTCTGCTCAACCCTGGCAATGACGCGCATCGCGGCGTCGTCCATCGCGTTGCCGGGGAGAGCCTCGGCCTCGACGGGCCGTGGCGCCTTCTCGTTTTCCTTGTCGACGAGGTTGATGGCAGAGGCGGCGCTTTGGTGGGTTGGCATGCTTGGAAAAGGTGGATGTGCTACAGGCTGCACTTGTTGCCTCCGTGCGTCGCGCACCGCCTAGGTTTATGCGCAATATCGCTAGGTGGCGGGAAACCGGTGAGGAAATGGCGGGAAATGGTGGCGTGTTCATAAAACGCCATCAATTAATGGACACTTAGCATAGAAGGAACATCGAGCTAGCACAAGAAGTAGATGATGATCAGATGATCGTTTATCCTAGTTATTTATGCATGTAATAGTTTACTTTGGTCTGTGGAAATGTCATGTGTGTACTAGCCACCTATGTAGTTGGATGTTTGCCGCGTGTTACACACATCATGTTTATGTGAAACGTTTCTGTTCTCTTGGCTCAACACAAACAGCTTATCAGAATGAACTGTATGCCCTCCATGGCACACACCTTGATCTAGCTAAACCGTTTCTGTTGCGTTGCCTAATCGAAAACAGTTCATCCGAGTTAACTGTATGCTGTATATCGCACACACCTTCATCTGGCTGACCGTTTCTTTTGTGTTGCCTAATCACAAACAGTTCATCCGAGTGAACTGTATGACGTATATCACACACACCTTCATCTGGCTGCCCGTTTCTGTTGTTCCGCCTCATCACAAACAGTTTATCCGAGTGAACTGTATGCCATATATCGCACACACCTTCATCTGGTTGCCCATTTCTTTTGTTCTGCCTCATCGCAAACAGTTAATTCAACTGAACCGTATGCCCCGCATCGCACACGCAATTAAAATCTAAACCATGTTTGATGTATCCTTCATCGCAAATGTTTTGCATCTTTTTTGATGGTTTTTTTACATCACTGTTTGCGATTAATGCATCGCACACAGTTTCATCAAAGGGTCTCTGATCGTAGTGTCGCGTTAGCAGCATCCTGCAGTAGTGCATACTCGCCCCACATATGGGCTGTGTCGGATTCAGGGCTCCGCAGACCCAAGAAGGTTCGAACTCTGGGGCGTGTGCGAAGATCTCAACCTCTCAAGCTTGGAGCCCGTCGCCCCACAACCAAGCCTAGCCGGATTCGCGTGACCAAGGAAGAAGATGAACACGGCAGTTTACCCAGGTTCGGGCCACCTTGCGGTGTAAAACCCTACTCCTGCTTTGTGGTGGATTGGCCTCACGAGGAGGTTGAGGATGAACTAGTACAGTGGACGAGCTGCCTCGCGAGGGCTCGGGGGTGAGAATGAGTCGACCTCCTCTATGGTGGTGGCTAACCTATATTTATAGTGGCCTTGGTCCTCTTCCCTCGAAACTTAGGCGGGAAGGGATACCACAACGGCCAATTTGAAAGGGGACAAGTAGTACATCTAATCCTGGCGAAAGGTGGTCTTCGCCTGCAAAGCTTCTGGTCGTGACGCAGCGGTGGGCTCGGTGATGACCTCCGCCTTGCCGAGCCTGTGGTCTTGGTCTTGTAGCACCAGAATGGAAACCTTTGGGAGATTCCTCGGGAACCCACGCCTGTCCTTGCCTCCTTAGCACCAAAGAGGAAACTGCCTCCTCTGCGCCCGCTGGCGCCCGCCTGGCCTTGGTCGTCATGGCTCACGTCACAGCAGCCTTGTGAGGCTAGGTACCTACATAGAAATCTCTGCTCCTCGGGAGGCCACCTGGGGAGGCCGCTCCCTCGGGAGGTCTTGGTGTCGTCTGCCTCGCGAGGGTCTTGTCTTGGTGGTCTTGGAGATGAGCCGTACCAAGCAGTCGAGGGAGCCACGCAGTGGGCCGCAGGCAGGCAAGTCTGGGTACCCTGGTTCCCAGAACACCGATAGTAGCCCCGGGGCCCAAGGCACGCTCGGGCTAGCTTCGAGGCGAAGCCAAGGGGCAAGGGTGAAGCGCCACGGGCCCCAATCGCCTGTGGGCCAGGCTGACGCGTGGTGCTTGACAGGGCGCGGATGCCTTCGCTCCCCCATGTCGCCTCAGCAACTGTCCAGACTGACAAAAGGCTGGCTCGCACCGCCAGGCCATCATTACTCCCCCTTGCCTTGCCTCAGATCCCCTTTCCTCCTCCAAGGACCTCTCCAGATCCAATCGAGCAAGGCTTCCCCTATCCTTCTCCAACTCCGGCGCCGGTGACTTCGTAGATGCCTCCCAAGAAGTCGAAGCCCGCGGTGCAAGCCGTAAGCTCTTCCCCCTCTCCTGCGCCGGCACTCAACGCGTCCTCCATCACCGAGGAGGGGCACCTCACCCTCATGCTCCCGTACACGGTGAGTGACGAGAATGAGTGGAAGGAGACCGTGATCCTGGCCGGCTTCGCCGAGCAGCGGACTCTGGCACGGATGGTTTACCCCTTCTTCCTCCATAGCATCTTCGCGGGGCTCGTCCCCCCTCTTTCCGAGTTCTTCACCGCCGTCCTTGACCACTACCAGGTCCAGGCCCTGCATTTTCAACCCAATTACATCCTCCTCCTATCCATTTTTTCCTTCTACTGCGAGGCATTCATGGGTGTGAGGCCCTCCGTGCCACTCCTCCGGCACTTCTTCTCTCTGCGGATGCACGATCTGACCCAGCGCTCCGGCTGTGTGTCCTTTGTTGTGGTCCACAAGAATAACGTGCTCATGAGGGCCAGGAAGAAGGTGGAAAGCTTCCGGCGCTGCTGGGTCTTCATGGACACCAAGGGCCTCAACAAGCGGCTGGAGCTGCCGACTGCGCTGCCCGAACGGCTCGAGAGGTGCAGCCATGAGAAGTTCTCCGACCCCCGGGTGACGCCTATCCTGAGGAAGATGACCGTAGACATGGATGCCCGGGCGCTGACAGGAGGCATGCTAGTGAAGGAGTTCCTGACGTAGCGCATGGCTCCGCTCCAGTCGCACACGCGCCCCATGTGGGAGTTCCGGGGCGCAGCGGACGACATCAGGCTGTGCCCAGAGGGCTTGACGGGCAAGGAGCTGGACAAAGCCATGAACACCCTGCTCGAGGGTGAGCCTAGGGACCTTCCGGAGGCCTATGTCCTGCTATACCACCGTGCTGACAGGGAAGCGTTGATCGCCGCCATGCCCGTCTTCAACGAGCTGGGGCTCGCGTCGCCTGAGCGCCCCAACTCCCCGGTGCCGGTGTCCTCCGGCGTCAGTGCCGGCAAAGAGGGCGAGGAGGACTCGGAGGTGACCGAGGATGATGTGGCGGAGATCTCCCCCCCCCCATCTCAAAGCGAGCTCCTTCGCAGCTTCGCACATGACGACGACGCCGACAAGCCCCCGGCCGTGGAATCCCCACACTCCACCGGGTTCCTCACAAGGTCCGGGGCTGCTCCCCAAGCCCTGCGATGGTCAGGCCAGGTGACCCCAAAGAAGAGCGGGGTGGCACCTCCTCCGAGGGGCACCCCTCCGGCTGCCGGAGCGGGCGCGGTTCTGCAGGTCCTGTCCCCTCAGGACGACGCCTGCACCTTGCCAGGCGGCAGCGCCGCACCGGGGCCGACTGAAGAGCACCCCGCCAACTCCCCAAGCCCGACCAAGGCCTCGCCATGAAAAAGCAGGGGTGTCCCAACCCCGGCCAAGAAGGAGAAGAAGAGGACATGAATCGCTCCCGACGAGCAAGTACCTTACCTTGCTATTCTTTAGCATAGATTGGCACCGTGCCCGCAGTGCTCCCCTCCTGATAACCAGGATGCGCGTCGTGGTGAAGAAGAGGTAGGAGGGAGCCGGGGCTCAGGAGGCACCACCTCTCGCCGTAGTCGTAACGACTCCGGCACAGGCGAAAGAGTCCGTCTCTCGTCCCCTCGCGACGGAGCAGGCCCCCCAGGAGATGGTGGTGCGGCCTCGGGAGGAGACGGCCCCCGCGGGCAAGCAGGCCGCGGAGCCGTCCACCCCCGTCGTGCCCAAGGGGGGATCGGAGCCTCCGGTGCCCCAAGCCGTCCTCGCCACCGCTTCCTTGGTGATGGCGCCAGCCGACGCGCCGGTGCCGCCTCCTCCCCAAGCCCTTGCACTGGCGGACTGCGGCCCCCTCATCAGGCCAGGCGCCCTAGATGAAGCCTACGCCGCGCTCGGTCAGCTCCGAACCGACCTCCAAGATGTGGGCAGGTGCCTTGTGAGGGAGCGCCTGGGCCTTATCTCGGGGTGGCTCCAGGCCGACACGTCCGCCAAAATAGCCTGGGGCCGGGTCGAGGCCGCCACCATGGAAGGCAGGAAAGAGGCCACCGAAGCCAAGGAGGCTCGCGACGCAGCGTTGCTAATGCTGCGTCCGACAAGGAGCGTCGCGCTGAGGCGGAGGCCAAGCTGAAGGCCCTCCAGGAAGAGCAAACCACGCACGCCAATGGCTTCGGCAACGGGAAGAGGACCTGAAGGCCCGTGAAGCGAAGTCCGCCGACCGTGACGCCAAGCTGAAACGGGTGGCCGCCGACCAGGCCACGGAGCGCAGCTGCCTAGCCACACCGAAAAAGGAGGTGGCTGATGCCCAGGCGTCCCACGCCCAGCACGCCTTCGAGTCGGCAGCCCAACAGGAGGCCAGGGAGAAGGCCCTTGCCGCTGCTAAGAAGAAGGCAGCCGCGGAACGCGACGCCTTCCCCTCCCTCGAGCTCAAGGCTCATGACGCGCTACGCTCCATCTGCAGGGGAGGGTATGAGGAGCCGCTGGCGACCCCCGAGGATGGCCTTGCAGGGCTCTCCTCCAAGCTCGCGGAGGCGCTCAAGGGTGCTGCCGCCAAGGTGGACTCCATTCTAGAGGAGGATTGCCGCTCGCTTTTCTCCGCGGCCGCGACGCGCGTCTTCGGCCATCTCTACCTTCAGGACCCCGGCTTCGACTTTAGCATGGTGATCCGCTCGATCGCTCCTGAGTCCCGTGCTGCTGCCGAGGGGGCCGTGATGGATCACATGGACGCGCTGCTGGAGACGTTCATCTGCGTCCCCGATCCCGAGGCTCCGGCGGCGGAGATTGGCGGCGGCGGCGATGATGGCGGCAGCGATGTCGACAACGGGCTTCCGGCGACCGGGGCGAGCGGCGGCGATGGCCAAGGCGGTGGTGGCGCTTCTTCCTAGTTTTATTCCTGCAACATTAACCGTGCCTCGTGTAGGCGTACAAACTTCTGTTCGAATCTGTGGAACACTTTTGTGCTTGTAATAACTTGCTAGAACTCCGTGCTTGATTTCCTTCCTATTTGCCTTTGTGTTCTGCGTCGGCAGGGCCCAGCCCTGCGCATACCTCGACCACCGTTGGGGTGTCCGGATCGCCAGGACGAGACCAAGGGGTGAGGGGCTACGTGACTAGTGAGGCCCCTGAGTTGCGATGCTTAGGAGTCCCCCTTGACATACGAACAGCCCTCATGAAGGAAATGTGAGCGACATCTAAGCCAATCCGGAGTCCTCTATACCTCTCCTCGCCAGCTTTTGCCTGGGAGGGACGTGAGAAGACCAGGTACCGGGGACCTGATGAGGCGGGATGTGCCAGGCCTGGCCTGAGCACAGCCCTCATGTCCAGCCCCCTCGTGCGTGCCTCCTGTGGGGGAAGCTGCGCGATAGGACCGTACGAAGAGCTGATAGGCTATCCCGAGGTTAGTGCGGTCGCTAGGGTGCCCTCAGTTGTTTATTCACCAGCGCGGAGCATGGTGATTCCACTTTGGCGTGGGCATAGTCGCTCCTCGACCGTGTCGTCTGCCAGTGCGGAGCATGGGGCTTCCACTGGTGTGTGGGCATAGTCGCTCCTCGATTGTGTCGTCCGCCAGCGCGGAGCATGGGGCTTCCACTGGTGCGTGGGTGGGACTTCCCTCAGGGGGGAGACTCCGGGGCGTGTACAGCCTCGATCGTACGCATGGCTAGCACGGCAGAACTGGAGGAGGTGTATCTGGGCACTCGTGAGCCAGCGCGGGACTCACGAGGCCCTACCTCAAGGCGGGTTGCGCCTGATTTTTGCAGCACGGGGCGCGCTTATGACACCTGTGGGGCGATGGGGGGGTCCTGCGCCGAATGCCCCTCCGAAGGTTATCGCATGAGAAGGCCGGACACCAATGACCCCAGGAGGTGACGTGAACGGGACCGGCCCGCAAGACAGAGCTCAGCCATTGGTTTTATCGATGCTGCAGGGATGGACCCGAACACAGACGTCGTGCCAAGTCTTCTCATGCAATGATCCCACGGAAAAACACCCGGCGCACGGCACCCGCTACGGCGAAGCGCCAAACTGCGGTCGTACGAACCGGTCCGCGCGCCCTTACTCGCCCACACGCAATTAGCTCATGCGAGAACAAGGCACCAAGGACCCCGGGAGGTGACGCGCACGGGAGCTGGCCCGTGGGACAGAACTCGGTCGCTTGGATTTGACAACGCTGCAGGGACGGACCCGAGCACAGATGCCATTCCAGTCCTTAATCATGAGGCGGTCGCGGGTGGGTTTGCGAGGGCGCAGCAACATCATGGTGACGAAGCACCGGACATGTAGTTGAAATACTTGGGAAATTCATAAAGGCAAGGCCAGTTCTGATACATACGGAAAAACGATACAGCTGCGGGGCCGGGCCCTAGCAGCCTGAGGATGATGCAGCCCGGGGGGCGCCCTCAATCTGAACAAACCAAAAAGTCACCTGGCACCATCGTCGCGGGAGCATCGGGGTAGCTGAAGAAACATGCCGCAGAAGCTGCTCCTCACGAGCTGGGCGGCTCCTGAGGCCCAGGGAGCTCGCGAGGGCCGTCAGGCTCGCGAGGGTCCGGCATTTCCTCCGACAGGACCACCTGGCACCTGGCCACATGAGCCGCCATGGCACTCTGCGTGAAGCGCTAGTACAAGGCGGCCACGTTCAGCAAGCCAAACGGCATGCGGACGTAGCTGGAGGGGTAGCCCCCACTCTGGCCGACGCAGGACGGCCAGAAGAGGTCCTGCGAAGCAGCCCTGTTGACGCACGGGATGTTGACACAGACGCACAGCTCACTGCCCACGTCAGGGGCCACAGCTACATTGAGAGGCCGTGCGGGGCAACGCTCGCCGCGCATGGCCCTTGCCTCCTAAAGCTCCTCGATCGCCTTGACGATGAACTCTCGCGCACCTGGCGCCTCACGCCGTGCGCCTTGCTAGCGGGGGCACGCCTCCAAGTGGTGCTCGAGCACCTCCCTCGTAGCCCTGTTCAGGTCAGGGGCTCTCCAGACAGGAGCCCCCAAACCCGTCCTGAGGGAGGCACCGGGCACGCCTTCCTATGCGGGAGGAAGAGGCGCCCCAGCAGTGGATGCGGGGCCTGAAGTACCGTCAGCAGGTGCGCCAGCCCCCTGACAGCTCTTGAGGAGGAGCTGCTGCTTCTTCTTGGGTGTGGTCCCAGGAGGCAGGACGGCGCCCTCATCGACTGGGTTGTCAGCTGCTACGGCTTGGTAGGCGCGCTCGAGGGAGCACACCGCATCCTTTTCATGGCAGGCGACCGTGATGATGGCGCCATTCCCTAGCATCTTGAGGACATTGTAGCCGTGGTGAGTTACCGCCATGAACTTGGCGAGGGCTGGATATCCAAGGATGGCGTTGTATGGGAGGCCGATGTGAGCGACATCAAAGTCGATGAGCTCGGTGTGGTAGTTCTTGCGGTTGCCGAAGGTGACTGGGAGGCGTATCTGTCCCAGGGGGGTGGTGGAGCCGTCGGTCACCCCTAAGAAAGGCTTGGTTGGAAGAAGCTGATCATAGGGCACTTGGAGTGTCTCAAACATCTCGACAGAGAGAACATTGAGCCCCGTGCCATCGTCAATGAGGGTCTTGGTGACGAGGACGTTGCTGATGGTGGGCGTGCAGAGCATGGGAAGCGCGCCTCCGACGGCCGAGCACTTGAGGTGATCCTTAGAGTCGAAAGTGATGGCGTACTACGACCACTTGAGGGGACACGCGGCCATGAGCCTCGGGAGGGCTGCGTTCACCTCATGAGCGAACTGCTTGAAGATGCGTTGTGAGGCTGGGGCATGTGCACCACCTAGGATGCAGGCGATAGCACAAGGTTCTTGGAAGCCCCCAGCCCCGTCGTCCTGCCGGTTTTCGTCGTTCCTCCTTGGCGGCGGCGGAAGCGGAGGGAGGCCAGCATTGCCCTGAGAACGGGCCTCGCGAGGCTGATCACGCTAGAACCCGTCGCAAGGCTCATCACGCTAGCGGTCCTCATGAGGCTGATCACGCCAGTCCTGACGGGGGTCGCGGTTGTCCCAGCGGCCTCCGCCGTGGCCTCCTCCACGGCCGTAGCCCCGGTCACCATGCTCGGGGCGGCGACCAAGGCGCCCATCCCGGAGGGCCCTGAGCTCTTGGCAGTCAATGGTGTTATGGCTGTGTACGTTGTGGAAGATGCAGAACGGGCGGTTGCTCCTGGGGGGTTCGTCGTGGTCACGAGAGCGCTTCATCTCAGGTTCAGCCGCAAGTACGGTGGGACCCTTGCGCTTCGCCTCCTTAGCCTTGGCCTTCTTGTCCTCGGGGTCTGCCTCAGGAAGCTCCAGGAGGGAGAGGCGGCCCTCCTCGGCCCTTGCACATTTGTTTGCCAGGTTTAACATCTCCAGGGCTGAGCATAGGTCTTCGTTGATGGCGAGCACCTCCTTCATCTTGACGTCCCGGACGCCTTCAGAGAACACCGAGATGATGGCTTCGTCGGACGCCTTCGGGATCCTGAGACGGACATTCATGAAGCGCTGTATGTACTTGTGCAAGGTCTCGCCTGGCTACTGCTTCATGCGCCGCAAGTCGCCCACTGCAGGAACGCGGTCACGAGTACCCTGAAAGTTGGCGATGAAACGCTCGTGAAGCTCGTCCCAGGAGGAGATCTGTAACACCCCTGTGTAATAATCACTATGATCATCTGCTAATAATGCCAAGTCATCCTCATTTGCAATGCTTAGTCACAATGGTTAAAGATTCAATTCAAATCCTTCTCTGAAAATCAAATTCAAATTCAAAGTGAAAAATGAAGTTGCTCAAAACTTGTGGGAAAATGTTCACTTTATAGCAAATAATTCAAAACCATTTGCTGTTAAGGAACACAACATCATCATCAACCATAGAATGGGCCTAAGCATTTGAACAGTGCCAGAACAGCACCATAAATGCCTATTTCAATTTTTGAAAAAAAAATCAAAATGAACTCAAAAAATGCCCAAACTTTTTGTGGCAGTGCTGGATATTGCAATGCACTTATGTGACCAAGTTTCACATTTTTGCAAATTCATTTGGAGGTTCAAAATATTACACAACCCTCTCTGTAAAAAGAAAAGGCAGAAAAATAAAAGAGAAAAGAAAAAGGTCACTGTGCACTGGCCGAAGTGCACAGTGCCTGAGTCGGCCCATCTCCCTCTCTCTCACCACGTGTCGGCACGCCCGTGGTCGCCGCGCGCGCGCCGGCGAGACGCTGACAGCGCGACAGCCACCGACGCCCCACCGGCGCGGGGGATAAGGCCGAAGCCCCATTCCTCCCCCCTGGCCTCCACTGCCATTCTCCCCCTCTCCCTCGCTCGCTCCTTGCCTCCTCGCCCCCTCTCCTTCTTCAGATCCGTCACCCGAGTGCCATCACCGCCGCGCCTCGCTGCTTGCCGCGGCCACCGGCGCCTGCTCCTTCCTCCGTAGTGCCAAGGAGGTCCGCCGGCGACTGCCTCGCCGTCTGGTGGCCTCAACTGGAGCTGGGAGGCACCACAGCACTGGACCTCCTCTGTCCCCTTCTCTGACAGCCGCCGGTCTTCTCCGACTCCGGCGACGCTCCTGCTGCTCCTAAACCTCCAAGGGTCACCGTGCGTGCCGCTAGGTGAGCCCCTCTTCCTTCCCCATCCCTCTGGTCTCCCTTGCGCATTCGCTAGCTACCTCCTTCGTGGTGCACGAACGAGATGCCGCATGAGCTCATCGCCGGCGAGTCTCCGATGACCAGCTGGTCACGGGCTAGTGCCCATTGCACTCACCGCGCCCCGTAGGTTCTCCCCAACCTCTCTGTTTGCTCGCTAGCTTGTCGTAGCACCTTTTCCCTCGAGCTCCCGTACGCACCGCCGCCTCCGCTCATTGCCGGCACCGATTCCGGCCGAGTCCGGCCGTGCCACCGCCGCCAATCGACGCGGCGTCGAGTGGCCATTCGAACGGACCCAGCCGCGCGCCGAACGGCGCCGCAGAACACATTTCCGACAAGGTCGAGTGCCCTCCACCGTGTTTTCGTGCTCGCCGGCATTCAGTCGCCGGCCGGCCGATGTGGCAAGGCCAGGCCCCACCTCTGGGCGGCTGACAGTGGGCCCCACGGGTCCTAGTTGACTGGGTTGACCCAGTCAACTGCTGACTGGGCTGCCCAGTGAGACCGACGTATGGGCCCCACTAGTTTAAAACATTTTAAAAATAAATAAATCTGCTAATTAAAATCTGTTAATTAATTAGTAATTAGTTAGTCACTGACACCTGGGGGCCCACCCCTCTAATTAGCCTGTTAGTTTAATTTAAACTATTGTTAGACCAACAGAGGCTGACATGTGGGTCCCACTGGACCCACAGGTCAGGTTTGACCCTGGTCAGCGAGTCTGTTGACTGCTGACATCACCGTTACATCATGCTGATGTCATAATGAATTTCTGTTAACAAAAATAATTCCAGAAAATGTTATAATCTTTGAAAATCCGTAGAAAATAAACCGTAGCTCGGATCGAAAAACTTTCTACATGAAAGTTGATCAGAACGGCGAGACGAATCTGATCGTGTCGCCTGTTTCCATGTAGGAACCCTCTACGTAGGTGAACCCGCAAATTTTTGCCCGTTTCCGATAGATGAATAGTGCATAACTACCGGTTAATCAATCCAACTTAAATCCTAAAATAACTAAAATGACTTAGACATGCTTTTAGGCAACCCTGCACTGCACAATAGCTTAGCATGCTCTGTGTTACATATGTTTGCTGAGTATTTATCTATTTTCTCCCCCTCTTCTCTCTCGATAGAGCCTGATACCGACATAGTCCCTGAGACCGACGCAACTCCGGAGATTGACTACTCCCCTGACGACCCTGCCTTTGCCACCGAGCAACCAGACAAGCACCCCCCCCCCCTTTGAACATGCCGATATCGGCTATTCTTTCTCTCTTATGCTTGCATTAGAAATTGTTGCTGCTACTGCTTATCCTATTTCTAATGCATAGCCTGTTTTTGTAACTGATATTGATACCTACCTACTTATCCTAAACTGCTTAGTATAGGCTGGATAGAGACCCACCAGAGACCCCACTTTGACCCAGTTGCCCCGCTGGATTACCAGATGACTCGATCAACGTGATCGACAACCAGGCCCCGGCACCGCACAACAACCCCCTAGTTGTACGACACTGCAGCATTACTATCGAGTGCCGAGGGTGATACCTCGTTTAGCACTTCTGATGTTAACTCTGTAGAGTAGCTATTCGGTCATGGTCATCGAGGGTGATTCCTCCTTCACCACTTACAATAACGACGCTGTCGAGCAACACCTCAAGAGTGAACCCATCAAGGGTGATTCCTCCGAGTTCACCTTGACGGATACATCAAGTAGGAATCCAACGAGGATGATACCTCGGATTCCCTGATGTTATGGACACACGGATACTTGGACTTTACAACTGTTGCTTGGAACGGCGGGTCGACCCTGAGGGATACCCGCGAGTGATGTGAAGACGGGATGACCTGGACAGTACCCGAGAGACGAATACGAGGCGTGGCCGGGCATTCCTAGCCCTTGCCGCAAGTCCTCGAGACGGGGCGACGGGGTCACATCTATCATGAGTCTCTGCTCGTTACCGCACTACCAAAACACTAACGATTTGGTTATTTGATCCGGGTGGACCTCTGCCCCGATAGCACTAACCATCACATGGGAACAATAATGGGCACTCTGCATCGTAGCATCAGCCGAAAGCTCTATCAGACGTCCAGTTCAGCAGTGCGGCATGGAGTGATTGGCGCCATCCACGACAGAGGTGGTGCTTGGATCTAAGCCATGTGCGCAACGACCCGGAGGGCGAGGGGCGATGGCCCAAGACCCCCGAGCGCTTAGGATGTAGACCAACGGGGACCTCTCTGCTGAGCTCTAGGTAGGGTTGCGGTGTGTTGTTTGGCCGAGGCCGGGCATGACCCAGAAAAGTGTGTCCGGCCAGAGTTAATCGAGCGTTGTGGGTAAGTTGGTGCACCCCTGTAGGGAAGAACTAATCTATGCATAGCCGGATCCTCGGTAATGGACGCTCGGAGTTGTATCCCGATCGATACAACTAGAACTGGATACTTGAGATGAGATATGGATACTAGGGCTCTGGGATTGCTTTCTCGCAGGGAGTCGAGAAAGGATCTCGGGCCGAGGTTGATAAATTAACTCTGCTACTACTTTATGCTGTACTAATCTACACTCTTCTAATGCTGCAAGACCGCTGAAGATGCTGGTCTTTGATAGGACTAGGCCTTCTCTCTATTCTAGCATTTCTGCAGCCCAATCCACATATACAGCCTCTCTTTGAAAATATTGCATATGTAGTGTAGATCCTTGCTTGATGAGTACTTCGGATGAGTACTCACGGTTGCTTTGCTTCCTCTTTTTCCCCATTTCCCTTTTACTGCAACCAGACGACGGAGCCCCGGAGCCAGCTGCCCCCGCCGACAACTACTACTACCACCCCGAGGGTGGCTATTACTACGAGCTGGCCGACGACCAGGAGTAGGTTCAGAGGGTCCCAGGCAGGAGGCCTGCGCCTTTTTGATCGTAGTGTTTTCTTTTGCCCCGCCTTCTTAAGACCTATCTGTTTTATCTTTTATATCTGTACTCAAATATCTGATGCTTCCACTGACACTTGTATGCGAGCTTATGTATTCGAGCCCTCGAGGCCCCTGGATTGTAATATAAAGCTTGTATGACTTTATTTATGTTTTAGAGTTGTGTTGTGATATCTTCAAGTGAGTCCTTAGGCTTGATCGTGTTCATTTGCGTGTATGATTATTGCACGATTAAGCCGGGGTTGTCACAGGTTGGTATCAGAGCCGACTGCCTATAGGAATCCCCCTTTCCAACTCCTTGGCCGAAGTTGAGTCTAGTCGTCCAAAACTCTTTACTAACTTGGCTGTGTGGCTTACGGGCCCACATCGCCGAATGGGTGGTATTAGGATCTTTTATTCCTCTTCTTGACTCTGGGACTCTGATCTCTCTTCCTTTCGGGTTAAAATTTTACTAACTCCAACATCAGGTTCTCGTGATCACATCCACCCGGAGTTCTGAAATTACCCCCTTGCTTCAAGATTGTGGGCTAGGTTCTGCTTACAGGATCCTTTTATCGAGGGCACCCTGTGTTGTCACTTGCAGATGCCTCGCCCCAGCAGTTTTCTCTTATGTGATGTAGCCTTTGCTATGTCACGTTGTTGTATTCCTCACCGCGTGCCTGCACACCGCCTAGTTTGTCTAGCTGCGAGCATTTCCGAGCATGAACTATCTGTTTGAATCTAATTATGTGCATGGATTAGTATGTCTTCAATGACTACTATTACATATCTAATGCCCTTCTTGTTCATTCTCCATGTTACATCATGAATAACTCCATACACATGCAATTTTTCTTGCTAAACCACCCTTGTTGATTTGGCAGGATGGCTGACGATCCTCCACCTCCACCCTATATTGCCGCCATGATGCAGCAGCTTGAACTGAACCGTCAGCAGTTTGAACTCAATCGTCAATTTATGACCGGAGTATTGGCTCAGTTCCCAACTCAGAATACTCAGCAACAGTCTGCTCCAATAACTCTGCCAGAATTCATGCGTCTCAATCCATCCGTTTTCCGCAACTCCACCAATCCTATGGATGATGATGATTGGCTACGTGACATCCTGTTTGAGATGGAGTCAGCTAATGTTGCCCCTGACAGTTACATCACCTTTGCGACATTCCACTTAAAGGGTCCAGCTTCTCAATGGTGGGAAAGCCTCAAGGATATGTTGCCTGCAGAGACTGTAACCACTTGGCAGGAATTTCAGTCAGCCTTTCATGCAAGGTACATCCCTCCAGGTCTGATCGACCAGAAGAAGTAGGAGTTCCGCAAACTCTCACAGGGCACAATGACTGTGGATGAATATCAGAGGAAATTCCTTGAATTATCCCGCTATGCTGCGGATGACGCCGACACTGACGCTCTCAAGCAGGAGAAATTCCGTGAAGGACTGCGTACTGATATAAACCTCGCATTTGTTGCCCTTGATTGTGAGGACTTTGCGATGCTTGTCAATCAAGCCTTTCGAGCTGAAACTGGTCTGGCTAAGTACCAGGAGTCGCTCAAGCGCACTCGTGATGTTGGCTCATCCTCGGGTCAGCCTGTTCAGAAAAGTCGAGTGTGGATTCCACACAATGTCCATCACCGACCTGCCCCTGTACCCAGGCCATCTTATGTTACACCTTGTCTGCCTCCACCACCAAGACAACTGAACATTGCAAGTGGACAGCCCAATGTTGATGCTCCTTCCCATAATGATGGTTTGTGCCACCAGTGTGGACAGCCAGGGCACCGTGCTATCAACTGCCGTCAGAGTCAGCCTCAACACGCATCACGTCCTTCTGTTGGTTGCAGGAAGAGCCATCGAAAACATCCTTCTAGGAACGCTGAAGCCAGACCACCTGCTAGTCAGCTTGTTCATGTCAACCATGTCAACATTGAAGAAGCTCGACAGGACACCAAAATTTTGATGGGCACCTTTCTAGTGAATTCAATCCCAGCTTCAGTCCTCTTTGATTCTGGAGCATCGCACTCCTTCATGTCCGAAAGTTTTGCACGAAGCCATGATATACCTTTTAAGGAGATGTCCACCCCATTAGTAATCCAGTCGTCCGGGGCTAATTGGCAAACTACCATGGTAAGCCATGGTAACCACATTGTGATTGGAGGATTGATGTTCCCCATTTCCCTCATTGCTCTCAAGACCTCCAACATAGACATTATTCTGGGTATGGACTGGTTGAAGCCTCATAAAGCTTTGATTGACTGTGCCGCTGAAACAGTCTGCATCACACACCCTTCCGGCCAAACAGTCAGATACTCAGCTCGAACAGTTCAGAACGCCGAAGCTCAGATTTATGTTCTGAATGCATTGAATGCTTCACCTCTTGAAGGCATCGAGAATGTTCCAGTTGTTTGTGATTTTCAAGATGTCTTTCTAGAAGAACTTCCAGGAATAAACCCTGCTAGAGCTGTTGAGTTTGTCATCGACTTGAAGCCTGGCACTACCCCTATTGCGAAGCATCCTTATAAGATGCCTCCGCACCACCTTCTTGAACTTAAGGAGGAAATCGACATGTCACTTAAAAAGGGTTTCATCTGCCCCAGTTCTTCTGCTTGGGGAGCACCTTCCCTCTTTGTCAAGAAGAAGGATGGTACGAATTGGTTGGTTCAAGATTATCGACCAATCAACCAAGCGATAATTCAGAACAAGTATCCGCTTCCCAAAATCAACGATCTGTATGATCAACTTGCTGGTTCCTCAGTATTCTCTAAGCTTGATTTGAGATTGGGATACCACCAGATCCGAGTTTGCGAAGAGGATATTCCGAAGACAGCCTTCGTTACTCGCTATGGTTCTTACGAGTACATTGTCATGTCCTTCGGCTTAACCAATTCTCCAGCAACCTTCTCCCAATTAATGAACTACATCTTCATGGATTATCTCGACAAATTTGTCGTGGTTTATCTAGATGATATTCTGGTATATTCGAAGAATGAAGAAGAACATGCCGAACATCTTTGGCTTGTACTAGAGAAGCTGCGTGAACATCAACTGTATGCCAAGTACTCAAAATGCAAGTTCTGGTTATCTGAAGTGACGTACCTCGGCCATGTGATTTCCAAAGATGGCATTGTCGTTAACCCAGAACGAGTTCAAGCTATTCTGGAATGGACTCCACCGAAGAATGTCAAGCAAGTCAGAAGTTTTCAAGGCCTTGCAAGCTATTGCCGTCGCTTTGTCGAGAATTTCTCAAAGATTGCTAAGCCTTTGACTGATCTGCTTCACAAGGGCGTTAAGTTTGAGTGGACAGAAAAATGTCAGGAAAGTTTTCAAACACTCAAAGACAAGCTGACATCTGCCCCTATACTTGCTCCTCCAGATTCTCGCAAAGACTTCCTGATTTATTGCGACGCATCCCGTGAAGGATTAGGATGTGTCCTAATGCAAGAGCATAAAGTGATTGCTTATGGCTCTCGCCAGTTGCGTCCTCATGAAGAGAACTATCCAGTACATGATCTAGAACTAGCTGCTGTCATCTATGCATTAAAGTTGTGGTGACATTACCTCCTCGGTAATCATTGCGAGATCTACACGGATCATAAAAGTCTGAAGTACTTGTTCACTCAGCCATCTCTGAACCTCCATCAGCAAAGATGGATGGAGACCATTATGGACCATGATTTGGGTATTTCTTATACCCCTGGCAAGGCAAATGTAATGGCTGATGCATTGAGCCGTAAATCCTACTGCTGTGAACTTGAAGTCCGGTTACAGCAACCACTACTGTATGAAGAGCTTCGAAAGCTAAATCTCGAGATAGTTCCTCAAGGATACCTAAATACCATGGTTGTTGAACCAGACCTTGAGAAGGCTATTAAGAGTACGCAAGCTAAAGATGCTGAAGTTTATTTGATGAAGAAAGATCTTCACCTTGAAAAGTACAGGGATTTCTCGCTGTCTGAAGATGGAACCTTGTATTTCAGAGACCACATTGTCGTACCTCGCTTCGAACTAATGACTGACAAGGTCATGAAGGAGGCACATGATACACCGCTGTCTATTCATCCGGGTAGCACCAAGATGTATCGTGATCTCCATCAAAGGTACTAGTGGTCCAAAATGAAGCAGGATATTGCTTGATATGTTACTGAATGTGACGTTTGCCGTCGCGTGAAAGCAGAACATCAGAAGCCTGCTGGGATTCTGCAACAATTACCTATTCCTTTATGGAAATGGGATAAAGTGCAAATGGATTTCATTACTGGCCTTCCCAAGTCACAGAAGGGTCACGATGCTATTCTTGTCGTCGTCGACCAACTTTCTAAGGTTGCACACTTTCTGCCTGTCAAGGAGACCATCACTGCTAGTCAGTTAGCAGAGTTGTATATCTCCAGAATTGTATCACTCCACGGTATTCCGAAGGAGATCAGTTCGGACCGTGGCGGTCTTTTCACTTCAAAGTTCTAGGAAAGTTTCCAAGAAGCTATGGGAACACATATTACCTGGAGTTCAGCCTATCACCCACAGTCTCAAGGCCAAGTCGAGCGAGTAAATCAAGTGCTTGAAGACATGCTGCGAGCTTGTGTTATTTCTTTCGGCAAGAAGTGGGAAGAATCTCTTCCGTATACCGAGTTCTCTTATAACAACAGCTATCAAGCCAGCTTGAGAATGGCCCCCTTCAAAGTTCTATATGGACGTAAGTGTTGAACCCCTCTGAATTGGTCAGAAGCTGGGGAACGACCGCTCGTGGGACCAGACATTATCCAACACGCCGAAGAGCAAGTCCGCATTGTCCGAGAAAACCTCAAGGCGGCTCAGGACCGCCAGAAGAGCAACTACGATCGCAAACGATGGGGTTTGACCTATCAGCCTGGTGATCAAGCTTATCTTCGTGTCACTCCTATGAAGGGCGCCCACCGTTTCGAAATTAAGGGCAAGTTAGCTCCACGCTACATTGGTCCCTTTCGCATTCTCGCCAGACGTGGTTAGGTGGCATATAAATTGGAGTTGCCGCCACAATTCTCTCATATCCACGACATCTTCCATGTGTCGCAACTTCGTCGTTGCTTCAAGAAATCTCTGCACCGAGCAGTGGATCATGAAATGCTCGAATTGCAGGATGATCTTTCTTATAAGGAGCATCCGATCCGTATTCTTGATGAAGCTGAACGTCAAACCCGTCAGAAGATGACCAAGTTCCTGAAAGTGCAGTGGTCGAACCATACTGAAGATGAAGCCACTTGGGAATGCGAGGATCATCTTCGGGAAGAATATCCCGACCTCTTCCCTTCTACCTCCTGAATTCTCGGGACGAGAATTTCTTTTAGAGGAGGAGAATTTGTAACACCCCTGTGTAATAATCACTGTGATCATCTCCTAATAATGCCAAGTCATCCTCATTTGCAGTGCTTAGTCACATAGTGCCTAGTGCCAGTTGCTGTTTTTTGCATGTTTTTTACATCACAGGAAATCAATACCAAACGGAGTCCAAACGCAGCGAAACTTTTTGTGGATTTTTTTTGGACTATAAGACATCCAGTGGGCCGGAGAAGCACCTAGGGGGTGCTCCGAGGGGAGCACAACCCGTGCCCACCTCAGGAGCCTCCCGCGCCACCTCTTTGCTCTATAAATACCCCAATATTTCAGAAACCCTAGGGGAGTTGACGAAAATCAATTCCAGCCGCCGCAAGTTCTAGAACCACCAAATCCAATCTAGACACCATCACGGAGGGGTTCATCATCCTCAATGGTGCCTCTCCGATGATGCGTGAGTAGTTCATTGTAGACCTTCGGGTCCGTAGTTAGTAGCTAGATGGCTTTCTCTCTCTCTCGTTTGATTCTCAATACAACGGTCTCTCGAAGATCTATTTCATGTAACTCTTTTTTGCGGTGTGTTTGTTGGGATCCGACGAACTTTGAGTTTATGATCAGATCTATCTTTTTATCCATGAAAGTTATTTGAGTCTTCTTTGATCTCTTATATGCATGATTGCTTGTAGCCTCGTATTTCTTCTCCGATATTTGGGTTTTGTTTGGCCAACTTGATCTATTTATCTTGCAATGGGAAGAGGTGCTTTGTGATGGGTTCGATCTTACAGTGCTTGATCCCAGTGACAAAAAGGGAAACGACACGTATGTATCGTTGCCATTAAGGATAACAAGATGGGGTCTATTTCTACATAAATAGATCTTGTCTACATCATGTCATCGTTCTTACTGCATTACTCTGTTTCTCCATGAACTTAATACACTAGATGCATGCTGGATAGCGGTCGATGTGTGGAGTAATAGTAGTAGATGCAGGCAGGAGTCGGTCTACTAATCTTGGACGTGATGCCTATATAATGATCATTGCCTGGATATCGTCATGAGTATTTGAAGTTCTATCAATTACCCAACAGTAATTTGTTTCCACCGTATGCTATTTTTCTCGAGAGAAGCCACTAGTGAAAACTACGGCCCCCGGGTCTCTCCTTTAATATATTTGCCTTCAAGATCTATTTTTCTATTCGCTCTTTTATTTGTTTGCAACTTTTATTTTCAGATCTATTTATCCAAAAACCCAAAAATACCTCGCTGAATTTTATTTGCTTTTATTTGCATCTTTCAATCTACTACAATTTTATCTATCTCGTTACCCGAAAGGGATTGACAACCCCTTTAACACGTCGGGTTGCAAGTATTTGTTCTTTGTGTGCAGGAGCTGTTTACGTGGTGTTGCGTGGTTCTCCTACTGGTTCGATAACCTTGGTCTCATCACTGAGGGAAATACCTACCGTCGTTGTGCTGCATCATCCCTCCCTCTCTGGGAAAAACTAACGTAGTTCTAGCAGACATCAAGAGGAGTTTCTGGCGCCGTTGCCGGGGAGACATCAGCAACATCAACCAGGTTCCTAATCACAAATCTCATCTCCTTGCAATTTACATTATTTGCCATTAGCCTCTCATTTTCCTCTCCCCCACTTCACAAAAAATTTGCCGTTTTATTCGCCCTCTTTTTCGTTCGCCGTTTTCTCGTCAGATCTATCTTTTTGCTTGCAATCATGAGTGATTTTGGTATGGCAGAAACAGATGATGGCCTAACTCCTAAAATGGAGCGTACGAGTAATCTAGATGCCAAAACTTTTGTTTTGGGGCAGGGGAATGTTATGGGAAAAGAACATATCCAAGAATTTTTCAATTGTGTTGGAAATTTGAGTCTTGATGATGCTCCTATACTTAAAAGGACTAAATCTTATGCGGAAGCTATTTCAGCGCTAGTTCTGAAACTTGAAAATAGATTTATCCGTACTCATCCTACCTTGCAAAGATTGTTTTATGAGTTACCTGTTATAAAGAATCCTAAAGCTAAAAAGTTGGCCACTCTTGTTCTTATGAATGAATTTGACTACATAATACGGGAAGCAAGGGAAATCTTTGATTTTTATGGTATGAATCATGAAAAACCCGTGATAGATGAAATTCTCTATAATAGTGATTATGCTTTAAGACATTTACTTGGGGATAATCAAATCTTTGACGAGAATCTTAAAAAGCAAGTCCCTGTTTTAGATATTATCCAACAAGTTTTTAATGATGTTAATCAACATGATTCTTGGATCACTGCCGGAAATCAAAAGGGATATGATGATAAGCAACTTGATTGTGCTAAAGTTTCCATGGATAATGTGTTTTATGTTGTTTTTGCAAAGCCTCCTGAGAAAAACACCTCCAAGGAAAATAAGAACAAAGATGACAATACTTAGATCCTTTGCGTTATGCCTAGCTAGGGGCGTAAAACGATAGCGCTCGTTGGGAGGCAACCCAACTTGTATCTTTTAGATTTTTGGTTTTCTTGCTGTTTTAAATAAAATACCCAATTATGCCTCTGGTTAGATGTGTTTTTGTGGTTTAAATTAGTGTTTGTGCCAAGCAAAGCCTTTGGGTTGATTTGGGTGATAGTCGATTTGATCTTGCTGAAAAACAGAAACTTTTGCGCTCAGGAAAACAATTCTTATTTTTTACAGAAGAGCGATTTTGAGTTGATTTTTTTTGCAAAAGATTAATAAACAAATTTTTCACGTTGTCCTAATTTTTTAGAATTTTTGGAGTTACATAAGTATTCTAAGTTTCCAGATTTCTACAGACTGTTCGGTTTTTGACAGATTCTGGTTTTTTTGCATTGTGTGCTTGTTTTGATGATTCTATGGTTTTATTTGAAGAGTTTTTACCATATAAAAGTTGGAATACAGTAGATATAATGCAAAAATAAAATATGAATGGGTTTACAACAGTACTTAAAGTAGTGATTTGTTTTCTTATACTAACGGATCTCACGAAGGTTTTGTTGAGTTTTGTGTGATTGAAGTTTTCAAGTTTTGGGTGATATTACGATGGATGAAGGAATAAGGATTAGCAAAAGGCTACGCTTGGGGATGCCCGAGGCACCCCAAGATAATATTCAAGAAGTATCAAGCAACTAAGCTTGGGGATGCCCCCGAGTGGCATCCCCTCTTTCTTCTAACGACCATCGGTATTTTACTTGGAACTATATTTTTATTTGTCACATATTATGAGTTTTGCTTGGAGCATCTTGTATGATATGAGTCTTTGCTTGTTTTGCTTTTTATTTTAAGTCTTGAATCCTTGCTGGACACACCTTTTTGAGAGAGCCAAAAACTATGCTATGCTTGCTCCTATGCTTCACTTAAATTTTTAGAGCCTTGGAATTGCTCTAGTGCTTCACTTATACCTTTTTGAGCACGATGTGCTTTGTTATTTTTCAAGAAATGCTCTCATGCTTCACTTAGATTTATTTGGGAGTTAGTAAATTTTGAAGAAATTCTCTCTTGCTTCACTTAGATTAATTTGAGAGAAACAAATATTATGCTCATGTTCTTCACTTATATTTGTTTGAGCTTATTAAAAGCAACATATGAAACTAGTCCCAAAGTGATAGATATCCAAGAAGGATATAATAAAAACTTTCATGAAGATCATTGGACAAAATAAACTTGGTTCTTTGTAATAGTTTTGAGATATGACGATGTAATATGTGAGCCATGTTGATGAGTAATTGTGCTTTAGTAAGAATATTGGTGTTAAGGTTTGTGATTCCCTATGCAAGTACAAAAGTCAATAGTTATGCAATGAAATTATATCTTACTTATGGTGCATTATTCGGTGTTACTTATGTTTAATGCTTGCTTACGAGATTATTCGTTTCTTGGTTGGGCGCTTCTCAATCTTTTTGCTAGCCTTCATTTGCACTAAGTATGATCACTACGTGTGCATCCAAAACCCTTTAAACCAGTTTTGCCATATGAGTCCACTATACCTACCTATATGCAGTATTTCTGTGCCGTTCTAAGAAAATTTGTATGTGCCATCTCTAATTTTCAAAATAAATTTCTCTTTTGTGTGCTCGTACCGCTCGCGAGGCGGTGAGAGGTGGCCGATATTTTCCATGCTAGATGTGTTATTCTCATGATGAGTGTTTATCCACTTGTCATTGCATGAGAGTATGGCAAAGGTATTAGGGATGCCCAGTCCCGAAATGAAAAATGAATTTACTTTATGTTGTCAAATAATAAATTCCTTGGAAAATGGATACGGCTAGCCATGAAAAGTGAAAGAAATGGTGGAAAAAGGAATATACTTTATTTTCTGTTTGGGAATCGCCTATGATATATCTAGCATGGAAAGTGTGGGAGCTCTAAGTCATTTTCGTTGGTGGGAAAAGTATGCCTCTCAAAATGTTTTTATCTCTCAATTTGAGCTTTGAGCTCTAGCACCTCTACAAATCCCTACTTCCCTCCGCGAAGGGCCTTTCTTTTACTTTATGCAATTTTCATTTTTAATTTGAGTCTCCATCTTCTCTTACAAAGCACCAAGTAAGGGGCAGTATGATCATACTTGAGCATTGGGTGTAGCTAATATTCGAGTGTGTTTCATGAATAGATCAATGATTGAGCATGACGGGCTAGGGATAACTTGCTTTAGCGTTGATATTTTGAAAGACATGGTTGCTTGTTGATATGCTTGAGTATTGAAGTTATCATGTCAAAACTAGACTATTGCTTTGAACCATATAAAAGTCCAAATATCCATGCTATTAAGAAAAGAATATGTGATGAACATGTTAGGCAGCATTCCACATCAAAAAATCTGTTTTTATCATTTACCTACTCGAGGACGAGCAGGAATTAAGCTTGGGGATGCTGATACGTCTCCAACGTATCTATAATTTTCTATTGTTCCATGCTGTTATATTATCATTCTTGGATGTTTTACAATCATTTTATAATCATTTTATATCATTTTTTGGTACTAACCTATTGACATAGTGCCCAGTGCCAGTTGCTGTTTTCTGCATGTTTTTTACATCGCAGGAAATCAATACCAAACGGAGTCCAAACGCGGCGAAATTTTTTGTGGATTTTTTTTGGACCAGAAGACATCCAGTGGGCCGGAGAAGCACCTGGGGGGGAGCTCCGAGGGGAGCACAACCCACCAGGGTGCGCCTGGAGGCCCAGGCACGCCTAGGTGGGTTGTGCCCACCTCGGGAGCCTCCCGCACCGCCTCTTTGCTCTATAAATACCCCAATATTCCAGAAACCCTAGGGGAGTCGACGAAAATCAATTCCAGCCACTGCAAGTTCCAGAACCACCAGATCCAATCTAGACACCATCACGGAGGGGTTCATCATCCTCATTGGTGCCTCTCCGATGATGCATGAGTAGTTCATTGTAGACCTTCGGGTCCGTAGTTAGTAGCTAGATGGGCTGTCTCTCTCTCGTTTGATTCTCAATACAACGGTCTCTCGGAGATCTATTTGATGTAACACTTTTTTGCGGTGTGTTTGTTGGGATCCGATGAACTTTGAGTTTATGATCAGATCTATCTTTTTATCCATGAAAGTTATTTGAGTCTTCTTTGATCTCTTATATGCATGATTGCTTATAGCCTCGTATTTCTTCTCCGATATTTGGGTTTTGTTTGGCCAACTTGATCTATTTATCTTGCAATGGGAAGAGGTGCTTTGTGATGGGTTCGATCTTACGGTGCTTGATCCCGGTGACAGAAAGGGAAACGACACGTATGTATCGTTGCCATTAAGGATAACAAGATGGGGTCTATTTCTACATAAATAGATCTTGTCTACATCATGTCATCGTTCTTATTGCATTACTCCGTTTCTCCATGAACTTAATACACTAGATGCATGCTGGATAGCGGTCGATGTGTGGAGTAATAGTAGTAGATGCAGGCAGGAGTCGGTCTACTAATCTTGGACATGATGCCTATATAATGATCATTGCATGGATATCGTCATGAGTATTTGAAGTTCTATCAATTGCCCAATAATAATTTGTTTCCACCGTTTGCTATTTTTCTCGAGAGAAGCCACTAGTGAAAACTACGGCCCCCGGGTCTCTTCTTTAATATATTTGCCTTCAAGATCTATTTTGCTATTCGCTCTTTTATTTGTTTGCAACTTTTATTTGCAGATCTATTTATCCAAAAACCCAAAAATACCTCGCTGAATTTTATTTGCTTTATTTGCATCATTCAATCTACTACAATTTTATTTATCTCGTTACCCGAAAGGGATTGACAACCCCTTTAACACGTCGGGTTGCAAGTATTTGTTCTTTGTGTGCAGGAGCTGTTTACGTGGTGTTGCGTGGTTCTCCTACTGGTTCGATAACCTTGGTCTCATCACTGAGGGAAATACCTACCGTCGCTGTGCTGCATCATCCCTCCCGCTCTGGGGAAAAACGAACGAGACGGAGCTCGAGGCGAGACGGAGAGGCGAGGCGGCGACCGAGGCTATGCAGACGATGGCGGCACGGCCATGGCAGCGCTCGGAAGAGGGGAGGCAGAGAGGGAGAGCGGGGGAGAATGGCGAGGGAGACGCCAGGGGATGCGCAGGGCCTTACCCTTATACACCACGAAAGGGCGCGGGCGTCGCGCTGTCGACCAGAGGGGAGAGGGGGGCCAGGGTGCGGTGCGCGCGCGCAGCGACAGCGACAGCGCGCGGGGAGGAGCAGTGGGAGGTAGGAGACGGCGCCAGGCAGGATGGGCCTCCCTGTAGCCACTTAGGCCCAGGCACATGGGCCCTTTTTTTCTTTTTCTACTTTTTCTTTTCTGTTTTCTCCTTTTTTGTTTTTAGTTGTTGTTTTCCAAAATGTACAGCCCCAACTCAAGTTTTGTAAAACATTTGACTTAGCCCAATAATTACAGTGAAATATCTGGCACTGTCAGAAATTGGTTTGGTAAATAAATGATTTCATTAGAATTTGAATTAACTGAATAAGCATTAAATGGTGTTGTTTGGTCACTATTTCAGACTGTTAGAGTCACTTAACTAATCTCATAAATGTTGATTGTAATTTTAGAATTGCCTCTAAATTATTTGTTATTCAATGAACATTTTTCCATTAGTGTTTGAGCAACTTAATAATTCACATGCATTTGAATTTCAATTTGAATTTGGAAGTGGAATGAGATATGATGCAAATGATGATCAAGCATAGTTAACCATGATGACTTGGCATTATCATGTGAGGTTGTTGTAGCTAACCACTGGGGGTGTTACACAACAACAGCATGCACTTTTGCAATGAAGATTATGACATGAAGATGAACCCTAACATGAATGCAATTGACACCATCGTGAAGAGCACGAAGAGTAGATGATTTAACATATATACATCATCTCCATATGACAAACATGCACAGAGATAGGGCCCACACAAGATGCATATGTGATGCTGAAAATCAGGGACTTGGTAAAATCGCAGACATGTAACAGTGGGCGTTGGATAGTGAAAATGTGCCTAGGGCGAGGGATAGAGGCTCGCGCTCACCTTGGGCCCATGGGCCGGCTTGGTGGCGGATCTGAAGAAAATCGAGCGGTTCAGGGGGGGTCGGGCAGGCCGAGTTGGACCGGGCCGGTTCAGCCGAACCGGCCGGTCCGGTGGTTCAGGGCAGGTCGCCGGCATGGGAGACCGAGGCGGCGGCGCGACGGCGCAGGGCGAGGCGGTGGCGACGTGGACGCGGCGAGGAAGGCTGGGATCCGCCAGATCCAACAAGGAGGAGGTCGGGGGCGGTCGGATCCGGCCGGGGCGGTCCTGTTCCAGGCGGCGGCGACGACCACGGGTGGCGGGCGGAGCTCCATGGATGGCGGCGGTCTGCGGGCAGAGATGAGGAGGGTGAGGCCAGCAGGGTCGGGTCGAGGAGGCGAGCGGGCATCAGTGGCGCGGCGAGGACTCGTGCGGGCGGCAGGGCTTGGCGCGAAGACGGCGGGGTCGGGCGCCGACGCGAGGAGATGCCTTGGACGGCGGCGAGCGAAGCACGGGAAGAGCTCAGGGACGAGCATGTCCTCGGGCGCGAGGCGGCGGAGTGCCCGGGCCTCGATGGGCTTCCCAAGGCCCAATCTGGGTCCTGGCGGGCCGTGGCGGAGTGGGGCGCTGGAGTGCGACATGGCGCGACGCGGGTGGCTGCAGGCGGCAGCGCTGGCGGCGGCTGCCCGCTGGGACGGTGCCAAGTGGTGGAGTGGAGGTGGGTGGCGCAGATTTCGAGGGCAATGTGGGAGGTAGCGGCTGGGACAGGGGAAGGGAAGGCTAGGGGTCGGTTTAGCCCAAATTCGGAAGGGGAGGTGGCTTAAATAGGTAGGGGTTAGGGCTAGAGGGTTTTGGGGGGCTTTCGGGCCGTTCGATCTCGATCGGACGGTCTGAAACGGAGGGGTAGTGTAGGTGGGCTAGTGGGCTGTGTAGAAGAGAAGAAGGAGAGCAGCCGAGCAACAGTTTCCGGATACCGAAAACGTCCGACGAATATATCAGCTATAGTGCTGCTATAGTTATTCGTTGGGGCATCAAACAGACTCCGAATGCGACGAAATTTTGCAGGCGGTCTACCGACAATATAACAAGGCTGCACGCCAACTTTCACCCCATTCCAAGAACATTTATATCCCACTTATAAAATAATATTTCAGAGGTGCCGTGGGTGCGTGCGAGTGTGGCTGGGCTCAGAACGGGTAACGGAGAGAACTAGGAGACCCGAACGGATACAAGTTTTGAAAAACATGCAGATGAAATGCACATGATGACATGGCAAAGTGCAACACACAAGCGAATGACATGGCAACGACGGTGAATAAACGGAAGACATCTGGCGCATCGGTCTCGGGGCGTCACACAGACCCAGAGTGAAGGTGAATGCACCTTGCTTGCATTCCAAAACATCGATTGGACTTTGGATCATTTCTTCCCAGGCACATTGAGGTACCATCACAGATTTGGAGTAGTTATAGTCAGGCCAGTTTGATCAAAGTGTCTTAACAAGTCCTTACTCTAATGCAATTGAGCTTCAAAAAAGGAAGGTGATAATTCTCAATGGCTTACAAGCCACGATTTCTCGCAACATGCTACGCCAAGCATCGATTTTACTCTTGTGCTAGCCTATACTTCACACAAATCTCACCCAGCACGAAGGGGCGCTCGAGTCCATGAACTAGTCTATGTGTCACTCAGGAGGCAATAGTTGTGGTAGTACCGGTGTACGTACGGCTCATCTTCCCAAACCACGCGCCTTGCACAGACACTGTATGGCAGGTGCTCGACAAATTTTGTATAGGCGCCCCCACGCGTGCCTGCTTCCTCTGCGTGTGTTCTGCAGTTTGATCCTCTAGTCATTGTGTTAAGCTCAAGTTATGAACTTGTGATACTTCAGTGTGATTAGCGTGTCCTTCACATTGCGTGGTCTTATTTTTATGCTTAATCAGTTTTGCTACGATATCGTCTTGTTTGGGGAACTAGTTAACGCCTTCACATTTTAAGAGGTGGGAACTATTGTGTCTCAATGTGCAGTGTAGGTCGAGTTTCCTTCGAAAATGAAATGCGGGTAGAGTTTTCCATGTCCTTGTGCTTGTTTTTTTAAATAAACTGTTAACTTTATTAATTAGAAATAACAGTTACATCGTCAATAAGAAAAGTTACAATTTCATCCAAGGGCTCCTCAAAACTGCCCCTAGTCGCAGAAAAATTCACTAACCTAGCAAGTTCATGAGCCACCTTATTTGCTTCCCTATTACAATGTTCAAACCTAGTAAGAGGAAAATCACAAGCCAAAAAATAGCAATCATCAAAGACTGCCGCCGCCGCTCCCGCCGATTGTCCTCCATTCTTCATTGTGTTGATTACTTCCATATTATCAGAGTTAATAACAAGACGATTGCATCCCACCCTTTGTGCAAGGAGTAATCCAAACCTTAGGGCCAACACTTCTGCTATCAAAACATCTGTACACCAATCAATTTTCCAGTTTCCGCCAACAATGAATCTTCATGTGTCATCTCTGAGAACAGCCCTAGCCGTGCCTTTAAGCAAATCTTGATCAAAGGAAGCATCGACATTCAATTTAACAAATCCCATAGGAGGTCTACTCCATCCACCTGTTTTACTAGATGCCTTATGGGAGTGGGCATTAACATAGTTTGTTGTTATGGCACGAATCCCCATGGAAGTTTGGCACGCATTTTGAAACTTTCCTTCATGAACTAGCTTACGTCTATCCCACCATAGATACCAAGCTGTTATAGCGATCAGTTCATGTACATTCTAGTTGCCCAAAATAGATAGTTCTTGATCTGGCATAAGAAGTAAAAATGCGATTATTGCCTCTCCCGCACAATCAATAGCACATGCCTTTTTAATCACCCCATACATCCCCAATTTACTCCAAACCTCTTTTGCCTTTTAATAAAGGAACAATACATGTTTCGTATCTTCTGGTCCATTTGAGCATGAGGGGCAAATGGGCGAGACCTTCATGTGTCTATTGGCAAGCGTAACACGGCATGGGAGGGTTCCATGCAAAGTACGCCAAATGAAGATTTTTACCTTTGCCGGGCAGGACAGTTTCCAAATCTTACACCAAATAGGATTGACATTGATTCTACCCATACCATTTGTATATTTCAGTTTCCTTCCATGTTACTTATTCCATTCCTCCAAGTAAGCAGATCGAACAGTGAACAAACCATTTTTTGTGTAGCTCCACGCAATGAAATCTGACATATTATGCAATGGGAGGGGGATCGCGAGAACTCTTTGAGCATCAATTGGCCACAGAGTTTGTCGCACCAAATCTTCGTCCCAACACTTCGTGACTGGATCAATAAGATCAGATACCTTTGACAGAAGGTGCCCTCTTCTAGGAGTGATAATCTTCCTATTTGCGCCATGTGGAATCCATGAATCTATCCAAATATTGATATTTTTCCCATTTCCAACTTGCCAGATATAGCCATTTCTCAGAGAATTTACACCCGCCATAATGCTTTGCCAAGTTAAAGACAAACCCTTTTTTAAACTTGCACTCATCAAATCACCATCGGGAAAATACTTAGCTCTCAAAATAATGGCACATAACGAGTCAGGTTTATCAATAAGACGCCATGCTTGTTTAGCTAACAAAGCCAGATTGAAACAGTGGATATCTCGAAATCCCATACCTCCCTGGTTTTTTGGGACACACATCTTCCACCACGCCATCCAATGCAACCTCTTCTGATATGAATACAAACCGAAGAAACATTAACATGTTTTTGCATGGGTCTTTCATCTTTACAAACAGTCAAGAGTCAGTTCTAGCTTTGTTGAACTTGTTGTAAAGCTAATAACATGAATGGCTTTGTAGTTGATTGTCTTGTCCTTGAGCTGGGAAATTATGGTGACTTATGAATCAGTCCGAGTTAAGTTGTTTTGGGATCTTTCTAGTAGGTTGAGATAATCACCTGTTGTAGGTATCGCAAATCACAACTCAACTCTAGGGCATGATCAAACGTATAGTTGAATTTATACCTATACAGAAATGTGTTTTACAAGCAAAAAAAACTAACAGCTAACTAATGCACTTTATATTCAAGTCCCCTGATCCACATGTAAACCAAAAAAACATGAGTGGGCTAAAAAATTCTACATTGTCGTTGGTAATGTAATGAAGTAACAACTGAAATTCTGAGCCTCTCTCTAGTGATAGCATACTGCATTGTACTCATAATTCCACTCGAGTGACCAGTATATTTCCTAGTGTCTACAACTCCTATATCATTGTAATGTTCATGAAGCTTATATAGCTCAGACATCATATACACCACCAGGCCCAACAACTCTGCCTTGCAACAGTCTTTATCATTTTGAGTGGGGAAGGGGGATATCTGCTTCAACACATTCTAGAATTTCTTCAAATCAATAGCACTGCACATAGTACCCCTTTTATCGCGAAGAAATGGAAGGGTGTGCAATTACTACCAACTACTTTGTGGGGCACAAGGCCTCCAACTTACTATATCTCTAACCAATTTGAAGATGTCCTAGTTTTACTATTTAATATCAAAAATTGTTACATGTTGTATGGACGCTATAAGAACCAAAGACCATGCACGGTACTTGCATACCTTCCACAACTAGTGTTGTTACATATATGTAGCATTTGACTAAAACATGATTTATATGTGAGTTACACAAAAATCTAACATACAAATAAAAATAATTTCTAATAAAATTTGGTGTACACATCTACATGTGCAATTTTTCTTAAACTTAAAAATGCGCTTCCTTCCTTTCATTTTTAAACCAAACTCAAAGGAACCATTCAAGATTTCCACACAGTATCATGATATATTAGTGTCATCTTTTTAGAAAGTGGATTGACAAGCACACACAATTTTTAATCCTTACTAATAATGAAAGAGAAAAGATAGTACTTATTGTGATAGGAAATATATTTAGCCTTCATAGAGTAAGGTACATAATACATTAAGGCTCGAGGATATTAAATTAGTAAATATAGAAATGAAGATATCGGCGAGCATTGTCATGTTGTCATGTATTATATTTTCTTGTCATTGATATATAGTGTGAGTATAGACCTACCGACCAGTCTCGGGAAATAACAAGACAATAGAATATTAGTATAACATTGGTAAGCCATACATATTTGTAAATATAATATCATGAATTTATTGGAAAAGGTATATTCTTTTTGCCACATGGTAACCAATATTCATTGTTGCATGTCATTAGTTGCAATGATTTGAAATTGTATTGTGATTATTATTTTAATGTCCATTTCTAAAAAATATCCGTGCAACAAATATTCATAATATCAGAAAATAAGTTAGCTTGTGCGCCCATGGGTTCGTTGTTTAGATAGATGTATATAAGTTGATCTTCTATTAAATTTTGTTGGACGCAATATTTGATAGAAATTAAAATAGAGCAATAATTAGAATACAATTGTAATAAATAGCATACAACAAGGCATATTGGTTACCATGTGATAGAAAGGATTTATTTTTAGTAAAGTCTTTTGATTACAATATAGGGTTTACCAACTATGTTGCGTTAAATTTGAATTTCTTGTTATATTTTTTGGAACTGGTTGGTAGATCTGTACTCACACTAAATGAAATAAAAATGTAGGACACAACAACTTGGCATATTCACACCTTCCTTTCTATGTCTACAAAGTCAGGCTAAGAAAGCATAGTACATGACAATATTCATCTTTGTGTGATTACCAATTGAGTCTTGGGGAGGCCTAACTTAAGGAAAAACAACTAGGTAATAAATGTATTTTTATCAGAGAAAATGTACTATCTTCGGACATTAATAATGTGAATCAAAATCTTGTGTGCTTTCCGAAATCACTCTAAAACCTAGTGAAACTAACATATTGTGAGGAAACCATGAATGTCTCATTTGAGCTCCCTTAAAAAAATAGAACAATTTTAACATGGTCCCTCTTACCTCCTCTTTTCACATGGGAGCTACGAAGGTAAGAATTACTCAGACTCACTACTTAATGAAATCAACGGCTCAAATCGATTATATACTATTACCTCTCATGTGAGAAAGGGGAGGTAAGAGCAACCATGTTAAAATTGCTAAAAAAAGATGAAAATGCACTCCAAAGTTTCAGAAAAAAAATGAAAATTTAGATGTATACTCCGTAACTTTAAAACTTTACTATGTAATCATTTTATTTGTATTTTAATATAAAGCTAAATGAGTGCACATTTCTTATCTACTACTATTTATTATTTTAGATCCACACATTAGTCATTTTGTGTAACCTACAAATAAAAATATTCCGTGGTCCAATGTTAGTGTGGACATGTAATGTAAGAAAAAAATAGGATTTGCTCAAATTTAAAGGAGGTTTTTTTTGTTTTTGAATTTATTGATTATTTGAAGCTTAGGAGCAAAAGATTTCCACTCAATATGGTGATAAAAAATCCTTCTGAGCGGGCTTGCCCGTTTCTCCCTAATAGCCACTATCCTAGCCCGTGTGGACTAAGAGGCCTAGGCAACATGGAACCGTTGGACCTCCCCCTAAGGTTCTCCTCGGATTCACAGGGTTCACGATGGCTAAAGATATAGTAATCTTCTATAGTCAACAATCCTCATAGTCTCGATCCGAGAATGCCATGAGCAACATGTGTGTTTAGGAAGTTTATGTTGGGGAACGCTGCATGGAAAACAAAAAACATTCTACGCACATGCAATGATCTATCCATGGAGATGCATAGCAACGAGGGGGAGAGTATGTCTATGTACCCTTGTAGACCGTAAGTGGAAGCGTTTCACAATGTGGTTGATGTAGTCGAACTTTCTTCGCGATCCAACCGAGCGACGAACGTACGGCACCTCCGCGTTCAGCACACGTTCAGCTCGGTGACGTCCACGCCTTCTTGATCCAGCAAAATGGCGAGGTAGTGGATGAGTTCCGACAGCACGACGGCGTGGTGATGATGACGGTGAAGTGATTTCCGCAGGGCTTCGCCTAAGCACTACGAAAATATGACCGGGGGTGTAAACGATGGAGGGGAGCGCCGCGCACGGCTAAGACAATGTTCTGGTGTGCTAGGCGCCTCCCCTCCCACATATATAGAGGTTGGGGGAGGAGGGAGCAGCCAGGATGGCACCCCAAGTAGGCCGAATCCTACTTGGGGTCCCTTCCCAAGTGGCGCCCCCATGCCATAATTGCCGGAGAGGAGAAGGAAAGGGGGGAAGGAGAAGGAAGGGGGAGGCCGAGTCCCCCTCCTTTCCTTCCTCCCACTTGGCCGGCTGCCTTGGGGGGTGCACCAGCCCCTTGTGGGCTGGTGTGCTCCCCTCTAATGGCCCAATAAGCCCACTATCCTCCCGGGGGTGCCCGGTACCCCCTCCGGTACTCCGATGACTATTTGGTTTTCTCCGAAACACTTCCGATGTCCGAATACCATCGTCCTATATATCAATCTTTACCTCTTGACCATTTCGATATTCCTCGTCATGTCCATGATCTCATCCGGGACTCCGAACAACATTCGGTCACCAAATCATATAACTCATATAACACTATATCGCCAACGAACGTTAAACGTGCGGACCCTACGGGTTCGAGAACTATGTAGACATGACCGAGACACCTCTCCAGTCAATAACCAATAGCGAAACCTGGATGCCCATATTGGCTCCTACATATTCTACGAAGATCTTTATCGGTCGAACCGTTATGACAACATACGTAATTCCCTTTGTCCATCGGTATGTTACTTGCCCGAGATTCGATCGTCGGTATCTTCATACCTAGTTCAATCTCGTTACCGGCAAGTCTCTTTACTCGTTCCGTAATACAGCACCTCGTGACTAACTCCTTAGTCATTTTCTTGCAAGCTTATGATGTGTATTACCGAGAGGGCCTAGAGATACCTCTCCGATACTCGGAGTGACAAATCCTAATCTCGATCTATGCCAACTCAACAAACACCTTCGGAGATACCTGTAGAGCATCTTTATGATCACCCAATTACATTGTGATGTTTGATAGAACACAAGGTATTCCTCCGGTATCCGAGAGTTGCCTAATCTCATAGTCAAAGGAATATGTATTTGACATGAAGAAAGCAATAGCAATAAAACTGAATGATCATTATGCTAAGCTAACGGATGGGTCTTGTCCATCACATCATTCTCCTAATGTTGTGATCCCATTATCAAATGACAACACATGTCCATGGTTAGGAAACCTTAACCATCTTTGATCAACGAGCTAGTTTAGTAGAGGCTTACTAGGGACACGGTGTTTGTTTATGTATTCACACATGTATTTAAATTTCCGATCAATACAATTCTAGCATGAATAATAAACCTTTATCATGAATAAGGAAATATAAAATAACAACTTTATTATTGCCTCTAGGGCGTATTTCCTTCAGTCTCCCATTTGCACTAGAGTCAATAATCTAGATTACATTGTAATGAATCTAACACCCATGGAGTCTTGGTGCTGATCATGTTTTGCTCACGGAAGAGGTTTAGTCAACGGGTCTGCTACATTCAGATCCGTATGTATCTTGCAAATTTCTATGTCTCCATCCTTGACTTGTTCACGAATGAAGTTGAAGAGTCTCTTGATGTGTTTGGTTCTCTTGTGAAATCTGGATTCCTTTGCCAAGGCAATTGCTCCAGTATTGTCACAAAATATTTTCATTGGACATGATGCAGTAGGTATTACACCCAGATCGGATATGAACTCCTTCATCTAGACTCCTTCATTTGCTGCTTCCGAAGCAGCTATGTACTCCGCTTCACACGTAGATCCCGCCACGACGCTCTGCTTGGAACTGCACCAACTGACAGCTCCACCATTCAATATAAATACATATCCGTTTTGTGACTTAGAGTCATCCGGATCAGTGTCAAAGCTAGCATCGACGTAACCATTTACGATGAGCTCTTTGTCACCTCCATAAACGAGAAACATATCCTTGGTCCTTTTCAGGTACTTCGGGATGTTCTTGACCGCTGTCCAGTGATCCACTCCTGGATTACTTTGGTACCTCCCTGCCAAACTTATGGCAAGGCACACATCAGGTCTGGTACATAGCATAGCATACATGATAGAACCTATGGCTGAAGCATAGGGAATGACTTTTATTTTCTCTCTATCTTCTACAGTGGTCGGGTTTTGAGTCTGACTCAACTTCACACCTTGTAACATAGGCAATAACCCTTTCTTTGACTGATCCATTTTGAAATTCTTCAAAACTTTGTGAAGGTATGTGCTTTGTGAAAGTCCTATTAAGCGTCTTGATCTATCTCTATAGATCTTGATGCCCAATATATAAGCAGCTTCACCGAGGTCTTTCATTGAAAAACTTGTATTCAAGTATCCTTTTATTCTATCCAAAAAAATTATATCATTTCCAATCAACAATATGTCATCTACATATAATATCAGAAATGCTACAGAGCTCCCACTCACTTTCTTGTAAATACAGGTTTCACCGAAAGTCTGTATAAAACCATATGCTTTGATCACCTCATCAAAGCGTATATTCCAACTCCGAGATGCTTGCACCAGTCCATAGATGGATCACTGGAGCTTGCACACTTTGTTAGCACCTTTAGGATCGACAAAACCTTCTGGTTGCATCATATACAACTCTTCTTTAAGAAATCCATTAAGGAATACAGTTTTAACGTACATTTGCCAGATTTCATAATCATAAAATGTGGCAATTGCTAACATGATTCGGACGGACTTATGCATCGCTACAGGTGAGAAAATCTCATCGTAGTCAACCCCTTGAACTTGTCGAAAACCTTTTGCGACAAGTCGAGATTTGTAGACAGTATCATTACCATCAGCGTCAGTCTTCTTCTTGAAGATCCATTTATTCTCTATGGCTTGCCGATCATCGGGCAAGTCCACCAAAGTCCACACTTTGTTCTCATAAATGGATCCTATCTCAGATTTCATGGCCTCAAGCCATATGTCAGAATCTGGGCTCATCATAGCTTCTTCATAGTTCGTAGGTTCGCCTTGGTCTAGTAACATGACTTCCAGGACAGGATTACCGTACCACTCTGGTGCGGATCGTGCTCTGGTCGACCTACGAGGTTCAATAGTAACTTGATCTGAACTTTCATGGTCATCATCATTAGCTTCCTCTCTAGTTGGTGTAGGCATCACGGGAACGGTTTTCTGTGTTGTGCTACTTTCCAATTCGAGAGAAGGTACAATTACCTCATCAAGTTCTACTTTCCTCCCACTCACTTCTTTCGAGAGAAACTCCTTCTCTAGAAAGGACCTATTCTTAACAACAAAGATCTTGCCTTCGGATCTATGGTAGAAGGTGTACCCAATTGTTTCCTTAGGGTATCCTATGAAGATGCACTTCTCTGATTTAGGTTCTAGCTTATCAGGCTGAAGCCTTTTGACATAAGTGTCGCATCCCCAAACTTTAAGAAATGACAGCCTAGGTTTCTTGCCAAACCACAGTTCATACGGTGTCGTCTCAATGGATTTAGATGGTGCCCTATTTAATGTGAATGCATCTGTCTCTAATGCATAACCCCAAAATGATAGTGGTAAATCGGTAAGAGACATCGTAGAACGCACCATATCTAATAAAGTACGGTTACGACGTTCGGACACACCATTACGTTGTGGTGTTCCAGGTGGCGTGAGTTGTGAAACTATACCACATTGTTTTAAATGAAGGTTAAACTCGTAACTCAAATATTCACCTCCACGATCAGATTGTAGAAACTTTATTTTCTTGTTATGATGATTCTCCACTTCACTCTAAAATTCTTTGAAATTTTCAAATGTTTCAGACTTGTGTTTCATTAAGTAGATATACCCATATCTGCTCAAATCATCTGTGAAGGTCAGAAAATAATGATACCCGCCGCGTGCTTCAATACTCATCGGACCGCATACATCGGTATGTATTATTTCAAATAAGTCATTAGCTCACTCCATTGTTCCGGAGAACGGAGTTTTAGTCATCTTGCCCATGAGGCATGGTTCGCAAGTATCAAATGATTCATAATCAAGTGATCCCAAAAGCCCATCTGCATGGAGTTTCTTCATGCGCTTTACACCAATATGACCTAAACGGCAGTGCCACAAATATGTTGCACTATCATTATCAACTTTGCATCTTTTGGCATCAATATTATGAATATTTGTATCACTACAATCGAGACTCAACAAGAATAGACCACTCTTCAAGGGTGCATGACCATAAAAGATATTATTCATATAAATAGAACAACCATTATTCTCTGACTTAAATGAATAACCGTCTCGCAATAAAAAAGATCCAGATATAATGTTCATGCTCAACGCGGGCACCAAATAACAATTATTCAGGTCTAAAACTAATCCCGAAGGTAGATGTAGAGGTAGCGTGCTGGCGGCGATCACATCGACCTTGAAACCATTCCCGATGCGCATCGTCAGCTCGTCCTTAGCCAATCTTCATTTATTCCACAGCTCCTATTTCGAGTTACAAATATGAGCAACCGAACCAGTATCAAATACCCAGGCGCTGCTATGAGCATTAGTAAGGTACACATCAATAACATGTATATCAAATATACCTTTGTTCACTTTGCCATCCTTCTTATCCGCCAAATACTTGGGGCAGTTCCGCTTCCAGTGACCACTCCCTTTGCAGTAGAAGCACTCAATTTCAGGCTTGGGTCCAGCTTTGGGCTTCTTCCCGGGAGTGGCAACTTGCTTGCCATTCTTCTTGAAGTTCCCTTTCTTTCCCTTGCCCTTTTTCTTGAAATTGGTGGTCTTGTTAACCATCAACACTTGATGCTCCTTCTTGATTTCTACCTCCACGGCCTTAAGCATTGCGAAGAGCTCGGGAATTGTTTTGTTCATCCCTTGCATATTATAGTTCATCACGAAGCCTTTGTAGCTAGGTGGTAGTGATTGAAGAACTCTGTCAATAACACAATCAACTGGAAGATTAACTCCCAGCTGAGTCAAGTGATTATAATACCCAGACATTTTGAGTATGTGTTCACTGACAGAACTGTTCTCCTCTATCTTGCAGCTATAGAACTTGTTGGAGACTTCATATCTCTCAACCTGAGCATTTGCTTGAAATATTAACTTCAACTCTTGGAACATCTCATATGCTCCATGACATTCAAAATGTCTTTGAAGTCCCGGTTCTAAGCCATAAAGCATGGCACACTGAACTATAGAGTAGTCATCAGATCGAGCCTGCCAGGCATTCAAAATGTCTGCTTCAGCTCCTGCAGCAGGTCCATCACCTAGCGATGCATCAAGGACATAATTCTTCTGTGCAGCAATGAGGATAATCCTCAAGTTACGGACCCAGTCCGTATAGTTGCTACCATCATCTTTCAACTTAGCTTTCTCTAGGAACGCATTAAAATTCAGGGGAACGGTAGCATGGGCCATTGATCTACAACATAGATATGCAAATACTATCAGGACTAAGTTCAAGATAAATTAAGTTCAATTAATCAATTTACTAATGAACTCCCACTTAAATAAACATCCCTCAAGTTATCTAAGTGATAAATGATCCAAATCAACTAACCCATGTCCGATCATCACGTGAGATGGGGTAGTCATCAATGGTGAACATCTCTATGTTGATCATATCTACTATATAACTCATGTTCGACCTTTCGGCCTCCAGTGTTCCGAGACCATGTCTGTACATGCTAGGCTCGTCAAGTTTAACCCAAGTATTCTGCATGTGCAAAACTGTCTTACAACCGTTGTATGTGAACGTAGAGTCTATCACACCCGATCATCATGAGGTGCTTCGAAACGACAAACTTTGGCAACGGTGCATACTCGGGGAGAACACTTTTACCTTGAAATTTGGTGAAGGGATCATCTTATAATGCTACCGCCGTACTAAGCAAAATAAGATGCATAAAAGATAAACATCACATGCAATCAAAATATGTGACATGATATGGCCATCATCATCTCGTGCTTTTGATCTCCATCTACAAAGCATCGTCATGATCTCCATCGTCACCGGCTCGACACCTTGATCTCCATCATTGCGTCGTGGTCGTCTCGCCAACTATTGCTTCTACAACTATTGCTAATGCATAGCGATAAAGTAAAGCAATTACATGGCGTTTGCATTTCATACAATAAAGAGACTACCATAAGGCTCCTACCGGTTGTCCATAAATTACAAAACATGATCATCTCATACAATAACATATATCACATCATGTCTTGACCATATCACATCACAACATACCCTACAAAAACAAGTTAGACGTCCTCTACTTTGTTGTTGCAAGTTTTACGTGGCTGCTACGGGTTTCTAGCAAGAACCGTTCTTACCTACGGCAAAAACCACAACGGTGATTCATCAAGTTTGCTGTTTTAACCTTCTTCAAGGACCGGCCGTAGTCAAATTCGATTCAACTAAAGTAGGAGAAACAGACACCCGCCAGCCACCTTTATGCAAAACTAGTTACATGTCAGTCGGTGGAACCGGTCTCATGTGCGTGGACATGTAAGGTTGGTCCGGGCCGCTTCATCCCACAATACTGCCGAATCAAAATAAGACGTCTCTTTGTGTTCTACTCGTGCATATAATCTACGCATAGACCTGGCTCATGATGCCACTGTTGGGGAACGTTGCATGGAAAACACAAAAATTTCTACGCACACGCAATGATCTATCCATGGAGATGCATAGCAACGAGGGGGGGAGTGTGTCTACGTACCCTCGCAGACCGTAAGCGGAAGCGTTTCACAACGCGGTTGATGTAGTCGAACTTTCTTCGCGATCCAACCGAACGTACGGCACCTACGTTCAGCACACGTTCAGCTCGGTGACGTCCGCGTCTTCTTGATCCAGCAAGACAGCGAGGTAGTGGATGAGTTTCGACAGCACAACGGCATGGTGACGGTGATGGTGAAGTGATTTCCGCAGGGCTTCGCCTAAGCACTACGAAAATATGACCGGGGGTGTAAACGGTGGAGGGGAGCGCCGCACACGCCTAAGACAATGTTCTGGTGCGCTAGGCGCCTCCCCTCCCACATATATATAGGTGGGGGGAGGAGTGATGACCCACAAGTATAGGGGATCAATCATAGTCCTTTCGATAAGTAAGTGTGTCGAACCCAACGAGGAGCAGAAGGAAATGACAAGCGGTTTTCAGCAAGGTAATGTCTGCAAGCACTGAAATTATGAGTAACGAGTAGTTTGGTAGCAAGATAATTTGTAACAAGCAAATAACGGTAATGGTAACAAAAGTGCAGCAAGGTAGCCCAATCCTTTTGAGGCAAAGGACAGGCCAAAATGGTCTCTTATGATAAGCAAAGCGTTCTTGAGGGTACACGGGAATTTCATCTAGTCACTTCCATCATGCTGGTTTGATTTGTGTTCGCTACTTTGATAATTTGATATGTGGGTGGACCGGTGCTTAGGTGCTGTTCTTACTTGAACAAACCTCCTACTTATGATTAACCCCCTCGCAAGCATCCGCAACTACGAGAAAAGTATTAAGAATAAATCTAACCATAGCATTAAACTTTTGGATCCAAATCAGTCCCTTACGGAATAGCGCATAAACTAGGGTTTAAGCTTCTGTCACTCTCGCAACCCATCATCTAATAACTACTCCACAATGCATTCCCTTAGGCCCAAAATATAGTGAAGTGCCATGTAGTCGATGTTCACATGACACCACTAAGGGGATCACAACATACATATCATCAAAATATCGAACACATATCAAGTTCACATGATTACTTCCAACAAGATTTCTCCCGTGACCTCAAGAACAAAAGTAACTACTCACTAATGATAATCATGCTCAAGATCAGAGGAGTATTAAATAGCATAATGGATCTGAACATATAATCTTCCACCAAATAAACCATATAGTAATCAACTACAAGATGTAATCAACACTACTAGTCACCCACAAGTACCAATCTATAGTTCCGGTACAAAGATTGAACACAAGAGATGAACTAGGGTTTGAGAGGAGATGGTGTTGTTGAAGATGTTGATGGAGATTGCCCTCCCCAAGATGGGAGAGTTGTTGGTGATGATGATGACGATGATTTCCCCCTCCGGGAGGGAAGTTCCCCCGGCAGAATCGCTCCGCCGGAGGGCAAAACTGCTCCTGCCCAAGTTCCACCTTGAGGTGGCGGCGCTTCATCTCGAAAGTCCTCCCCTTATTTTTTCTAGGTCAAAATGACTTATATACCAGAAGAGGGGCACCGGAGGTGGGCCAAGGAGGGCACAACCCACCAGGGCGCTCCTGGGCTCCCGGGCGCGCCCAGGTGGGTTGTGCCCACCTGGTGGGCCCCCTCTGGTAGTTATTTTCTCCAATAATTCTTATATATTCCATCAAAATTCCTCATGAAGTTTCAGCTCATTTGGAGTTGTGCAGAATAGGTAGCCTAATGTAGCTTTTTCAGGTCCAGATTTCTAGCTGCCGGAATTCTCCCTCTTTGTGTGAACCTTGCATATTATAAGAGAAAAGGCATTAGAATTACTCTAAAAAGCATTATTATGCATAAAAACATCATCAATAATAGTAGAAAAACATGATGCAAAATGGACGTATCAACTCCCCCAAGCTTAGACCTCGCTTGTCCTCAAGCGAAAACCGAAATCGAAAAACATGTCCACATGCTTAGAGAGAGAGGTGTCAATACAACAAAATACGGACATAGAAGCATCATGTATATTATTATAACAGCAACCAACTTTAACATAAAACTTTATCATAGAACTTATATCATATAACTTCTCATGAGCAAGTAACAATTCATCACAACATCGAAGTATAAAGCATAAACTCTATTGAAAACAAATAAACAATGTTCTCAAACAACTTTGCAACTACAATTCATCATCTTTTCAGGAAGGGTCACGTATCGGAGCCTTTTGGAAAGTCCACGTACTCAACCATCATATAGTCTTCTATGATTGTTAACACTCACCGCATACACATGAGCAAAACATTTCAATCGGACACATAGAAAGATAGGGGCTTAAAGTTTCGCCTCTCAACATACTCACCTCGAGGGTGATGTCAACAATAATAACTCATGCTACCCATATCCAACTGGATATATGTGCCTAGATCTTTCCTCACCACATGATGCTTGCCAAAAGAGAAAAATAAAGAGGAATAGAGAGAAGAACTTTGACTCTTGCATAAAAGTAAATACATAAAAGTAAAAGATAGGCCCTTTGCAGAGAGAAGCAGAGGTTGCCATGCGCTTATTTGTTTGTATGCTCAATCTCTTAGTGCAAAAGAATGTCATGTTATATTGCCACTTGTGATAGCAACTTTTATTATGCAGTCTGTCGCTTTTATTCTTTGCCATCACAAGTTCGTACAACGCTCAATTTTCTCTTACACTAAATGATCCAACACTTTTAGAAGCAATTTTTATTGCCCTATTTGCACCGATGATAACTTACTTGAAGGATCTTACTCAATCCATAGGTAGGTATGGTGGACTCTCAAAATAAGATTTGGGTTTAAAGGTTTTTGGATGCACAAGTAGTATCTCTACTTAGCGCGGAATTTTTGGCTAGCAAAGATGGGGGCAAGCACCACATGTTAAAGGATCTATGACAATATAACTTCTATGTGAATATGAACAAACATAAATCATTATGTTGTCTTCCTTGTCCAACGTCAACAATTTTGGCATATAATATTTTGATGGGGGCTCACAATCACAAAAGATGTCCAGGATAGTATATTTGCATGTGAATCTTCTCTTCCCTTATTAATTCTTTCATGAATTGCATCATTGACCAATGCTATGTTTGTCAATCTCCAATAAAATTTTCTACTTATACTCTTCCTTATGTGATGTCATTACTTACCATAAGATTAGCATATGATCTTTTTCATTTATTTCCTTTCTTTTTATTGAACATGAAAGTAAAAAAAACAAAACTCAAACTAAACTTTATTATATATTTCTTGCACATGATTACAAAGATAGATCACTAAGCAAACACTCGAAAAGAAAGGATTGAACTAAACTTTTATTCATCTAAAGCAAAAGATAACTATGGATCGAACTAAGATAAGTAAAGGCAAAAGATAGTGGAGGTGATACGATACCGGGGCACCTCCCCCAAGCTTGGCACAAGCCAAGGGGAGTGCCCATACCCGATACTCAATTTTCCTTTGGCGATGAAGAAGGAGGTGGTGGTGATGAAGTAGTGGCCTTCTCCAACAGCTTCTCAGTAGGGGTAAGATGATCATAGTAAGGTTTAAGGATATCTTCTTCTTCCTCCTCGGCAGGCAAAGCTTGCACGACCATCGGCGCTTGATCTCTGGTGGCCTCCTTGCTCTTGTCCCCTTTGATGACTTCTTCAGGCTCTTCTCTCTTCAATTCGATCTTCATCAACCAAGCATCCTCTTCCATGTTGTTGGAGGAGGAGGAAGACATGATGCCTGGCTTAACAGTTCTGACCGGAAACAGCAAGAAAAGAAAACAGAAGATTTCTCCGCGATACGATGGTCAATAGGTTCGGGGGGTATATAAAGATTTTTTATCTTGGGAAACAAGCAAACGGAAGAAAAACGGAGTCCGGAAGGTACCCGAGGTGGTCACAACCCACCTGGGCGTGCCTGGCAAACCAGGCGCGCCTTGGTGTCTTGTGCCCACCGGGATCACCTTCCTGGTAGTTTCTTATTTTCCTAATTATTTAAATATTCCAAAACTGACAAAAAATATTTTTGCGGAATTTTCGGAGTCCGCTTACTTACCGTATCATGTACCTCCTCTTTTTCAGTTATTCTGGAGTGTTCCGGAGGGTTTCCTTTATGTGTTCTTCCGGTGTCATAGTTTGGATAATATTTCTTTCAACAATAATGGGCGTACCTGAGATATAATGTTTTATTCGTTGCCCATTAACAACCTTCGGGTTAGTACCTTCGGCATTATTTATCTTGATGGCTCTGGATCGATAAACCTCCTCGATAAAATAAGGTCCTTCCCATTTGAAGAGGAGTTTTCCTGCAAAGAATCTGAAACGAGAGTTGTACAAAAGAACATATTCTCCAACTTTGAACTCACGCTTTTGGATTCTTTTGTCATGCCATCTTTTAACTTTTTCTTTAAATAACTTGGCATTTTCATAGACTTGGGTTCTCCATTCATCTAGTGAGCTAATATCAAATAACCTCTTTTCACCGGCAAGTTTGAAATCATAGTTGAGTTCTTTAATTTCCCAATATGCTTTATGTTCTAACTCAAGAGGAAAATGACAAGCTTTTCCATAAACCATTTTATACGGAGACATACCCATAGGATTTTTATATGTTGTTCTATAAGCCCAAAGTGCATCATCTAACTTCTTAGACCAATTCTTTCGGGACCTATTGATAGTTTTTTGTAATATTAATTTTATTTCTTTATTACTAAGTTCAACTTGACCACTAGACTGAGGATGATAAGGTGATGCAATTCTATGGTTAACATCATATTTAGCAAGCATTTTACGGAAAGCACCATGAATAAAATTTGAACCACCATCAGTCATTAAATATCTAGGGACTCCAAACCTTGGGAAAATGACTTCCTTAAGCATTTTAATAGAGGTGTTGTGATCAGCACTACTAGTTGGAATAGTTTCTACCCACTTAGTAACATAATCAACAGCAACCAAAATATGTGTATACCCATTAGAGGAAGGAAAAGGCCCCATGTAATCAAATCTCCAAACATCAAACGGTTCAACATCAAGAGAATAATTCATAGGCATTTCCTGACGCTTACCAATATTACCAATTCCTTGACATTTATCACAAGATAAAACAAACTTACGGGCATCCTTGAAGAGAGTAGGCCAATAAAACTAGATTGCAATACCTTGTGAGCAGTTCTATCTCCCGCATGATGTCCTCCATAAGCTTTGAAGTGACTTTTCCATAGGATTTGTCCCTGTTCATGCTCAGGTACACAACATCTAATAATACCATCCACTCCTTTATAAAGATGTGGGTCATCCCAAAAGTAATGTCTTCAATCATAGAAGATTTTTTTTCTTTTGTTGATATGTGAAACTAGGTGGTATATATTTAGCAACAATATAATTGGCATAGTCAGCATACCAAGGAGTGTTATGAGAAATATTTATTGCAGCTGATTGTTCATCAGGAAAACTATCATTAATAGGTTGTGGGTCATCAAGAATATTATCTAACCTAGACAAGTTATCAGCCACGGGGTTCTCAGCTCCCTTTCTATCAGTGATATGTAAATCAAATTCTTGTAGCAAAAGAACCCACCTAATGAGTCTAGGTTTAGCATCCTTCTTTTCCATAAGATATTTTATAGCAGCATGATCGGTGTGAACAGTCACTTTAGAATCAACAATGTAAGGTCTAAATTTATCACAAGCAAACACAACTGCTAAAAATTCTTTTTCAATACTAGCATAATTTCGTTGAGCACTGTCCAGAGTTTTACTAGCATAATGAATAACATTTAATTTCTTATCGACTCTTTGTCCTAGAACAGCACCAACAGCATAATCACTAGCATCACACATAATTTCAAAAGGCAAGTTCCAATCAGGTGGTAGAACAATAGGTGCAGAAATCAAGGCTTTTTAAGTGTTTTAAAGGCTTCTACACAATCATCATCAAAAACAAATGGAACATCCTTTTGTAAAAGATTTATAAGAGGCCTAGAAATTTTAGAGAAATCTTTAATAAACCTCCTATAGAAACCAGCATGACCGAGGAAACTACGAATACCTTTGATATCTTTAGGGCATGGTATTTTCTCAATTGCATCAACTTTAGCTTTATCAACCTCAATACCTCGTTCAGAAATTTTATGTCCCAAGACAATACCTTCATTAACCATAAAGTGGCACTTCTCCCAATTCAAGACAAGATTAGTTTGCTCACATCTCTGCAAAACTCGATCAAGGTTACTCAAGCAATCATCAAAAGAAGTTCCGTAAACGAAAAAATCATCCATGAAAACCTCAACAATCTTTTCACAAAAGTCAGAGAATATAGCAGTCATACATCTTTAAAAGGTAGCAGGTGCATTGCATAAACCGAAAGGCATACGTCTATAAGCATAAGTTCCAAAAGTGCAAGTAAAGGTGGTTTTCTCTTGATCAGGTTGTGAGACAGGTATTTGAGAAAAACTGGAATATCCATCAAGAAAGCAAAAATGTGTGTGCTTTGATAGTCTTTCTAACATTTGATCAATAAAAGGCAGAGGGTAATGATCTTTTCTAAAATCAATTACCATTATGTAGCCAGTGACAATTCTTTGTGGAATAAGTTCATTCTTATCATTAGGAACAACGGTAATACCTCCCTTTTTAGGGACACAATGAACGGGACTTACCCATCTACTATCAGCTATGGGATAGATTATACCTGCTTCCAAAAGCTTCAGTATTTCTGTTCTTACCACTTCTTTCATTTTAGGATTTAAACGTCGTTGGTGATCAACAACGGGTTTAGCATCAGGCTCCATATTAATTTTATGCTGACAGAGAGTGGGACTAATGCCCTTTAAATCATCAAGAGTATATCCAATGTCAGCTCGGTGCTTCTTCAGAAACTTCAATAATCTTTCTTCCTCATGTTCTCAAAGGTTAGCACTAATAATAACAGGATAAATCTTTTTCTCATCAAGATAAGCATATTTCAAAGTGTCTGGCAATTGTTTTAATTCAAACATAGGATCACCTTTAGGTGGAGGAGGACCTCCCAGAGTTTCAATAGGCAAATTGTGTTTAAGCAGAGGACGTTGTTCAAAGAAAATCTTATCTATTGCATTTCTTTCATGCAGATGCATAACATTTTCATGGTCTAGCAAATATTGTTCTAGTGGATCGGTGGGAGGCACAGCAAAAGAAGCAAGACCAATTATTTCATCCTTACTAGGCAATTCTTCCTTATGATGTTTTCTACTGAACTTGGAAAAATTAAATTCATGAGACTTATCACCAAAACTAACACCGATAGTTTGCTTCTCGCAATCTATTTTAGCATTAACGGTGTTCAAGAAAGTTCTACCAAAGATAATGGGGCAAAAGTTATCTTGTGGGGAACCAAGAACAAGAAAATCAGTAGGGTATTTTATTTTCCCACACAAGACTTCAACATCTCTAACAATCCCAAGTGCTGTGATGGTGTCCCTATTAGCAAGTTTAATAGTAACATCTATGTCTTCTATTTCAGCGGGTGCTATATCATTCATAATTTCTTGATATAAGGTAAAAGGAATGGCACTCACGCTAGCACCTATGTCGCATAAACCATGATAACAGTGATCTCCTATTTTAACTGAGACAACAGGCATGCCAACAACGGGTCTATGTTTATCTTTTTCATCGGGTTTGGCAATTCTAGCAGCTTCATCATAGAAGTAATAACATGCCCATCTATATTTTCAACCAAGAGATCTTTAACTATAGCAACACTAGGTTCTACTTTGGTTTGTTCAGCAGGTTTGGAAGTTCTAATATAACTTTTGTTGACCACAGTTGAGACTTTAGCATGTTACTTTATCCTAACAGGGAAAGGTGGTTTTTCAATATAAGCAGTAGGCACAACTGGATCAACATTGTAAATAATAGTTTCATCTTTAGCTATTACTAGTTCTTTAATTTCTTCTTTGATAGGTGGATGATATTTAAACCACTTCTCCTTAGGGAGGTCAACATGAGTAGCAAATGATTCACAAAAGGAGGCTACTATCTCAGAGTCAAGTCCATATTTAGTGCTAAACTTTTGAAAAGCATCAGTATTCATAAAAGATTTAACACAATCATACTTGAGCTTAATACCTGACTCTTTACCTTCGTCGAGTTCCCAATCTTCAGAGTTGCATTTAATTCTTTCTAAAAGATCCCACCGGAAGTCAATAGTCTTCTTCATAAAGGAACCAGTACAAGAAGTATCAAGCATGGATCGATCATCATGAGAAAGCTGAGCATAAAGATTCTGAATAATAATTTCTCTTGAGAGCTCATGATTGGGGCATGAATATAACATTGACTTAAGCCTCCCCCAAGCTAGTGTAACACCCCATGTATTAAGCTACAGTAATCACCCTTTTGATTATGCCATGTCATCATGATCAACAGTGCCTAATCATCATTAGTATCATATCTCTTTTCAAATCCAAATTCAAAATGGAAATTCACACTTAAGTGAAACTAAAAGTTGCTCAAATCAGAAACTAAATTGTTCATTAAATAGCAAGTAAATCAGAGACAATTCTAAAATTGAAACCAACATTATTGGAATTGGGTAAGTGACTCAAACATCCTCAAACAGTGACTAAAGACAATATTTATTAACCTTTTATTTAATATAAATCAAATATGAAATTATGTTTTGCCCAAACTAATTTTTGGTGATAGGGTATGTTGCACTATGATTTATGGACCAGGTCATATATTTTACAAAGTTCATTTGAGTGCCACACATTTTGCAAAACAGAAAAGAAAAGGTAAAAATAAAACAAAAGAAAAGAAGCAAGCCCCCACCCCCCGGCTGGGCCTCAGCCTAGCCGGTCGCTCACCAGGTCGGCCCACCTCTACCACCTTATCCCCCCACCACCCCCCAAACCCTAGCCCAAACGACCCCCACTCCCCCCACCTCGCTCACTCCTTCCCCCGCCCCCCATCCCGATTGGATCTGGACGTCGCCGCGCCCCGGTGCTCGCTCCCGTCGCCACCCCGCCGTCGCCTCGCGCCACCACTGCCGTCCACCTCGTCCTCCTCCCCACGGGTCGACCCCGAGCCTCGCCGCCCCTCTCCCCTGCACCGCCTGTGAGCCGCACCTCCTCTCTCTCCCTAGTGCGCCCCCGGTCACCGCGCCCCGCACCCGCGAGCTCCGGCGCCCGACGCCCCCACCTCGTGCTCCGCCGCTCCTTGCTCCTGCTGCTCCTTGCTGCTGCTCGCGCGCGACCGCGCGCTGCGCCCCGCCGCTCGCCTCCTCGCCTGCGGTTCTGCAGCTGCCGCTGTAGCCGCTAGGCGCCGCCCGCCGTGGCCTGTCGTCCTCGCCGCGCCCACTTGCTCCTTCCCGCGCTCACGCTACTGGCCACCGCCGCGTCGGAGCCGCCCGCGCCCAACGCTCGCCGCTTCCCGCAACCCCGCCTCTGCCGTCCACGCGCCTGGCCGCGCCGACCACCGCACCACTCGCCCGCGGCTGTCCGCTCCGCGCCCCCTGCTGGCCTGCTACCGCCGCAGCTCGCCGTGCCCCCCTCTGTGCTGCTGCTGCTCCAGCAGCGGCCGCGGCCGCCGGCGTCGGGCCACGGCCTCGCCCCGCATCTGTGCGGGCTGAGGCCTCTGCCAGCGCCCGTAACCGTTCGCCCACGCGCCCGTTTGGCCACTTGGGCTTTTGACGAATGGGGCCCAGTCCCCCCTGGTTAATAAAAAAAATGTAAAATAAAAATAAAATAAAATTGTTAAAATTAATAATTAATTAATTAGTTAATTAGTTAAGTTAATTAACCCTGATTAGGTTAATCTAAATTAGTTAATTAGTTTAATTAAATACTAATTAATTAGTTAACCCTAATTAACTAACCAGTCAATGACAAGTGGGTCCCACGTGTCAGATTGGCTGCTGACGTCAGCATGATGTCATGCTGACGTCATTAACTACTGTTTCGGATAATGTTAATTTAAATAATTAATTAAATTCCAGAAATTGTTTAAATCTTTAGAAATTCATATAAAATAAACCGTAACTCCGATGAAAATACTTTCTACATGAAAGTTGCTCAGAACGACGAGACGAATTCGAATGCGCGGTCCGTTCGTCCGTCACACGTCCCTAACTATCCGAACATGCAACCGTCCCCCTCCGGTCATCTGTGTGACAAATGTCCGGAACCGGAAAAACATTCCCGGATGGATTCCCCCTTCCTCGGTGACGTGCAACCATATGTTAGGACACACCCAGCACTGCACATTGTCATGTCGTACTTTGTGTTGCTCATGTTTGCTGTGTAATTATACTGTTTCCTCCCCCTCTTCTCTCTCGTTAGACCCCGACGCAGTTCCCGGTACCGCCGCAGCTCCGGAGACCGAAGACACCATTGACGACCTTGCCCTTGCCGCCGAGCAACCAGGCAAGCCCCCCCTTTGATCATCCCGATATCGCCCATTCTAATTTCTCATGCTTGCATTAGAACTGTTGCTGCTGCTTTACCTATTCTGATGCATAGCCTGTTTATTGTAACCTGCTGTTGATAATTACCTGCATATCCTAAACTGCTTAGTATAGGCTGGGTAGAGACCTATCAGTGACCCCACTTATCCCGACTGCCCCGCTGGATTATCAGAAGACCCGATCAACGGGATTGAAGACCAGGCCCCGACACCGCACATCACCCCCCCTTAGTTGTAACGACACTGCAGCGTTACTATCGAGTGCCGAGGGTGAAACCTCTTGTAGCACTTCTGATGTTAACTCTGTAGAGTAGCTATTTGGTCGTGGTCATCGAGGGTGATTCCCCCTTCACCACTTCCGGTAACGACACTGTCATGCAACACATCAAGTGTGAACCCATCGAGGGTGATTCCTCCGAGTTCACCTTGACGGATACATCGAGTGGGAATTCAACGAGGGTGATACCTCAGATTCCTCTGATGCTATGGACACATGGATACTTGGACCTTACACTGTTACTTGGATAGGCGGGTCGACCCTGAGGGGTACCCGCGTGCGCCTGAGAGGCGAGTGTTGTGAAGACGGGTGCCAGTGTGGTGCCCGAGTGGTGAATACGAGGCGTGGCCGGGCATTCTTGGCCCTTGCCGCAAGTCCTCGAGACGGGGCGACGGGGTCACATCTTTCGTGAGTCTCTGCTCGTTACCGCAAGCCCTAGTCCACTAACGATTTGGATATTTGATCCGAGCAGGCCTCTGGCCTGATAGCACTAACCATCACGTGGGAAGAGTTATGGGCACTCTGCATCGTATGCATCAGCCGAAAGCTTTGTCAGACGTCCAGTTCAGCCTCGTGGCCGAGCCGGACCAGTACCATCCAGGACTGAGGTGGTGCTCGTCCCGACCCCGCACACACCGACCCGGAGTGCACAGGGCGATGGCCCAAGACCCCTGAGCGCTTACGATATAGACCGACGGGGACCTCTCTGCTGAGCTGTAGGTAGGGTTGCGATGTATCATTTGGCCGAGGTCGGGCATGACCCAGAAAGTGTGTCTGGCCAGAGTTAAGCGAGCGTGGTGGGTTAGTTGGTGCACCCCTGCAGGGAAGAAAACTTCTATCGATAGCCGGTCCTACGGTAAAGGACACTCGGAGTTGTATCCTGATTGATACAATTAGAACTGGATACTTGGATACTATGGCTCTGGGATTGCTTCTCGCAGGGAGTCGAGAAGGGATCTCAGGACGAGGTTGATGACTGTATGGCTCTGGGATTGCTTTCTCGCAGGGAGTCGAGAAAGGATCTCTGGGTGAGGTTGAGACTTAATGATACTGCTACATTATATGGTACTGTTCTTCTCTCTTCTATTGCTGCAAGACCTCTGAAGATGCTAGTCTTCGATAGGACTAGGCCTTCTCTCTATTCTGGCATTTCTGCAGCCCAGTCCACATATACAGCCTCCCCTTGAAAATGTTGCATATGTAGTGTAGATCCTTGGTTGCTGAGTACTTCTGAGTACTCACGGTTGCTTTGTTTTCCTTTTCTCCCCATATCAGTTTGTCGCGACCAGAGGACGGAGCCCCCTGAGACAGATGCCCCGTCAATCGACTACTACTACTGCCCAGAGGATGGATACTACTACGAGTTGACTGACGACCAGGAGTAGGATAGGAGGGTCCCAGGCAGGAGGCCTTCGCCTTTCGCTCGTAGTGTTTTATTTTGCCCCGCCTTTCTAAAGGCCTTTCTGTTTCTGTTTCATATCTGTACTCAAATATCTGATGCTTCCGCTGACGCTTGTACGCAAGCTTATGTATTCGAGCCCTTGAGGCCCCTGGCTTGTAATATAAAGCTTGTATGACTTTATTTATGTTTTAGAGTTGTGTTGTGATATCTTCCCGTGAGTCCTTAGGCTTGATCGTGTGCATTTGTGTGTATGATTAGTGCACGATTGAGCCGGGGGCGTCACAAGTTGGTATCAGAGCCGACTGTCTCTAGGAATCCCCCTTTCCAACTCCTTGGCCGAAGTTGAGTCTAGTAATCGAAAACTGTTTTACTAACTTGGTTGTGTGGCTTACGGGCCCACGTCGCCAATTGGGTGGTATTAGGATCTTTTACTCCTCGACCTTTACTCTGGGACTCTGATCTCTCTTCTATTCGGGATAAAAATTTTACTAACCCCAACATTAGGTTCTCGTAATCACATCCACCCGGTGTTCTGAAATATCCCCCCTTGCTCCAAGATTGCGGGCCAGGTTCTGCTTGCAGGATCCTCTTATCGAGGGCACCATGTGTTTCACTTGCAGATTCCTCGCCCCAATAGTTTTCTCCGATGTTGATGTAGCCTTTGCTATGCCACGTTGTGTACTTCCCTACCGCGTGCCTGCGCGCCGCCTAGATGCCTAGCCCTCCCTTATCAACTGTCGTAATGCCGGATACTAACCGAGGCTATGTGTGGCTTTGAATGTCTGGTGCGAATATGCTGAATTATCTATTGCACTTCCTTCTGTTGTGCGTGATACTTCATGAATCATTCCATACACATGCAGTTTTTCTTGCTAAACTGCCCCTGTTGATTTGGCAGGATGGCTGACGATCCTCCACCTCCACCCTATATTGCCGCCATGATGCTGCAGTTTGAACTCAACCGTCAGCAGTTTGAGCTTAACCGTCAGTTTATGACTGGAGTATTGGCTCAACTCCCAACTCGGAATGCTCAGCAACAGAATGCTCCAATAACTCTGCCAGAATTTGTGCGCCTCAATCCATCCATTTTCCGCAACTCCACTAATCCTATGGATGCTGATGATTGGCTTCGTGACATCCTGTTTGAGATGGAATCAGCTAATGTCGCTCCTGACAGTTACGTCACCTTTGCGACATTCCACCTGAAGGGCCCAGCTGCTCAATGGTGGGAAAGCCACAAGGCTATGTTGCCTGCAGAGACTGTAACCACTTGGCAGGAATTTCAGTCAGCTTTTCATGCACGTTACATTCCTCAAAGTCTGATGGACCAGAAGAAGCAGGAGTTTCGTAAACTCTCTCAGGGTAAAATGACTGTGGATGAATATCAGAGGAAATTCCTTGAATTATCCCTCTATGCTGCGGATGACGTCGACATCGACACTCGCAAGCAGGAGAAATTCCATGGAGGACTACGTACTGATATAAAACTTACACTTGCTGTCCATGATTGCACAGAATTCGCAATGCTTGTCAGCAAATCTTTCCAAGTTGAAACAGCTCTGATTGAGTACCAGGAGTCGCTCAAGCGCACTCATGAAGCTGACTCGTCTTCGGGTCAGCCTGTTCAGAAACGTCGAGTCTGGATCCCACACAATGTTCATCATCGGCCTGCTCCAACACCAAGGCCGTCTTATGTTGCACCTCGCCTGCCTCCGCCGCCGAGACAACTAGTGACTCAGGGCGGACAGTCCAATGCTATAGCTCCTCCCCATAATGATCGGAATTGCTTCAAGTGTGGTCAACCAGGGCACCGTGCTACCAATTGCCATCCGAATCAAAATCGAGATGCCCGAGCTCGTCAGCCCAGGAATCCCAAAGCCAGACCTTCTGCTATTATACTGGGCCATGCTAACCATGTCAATACAGAAGAGGCTCAGAAAGAACCAACCATTGTGATGGGTACCCTCCCGATTAATTCAGTTGCAGCTTCTGTCCTTTTCGACTCAGGAGCATCACATTCCTTTGTGTCTCAACAATTTGCTCTGCGGCATGAGCTACATCTAGAGCTGTTACCCACACCATTAGAGATTATCACTCCCCGTTCCAGGTGGCAAACCAAAATGGTAAGTCACAACAATCAGATCAGAATTGAAGGGTTGATGTTCTCTGCTTCCCTTATTGCTCTTGGACCTTCCGACATAGACATCATTCTTGGTATGGACTGGTTGACAGCCCATAATGCTTTGATTGACTGTGCTACTAAGACAGTCCAGCTCACACACCCTTCTAGTCAGGTGATCAATTACTCAGCCCGAATAGCTCAAGATGCTGAGAGCCAGATATATGTTCTGAATGCATTGAATGCTTCACCTCTTGAAGGCATCGAGAACGTTCCAGTTGTTTGTGATTTTCAAGATGTATTTCTAGAAGAACTTTCGGGAATACCCCCTGCTAGAGCTGTCGAGTTTGTCATCGACTTGATGCCTGGCACTACCACTATTGCGAAGCGCCCTTATAAGATGCCTCCGCACCACCTTCTTGAACTTAAGGAGGAAATCGACACGTCACTTAAGAAGGGCTTCATCCGCCCCAGTTCCTCCGCTTGGGGAGCACCTTCACTCACCGTTAAGAAGAAGGATGGAACTAACCGATTGGTTCAGGATTATCGGCCCATTAACCAAGCCACCATCCAGAACAAATATTCGCTTCCTCGGATCAATGATTTGTGTGATCAACTTGCTGGATCATCGGTATTCTCTAAACTTGATTTGAGGTTGGGTTATCATCAGATCCGTGTTCGTGAAGAGGATATTCCCAAGACTGCATTTGTTACTCGTTATGGCTCCTACAAGTACACTGTCATGTCATTTGGCTTAACAAATGCTCCAGCCACATTCTCCCGTCTGATGAATTACATCTTCATGGATTACCTCAACAAGTTCGTCGTGGTTTATCTAGATGATATTCTGGTATATTCAAAGAATAAGGAAGAACATGTCGAACACCTCCGTCTTGTACTGGAAAGGCTCCGAGAACACCAGTTGTATGCCAAATACTCCAAATGTGAATTCTGGCTTTCTGAAGTAACTTACCTTGGTCATGTGATTTCCAAGGATGGAATTGTTGTTAACCCAGAACGAGTTCAGGCTATTCTTGACTGGACACCTCTGAAGAACGTCAAGCAAGTGAGAAGTTTTCTTGGCCTTGCAAGCTATTGCCGTCGATTTGTCGAGAACTTTTCTAAGATTGCTAAGCCTTTGACTGATCTGCTTCACAAGGGCGTTAAATATGAATGGACAAAAAAATGTCAGGAAAGTTTCCAGACACTCAAAGACAAGCTGACATCTGCCCCAGTACTATCTCCTCCAGATACCCGCAAAGACTTTGTGATCTATTGTGATGCATCCCGTGAAGGATTAGGCTGTGTCCTAATGCAAGAGCGTAAAGTGATTGCTTATGGCTCTCGTCAGTTGCGCCCACATGAAGAGAATTATCCGGTACATGATCTAGCACTAGCTGCTGTGATCTATGCATTGCAGTTGTGGCGACATTACCTTCTCGGTAATCGTTGCGAGATCTACACAGATCATAAAAGTCTGAAGTACTTGTTTACTCAACCATCTCTAAACCTCCGTCAGCAAAGATGGATGGAGGCCATTGCGGACTATGATTTGGGTATTTCCTATACCCCTGGCAAGGCTAACGTGATGGCTGATGCCTTAAGCCGCAAGTCCTATTGCGACAACCTCATGGTTAGGCGAGCTCAACCTCGTCTTTTTGAAGAACTACACAAGCTGAATCTGCTTATTGTTCCACTGGGTTCTCTTAATAACCTTGTGATACAACCAGATCTTGAGAAAGATGTTAAGAATGCGCAAGCTAAAGATGCTGAAATTGATCTGATGAAGAAAAATCTTCACCTTGAAAAGTACAGGGATTTCTCGCTGTCTGAAGATGGAACTTTGTATTTCAGAAACCGCATTGTCGTACCTCGCTTCGAGCTTATGACCGACAAGGTCATGAAGGAGGCACATGATACCCCGTTGTCTATTCATCCGGGTAGCACCAAGATGTATTGTGATCTCCGTCAAAGGTACTGGTGGTCTAGAATGAAGCAGGACATTGCTCGATATGTTGCTGAATGTGATGTTTGCCGTCGCGTTAAAGCAGAACATCAGAAGCCTGCTGGAATTCTGCAACCGTTACCTATTCCTTTATGGAAATGGGATAAAGTGCAAATGGATTTCATTACTGGCCTTCCCAGGTCACAAAAGGGTCACGATGCTATTCTTGTCATCGTCGACCAACTCTCTAAGGTTGCACACTTTTTGCCTGTCAAAGAAACTATCACTGCTAGTCAGTTAGCAGAGTTGTATATCTCCAGAATTGTTTCACTCCACGGTATTCCGAAGGAGATCAGTTCGGACCGTGGAGGTCTTTTCACCTCAAAGTTCTGGGAAAGTTTCCAAGAAGCTATGGGAACTCATATTACCTGGAGTTCAGCTTATCACCCCCAATCCCAAGGCCAAGTCGAATGAGTCAATCAAGTGCTTGAAGACATGCTTCGGGCTTGTGTTATATCATTTGGCAAGAAGTGGGAAGAATCTCTTCCTTATGCGGAATTCTCATATAACAACAGCTATCAAGCCAGCTTGAAAATGGCTCCCTTTGAAGTTCTTTATGGACGTAAGTGTCGAACCCCTCTGAATTGGTTAGAAACTGGGGAACGACCACTCGTGGGTCCGGATATTATTCAACACGCCGAAGAACAAGTTCGTATTGTTCGGGAAAATCTCAAGGCGGCTCAGGACCGCCAGAAGAGCAACTATGATCGCAAACGATGGGGTTTGACTTATCAACCTGGTGATCAAGCTTATTTGTGAGTCACTCCTATGAAGGGCACCCACCGTTTTGGAATCAAGGGCAAGCTAGCTCCGCGCTACATTGGTCCTTTCCGCATTGTTGTAAGACGTGGTCAGGTGGCATATAAATTGGAATTGCCGCCGCAATTCTCACATATCCACAACGTCTTCCACGTGTCGCAGCTTCGTCAATGCTTCAAGGAATCTCCGCACCGAGCTGTGGATCACGAAATGCTCGAATTGCAAGATGACCTAACTTATAAGGAGCATCCGATCCGCATTCTCGATGAAGCTGAACGTCGGACCCGTCAGAAGGTTACCAAGTTCCTCAAAGTGCAGTGGTCAAATCATACTGAAGATGAAGCCACTTGGGAATGCGAGGATAATCTTCGTGCCGAATACCCCGAACTTTTTCCTTCTACCTCTTAATTCTCGGGACGAGAATTCTTGTTAGTGGAGGAGATTTGTAACACCCCATGTATTAAGCTACAGTAATCACCCTTTTGATTATGCCATGTCATCATGATCAACAGTGCCTAATCATCATTAGTATCATATCTCTTTTCAAATCCAAATTCAAAATGGAAATTCACACTTAAGTGAAACTAAAAGTTGCTCAAATCAGAAACTAAATTGTTCATTAAATAGCAAGTAAATCAGAGACAATTCTAAAATTGAAACCAACATTATTGGAATTGGGTAAGTGACTCAAACATCCTCAAACAGTGACTAAAGACAATATTTATTAACCTTTTATTTAATCTAAATCAAATATGAAATTATGTTTTGCCCAAACTAATTTTTGGTGATAGGGTATGTTGCACTATGATTTATGGACCAGGTCATATATTTTACAAAGTTCATTTGAGTGCCACACATTTTGCAAAACAGAAAAGAAAAGGTAAAAATAAAACAAAAGAAAAGAAGCAAGCCCCCCCCCCTGGGCCTCAGCCCAGCCGGTCGCTCACCAGGTCGGCCCACCTCTGCCACCTTATCCCCCCACCACCCCCCAAACCCTAGCCCAAACGACCCCCACTCCCCACACACCTCTCACTCCTTTCCCCCCCCCCCCTCCCCGCCCACCCCCCCCCCCCCCCCCCGATCCCGATTGGATCTGGACGTCGCCGCGCCCCGGTGCTCGCTCCCGTCGCCAACCTGCCGTCACCTCGCGCCACCACTGCCGTCCACCTCGTCCTCCTCCCCACGGGTCGACCCCGAGCCTCGCCGCCCCTCTCCCCTGCACCGCCTGTGAACCACACCTCCTCTTTCTCTCTCCCTAGTGCGCCCCCGGTCACCGCGCCCCGCACCCGCGCGCTCCGGCGCCCGACACCCCCACCTCGTGCTCCGCCGCGGGTCCTGCTGCTCCTTGCTGCTGCTCGCGCGCGACCGCGCGCTGCGCCCCGCCGCTCGCCTCCTCGCCCGCAGTTCTGCAGCTGCCGCTGTAGCCGCTAGGCGCCGCCCGCCGCGGCCTGTCGTCCTCGCCGCGCCCACTTGCTCCTTCCCGCGCTCGCGCTGCTGGCCACCGCCGCGTCGGAGCCGCCCGCGCCCAACGCTCGCCGCTGCCCGCAACCCCGCCTCTGCCGTCCACGGGCCTGGCCACGCCGGCCACCGCACCACTCGCCCGCGGCTGTCCGCTCCACGCCCCCCCTGCTGGCCTGCTACCGTTGCAGCTCGCCGTGCCCCCCTATGTGCTGTTGCTGCTCCAGCAGCGGCCGCGGCCGCCGGCGCCGGGCCACGGCCTCGCCCCGCATCTGTGCGGGCTACGGCCTCTGCCAGCGCCCGCAACCGTTCACCCGCGCGCCCGTTTGGCCACTTGGGCCTTTGACGAATGGGGCCCAGTCCCCCCTGGTTAATAAAAAAAATGTAAAATAAAAATAAAATAAAATTGTTAAAATTAATAATTAATTAATTAGTTAATTAGTTAAGTTAATTAACCCTGATTAGGTTAATCTAAATGAGTTAATTAGTTTAATTAAATACTAATTAATTAGTTAACCCTAATTAACTAACCAGTCAATGACAGGTGGGTCCCACGTGTCAGTTTGGCTGCTGATGTCAGCATGATGTGATGCTGACGTCATCAACTACTGTTTCGGATAATGTTAATTTAAATAATTAATTAAATTCCAGAAATTGTTTAAATCTTTAGAAATTCATATAAAATAAACTGTAACTCCGATGAAAATACTTTCTACATGAAAGTTGCTCAGAACGACAAGACGAATTCGAATGCGCGGTCCGTTCGTCCGTCAAATGTCCCTAACTATCCGAACATGCAACCGTCCCTCTCCGGTCATCTGTCTGACAAATGTCCAGAATCGGGAAAACATTCCCGGATGGATTCCCCCTTCCTCGGTGACGTGCAACCATACGTTAGGACACACCCGGCACTGCACATTGTCATGTCGTACTTTGTGTTGCTCATGTTTGCTGTGTAATTATACTGTTTCCTCCCCCTCTTCTCTCTCGTTAGACCCCGACGCAGTTCCCGGTACCGCCGCAGCTCCGGAGACCAAAGACACCATTGACGACCTTGCCCTTGCCGCCGAGCAACCAGGCAAGCCCCACCTTTGATCATCCCGATATCGCCCATTCTAATTTCTCACTCTTGCATTAGAACTGCTGCTGCTACTGCTTTACCTATTCTGATGCATAGCCTGTTTATTGTAACCTGCTGTTGATAATTACCTGCATATCCTAAACTGCTTAGTATAGGCTGGGTAGAGACCTATCAGTGACCCCACTTATCCCGACTGCCCCGCTGGATTATCAGAAGACCCGATCAACGGGATTGAAGACCAGGCCCCGACACCGCACATCACCCCCCCTTAGTTGTAACGACACTGCAGCGTTACTATCGAGTGCCGAGGGTGAAACCTCTTGTAGCACTTCTGATGTTAACTCTGTAGAGTAGCTATTTGGTCATGGTCATCGAGGGTGATTCCTCCTTCACCACTTCCGGTAACGACACTGTCATGCAACACATCAAGTGTGAACCCATCGAGGGTGATTCCTCCGAGTTCACCTTGACGGATACATCGAGTGGGAATTCAACGAGGGTGATACCTCGGATTCCTCTGATGCTATGGACACACGGATACTTGGACTTTACACTGTTACTTGGATAGGCGGGTCGACCCTGAGGGGTACCCACGTGCGCCTGAGAGGCGAGTGTTGTGAAGACGGGTGCCAGTGTGGTGCCCGAGTGGTGAATACGAGGCGTGGCCGGGCATTCTTGGCCCTTGCCGCAAGTCCTCGAGACGGGGCGACGGGGTCACATCTTTCGTGAGTCTCTGCTCGTTACCGCAAGCCCTAGTCCACTAACGATTTGGATATTTGATCCGAGCAGGCCTCTGGCCTGATAGCACTAACCATCACGTGGGAAGAGTTATGGGCACTCTGCATCGTATGCATCAGCCGAAAGCTTTGTCAGACGTCCAGTTCAACCTCGTGGCCGGGCCGGGCCAGTACCATCCAGGACTGAGGTGGTGCTCGTCCCGACCCCGCACACACCGACCCGGAGTGCACAGGGTGATGGCCCAAGACCCCTGAGCGCTTAGGATATAGACCGACGGGGACCTCTCTACTGAGCTGTAGGTAGGGTTGCGATGTATCATTTGGCCGAGGTCGGGCATGACCTAGAAAGTGTGTCCGGCCGGAGTTAAGCGAGCGTGGTGGGTAAGTTGGTGCACCCATGCAGGGAAGAAAACTTCTATCGATAGCCGGTCCTACGGTAAAGGACACTCGGAGTTGTATCCTGATTGATACAATTAGAACTGGATACTTGGATACTATGGCTCTGGGATTGCTTCTCGCAGGGAGTCGAGAAGGGATCTCAGGACGAGGTTGATGACTGTATGGCTCTGGGATTGCTTTCTCGCAGGGAGTCGAGAAAGGATCTCTGGGTGAGGTTGAGACTTAATGATACTGCTACATTATATGGTACTGTTCTTCTCTCTTCTATTGCTGCAAGACCTCTGAAGATGCTAGTCTTCGATAGGACTAGGCCTTCTCTCTATTCTGGCATTTCTGCAGCCCAGTCCACATATACAGCCTCCCCTTGAAAATGTTGCATATGTAGTGTAGATCCTTGCTTGCTGAGTACTTCTGAGTACTCACGGTTGCTTTGTTTTCCTTTTCTCCCCATATCAGTTTGTCGCGACCAGAGGACGGAGCCCCCTGAGACAGATGCCCCGTCGATTGACTACTACTACTGCCCAGAGGATGGATACTACTATGAGTTGACTGACGACCAGGAGTAGGATCGGAGGGTCCCAGGCAGGAGGCCTTCGCCTTTCGATCGTAGTGTTTTATTTTGCCCCGCCTTTCTAAAGGCCTTTCTGTTTCTGTTTCATATCTGTACTCAGATATCTGATGCTTCCACTGACGCTTGTACGCAAGCTTATGTATTCGAGCCCTCGAGGCCCCTGGCTTGTAATATAAAGCTTGTATGACTTTATTTATGTTTTAGAGTTGTGTTGTGATATCTTCTCGTGAGTCCTTAGGCTTGATCGTGTGCATTTGTATGTATGATTAGTGCACGATTGAGCCGGGGGCGTCACAGCTAGAGCGATACTTTCTCCTTCACGTGGCCAAAAATTATATATATAATTCTGATCACGATGAACTAGATGCATAGGATAAAAATTTTGGTGAAATTCCAATTTCAATCGATTCCAATTCCAAGATCCAATATCATCGCATAGCCTATACCATGCCAATGCTTTTCCCTTCAAAGATAAAGGGAAAACTTTCTTCTTAGCTTCATCTCCGGGTAAACCTCCAAGCTTAAATAATCCACAAATTTCATCCACATATATCAAGTGCATATCAGGATGTTCGGTTCCATCTCCTGCATAAGGATTAGCTAGCAGTTGTTCTATCATACCCGAAGGAATTTCATAACCAATATTTTCAGTAGGTGTAGTAGGTTGAGGGGTAACTAATTGTGGTTCTGGTCAAGGTGAAGATACCCCGAACAAACCCCTCAAAGGATTGTTCTCCATAGTAACAAGTGACAATAAATTTCAGCACGTAGTAATAATTTTTCCTTACCGGTTTCCACTTACCAAGAGCGCTTCACTCCCCGGAAATGGCGCTAGAAAAGAGCCTTGATGACCCACAAGTATAGGGGATCAATCGTAGTCCTTCCGATAAGTAAGAGTGTCGAACCCAACGAGGAGCAGAAGGAAATGACAAGCGGTTTTCAGCAAGGTAATGTCTGCAAGCACTGAAATTATGAGTAACGAGTAGTTTGGTAGCAAGATAATTTGTAACGAGCAAATAACGGTAATGGTAACAAAAGTGCAGCAAGTTAGCCCAATCCTTTTGAGCCAAAGGACAGGCCAAAACGGTCTCTTATGATAAGCAAAGCGTTCTTGAGGGTACACGGGAATTTCATCTAGTCACTTTCATCATGTTGGTTTGATTTGTGTTCGCTACTTTGATAATTTGATATGTGGGTGGACCGGTGCTTAGGTGATGTTCTTACTTGAACAAACCTCCTACTTATGATTAACCCCCTCGCAAGCATACGCAACTACGAGAAAAGTATTAAGAATAAATCTAACCACAGCATTAAACTTTTGGATCCAAATCAGTCTCTTACGGAATAGCGCATAAACTAGGGTTTAAGCTTTTGTCACTCTCGCAACCAATAATCTAATAACTACTCCACAAGGCATTCCCTTAGGCCCAAAATATGGTGAAGTGCCATGTAGTTGACGTTCACATGACACCACTAAGGGAATCACAACATACATATCATCAAAATATCGAACACATATCAAGTTCACATGATTACCTGCAACAAGATTTCTCCCGTGACCTCAAGAACAAAAGTAACTACTCACTAATGATAATCATGCTTAAGAACAGAGGAGTATTAAATAGCATAATGGATCTGAACATATAATCTTCCACCAAATAAACCATATAGTAATCAACTACAAGATGTAATCAACACTACTAGTCACCCACAAGTACCAATCTATAGTTCCGGTACAAAGATTGAACACAAGAGATGAACTAGGGTTTGAGAGGAGATGGTGTTGTTGAAGATGTTGATGGATATTGCCCTCCCCAAGATAGGACAGTTGTTGGTGATGATGATGACGATGATTTCCCCCTCCGGGAGGGAAGTTCCCCCGGCGGAATCACTCCGCCGGAGGGCAAAAGTGCTCCTGCCCAAGTTCGGCCTCGAGACGGCAGTGCTTCATCCCGAAAGTCCTCCCCTTACTTTTTCTAGGTCGAAATGACTTATATACCAGAAGAGGGGCACCGGAGGTGGGCCGAGGAGGGCACAACCCACCAGGGCGCGCCTGGGCTCCCTGGCGCGCCCAGGTGGGTTGTGCCCACCTGGTGGGCCCCCTCTGATAGTTATTTGCTCCAATAATTCTTATATATTCCATCAAAATTCCTCGTGAAGTTTCAGCTCATTTGGAGTTGTGCAGAATAGGTAGCCTGATGTAGCTTTTTCAGGTCCAGATTTCTAGCTGCCGGAATTCTCCCTCTTTGTGTGAACCTTGCATATTATAAGAGAAAAGGCATTAGAATTACTCCAAAAAGCATTATTATGCATAAAAACATCATAAATAACAGTAGGAAAACATGATGCAAAATGGACGTATCAAGGAGGGAGCAGCCAGGAGGGTGCCCCAAGTAGGCCGAATCCTACTTGGGGTCCCTTCCCAAGTGGCGCCCCCCCTCCCCTACCATAATTGCCGGAGAGAAGGAAAGGGGGGAAGGAGAAGGAAGGGGGAGGCCGAGTCCCCCTCCTTTCCTTCCTCCCAATTGGCCGGCTGACTTGGGGGGTGCGCCAGCCCCTTGTGGGCTGGTGTGCTCCCCTCTAATGGCCCAATAGGCCCACTATCCTCCCGGGGGTGCCCGGTACCCCTTCCGGTACTCCGATGACTATCCAGTTTTCTCCGAAACACTTCCGGTGTCCGAATACCATCGTCCTATATATCAATCTTTACCTCTCGACCATTTCGAGACTCCTCGTCATGTCCGTGATCTCATCTGGGACTCCGAACAACATTCGGTCACCAAATCATATAACTCATATAACACTATATCGCCAACGAACGTTAAGAGTGCGGACCCTACGGGTTCGAGAACTATGTAGACATGACCGAGACACCTCTCCGGTCAATAACTAAAAGCGAAACCTGGATGCCCATATTGGCTCCTACATATTCTACGAAGATCTTTATCGGTCGAACCGTTATGACAACATACGTAATTCCCTTTGTCCATCGGTATGTTACTTGCCCGAGATTCGATCGTCGGTATCTTCATACCTAGTTCAATATCGTTACCGGCAAGTTTCTTTACTCGTTCCTTAATACATCACCTCGTGACTAACTCCTTAGTCATTTGCTTGCAAGCTTATGATGTGTATTACCGAGAGGGCCCAGAGATACCTCTCCGATACTCGGAGTGACAAATCCTAATCTCGATCTATGCCAACTCAACAAACACCTTCGGAGATACCTGTAGAGCATCTTTATGATCACCCAGTTATGTTCTGATGTTTGATAGAACACAAGGTATTCTTTCGGTATCCGGGAGTTGCATAATCTCATAGTCGAAGGAATATGTATTTGACATGAAGAAAGCAATAGCAATAAAACTGAACGATCATTATGCTAAGCTAACGGATGGATCTTGTCCATCACATCATTCTCCTAATGATGTGATCCCGTTATCAAATGACAACACATGTCCATGATTAGGAAACCTTAACCATCTTTGATCAACGAGCTAGTCTAGTAGAGGCTTACTAGGGACACGGTGTGTCGGGGATATCGTGCGACATATGCCAGGGGGTGGCTTATCGTGGATGGGGACAAGAGTACGTCGCCGGGCTCTAGAAGAGGGAGTGAGCGAGACCGCATATGCCTGCGAATCTTACCCAGGTTCGGGGCTCTCCTCGGAGATAACACCCCTAGTCCTGCTTTGCGGGGTCTCCGCATGATGACTATGATCAACAAGGTAGCTACAAGCTTGCTCCTTGAGCTGTTTCGGCTGGAGGAGGGAGAAGGGCAAGGCTAGCTCTACTCCTCGCTCCACGTGTGTGTGTGAATGGTGTGGGTGCTGAACCCTTTGCATGGGTGAGCCTGGGGGGTTTATATAGGCCTACCTCCCAGGGGTACAATGGAAATCCGGCCGGGTGTAGGACCCGGTCGTCAGCGTCTCTGGCTGTTGGCTTCACCGCCGACCGCTGGGGCCCGCCGCCTGGTGGGCCATGTTGACTGCTTTATGATGTAGCCTCGCCCTCGATGACGAAGGCTTGATCGAGGGGAACGTGGTTACAATCCCGCCGCCTGACAGGTACTCGCTGTAGCCATACCCCGTCTCGTCTGGTTAATGGTGCACAGACTCCAAGGGGGAGGAGGGCCGCCTGCTAGGAGTCGGCCCTCCCTTGTTGCCGCCTGCTGGAGGTTAGCCGCCTTCTGGTGGCTCTCGGACAGGTAGGGCCCGCCGCCTGTGGGCCGTACCGACCGCCCGTCGTGGGAGCGTGGCTCCCTGTGACGCTAATGATGTCACAGACTGTGCGGCAATAGTGCCGCGTTGGGCGGGGGGTGTCCGCCCAGTACACAGCTCTGTGGCCACGTCCCATCCTGGATTCGGGGGTGGCAGGCTGCACTGCAGCCATGCCTTGTCTTGTCAAGGTGATGTGGTGCTGACTTCGAGGGGACGAGGGGCCGTCTGCCAGGAGTCGGCTCCCTCGCGGCCGCCTTCCATGGTCCTGCCACCTTATAGCAGCCGGCCTCTTGGACCAGCCGGCCCAAGAAGGCAGTCGTGCTCCCGGATGGTGTGAGGGGCGCAGCTAGCCCCGATGTCTTGAAATACCATGGGGGACTGATGAGGCTACCCGTGGTCATTTACTCCGACAGTAGTCCCTGAAGCTGGTGGGGTACCGCGGCTGAAAAAACAAGGAGCCTCAGCAGCTTCCTACTCTGAGTGGTCTGGTAGTTGGGCTTCGTCCGTCTTCTGGAGAGGCCGGTTGTCAGGAGCCGGCCAAGGCCAGGCCGGCCGCCTGGCGAATTCGAATCATCGTGCGGAGGCTGGGTAGAGTGCCAGCCGGACGACAGGCTTGCCGCCTGTTGCTCGCTCGCCACGCAGCGCCAGTAGGCCAGGCCGGCCTGCCAGCCCGCGTACGTGACGAGAAGTCGCCACAGGCCTGGGCCCGCCACTATAGGGCCTCGGCACACGTGCAGATCCGCAGCGGTCGTGGCGGGCGGTTGCGCTTCCCAGGTGCGACTAATACACACCATTACGGCGATGTAACTGCGGGGTCGTGGGGGGAGTGGGCGCAATTAATCTTGCGCCCACCCCCCCCCCCCCCCACGTCTTGCCCCCTCGGCTCCGCCGCCAGAGGGCTATAAGTAGGGGAAGGAGGGGGGCGGCAGAACGCACGCGCGCCCTCCTCTCCCTTCTCTTTGCTTTTCTCCTTCCTCTTCTTCTTGCTATTGCCGCGGCCTCTCCTCTCGCCGGGGTGCTGCCACAGCCCGCCGTTGCCGGACCTCCTCGCGCCGCAGCCACCTTGCGCCGCCGCCGAGCACGAAGCCCATGGCGCAAAGCGGTCGTGCGGGCGCCTGGGACGGCTCCAATGTCCACGACGGGCACTTAGAGTTTCTCCGCCAGACGCGGCGGCTTCCCCATGCATCGAACGTCAAGGTGCGTGTCCCCCCCGAAAGGGAGATCTCGCCGGCGCCGGAAGGCGGCGAGCGCGTCATCTTCCGGTCGCATTTCCTCCGCGGCTTCGGCCTTCCGGCGAGCGGATTCCTTCACTCTTTTTTGGATTTCTACGGAGTGCAGCCCCACCACCTCACTCCGAATATGGTGGTGCTGCTCTCCACCTTCATCACCCTGTGCGAGGGCTACCTTGGCATGCTCCCCACACTCGAGCTGTGGGGAGAGCTCTTCTACCTCAAGCTTGGCACCGCCGCCAAGAACGAGGCGGCCCAGTGCGGAGCCTGCGTCGCGGTGCGGCGCACGGGATCCGGGATCCGCTTCCCAGCTCTCGCCCTGCTGCAGTCGGCCAAACTGTGGCATAAGTCGTACTTCTACGTCGCGAATATCCACTCGACGCGGGACTACGTCAACCTGCCGGCCTACGCAGCCGGCCCGCCTGTTGGGCCTCGCACCAACTGGAAGTTCCGGCCAAGGACCCTGTCGGCCGCGTGCTCCACCGCGCTCCTCCAGCTCCAGGAGATGATGGCGTCGGAGGGCCTCAAGGCCTTGGACCTGCTGGCCGCGTTCGTGAAGCGCTGAGTGCTGCCCCTCCAAGCCCTCACTTGATCAGCGACATGAGTGGGCGTCGGGACCTGTGCCGGCTGTCCACCAAGGTGATGCCGGACGTGGAGGTGGTCCGCATGGTGAACTTCTTCTCCGACTACAAGCTGTCGGAGACGGAGTGGCAGTTCGGCAAGCCGCCGTACAGCCGGGCCAACCCGCTGCCTTCGGTACGTCTCCTTATTCTTTTTTCCTTTGTTCGTCCGGGTTCCTTCTTGCCGCCTGACCAGTCGGCCTTGATGCAGCGCTTCCCGGGCTAGACAGCCACTAACACGCCGGCCCCGGGTCACTAGTACATGCCGGACCAGTCAGTGAGTGACGTGGACGACCCTGACTTGGGGGCGGCCGCGCAGGAGGAGGACGACGCCACAGGTGGTGGCGGCGAGGGAGCAGGCGGCTCCTTAGGAGGCGGCCTTGGGGATTGGCCGGATGACGATGAGGAGGACGAAGAGCCGCGCCGTGCCCATGGCGCCGACAGGGCGGGCGCCAGTTCCTCGGCCGCGCCGACTGCAGCAGCCGGCGCGCCGAAGCGCCGGGCCGACGCCGGGTTGTTCGGCAGCCGGCCCAAGAAGGCCAGGACCTCGACCGCCGTGACCAAGCGGCAAGAGGCCGCCGGAAAGGCGGCCCTCTTCTAGAAAGCCCCAAAGCGGCTCCCGCTGGTGTCCGCGTAAGTGCCTTGTCCCTTCTTGCATCTTGCTTTGCGTTTGCTTTTCTTCTATCTTTGCGATCTTTTTATTCTCTTCCTCGCTTGGCGCGCAGCGCCCCACTTTCCTTGTCACGAGCCCCGTCCGGCTCGGTGATCGGGGTGGCAGACGATGTCGTGGGCCCCCGCCGCGTGGATCCGCTCGCCGCCCTCCAGGAGGCGACGGAGAAGAACGCGCGGGAGGCGCGAGAGGAGCAGGAAGCTGCGGCCCGGGAGAAGCCGGAGGCCGACGCGGCGGCAAAGGCCCAAGCCGACGCCGCGGCCAAGGAGCAGGCGGACGCGGCCGCCAAGGTGCAGGCGGAGGAGGCGTCCCGCAGCCGGGCTCCGGAGTCCACCGGTCCGCAATCTGCGGAGCCTGTGGTGCTGGAGGTCCAGGCTCCGACTGGAGGGGCCGGCGATGACCACCCGATCCAAGAGAGGGGAGGGGACCCTGTTATCCCGGAGTCGGAGGTGCCCCCGCGCACGCCGGCTGCCGACGCCCAGGGAGGTCGTCCCGACGCGTCGCTGGTGCCGCCAGCCAGCGGCGAGTTGGTGGTGGGTCCGACTCCAGCAACCTGTATCTCGGTGCGTTGGCGAGCGGGGAGGGCGGCCTCAGCACCGCGGCCGTTGGAGGTCGGGGCCGCTAGCTCGTCGGCCCCCGACGCCGAGGCTACCAGCGCTGCCCCACCGGATTGGACGTTTGGGGGTGGTACGGGTGTTTTGAACGCGGCCTCGCAGGAAGTCCTGGCCCGGTTCAACGCCCAAGGCGCCGCTCTCCAGCAGTACACGCAGGAGTTCCTGGCGACGCGGGCGGCCGTCCAGGTACGTTTCTTGTTTTCGTTTCCTTGTAATCTTCCGTGGGGGCGCGCCAGCGCACCCACTGGGTGTAGCCCCCGAGTTCCGGGCCGACTGCTGAGCAGGCGGCTCGGAACTTCAAGTCGAGCTCCGAGTACTGACTCGTTACCTTCTTCTGTTGTCTTTGTTGCAGGATTACCACAAAATCCGTGCGGCCGCCTATAACTCTCAGCTCCAGGAGCTGACCAAGCAGACCGCCGATCTGACGGAGAGCCGAAGTAAGTACTTGGTCTTCTTCCTTGCGGGGGCGCGTCAGCGCACCCGCTGGGTGTAGTCCCCGAGATTCGGGCCGACTGCTGAGCAGTCGGCCGGATCTCCCGGCCACTACTTTTCATTGGTGTTGATGGTTTTCTTTTTTCTTCGTTTTGGCAGAGGCCGCCGCAGATCTGCGGCAGCGCCTGAGCGAGGCCGAGACCGCGCACCACACCAAGGAGCAGGAGCGCAGCCAGGCGGCCCAGGAATGCGACCGCCTGGCCAAGGAGCTGGCGGACCAGGCGGAGCGGCACAAGGCGGAGCTCCAGAAGCTGAAGGAGGAGGAAGACTCCCTCAAGGCCGAGTTCGAGACTCAACGCTCGAACTGGGCCGAGAAGGAGAGACTCTTGACCGACGGCTACGGCGAGATCAAGGATATGATCGATGGTAAGTTACTTCTTATTTTGAACAGCCGCCGACTGCTGTAGGAGTCGGCTTCTGGCTTCTAATCTTTGATCTTCTTCTTGTGCAGAATACTTTCCCGGTCACTCCGTCGCCGTCAGCCAGGCCATCGAGGCGCGTCGTGACGTGCGGAGGAAGTGGGCGCGGACATTGCGCCCAACGCGCCCCGGAATCTCGGCGAGCAGCTTCTGGCCATCAAGACGCGCCTGCAGCCGGCTCACAGGATGCTTCGCCACCTGCAGCGCGCCGGGACTCAGGTGTTGGCCGCCTTTTGGCCCAATGCTCAAATTCCACGCACCCCCAGTCGGACTGCCGACTGGCTGGAGGTAGCGGTCGGCCGGCTACGGTGATAATGCCCTTGGTGCCCGGCATCTTCATCTTGAGGTAGGCGTAGTGCGGCACCGCCATGAACTTGGCCAGGGCAGGCCAGCCAAGGAGCGCATGGTAGGGGCTCTCCAGGTCCACCACCTCGAACCAGATTGGCTCGCGGCGGAAGTGATTTTTGTCTCCGAAGAGGACATCTATCTTGACCTTGCCGATTGGAGAGCAGGAAAGGCCAGGTACAATGCCATGAAAGACAGTCCGGCTGGGCTGGCGCTGCTTCTCCTTGATGCACAACTTCTCCAGGGTGTCACGGTAGAGGATGTTGATGCTGCTTCCGCCGTCTATCAGAACTCGGGAGAAGCGACAGGCTCGCCGCTCCGTTGAAAAGGTGGCATCCAGCACCAGGGCGTAGGAACCCGGAGAAGGCATCACCTCCGGGTGGTCAGCGCGGCTCCAGCTGATGGGCCTCTCAGACCAGTGCATGAACTCTGGGACCTCAGAAGCGACCGTGTTCACCTCGCGGTGCTGCTGACGCCGGCTGTGCCTGTCGTCGGCCACACTGGTGAAGACGACGTAGGCTCCGTGTTCTTCGGGGAATTCATCTTGAATTGCGCCAACGGGGCGGGCCACCGGCTGCTAAGGAGGCGGAGCCGGCGGGCCAGCAGGCGGAGGGGGCAGTCCTTCGCCTTTGGCAATGCGGGTGAGCCAGTGGCACTTCCGAGTCGTGTGGTTGGACGGCTTCGCGCCGCTGTGGAACTTGCAGGGAGCATCAAGTGTTTGCTCGAAGGATAAAGCGGGCAACCAAACAGGCTTGCCGCCTTTTTTACGCTTGGGGCCGGGCTACCCTTCCGGCTGTTGGTCTTCAACTGCTGCCACCTGCCGGCTGGTGGAAGCCGGCTGCTGGGCCTTGCGTTTGTTGTCGTTCGACTGCTGGCGCCGACTGGAGTCGCCAGCAGGCGTCTGAGGGTCCGGAGGGAGCATCTTTCCAGACGCGTCCACTCGGAGCTCCGACTTCATGGAGGAGTCGGCGGTGGCATACTTGTCCGCTATGATTAGCAGCTCGTCGAGTGTGGCCGGCTCGTCGCAGAGGAGTCGGTGCTTGAGTAAGGTGCCCTCTCGGCACCCGGTAGTGAAGTATTCTATGGCTTGCACCTCATGCGCCCCTTCGCAGGAGTTGCGCAGTTCGGCCCACCGCGTCAAGTACTCGCGGGTGGACTCGGTTGGGCCTTGGACGCACAGGGAGAGCTGGCGGGGCTTGGGCGGCCGCTTGTAGGTGCTGGTGAAGTTGCGGATGAAAACTTCGGTAAAGTCCAGCCAGCTGTTGACGCTGTAGGGCTTGAGGCTATTCAGCCATGTCCGGGCCGTGCCCTGGAGCATGAGCGGAATGTACTTCACGGCAACGCGCTTGTTGCCGTTTGCTATGCTGACGGCAGTGGAGTAGTCAACCAGCCAATCCTCCGGCTTCACGGAACCGTTGTACTTGGGAGTGTCTCGAGGAAGCGAGAACCCTTTGGGGAAGGGCCCATCACGAATGCGGGGGCCGAAACAAGGCGGGCCGATCGCATCTTCTTCTTCTAACGCCAGGGATCGAGCCAAGCGGTCAATCCGGTAGCGGGCGTCGTTTTCTCCGACTCCTTCACGGGGGCCCAGCCGGCCTCCGAGAGTCGGATGCTCAACGGGCGGCGGGGAGGCGCGCCTCTCCCTGCGCGGGGGAGGCGGACGATCGTCCCACCGTTCTACTGCTCGTGGGCGGCCGTCTTGGTCGCGCTCGATGGTGATGCGTGCGCGGCTGCGGCTAACAGCCGGCTCTTGGTCTCCTCGGTCGCGAGCGCCGCCTGTCGGCGTTCGGGAGGTCGCGCCGTGCTCTCGGCGAGGGGGAAGGTTCCCGGCCTGCAAGCCGGGTTCCACCACGTGGCAGCCGGTTTCTTGCTGCGCGGCAGCCGCGTCGATGAGCTCCTGGACGTGCTCCGTCATGCAGCGATGCTCGTCACCCTCTAGGCGGTCCAGCTCGTCTGCTGCCGCCTGGGCGGCGCTTAAGTTCTCCATTGGCGTGGCGTAGACTGGGCGGTCGGCCCCCAGCATGCTGGCGATGGTCGCGCCGCGCTGCCGAACCGTGCCCACGCGGCTGGGCTTGCCAGCAGCCGGCGTGCCACAGACGACGCGGTCGATCTCGCGCTGGTAGGCCTCGGTGAGGCGTCTCATGGCTGCCAACTTGTTGGCGCTGTCGAGGAGTGCGACGCGGCACGCCTCCAGCGTTTCACCACTCGCACCGGGTGCCACGGGTGCGGACAGGTCTCGCATTGCCGCCCGCAACGGGTCCCGGTCGGCCTCGTCGGAGGCTCCATCGTGGATGATGACCAGCACCTCGGTGACGGTGCTGGTGCTGGCGCCGCTGTCAGCAGCAGGGAGCGGGTCGTCGAAGATCACCACGTCACCGGGGAAGGCATTAGAAGGCGCGGCGTTGGCGTCGATGACCATGTCGACGGGCGGGTCGGTGGAGCCAATGGACTCCAGATCGGAGGCCGGCTCGTTGGCGATGTGAAGCTTGCCGAGGGGGTCGACAAGGCAGCTCCCGGAGCTGGCTGCGCCCGCGTTGGGTGCGGGCTCGTCGGAGAGGCGAATCCCGCCGATGAGGTCAGCGAGGCAGCTCGCGGCGCAGGCGGCTTCCATGCCACGCAGTGTGTCGGCACAAACGCCATCGGGCGTGCCGGGCTGGCTGCGCTCGCCAGGAAGGAAGAGGGTTCCCGTCCAGAACGTGTTTCCGGGCGACGGTGCACCTTGCCCCACGGTGGGCGCCAAATGTCGGGGATATCGTGTGACATATGCCAGGGGGTGGCTTATCATGGATGGGGACAAGAGTACGTCGCCGGGCTCTAGAAGTGGGAGTGAGCGAGACCGCATACGCCTGCGAATCTTACCCAGGTTCGGGGCTCTCCTCGGAGATAACACCCCTAGTCCTGCTTTGCGGGGTCTCCGCATGATGACTATGATCAACAAGGTAGCTACAAGCTTGCTCCTTTAGCTGTTTCGGCTGGAGGAGGGAGAAGGGCAAGGCTAGCTCTACTCCTCGCTCTACGTGTGTGTGTGTGTGTGTGAATGGTGTGGGTGCTGAACCCTTTGCATGGGTGAGCCTGGGGGGTTTATATAGGCCTACCCCCCAGGGGTACAATGGTAATCCGGTCGGGTGTAGGACCCGGCCGTCAGCGTCTCTGGCTGCCAGCTTCACCGCTGACCGCTGGGGCCCGCCGCCGGGTGGGCCATGTTGACTGCTTTATGTTGTAGCCTCGCCCTCGATGACGAAGGCTTGATCGAGGGGAACGTGGTTACAGTCCCGCCGCCTGACGGGTACTCGCTGTAGCCATACCCCGTCTCGTCTGGTTAATGGTGCACAGACTCCAAGGGGAAGGAGGGCCGCCTGCTAGGAGTCGGCCCTCCCTTGTTGCCGCCTGCTGGAGGTTAGCCGCCTTCTGGTGGCTCGCGGACAGGTAGGGCCCGCCGCCTGCGGGCCGTACCGACCGCCCGTCGTGGGAGCGTGGCTCCCTCTGACGCTAATGACGTAACAGACTGTGCGGCAATAGTGTCGCGCTGGGCGGGGGGTGTCCGCCCAGTACACAGCTCTGTGGCCACGTCCCATCCTGGATTCGGGGGTGGCAGGCTGCACTGCAGCCATGCCTTGTCTTGTCGTGGTGATGTGGTGCTGACTTCGAGGGGACGAGGGGCCGTCTGCCAGGAGTCGGCTCCCTCGCGGCCGCCTTCCATGGTCCTGCCGCCTTATAGCAGCCGGCCTCTTGGACCAGCCGGCCCAAGAAGGTGGTCGTGCTCCCGGACGGTCTGAGGGGCGCAGCTAGCCCCGATGTCTTGAAATACCATGAGGGACTGATGAGGCTACCCGTGGTCATTTACTCCGACACGGTGTTTGTTTATGTATTCACACATGTATTTAAGTTTCCGATCAATACAATTCTAGCATGAATAATAAATATTTATCATGAATTAGAAAATATAAAATCACAACTTTATTATTGCCTCTAGGGTATATTTCCTTCAGTTTATCCTTGGGCGGAGGGTCGCATGCCCTTTCTATTATACACATTGACTTGTGTGCCGGTGATTAGGTACATATCTTTAGGGGATACGATAGAATCGGGTAATCCCACCATTATCGTGAAAATATCTCTGGTAACAGTAAAATTCCTGATTTAGCATGCCAGTCCTTAGCCCTTTGAGTTCCTACTTGAGCGCAGCAGCGCCTAGGATTCGAGAGCCCTTAGGCATTTTTTTTTTTTGGTGACTTGGACCATGTACGCCCGCATGGAACCCTCCTTCGACTAGGGAATCATTATTCACTGACAATAGGTTATGAATTATATACGCATTGGCTCTGTACCTTGGTCCTTACTTCAATACTACTTGTCCCTAGCTTCAGCGTTGGGAGCATATGGAGTTATTTATAGCAACATATCAAAGTGGAGTTGGTTACAAAGGATCTTTGGATCAGCAATTAATCACCATAGACTATGTTTTGTTTTGTCACATTATGTCATTTTATTTCAAGATGAGGCATTTTATTTGTAAAAGGTTGTGTGCATCATGTTATGAGACCGGTGTGGAGTCTGTGATTGTATCACCTGGTACGATTAGTCAACAAAAACTTCACTTGTTGAAAGAAAAGCACAAGATGACAGGAAAATGTGGCAATGCACTTGTACTTCAGTGTATTGTCTAAAAGATTTTAGGTATAGTTTAGCTAGCCTTTTACAATGCCAACGGAGATTAAATATTGGACCCTGATAAGTACCACACATGTGGTACTAAGAGGGTTGCACCGAACGGGCTCAACGCCATCCATTGTGTCATGTCATGCATGCATGCAAATAGGACAAAAACAGATGATGTCAGCGAGGATCTTTTTGGTTTTCAGTTTTTAAAATGTTTTATCTCTTAAATGAAAAAACCGACTGGAAATCCGTTGTTACCATTAAATCCATCACGGCGAGATCTTCAAAACTAGATCCCATAACCATATGTTTTAATTACTTTTCTTTTGGTCAAAAGTTGCCATGGCATTTACATTGAACTTACCATGGTGTTTACACTAAAGTTGTCATGATATGTTTCGGTTATCTTTTATTCTAGGTTTTAAAGTACTTCTAACATGTTATAAAAAGGGAATGAATTTTGCCATGGACGAAAAAGGTGAAATTGTCGTGACGTGTAGATTGCACTTGCCCTAATCTCATAAAAGCTACTGATGACATGGTTTATAATTAAAAAATCCATCATCAATTACTAAAAAAATGTCTTGGTCAATAACTAAAAGTTGCCATGAACTGTAAACTAAAATTGCAATAATAAATTACTCAAATTTGCTATGATCCATGCACTAAAATTTGCCATGGTTCATACAAAAAAATTGGCAGGGCCAAAGTACTAAAATTGCCATGGTCAAAATATTTAAATTGTCATGGTGAATTACTCAAATTTGCCATGATCCATGCACTAAATTTGCCATGGTTCATAAAAAAACATTGTCATGGCCAAAATACTAAAATTGCCATGGTCAAAATACGAAAATTGCCATGATGAATTACTAAAATTTACAATGGTGAATTACTAAAGAATTTCCGTGATCCATGAAGTAAATATATCACGGTTCATAAATAAAACTCCAAAACTTACCGCGGCAACACATGTTTATTTGCCATGGCAAGAACACATTTTAAATTGACATGACAAAAAGAATAGATTTACCATGGACATAAAAAAGGAAAAGAGTTTGGCATGGGTAGATAGAAAAAATTTGTCGTGGTCTTATAGAAGATTTGCCATGGACAAAAAAAGAGTCACCGCGTACGCAACACCACACCGCCGACAACCTCTTCACCCGACCCACAGCCCCTCCCCCTGCTACTACACGTCGAGATGCACCCGAGAATCTCCTCGACGCATTCGTGTCCCACGAGCCCGCCATGGTGCATATCACCCTCCCCCCCCGCCGCGGATATCTGCTCGGGGACCACGGGCCGCCGCCGGAGCTCACCAGGCCCCTCACCCTATGAGTGAAAAAGTAGTGGAAATACAATGATAGCTTTAAAACTAGAAGAAAAGGTAGTTGAAACAAAATATGGTAATTGTAGTGTAAACACCATGGCAATTTTAGTGCAATAGACATGTTAACTTTTTTCCAAAAAAAAAGTTGGCGAAGCATATCAATATGAGATCTAATTTTGAAGATCTCGTCGCGGTGGATTTTATGGTGAAAACGGAATTTTAATCAGACTTTTCATTTAAGAGATAAAATATTTTAAAGTTTGAAAGTACAAAAGGATTCCTGCTGACCTCATCTCTTTCTTTCTTCTATGCATGCATATGTGAACGGAAATGAAAAACCTGTGGCACAAACCCTTAGGTGCCACACGTGTGGACGCTAGTTTTGTTCCAAAATCCGTGCCAATTGATCCAATGGTGATTAGAGCGTTTGGACCGAATGTCTTCGTGCCACACGTGTGGCACTTATCATTTGGGTAAACTTTTCTCAACTCATGCATGGTTAATGATCGGATTAATCTGAAGTCGATCGTGGCAGAAATGTATACTAGAAGGGAATGTGCGCCTTTGTCATGTCGCTCTATCTCTTGTGTTGTAGCACCGACATATGGTTAGGGATAGAGGAGGAGGGGTGCGTCTTGCCGTACTGCCCCTAATTGCAATGGATTGATTATCGACGTGTACAAATAAATAAATCGGAAGCCATGCTCAATCATCGCAAGTTTTGGTAACACGAATCTAGGAAACCAGGGACTCATCCATTGCTCCATTTTAAGAAAACAAGAGCCCACCAACCTGGTTCAGTATCAGAGTGGCCACATGAAGGGATGCGAGAATAGATAGCAGAGCGGCGTGTTGTGACTGCCGAGCTTGTACGTACCAAAGCACTACACGGGAGATAGGGAAAGGAAGAGTATGGGGGCTAGGCTGTGTCTCTCTGGCATTTTCTCCCGGTACCTCCAACTCCTATGTTTGTACTACGTACCAACAAAGAGTGGCAGCTTCATACCAAAAGCAAAAAAGAAAAGAAAAAGGCTCTTTGAAGAAATGCATCGGCTTCTCTATTGGTATGTCCGAAGGATGTCGAGCTCACGCACACCACCACGGAGCACTACGGTATCACTGTCGGTAAGCAGGAGATGTGCTTCCAAACATCTTAGAATTTGTGTCGAACCCGTAGCACAAGCCCAGCCCGTGGTATATATCCTCTTAACACGCCGAGTAATGGAAGGCTACAATTATTTCCAGCTGCCTCTGGGGGCAAAAGGGCTTCGAATTTATTGGCTCAAATCAATTCGATGATATCCTGCAGTGCAAGAGCTGCATCATGGCAGCGTCCGACAGCATTAGGTTTCGCCTGCTTACCATCAAGGTGACCATCTACTATGCCGCACGTACAGGTCTCACTCACGTTCGCGTCCTATTAATGTCCATCACTACGACGGCCGGTACCGGGACCTGTGGATGTTAGATACGCGCATGTTTAGATGCCGGAGCTTGGCTAGCGCTAGGGCAAGCACCCGGTCGACTATGTTTTTCTAACCACCGCCGTCGTAGTTGTTGTCGACGGCAGCCGCCATTCCCAGCGCATGTCCTTGGCCGTCCGCAAGCCCGGCAACTACTCTCTCCTTGAATCTCCTCCCTTGCGGCAATCCTACCTCTTCTTCCGCAGCAATGTATCCTCTTGAACTTCGAGATGGATGGGTGAAGAACAAGAACCGTGTTGGACTCGTTGCATGAGGTTTATCTGAAGAATGGCCATGAAATCTTGAGAAAGAATGCTTTTTGTTTTACCCAGATGATGATGATTGGCAGGGCAAAGCTGCTTCAAGTTCTCAGAAAAAGAATCAAGGGATTTTAGGCTACCAGGCTTTGGCCTTGAGACCTTGAGTGCGCGACAATGGTTCCATCCATTTGGTAACAGGAGATCTGCATGAGTTGCTGGTCACAGCCATTCATATGACTCGGGAACCAGCTGCTTCAGCTGCTCAACTTGAAGTTCTTACACGACCTGGAAAAACAGACAGACTAACCGTCTGTCGTCTACAGGTAGACAGAAACAAAATAATCGAAAGCAAAGCTCTGCAGATCAGTGGAGCTGCAAACTCAAACAGATATAATGACAGGACACGGTAAAAACTCAGCCAGATTCAGCATACATAAGAATCATTCTTCTTGCAACAGTTGGAAACAGAAGATTTCATGTTCCATGCTTTAACCCGACCGACAGACGCAGCACAACTCATGTTCCATGCTTTAACCCGACCGACGACTCGCGCAACTCCTCGTGCTACCAAGGTAGCACGAGGCGACGCAACTGACGACACGCGCAGCTCATCATGCTACCAGGATAGCATGAGACGACGCAACAGACTAGAGAGTAGCAGAAGAGATGAAATAAGGTGCCAGGTAAAATAAACCTCCTACGGTAACAGGCGGACAGACAAGGTTACAACCAACAACACATTGTATACAAGTCAACTACTGCTTCAATGAAATCTCCAATGAAGAATCAATGCAACGATCGATCTGCTACGAAAGAATGGGACCAAGGCACGCACCCTCCCCGGAAAGAGAAGGCGTTAACAGCTTCCGTCGCGCTTAATGCCAGAGGTTCATGCAGAAGCCAGAGGGGACTGAAGGCGGCTTCTTGCTGTAGATCGCCTCCGAGAAGGTGTCGGTCAGCTGGCCGCAGAGGCTTGCAGGATCATTGATGAGGGTGTCCACATACACGCTGACAATCTTCCGATCATGCGGGGTAGCACGCAAGCTGTACCATGTCAAGAACTTCACCCTGAAGTTGGTCTCAATGTAGCCCTCAGTCTCCAGCCACCTCACCACCCTGACACAGTACTCATAAGTTGCTTCCGGGCATCCATCCTTGTGGCCAGCATCGTCGAATTTACCCGATCTTTTGTTTGACGAATTCCCTGGCTCTCTTTCAGGCTTTGAGGAGCCATTTTGAAAGATGTTGTCAGAAGGTTTTGTGTTGAAGCTCCTTCCACCAGTCTCCTTACCAGTTTCCATAACTCTTGGTGCAGTGGGTGGCATAGAGCCAACAAATCGAGGAACAAGCGCCAACTCAACTCCAGCAGTTGCATTTGATGCATCCTGTGATATAGGAACTTCGCTTCTTTGGTTTTGCTCCATCGAGTTTGAAGACTCCCTAAGTAAAGCAGCTTGAACTGTTGAATTAGGCTCCTCATCCAAAGCTGACGCTGAGAGCCCAGGAGCTTCCTCCAGTTCAGTGACCTCTGGCACCCTAGCTGCAACTATCTGCATGTTTTGCAAGTTATTGCTAGGCCCGTTGGGGTGATGAGGCACTTTGTCTGAATCAAGGATCTCAGGATTTTCACAGTACTCAAAATCACTTTCCGGTGACTTGTTAAGATCAGTGTACACTGTTGCATTATTGTTTGAGTCAACTCCCTCTGAAGAACGATCAGATTGACCACCACTATTTGTCTTTGGGCTCCTGTTATTTCGGTCTACTAATCCAGCACCACCTGGAGCCAAACCCTTCAGGTCACTTTCTTTCAGAGAGCTTGTACTTACCCTGGCTTCCCATGGCGCAAACTCACTGGAGTTGCTGAATGCAGTTACCTTGATCATATAGCATGTAGCTGGCTTGAGTTCAGTGACAACAAATGTTTTTGACATTAGATGTACGGTGCCAGTTGGATTTAACGAGTAAAATCCTGTACCATCCACCTGGTGCCATACTTTAAAGCCAGTTACCCCTTGGGAGATGTAAGGACATCGAGCCAAATCAAAAACTACAGTGATAGATGTAGGCGTTATAGGTTCAAACTTTATGAAGCTCGATGGCATCATATTGGATCCTGAAAATGCAAAGATACACAAAGTTAATATCATCATCTCCATATGTTAGATCTAATGTGAAGGACCTCAAAACTTACGTTCAAATTGTGAGTTAGTAGGAGATTCAACAGGGAACTTAGACTCCATGACATCTAGTGCTTCAGCACAAAGTTTCTGAACTTCAGCACCACAAGTAAGACGACTGACAATTCCACGACCCATATTTCCATACCCGGCTACAGATCCAACCTCAGCCTCAAGTTTCTGCTTTGCTGTGTCAACAAATTTATGCAAGACCGAGTACTTCTCGGTGGAGAAGAGGACCTTATGACCCAGAAAAATCCGGTAACACAATATATCCAGCCGCCGAGCCTCTTTAGCTAACAGTAGTTGTTTCTTCCAGGACCTGAACAAGGGCATTAAACAGTCATATTATTGCTCGACGAGATAATTTACTAAAAGGATGGACTAGTTATGATTCAAACGATCAAACAAGAGGAAACAGAGCAATGGGCAGTATAAAATGGATCAGAAATCTTAAGAGTTGCTATTGTATGGAAAATGGACTGGTAAACTTGATGAATATAAATATATGATAAAAGTACATTGTACTGGGTTGTTTAAGAAGTCACTTACTCCATCAAGCTCTTTTATTATAACTACTTTACAAGCATTGTTTTTAAGGCGGTAAGGCGTCCTAAGGCGAGCACCACCCGCCTTAGCGCCTAGGCGACGCCTAAGCGCTTAAGGCGGGCATACTTGTAAGGCGCTGCCAGGGCGCCTTATCGCCAGCATCACCTAAGCGTCTAAGGCAGGACGCCTTAAAAACAATGTTTAGAAGATACTACTAAGGTAATGATTTAACAGGATTCTTGTTAACAGACGTGCAGCAGATGCAAAATGAATTATCTTAAACTGTAAATCAGCGCAAGCAATGCCGTAATAAGCAAACTAAGGCAGTGAAGCAGTAAGCCTGGAAGCCCAGGAAAACAAGCAAAGTAACAATCGAAGTTACTTTTCTTTTTCAATTTAGACCAGAAAACCTGCATGAATAGAAACAATGCCCCAGAATACATACCTGAGCAAATCATGCTGCTTCCGACAGTGAGGGCAGTAATAAGCACCATCAAGTTTCTTGCACTGCCCACTCGGCAGAATGCCAGTTCTTCCATCCTTGAGAGCACACTCAAGATGGCATGATAACCCGCAAGAATCCTTTTGCATGGGATGATCTGAACTACAGGACAACCATATAGTAGGGTCCTTGTTGTCATCATACTTGAAGCATATGCAGCATGAACAGCGTCTGCAAAATTTATCTTCGATGCTAAGAATCGCTCTGCATGCTATATTCCGGCAGGACCGCACATTATTAATTTGCACGGGTACAACTGCGGTTTGCGGATTGTTGACAGCAATTGGCAGTCGTGATGGATTGTCACTCTTCCTTTGACGTTTCGCGGGGTACTGATGGTTACTTGCGTTGGGATCAAGAGTTGGCTCCTTTTCTTGCACGTGCACCACAGGGCCAGATGATTTGCCAGTCACCACCCTGAAGAGATAATCCAGCATTCTCTGCTTAGATAATCCAGTATATTTCCTTTCCCTTCCGAGATCAGCACAAAGAATCTCCACAATATCACGCCGACTCCATGACTGTAGTTTGTCAGGGGCAGTTTGTGGCCTCTTCGATAATTCACGAACAAGATCCTTCTTTTCATCCACACTCATCAATCGGCATTTAGCAGGTTCAATAATAGCTCCTGGAGGAAAGGATACACTGAACCATATTAGTATATCACAATTCAATTAATAAACACTGCAATCAAACTTGTGCAGCAGTAGATTTGAGATGCATAACCAGATATGCTTGCGCATCCAGAAGGTCGAGAAGAATATACCAAACAAACTTTGTAAGCACGCATATTGACAATAATGTATCAGCAACATACAACTTGAGAACCGTAAATTCCAACTTCATTACAACCCAATATGCTACTAACAAGCATAACACATGCAAGAAAAACTCAATTTAAGGCCTTGGAATCTTTACATATGCATTATACCACAGTTAAGTTAGTTTGTACACGACATAACAAGTGCAGTAATGCACAACACTACCCAACCAAAAGCTGCTGGCACTGACTACAATGCTATACTACATGCCCTAAAAATATAGTAACTTTCAGGAAGATCTTGCAATGCTATACTACATGCCCTAAAAATATAGTACGAACTCGAAATGCAAAAGACAAAGTTGAACTCTTTTGAGGCCCTTCTGCAACTTTGGGTTAAGACTGGCAATGCCATTCTCTCTACAAAGGTTCAGAACTTGGCACCAGACACAGGCACATTAAGTGGAGACATGTGCATTGTACATACACCACCCAACAAAAATAGCACGAACACCACAAACCAGGGTTGGCATAAGGAAACCATCTACTTGCGCCCATAGACAGCAGCTTGACATGGAACGCAAGAGACTGCTGCCGCCCTGCTGAATCCTAACAGATTTAATCCTGCTAACCCCTGCCGTCCTTACAAACACCACGAAACAGATAAAACCATCCACATGCATGCGAGCAGAAGCCCCGCTCAACACAGCCGGCGTCCAGAACCGAATCACCGGCCAAAAGGCCGAGGCTTTCCCCTCGAAACCAGACATCGACACGTAAATCCCTCAGGAAAACGACGTAAAGCCACGGAGCCACTGTTCCCGGCGGACTCCCGCGGACGCAAGGAGCGCAATGCGCGTAGCCGTCGCCGCATGCAAGCGCCGAATCTGGCGCTACCGCCGGTAAAAATCTCCCGCGACCCCATGCCCTGCCCCCCGCCTCCACCGCCGTACCGCCCACCAACCACCACCGGTACAGCCACGCACGCATCAACGACTAGTACTACCACCGGCTACCGATCGAATTCACCGCGCGGTGCCGCCGCGCTAACCGACGGGGCATCGCCCGGACGAATCCTCCGGCGAAGACGGCCAAATCTCGGGCCGGAGGCGCGCAGACCCCGCGCCTGCCGCCGCGAAACGCGCGGGCCGGCGGGAACCACGACCCGGCCAGGAGGACCCCGTCCCCGCCGGCCGGACGGCAGATTCGGCGCACGGACGGACAGATCGAGCGGCGCGGCATTAGGCCGGCCGCCGCCGCGCATCGACGGCCCCGCGGCCAGATGGCAGAGATAGACAGGGAGATGGAGACAGCGGCGGCGCTGACCTGCGTAGGGAGGATCCATGGCCGGAGAGAGGGAGGGAGAGGGGGATCTCTCGCTCCTCCTCCTCCTCCTCCGCTGGGCTCACGTGGTCTCAGCCCTCCTCTCTCCTCTCCTCTGCTCTGCTACCCTCTCTCTCTCCTCTGCGTCTCTCTCTTTCTCTCTCTACCCCTGCCCCGTATGTAGTCCGAGCACGCGAGGTTAGCTCCCAGCCGCACGGATACCAAAGCCTGCGGGCGCTTTTGCGTCCCACCCCCCGCCTTCCCGCGTATTCGCCGGCGGCTCCCCCCCTCCCGGCTCTCCATATCCGGGACGGCAGGCCCGTGTGATCGCGCGGGGGTCAACACGGAGCAGTTAAGGGTTAGCTGGCTTTGGTTAGGCAGGGTTTAACAACCGCGCCACCCCCGCGGCTTGTGTGCTTTCACACTTTGGACGTAGACATGAAAAATAGGGCAATCTATGTCTATTCTCACACCAAATAATAAGATTGTGTAACCTTCCTTCCACATGCACAAAAGGCATGGGAGATTGTTGATCGTCGCCACGTGTTACTCATCTAACCGTCGACGAGCGTCTATACTATCATAGATCAGTTGAATAGAAGAAGAAAGGTTGATGTGTGATTTATTTATTGTACCAACTCATATATGTCAATGATAGTCATGCACATTGCGTACATATATAGTATACTAAAAGATAAAACAAATATGTTGTACGAGTTCATATGTTTGAAAGACAAAGATTTTTTTTCCGTATCACAATATCGTCATCGTTGGTTTCGAATTCTGCGACTTGTATTATCCTCTACGTTGTTTGGCGGTGATGACGTCCCAACCGTGTCAATGTACAAGGTTCGCTCGAATCTCACAGACGGAAGGTTGCCAGAGTGGTTGCGGCGACGCGCCATCGGACCTACCAAAAGGATTGAGGTGCGAGACTCCCTAGGGACCTGGTTATAATATCTTTATTTTTCAGGGTTGGCTTGTACTGCTGATCCGCGGCTAATAGATCTGAGGATATTTTCGCAAAAAAAAATATCGTCATTTATTTGGAAAATTGTGTCCAGTTGTATCGCATTAATACTCTTCCGCCTTTCCAGCTAAGATACGGCGAATATCCCGTGTGCGGTTTCATCGACATGGTCCGTCTGTCGACACGTCGTCTCGACCAATAAGATGATGACACTTGTTATCCGGCCGCGTGCAACCAATGGCATAGGTGTGCCCTCGCCAGCTGGCCCTAGGAACCTTTTTTACCCTTACCTACATAGATTAAGTATTGGGCCTGGCGTTAAGCCCATCATAGCCTAGTCACAAGATGGCCCTCGTACAAACTGGAGCACATTCATTACATTTCGGTCATTTTTCATTAAAAAAAGGGACCAGACCTAAACCTAGCGTTCGGCGGCGCCCGTCTCCAAGTTCTTGCTGTTCCCTTCCGACGACCGCATCCGCCATCTGTCGTCTCCATGAGCGGTGGGGATAAGACCCGCAAAATGAAGGTGTGGTCGCTGGTGAGGAATAGTAGAACATGAGAGACAAACCGGCCCACTTGGGACTCGAGGCCCGCCACCTATCATGCCTTACTCATCCTCGCCAGAGTCCGTGACCTATCCGTCGCCGGTGGACGTGAGATCGATGATGGACGCGGACGGGTCGGTATTGTCCTCTTGCCACATGCGCCTCGAAAGATCGGTGGCGGCGTGTATGACATGCAGCTGGCGGCGTTCTCGTCCTCGATCGCTTGCACCGAGCGGCTGCTTGAGCACATGCGGCCTCTTAGAGCACCCGCTGCTCGGCCACGAAGTTGGGGTTCGCCACGACCATGGCTGCCATGGCCTCCTTGCTCTCAAGCTCGCTGTTGATTTGGCCCTATGCCAGTCGGTGATGCTCGAGAAGGAACAAGTTTTATCATTGTTCCTCTTGCGCCTGCGGGAACACCGACATAGGCGTCGGGCAAGCTGCTCCTCCACCATGGGGGCGGTGAATTGCGCCTGCGCCGGCTCCATGGTCAAGCCGGCATGCACCGACGCGGGGCTCCGACGTTGAGTCATCGTCGGAGCCTGTCTCCATCATGGGGTCGTCGTTGGAGGCCTCGGGGGGGCTGGCTGGCATGCCGACCTCAATCCGCCTGGCACGGCGGCTATACCAGGCGGCCGCAAGTGCGGCCACCTCATGCTTCTGCTGGGTCGAGAGGCTCTCCCACAAAGTGTTACCTCTCGCGATCATGGCGCATGTGGTGTACGAGAGGAAGATGTGGAGCGGATGTGTTGTGTGTGTTGTGAGCTTGGTGTGGTCGGCTTTAAATAGCATATTCCGGTGAGGCCAAGCGTCCGGGTGCGTCAATGCGCGGGCGCCAGAGTTGGTTCCTCGACCAGCGAGCCTGTTTAATGGCGGGAGACGGACAGGCGAGCATTGAACAGGCATGGTAGATATCCCTCCATTCCACTCCAATAAACGTCTCTCCGACATTGGCATTGTAAATGCGCGGACACTGGGGACTCGGCATGGGCGGTGCTCTCGACGGGTAGGCCGCTTCATTGTTGGCGCTAGTCAGAGGTCACGTCTGTTCTGGGCTGGTGTCAATTCAGAGCGGCCACTCTAGAGCAACATGAATGCGGGCAGTTGGCTTCGGGAGGGAAAGCATGTAGACAAAGGGTGGGTTTTGGGTGGGCCACAATTGTCGGACACGGGCGTGGCAGTGGTATGAACGCCCACAAAATCCCCCCCCCCCCCAATTTGTTTTCGGGTTGCGTCCAGGCTGATACAGGACCGTGTTGGATGGCAAAACACGCTCGAACCATGTGGTCAAGATGGTTGCGGGCGGTTTGAGGGTCGCCCTTGGAGATGCCCTTTGAAGGAAATATGCCCTAGAGGCAATAATAAAGTTGTCATTTTATATTTCCTTATTCATGATAAAGGTTTATTATTCATGCTAGAATTGTATTGATCAGAAACCAAAATACATGTGTGAATACATAAACAAACACCGTGTCCCTAGTAAGCCTCTACTAGACTAGCTCATTGATCAAAGATGGTTAATATTTCCTAACCATGGACATGTGTTGTCATTTGATAACGGGATCACATTATTAGGAGAATGATGTGATGGACAAGACCCATCCGTTAGCTTAGCATAATGATTGTTCAGTTTTATTGCTATTGCTTTCTTCATGTCAAATACATATTCCTTTGACTATGAGATTATGCAACTCCCGGATACCGGAGGAATGCCTTGTGTGCTATCAAACGTCACAACGTAACTGGGTGATTATAAAGATGCTCTACAGGTATCTCCGAAGGTATCTGTTGAGTTGGCATAGATCGAGATTAGGATTTGTCACTCCGAGCATCGGAGAGGTATCTCTGGGCCCTCTCGGTAATACACATCATAAGCTTGCAAGCAAACGACTAAGGAGTTAGTCACGAGGTGATGTATTACGGAACGAGTAAAGAGACTTGCCGGTAACGAGATTGAACTAGGTATGTAGATACCGACGATCGAATCTCGGGCAAGTAACATACCGATGGACAAAGGGAATTACGTATGTTGTCATAACGGTTCAACCGATAAAGATATTCGTAGAATATGTAGGAGTCAATATGAGCATCCAGGTTCCGCTGCTGGTTATTGACCGGAGAGGTGTCTCGGTCATGTCTACATAGTTCTCGAACCCTAGGGTCCGCACGCTTAACGTTCGATGACGATATAGTATTATATGAGTTATGTGATTTGGTAACCGAATGTTGTTCGGAGTCCCGGATAAGATCACGGACATGATGAGGAGTCTCGAAATGGTCGAGAGGTAAAGATTGATATATAGGACGATGGTATTCGGACACCGGAGGGTACCGGGTACTTATCGGGTCACCTGAAAGGAGTTTCGGGCACCCCCGGCAAAGATATGGGCCTTATGGGCCAGGAGAGGGAACACACCAGCCCACAAGGGGCTGGTGCGCCCCCTATAGAGGCCGGCCTATGAGTAGGATAAGGAAAGAGGGGAGGGAAAGGAAAGTGTGGAGTAGGACTCCTTCTTCCTTCCCTCTCCCCCCTCTTTCCTTCCCCCTTCTTCATATAAGGAAAGGGGGGCGCAGGGCAAGGCAGCAGCCCTAGGGCTGCCGCCAGGTCTCTTGGGGTGCCCTAAGGGCTGCCTCCTCCCCTCCCACCTATATATATGTGGGGAGGGGGCGCCACACAAGGACAGAACATTGTCTTAGCCGTGTGCGACGTCCCCGTCCACCGTTTGCTCCCTCGGTCATATTTTCGCGGTGCTTAGGCGAAGCTCTGCGGAGATCACTTCACCATCACCGTCACTACGCCGTCGTGCTGACGGAACTCATCTACTACTTCGCCCGTCTTGCTAGATCAAGAAGGCGAGGACATCACCGAGCTGAACGTGTGCAGAACGCGGAGGTGCCGTGTGTTCGGTACTAGATCGGTTGGAGGGCGAAGAAAGTTCGACTACATCAACCGCGTTGTGAAACACTTTCGCTTACGGTCTACGAGGGTACGTAGACACACTCTCCCCCCTCGTTGCTATGCATCTCCATGGATAGATCATTGCGTGTGCGTAGATTTTTTTTTTCCTTGCAACGATTCCCAACACCCTTAGTATAGAAGAACGCATCCAGTTGTACGGCATTAATAATCTTCCGCCTTTTTTAATAAGATCCGGTGATTTCGTCGTGTGCAGTGTCATCAACGTGGTCCGTCTATCGACACACATCTCTACTAATAGGGCGATGTCAGTTGTTATCCAGCCGTGTGCAACCAGGGGCAGAGCTGGGCCCTCGGCACCCAGCCCTGGAACTTTTTTTTACCCTTACCTACATAGATTAGGTATTCGTCCTGGTGTTAAGCCCATCACAGCCTAGTCACAAGACGGCGCGATAACTTTCAAGCATCTGTAACTCCCGACCTAGATTGTCTCGCACAGTCACACTCATATGCATGCTCCTATGCTCGTGTGGTCTCCTGACCTAGACCGTTTCCGACCTAGTTTTTTTTTCGAGAAAACTTCCAATCTATTCATCTTCAATCATGGCAATACAATGAACACCAGAAATAATAAAAATTACATCCAGGTCCGTAGACCACCTAGCGACGACTACAAGCACTGAAACGAGCCGAAGGCGCATCGCCGTCATCGCCCCACCATCGCTGGAGCCGGGCAAAACTTGTTGTAGTAGATAGTCGGGAAGTCGTCGTGCTAAGGTCCCATAGGACCAGCGCAGCAGAACAGCATCCGCCGCCGATGAAAAGTAGCGTAGATCAGAAGGATCCAACCTGAAGAAACACAAACGTAGACGAACTACGACTAGATCCGAGCAAATCCACCAAGGATAGATCCGTCGGAGACACACCTCCACACGCTCACCGACGATGCTAGATACACCACCGAAACGGGGGCTAGGCGGGGAGTGTTGGTGAACGTAGTAGTAAATCAAAAAATTTCCTACGCATCACCAAGATCAATCTATGGAGAGACTAGCAACAAGAGAGAGAGGAGTGCATCTTCATACCTTTGAAGATCGCGATGCGGAAGCGTTGCAAGAACGCGGTTGGAGGAGTCGTACACGTAGCGATTCAGATCGCGGTCGATTCCGATCTAAGCACAGAACAACGGCGCCTCCGCGTTCAACACACGTGCAGCCCGGTGACGTCTCCCGCGCCTTGATCCAGCAAGGAGGAGGGAGAGGTTGAGGAAGACAGCTCCAGCAGCACGACGGCGTGGTGGTGGAACTTTGCAGTTCTCCGGCAGGGCTTCGCCAAGCTCAACGGAGGAGGAGGAGGTGTTGGAGAGGGGGGAGGGCTGCGCCAGGGATCAGGTGCTGCTGCCCTCCCACCCCCCCTCTATTTATAGGGTGAAGGGGAGAGGGGGCCGGCCCCCTTAGATCCCATCTAGGGGGGGGGGCGGCGGCCAAGGGGGGACTTGCCCCCCAAGTTTGGTGGGAGGCGCCCCATCCCCTAGGGTTTCCAACCCTAGGCGCCTTGGGCCCCTTGGGGGGGGGGCGCACCAGCCCACCAGGGGCTGGTTCCCTCCCTTGCTCAGCCCACTTGGCCCACCGGGGCAGGTGGCCCCACCCGGTGGACCCCCGGACACCTTCCGGTGGTCCCGGTACAATACCGATAACCCCCGAAACCATTCCGGTGACTGAAACTAGACTTCCCATATATAATTCTTCACCTCCGGACCATTCCGGAACTCCTCGTGACGTCCGGGACCTCATCCGGGACTCCGAACAACATTCGGTAACCACATACTATTTCCCATAACAACCCTAGCGTCACCGAACCTTAAGTGTGTAGACCCTACGGGTTCGGGAACCATGCAGACATGACCGAGACATCTCTCCGGCCAATAACCAACAGCGGGATCTAGATACCCATGTTGGCTCCCACATGTTCCACGATGATCTCATCGGATGAACCACGATGTCGAGGATTCAATCAATCCCGTATACAATTCCCTTTGTCTACCGGTATGATACTTGCCCGAGATTCGATCGTCGGTATCCCTATACCTTGTTCAATCTCGTTACCGGCAAGTCTCTTTACTCGTTCCGTAACGCATGATCCCGTGGCTAACTCTTTAGTCACATTGAGCTCATTATGATGATGCATTACCGAGTGGGCCCAGAGATACCTCTCCGTCATACGGAGTGACAAATCCCAGTCTCGATTCGTGCCAACCCAACAGACACTTTCGGAGATACCTGTAGTGCACCTTTATGGTCACCCAGTTACGTTGTGACGTTTGATACACCCAAAGCATTCCTACGGTATCTGGGAGTTGCACAATCTCATGGTCTAAGGAAATGATACTTGACATTAGAAAAGCTTTAGCAGACGAACTACACGATCTAGTGCTATGCTTAGGATCGGGTCTTGTCCATCACATCATTCTCCTAATGATGTGATCCCGTTATCAACGACATCCAATGTCCATGGTCAGGAAACCGTAACCATCTATTGATCAACGAGCTAGTCAACTAGAGGCTCATTAGGGACATGTTGTGGTCTATGTATTCACACATGTATTACGATTTCCGGATAACACAATTATAGCATGAACAAGGAAATATAATAATAACCACTTTATTATTGCCTCTAGGGCATATTTCCAACAGTCTCCCACTTGCACTAGAGTCAATAATCTAGTTACATTGTGATGAATCGAACACCCATAGAGTTCTGGTGTTGATCATGTTTTGCTCGTGGAAGAGGTTTAGTCAACGGATCTGCGACATTCAGATCCGTATGCACTTTACAAATATCTATGTCTCCATCTTGAACATGTTCACGAATGGAGTTGAAGCGACGCTTGATATGCCTGGTCTTCTTGTGAAACCTGGGCTCCTTGGCAAGTGCAATAGCTCCAGTGTTGTCACAGAGGAGAGTCATTGGGCCCGACGCATTGGGAATAACTCCTAGGTCGGTGATGAACTCCTTCATCCAGACTGCTTCATGTGCTGCCTCCGAGGCTGCTATGTACTCCGCTTCACATGTAGATCCCACCACGACGCTTTGCTTGCAACTGCACCAGCTGACTGCCCCACCATTCAAAATATACACGTATCCGTTTTGTGACTTAGAGTCATCCAGATCTGTGTCGAAGCTAGCATCGACGTAACCCTTTACGACGAGCTCTTCGTCACCTCCATAAACGAGAAACATATCCTTAGTCCTTTTCAGGTACTTCAGGATGTTCTTGACCGCTGTCCAGTGTTCCATGCCGGGATTACTTTGGTACCTTCCTACCAAACTTACGGCGAGGTTCACATCAGGTCTGGTACACAACATGGCATACATAATAGACCCTATGGCTGAGGCATAGGGGATGACACTCATCTTTTCTCTATCTTCTGCCGAGGTCGGGCATTGAGCCGTGCTCAATCTCACACCTTGTAATACAGGCAAGAACCCCTTCTTGGACTGATCCATATTGAACTTCTTCAATATCTTGTCAAGGTATGTGCTTTGCGAAAGACCAATGAGGCGTCTCGATCTATCTCTATAGATCTTGATGCCTAATATGTAAGCAGCTTCTCCAAGGTCCTTCATTGAAAAACACTTATTCAAGTAGGCCTTTATGCTTTCCTAGAATTCTATATCATTTCCCATGAATAGTATGTCATCTACATATAATATGAGAAATGCTACAGAGCTCCCACTCACTTTCTTGTAAACACAGGCTTCTCCATAAGTCTGTGTAAACCCAAACGCTTTGATCATCTCATCAAAGCGAATGTTCCAACTCCGAGATGCTTGCACCAGCCCATAGATTGAGCGCTGGAGCTTGCATACCTTGTCAGCATTTTTAGGATCGACAAAACCTTCCGGCTGCATCATATACAACTCTTCCTTAAGGAAACCATTAAGGAATGCCGTTTTGACGTCCATTTGCCATATCTCATAATCATAGTATGTGGCAATTGCTAACATGATTCTGACGGACTTCAGCTTCGCTACGGGTGAGAAGGTCTCATCGTAGTCAACCCCTTGAACTTGTCGATAACCCTTAGCAACAAGTCGAGCCTTATAGATGGTCACATTTCCATCCGCGTCTGTCTTCTTCTTAAAGATCCATTTGTTCTCTATGGCTTGCCGATCATCGGGCAAGTCTGTCAAAGTCCATACTTCGTTTTCATACATGGATCCTATCTCGGATTTCATGGCTTCTAGCCATTTGTTGGAATCCGGGCCCGCCATCGCTTCTTCATAGTTCGAAGGTTCACCGTTGTCTAACAACATGACTTCCAAGACAGGGTTGCCGTACCACTCTGGTGCGGAACGTGTCCTCGTGGACCTACGAAGTTCAGTAGCAACTTGATCCGAAGTTTCATGATCATCATCATTAACTTCCTCTCTAGTCGGTGCAGGCACCACAGAAACATCTTCCTGAGCTGCGCTACTCCCCGATTCAAGAGGGGTTACCTCATCAAGTTCTACTTTCCTCCCACTTAATTCTTTCGAGAGAAACTCTTTCTTGAGAAAGGATCCATTCTTGGCAACAAAGATCTTGCCTTCGGATCTAAGGTAGAAGGTATACCCAATAGTTTCTTTAGGGTATCCTATGAAGACGCATTTTTCCGATTTGGGTTCGAGCTTTTCAGGTTGAAGTTTCTTGACATAAGCATCACATCCCCAAACTTTCAGAAACGATAGCTTAGGTTTCTTCCCAAACCATAATTCATACGGTGTCGTCTCAACGAATTTCGACGGAGCCCTATTTAAAGTGAATGCGGCAGTCTCTAAAGCATAACCCCAAAATGATAGCGGTAGATTGGTAAGAGACATCATAGATCGCACCATATCCAATAGAGTGCGATTACGATGTTCGGACACACCATTACGCTGAGGTGTTCCAGGCGGCGTGAGTTGTGAAACAATTCCACATTTCCTTAAGTGCGTGCCAAACTCGTGACTCAAATATTCCCCTCCACGATCTGATCGTAAGAACTTTATTTTCCTGTCACGTTGATTCTCTACCTCACTCTGAAATTCCTTGAACTTTTCGAAGGTCTCAGACTTGTGTTTCATTAAGTAGACATACCCATATCTACTTAGTCATCAGTGAGGGTGAGAACATAACGATAACCACCGTGAGCCTCAACGCTCATTGGACCGCACACATCAGTATGTATGATTTCCATAAGTTGGTTGCTCGCTCCATTGTCCCGGAGAACGGAGTCTTGGCATTTTGCCCATGAGGCATGGTTCGCACGTGTCAAATGATCATAATCAAGAGACTCCAAAAGTCCATCTGCATGGAGTTTCTTCATGCGTTTGACACCAATGTGACCAAGGCGGCAGTGCCACAAGTATGTGGGACTATCATTATCAACCTTACATCTTTGGCATTCACACTATGAAGATATGTGTAACATCACGTTCGAGATTCAATAAGAATAAACCATTGACCAGCGGGGCATGACCATAAAACATATCTCTCATATAAATAGAACAACCATTATTCTCGGATTTAAATGAGTAGCCATCTCGCATCAAACGAGATCCTGATACAATGTTCATGCTCAAAGCTGGTACTAAATAACAATTATTGAGGTTTAAAACTAATCCCGTAGGCAGATGAAGAGGTAGCGTGCCGACGGCGATCACATCGACCTTGGAACCATTCCCGACGCGCATCGTCACCTCGTCCTTCGCCAGTCTCCGCTTATTCCGCAGCTCCTGTTTTGAGTTACAAATATGAGCAACCGCACCGGTATCAAATACCCAGGAGCTACTACGAGCGCTGGTAAGATACACATCAATAACATGTATATCACATATACCTTTGGTATTGCCGGCCTTCTTATCCGCTAAGTACTTGGGGCAGTTCCGCTTCCAGTGACCGTTTCCCTTGCAATAAAAGCATTCAGTCTCAGGCTTGGGTCCATTCTTTGCTTCTTCCCAGTAGCTTGCTTACCGGGCGCGGAAACTCCCTTGCCGTCCTTCTTGAAGTTCTTTTTACCCTTGCCTTTCTTGAACTTAATGGTTTTATTCACCATCAACACTTGATGTTCCTTTTTGATCTCCACCTCCGCTGATTTCAGCATTGAATATATCTCAGGAATGGTTTTCTCCATCCCCTGCATATTGAAGTTCATCACAAAGCTCTTGTAGCTAGGTGGAAGCGACTGAAGGATTCTGTCAACGACCGCGTCATCCGGGAGATTAACTCCCAGCTGAGACAAGCGGTTGTGCAACCCAGACATTTTGAGTATATGCTCGCTGACAAAACTATTCTCCTCCATCTTACAACTGTAGAACTTGTCGGAGACTTCATATCTCTCGACCCGGGCATGAGCTTGGAAAACCATTTTCAGCTCTTGGAACATCTCATATGCTCCGTGTTGCTCAAAACGCTTTTGGAGCCCCGGTTCTAAGCTGTAAAGCATGCCGCACTGAACCAGGGAGTAATCATCACTACACGACTGCCAGGCGTTCATAACGTCTTGAGTTGCTGGGAAAACAGGTGCGTCACCTAGCGGTGCTTCAAGGACATATGCTTTCTTGGCAGCTATGAGGATAATCCTCAGGTTACGACCCAGTCCGTTGTAGTTGCTACCATCGTCTTTCAGCTTGGTTTTCTCTAGGAAGACGTTGAAGTTGAGGGCAACATTAGCGTGGGCCATTTGATCTACAAGACATATTGTAAAGATTTTAGAATAAGTTCATGATAATTAAGTTCATTAATCAAATTATTCTATGAACTCCCACTCAGATAGACATCCCTCTAGTCATCTAAGTGATCCATGTCGAATCAAATAGGCGTGTCCGATCATCACGTGAGACGGACTAGTCATCAACGGTGAATATCTCCATGTTGATGTATCTTCTATACGACTCATGTTTGAACTTTCGGTCTTCCGTGTTCCGAGGCCATGTCTGTACATGCTAGGCTCGTCAAGTCAACCTAAGTGTTTTGCATGTGTAAATCTGGCTTACACCCGTTGTATTCGAACGTTAGAATCTATCACACCCGATCATCACGTGGTGCTTCGAAACAACGAACCTTCGCAACGGTGCACAGTTAGGGGGAACACTTTCTTGAAATTTTAGCGAGGGATCATCTTATTTATGCTACCGTCGTTCTAAGCAAATAAGTGTAAACATGATAAACATCACATGCAATCAAATAGTGACATGATATGGCCAAATCATTTTGCTCCTTTTGATCTCCATTTCGGGGCACCATGATCATCGTCACCTGCATGACACCATGATCTCCATCATCGTGTCTTCATGAAGTGCCTCGCCAACTATTATTTCTACTACTATGGCTAACGGTTAGCAATAAAGTAAAGTAATTACATGGCGTTTTTCATTGACACGCAGGTCATACAAAAAATTAAGACAACTCCTAGTGCTCCTGCGGTTGTCATACTCATCGACATGCAAGTCGTGATTCCTATTACAAGAACATGATCAATCTCATACATCAATATATCATTCATCACATCCTTTTGGCCATATCACATCACACGGCATATGCTGCAAGAACAAGTTAGGCGTCCTCTAACTGTTGTTGCAAAAATTTTACGTGGCTGCTATAGGTTTCTAGCCAGAACGTTTCTTACCTACGCCACAACACAACGTGATATGCCAATTTCTATTTACCCTTCATAAGGACCCTTTTCATCGAATCCGATCCGACTAAAGTGGGAGAGACAGACACCCGCTAGCCACCTTATGCAACTAGTGCATGTCAGTCGGTGGAACCTGTCTCACGTAAGCGTACGTGTAAGGTCGGTCCGGGCCGCTTCATCCCATGATGCCGTCGAATCAAGATAAGAATGTAACGGCAAGTAAATTGACAAAATGACGCCCACAACAACTTGTGTTCTACTCTGCAAGAAACTACGCATAGACCAGCTCATGATGCCACTGTTGGGGAACGTAGTAGTAAATCAAAAAATTTCCTACGCATCACCAAGATCAATCTATGGAGAGAATAGCAACGAGAGAGAGAGGAGTGCATCTTCATACCCTTGAAGATCGCGATGCGGAAGCGTTGCAAGAACGCGGTTGGGAGGAGTCGTACACGTAGCGATTCAGATCGCGGTCGATTCCGATCTAAGCACCGAACAACGGCGCCTCCACGTTCACACACAGTGAGCCCCGGTGACGTCTCCCGTGCCTTGATCCAGCAGGAGGAGGGAGAGGTTGAGGAAGACAGCTCCAGCAGCACGACGGCGTGGTGGTGGAACTTTGCAGTTCTCGGCAGGGCTTCGCCAAGCTCAACGGAGGAGGAGGAGTGTTGGAGAGGGGGGAGGACTGCGCCAGGGATCAGGTGCTGCTGCCCTCCCACCCCCCTCTATTTATAGGGTGAAGGGGAGAGGGGGCCGCCCCCTTAGATCCCATCTAAGGGGGGGGGGGGGGGGGGGCGGCGGCCAAGGGGGAATTGCCCCCCAAGTTTGGTGGGAGGCGCCCCCATCCCCTAGGGTTTCCAACCCTAGGGGCCTTGGGCCCCTTGGGGGGCGCACCAGCCCACCAGGGGCTGGTTCCCTCCCTTGCTCAGCCCAATTGGCCCACCGGGGCAGGTGGCCCCACCCGGTGGACCCCCGGACACCTTCCGGTGGTCCCGGTACAATACCGATAACCCTCGAAACCATTCCGGTGATTGAAACTGGACTTCCCATATATAATTCTTCACCTCCGGACCATTCCGGAACTCCTCGTGACGTCCGGGATCTCATCCGGGACTCCGAACAAAATTCGGTAACCACATACTATTTCCCATAACAACCCTAGCGTCACCGAACCTTAAGTGTGTAGACCCTACGGGTTCGGGAACCATGCAAACATGACCGAGACATCTCTCCGGCCAATAACCAACAGCGGGATTTGGATACCCATGTTGGCTCCCACATGTTCCACGATGATCTCATCGGATGAACCACGATGTCGAGGATTCAATCAATCCCGTATACAATTCCCTTTGTCTACCGGTATGATACTTGTCCGAGATTCGATCGTCGGTATCCCTATACCTTGTTCAATCTTGTTACCGGCAAGTCTCTTTACTCGTTCCGTAACGCATGATCCCGTGGCTAACTCTTTAGTCACATTGAGCTCATTATGATGATGCATTACCGAGTGGGCCCAGAGATACCTCTCCGTCATACGGAGTGACAAATCCCAGTCTCGATTCGTGCCAACCCAACAGACACTTTTGGAGATACCTGTAGTGCACCTTTATGGTCACCCAGTTACGTTGTGACGTTTGATACACCCAAAGCATTCCTACGGTATCCGGGAGTTGCACAATCTCATGGTCTAAGGAAATGATACTTGACATTAGAAAAGCTTTAGCAGACGAACTACACGATCTAGTGCTATGCTTAGGATCGGGTCTTGTCCATCACATCATTCTCCTAATGATGTGATCCCGTTATCAACGACATCCAATGTCCATGGTCAGGAAACCGTAACCATCTATTGATCAACGAGCTAGTCAACTAGAGGCTCACTAGGGACATGTTGTGGTCTATGTATTCACACATGTATTACGATTTCCGGATAACACAATTATAGCATGAACAATAGACAATTATCATGAACAAGGAAATATAATAATAACCACTTTATTATTGCCTCTAGGGCATATTTCCAACAGGGAGAACTTTATTCCATCTTCAGGGAGCCGCCGCCGTCTCGTCTTCCTGAGCAGGATACAAACCCTAACAAAAGCTAAAGAAAGGTCTAAAAACGGAGCCCTCCCGCCGGCAAGGGTCGGGATCCACCGCGCTGCCATGGCCCTAAGGCCACCGGAGACGAGGTGGACCGGCAGCGGCGCCGGCGGGAGGCAAAGGAACCCTCGTTTCCGACCTAGTTGGTTCTAATTAGGCACATGTTAAATAACCATGCTACTCGTGACTTGTCTACTTTTCAAACTTGGGACGAGGCATTCAAATAGCATATAGATCTATGTTTACTATCATGCAAAATAATACATTCTTCCACATGCACAAAGGGCATGAGATTGTCTATCGTCACGACGTCACCGCATGTTACCCATCTAACTGTCGATGAGTGTCTATCTCTATCCTATGGTAGATCAATTGAATAGAAAAAAGTTTGACGCGTGATTTATTTGTTGCATCAACATATATGTCAAATGATTCCTACGTGAAGCACATGCATGCATAAACATAGTACATAAATAGAAAACAAATATACTCACTCCGGTTCTTTTTAGTTTGCATATAAGTTTTGTCCGAAGTCAAAGCATTTCTACATTGACCAAACTTATAGAAAAACGTATCAACATTCACAATACCAAATCAATATTGGTAGATTCATTATGATATGTAGTTTCATAGTATTTATATTTGGTATTGTAGATATTGATAGTTCTTAATATATACTTAGTCAAACTTTGCAAAGTTTGACTTGACTCAAATCTAATACACGGGGTAAAAATGACCGAAGGGAGTATTGTACAAGTTCATATGTTTGGAAGAAAAATATTTATTTCTCTATCGCATAATACTACCATTAGTATCGAAAAACGCATCCAGTTGTATGGTATTAAATCTCTTCCGCCTTTCCAACTAAGATACAGTGAATTCGCGGTGTGCGGTGTCATCGGTGTGGTTCGTCTATCGACACGACATCTCGTCAAATAGTGCAATGCCAGCTGTTGTCCAGTCGCGTGCTTAGCCATGTGCAATAGGGGCATAGATGGGACTTCGACACCCGGGCCCGGGAAGTTTTTTTTACTCTTACCTACATGGATTAACTATTGGGCTCAAAGTTAAGCCCAACATGGCCCATGCACAAGAAGCCATGATCCCTTTCAAGCGTCTTGAACTCCCGACTTATACTGCCTCGCACGGTTGCACCCATACACACACTCCTATGCTCGTGTCACCTCCCGACCTAGATCGCTTCTGACCTAGCTGGTTCTGATTCGGCCGATGTTAAACAAACATGCCACTCTGGCTTGACTACTTTTCACAATTGGACGTGATGAGATAATACTAATGGATGGTTTTGGTTAGGGCAAGGCTTAAAAACCATGCCCCCCCCCCCCCTCCGGGTGACATGCAAATAGCATATGGATCCATTTTATTGTCACACGAAACAAGGAGATTGTGTAACCTTCCACATGTCCAATGGGCACGAGATTCTCGATCGTCACCGTGTGTTACTCATCTAACTGCCGATGAGTGTCTACGATAGATCAACTGAATAGAAAAAGGTTTATGTGTGATTTTTTTATTGTATCGGCATATATGTCGGTGACAGTCATATGTGAAGTGCATGTGTACATAAACATAACACTTATCTTTCTCAATAAAATGGCAATATTTGTATAAACAAAATCATCTAGTAATTATACCATACTAATGATTGGTCTCCTACTTTTCCAACTAAGAAACAATGTGAAATTCACTGCATGTGACGTTATCGATGTTATCCGTCTACCAACATGACATCTCGACAAATATGGTGATGCCAATGGCTATCTAGTGCAAGCGGCGTACTCAACCACGTGCGGTTGTCAATATGTAGAAAGCCTCGGCACGTTTCGTTCCACCGATTAGCTCATCTATCGACAGTTTATACGTGTTCTTTTTTCTTTCCCTTTAAGACACATACCATCTGAAAATTATCGTGCGATCGTGACAGCTCGTGTCTATTGTCAACTTGTCATCATGACATTTAGCTACTCCATATATAATCATGGGTTTGAAACACAATTATAAAATAGTCGGAGGGTGTGTGCGCTAAAAGGCCACGCTAATCACTCTCACCCGTCATCGCGAAGCATAATCAAGTCCATGAAAGCAGAATCACATGGCGAACCAATGCTAATTGGAGCTATATATAGGTGGGGACATGGCAATTGTCATGCATGGGGCCTCGTGGGAGGGAGCGCCGGTTAATCGAACCGATCAAGGGATTCGGCGGGATCGGACGGCCACGGTGGGTGCGGGGCTGCTGCCGCGCTAGCTGTTGCTGTGTTGCATGCTGGCATCATCTTCCTCCGAGCTGTCGATGGATTAATTGTGGATCCATCGTTGCCGATAATAACGACGTAGTAGTAGCGTCCGGTGAAATACAACTTGTGCTACTGATGGTGCTCCAAGCTGAGTATATATATACATTTCATTTGTGGTTTGTCTTTCCTTTTCCATGGCTGCTAAAAATACTTTCCTGTGGACAGCGACGTCGAATACTGCTAACGTACTCCTACTAGTCTAGCCTCACAAAAGATATGGGTGTAGGTTAGGAGCGCTAGTGCGTGGTGGATATATTACTAGAAGTTGTAGGAGTATAAAAAGAAGTCACGGAAATATGTAAAGCAGGAGACTTTTTTTTTTAGAAAATTTCCGATCTATTCATCTTCATTCATGGCAGTACAACGAATACCAGAAATAATAAAAATTACATCCAGAACCGTAGACCACCTAGCGACGACTACCAGCACTGAAGCGAGCCGAAGGCGCGCCGCCGTCATCGCCTCTCCATCACCGAAGTCGGGCGCAACTAATTGTAGTAGACAGTCGGGAAATCGTCGTGCTAAGACCCCTATAGAACCAGCGCACCAGAACAACAACCGCCAGGAGACTTCCTTTAACAAAATTAGTAGTAGTACGATCTCGTACACATCTCTGTTGCAGGGTGTAAACTGTACGTGCGCACATGTAGGTGTGTATAGAGCAATACTACAATATGGCTAGCTAGCTGATGCGCACAGTACTTACCCAGTCTAGTCTAGATAGAAACAGCGGTACTACGTAGTACGTACTGATTAACTGGGCCCCGTGTGATGTATTTTCGTCTACGGCTATACGTACGTACGTCCAATGATCCGCCAATCGATCATAGAGCACGAGTACGTAGTGCAACTTTTTTTTTCCCATTTTTTAGCGGATTTTTTCCCATGGAAGCGCAAGTATTTACTCCAGCATGCATACTAGTATGCAACAGCCCATCGGTATGGGCCTACGGGTACTCCATCGACAACCGGCTACGAGTACGTGACGGAGGGGAGTCGCGTCACCCTCACCACGTACGATTTTCTTGGGACGCGTCACGTATGATTAATGCACGTCGAGTCGTCGTAAACCGACAATAAAACTGAAAAAGAAATCGGTTGGGCGGCAGACGCTGCATCTAAGCCATGCCATGTGTTCAGTTAAAGCGTGGCAGCGGCCGTAGATAACAAAGTACTACGTATATTTTCCTCAAAAAAAAAGTACTACGTATATTCCACTAAAATAAAAACCTACTCCAGTACTCCAGTAAAGTGTGTGTGGAGATAGAGCGCGCGCGAATGCAAAAAAAAAAAAGATAGAGCGCGCGCGAATGCAAAAAAAAAAAAAAGATAGAGCGCGCTGTAGTATACGAGTCGCAACTCGCAAAGCATGCAGTACCGATTCTCAAAAAATAAAAAAGCATGCAGTACCGTGTACCGGAGAGTGACGGGTGCACGACATGCTGTGGGCATCAACGGGTGGGTCCCGCACCCTTTCCCCGGCCGATCGTCTTTCTCTGTTGGGATTTTTTTTCCCTCTGTTTGGAGTTGGGATAGGGATAACGATACGATACGCAGCGGGGAGAGCAGAAATAGTCGTTGTCGCCTTTCCCGGGGCCGGCCGGTCCGATTCGATCCGGCGCTAGCTCCGCCGGAAAAGGGAGGCACCGACCGTCTCACTTCTCCTCGCCCGGCCAGCAGCATCTGCCCGGCGCGACGCGACTAGGTCAAGTGGCGCGCGCGACTTGCATGCGTCCCATGGATGCGCCGATGCGATGCGGCCTTTCAAGGGCTGGAGGCGCGGCTGGCCAGGCAACGTACGCCACTGCTGGGGATGCCGGGCGAGGACCCTATTTTTGGCTCGCTTCGGAAGAGCGTGCCACCCCCGGCCTCCCGCGTATATTTTCCAGCAGCTCACCACTTCCCACATCCGAGCCAGCTAGGCGGTGTGATCGCGCAGGGTCCACCTCCACACTTGGACGTGACATGCACGTAGCATATGTATTTGTGTTTATTGCCACACAAGATAATGAGATAGTGTAAGAGCATTACAGCGGGCGCCCTATATCCGTCTCATACGTCCGGGCAGGCCATCCGGTCACTGACCGATCACAAAATACCGACCCGACTAGAGCTCTCTAACGGTCCTCAAACGCTCGGACTGACTGGCACCCCTCATATCCGTCCCAAATGTAGGGCGGATATAAGGCGGCCCGGGCAAGCCCGGGCGCGTCCACCTGACAAGCTTGGCTCACCACCGACCCCACGGATGTTCCATAAAAAAAAACCATCGGGCTTATTGCTCCGAAACCCTAGCTCACTCACTCTCCTCTCTCGCTCCGTCCTCTCCTCTCCCCGCACCGATTCCGATCAAAACCGGCGCAATGTCGAGCTCCAGCAGCCGCTCCGACGACGAGCTTGATCCGGAGTATGAGCTTGCCCTCCGCATCGCCTTGGAGCGGTCCAAGGTGGAGACCGAGGGCAGCTCCGGATCTGCAGCCTCGCCGCAGCCGCAGCTTCCCCGTCGGCGCAGCTCGGACGCCGGCGCTGGCCCCTCCCGGCCCGGAGGCAGCTCCGACAGGCGGCCTGCGCAATCCGCGCCTCCCCTACGCCGTCCCCTGGCCCCGCCGGCTCCTACTCCCCCTCGTGGGCAGCGGCGGGTGCTTATGCCCGCCCTGCTGGCCCGGATGCGCACGCCGGAGTCGGAGGCGCGTGCCGCCCACCGTGAGAGGCAACGGGCAAGAGAGAGGGACGCTGCGGAGAGCTCTGTCCGCCGCCGCCGAGGGGTACCGGCGGAGCCCGACGAGGACGCGCGTCTCCTCGCGTGGGTCTACTGCCGGTTGCTTACGACGGCGGAGACGGACGCTCGGTGGCTCCGCCAGAAGAACGCGAAGGTTGTCCGGCTTGTCATCGAGCAGTCTGAGCGGGAGACGAAGGAGAAGGCGACGGAGGCGGCTCGGCTGGCCAAGCTCAGGCGCCAGCAGGACCAGGCCGTCCAACACCTCAAGGGCCTCGTCATCGTCTCCTCCTCCTTGTCCGACGACGACTGCTCCTCGTCCGACGAATCAGATGATCCTCCACCAGCTGCCGACGGCTACAGCTACGCCGACGACCAGAAGGGGAAAGGGCCGGCCCGGAACTGGTGAAGTTGAATTTCATTTCAAGTTTTAGATGTAGTATAAGTTGTCCGTCGTTTATGTGAATTTTGATAGACCTATGAACAACCGTTCATGATCTTTTGGTGAACTATTGTGCTATCCTATGTCTGATTCTATGTCCGGTCAGCTGATCTACGTAATTTGATCGATATTGCATGATTTAGTATGGATATAGGGGTTCGGGTATGAGATACATGGATGTGGACGACGCGATTTGAGAGGTGCCCGGTCAGTGTCCGCGAACGCGCCCGGGCGCATCCGCGGGCGTTTGAGGGGTCGGATTTGCCAAATCTAGCTATGGATCCTCTAAGCTCGGCACATTTCTATCTATACTAGCATATCGTGATCTTGGCATGATCCACACACACGGATGATCGGAACAAAGAGTACTTTTTTTCTTCTAAAAAGAGTCAGATTTATTATAAAAGTTCACTGGAAGTACAAAACATCTCAAATATAATAAAAAGTTACATCGAGATTTCGAGACCACCAAACAACCAATAATGTCCTCAGACGAGCCGCCGACGCGTCGCTGCCACTCCCCTACGGAGCTGCCTTGACCTTGTTGATCACAGCCGAGAAGTCTTTATGCACGTGCCCCTAAAGACCAACGCCCTGGATCCGCAATCGCCGTCCTTAAACCCTTGCATAGATCTGAAACATCTAACACCAAATCTTATCACATGACCAGAAACCTTAACCTCACCGCCCCAAGGACATGACATGAATCTATGCCGGAGTTCCGTCGACTACGTCCAAACGAACGAACTCAAGTAGGATTGAGAGGTCGCGTCCGCTCTGGACCGGCTTCAATGTGGAGCGACCGCTCCACAGCGGCATGAATGCTGGCAGCTGGCACCGGGCGGGAACGCGCGCGGGTGAGGAAGGAGGTGGTTTGGGTGGGTCAAGGGTAGTAAGAAGTGGTCGTGGGTGCTCTCCGGACGCTCGCAATGCCCCCCCCCCCCCACACACGTTTGTTAGTGATGGTGCACTTGCTGCTAATGGTAGCTGTATTCAGTCTTTGAGTGGTCTACCTGTTGCTGCATCATAACCGGCTGACTCCTCTATTGCTTTTATCTTCGGTTTGCGGGAAAAAGTGTGTTCGGACCATCCTACGGATCAATACAGGATTGCGTTGGATGGCACAACACGTCCAGACCGCGCGGTCCGGACAGTTGTGGGTGGTTTGAGGGTCGGCGTTAGAGATGCCCTAAGAAACAATGTAAAATTCAGTGTGTGTGACGTTATCAACGTTATCCATCTATCAACATGACATCTCGAAAAATATAGTGATGCCAATGCCTATCTAGTGCAAGCGGTATACTCAACCTCGTGTGGTTATCAATACGTATAGAGCCTAGACACGCTTAGTACCATCGATTGCTATTAGCTCATCTAACCATAGTTTATGTGTGTTTTTCCTTTCCCTTGAAGACTAATACTACCCGAAAACGATCATGTTCAATTTAGCGAGATGACATCTAAAGAACACATGATAGGCATCTTAGGATGCTGCACACACAACACACAGGCCAACAGACAGGTCGTTTCGTTTAGCTATATTAACCGAGGTGGGTAGCCTATTTCGAAACATTTGCCACAGGAACACCTTCACTTTCAGAGGGATTAGAGCTTTCCATAGCCCAATAGCTATGTCCAAAGTAGACAAACCCATCTATTTATACCACACTAATGATTGGTCTCTTGCTTTTCCAGCTAAGAAACCAAGTGAATTTCATTGTGTGTGTGTGTGTGATGTTATCGACGTAATCCATTTATCAACATGACATCTCGACAAATATGGCGATGTAAGTACCTATCTAATGCAAGCGGCATACTCAACCTTGTGCAATTATCCATATGTAGAAAGCCTCGGCACACTTCATCCTACCGATTATCTTATCTAGCCACGATTTATACTTGTTTTTTATTTCCCTTTAAGACTCATACCACTTGAAAATTATCATGCGATTGTGACAGCTCGTGTCCATTGTCAATTCCTCATCATGGCATTTAGAGCATTTACATCCGGACCTCTCAAACCCGCCTCATACGCCCGGGCGGGCCGCCCAGTCATGTTTCGGTTACTATTTTTTTACCCAGATGGGTCCCTCAAACGGCCGGGCTGACCGGCACCCCCCTATATCCAGCCCAAATATGGGGCGCCCGACCACGCCCGAGCATGCTCGCCTGAAGGAAATATGCCCTAGAGGCAATAATAAAGTTGTTATTTTATATTTCCTTATTCATGATAAAGGTTTATTATTCATGCTAAAATTGTATCGATCAGAAATTTAAATACATGTGTGAATACATAAACAAATACCGTGTCCCTAGTAAGCCTCTACTAGACTAGCTCGTTGATCAAAGATGGTTAAGGTTTCCTAACCATAGACATGTGTTGTAATTGGATAACGGGATCACATCATTAGGAGAATGATGTGATGGACAAGACCCATCTGATAGCTTAGCATAATGATCGTTCAGTTTATTGCTATTGCTTTCTTCATGTCAAATACATATTCCTTCGACTATGAGATTATGCAACTCCCGGATACCGGAGGAATACCTTGTGTGCTATCAAACGTCACAACGTAACTGGGTGATCATAAAGATGCTCTACAGGTATCTCCGAAGGTGTTTGTTGAGTTGGCATAGATCAAGATTAGGATTTGTCACTCCGAGTATCGGAGAGGTATCTCTGGGCCCTCTCAGTAATACACATCATAAGAAGCCTTGCAAGCAAAGTGACTAATGAGTTAGTTACAGGATGATGTATTATGGAGCGAGTAAAGAGACTTGCCGGTAACGATATTGAACTAGGTATGAAGATACCGACGATCGAATCTCGGGCAAGTAACATACCGATGGACAAAGGGAATTACGTATGTTATCATAACGGTTCGACCGATAAAGATCTTCATAGAATATGTAGGAGCCAATATGGGTATCTAGGTTCCGCTATTGGTTATTGATCGGAGAGGTGTCTCGGTCATGTCTACATAGTTCTCGAACCCGTAGGGTCCGCACGCTTAACGTTCGTTGACGATATAGTGTTATATGAGTTATATGATTTGGTGACCGAATGTTGTTCGGAGTCCTAGATGAGATCACGGACATGACGAGGAGTCTCAAAATGGTCGAGAGGTAAAGATTGATATATATAGGACGATGGTATTCGGACACCGGAAGGGTTTCGGGTTGCACCGGGTAGCCATCGGGTCACCGGAAGGGGTTCCGGACACCCCCGATAGGTGTTATGGGCTTAATGGGCCAAGGGAGGGACAGACCAGCCCATAGGGGGCTGGTGCGCCCCTCTCCCTGACCGGCCAGCCCTAGGGAAGGAAAGGGGGGAGGGCTAGCCCCTCTTGCCTTTCCCTCTCATGGGAGAAAGGAAAGGGGGCGCCACCCTCCCTTGCCTTTCCCCCGCACCTATACAAGGCAGGGGGCGCCACTTGGGGGGAGGACCCCAAGTAGGATTCGGCCTACTTGGGGGCGCCTCCTGGCTGCTCCCTCCACCCCCACCTATATATATGTGGGAGGGGGGCGCCTAGCACACCAGAACATTATCTTAGCCGTGTGCGGCGCCCCCCTCCACAATTTACACCCCCGGTCATATTTTCGTTGTGCTTAGGCGAAGGCCTACGGAGATCACTTCACCATCACCGTCACCACGCCGTCGTGCTGCCAGAACTCATCCACTACCTCGCCGTCTTGCTGGATCAAGAAGGTGGAGGACGTCATCAAGCTGAACGTGTGCTGAATGCAGAGGGTGCCGTACGTTTGGTGCTCGATTGGTTGGAACGAGAAGAAGTTCAACTACATCAACCGCGTTGTCAAAGGCTTCTGCTTACGGTCTATGAGGGTACGTAGACACACTCTCCCCTCTCGTTGCTATGCATCTCCTTGATAGATCTGTTGGGTAACGTAGTATTTCAAAAAAATTCCTACGATCACGCAAGATCTATCTAGGAGATGCATAACAACGAGCGGGGTGAGTGTGTCCACGTACCCTCGTAGACCGAAAGCGGAAGCGTTTATCAACGCGGTTGATGTAGTCGTACGTCTTCACGATCCGACCGATCCTAGCACCGAACTTACGGCACCTCCGTGTTCAGCACATGTTCAGCTCGATGACGTCCCTCGTACTCTTGATCCAGTTGAGGCCGAGGGAGAGTTCCGTCAGCACGACGGCGTGGCGACGGTGATGATGAAGTTACTGGCGCAGGGCTTCGCCTAAGCACTACGACGATATGACCGAGGTGTGTAACTGTGGAGGGGGGCACCACACACGGCTAAGAGAAACTTTGATGTGCTATTGGGGTGCCCCCTGGCCACGTATATAAAGGAGGGGAGGGAAGAGGTGGCCGGCCCAAGGGGGGCGCGCCAGGTGTGGGGAATCCTACTAGGACTCCCCAGTCCAAGTAGGATTCCCCTCCTCTTTCCTATTCCTAGTAGGAGAAGGAGGGAAGGAGGAAGAGGGGAGAAGGAAGGAGGGGGGCGCTGCCCCCTCCTAGTCCAATTCGGACCAGCCCATGGGGGGGCGCACGGCCATCCCTTGAGGCCCTTCTCTCCTTTCCCGTATGGCCCATTAAGGCCCACTACTTCCCCCGGCGAATTCCCGTAACTCTCCGGTACTCCGAAAAATACCCGAATCACTCGGAACCTTTCCGATGTCCGAATATAGCCTTCCAATATATCGATCTTTACCTCTCGACCATTTCGAGACTTCTTGTTATGTCCGTGATCTCATCCGGGACTCCGAACTATCTTCGGTCATCAAATCACATAACTCATAATATAAATCGTCATCGAACGTTAAGCGTGCGGACCCTACGGGTTCGAGAACTATGTAGACATGACCGAGACATATCTCCGGTCAATAACCAATAGCGGAACCTGGATGCTCAGATTGGCTTCTACATATTCTACGAAGATCTTTATCGGTCAAACCGCATAACAACATACGTTATTCCCTTTGTCATCGGTATGTTACTTGCCCGAGATTTGATCGTCGGTATCATCATACCTAGTTCAATCTCGTTACCGGCAAGTCTCTTTACTCGTTCCTTAGTGCATCATCCCGTAACTAACTCATTAGTCACATTGCTTGCAAGGCTTCATATGATGTGCATTACCGAGAGGGCCCAAAGATACCTCTCCGATACTCGGAGTGACAAATCCTAATCTCGATCTATGCCAACCCAACAAACACCTTCGGAGACACCTGTAGAGCATCTTTATGATCACCCAGTTACGTTGTGACGTTTGATAGCACACAAGGTGTTCCTCCGGTATTCGGGAGTTGCATAATCTCATAGTCAGAGGAATATGTATAAGTCATGAAGAAAGCTTTAGCAATAAAACTTAATGATCATTATGCTAAGCTAATGGATGGGTCTTGTCCATCACATCATTCTCCTAATGATGTGATCCCGTTCATCAAATGACAACACATGTCTATGGTTAGGAAACTTAACCATCTTTGATTAACGAGCTAGTCAAGTAGAGGCATACTAGGGACACTTTGTTTTGTTTATGTATTCACACATGTATCAAGTTTCCCGTTAATACAATTCTAGCATGAATAATAAACATTTATCATGATATAAGGAAATATAAATAACAACTTTATTATTGCCTCTAGGGCATATTTCCTTCAAGATCTTGCGTGTGCGTAGAATTTTTTTTGTTTTCCATGCAACGTTTCCCAACAGTGGCGTCCGAGCCAGGTCTATGCGTAGATGATATGCATGAGTAGAACACAAAGAGTTGTGGGCGATGATAGTCATACTTCTTACCACCAACGTCTTATTTTGATTCAGCGTTATTGTGGGATGAAGCGGCCCGGACCAAACTTACATGAGACCGGTTCCACCGACAGACATGCAACTAGTTTTGCATAAAGGTGGCTGGCGGGTGTCTGTTTCTCCTACTTTAGTTAAATCGAATTTGACTACGGCCGTTCCTTGAAGAAGGTTAAAACAACAAACTTGATGAAACACCATTGTGGTTTTTGCGTAGGTAAGAACGGTTCTTGCTAGAAGCCCGTAGCAGCCACGTAAAACTTGCAACAACAAAGTAGAGGACGTCTAACTTGTTTGCAGGACATGTTGTGATGTGATATGGTCAAGATATGATATGATATATGTTGATGTATGAGATGATCATGTTTTGTAATATCGACAACCGGCAGGAGCCTTAGGGTTGTCTCTTTATTGTATGAAGTGCAAGTGCCATGTAATTGCTTTAATTTATCACTATGCGTTAGCGATAGTTGTAGAAGCAATAGTTGGTGAGACGACCCCGACACAACGATGGAGATCAAGGTGTCGAGCCGGTGACGATGCTCTGGAGATGGAGATCAAAAGCACAAGATGATGATGGCCATATCATGTCACATATTTTGATTGCATGGATGTTTATCCATTTTGCATCTTATTTTGCTTATAACGGCGGTAGCATTATAAGATGATCCCTTCACTAAATTTCAAGATAAAAGTGTTCTCCCCGAGTATGCACCGTTGCCAAAGTTCGTCGTTTCGAAGCACCACGTGATGATCGGGTGTGATAGACTCTACGTTCACATACAACGGGTGTAAGACAGTTTGGCACATGCAGAATACTTGGGTTAAACTTGACGAGCCTAGCATGTAAAGACATGGTCTCGGAACACTGGAGACCGAAAGGTCGAACGGGAATCATATAGTAGATGATCAACATAGAGATGTTCACCATTGATGACTACCCCATCTCACGTGATGATCGGACATGGGTTAGTTGATTTGGATCACGTATCACTTAGATAACTTGAGGGATGTTTATTTAAGTGGGAGTTTATTAGTAATTTGATTAATTGAACTTAATTTATCATGAACTTAGTCTTATAGTTTTGCATATCTATGTTGTAGATTAACAGTGTAACATCCCCAGCATCACACTACAGTAATCCCTTATGATCAGTGACAAGTCATCATCCTTTGCATTTCTTGATCACAGTGGTGAATCATCTCATTTCAAAATCTTTCTCTGAATTCAATTCAAATTCAAAGTGCAATTTGAATTTGCTCAAAAGTTGCTAGAAAAATGTTCACTATTCAGCAAATATTCCAAAACAAATGTTGTTAAGGAAAACAACATCACTCTTGAGCAAAGATGAACAGTAGCCTTTACAACAATGCAATTCCAGCATGTTTAAAATGCTATTTCTTTTATGGAAATTCTAAATGAATTCTAATCACCCCTAAACTTTTTGTGGCAGTGCCTAAAAATACAAAGTATTTAATGGGCCAAGTCACGCATTTCTCCAATTTGATTTGGGAACCCATCTTTTCCCTTTTCTCTCTTTGTCTATTAAATAAAAAGAAAAACAGAAGAAAAAGGAAAAAGGGCGAGTACTTACCTGGCGCTGGGCTGAAGCCACAGTGCGGCCCAGCCCACCAGAGGGCCTCCTCCCACCTACTTTGCCTCGCTGTCAACGCAGCTATGGCCGAGCTCGCACCGCTCCGGCCACGGCTCGACACCGCGACAGAGCAGGCGGCTGGGGATAAGGGCGACCCCAGGCCCTTCCCCCCTGGACGCCTCGCCTTCATTCCTTCCTCCTTCTCCTCGCTAGCGCTGCGCGCTCTTCTACCCCCTCTGTCCGAGAGCGTCGCCGTCGCCCTCCGTTGTTTGCATGGCCATTAGCGGCCCCGTGCCCGCTGGCTCTGTCAGCAAGCTCCGCCGTGGACGACCACCCCTCCTGGTGCCTCCAGGCGAAGCTGTGGAGCCCTGCTGCGGCCTAACGCTGTCGCCCCATCTACGGCCGCCGTGGCTACTCCGACGAGCCCCGCCGCCTCTACTGCTCCAAAGTCTGTCGCGGGCCTCCGTGTGCCACAACGTGAGCTTCTTTCCCTCCCCTTCCCCTCCGTTAGCGTGCTGCTACCCCGTAGCTAGCCGTCACCGACGCCACGCGCTGCCGTCCGCCATTGCCGGCGAGCTCCTCGGTACAGAGCCGCTCGAGCTCCACCGCCTGGCCCTTTGTGCTTCTGGTACTCGCCGTAGTCCGCCTGGCCGGTTAACTCGTTCGAAAACGACCCAAATCCGCGCGCCCGAGCTCGCCCGAAATGCGTCGCTGCCAACCTCGATGCCGGCGACCCTCCGACGACCAAATAGTCAGGCCACTCGGGCCAACGAGTTCGCACGCGTCCGTAGGCCCCTGCTAGCCGCGTAGTTCGCCTGCTAGCGTGCTGCTGCTGCTGATCCTCGCGCGCCCGAACGCCATCGTCCATCGTCGTCATCGTAACACTCATCTCCGGCCGCCCCGCCTCGCGCTAGTACCGTAGATCACCGTGGCTCGGTCTCCCCGATCGAATGCCGCAAACCGCGTCACAAATGATGCACCGTACGCAAATCCCGAGCTTGCCGGAGCTCTCGGCCGCGTCCGGCGCTCGCCGGAGCACTCCGGTGCCGGCGTCCGACGTGGCGCCGCGGGCCCCACCCCCTGTGTCGCTGACAGCGGGTCCCGCGAGCACAGTTGACCTGGTCAGCGTGCGGGCACTGTTCATCAGAGACACTGACGTGTGGGCCCGGCGTTAATTAATGAATTAAAATAAATGGATAAAATGTTAATTAATCTGTTAATCCTAATTAAGTTAATTAAGCTAAATAATTAGTTAATCTATCACTGACTACTGGGGCCCACCCACTAATTAACCTGCTTAATTAAACAAACCCCTCTATTAAAGCCACTGCCAATGACATGTGGGTCCCAGTGGCCCCACTGGTCAGGTTTGACCTGGTCAGCCGCCCTGCTGACTGCTGATGTCACTATGACGTCATGCTGACGCAATAAACCTTTTCTGTTAATTTAAAATAATTCCGTAAAATGATTTAATCTTTGAAAATTCATAGAAAATAATCCGTAGCTCGGATGGAAAAACTTTGTACATGAAAGTTGCTCAGAACGACGAGACGAATCCAATCATTCCATCTGTTTCCGTGTCGGGATCCTCTACGGAGGTGAACCCACAACTTTTTGCCCGTTTCCAGTAGATGAATAGTGTATATACACCAGTTAATAATTCCAACTTAAATCCTAAAATAACTAAAATGTTTTAGACATGTTTTTAGGCAACCCTGCACTGCACGTTAGCATAGCATGCTCTGTGTTGCATATGTTTGCCGTGTATTTACTTGTTTCGTCCCTCTCTTATCTCTTGGTATATCCCGGTAACGACGTAGTCCCCGAGACCGACGCAGCTCCGGAGATCGACGACCCCACTGACGACCCTGCCTTTGCCGCCGAGCAACCAGGCAAGCACCCCCTTTTTTTGAACATGCCGATATCGCCTATTCTTTCTCTCCTATGCTTGCATTAGAAATTGCTGCTGCTACTGTTTATCCTATTTCTGATGCATAGCCTGTTTTTGTAACTGCTGTTGATACCTACCTGCTTATCCTAAACTGCTTAGTATAGGTTGGTTAGTGAAGCCCAGTGACCCCACTTTGTCCTAGATGCCCCACTGGATCATCGGAAGACTCGACGACCAGGCCCCAACACCACACATCACCCCCCTAGTTGTACGACACTGCAGCGTTACTATCGAGTGCCGAGGGTGATACCTCGTTTAGCACTTTTGATGTTAACTCTGTAGAGTCGCTATTCGATCATGGTCAACGAGGGTGATTCCTCCTTCACCACAACCGATAACGATGCTGTCGTGCAACACCTCAAGTGTGAACCTCGAGGGTGATTCCTCCTAAGTTCACCTTGACGGATACATCGAGTAGGAATCCAACAAGGGTGATACCTCAGATTCCCCTGATGTTATGGACACACGGTTACTTGGACTTTACAACTGTTACTTGGAAAGGCGGGTCGACCCTGAGGGGTACCCGCGAGTGTTGTGGAGACAGGTTGACCTGGAGGGTGCCCGAGATATAAATTATGAGGCGTGGCCGGGCATTCTTAGCCCTTGCCGCAAGTCCTCGAGACGGGGTGATGGGGTCACATCGATCGTGAGTCTCTGCTCGGTACCGCACTACCAACCCACTAACGATTTGGATATTTGATCCGAGTGGGCCTCTGGCCCGATAGCACTAACCATCACGCGGGAAAAGTTATGGGCACTCTGCGTCATATGCATCAGCCGAAAGCTCTATCAGTTGTCCAGTTCAGCATTGCGGCACGGTCGGATCGTGTCGGCCATCCGAGGCGACGCTGGTATCCACCCTGCACGCAACGACCCGGAGTGCACAGGGCGATGGCCCAAGACCCCTGAGTGCTTAGGATGTAGACCGGCGGGGACCTCTCTGCTAAGCTCTAGGTAGGGCTGCGGTGTGTCGTTTGGCCGAGGCCGGGCATGACCCAGAAAAGTGTGTCCGGCCGGAGTTAAGCGAGCGTGGTGGGTAAGTTGGTGCACCCCTGCAGGGAAGAACTAATCTATGCATAGCCGGATCCTCGGTAACGGACGCTCGGAGTTGTATCCCGATCGATACAACTAGAACTTAATGATGGATTGAGATATGGATACTAGGGCTCTGGGATTGCTTTCTCGCAGGGAGTCGAGAAAGGATCTCTGGCCGAGGTTGATACTTAATGCTACTACTTTGTACTGTACTAATCTACACTCTTCTAATGCTGCAAGACCGCTGAAGATGCTAGTCTTCGATAGGACTAGGCCTTCGCTCTTTTCTGGCATTTCTGCAGCCCTTTCCACATATACAGCCTTTCTTTCATAATGTTGCATATGTAGTGTAGATCCTTGCTTGCTGAGTACTTCGGATGAGTACTCACGGTTGCTTTGCTTCCTCTTTTCCCCATATCCGTTTGTTGCAACCAGACGGATCCCTCGGAGCCAGCTGCCCCCGTCGACGACTACTACTACCACCCCGAGGGTGGTTACTACTACGAGTTGGCTGACGACCAGGAGTAGGTTCGGAGGGTCCCAGGCAGGAGGCCTGCGCCTTTTCGATCCTAGTTTTTGTTTTGCACCGCCTTTTTAAAGGCTTGTCTGTTTCTCTTTTATATCTGTACTCAGATATCTAACGCTTTCGCTGATGCTTGTTGACATCAAGCTTATGTATTCGAGCCCTCGAGGCCCTGGCTTGTAATATAATGCTTGTATGCCTTTATTTATGTTTTAGAGTTGTGTTGTGATTCCTTCAAGTGAGTCCTTATGCTTGATCATGTGCATTTGCGTGTATGATTAGTGCACGATTGAGCCGGGGCGTCACAGGTTGGTATCAGAGCCGACTGCCTGTAGGAACCCCCTTTCCAACTCCTTGGCCGAAGTTGAGTCTAGAATTTCAAAAACTATTTTACTAACTTGGCTGTGTGGCTTACGGGCCCACTTCGCCAATTGGGTGGTATTAGGATCTTTTATTCCTCGTCTATACTCTGGGACTCTGATCTCTCTTCTATTCGGGTTAAAGATTTTGCTAACTCCAACACTAGGTTCTCGTAACCGCTTTCTCCCGGAGAGCCCCCCCCCCCATTCCAGAAGATGGCGTGTCATCACCAGAAGACTCCGAAGATACTCCTCGAAGTTCCCGAGACCCTTGTGCCCACTGCTTTGCAGTTCCTGACCACCGATAAATCCCCATGGATAACATCCTTGCCGTTTGTACCTTCATCCCCAGTTGTTCTTGTGCTTTCCAAAATACTTTGAAATGCTATCTGATCTCCCGAAAATCTTTAGTAGCCTATTGCTCTTATTCTTCCTTACCTGCTTGCATTAGGGTTAATTCCATATGTCTAGCAATATTCTTTAAAATTCTTTGCGATTGTCGTCCTTACCCTATTGATTCAACATGTGTGTGAATGCACGCAATCATCAGTTATTCCCAGGCAATTGTCCTTCCGGCTCAGATGTCTTTCCGAACATGAGCTGGTTCTCGGCCAATCAAATTACCATCGATTGGGCCCCTAAGTCTATTCATCTTATCCATCCTTGATCAGAGCGTCTGCTTCTAATCCTTCGCTTTGGAAATCACAATTTCTTTGAATTTAAGGGTCAGACTATTCAGATATTTCTATAATCCGATTCCTTTGCATCCCTTCTCCCTCTGATTGATTATCGATACTCACATCAACTCCATCGTGAATCACCAGATCCATTGTTGGGTTGTTATCCGACAGTGTCCTTAACATCTGAAATCTTGTGAGTTCTCCCCTGATACATAATGCCTTTGGTAAATTGTATCCTCTTCTTTGGTCAACCATGCTCTGCTGTCGAGCTTGTGTTAATTACTCCTGAAGTTCGTGGTATATGTTCCTAAGATGTCCTGATGGGTTGAACCTATGCCTTCTCTAATCTGTGTGAACCCGATAATTTTCGTGGGTCATACTCCTCTGGTAATTCACCAGGTAGTTCTTCACGTTCATATAATTTTTAACAGAGCAGTGAATGAAAGATTATGCATTGGAGAAGTGGGAGTCGACCTTGAACTTTGTGTTCATGCCCATAGACACGATGTAGATCTTATCATGGAAGCTTCTCTTAAAATCAATTGTTCCCTTGATATACGTTCTTCTTGTATCTGTGAATTGTTTCTTTACAACTCTTGTGCTCTTCAGATCCAACCTTTTACTTGAAACACCATACCAATGCTACCTCGAAGCATGACTGTGGTATTTTGAATTTCAACAAGAACATTGGAGGCACATTGCCAAATGCTTCTTGATCTATTATCCGGACACCGTTGCATGGATAACATCATGAATTCCCTTGCCCCTTTATCTAATTGATGATGTACTTGTTGTTCTGACATGTATATCATGCTCTACTTTTCCTTGGGAAAAGATACACTCCTAAATCTTGTGTATAAACACATTTTCCTTTCCATTGGTTTGTTTAACCTTTCTTGTGATCTATATGATATAAGCAGAAATAATTCCCTGCTTATAAAATACCCCGATGTACAACCTTGTCAGTGAGACCCTGTTACTATTGTTGATGACATTTCGGTATCACCGATGGACGAGAACTTTGCCTATTGGTCCTCCTCGTTCTTACGAGCAGGAAAATGGTTCTCTTCGTCCCTCGCCCTTGGTACCGACGTTGTTGCCGACATAACTAACAGACTATCCTCTGACATACCTTGTTGACGTGACCGGTAAGATGACACCATTCTCCCTACTCTCGGTCGACCCTCATCACAGCTCCACAGGATCGGAACCTGACTCTCCTGTACAACCTTGATTCCGAAATATTCTTTGCACTTGACTTAGTGTGTGATCACGAGCCACCCTCCGAGAGATGATCTATTCCCGATGCTCTGAACCCCTTTTCACACTCTGTTCAGATATCGATCAGTTGTCCATTCACCCGAAACCTCTTATTGTAACCTCTTACCTTGCTCTCGATGTTTTCTTAAGTTTCAACTCGAGAGATACATCTGCCACATTCCCTGAATTGTTCGCCAGTTAATTAACCCTATAAGGGTCAGTTCTCCCGAAGATACCATTTACTTCCCCACTTAAATCTCGGGACGAGATTTCTTGTAGTGGAGGAGATTTGTAACATCCCCAGCATCACACTACAGTAATCCCTTATGACCAGTGACAAGTCATCATCCTTTGCATTTCTTGATCACAGTGGTGAATCATCTCATTTCAAAATCTTTCTCTGAATTCAATTCAAATTCAAAGTGCAATTTGAATTTGCTCAAAAGTTGCTGGAAAAATGTTCACTATTCAGCAAATATTCCAAAACAAATGTTGTTAAGGAAAACAACATCACTCTTAAGCAAAGATGAACAGTAGCCTTTACAACAATGCAATTCCAGCATGTTTAAAATGCTATTTCTTTTATGGAAATTCTAAATGAATTCTAATCACCCCTAAAAATTTTGTGGCCGTGCCTAAAAATACAAAGTATTTAATGGGCCAAGTCACGCATTTCTCCAATTTGATTTGGGAACCCATCTTTTCCCTTTTCTCTCTCTGTATATTAAATAAAAAGAAAAACAGAAGAAAAAGGAAAAAGGGCGAGCACTTACCTGGCCCTGGGCCGAAGCCACAGTGCGGCCCAGCCACCAGAGGGCCTCCTCCCACCTACTTTGCCTCGCTGTCGACGCAGCTATGGCCGAGCTCGCACCGCTCCGGCCACGGCTCGACACCGCGACAGAGCAGGCGGCTGGGGATAAGGGCGACCCTAGGCCCTTCCCCCCTAGACGCCTCGCCTTCATTCCTCCCTCCTTCTCCTCACTAGCGCCACGCGCTCTTCTTCCCCCTCTGCCCGAGAGCGTCACCGTCGCCCTCCGTCCTTTGCACGGCCACTGGCGGCCCCGTGCCCGCTGGCTCTGTCAGCAAGCTCCGCCGTGGACGACCACCCCTCCTGGTGCCTCCAGGCGGAGCTGTGGAGCCCTGCTGCGGCCTAACGCCGTCGCCCCATCTATGGCCGCCATGGCTGCTCCGACGAGCCCCGCCGCCTCTGCTGCTCCAAAGTCTGTCGCGGGCCTCCGTGTGCCACAACATGAGCTTCTCTCCCTCCCCTTCCCCTCCGTTAGCGTGCTGCTACCCCGTAGCTAGCCGTCACCGATGCCACGCGCTGCCGTCCGCCATTGCCGGCGAGCTCCTCGGTACAGAGCCGCTTGAGCTCCACCGCCTGGCCCTTTGTGCTTCTGGCACTCGCCGTAGTCCGCCTAGCCGGTTAACTCGTTCGAAAACGACCTGAATCCGCGCGCCCGAGCTCGCCCGAAATACGTCGCTGCCAACCTCGACGCCGGCGATGCTCCGACGACCAAATGGTCTGGCCACTCGGGCCAACGAGTTTGCACGCGTCCGTAGGCCCCTGCTAGCCGCGTAGTTCGCCTGCTAGCGTGCTGCTGCTGATCCTCGGGCGCCCGAACACCGTCGTCCGCCGTCGCCGTCGTAACACTCATCTCCGGCCGCCCCGCCTCTCGCTAGTACCGTAGATCACCGCGGCTCGGTCTCCCCGATCGAATGCCGCAAACCGCGTCGCAAATGATGCACCGTACGCAAATCCCGAGCTCGCCGGAGCTCTCGGCTGCGTCCGGCGCTCGCCGGAGTACTCCGGTGCCGGCGGCCGACGTGGCGTCGCGGGCCCCACCCCCTATGTCGCTAACAGCGGGTCCCGCGGGCACGGTTGACCTGTTCAGCGCGCGGGCATTGTTCACCAGAGACACTGACGTGTGGGCCCCGTGTTAATTAACGAATTCAAATAAATGGATAAAATGTTAATTAATATGTTAATCCTAATTAAGTTAATTAAGCTAAATAATTAGTTAATCTATCACTGACTACTGGGGCCCACCCACTAATTAACCTGCTTAATTAAACTAACCCTTCTGTTAAAGCCACCGCCACTGACATGTGGGTCCCAGTGGCCCCACTGGTCAGGTTTGACCTGGTCAGCCGCCCTGCTGACTGCTGATGTCACTATGAAGTCATGCTGACGCAATAAACCTTTTCTGTTAATTTAAAATAATTCCAAAAAATGATTTAATCTTTGAAAATTCGTAGAAAATAATCTGTATCTTGGATGGAAAAACTTTGTACATGAAAGTTGCTCAGAACGACGAGACGAATCCAACCATGCCATCTGTTTCCGTGTCGGGATCCTCTACGGAGGTGAACCCACAACTTTTTGCCCGTTTCCGGTAGATGAATAGTGTATATACACCGGTTAATAATTCCAACTTAAATCCTAAAATAACAAAAATGTTTTAGACATGTTTTTAGGCAACCCTGCACTGCACGTTAGCATAGCATGCTCTGTGTTGCATATGTTTGCCGTGTATTTACTTATTTCTTCCCCCTCTTCTCTCTCGGTAGATCCCGGTAACGACGTAGTCCCCGAGACCGACGCAGCTACGGAGATCGACGACCCTACTGACGACCCTGCCTTTGCCGCCGAGCAACCAGGAAAGCACCCCCTTTTTTTGAACATGCCGATATCGCCTATTCTTTCTCTCTTATGCTTGCATTAGAAATTGCTGCTACTACTGTTTATCCTATTTCTGATGCATAGCCTGTTTTTGTAACTGCTGTTGATACCTACCTGCTTATCCTAAACTGCTTAGTATAGGCTGGTTAGTGAACCCCAGTGACCCCACTTTGTCCTAGATGCCCCGCTGGATCATCGGAAGACTCGACGACCAGGCCCCAGCACCACACATCACCCCCCCCCCCTAGTTGTACAACACTGCAGCGTTACTATCGAGTGCCGAGGGTGATACCTCGTTTAGCACTTCTGATGTTAACTCCGTAGAGTCGCTATTTGATCGTGGTCAATGAGGGTGATTCCTCCTTCACCACACCCGATAACGACGCTGTCGTGCAACACCTCAAGTGTGAACCTCGAGGGTGATTCCTCCTAAGTTCACCTTGACGGATACATCGAGTAGGAATCCAACGAGGGTGATACCTCAGATTCCCCTGATGTTATGGACACACGGTTACTTGGACTTTACAACTGTTACTTGGAAAGGCGGGTCGACCCTGAGGGGTACCCATGAGTGTTGTGGAGATGGGTTGACCTGGAGGGTGCCCGAGATATAAATTACGAGGCATGGCCGGGCATTCTTAGCCCTTGCCGCAAGTCCTCGAGATGGGGCGACGGGGTCACATCGATCATGAGTCTCTGCTCGTTACCGCACTACCAACCCACTAACGATTTGGATATTTGATCCGAGTGGGCCTCTGGCCCAATAGCACTAACCATCGCGCGGAAAAAGTTATGGGCACTCTGCATCGTATGCATCAGCCGAAAGCTCTGTCAGACATCCAGTTCAGCATTGCGGCATGGTCGGATCTTGTCGGCCATCCGAGGCGACGCTGGTATACACCCTGCACGCAACGACCCGGAGTGCATAGGGCGACTGCCCAAGACCCCTGAGCGCTTAGGATGTAGACCGGCGGGGACCTCTCTGCTGAGCTCTAGGTAGGGCTGCGGTGTGTCACTTGGCCGAGGCCGGGCATGACCCATAAAAGTGTGTCCGGCCGGAGTTAAGCGAGCGTGGTGGGTAAGTTGGTGCACCCCTGCAGGGAAGAACTAATCTATGCATAGCCGGATCCTCGGTAACGGATGCTCGGAGTTGTATCCCGATCGATACAACTAGAACTTAATGATGGATTGAGATATGGATACTAGGGCTCTGGGATTGTTTTCTCGCAGGGAGTCGAGAAAGGATCTCTGGCCGAGGTTGATACTTAATGCTACTACTTTATTCTGTACTAATCTACACTCTTCTAATGTTGCAAGACCGCTGAAGATGCTAGTCTTCGATAGGACTAGGCCTTCTCTTTTTTCTGGCATTTCTGCAGCCCAGTCCACATATAGAGCCTTTCTTTGATAATGTTGCATATGTAGTGTAGATCCTTGCTTGCTGAGTACTTCGGATGAGTACTCACGGTTGATTTGCTTCCTCTTTTTCCCCATATCCGTTTGTTGCAACCAGATGACGGATCCCCTGGAGCCAGCTGCCCCCGTCGACGACTACTACTACCACCCCGAGGGTGGTTACTACTATGAGCTGGCTGATGACCAGGAGTAGGTTCGGAGGGTTCCAGGCAGGAGGCCTGAGCCTTTTCGATCGTAGTTTTTGTTTTGCATCGCCTTTTTAAAGGCTTGTCTGTTTCTCTTTTATATCTGTACTCAGATATCTAATGCTTTCGCTGATGCTTGTTAACATCAAGGTATTCGAGCCCTTGAGGCCCTGGCTTGTAATATAATGCTTGTATGCATTTATTTATGTTTTAGAGTTGTGTTGTGATTCCTTCAAGTGAGTCCTTAGGCTTGATCGTGTGCATTTGTGTGTATGATTAGTGCACGATTGAGCCGGGGCGTCACAAATAGCTCGCGATATAGCTCCCCTATATTTTTGATATGTTCCTAGAGAAAACTAAGTTGAAAGATGATGGTAGCAATAATGCGGACCGGGTCCGTGATCTGAAGATTATCCTCATTGCTGCATAGAAGAATTATGTCCTAGATCCATGATGACCCACAAGTATAGGGGATCTATCGTAGTCCTTTCGATAAGTAAGAGTGTCGAACCCAACGAGGAGCAGAAGGAAATGACAAGCGGTTTTCAGCAAGGTATTCTCTGCAAGCACTGAAATTATCGGTAACAGATAGTTGTGTGATAAGATAATTCGTAACGGGTAACAAGTAACAAAAGTAACTAAGGTGCAACAAGATGGCCCAATCCTTTTTGTAGCAAAGGACAAGCCTGAACAAACTCTTATATAAAGCAAAGCGCTCCCGAGGACACATGGGAATTGTTGTCAAGTTAGTTTTCATCATGCTCATATGATTCACGTTCGTTACCTTGATAATTTGATATGTGGGTGGACCCGTGCTTGGGTGCTGCCCTTCCTTGGACAAGCCTCCCACTTATGATTAACCCCTCTTGCAAGCATCCGCAACTACGAAAGAAGAATTAAGATAAATCTAACCATAGCATGAAACATATGGATCCAAATCAGCCCCTTACGAAGCAACGCATAAACTAGGGTTTAAGCTTCTGTCACTCTAGCAACCCATCATCTACTTATTACTTCCCAATGCCTTCCCCTAGGCCCAAATCATGGTGAAGTGTCATGTAGTCGACGTTCACATAACACCACAAGAGGAAAGACAACATACATCTCATCAAAATATCGAACAAATACCAAATTCACATGATTACTTATAACAAGACTTCTCCCATGTCCTCAGGAACAAACGTAACTACTCACAAAGCATAGTCATGTTCATAATCAGAGGAGTATTAATTATCATTAAGGATCTGAACATATGATCTTCCACCGAATAAACCAACTAGCATCAACTACAAGGAGTAATCAACACTACTAGCAACCCACAGGTACCAATCTGAGGTTTTGAGACAAAGATCGGATACAAGAGATGAACTAGGGTTTGAGAGGAGATGGTGCTGGTGAAGATGTTGATGGAGATTGACCCCCTCTCGATGAGAGGATCGTTGGTGATGACGATGGCTTCGATTTCCCTCTCCCGGAGGAAAGTTTCCCTGGCAGAACAGCCTCGCCGGAGCCCTAGATTGGTTCTGCCCAGGTTCCATCGCGAGACGGCGGCGCTTCGTCCCAAAAGCTTCTTCTTGATTTTTTCCAGGGCAAAAGACACCATATAGCAAAAGATGGGCATCGGGGGCCTGCCAGGTGGCCCACAAGGCAGGGGGCGCACCCAGGGGGGTAGGGCGCGCCCTCCACTCTTGTGGATGGCTGGTGGCCCCCCTCCGGTGCTTTCTTCGCCCAATATTTTTTATTAATTCCAAAATGACTCTCCATGAAGTTTCAAGACTTTTGGAGTTGTGCAGAATAGGTCTCTAATATTTGCTTCTTTTCCAGCCCAGAATTCCAGCTGCCGGCATTCTCCCTCTTCATGTAAACCTTGTAAAATAAGAGAGAAAAGGCATAAGTATTGTGCCATAATGTGTAATAACAGCCCATAATGCAATAAATATTAACATAAAAGCATGATGAAAAATGGATGTATCAACTCCCCCAAGCTTAGACCTCGCTTGTCCTCAAGCGAAAGCCGAAATCGAAAAATATGTCCACATGTTTAGAGATAGAGGTGTCGATAAAATAAAATACGGACATGAGGGCATCATGATCATCTTTAGAGCAGCAACATATATTGTCATATAATTTCTTATGCCAAAGTAACAATTCATTCACAAGGTAAAGTATGAATCAGAAACTTTATTGAAAACCAACAAACTATGATCTCAGTCATTGAAGCAATTGCAATTTATCATAACATCGGAAAGAGTCTATTTAAGAGCTTTTCAGCAAGTCCATGTACTCAACTATCATTTAGTCTTTCACAATTGCTAACACTCACGCGATACTTATGGGTTCAAAGCTTCAGTCGGACACAGAGAAAGATAGGGGCTTATAGTTTCGCCTCCCAACCTTTTACCTCAAGGGTAATGTCAACAATAATACTTTATGATGACCTACATCCGAGTGGATATATATATCTGGATCTTTCTCCAACACATAGTGCTTGCCAAAAGGGAAAAAGTGTAAAAAGGGAAGGTGAAGATCACCATGACTCTTGTATAAGGTTAGAAGATAAAAGTAAAAGATAGGCCCTTCGCAAAGGGAAGCAGAGGTTGTCATGCGCTTTTATGGTTGGATTCACAAAATCTTAATGCAAAAGAACGTCACTTTATATTGCCTCTTGTGATAAAGAACTTTATTATGCAGTCCGTCGCTTTTATTCCTTCCATATCACAAGTTCGTATAAAGCTTATTTTCTTCACACTAATAGATCATACATATTTAGAGAGCAATTTTTATTGCTTGCACCGATGACAACTTACTTGAAGGATCTTACTCAATCCATAGGTAGGTATGGTGGACTCTCATGGCAAAACTGGGTTTAGGGATGTTTGGATGCACAAGTAGTATCTCTACTTGGTGCAAAGAATTTGGCTAGCATAAGAAGGAAAAGCAAGCTCAACATGTTGGAGGATCCATGACATTATAACTTCTATTCGGATATAAGAAAACATAACTCATTATGTCGTCTTGCTTGTCCAACATCAACTTTTTAGCATGTCATATTTTAATGAATGCTCACAATCACAAAAGATGTCCAAGATAGTATATTTATATGTGAAACCTCTCTTTCTTTATTACTTCCTAATAATTGCAACAATGACCAAAACTATGTTTGTCAACTACCAACAAATTTTATTCATCATACTCTTTATATGTGAAGTCATTACTCTCCATAGGATCAATATATGATCTCTTTATTTCTTTTTATTCCTTTCTCTTATTTTTATTCCCTCCAGATCATAGCAAGAAAGCAAAGCCCTCAACTCAAAACTACTCTTTATTATATATAGCTCACGGACTCGATTACAAAGAGGGAACATAAAGCAAAACTCAAAGCTAGATCATACTAAAACTTTATTCTACTAGATCAAGATATAACCAAAAGGATCGAACTAAGAAAAATGATAGAAGTAAAGGTGTGATAGTGTGATACGATACCGGGGCATCTCCCCCAAGCTTGGCAGTTGCCAAGGGGAGTGCCCATACCCATGTATTTATGTTTCTTTCTTCTGAGGTGGTGATGATGGAGTTGATGATGTAGTGCCGCATTCCGAGCGCGGGAGATTCTCCAATCTGCGAATGATGCTCTCGAGGGAGACGATATGCTCTTGCAACCGAATATTTTCACGAGTGAGATATTTATTTTGCACACAAACTATCTCAATGATCTTAAAAGCTTCAATTTCAGTAGGGGTAAGAGGATCGTAGTATGGTTGTAGGATGTCTTCTTCTTCTTCTTCTTCTTCTTCTTCTTCTTCTTCTTCTTCTTCTGCTGCCGGAACTTGATCCACCGCGACCTTCTTGATTTCATCACCCTTGTTGGTTTCCCCAAGTTCTTCTTTCTTCATTTCTATCTTCATTAGCCATGCATCGTCGTCCCCATTGTTGGAGGAGGGGGGAGACATGATGCCTGGCCTTGAAAACTCTGGCAGAAAACAGCTCAAAATAAAAACAGGAGATTTTGTCGTGGTACGGTGGTCAAAACCTTCGGGAGATTATATAATGAATTTTTACCGACCAAAAGAAGTATTGTGCAAGAAAACGGAGTCCGGAGGGCACACGAGGTGGCCACAAGGCAGGGGGCGCGCCCTCCACCCTTGTGGTCTCCTCGTGCAACTTTCGGACTACTTTTAATTTTCCTAATTTTTTAAATATTCCAAAACGGAGAAAAATTATCATTGGAAATGTTTTGGAGTCGGTTTACTTACCGCTCCACATACCTATTCTTTTTCGGAGTCTGAAACGTTCTGGAAAGTGTCCCTTATGTACTCCTCCGGTGTTACGGTGTCAATTATATTGGTCTCAACATTTATGGGATTACCTGAGATATAATGTTTGATTCTTTGACCGTTTACCACCTTCGGATTTGTGCCTTCGGCGTTGTTGATTTTTATGGCACCGGAACAATAGACCTCCTCGATAATGTAAGGACCTTCCCATTTAGAGAGAAGCCTTCCTGCAAAAAATCTTAAACGAGAGTTGTATAGCAAAACATGATCACCTACATTAAACTCATGCTTTTGTACACTACAAGAAATATGTCAACTTGTGACCTTCTCTCAGTGACCCCAGCTGAATTGGTCGTAAATCCACGGCCATTTCGCTTGGAAGGGCTCAAACCCTGAAATTGCCTTACACCAAATGGTCATAAAGCAGACAAGAGTGGCCGACGACCTTATTTCTACCTGATTACGACCAATATAAATGGTCATGAGGTTGTGAACGTGGATGCATTGGTACTTAAGGTGTCGCTCAAGGTGGGCTTGGGCCTCGGTGGAACGAGGCCACCTCCTTTTTCTAAAAAAAATCCGTGTGCCATGTAGGCCTCGGCCCATCAAGGAAGAAATGTGGGATGCCCTCATATTACTCAAAAAAAACATATATTCGGCCCAACGAAAATGGGAAAATAACAAGTTTTTTATTATTACCATTTGGTAAGGATGGTCAGTTATCTGAAAATAATAATTCATTATTGTCTAAAAAACATGTTTTTCATTGTATAACTCTAAAAAGGTTTTTCCTTATAGAAAAATCTCGAAACCAATTAAACAATATAAAATCATAAAAATAGGAAAATAAAGAACTCCTTCGTGAATCTTGCTATATGGTTTAGCAATTAGAAAACTAAACGTGTAATTCATAAAAATGTTAATGTTAATACGTATTTCAAAAAATGTAATCATGTGTTTAAAAAACTAAATGTGTGTATTTGAAAAGTTTCAGCATAGAAGAAATGATAATCATAAATAATATTAGTATGTATAAAAAAGTTCATGTGTATGCAAAAAATGTCATCAGTACGTATATATGAAAGTTTTACAATATAATATATATATATATGGAAAAGTAGATAACAAAACAAGATTTTAAAAATGTTAATCATGTATTTAAAATTTTCTAACCAATATCAACAATGTTTTATATGTATACAAAAATGTATAATGTGTAAAAACAAATATAGACATCAAAACGTATGTATGAAAATATGTTTTTTGTTAGGAATTATGAAAATATGTTAATCATGTATTTGAAAAAAGTTAACATATATAAACAATATTGTACAATGTGTCTTAAAAAATGTAAACATGTGTTCAAAATATTAGACATCAAAATATTTATTAAAAATGTTAATGATGTAACTAAAAACCGTTTAATATCTATAAAAAATGTTTCTAATGTACACAAATTTGTTCATAAAATGTGGTCTAATATTCTTGAAAAATGGAGAAGTTTTTTTTACAATAAATATTTGTTAGGTTCTTCACAAAAAAACTCATTTTGGGAACTCGAAAAATGGAAAATGAATATGCGGAAATTTGTCTTTTTCACGAGAGGTGGATCAAAAACTTTTTACACCCAATCATTTGATCAATTGTACATTAAATATGGCCTAGTATTTTAGAAAATTGATTTGGTCCAATTTTGCAACAAATATATGGTAGGTCCTTCACAAAAAAAACTCATTTTGGACAATAAAAAATAGAAAATTGATTTTTTGTCCAAAGAAAATAAAAATTCCCTTAGGAAACATTGTTCGTCATTCCAATATGCACCCTTATGCACAATATGAGATCATTTGAACAAACTATGCCATGAATGTGACCATAAGATTGATCATTTGGCTTGAAAGCCATTGATCTCCACACATAATAGCTCGTTTCTGAGAACACTTTTTAAAAATAATTGCCGTATTACAAGTTTATTATTTTTCCTGGTGACTTGGCCACATATAATGACACAATGCGAAGGTTTTCTAATTTTTTGAATTTTTTGAATTTTTCATGCCCGTTTCAAAATGTGGTCAAAACGGCGGGCATGACCGTTCCTAGCTAATGGTTGAATCTTGGAAAACTTTTGGTGTTTCTCTGATTAAATAGATACTTTTGTACCTAAAAATTATTTTTGGGAAAAATAAATAGCAAACTATGAGGCAGATGCAGTTCAAATTTGACCCGCTTTCAACTGAATCGGCAGAAATTTGTCTTTTTCACGAGAGGTGAATAAAAGGTTTTTACACCCAACCATTTGGTCAATTATGCATTAAATATGTCCTAGTATTTTAGAAAATTGATTTAATCAAATTTTGCAACAATTATTTGGTAGGTTCTTCACAAAAAAACCTCATTTTGGGCGCTCAAAAAATGGAAAATGATTTTTTCGTCCAAAGAAAATGAAAACTTCCTTAGGAAATATTGTTCGTCATTCCAATATGCACCCTTGTGCACAATATGAGATCATTTGAACAAACTATGCCATGAATGTGGCCATAAGATTGATCATTTGGCTTGAAAGCCATTGATCTCCACACATGATAGCTCGTTTCTGAGAACACTTTTTAAAAATAATTGCCGTATTATAAGTTTATTATTTTTCCTGGTAACTTGGCCACATATAATGACACAATGCAAAGGTTTTCTAAATTTTTTATTTTTTTTGAATTTTTCATGCCCGTTTCAAAATGCGGTCAAAACGGCGGGCATGACCGTTCCTAGCTAATGGTTGAATCTTGGAAAACTTTTGGTGTTTCTCTGATTAAATAGATACTTTTGTACCTAAAAATTATTTTTGGGAAAAATAAATAGCAAACTATGAGGCAGCTGCAGTTCAAATTTGACCCGCTTTCAACTGAATCGGCAGAAATTTGTCTTTTTCACCAGAGGTGGATCGAAACTTTTGACCACCAACCATTTGGTCAATTGTGCATTAAATATGTCCTAGTATTTTATAAAAATGATTTGGTCCAATTTTGCAACAATTATTTGGTAGGTTCTTCACCAAAAAACCTCATTTTGGGCGCTCAAAAAATGGAAAATGATTTTTTCGTCCAAAGAAAATGAAAACTTCCTTAGGAAACATTGTTTGCCATTCCAATATGCACCCTTGTGCATAATATGAGATCATTTGAACAAACTATGCCATGAATGTGGCCATAAGATTGATCATTTGGCTTGAAAGCCATTGATCTCCACACATGATAGCTCGTTTCTGAGAACACTTTTTTAAAATAATTGCCGTATTACAAGTTTATAATTTTTCCTGGTAACTTGGCCACATATAATGACACAATGCGAAGGTTTTCTAATTTTTTTATTTTTTTTGAATTTTTCATGCCAGTTTCAAAATGCGGTCAAAACGGCGGGCATGACCGTTCCTAGCTAATGGTTGAATCTTGGAAAACTTTTGGTATTTATCTGATTAAAAAGATACTTTTGTACCTAAAAATTATTTTTGGGAAAAATAAATAGCAAACTATGAGGCAGCTGCAGTTCAAATTTGACCCGCTTTCAGCTGAATCGGCAGAAATTTGTCTTTTTCACGAGAGGTGAATAAAAACTTTTGACACCCAACCATTTAGTCAATTGTGCATTAAATATGTTCTAGTATTTTATAAAATTGATTTGGTCCAATTTTGCAACAATTATTTGGTAGGTTCTTCACAAAAAAACCTCATTTTGTGCGCTCAAAAAATGGAAAATGATTTTTTCGTCCAAAGAAAATGAAAACTTCCTTACGAAACATTGTTTGCCATTACAATATGCACCCTTGTGCATAATATGAGATCATTTGAACAAACTATGCCATGAATGTGGCCATAAGATTGATCATTTGGCTTGAAAGCCATTGATCTCCACACATGATATCTCGTTTCTGAGAACACTTTTTAAAAATAATTACCATATTACAAGTCTATTATTTTTAAAAATAATGACACAATGCGAAGGTTTTCCAATTTTTTGATTTTTTTTGAATTTTTCATGCCCGTTTCAAAATGCGGTCAAAACGGCGGACATGACCGTTCCTAGATAGTAGTTGAATCTTGGAATTTTTTTGATGTTTCTCTGATTAAATAGATACTTATGTACCTAGAAATGATTTTTGGAAAAAATAAAGAACAAACTATGAGGCAGCTGCAGTTCAAATTTGACCCGCTTCGTTCTGAATCGGCGGAAATTTATCTTTTTCACCAGAGGTGGATCAAAACTTTTGACACCCAACCATTTGGTCAATTGTGCATTAAATATGGCCTAGTATTTTAGAAAATTGATTTGGTGCAATTTTGCAACAAATATATGGTAGGTCATTCACATAAAAACTCATTTTGGGCCCTCGGAAAATGGAAAATTGATTTTTCGTCCAAAGCAAATGAAAACTCCCTTAGGCAACATTGTTTGCCATTCCAAGATGCACCCTTGTGAAAAATATGAGATCAGTTGAACAAACTATGCCATGAATGTGGCCATAAGATTGGTCATTTGGCTTGAAAGCCATGAATCTTCACACATGATAGCTCATTTCTGAGAACACTTTTTTGAATCGGGGGATAATCCTGCTCCTCTCTTACCATCCCCCTCTGCAACCTTTATCTCCTCTCTCCTTAATAACCTCCCCTCAGTCTGTGCCCTCTTCCACCCCAGTCGGCGAAGCTGCTGTTGCTGCGATGGCTGCTGTTCGACGACGATGGCGATGATTTGTTGATGCGAGGGGCGTCGAAGCTCATGGTATGGGGCAGTGACGCGTGGCGTCGCTGGCTGCCAGGTAGTGGCCACCGGTCATGCACACAATGATGGTGTTGCAAGGTCGTCGGGGGTTGCAGCAGAAGGTGATGCTGCAATAGTCACCGGTGATGCAACAGAGCATCGCCGGGGACCGCCGGTGCTGTGATCCAACATCGTCGGGACCGACGGAGTTGCAATGAAGCAGTGTCGGGCCGCTAGTGTTTTGATTTTCTAGCTTAATTGTAAACGGTTGTGATCTTGACATTTTAGTTAATTGTAAATAAGTTGTGGACTAATATTTTTGAAAAAAGTTGTGGTCCTTTTTACAAGACAAATTTGTAGTTTTTTCTTAAAAAACGTAGTAGAAGATTTGGGTCCAAATTTTTAAGATTTCAGCACAAAACAACCGGCCAATGAGAAGCGAGGAACCACAATCACGCGGATCACTCAGTTCGAAGCGATCTGAGCCATCCATCACACGTCCATCAACGGTGGAGCTTCTCCCGAGAAACCTTAACCCTAACCCACCCACCCACCCATCCTCATTCTCTCCCATTCCCCAGATCCGATCGAGGCACCCCGCGGCCCCCGCCTTCCTCTCCCTCGTCTCATCTTTCTCCCAGATCCGATCGAGGCACCGCCGCCACCCCCACCCACCACCGCCGACCTCTCCCCTCGCCATGCACCTCTCCCCTCGCCTTCCTCCTAGGCTCCAAGGCTCGGCGCTAGCGAGGGGGACGCGGTGAGGCCGAGGTGGAGGATGGGGTGCCTGTTCGGCTGCTTCCGTGCGGCCGGCGGCGAGCCGCGCACCGGGCACGCCCGCGCCCAGCTCGTCTCCTCCTCCGGCGTCCCCAACCCCAAGGTATTTTCCTCTCCCGTCGTGCCCCGCGTTGAGCCCGTACGTTTCTCCTTCTCGAGCCGATGTTCTGACGCTGTCATGCGCTCCTTTGGTGTTCGATTTTTCATGCCCGCAGATGTCGTCCGAGGCGGTCAAGGTGGTGCTGCCGGAGTCGGTGCACCAGCACTCCACCGCACACATGCGACGACGCGGGCGGCTGCTTAGGGTTCCAGCCAGATGTCGACGGCGAAGCCTTGACCTGCCGCCAACCGCGCCGCCCCCGCCCGTGACGCGGTCTTTGCCACGGAGTTCCAGAGTTCAACGACCGAATCGCCGACGCCGTCAGTGACAAGCAGGTTCGACATCTTTCTCGGTTCTTTCCCCTGCATTCCTTTGGTAGCAGCACTAGTAGTATCTGTAATTTGTGCAGATGCAATTGAAGTGAATTAACTCGGTCCGCTGTAGTTTCATTCAGTTTGGACAATTTTTGAAATGTGACTGACTTGGATTGGATGGTAGATGGTTTAGTTCATGTGGAGCATCCCTCTTACAGTATCCGTGTGTTCTTCTTGTTCCACAGGAGGCTGTGGCAGTGACCACCTAGGTGCAAGGGGAGATTCTCCGCGAAATGGGGATCGATATATGCTCTATGCTTTTCTGGTTTGCTTGCTCTAGCGATTCTTATGCATATGTGAAGTTAGAATTGACGACAGCCTAGCATGTCTATCAGTCTATGCTAGCAGTGATGCCCAAATGCAGAATGTAGGCATGACCCTGTGAGAAAGTGTTCAGTGATTGGTATTATATTGTAAGATAATTGATGAATCTGCCTGCTACATCTCAACTTGTGTATCTGTTTCGGTATCTCTTCCACTGTGTATTTGTTTTCTTGTATGAGTGGGTATCTCATTTTAACTAGTTGGAGAACAAAAATCATGGTACTAGCTAGCTCAATTTGTGTTATCATTCTAAATAAATGTCATTTTCCTGAATGGTCTGTTCATAATATATTTGCCCCAGTTTTTCTAATTCTTCTCTCATTCATGTAACAGGATGACAGAGGAAGCCATGTTGCCGTTTTGTTTGTTCCCAGCCTTGACTATGGTCGTCCAGCGAGTCTGGCATGTCGTCATTTTCTTGTAAAGCAGTACTGTATCACACTTGTTGAGCTCGTTACACATGTAGAGCTTGTAAAGTACTGTATTACACATAGTCATATGTATTGGCAACGTGATCTGGTTGCTCTTATTTGAAGTATCATGTGTGCTTTTTGTCTGCCAATTTAAATACTGGTTGAAATATGAAGAATATGAGCCTGATAGATGGGACTCACTTACCAGACCCAAACCTGACAACTGGGACCCAGTTATCAGAACCTGAGAACTGGGACCCATCTGACTAGTGGACCCATTTAATAAAAAAAAGGAAATTAAAATTATTTAGACGAAAAGGCCAAGGCCCAATAATAAAAAAGGATGCAATGTTGGGCTAGGCCCATGAAGTCGACCAAAAATTGAAAGGAAAAAATATATAGAAAGGCTGATTGTTGGGCTCGGCCCATGTAAAACACCGAATTGGACCGGGCTGATTCTTATCCACGTCAGCTTGCCACGTTGGATCCTACGTGGCCTGGGGAGGCTGCCAGTGACCAAAAATTTGGTCGTAGAACCAACGACCTTTTACATATCACAAAGAAGGTCGTTAATTTCCATTAACGACCGTCAGCTTTTGACCATCTGTTTTTGGTCACAAAAAGGTCGCAAATGAAAAACAATGACCTTTCAGCGACCAATAGTGATGGTCGCAAGTTGACATATTTCTTGTAGTGGTATCCTTTTGTCATGCCATCTTTTAACTTTTTCTTTAAACAACTTGGCATTCTCATAGGCTTGGGTTCTCCATTCATCAAGCGAGCTTATGTCAAATAACCTCTTCTCCCCGGCAAGTTTGAAATCATAGTTGAGCTCTTTGATTGCCCAATAAGCTTTGTGTTCTAGTTCAAGAGGTAAGTGACAAGCCTTTCCATAAACCATTTTATATGGAGACATACCTATAGGGTTTTTATAAGCAGTTCTATAAGCCCATAATGCATCATCAAGTTTCTTAGACCAATTCTTTCTAGATCTATTAACAGTCTTTTGCAAGATCAATTTAATCTCTCTATTGCTCAATTCTACTTGACCGCTAGACTGAGGATGATATGAAGATGCTATTCTATGGTTAACATCATATTTAACAAGCATTTTACGGAAAGCACCATGAATAAAATGTGAACCACCATCAGTCATTAAATATCTAGGGACTCCAAACCTCGGAAAAATAACTTCTTTAAGCATCTTAATAGAAGTGTTATGATCAGCACTACTAGTTGGAATAGCTTCTACCCACTTAGTAACGTAATCAAAAGCAACTAAAATATGTGTATACCCATTAGAGGAAGGAAAATGTCCCATATAATCAAAGCCCCAAACATCGAGTGGTTCAATAACAAGTGAATAATTCATAGGCATTTCCTGACGTCTGCTAATATTACCAATTCTTTGACATTCATCACAAGACAAGACAAACTTACGAGCATCCTTGAAGAGAGTAGGCCAATAAAAACTGGATTGTAATACCTTGTGTGCAGTTCTATCTCCAGCGTGGTGTCCTCCGTAAGACTCGGAGTGGCACTTGCGTAGGATTTGTTCCTGTTCATGCTCAGGTACACAATGTCTAATAACACCATCTACTCCTTCTTTATAAAGGTGTGGGTCATCCCAAAAGTAATGTCTTAAATCATAGAAAAACTTTTTCTTTTGCTGGTATGTGAAACTAGGTGGTATAAATTTAGCAACAATGTAATTAGCATAATCAGCATACCACGGAGTATTACGAGAAGCATTTATGATAGCTAATTGTTCATCAGGAAAATCTATCATCAATAGGCAGTGGGTGATCAAGAACATTTTCTAACCTAGACAAGCTGTCTGCAGCTCCCTTTCTATCAATAATACGCAAATCAAATTCTTGTAGCAAGAGAACCCATCTAATAAGTCTAAATTTAGCATCTTTCTTTTCCATAAGATATTTAATAGCAGCATGATCAGTGTGAACCATTACTTTGGAATCAACAATATAAGATCTGAACTTATCACAAGCAAAAACAACTTCTAAAAATTCTTTTTCAGTAGTAGCATAATTTCTCTGGGCACTGTCTAGAGTTTTACTAGCATAATGAATAACATTCAATTTCTTATCAACTCTTTGCCCTAGAACAGCACCAACAGCATAATCACTAGCATCACACATAATTTCAAAGGGTAAATTCCAATCAGGTGGCTGAACAATAGGTGCAGAGATCAAGGCTTTCTTAAGTATTTCAAATGCTTCTACACAATCATCATAAAAAACAAAAGGAACATCTTTTTGCAAGAGATTCGTGAGAGGCCTAGAAATTTTAGAGAAGTCTTTAATAAACCTCCTATAGAAACCAGCATGACCAAGGAAACTTCTTATACCTTTGATATCTTTAGGACACGGCATCTTTTCAATAGCATCTACTTTAGCTTTATCAACTTCAATACCTCTTTCAGAAATTTTATGCCCCAAGACAATACCTTCATTAACCATAAAGTGGCACTTCTCCCAATTCAAGATAAGATTAGTTTCTTCACATCTCTGCAAAACTCGATCAAGGTTGCTTAAGCAATCATCAAAAGAAGTTCCGTAAACGGAGAAATCATCCATGAAAACCTCAACAATCTTTTCACAAAAATCAGAGAATATAGCAGTCATACATCTTTGAAAGGTAGCAGGTGCATTGCATAAACCAAAAGGCATACGTCTATAAGCAAAGGAACCGAAAGGGCAAGTAAAAGTGGTCTTTTCCTGATCATCTTTTGACACAGGTATTTGAGAAAAACCGGAATAACCATCTAGAAAGCAAAAATGTGTATGTTTGGATAGTCTTTCTAGCATTTGATCAATAAAAGGGAGAGATTTATGATCTTTTTTAGTAGCTTTATTTAATTTGTGAAAATCAATTACCATTCTATAACCTGTAGCAATTCTTTGTGGAATCAATTCATTCTTATCATTAGGAACAACAGTAATACCTCCCTTCTTAGTGACACAATGAACAGGACTTACCCATTTACTATCAGCAATAGGATAATTTATACCTGCTTCAGAAGCTTTAGTATTTCATTTCTTACCACTTCTTTCATCTTAGGATTTAACCATCGTTGGTGATCAACAACTGGTTTAGCATCATGCTCCAAATTAATTTTGTGCTGACATAGAGTGGGACTAATGCCCTTAAGATCATCAAGAGTATATCCAATAGCGGCACGGTGCTTCTTCAGAGTTTTCAATAATCTCTTTTCTTCATGCTCTGAAAGGTTAGCACTAATAATAACAGGATATATCTTCTTTTCATCAAGATAAGCATATTTCAAAGTATCAGGTAATTGTTTAAGCTCAAACACGGGATCACCCTTGGGTGGAGGAGGATCCCCAAGGATTTCAACAGGCAAGTTGTGTTTCAAGATAGGCCCTTGATTAAAGAATATTTCATCTATTTCCCTTCTTTCATTCGTAAACATATCATTTTCATGGTCTAGCAAATATTGTTCTAAGGGATTAGTAGGAGGCACGGCAATAGAAGCAAGACCAATAATTTCATCCTTACTAGGCAATTCTTTATCATGGGGTTGTCTATGAAATTTAGAGAAATTAAAATCATGAAACATATCCCCTAAACCAACAGTAACAATATCTTTCTTGCAGTCTATCTTAGCATTAACGGTATTCAAGAAAGGTCAACCAAATATAATTGGACAAAAGTCATCTTGTGGGGAAGCAAGAACAAGAAAATCAGTAGGATGTTTTATTTTCCCACACAAGACCTCAACATCTCTAACAATCCCAATTGGTGATATAGTATCTCTATTGGCAAGCTTAATAGTAACATCAATATCCTCTATCTCAGCAGGTGCAATATCATTCATAATTTCTTGGTATAAGGTATAAGGAATTAAACTCACACTAGCACCCACATCACATAAGCCATGATAACAATGATCTCCTATTTTAACAGAAACAACCGGCATGCCAACAACAGGTCTATGTTTATCTTTAATATCGGGTTTAGCAATTCTAGCAGCTTCATCACAGAAATAAATAACATGCCCATCAATATTATCAACCAAGAGATCTTTAACCATAGCAATACTAGGTTCAACTTTGATTTGTTCAGGGGGTGTAGGTGTTCTAGTATAACTCTTATGAACCATAGTTGAAGCTTTAGCATGATCCTTTATTCTAACAGGAAAAGGTGGTTTCTCAATATAAGCAGTAGGAACAATAGGATCAACATTATAAGTAATAGTTTCTTCTTCAACTTTAATAGGTTCAACTACTTTAGCTTCAATGGGAGGATGATATTTAAACCACTTCTCCTTAGGGAGATCAACATGAGTAGCAAATGATTCACAGAAAGAAACTACTATCTCAGAGTCAAGTCCATATTTAGTGCTAAAATCACGAAAAGCATCGGTATCCATAAAAGATTTAACACAATCAAACTTAAGGTTTATACCTGACTCATTACCTTTGTCGAGTTCCCAATCTTCAGAGTTGCGTTTAATTCTTTCCAATAAATCCCATTTGAATTCAATATCCTTCTTCATAAAAGAACCAGTACAAGAAGTATCGAGCATGGATCGATCATTATGAGATAGCCGAGCATAAAAGTTTTGAATAATAATTTCTCTTGAGAGCTCATGATTGGGGCATGAATATAACATTGACTTAAGCCTCCCCCAAGCTTGAGCGATACTTTATCCTTCACGAGGTCAAAAATTATATATATAATTCTGATCACAATGAACCAGATGCATAGGATAAAACTTCTGATGAAATTTCAATTTCAATCGGTTGTAGTTCCATGATCCAATATCATCACATAGCCTATACCATGTCAATGCCTTCTCCTTCAAAGATAAAGGGAAGACCTTCTTCTTGACTTCATCCTCGGGCAAACCTGCAAGCTTAAATAATCCACAAACTTCATCCACATAGATTAGATGCATATCAGGATGTAGTGTCCCATCTCCTGTATAAGGATGAGCTAGCTGTTTCTCTATCATACCCGAAGGAATTTCATAATAAATATTTTCAGTAGGTGCCGTAGGTTGAGGGGCAACTCTTTGCTCTTCCGGTCGGGGTGAAGATACCCCGAACAAACCCCTCAAAGGATTATTTTCCATAGTAACAAGTGATAGTAAATTTCAGCACACTATATAAATGTTTCCTTAACAAATTCCACTTACCAAAGGCGCTTCACTCGCCGGCAACGGCGCCAGAAAAGAGTCTTGATGACCCACAAGTATAGGGAATCTATCGTAGTCCTTTCGATAAGTAAGAGTGTCGAACCCAACGAGGAGCAGAAGAAAATGACAAGCGGTTTTTAGCAAGGTATTCTCTGCAAGCACTGAAATTATCGGCAACAGATAGTTGTGTGATAAGATAATTCGTAACGGGTAACAAGTAACAAAAGTAACTAAGGTGCAGCAAGATGGCCCAATCCTTTTTGTAGCAAAGGACGAGCCTGAACGAACTCTTATATAAAGCAAAGCGCTCCCGAGGACACATGGGAATTGTTGTCAAGTTAGTTTTCATCATGCTCATATGATTCGCGTTCATTACTTTGATAATTTGATATGTGGGTGGACCGATGCTTGGGTGCTGCCCTTCCTTGGACAAGCCTCCCACTTATGATTAACCCCTCTCACAAGTGACCCCGGGCATAAAAATTGAAGACCGAAGACTGAAACCGAAAAGACCGAGACCGAACCCGAAAAGACCGAACTAGAAAAGACCGAAGAAAAAATGGTCTGCACAAATAGAAGGCCGAATTAGTTATGGTCTGATCGGTCCTACTGTCTTCAAGACCGAATAGACCATATAGACCGAATAGCCCATATGCAAGAGGCCCATCTGGCCAGCCCAATGGTCACACACAACACGAGTACACGTCTCCTCCTCACCTCACGATTCACAGGAACGCATCTGGCAGCCAATTCACTCCTATTCCTCCTTTTCTCTCCCACTACGAACCCTAGCCGCCGCCCGCCTTCCGTCGCCCACCGCTGTGGCCCGATGCCCCATGCCCATGAGATGTGAGCCGGTGATGACCACTGCATCGAGGCGTGCGGCGTGCCCCTAACTGATGAAGATCGGCGCCCCGAGCCGCGGCCCCGACCAGTGGAGACCGGCGCCCCGCGCCGCCATCCCCGACCCCCCGTCAGTCCCTCCACTGCCCGCGACATGGCCGTCCGCCGCCGGTGACAACCGCCGCATCGAGGCGCGCGACGCGCCCTTAACCGATGAAGATCAGCGCCCCAAGCCCTGGCCCCGACCAGCGGAAACCGGCGCCCCGCGCCGCCATCCCTGACCCCCCGTCAGTCGCTCCACTGCCCGCGACACGGCCGTCCGCCGCCGGTGCTCCGCGCCCAGATGATTGGTTCAGCAGCTGCACTCCATCACAACTCATCACCACCCGTGCTCTTCAACTCTGTTCATCGGCTCGCTGCCTACTGCCCTCCTTCACTTCTCCACATCGCAGCTGAAGGTGAGCATCTACTTCATGTCTCTATGTACATCATCTGTTATTCCCATGAAAACAAATTAGGTACATGCCTTCCAATGTTAGCTGCAGCTAATTTGTCATCTGTCATCAGATCTCAAATATCCTTCCTGTTGTGAAACTAATCATGTGAGCACACCCAGCATAATAGCCATCTAAATGCATGTCCTATTATGTTTATGTGGCTAGCTCTTTTTGGTTTTTATCATTGTCAAATTGTATTATTGCTATCTGCTCTAATACCGAGTATCTTTTTTCTCTTTTGTAGATATATCTATAGCCGAATGTGAATCTGAACATCGTGATGCAGACATAGTAATTTGTTTTATTGTTTGTTCCTCATCTTGTAGTAATCTTGAAAACTGTACTAGGTACTGATTGCATTTGTCGTCAACCAAACACACTCCACTCCAGCACTCTCCTGGCATGCTAGAAATCAGCCAAATTTTCCATGAACTAGCAGAAGATGTTACCAACACTAAGATTATGAAATTTTACTGAATACTTGACTTGTTGCAGAGATGATTGAAGAATTTGGGGACAAGGTGAAGGGAAAGCACAAGGTCCATGGTGGTACTGAAATTGATTTGTTTGATGTCAAGTACTGTGTTGTCAACTACTAAGTGGTGGTGGTCTGCTGTTTGCTGCTTGTCGATTAAATATTCCATGGGCTGTTGTTGCTTGTGATCTTCTTACTTTGTGTCAACTATAAATGTTGTTTCGTGTTATCTTCTCACTTACTGTCAAATGTAAATGTTGTTGCTTGTTATCTTCTTACTTTCTGTCAAATATAAATGATATGCATACAAGAATCTTGTTGCTGGACCATGAATCATGAATCTTCGTACTTCGTGTCAGATATGAATCTTGTTATTTCCTGTCAAATATAAACATATAATTGTATTGGAAGTATCATGAATCTGAGTTGTAGCAATTAATTTGGCCTGTTTGGTCGGGACCGAAGACCGAATTGTAAAGACCAAAGACCGAATAGTGAAGAACCAAAAAGATCGAAATTATTTCAGTCTTCAATTACGAAAGACCGAATTATTAGAAGACCGAAAAGACCGGACCAAACAAACCGAAAAGACCGAACGCCCGGGCTGACTCGCAAGCATCCGAAACTACGAAAGAAGAATTAAGATAAATCTAACCATAGCATGAAACATATGGATCCAAATCAACCCCTTACGAAGCAACGCATAAACTAGGGTTTAAGCTTCTGTCACTCTAGCAACCCATCATCTACTTATTACTTCACAATGACTTCCCCTAGGCCCAAATCTTGGTGAAGTGTCATGTAGTTGACGTTCACATAACACCACTAGAGGAAAGACAACATACATCTCATCAAAATATCGAACAAATACCAAATTCACATGATTACTTATAACAAGACTTCTCCCATGTCCTCAGGAACAAACGTAACTACTCACAAAGCATATTCATGTTCATAATCAGAGGAGTATTAATTATCATTAAGGATCTGAACATATGATCTTCCACCAAATAAACCAACTAGCATCAACTACAAGGAGTAATCAACACTACTAGCAATCTACAGGTACCAATCTGAGGTTTTGAGACAAAGATCGGATACAAGAGATGAACTAGGGTTTGAGAGGAGATGGTGCTGGTGAAGAGGTTGATGGAGATTAACCCCCTCTCGATGAGAGGATCGTTGGTGATGACGATGGCTTCGATTTCCCCCTCCCGGAGGGAAGTTTCCCTGGCAGAACAGCTCCGCCGGAGCCCTAGATTGGTTCTGCCCAGGTTCCGTCTCGAGACGGTGGCGCTTCGTCCCGAAAGCTTCTTCTTGATTTTTTCCAGGGCAAAAGACACCATATAGCAAAAGATGGGCATCGGGGGCCTGCCAGGTGGCCCACAAGGCAGGGGGCGCGCCTAGGGGGGTAGGGCGCGCCCTCCACCCTTGTGGATGGCTGGTGGCCCCCCTCTGGTGCTTTCTTCGCCCAATATTTTTTATTAATTCCAAAATGACTCTCCGTGAAGTTTCAGGATATTTGGAGTTGTGCAGAATAGGTCTCTAATATTTGCTCCTTTTCCAGCCCAGAATTCCAGCTGCTGGCATTCTCCCTCTTCATGTAAACCTTGTAAAATAAGAGAGAAAAGGCATAATTATTGTGCCATAATGTGTAATAACAGCCCATAATGCAATAAATATCAACATAAAAGCATGAAGCAAAATGGACGTATCAATGCACTGCTAGATGACAGACCTATTGCAGGAGCTGATGCAGACGTTATGAACATTTGACAAGCTCGATATGATGACTACTTGATAGTTTAGTGCGCCATGCTTTACGGCTTAGAACCGGGGCTTCAAAGACGTTTTGAACGCCATGGAACATATGAGATGTTCGAAGAGCTGAAATTGGTATTTCAGACTTATGCCCGTGTTGAGAGGTATGAGACCTCTGACAAGTACTTTGCCTACAATACGGTTAGCATGTACTCAAAGGAGGAGAATAGCTTAGCCAGTGAGCATGTACTCAGAATGTCTGGGTACTACAATCGCTTGAATCAAGTGGGAGTTAATCTTCCAAATAAGATAGTGATTGACAGAGTTCTCTAGTCACTATCACCAAGCTACTAGAACTTCGTGATGAACTATAATATGCACGGGATGACGAAAATGATTTCTGAGCTCTTCGCGATGCTGAAATCGGCGAAGGTAGAAACCAAGAAAGAGCATCAAGGGTTGATGGTTAACAAGACCACTAGTTTCAAGAAAAGGGCGAGGGAAAGAAAGAGAACTTCAAGACAGATGGCAAGCAAGTTGTCGCTCCCATGAAGAAGCCCAAAGCTGGACCCAAGCCTGAAACTGAGTGCTTCTACTACAAAGGAAATGGTCACTGGAAGCGGAACTGCCCCAAATACTTGGCGGATAAAAAGGATGGCAAAGTGAACAAAAGTATATTTGATATACATGTTATTGATGTGTACCTTACTAGTGTTCGTAGTAGCACCTGGGTATTCGATACCGGTTCAGTTGCTAAGATTAGTAACTCGAAACAGGAGTTGCAGAATAAACAAAGACTAGTTAAGTGCGAGGTGACGATGTGTGTTGGAAGTGATTCCAAGGTTGATATGATCACCATCGCACACTCCCTCTACCATCGGGATTAGTGTTGAACCTAAATAAATGTTATTTGGTGTTTGCGTTGAGCATGAATATGATTAGATCATGTTTATTGCAATACGGTTATTCATTTAAGTTAGAGAATAATTGTTGTTCTGTTTACATGAATAAAACCTTCTATGGTCATACACCCAATGTGAGTGGTTTACTGAATCTCGATCGTAGTGATACACATATTCATAATATTGATGCCAAAAGATGCAAAGTTGATAATGATAGAGCAACATACTTGTGGCACTGCCGTTTAGGTCATATTGGTGTAAAGCGCATGAAGAAACTCCATGCAGATGGACTTTTGGAGTCACTTGATTATGAATCATTTGATACTTGCGAACCATGTCTCATGGGTAAGATGACTAAAACTCCATCCTCCGGAACAATGGAGCGAGCTAATGACTTATTGGAAATAATACATACCGATGTATGCGGTCCGATGAGTGTTGAGGCACGCGGTGGGTATCATTATTTTCTAACCTTCACAGATGATTTGAGTAGGTATGGGCATATCTACTTGATGAAACACAAGTCTAAAACATTTGAAAAGTTCAAAGAATTTCAGAGTGAAGTGGAGAATCATCGTAACAAGAAAATAAAGTTTCTATGATCTGATCGTGGAGGCGAATATTTGAGTTACAAGTTTGGCCTTCATTTAAAACAATGTGGAATTATTTCACAACTCACGTCACCTGGAACACCACAGCATAATGGTGTGTCCGGACGTCGTAACCGTACTTTATTAGATATGGTGCGTTCTATGATGTCTCTTACCGATTTACCACTATCGTTTTGGGGTTATACATTGAAGACAGCCGCATTCACATTAATTAGGGCATCGTCTAAATTCGTTGAGACGACACCGTATGAACTATGATTTGGCAAGAAACCTAAGCTGTCGTTTCTTAAAATTTGGGGTTGCGACACTTATGTCAAAAGGCTTCAACCTGATAAGCTCAAACACAAATCGGAGAAGTGCGTCTTCATAGGATACCCTAAGGAAACAATTGGGTACACCTTCTACCACAGATCCGAAGGCAAGATCTTTGTTGCCAAGAATGGATCCTTTCTAGAGAAGGAGTTTCTCTCGAAAGAAGTGAGTGGGAGGAAAGTAGAACTTGATGAGGTAATTGTACCTTCTCTCGAATTGGAAAGTAGCACATCAGTGAAATCCATTCCCGTGATGCCTACACCAACTAGAGAGGAAGCAAATGATAATGATCATGAAACTTCAGATCAAGTTGCTACTGAACCTCGTAGGTCGACTGGAGCACGATCCGCACTAGAGTGGTACGGTAATCCTGTCCTGGAAGTCATGTTACTAGACCAAGGTGAACCTACGAACTATGAAGAAGCTATGATGAGCCCAGATTCCGACAGATGGCTTGAGGCCATGAAATCTGAGATAGGATCCATGTATGAGAACAAAGTGTGGACTTTGGTGGACTTGCCCGATGATCGGCAAGCCATAGAAAATAAATAGATCTTCAAGAAGAAGACTGGCACTGATGGTAATGTTACTATCTACAAAGCTCGACTTGTCGCGAAAGGTTTTCGACAAGTTCAAGGAGTTGACTATGATGAGACTTTCTCACCCGTAGCGATGCTTAAATCTGTCCGAATCATGTTAGCAATTTTCGCATTTTATGATTATGAAATCTGGAAAATGGATGTCAAAACTGCATTCCTTAATGGATATATTAAAGAAGAGTTGTATATGATGCAACCAGAAGGTTTTTTCGATCCTAAAGGTGCTAACAAAGTGTGCAAGCTTCAACGATCCATCTATGGACTGGTGCAAGCATCTCGGAGTTGGAATATACGCTTTGATGAGGTGATCAAAGCATATGGTTTTATACAAGTTTATGGTGAAGCCTGTATTTACAAGAAAGTGAGTGCGAGCTATGTAGCATTTCTGATATTATATATGGATGACATATTGTTGATTGGAAATGATACAGAATTTCTGGATTGCATAAATGGATACTTGAATAAGAATTTTTCAAAGAAAGACCTCGGCGAAGTTGCTTACATATTAGGCATCAAGATCTATAGAGATAGATCAAGACGCTTGATAAGATTTCAATGAATACATACCTTGACAAGATTTTGAAGGAGTTCAAAATGGATCAGTCAAAGAAGGAGTTCTAGCCTGTATTGTAAGGTGTGAAGTTGAGTAAGACTCAAAACATAACCACGACAGAAGATAGAGAGAGAATGAAAGTCATTCCCTATGCCTCAGCCATAGGTTCTATAAAGTACGCCATGTTGTGTACCAAACCTGTTGTGTGCCTTGCCATGAGTCTGGCAAGAAGGTACAATAGTGATCCAGGAGTAGACCACTGGACAGCGGTCAAAATTATTCTTAGAGGACTAAAGAAATGTTTCTCGATTATGGAGCTGATAAAGAGTTCGCCGTAAAGAGTTACGTCGATACAAGCTTTAAACACCAATCCGATGACTCTGAGTCCCAATCTGGATACGTATTGAACGTGGGAGCAAGTAGCTAGAGTAGCTCCATGCAGAGCATTGTAGACATAGAGATTTGCAAAATACATATGGATTTGAATGTGGCAGACCCGTTGACTAAACCTCTCTCACAAGCAAAACATGATCATACCTTAATACTCTTTGGGTGTTAATCACATGGCGATGTGAACTAGATTATTGACTCTAGTAAACTCTTTGTGTGTTAGTCACATGGCGATGTGAACTATGGGTGTTAATCACATGACGATGTGAACTAGATTATTGACCTTAGTGCAAGTGGGAGAGTGAAGGAAATATGCCCTAGAGACAATAATAAAGTTGTTATTTTATATTTCCTTACTCATGATAAAGGTTTATTATTAATGCTAGAATTGTATTGATCGGAAACTTAAATACATGTGTGAATACATAAACAAATACCGTGTCCCTAGTAAGCCTCTACTAGACTAGCTCGTTGACCAAAGATGGTTAACGTTTCCTAACCATAGACATGTGTTGTCATTTGATAACGGGATCACATCATTAGGAGAATGATGTGATGGACAAGACCCATCCGTTAGCTTAGCATAATGATCGTTTAGTTTATTGCTATTGCTTTCTTCATGTCAAATACATATTCCTTCGACTATGAGATTATGCAACTCCCGGATACCGGAGGAATACCTTATGTGTTATCAAACATTACAACGTAACTGGGTGATCATAAAGCTGCTCTATAGGTATCTCTGAAGGTGTTTGTTGAGTTGGCATAGATCGAGATTATGATTTGTCACTCCGAGTATCGGAGAGGTATCTCTGGGCCCTCCCGGTAATACACATCATAAGAAGCCTTGCAAGCAAAGTGACTAATGAGTTAGTTACAGGATGATGTATTACGGAATGAGTAAAGAGACTTTCCGGTAACGAGATTGAACTAGGTATGAAGATACCGACGATCAAATCTCGGGCAAGTAATATACCGATGGACAAAGGGAATTACGTATGTTGTCATAACGGTTCGATCGATAAATATCTTCGTAGAATATGTAGGAGCCAATATGGGCATCCAGGTTCCGCTATTGGTTATTGACCGGAGAGGTGTCTCGGTCATGTCTACATAGTTCTCGAACTCATAGGGTCCGCACGCTTAACCTTCGTTAAAGATATAGTGTTATATGAGTTATATGATTTGGTGACCGAATGTTGTTCGGAGTCGCGGATGAGATCACGGACATGACGAGGAGTCTCGAAATTGTCGAGAGGTAAAGATTGATATATAGGACGATGGTATTCGGACACCGGAAGGGTTTCGGGTTGCACCGGGTAGCCGTCGGGTCACCGGAAGGGATTTCGGACACCAAGAGAGGGATAGACCAGCCCACAGGGGGCTGGTGCGCCTCTCTCCCTGGCCGGCCAACCCTAGGGAAGGAAAGGGGGAGGGCTAGCCCCTCCTGCCTTTCCCTCTCATGGGAGAAAAGAAAGGGGGGGGGGGGCGCCACCCTCCCCTGCCTTTCCCCCGCACCTATACAAGGCAGGGGGGCGCCACTTGGGGGAGGACCACAAGTAGGATTCAGCCTACTTGGGGGCGCCTCCTGGCTGCTCCCTCCAACCCCCACCTATATATATGTGGATGGGGGAGGTGCCTAGCACACCAGAACATTATCTTAGCCGTGTGCGGCGCCCCCCTCCACAGTTTACACCCCCTGTCATATTTTCGTAGTGTTTAGGCGAAGCCCGGCGGAGATCACTTCACCGTCACCACGTCGTCGTGCTGCCGGTACTCATCCACTACCTCGCCGTCTTGCTGGATCAAGAAGGCGGAGGACGTCATCAAGTTGAACGTGTGCTGAACGCGGAGGTGCCGTACATTTGGTGCTCGATCGGTTGGAACGCGAAGAAGTTCGACTACATCAACCGCGTTGTCAAAACACTTCCGCTTACGGTCTACGAGGGTACGTAGAGACACTCTCCCCTCTCGTTGCTATGCATCTCCTTGATAGATCTTGCGTGTCCGTAGAATTTTTTTTGTTTTCCATGCAACGTTTCCCAACACCGCCACGTTGGTTTGACGGCGGGGTCCCACGCGGAAACGCCCGGAAACCCGGCGGTCCGACGGACGCTGCGTCCGTCGCTGCGGTGTGAACGCCGCGTGGCGCCCAGGGGCGGAGCCAGCTCATTAGCATTGGGTTCAAGTGAATCCAATGAAATTTGGCATGTCCCTTGTAGATTTACACTAGCTTAAGACTAACCAAAGAACTGAACCCACTGTTTAGTATAGCTGAACCCAATGGTTGATAATCCTGGCTACGTCCCTGGTGGCGCCGCTCTCGCTCGCCGCCCAAGACCAAATCCGGCTATTTAAGCCAGCCGGCGTACCGCAACCCTAACCCACCCCTCCCCCCTCTCCACGCCGCCTGTCCGAGCCCATCCACCTCCTTCCTCTCCCGCTCCGGCGCTCTGCCCACGGTCCGATGCTCCGCCCACTCTCCGGCACTTCGTCATGGTCCGAAGCAAGATCACCTACTACGCCATGCTGACGCCGGAGCGCCATTACGAGATCCAGCAGGAGATCTGGGGGCGAGGCAAGCCGCACGCGCCGCCCCCATCGCTGTCGGGCTGCCTCCGGACTCGCCGGAGCCGGAAGAGAAGGAGGAGCAGCCGGGGGAGGAGGAGGAGGAGATGACTTCGATGGAGGTGGAGGAGGAGGAGCAGCAGGAGCCAGAGCAACAGCTGGCGGGCTTCAACATTGAGCAGGCGGAGGCGGAGTTCGTCGTCGCCCAGTCAGAGGAGATCGCGGAGCAGCAGGCCATCCTGAAGTCCATCCAGGATTATGCCTATGTGGAGGCCAACCGGGCGTTCCTCCGGCGGGAGCAGGCGGAGTCCGACGCGCTCTTCGTCGAACTCGACGCGGAGTCGGAGGAGGCCGGAGCGGAGCAACCGGAGCTGCAGCTGCCGCCCATGCTGCCGGAGCCGGGCATGGAGATCGTCGTGATCTCTGACGAGGAGTAGCTAGGATCGACGTAGTACGTAGGTTCTACTTCCTTTACATGTTTTTTATGGATTTAAGAATCTAGTGTGAGATGTCCGGACGCAACAAGTGAAATTTGAGACGTGTCTGATCACTGCTCGTGGACACGCCCGACGTTTGAGGGGCCATATTTGTCATATGTGGGCGGTAGATGCTCTTAGCTACTCCATATATAATCGTAGGCGCAAAGCACAGTATGAGATAGCCGGAGGGCTTGTGCGCTAATAGGCCACGCTAATCACCCGCACCCGTCATCGCGAAGCATAATCAAGTCCATGAAAGCAGAATCTGACGGTGAACCAACTCTACTTTTTTTTATTCGTGGGGACATGGCAATTGTCATGCCCGCGCCGGTCAATCAAACCAATCAAGGATTCGTCGGGATCGGACGGCCACGGTGCTCCCGCGCTAGCCGTTGCTGTGTTGCATGCTGGCATCATCGTCTTTCGAGCTGTCGATGGATTAATTGTGGATCCATCGTTGCCAATAATAACGACGTAGTAGCGTCCGGTGAAATACAACTTCTGCGAGTATATATATCTTCCCTTTTCCATGGCTGCTAAAAATACTTTTCAGTGGACAGCGACGTGGAATATTACTAGTGTACGTACGTACTCCTACTAGTCTAGCCTCACAAAAGATATGGGTGTAGGTTAGGAGTTCTCTGTCTGGACGGTGGGGCGAGCGTCGTGGCTGACCGCTGGAACACTTCGCTGCCTTTTTATCACCTTGAAATTCGCTAGTCCGTGGTGGATATATTACTACAGCAAGTTGTGAAAGTATAAAAGAATTCACGGAAATATGCAAAGCAGGAGACTTCATTTAAAAAAATAAAAAAATAGTAGTAGTACGGTCTCATATACACATCTCAGTTGCAGGGTGTAACCTGTACGTGCGCACATGTAGGTGTGTAGAGCAATAATACAATATGGCTAGCTAGCTGATGGTCACAGTATTTGCCCAGTCTAGATAAAAACAGAGGTACTACGTACTAATTAGCTGAGCCCCGCGATGTATTTTCGTCTACGGCGACGTACGTACGTCCATCCACCGGTCCGCCGATCGATCATAGAGCACGAGTACGTAATGCAAGTATTTACTCCATGGACTATAAAGTTTCCCATGGTTCGGTGCAAAAAACTAATATAGTAGTACTCCATCGACAACTGGCTACGAGTATGTGACGGAGGGGAGTCGCGTGACCGTCACGTACGATTAATGCACGTCGAGTCGTCATAAACATACAATAAAACTGAAAAAGTAAACCGGTTGGGCGGCAGACGCAGACGCTGCATGTACGCCAAAGCGTGGCACCGTAGATAAGTATACGAGTCGCAACTCGCAAAGCATGCAGTACCGGAGACTAGTACGTGACAGGGAGGATGGCGTTTTTTTTTTTTTTTTGAAAAAAGTCCATTTTGAACCTTGAATTTGTAGGGTTTAGCTAAATCGAACCCTGAATTCTGAATCCCGGTCGTTGGCACACTAAACTTATCAATCCCGGTCTAAATCGAACCTTGGAGCTGTTTTCCACGTCAGAAAAAAATTATATCCCGAATGGGATAATTTGCCACTCTCACCGACGGGCTTGGCCCACCTGTCATATTTATCTTCCACCTCTAATATTTCTCCCCAATCAATTTCTGTCCTAATCCTTTACAGGCTACTAAAATTGACATGCTTGCGGCCTCCTCGAAGGATCACCAGCGCTGCTCAGTATGGGGGACAACGCTGCTGTTGCGTGCCTCCTCCGGTCCCCTTTTATTTTGCTCTGGTATTCATTTGATGGTCAGGCGATTAATCCCATTGCAAGGTTTGCACAAACTGAGAGCATCCGCACGACACAAAATAGAAAAGTGCTTCGGTTAGACTAGCAGTCCTCGGCATGGTGCTAGCCTGGTGCCATGATGCCTGCTCACAATGTTGCCATGGCGCGTGCTGCTAGCCTGCTCGCCATGGGAGAGTCGGCCATAGAGCTTGACCGCGTTGACTGTCAAAGACGCGGCCGGCTCGTGCTCCTTCCGCTCCTCTTCTCCGTCGACGAGGCGCGCCTGCCGGAGGTTATCCTGTGGCAGCATCTCCTATGCTCGAATCTGAGCCGTCATCTTTCCCCGCCATTGCGCTGCAGCTAGCTTTGCATTGCCACGACCTCCCGCTGTGGTGCTGTCCCGCTCCAGATTGCTATGTTTTTGTGCGAGCTCGCTACTGGCTGCTGCCGTGTGCGCTGTCGCCTTGCGCTGCAATCGTCGGATGTCTGCTGCTCGGGGCGGGTTGCTCGATCGGGATCGACTCGTGAGTGAGTAAACAAAGAAATTGGGGAAGACATATGTCAGTGAGAGTAGCATTTAATCCCAGTCTGGATCGTTACTTTCCCGGTACATCAAACAGCTCCGAGGTTCGATTTAGACCGGAATTGATAAGTTCGGTGTGCCAACGATCGGGATTCAGAGTTCAGGGTCCGATCTAGCTAAGCTCTATAAATTCAAGGTTTAAAATGAATTTTTTCCTTTTTTTTTGGCAGGGAGGGAGGGTGGCGGGTGCACGGCATGGTATGGGCATCAACGGGTGGGTCCTGCTCTCTTTCCCCGGCCGATCGTCTTTGGGTTGGGGCAAGCGATACGATACGATACGCAGCGCGGAGCGCAGAAATAGGCCTTGTTGCCTTTCCCGGGGCCGGCCGGTTCGGCTCGATCCGGCGCCGGAAAAGGGAAGCATCGATCGTTTCTCACTTCTCGCCCGCCCAGAGGCATCTGCCCACGCGACCTGCATGCGTCCCATGGATACCCCCGATGCGATGCGGCCTTTCCAGAGCCGGACGCGCGTGTCGAACGGTTTGAGGCGCGGGCGGCCGGGCAACGTACGTACGCCACCGCTGGGGATGCCGAGAGCGGACCCTATTTTTGGCTCGCTTCGGAAGAGCTTGCCAAAAATTCTGACCATCGATGAGTGTCACTGTGTCAGGGCATGGCAGAGTGCCTGTCTACTTGCTCGGAGGCCTAGCAATTTTTTTTATTCTGATGTTGTGATGGTCAATGCACAGAGTTCAAGGGTAGAGATAGTCCCCGAATACAAAAACATAATTCGTAAAGAGAAAACAAACATTTCATATGGGTTCATACGTCCGGAAGAAAAATGACTTCTGTTTCATAGTACAATATTGCCATTTGGTATAAATATTTCATCCAGCTGTGCAATATTAATGATCGGTCTTCAGCTTTTCCAGTTAACAAAGAGTGCGAAATTCTGATAAGTCAAGGCTGAGCATGGGTTCATCAGCACCCAGTGAATACTAAATGCAAAAGAATAGTAAAAAGACAAAAATTCTAAACTTCTTTTTGCATAGAAGATGCTCAAGTGCGCTAGGAGCGTAAAAAAATAAGGGTTAATTGCCATTGGAGGAGCCCTACACACAAAAAAAAGCAGCTCCGATAGTGCATTCTTTCAATCTTTCTCGCATGCCTGAATTTTGTTATTATTGCCACGACCTCCTCAAATGTCCAAACATCACCAAATTTTGTGCACACATTGCGTGCCCGAGCATCTTGGATCCCCCCCTCCCCCCCAAAATGTTTTTTTTGCTATATTTACCGATTTTACTATTCACGGGCGGGAGCATGTGAGCCCGGGCACGGAATCGCTACGTCCTACGGAATTCATTGTATGTAACGTCATCGGCGTTGTCCGTCTATAGGCATGACATCTCAACAAAAACGATGATGCCACTGGTTATCCAATGCATGCGTTGGGCACCTAGGGGCCCAGGGCTCCTCCATCTGAGTTTTATTAGTCACCTTCGTATTTTGTGTCAAATTATGCTATTAGATTTAACTAATAAAATATTAATGCATGTTATAAAAAATAATATCATTGAAAACTATGTTCAAATACGAATCCAGCGGTATAATTTTTTATGACATGCACTAACATTTTGTTAGTTAAATCTATAGTCAAAATTTAACACAAAATACAAAGGGGACTAATAAATCAGGACGGAGGCAGTAGTTGTTATTCGTTGCATGTGTCTTACTCTACGTAGAAAGCCTCGACACGTCTCATCCCACCGTTTAACTCATCTAACCACAATTTATGCATATTTTTCCCTTTCCCCAAAGGCACGGACCACCCAAAAATTATCATGCAATTGTGATGGCTCGTGTCGTCATCATGACATTGAGCTACTCCATATATAACTCTGGGCACACAACAAAATTTTAGATAGCCGAAGGGTGTATCCGCTCATAGGCCACGCTAATCATCCCAACACGTCATCGCAAAGCATTAATCAGGCCCGTAATAGTAGCAAAATCTCACAGTGAACCATGGCTAATTCGAACTATAGGGGACCTGGCAATTGGCATGGCACGGAGCTAGTCTCGTCGGAGGGAGCGCCGATTAATCAGACTAATCGAGAGATTCGGCGGGATCGGACGGCGGCGGGCCGGGCCGGCGCTTTAAGATTGGCGATGCCGACCGCAGTGGGTGTGGGGCTCCCACGCTAGCTGTTACTGTGTTGCATGCTGGCATCAAGCTGATTGTGGATCGATCTTTGCCAATAACAACGAGCGGTGAAATGCTACTGGTCAGTAGGAGTATATCTTATTTTGTGGTTTGTCTTTCCTTTTCCGTGGCTGCTAAAAATACCTTTCTGTGGACAGCGACGTGAAATACTCCTAACTAGCCTAGCCTAGTCTCACAAAAAATTAAACACAATAAGCATCGCTACAAGGGCGAGCGCTCGTTGTGTCCACCTCTCCATTTTTTACCGTGCCAGGTTTTACCGTAGCGAACGAAGGGAAAAACAAATCCAGCGACTCTTCCCCTCACTAGTGCCTTCTTTTGTTTTCTCCTTCCACGGCTAGGGTTAGGGTTAGCGCCGCCGCCGCCGCCGCTGCCGCCCTCGTGCGCTCTGCATCTCCGGCCGGGAGCTCCACCTCCTTCAATCCCTGCATGTGCTCTGTCCCTTCCTCCTCGTTGGCGCTCATATGGACAAGAGTGAACTGCCACAGACCACAGTAGAGGGAGACGTCGATGGGGACATCAACCCAAGGTGAGCCGCCGCCGATTTGCTCGCCTCTAAGTCTCTACTCTTTTCTCTTGCTTGGTGCTCTCTTATTTCTTCATCCCTAACCGTCGAATCCATCCAGTTCCCATCGTCGAGGTCCTCACGCCACAATTTTTTCCATGCCTCCCTTGCAGGTAGCCGCACCTCTTTTCATCCTGATTTGACTCCTCCCCCCCTTTTGATTTAATATCTGTCATCTTGGTTTGTGCAGATTCTTTTGTATATAGTCTATAAGGTGTTTGATGAAATGCAAGTAGGCAGCTGGGGACGAGATCTGCTGCAGAGGTTGTTGCTTTACCATCGCCGTTCTTGTGTCGTGCCTAATGGTGAGGTACCTAAATTTAACATGGGATTTTCCTTGATTATTTACAAGTTTAGGCACCTCACCATTGGTTAAGAAACATTTCTGCATTGTTACTAATTATTCATTATGCTATTCTTTATTAGGGATATTGAAATATGGATACCACAAATTAAAGTGACATTGGTGATTCACACCGACAAGCCATATGATCGAGTATGGGAGGCATTTAGATGTGGCTGCATGGAAGCGTTTGTCAAGTTGGTCAGTGACCAGTTCTGCTCGCTGTTTTCAGGTTACCATCCCCTTGCTCTTTTTTGTCGAGAAGCATTCTCATCTTTTGTTCGCATGAGTAAGATGCAGCATGCTGACGCTCTGTTAATTTTATTTATTCTTGCCAAAAAAATGGAAAGTAAAATGTGCGAAGATACAACATTGATGACGGGCTTGCGACTCTCAACACCCTCGACCCCCACCATTCCTCTCTCTCCATTTTGGTCTCGTCTGCTATCCACTAGATAGGAAGACACACAGCTGCTTCCTCTAGGTATAGTTTTTTGCTAATGTCATTGAATTTCTCGTGACATCTCTCTAGACCTTTCCAAATGTATTTTAGTTTGGTGTTCATATGTATTAACTAGCTGAAGAAGGGATGCAAATGGAAGAATTTGATATGCATAAACTCCCGTCACTGAATCAGGAACAGAACATTGTTAGTTTTCTTGTTTCTTTCCTTTCTTGTCTAGCCTGCTCCACGTAGGTTTTAGTTTTACAGTGAAAAGCTGGACAATTTGTGATGGTGATGAAAGGACCGAAGATTTGCTCGAAGCAAAGGCGTCTAGCCGGGATACATATGGTAAGAATCTTCAGATATTGACTTCTTTTCATCTGCTATTGAGATATATACTTGCTCATAGGTCACAAGTCATGAAGTTACTTCCTTTTGCTTTTGTTTCTGAATATATATGTGCTCATAGGTGCTGAGAGGCAGGCATTTCAGAAGGTTCTCGTTTGTATAGATTAGTTGATAGGATGGCAATTTAAGTTTATTGAAGCTCATTTTTAGGAGGCGGGGGTTTGCTTTGGTTTCTTACTATTTGCCTATATAATCTCTTAAAAATACATGACTGGATGCAACCGGCAGTTTATAAATCAATAATTTGGATGATTCTACTTTTTAATTTTTTAGGGGAAAATTCCTTTGTTCGCTGAATAAATCATGTTTGTTACAATCAGCTTGCACACAGGCTGCTATATCAAAAAGTAGTGCGTTGTGCCAACTAGCATCCCTATTGCTATTTCTTCATGTCTTCTTCACCTGAATATATTGCCTCCATCGAACAGGGCTACTGTTATTGATCATAAGATCTGACTGTTCTATGTTTACTAGATGAAGCTACAATGGTTAACCTGCTATATAGTGCAGGTTCTAGGTTTGTTATACTGAAAATGGTTATTGTTCTTGATCGTATGTATGATCTCATACTGTTCTATGATTACTAGATGAAGCTACAATGGTTAACCCGCTATATGGTATAGGTTGTAGGTTTGTTATATTGAAAATGGCTATTGTTCTTGATCATATGATCTTATATCATATATGTGCAAATCAGGCCTTTAGGCCACTGGAATTTCACTATTGTTTCATTTAGGAAGAGTAGATTGATCCATTATCAGGGGTAGCATAGTGAACACATTGTCCACCTGCACAGAGATAGTACCAAAGTGAATTATACGTGTTTCATCACCTTTATTAATTCTCCCTTCTTCTTTTAGCTTATTAGTTGCTACCTGCAAAGAGGTAGTACCAAGCATGATCTCTGGTTTGCCATGTACGACACCATGGAGTCATTTTATTAAGCTGACATTAGTAATTTTGCATTTTACATAGTTCATGTGCAAGTTAAACGTCTATCAAATAATACTAATATTACGTTTATAATGTTGGCAGCCTGTTATTGCCGTTGTCTTCTTGGGAGTACTTTAGAAGGTGCAGATCGGAAGGAGGGGACACGCCATGGCAGAGGCGCGTGGTCGGCAGGAGGAGTCGGTGAGGCATGCCGGTGGACATGTGGATGTTATCGTCGCATTGACACATTTCGCTCCACCGACATTGCATACCAACGTGAGGCCTTAGATGCTCTGTTCCATCTGGTGAGCACCATGTGTATCAATTCATCTCCATGCTCCCATTTAGTATATGCTTTTGTAAAATCCAATAAGAGCGCAAGAAAGGGCGAACACTAAGGGGTACCATGTTGAATCGAAGTGGGTGCGTGGGTTGGGCAGGACGGGCAGGAGGGTTTCTTCCTGCTAGTGTTGACTGGGCCATGTGTAAAGGAAAATGGCACTCACGGATTCCTTTTTGCTCTTCCTCCAGTCCACACAACCTTCTCTCCTGTCCTCTCTTCCCTATGCTCTTTGCCGCCGCCGCCGCAGCTCTGCCTCACCCCATCTCCATCCCTTGACAGAAACTCACTACCGGCCTACTTCGTCTCCTGTTCTTCTCAGCGATGATGCCGCGTTCATATACTAGGATGACTTGAGCCAAGCGGTAGATGTTATTTCTTCTCACCAAAATTTGCTCCCTCTTTGATTATAATGAGGGTGTGTAAACTAACACAGCTTATTTTTGTTTTATGATTATTTTTGAGGAATGTCATTGTCAAAATATTGAAATGAGAATATATTCAGTACATAACAAAATTTGCATAAAGCATACAAACGATCTCTTTTCTGTATGCAGCATGCTTAGTTTATCTTAGATGTGTCGTTCCTCTCCAATTTTCCTGGTAAAAACGGCTACACATTCGACTGGAAGTTCATGGATCCTTTCCATATGCATCAGATAATGTCTTTGTTGTCCCATCCAGAATAGTGGGGAAACCGATGCATTTTCATGTTTCTGAAGAGATATGTTGCATTATACTGAGAAAGTGAGGTATTACTTATTGGTTGGAGTGGTTCATCTTGTTTCCCGGCATCAATGACACGTGTCTGGTCATGAATCAAGGCATTATTCATGGGTTTGGGTTAACCATATGCCCCAGGAACTCCAAATAGCTCCAGAAAATCTCAGTGGCGAGTCTTTTTTGCTTTGTTTAACTACCAAATGAAGTTATCATCGGTATTCTTTGGATATTTGCTGATAAAATTAGCAACACGATGTTACTAGGTTCTTACAGTTACACATTACATTTTCAACACTCGTGGTGTGCAGTGTGTATACAAGGCACCTGTAGTCCTTTAGTTGATTTGAGTATTTAAAATAAAATCATCAAGTAGTTTTTTTTTGTTATTTTGTAAAATATACAATCTAGATTTCTAGCTGCCATGAGGCACATGATGTCTCTTCCAACATTCTAATTTTCTCAAAAGTTTTGATTCGTGAACCTACTATGATCTTCTATGATTGTTTGACTGTCGTCTCCTTATTTTCCTAAACGTAAGTTGGTTCGAGGTTTTGAACTATTGTTGCATATACACCATAAGTTCTGCTCCTTTAATATGATTTGTTCTTCTTTTTCTTATAAAAGACTACTACGTGATCTATGCGAAATATCTTGTGGAGAAGTTTAAGCTCCTTCTCATCTTAGCCAGTTGAAATGTATCAAAGTAATCTGGAATGGCATAATGGTCAAATTTGTGCTCTCATAGTTATTGTTCTTCTTAATTATCCCAACTCCCATTTTACTGTTTCTGGGTGTGAGTAAAACAGAAATTTATAATTTCATACTGAAAGTTATGTTTGGTAGTCATTTAGCAAAGTCATTGTTGCTCTATATCTGTATACCTTTGAATAGTTGTTAATTGTATGAGAACATTTTATTGCAGCGCCCCTGTTTTTATGTATACACTATGGTTCATGAACTAAAATAATCTCATTTTGTGCAACAGATATGGACATGAAGGTTAAAGCCATGATCAAACTTATCAATGAAGATATTGATTCTTTTGAAAGGAGAGTGGAGATGTACCAAAAGATTTTTTTTTCTATCGGTGGGAAAGGAGCACGTCAAATCTCAAGAAGTTCAAAGGTTGACTATAGAGATCAATATGGCAAAGGAAAATTGGGATGCACTCATGCAGAGCAAGATGCACCAAGAGAGCGCTATTCGTGAGCTGAAGATGGAAATCGGGAGCCTCACTGAACAAATCACTCTTCCGAGCTGCTTATACAGCAACTCCGTGGTGAGATAAATTCATTGAGGGATTCGAGGGGTGAACTCTAAATTGAAATTTAAAGCCTGCTTGTGTACAAATGTATTGATGTGTGTCTTCCCTAGATTGCTTTGGGTTTGCGCATGTGATGTTGTTGATCAATGGCTGCTGGGTTTCAACATTGTTTTCGCGTTCTTCACACATGCACCGATGGTTTGTCCAATTCAATTGGCTCTCAATTTTGGCAGGAGATTGCAGAGCACAATTATATGGTTTGACTGTTTCAGGTATGTTCTTACTTTCTCTGTTTCACAAATCGTATTGTGAAGTGTGATCACCTCAAATTGTGGCTCCAACCATCTACATAGTGGGATCACTAAAGAATTCCCCGTGATTCACATCGCTTCATCAGTTAATTAGTTTGTGTTACATGCAATTGATTCAATGTTTACAATATGTGGTATACAAGCTCACAAATCTATTAATAAACTTTTTGTATGTTCACCTGTAAATATATCCAAGATTTTCCATGGTTGATTGAGATGACGTTGGAGTTCTTAGGAGCTGCAATAATACATGTATTTTGCTTTGTCAATGACATGTATTATATTAGTAGTTATTTTGGAAGAACTTCTGGACTTTTTGACAGCTGAACTGAAACCATCTGTCATAGTAATAGCTACAAGATTTCATTACACGCTGGGAATACGAAAATGAATTGTGGTAATTCACTTATTCTAGCATAATCAGTCACGCTGCAATTTTCTGCATGTGTGTGACACCAATGTACTTCTATTTTTAGTATTGGGTTCTTCTAAAGGATAACTTTCTCCTCATACTACTGCTAGAATGATCAAAATATGTTCTCTCATAGTCATTGTTCTTCTTAGAGTATCAGTATGAATATGATAGTGCAGTGCAAGATGGTGCTGATCGACGGTGGTCGGCGAGGCGGCAGGAGGCGAAGATGGCAACTGATACGGTGGCCGGCAGATAAAAGGTATGTGACGCCGTCATTTGGTCCCTCTCCTCGCTTCTGCCTCTTTCCATAGTCATATTTCCTGTTCTCGTCAGATCTCGTTCAACTCCATTTCCCAGTGGGGACCTCTTCGTGGGCTGATCTAGCATCAGGTCGCTGGGAGGAGAGACGGCTCTCATGTATTAGGATGTCGCATACCAGGTGGACCAGTCAACGTGGCTGCTCTTGTTGATTTGTTCTTGACACATCCTTTGTTTTGTTGTATTTTTTGAATCACTTGGTGGTATATATTAACAAGTACTCCCTCTGTAAACTAATATAAGAGCGTTTAGAACACTACTTTATTGATTTAAATGCTCTTATATTAGTTTACAGAGGGAGTATCATTCATTCTTTCACTTTTGAACCACCAATATTGTCCTCTGGATTGCAAAACTGCTGCTTTTGTGTTATGTGTCCATTTTAAGAAGCGGCAACATGATATTGTGAGTGTTATTATATTGCTATCCATTGGCATGTGCTATCCAGATAGAAAAAGGGATCCATTCTCTGAATTTGTTGCTGTGGCGCAGCTCTGTCTTAGTGCTCCACACTTTCAGTTAACTACTTGAATAACACCACGAAGTACAACCAGGAAAGTGGAAGGGACGCGTCTTATCTAGCACCGTCCAGCTTTCGCTCAAGCGGCACGCCATGGGCGCGCCCCAACCGCTAGTAATATGGATACTAGTCTAGGTTAGGAGCACTAGTGCGTGGTTGATATAGAATAACTCACGGAAATAAATAAAGCAGAAGACTTCCTTTAAAAAATGAGTGTACCGCGTACGTGCGCACATGTAGGAGTAGATGATATGGCTGACTAGCTAGGTGATGCGTACAGCCCTCTCCAGCTGAAAAACAGTACTACTACTTCAGTTCTTCTGATTAAATGGGTGCCCGTCATGTAATTTTACCCGTGGATACTAACTTACGTACGTCCATCCACCGCTTCCGCGGATCATAGACCACGAGTACCGAGTACGTGACGTGGAATCCCTCACGAAAAATCGGAATACTTTTTTTATAACACAGTACAAACGCAAGCGTTCGTATACGCGCGCATACACTCACCCCTATGAACGCACACACGCACACCCTACTCCTATGAGCACCTCCGAAAGACTGAGCCGGCTGAGTCGGCATATCATCTTGAAATTTACGAAGTCATCGTAGTCACCTTGTCGTCGACGAGAACGTCATGCGCATCGCCAGAAATCCTGAAATAAATTCAGAAATAAATGCGAGCATCAAGATTTGAACCCTGGTGGGCTAGGGATACCACAGTCCCTCTAACCATCCAACCACAGGTTGATTCGCAATTTTTTTTAAAAAAATCGGAATACTTGACGTGGTATTATTATAAGTAGTAGTATTATAGTATACGCATAACTTTTTTGCAGGAGTAGTATATACGTACTTACGTACGTAGCGCTAGCTATTTTTCCCAGTTTATATTCGAGCCAGCAGTATACTGTATCGCACTCCATCGATCACTCCCCAGTAGTACGTGACGGAGGCGAGTCGCGACTCACGATTAATGCACGTCAAGTCGTCGTAAATAAACAAAAAAAAAAGGGAAAAAAATTCGGTTGGGCGGCAGAGGCAGAAGCTGCATGCAATGTTCAGTTAAAGTGTGGCACCGTATACAGGGTTAGTACAGGGTACTTATACTAACCCTGGTGGGTGCATGGCAATTGGCATGGTTCGGCGATACGGGTAGTGTCGTGTCCCGCTCCTTTCCCCGGCCCGGTCGTCCTTCCGTTTAGGACTTGTTCGGCTCGATTCAGCGCTCCACCAGAAAGCGAGGCATCGCTGAGCATCCACAATGTCTAGAGGCAGCAAGCTTGCCTTCAAATGGGACCCATGGTCATGTCTCTAATCTCAGCTGAAAGCTGCGCAATGTGTAGCCTCTATCTTTAGGGAAGCGGACTAGGAGCACTCGGCGACGCAGCCCTCCTAAATCTCGTCCGCCGACTTTCTCACTCGGGATTCAGGCCGGTTTTTAGGAAATCATATATAATATGTGAATACGTGTCCCACACATATGCAGTAACAGTAGGTACATGTGCTGCGTTATTTACTACATCTGCACCGCAAACATGATACACAGTGCTATGCTATGATGTGCATACAAAGTCAATAGTCCTAATTAACGAGACCATCGTTTACATGCCTCTGCCAACACAAGTACATGTCAGAGCATGACGCGGCTGAATAAATGAAAGCAAAAAAGCTGCTGGCAGTGTAATTACGTCAACTCATCTTTGTTGAAGCATGAAGATGAACGATTAGATGCGGCTGTAAACCTGGCAATGCATCTGATAATGTAGCTTTTTAGAGGAAAAGTTTTCAGATTAGTATAATTAAATTGTCTAGAATTATTATCATGAAGTTCTCTGGTTTTCATTAAAAAGAATAGAAAGAAGTAATTTCATGGAATTTGTACCTTGAATTTTCCAGGATTGCATTGATAAACCAGGCAACATGACTAATAACGTAGTTTTTTAGAGAAGGAAAAGTTTTGAGATTAATTAAATTGTCTAGAATTTCACGAAGTTCTCGGGTTTTCAATAAAAGATAAAAAGACTTAATTTCATGGAATTTGTTCCATTAATTTTCCAGGAATTAGAATATTGGAACTCTCTTTTTTGTATTTAAAATTCTATCAATCATGGAAATCCACTGTTTTAACTATTCCAGGATGGGATTCTCAGTCTTTATAGAAGACACATAACTAGGTTGAAAAAAAATGATATTACAGTTTTAAAACTTAAACAAAAACATAAACTTGCAAAATATATTTTCAAAGTTGAACTATATCGCAGTTTGAAACTTGGTAGAACTGAATATTAGATGTGTTATATGATTCAAAACGCAGGGCTCAATGAGATCTGCATGCGTGTGGGTCCGATGTCAGATGTCAGTCCAGCCACCCACCTGTCGATGCATTTATTCCCAGTCAAAGATCTTAATACAGCTCTATACCTCTCCTAAACTGAATAATACATGCAGCCTAATATAGTAGCACGGATCCCAATGCTTATTTAGTGGTGAGATATCAAGGTGGTGAGCCCGCAAGTTCTCCTAGGCATTTCCCCTATCTTTAGTGCCAAAACTAGACAAACAACTAAATAATATATGCTACCTTTGTCAACCAACCCATCACTCCCTCCTACAATTAACTGGCTGACAAGTGGGGGCAGTGAAATATTTTATTCAGCAAGAAGCCTTGGAGGCGGGCGCTTAGCCTGGAGGCGTCTCCAAATTTTTCTGGCTTAGAGGCAGAGGATGCAGTGTATAGAGGCAACATTTAGACTTGAAGGCGGAAAACACCCACACTGTGGATGCCCAGTCCTCGCCCAGCAAGTAACACGATCATAACATAAAACATACACAGAGATGAATACGATTGTGATGATCAAAACAAAGAGAGTTTAAGAGTAGAGGTAGTTTCGAAGCTACATACTTTTTGGATACATTCCTTGATGATATTTTTTAGGTTTTTTAAGTAAATAATGTTGTGGCTGGTGTAGATTCTTTTTCCCAACTACAATTGAGTATAAAAAGGTTGATGCATGATTTATTTACTGTACGAACATATTTGTCAATGATGATCATAAGTGAAGCATGTGCGTAAATAGACATAACAATACAAAAAGAAAACAAATATAACATACAAGTTTGTACATTCTAAGAAACATGACTTATTTTTCATCTTACCTTATTGCCATTTTGTATGAAAAATCTAATCTAGTTGTACATCAATCAGTCTCCTGTTTTTCCAGCTATGACCGTGAAATTCATCGTGGGCAACATCATCGGTTTTGTCCATCGATCGATACGTCATCCATCCATAGCTGGCGGCCGGGCAAGGCGGCTGCGACCGCGAGTCCTTCCGCCGCTGGAAGGACTACTCCGGCACTGACGGCGACGGCAGTATGTTAGGGCAGAGTAGACACGTGTACGAGGTCACAGTTCGCTACAGGTTAGTCTTCTAGTTTTTTTTTTTTTGAAAGTTTTCAGTTAAACGAATGAAAAATTGTCCCTTTTATGTAAATTATGTCCCGACTTTAATCAATTCCATTGTGTTTGCTGAATTTTGTTTGGTTTGTTAAAATAAGGTTTGAAATGTATGCGGCTATGGTTGGATGGCCGGTTCCCGCATCAGTGTCCGCGAACTGTTCCCCACCATTCCACAAACAGATGTGGTGTCCGATTTAAGGGCCAGCATTGGCTTTGATCCTCGAACCACCCGCAACCATTCGGATTGTAACCCCTCGTAATTATGCTACAGTGATCCCTGACTAATGATGCCATGTCATCCTATTTTGCTAAAGCTTAATCTCTCCTGGTTAAAACCAAAGTCAAATTCAAATTCAAATTTCAAGTGAAATTTAAAGTTTCACAAACATAGTTGCAAAATAGTTCATCATTTAGCAAATATTCCATAACAATTATTTGTTCAGGAAAAGAACATCACTTATTTGCTTAAATGGGCTATAGCAATTAAAACAGTGCCAAACCAGCATATTCAAATGCTTTTCCATTTATGCAAAATTCAAACAACTTCAATTACCTCCCAAACTTTTCATGGCAGTGCTAAATATTGCAATTTAATTATGTGACCAGGTTCCACATTTTATAAAAGTCAAATGTTATTAAAATAAAATGCAAAACAGGAACTGGAAATACAAACAGAAACGAAAAAGGGAAAAGACCTAAAACTATTGTGCCACTGGGCCTAAGTGGGCTACAATGCGGCCTGGCCCAGGCTGGCCGGCCTTTCCTCAACCTCCCGCCAGAGGGGAGGCCATTGAGGGGGTCCTGGATTAGGGGGTCCTCGGGTTGCCGACCTATCTCTCGTGGGCCGGACAGGTTGGGCCACACAGTATCCGGGTAGGAGACCTTTTGTGCCTTGGCGTGTACCCCAAGTCAAGATGGAAGATTTGACGTTCTTGTTCCTTCGATGTAACCGACTATGTGTAAACCCTAGTACCCCTGATGTCTATATAAACCAAAGGGTTTAGTCCATGGAGGCTAAGAGAACATCCATAATCCTACTAGCCTAGGGTTTAGTTCATCTGATCTCGTGGTAGATCGACTCTGTAATCCTCATATACACAAGCAATATAATCAAGCAGGACGTAGGGTTTTACCTCTTAGAGAGGGCCCGAATCTGGGTAAATACTGTGTCCCGTGTCCCGCGTCCCTTGTTCCCCCATTGATCCAAGATCCACAGTTCGGGACCCCCTACTCGAGATCCACCGGTTTTGACACCGACATTGGTGCTTTCATTGAGAGTTCCGCTGTCGGATCGCCAAAAGATCGATGGCTCGCCTGATCATCGGAGACGACATCAACACCGGAGAAATCTTCGTCCCCGGCCAACTGTTCACGTTCGGCAGCATTGTTCTGCACGCCAATCCGGCTGGTCATCTCGACCAGGTCGGCAAGTTTGCCCCCGAGCATCATATCAGGTTTGGTAACCTAGAGTACATCGCCGATGCTCGAGGCGATCTGATCTTCATCGGCTTCTCGGCCTTGTCCGAGACGCCCAAAAATCCCGGAGCCTCGGCTTCCGGATCCCCCGTCGGTCCGATCATCAAATCAGCCATCAACGTGCACCAGGATTCAAACCCGGATGCGGTTGCCTCTGAAGACCCAGAGTTAACTCTGGCCGGACGCACTCCCCCCACCTCGGGACGGGCTTCGAGCCCCAATGCCAGCTCGGCACCCATGGACCAGGAGACGATCCCGGCCGGACTGTCCCCCCTTACTACTGGTCCGGCTTCAAGCACTAGCACCAGTTCGGCATCCGAGGACCAAGAGTCAATTTTGGTCGGATTCACTCCTCTCCTTACCAGCACAATGGAAGTCAACTCCGATGGAATCCTACACGTCGACCCGACCAGCCTCGCCTGATAAACAAGGCGCAAGATCGGATCCAAAGGATGAGCATCTCATACGACCTATCCTCGGCTCGCGTTCAGCTGAACCCCGAGATAGACCACGGGGAATTTTGCGTCCCACCCACCACCCACTTAGTAGCCACTATCGAAGACTTAACCGATATGTTGGACTACGCCTCCGAGGAGGCCAAGGACATGGACGATGACATCTAATCGACAGTCCACACCAACACCCATGCCACCGGTCGATTGTCGACCACCTCCAGTTACGATGTGTACATGGTGGACACCCCCAAGGACAACGGCGATGGCGCCAACGACGGCGATGGCACCCCCAGAAGAGACAACAACAAGCCGGGCGAGGAGCCTCCTAAGCACCGATGACATCGCTGGTGATCCAAGGGACGAAGGAGCAGGGAAACCAATACGGAGACCGGGGAAGAGCACACCCCGGACAACATCGAAGACCTCGGGGACGCCACCCTCGATCAGCAACCCGATGGCTCGGAGGAGTGCGAGGACCAATTTGATCCCGAGGACCTAAACGACTCAAAGGATAGTAACCACCTCCCTCTTTCCGAGGAAGAGGTTTGCCTTGGAGCCGAGGACTTCATAGTCCCGGAAGACCCGCTCGATCAGGAGCGGTTCAAACGGTAGCTTATTGCCACCGCACATAGCCTCAAGAAGAAGTAGCAGCAGCTCAAGGCTGAACAAGACACCCTCAACGACAGATGGACAAAGGTCCTGGCAGCCGAAGAAGGGTGCGGCTACGTGAAGGAAATATGCCCTAGAGGCAATAATAAAGTTGTTATTTTATATTTCCTTATTCATGATAAAGGTTTATTATTCATGCTAGAATTGTATTTGATCGGAAACCATAATACATGTGTGAATACATAGACAAAACGTTGTGTCCCCAGTAAGCCTCTACTAGACTAGCTCGTTGATCAAAGATGGTTAAGGTTTCCTGACCATGGACATGAGTTGTCATTTGATAACATGATCACATTATTAGGAGAATGATGTGATGGACAAGACTCATCCGTTAGCTTAGCATAATGATCGTTCAGTTTTATTGCTATTGCTTTCTTCATGTCAAATACATATTCCTTCGACTATGAGATTATGCAACTCCCGGATACCGGAGGAGTGCCTTGTGTGATATCAAACGTCAGAACGTAACTGGGTGATTATAAACATGCTCTACAGGTATCTCCGAAGGTATTTGTTGAGTTGGCATAGATCGAGATTAGGATTTGTCACTCCGAGTTTCGGAGAGGTCTGGGCCCTCTCGGTAATACACATCATAAACTTGCAAGCAAACGACTAAGGAATTGGTCACGAGGTGATGTATTACGGAACGAGTAAAGATACTTGCCGGCAATGAGATTGAACTAGGTATGAAGATACCGACGATCGAATCTCGGGCAAGTAGCATACCAATTGACAAAGGGAATTACGTATGTTGTCATAACGGTTCGACCGATAAAGATCTTCGTAGAATATGTAGGTGCCAATATGAGCATCCATGTTCCGCTATTGGTTATTGACCAGAGAGGTGTCTCGGTCATGTCTACATAGTTCTCGAACCCGTAGGGTCCGCTCGCTTAACGTTCGATGACGATATAGTATTATATGAGTTATGTGATTTGGTGACCGAATGTTGTTCGGAGTCCTGGGTGAGATCACGGACATGACGAGGAGTCTTGAAATGGTTGAGAGGTAAAGATTGATATATAGGACGATGGTATTCGGGCACCGGAAGTGTTCCAGGTACTTATCGGGTCACCGGAAAGGAGTTTCGGGCACCCCTGACAAAGATATGGGCCTTATGGGCGAGGAGACGGAACACACCAGCCCACAAGGGGCTGGTGCGCCCCCTATAGAGGCCGGCCTATGAGGAGGAGAAGGAAAGAGGGGAGGGAAAGGAAAGTGTGGAGTAGGACTCCCCCTTCCTTCCCTCTTCATCCTCTTTCCTTCCCCCTTCTTCATATAAGGAAAGAGGGGGAGGGGGGGGGGGCGCAGGGCAAGGCAGCAGCCCTAGGGCTGCCGCCAGGTCTCTTGGGGCGCCCTAGGGGCTGCCTCCTCCCCTCCACCTATATATATGTGGGGAGGGGGCACCACACAGAGACACAACATTGTCTTAGCCGTGTGCGGCGCTCCCGTCCACCGTTGACTCCCTCGGTCATATTTTCGTGGTGCTTAGGCGAAGCCCTGCGGAGATCACTTCACCATAACCGTCACCACACCGTCGTGCTGACGGAACTCATCTACTACTTCGCCCGTCTTGCTGGATCAACAAGGCGAGGACGTCACCGAGCTGAACGTGTGCAGAACGCGGAGGTGCCGTGCGTTCGGTACTAGATCGGTTGGACCGCGAAGAAAGTTTGACTACATCAACCACGTCGTGAAACGCTTCCGCTTATGGTCTACGAGGGTACGTAGACACACTCTCCCCCCTCATTGCTATGCATCTCCATGGATAGATCATTCCGTGTGAGTAGTATTTTTTTGTTTTCCATGCAACGATTCCCAAAAGTGGCATCATGAGCCAGGTCTACGCGTAGATGATATGCACAAGTAGAACACAAAGAGTTGTGTGCGGTGATAGTCATACTGCTTACCACCAACGTCTTATTTTGATTCGGCGGTATTGTGGGATGAAGCAGCCCGGACCAACCTTACATGTCCACGTACATGAGACCGGTTCCACCGACAGACATGTAACTAGTTTTGCATAAAGGTGGCTGGCGGGTGTCTGTTTCTCCTACTTTAGTTGAATCGAATTTGACTGCGGCCGGTCCTTGAAGAAGGTTAAAACAGCAAACTTGACGAATCACCGTTGTGGTTTTGGCATAGGTAAGAACGGTTCTTGCTAGAAGCCCGTAGCAGCCACGTAAAACTTGCAACAACAAAGTAGAGGACGTCTAACTTGTTTTTGCAGGGCATGTTGTGATGTGATATGGTCAAGACATGATGTGATATACGTTGTTGTATGAGATGATCATGTTTTGTAAGTTATCGGCAACTGGCAGGAGCCTTATGGTTGTCGCTTTATTGTATGAAATGCAAACGCCATGTAATTGCTTTACTTTATCACTATGCGTTAGCAATAGTTGTAGAAGCAATAGTTGGCGAGACGACCACGACGCAACGATGGAGATCAAGGTGCCAAGCCGGTGACAATGGAGATCATGATGATGCTTTGGAGATGGAGATCAAAAGCACAAGATGATGGCCATATTATGTCACATATTTTGATTGCATGTGATGTTTATCCTTTATGCATCTTATTTTGCTTAGAACGACGGCAGCATTATAAGATGATCCCTTCACTTAATTTCAAGATAAAAGTGTTCTCCCCAAGTATGCACCGTTGCTACAGTTCATCGTGTTGAGACACCATGTGATGATCGGGTGTGATAGACTCTACGTTCACATACAACGGGTGCAAGACAGTTTTGCACATGCGGAATACTTGGGTTAAACTTGACGAGCCTAGCATGTACAGACATGGCCTCGGAACACTGGAGACCGAAAGGTCGAATGTGAATCATATAGTAGATATGATCAACATAGAGATGTTCACCATTGATGACTACCCCATCTCACGTGATGATCGGACATGGGTTAGTTGATTTGGATCACGTATCACTTAGATGACTTGAGGGATGTCTATTTAAGTGGGAGTTCTTAAGTAATTTGATTAATTGAACTTAATTTATCATGAACTTAGTCCTGATAGTATTTGCATATCTATGTTGTAGATCAATGGCCCGTGCTACCGTTCCCCTGAATTTTAATGCGTTCCTATAGAAATCTAAGTTGAAAGATGATGGTAGCAACTACACGGACTGGGTCCGTAACTTTAGGATTATCCTCATTGCTGCACAGAAGAATTATGTCCTTGATGCACCGCTAGGTGACAAGCCTCCTCCCGCTAATGTAGACGCTTTGAACGTCTGGCAGACGCGGTCTGATGACTACTCTATAGTTCAGTGTGCCATGCTCTACGGCTTAGAACCGGGACTTCAAAGACGTTTTGAACGTCATGGAGCATATGAGATGTTCCAAGAGTTGAAGTTAATATTTCAAGCAAATGCCCGGGTTAAGAGATATGATGTCTCCAACAAGTTCTATAGCTGCAAGTTGGAGGAGAACAGTTCTGTCAGTGAACACATACTCAAAATGTCTGGGTATTATAATCACTTGACTCAGCTGGGAGTTGATCTTCCAGTTGATTGTGTCAGTGACAGAGTTCTTCAATCACTGCCACCAAGCTACAAAGGCTTCGTGATGAACTATAATATGCAAGGGATGAACAAAACAATTCCCGAGCTCTTCGCAATGCTTAAGGCTACGGAGGTAGAAATCAAGAAGGAGCATCAAGTGTTGATGGTTAACAAGACCACTAGTTTTAAGAAAAAGGGCAAGGGAAAGAAAGGGAACTTCAAGAAGAATGGCAAGCAAGTTGCCACTCCCGGGAAGAAGCCCAAAGTTGGACCCAAGCCTGAAACTGAGTGCTTCTACTGCAAAGGGACTGGACACTGGAAGCGGAATTGCCCCAAGTATTTGGCGGATAAGAAGGATGGCAAAGTGAACAAAGGTATATTTGATATACATGTTATAGATGTGTACCTTACTAATGCTCGTAGTAGCGCCTGGGTATTTGATACTGGTTCGGTTGCTCATATTTGTAACTCGAAATAGGAGCTATGGATTAAACGAAGATTGGCTAAGGACGAGGTGACGATGCGCGTCGGGAATGGTTCCAAGGTTGATGTGATTGCCGTCGGCACGCTACCTCTACATCTACCTTTGGGATTAGTTTTAGACCTGAATAATTGTTATTTGGTGCCAGCGTGGAGCATGAACATTATATCTGGATCTTGTTTAGTGCGAGACGGTTATTCATTTAAATCAGAGAATAATGGTTGTTCTATTTATATGAGTAATATCTTTTATGTTCATGCACCCTTGAAGAGTTGTCTATTTTTGTTGAATCTCGATTGTAGTGATACACATATTCATAATATTGATGCCAAAAGATGCAAAGTTGATAATGATAGTGCAACCTATTTGTGGCTCTGCCGTTTAGGTCATATTGGTGTAAAGCGCATGAAGAAACTCCATGCAGATGGGCATTTGGAATCACTTGATTATGAATCATTTGATACTTGCGAACCATGCCTCATAGGCAAGATGACTAAAACTCCTTTCTCCGGAACAATGGAGCGAGCTAATGACTTATTGGAAATAATACATACCGATGTATGCGGTCCGATGAGTGTTGAGGCACGCGGCGGTATCGTTATTTTCTGACCTTCACAGATGATTTGAGCAGATATGGGTATATCTACTTAATGAAACACAAGTCTGAAACATTTGAAAAGTTCAAAGAATTTCAGAGTGAAGTGGAGAATCATCGTAACAAGAAAATAAAGTTTCTGCGATCTGATGACGGAGGCGAATATTTGAGTTACGAGTTTGGCCTTCATTTAAAACAATGTGGAATAGTTTCACAACTCATGCCACCTGGAACACCACAGCGTAATGGTGTGTCCAAACATCATAACCGTACTTTATTAGATATGGTGCGATCTATGATGTCTCTTACCGATTTACCACTATCATTTTGGGGTTATGCATTAGAGACAGCTGCATCCACGTTAAATAGGGCACCGTCTAAATCCATTGAGACGACACCGTATGAACTATGGTTTGGCAAGAAACCTAAGCTGTCGTTTCTTAAAGTTTGGGGTTGCGACACTTATGTCAAAAGGCTTCAGCCTGATAAACTCGAACCCAAACCGGAGAAGTGCGTTTTCATAGGATACCCTAAGGAAACAATTGGGTACACCTTCTACCACAGACCCGAAGGCAAGATCTTTGTTGCCAAGAATGGAACCTTTCTAGAGAAGGAGTTTCTCTCTAAAGAAGTGAGTGGGAGGAAAGTAGAACTTGATGAGGTAATCGTACCTTCTCTTGAATTGGAAAGTAGTTCATCAGAGAAAACCGTTCCCGTGATGCCTACACCAACTAGAGAGGAAGCTAATGATGATGATCATGAAATTTCGGATCAAGTTACTACAGAACCTCGTAGGTCAACCAGAACACGATCCGCACCAGAGTGGTTTGGGAATCCTGTACTGGAAGTCATGTTACTAGACCAAGGCGAACCTACGAACTATGAAGAAGCTATGATGAGCCCAGATTCTGACAGATGCCTTGAGGCCATGAAATCTGAGATAGGATCCATGTATGAGAACAAAGTGTGGACTTTGGTGGATTTGCCCGATGATCGGCAAGCCATAGAAAATAAATGGATCTTCAAGAAGAAGACTAACGCTGATGGTAATGTTACTGTCTATAAAGCTCGACTTGTCGCAAAAGGTTTTCGACAAGTTCAAGGTGTTGACTACGATGAGACTTTCTCACCCGTAGTGATGCTTAAGTCCGTCCGAATCATGTTAGCAATTGCCGCATTTTATGATTATGAAATCTGGCAAATGGACGTCAAAACTGCATTCCTTAATGGATTTCTTAAGGAAGAATTGTATATGATGCAACCAGAAGGTTTTGTCGATCCTAAAGGTGCTAACAAAGTGTGCAAGCTCCAGCAATCCATCTATGGACTGGTGCAAGCATCTCAGAGTTGGAATATATGCTTTGATGAAGTGATCAAAGCATATGGATTTATACAGACTTTCGGTGAAGCCTGTATTTACAAGAAAGTGAGTGGGAGCTCTGTAGCATTTCTGATATTATATGTGGATGACATATTGTTGATTGGAAATGATATAGAATTTCTGGATAGCATAAAAGGATACTTGAATACGAATTTTTCAATGAAAGACCTCAGTGAAGCTGCTTATATATTGGGCATCAAGATCTATAGGGATAGATCGAGACGCTTAATAGGACTTTCACAAAGCACATACCTTGATTAAGTTTTGAAGAAGTTCAAAATGGATCAGTCAAAGAAAGGGTTCTTGCCTGTGATGCAAGGTGTGAAGTTGAGTAAGACTCAATGCTCGACCACTGCAGAAGATAGAGAGAAAATGAAAGTCATTCCCTATGCTTCAGCCATAGGTTCTATCATGTATGCTATGCTATGTACCAGACCTGGTGTGTGCCTTGCCATAAGTCTGGCAGGGAGGTACCAAAGTAATCCAGGAGTGGATCACTGGAAAGCGGTCAAGAACATCCTGAAGTACCTGAAAAGGGCCAAGGATATGTTTCTCGTTTATGGAGGTGATAAAGAGCTCGTCGTAAATGGTTACGTCGATGCTAACTTTGACACTGATCCGGATGACTCTAAGTCACAAACCGGATACGTATTTATATTGAATGGTGGAGCTGTCAGTTGGTGCAGTTCCAAGCAGAGCGTCGTGGCGGGATCTACGTGTGAAGCGGAGTACATAGCTGCTTCGGAAGCAGCAAATGAAGGAGTCTGGATGAAGGAGTTCATATCCGATCTAGGTGTAATACCTAGTGCATCGAATCCAATGAAAATCTTTTGTGACAACACTGGAGCAATTGCCTTGGCGAAGGAATCCAGGTTTCACAAGCGAACCAAACACATCAAGAGACGCTTCAACTCCATTCGTGAACAAGTGAAGGACGGAGACATAGAAATTTGCAAGATACATACGGATCTAAATGTAGCAGACCCGTTGACTAAGCCTCTTCCACGAGCAAAACATGATCAGCACCAAGACTCCATGGGTGTTAGAATCATTACAATGTAATCTAGATTATTGACTCTAGTGCAAGTGGGAGATTGAAGGAAATATGCCCTAGAGGCAATAATAAAGTTGTTATTTTATATTTCCTTATTCATGATAAAGGTTTATTATTCATGCTAGAATTGTATTTGATCGAAAACCATAATACATGTGTGAATACATAGACAAAACACCATGTCCCTAGTAAGCCTCTACTAGACTAGCTCGTTGATCAAAGATGTCTAAGGTTTCCTAACCACGGACATGAGTTGTCACTTGATAACAGGATCACATCATTACGAGAATGATGTGATGGACAAGACCCATCCGTTAGCTTAGCATAATGATCGTTCAGTTTTATTGCTATTGCTTTCTTCATGTCAAATACATATTCCTTCGACAATGAGATTATGCAACTCCCGGATACTGGAGGAGTGCCTTGTGTGCTATCAAACATCACAAAGTAACTGGGTGATTATAAATATGCTCTACAGGTATCTCCGAAGGTTTTTGTTGAGTTGGCATAGATCGAGATTAGGATTTGTCACTCCAAGTTTCGGAGAGGTATCTCTGGGCCCTCTCGGTAATACACATCATAAGCTTGCAAGCAAACAACTAAGGAGTTGGTCACGAGGTGATGTATTACGGAACGAGTAAAGAGACTTGCCGGTAATGAGATTGAACTAGGTATGAAGATACCGACGATCGAATCTCGGGCAAGTAACATACCGATTGACAAAGGGAATTACGTATGTTGTCATAACGGTTCGACCGATAAAGATCTTCGTAGAATATGCAGGAGCCAATATGAGCATCCAGGTCCCGCTATTGGTTATTGACCGGAGAGGTGTCTCGGTCATGTCTACATAGTTCTCGAACCCGTAGGGTCCGCACGCTTAACGTTCGATGACGATATAGTATTATATGAGTTATGTGATTTGGTGACCGAATGTTGTTCGGAGTCCCGGATGAGATCATGGACATGATGAGGAGTCTCGAAATGGTCGAGAGGTAAAGATTGATATATAGGACGATTGTATTCGGACATCGGAAGTGTTCCGGAGGGTACCGGGTACTTATCGGGTCACCGGAAAGGAGTTTCGGGCACCCCCGGCAAAGATATGGGCCTTATGGGCCAGGAGACGGAACACACCAGCCCACAAGGGGCTGGTGCGCCCCCTATAGAGGCCGGCCTATGAGGAGGAGAAGGAAAGAGGGGAGAGAAAGGAAAGTGTGGAGTAGGACTCCCCCTTCCTTCCCTCCCCCCTCTTTCCTTCCCCCTTCTTCATATAAGGAAGGGGGGGGGGGGGTGCTACTTCTTGAGCTTGCGTTGGTTTTTCCCTTGAAGAGGAAAGGGAGATGTAGCAAAGTAGAGTAAGTATTTCCCTCAGTTTTGAGAACCAAGGTATCAATCCAGTAGGAGACAACACGCAAGTCACCGAATACCTGCACAAACAAACACCAAAATTGCACCCAACGGGATAAGGGGTTGTCAATCCCTTCACGGTTACTCGCAAAAGTGAGATCTGATAAGAGTTAGATAAATGGTAATGTAAATATTTTTTTGGTATTTTTGTTTTATAGATTGGAAAGTAAAAGATTGCAAAATAGTAGATCGGAAACTCGTAGATTGGAAAGTAGAAGATTGTATGATGGAAAATAGACCCGGGGGGCATAGGTTTCACTAGAGGCTTCTCTCAAGATAAAAGATAATACGATGGGTGAACAAATTACTACCGAGCAATTGATATAAAAGCGCAAAGTTATGACGATATCTAAGGCAATGATCATGAATATAGGCACCACGTCCGTGTCAAGTAGACCGAAATGATTCTGCATCTACTACTATTACTCCACACATCGACCGACTCCTGCCTGCATCTAGAGTATTAAGTTCATGAAGAACAGAGTAACGCATTAAGAAAGATGACATGATGTAGAGGAATTAACTCAAGCAATATGATGAAAACCCCATCTTTTTATCCTCGATGGCAACAATACAATACGTGCCTTGCTGCCCCTACTGTCACTGGGAAAGGACACCGCAAGATTGAACCCAAAGCAAAGCACTTCTCCCATTGCAAGAAAAACCAATCTAGTTGGCCAAACCAAATCGATAGTTCGAAGAGACTTGCAAAGATATCAAATCATGCATAAAAGAATTCAGAGAAGATTCAAATAATATTCATAGATAAGCTGATCATAAATCCACAATTCATCGTATCTCGGCAAACACACCGCAAAAAAGTATTACATCGAATAGATCTCCAAGAACGTCGAGGAAAACGTGGTATTCAGAATCAAAGAGAGATAAAAAGCCATCTAGCTACTAGCTATGGACCCGTAGGTCTGAGGTAAACTACTCACGCTTCATCGGAAGGGCAATGGTGTTGATGTAGAAGCCCTCCGTGATCGAATCCCCCTCTGGCAGGACGCCGGAAAAGGCCCCTAGATGGGATCTCACGGGTACAGAAGGTTGCAGCGGTGGAAAAGTCTTTTCGTGGATGCCCCTGGTGGTTTGGGCATATAAGAGTATATATAGGCGGAAGAATTAGGTCAGGAGACGCACGAGGGGCCCACAAGGGTGGGGGGCGCGCCGTCCGTCCTTGTGGCTGCCTCGTGGCTCCTCCGACTTCATCTCCAAGTCTCCTGGTTTCCTTTTGGTCCAAGAAAGATCATCGCGAAAGTTTTATTCCGTTTGGACTCAGTTTGGTATTCCTTTTCTGCGAAACTCAAAAACAGGAACTGGCACTGGGCTCTAGGTTAATAGGTTAGTCCCAAAAATAATATAAAATAGCATATTAATGCATATAAAACATCCAAAACAGATAATATAATAGCATGGAACAATAATAAATTATAGATACGTTGGAGACGTATCAGGGGGGCACAGGGCAAGGCAGCAGCCCTAGGGCTACCGCCAGGTCTCTTGGGGCGCCCTAGGGGCTGCCTCCTCCCCTCCCACCTATATATATGTGGGGAGGGGGCGCCACACAGAGACACAACATTGTCTTAGCCGTGTGCGGCTCCCCCGTCTACCATTGACTCCCTCGGTCATATTTTCGTGGTGCTTAGGCGAAGCCCTGCGGAGATCACTTTGTAGGGTAACGCAGCAGAAAACAAAAATTTTCCGACCTACGCACCAGCCCAGGACCACTATGGAGACTGCATACAAGGTTTGATCATTTTCGTTACCGACCCGTTGCACAGCGAAAGTAGAGTCGATGACGATCGGTGGTGCAGATCCCCGCAGCTAGGATTTACAACCTCCCAACCGCGAGGATGTATACCCTCGTCTTCCCTTCGGACAGCCCTCCGGGAGGCAGTCGAACAGTCCCCCGGACGGTGTCGCGGACAGCCCTTCGGGAGGACCTTCGAAACTCGAACGGTCACTCGGACAGCCCTTCGGGAGGACTCACAGAACTCGGACCGTCACTTGGACAGCCCTTCGGGAGGCACTCACGAACAGCCCCTCGGGCACTAAGATCGAAACTACGACCTCTCTACAGAGTTGCACACATACGGTGTCAACTATCCGGCAGGGCTTCGCCGTCCAGAACTAGTTCCCACCGGAACCCAGACAGCCTTTCGGCTCTACGAAACTCTTTTCGTGGGAGGGAGAGAGAAGCCAGATCATTGCATGGCACTTGTATGTGAGAAGGAGTGAGTCTTTAGGCAGCCCCCTCCACCCCTATTTATAGGCCAAGCCCAAGGGTGGCTTCTCCAAGAAGCCAAGGGGGAAAATACCAAAGGACCCTCAAGGTGGCTTCTCCAAGAAGCCATCCAAAAAGCACTTTAACTATTCACGACGACATTTTTCAGCGTCCGTTCAAACTGAAAATATTTATGTGGGCTTAGTACATTTCCAGTACCCACTAAAATAATTTTCAATGCGTTCTGGAACAATTCCAGTTTAGTGATTTCATCTGCGAAAAGCATCTGAAGCGGTTCCGGCAGCCCCGGAACATTTCCGGTTTTTCTTCTAGAAAATTCCCAGAAGTTTCCAGAATGATTCTGGCATCCTCCAAGAATTATCAGGCATGTGCCGAAACCATTTTGACTTAATGGTATCCCCTGAAACAACTTTTCAGTTTCACCGGAACTCATCCGGTGACCTCTCTCTGCGGAACTTTTCCGCTGTCCGAAACTTTTTGGTGTCCGAAACTTTTTCGGTGATTTTCTCTCAGACTCCCTGTCTAGTATTCAGCAGATAGATGACCCTTAAGCGTGTGACCCTATAGGTTCGGTGAAGTATAGACATGACCTGGAACCCCTTCCGATCAATGATCAACATCGGAGCCGTGGACACCCATATTGACCCCTATACCCACACGAATGAATATTCGAGTGAACCTCCAGTTGCCGTGTGCTATTCCTGTTGCTTCACGATATGTTACAAATACCCAAGGTTAGACATGTTGGCATCCCCGTGGATCAACAACTTGTCCACTATGCCAGTTACCCCGTTATCGGTATTGTTCTCTTTTCTCGTTACCGTGTTCCGGCATCCCCGTGATCAAATCACAAAGTGTCTGGCCAGACGATGATGGATACCGTAACACCGAGAGGGCCCAGAGATATCTCTCCATCGCCGGAGGAGCAAATCCCAATCTTGAGCTATCAAGTTACTTGACATACTTTCCCATGAACCCGTAAGCCGCCGTAATAGCCACCCATTTACGGATGACGTTTAACAAACCCCAAAGTTCATGAAGCAAGCATGAAGAAACTCGATACTCTCATGGTCTGAGGAATCATGCAAACGTTAACCATCTCTGTGCTATTAACCATTAACTTGTGACGAATGTATCTCATAGCATAACATCAATCGGGTCGATTCAACACAAATGTTCTTCTAACATTTGTGCCCTCAAAGTTGCTGGCATAGACATGCCTATGATTGGGAAAACATAATCATCATGCAACACTTGAGCTAGTCTTAGAGCCATGACTAGGAATACATTTTACCGTTTATTATTCCACACGTGCACATGGGTTTTCCCCAGAGCCTTTATGGATATACGGGCTCGGGAACCACAGCAGTTATAGCATGGAACATAAACCTAATTATGAACACGGAGATAAATAATAACATTTATTATTGCCTCTAGGGCATATCTCCTACAGACTCCCACTTGCACTAGAGTCAATAATCTAGTTAATGCTAATGCACTTTACACCTGTGGCACACCGGTGTAAATATGCTTCGCTTGTGGTATAGCCTGATGTCCAACGGATCTGACGACTTCAGCTCCGTGTGTATCTTTGCATATCCTCACGTTTTCACGCTTTCACAAAATTCATATTTTGTGTGGACTTGGCTTTGTATGTATGTGAATCACAGGTCGAACCTGGATTCCTCAGACTGAGTTATGGAGCAACTACCTGCAGTAGTGTCCTATTGACAAAAGCCATCTTGGAACCATACTAAGTTCATGAATGAACTATATGATTCAACATCTTCTTTGTCGCTTTTAAAAGCGGCAACATACTTCGCCTCTGTTATAGAATTCGCCACAGTAACTTGTTTGGAACAATTTCCAACTACCGTGCCACCATATTGTGTATTGCACAAAACCCTTAACTTAAATCGAAAATCGCTTGGAGCATGGATGAAGACTGTATCGACGTAACCTTTTACAACGAACTCTTCATGATCTCTGCTTGCGAGAAAACATGTCATCAGTGCTACTATAGTACTCAATGACCCTTTTTCACTGTTGTCCCATGATCAGTACTTTTGATCACTTTGGTATCTATACTCGCAACAACTTTGGGAGTATTGGACATATCTGGTTGTTTTTACATACCATGGAATACATGATTAATCCAAACACAAGAGTGTGTGGAATCTCCATCATGTATTTTGCTCATCAGTGTTTTGGGACACCGAGTCTTGCAAAAACTCTTTCCATGTGACTTCGGCAAGAATCACTCCTTGACGTTTTTAATGCTAAAAGGTTTTAGCATCTTGTCAATATGTATCTTTTCTCAGCCCTATTAGGTAAATCTATCTCCATAGATCATCATGCCTAATATAAAGGCTATTTAGCCCAAGCACTACATTGAAAAACTATTTTCAAATGAAGTCCTAATTCTTGTCAAGAATTTTAAGTCCAATTAACAATGTGTCAAGCACACAAGGTTTTTAGAAATTTTATTATGCTCCCACTTACTTTCTTGAATCACAAGCATCTTCGTTACCCATTGATGAAGTCAAACCCTTTTGACCATTTCATCAAAACACGAAGATTCCAACTCCATTTTGCTCTCTTCTGTTCATTGCTGGAACTCTAAAGTTTGCAAACTTACTAGCATCCTCTGGATCGACAAATTACTTTGGACTGTATCACATACAAGTCCTAGGTTTTATTTCCATCAGATAGAAATCCTTTTGTCATCCATGTTTCATATCTCATGATTGAAATATGTCTTAATTGCTAGTTCAACCCGAACCGACTTTAAGCATCGCTACGGTGAGACAATCTCATCGTAGTCAACTCCTTGAACTTGTTATTGCAACAAGTCGAGCTTTATGGATAAAACATTTTTATCCGTATCAGTTTTAAGTTCCATAAATATTCATTAGACTCTAAGTCTTCCGAAGGGTGTATCAAGGTTTTAATCTTGAATCACTTATATGGAAACTAACTCGGATTGTATTGGCATTTAGCCAATTATGGAGTCAGGGCCCATCAATGCTTCCTTGTGTATTGTAGGTATACTGTTGTCTAACAACAATATCTCGTTTGCGCACCTGAGAGGTTTGCATGGGCCTTGCCCACGTGGTTCAGCTGCAAGTTCGATCGAAGTCCATACATTTTATTGTAGAGACTTCCGTATCAGTCGCAGTAGGAAACTCTGGAATCACTTCCAAGGTCTCTTTCCTTTGAACTGATGACGAAGATACTATTTATCCCATCGAGTTGCATTGTTCTCCCACTCACCTTTTTGAAAGAACCATTTTCTTCAAAAAGCATACCGTTCTTTGTGGCAAACCTATTTGCCTCGGTATAGTGAGGGAGGAATACCCAATGACTTGGGATAACCTACAAAGTAGCACTTGTCTGATTTGGAATAGGTTTGTAACCTTTTACACAAGCCCCATATTCCAAATGTTAAGAAAAGATATGACATGGTTGGGCATACCATACCATGGTGTCATTTCAACAGACCCTGATGGAGCTCTTTTCAGTGTAAAAGCGGCAGTCTCTAAAGCATCACCTTTTAAAAGGGATAATGGCAAATTTATTTATGTCATCTTTGATCTTACCATGTCATAAATGGTTCCACTCACAGTGGTGTTCCGGGAGGTGTAAGTTATGAAACTCTTTTCACAACTCATCAGACATTCGCTAAACTTGTAACTCAAAAATTTCTTTCTGCAATCGAATTGTAGAAACATAATTTTCTTGTTACAATAACTTCTACTTCATATTTGAAAACCTTTCGAATGATTTCAAAAGATCCAGACTTACGTCTCATCAAGTAAATATCCATATATCTACTTGAGTCATTTCTAAAGATAGATAAATCCACTACTTGCAACAACATTTATTGAACTACACACATCAAAATGTATGATCACCAATAAGTTTGTTGCTCATTCCTTATGGCCTGTGAACGGTATTTCAGTCACTTCACTTTTCGGAGGAAAGTTGCAAGTGTCAGATGATTCAAAATCAAATGACTTCAAAATCCATCATAATGGAATTTTCCATGCGGGTTTCTCCAATGTGACCAAATGCAGTGCCACACTTGTGTGGTATTCTTTTAGTCTTGCGACATTTAGCGTCAGTGTTATGGATGTATCATATTACCATCAATATTCATAACATACGTCCCATCTGGATGGAAGCATGGCCCTTCATGTTATTCATAATACTGAACAACAATTGTTCTTTTATGAACAACTCTTTTGCAACAAACATTGTGCAACGAGCTAGAGTGTATGAAACTCTAAAATGAATTATGAAAGTAAACCCAGAGGTAATGTATTATTATCAATATTCATAACATACATCTCATTCATAATGAAAGTATGGCCCTTATGTTATTCATAACATCGAACATCAAAAGTTCTCTTATAAACAACCTTCTTGCAAGATACCTTATGCAATGGGCTAGAGTTTGTGAAACTCCAAACGAATTAAAAAATAAATACAGACGGTAATACACCGATGGAAGGTATAGTAACATTTACTATGTTCCCTGTGTATACCTAAACCTCATTTCTGGCTAGTCTTTTAGGCCATAGTAGTTCTTACATCGAATTGCAACAGAATGCAATCGAGCGGGTATCTTTGTGATTGTCTCACAATACCCAAGAATTAGTGATTAACATGTTTAACCATAATTCCCAAGAACTATATCTTTTACCAGCCTTCTATACATCAAAAACTTGTATGACATTCATACATGAGCTGGATATTCCAGTCTTCTTTCTTTTTGCCTTTATACTTCTAACAGTTTAACTTTCAGTATTTCTCCTACTCTCAGAAGAAGCATCCAACTTAAGAGTGGCGTTAGCCCCGGACTTCCTAGGCGTGAAAGTTTCACCAACACCCTTCGGACACTTCCATTCTCTTTAAGTTGTTTGTTTTATTCACCTTTCATCATATGACAGGCGTTCTACTGGATCCCTCTCTTATTAGTCTAATGCATAGTAAACTCCTTTACTAATAGTTTGCAAACAAACATTGCTTTGGATATCTCATATCTTTTAGCCTTTGTCTGTCTCTGAAAATGATTTTCAGATTCCATGAATATCACATAACTATCCAAACTTTCGAAGTTCGGGTCTCATGGAAGCAAACATATTGCACTTGACTAAAAATGGAATTCTAGCTTTTGGATCGAAGGACGAGAGTCACATGATCCATAGCATAAGCGAGAGAATACCAAAAGTATGCGATAGGACAAAGTCCTTCTTGGCACTCTTGAGGACAATCCTCACATTACGTTACCAACCGTAAAGTTTTAACCAGATATTTAACAGCTATTCAATTTTAACAGGGAAGGTGGAAACGCGAGCCATTATTCTACAACTATTTTGCAAATCACACTTAGACAGAGTTCATAATTAATTGCACTGAGAATTAAACAAGTTAATTCAACAGTGCACTCCCACTCAAATCAATATCTCTCATAATAGATTGTGAGTGATTCAAGATCCGCATTTCAATTCAACGCCATTGACGGGTTCATCACTGATGACGTGAATTTCAATCGGTAGGCCAACTTGCCAATCACATCTCTATGTGACTCTTGTCCATCTTTCGATGCGTGTGTTCCGAGCTCAGGACTGTCCTGCCTGAACGTCAAGACAACCAAGTGATCACGCAGTGAGGTCTGACCTTCACCCGCCTTACACCTCTCTAATCGTTCGTGCTCATGTGTACATGGCGCACCCCGAAAAGATACGTGTTGTAGACGGTGCTACACTTGGGAGAACACTAACTACTTGATATTTTTGTGAGAGATCACCCTAATAAAAGCGACTACCGCGCAATCAAGAAGGGTGCATCATAAGGGATAAACATCTCAGGCAATTCATAATTAGCATGATATGGTATAGCCCTTTCTGACGGAGAAGTCTTGTATTTCTTCGTCTCCGGCATTCGCGTCGGTGTTCACCTTCACGAAGATTGCCACCACCTTGTCGATGCAGCAGATAATATTGCTATCTCTATAGCTAATAAAATAATGCATTACACAAGGTTGACACACAGGTCATTTAAAGTGCAATCATATGGCTCTAGCCATCATGCCGAATCATGACACGCAGGTCATGTTAATCAATTTACATCATATAGTCATCTCATACATAATCAAATTATTATGAGCACTGCTATACCACATCACATGCACATGCAAACCCTCCTGCAAAACCAAGTTAGACGCCTCTAATTGGTTCATGCAAAAACTTGTTTTACGTGGCTTCTAAGGTTTCGAAACAAACCGAAGCTACCAACGTCCATCATCAAGTATGATAATCCAAGTCGCTAGATTAACTTTCCAGGGTGTATGAAAACCGAGATAATAAAATCTCGAGCCCCATACTAAACTTCGTCATACGCATGACCCCCGTGCAGATCATATCTGCATTGCCCTTTCGTTTGCGAAATTTCATCTTTCTTTTTAACTACGGTGGAATTCAATGAACTGTTAGCACTTCGTTGATCAATCAGGATCGCGGATTGCCAGAACCTTGAAACTCCACCATACTGTAATCAAGATCAGAAATATGCAAATTCCAGGGAAGCAACAAGAACATCAGGTAACAGATTTCATCTGCTACCCGCACAAATAATTTTCAGTAATAGAACTCATCTACTACCTAATTATTTTGTGCAACACCCATACATCTCCATGTATTCTAGATCGCAACCTGCATCTACGCATAGCACGGCTCATGATGCCACTGTAGGGTAACGCAGCAGAAAACAAAAATTTTCCGACCTACGCACCAGCCCAGGACCACTATGGAGACTGCATACAAGGTTTGATCATTTTCGTTACCGACCCGTAGCGCAGCGAAAGTAGAGTCGATGACGATCGGTGGTGCAGATCCCCGCAGCTAGGATTTACAACCTCCCAACCGCGAGGATGTATACCCTCGTCTTCCCTTCGGACAGCCCTCCGGGAGGCAGTCGAACAGTCCCCCGGACGGTGTCGCGGACAGCCCTTCGGGAGGACCTTCGAAACTCGAACGGTCACTCGGACAGCCCTTCGGGAGGACTCACAGAACTCGGACCGTCACTTGGACAGCCCTTCGGTAGGCACTCACGAACAGCCCCTCGGGCACTAAGATCGAAACTACGACCTCTCTACAGAGTTGCACACATACGGTGTCAACTATCCGGCAGGGCTTCGCCGTCCAGAACTAGTTCCCACCGGAACCCAGACAGCCTTTCGGCTCTACGAAACTCTTTTCGTGGGAGGGAGAGAGAAGCCAGATCATTGCATGGCACTTGTATGTGAGAAGGTGTGAGTCTTTAGGCAGCCCCCTCCACCCCTATTTATAGGCCAAGCCCAAGGGTGGCTTCTCCAAGAAGCCAAGGGGAAAAATACCAAAGGACCCTCAAGGTGGCTTCTCCAAGAAGCCACCCAAAAAGCACTTTCACTATTCACGACGACATTTTTCAGCGTCCGTTCAAACTGAAAATATTTATGTGGGCTTAGAACATTTCCAGTACCCACTAAAATAATTTTCAACGCGTTCTGGAACAATTCCAGTTTAGTGATTTCATCTGCGAAAAGCATCTGAAGCGGTTCCGGCAGCCCCGGAACATTTCCGGTTTTTCTTCCAGAAAATTCCCAGAAGTTTCCAGAATGATTCTGGCATCCTCCAAGAATTATCAGGCATGTGTCGAAACCATTTTGACTTAATGGTATCCCCTGAAACAACTTTTCAGTTTCACCGGAACTCATTCGGTGACCTCTCTCTGCGGAACTTTTCCGCTGTCCGAAACTTTTTCGGTGATTTTCTCTCAGACTCCCTGTCTAGTATTCAGCAGATAGATGACCCTTAAGCGTGTGACCCTATAGGTTCGGTGAAGTATAGACATGACCTGGAACCCCTTCCGATCAATGATCAACATCGGAGCCGTGGACACCCATATTGACCCCTATACCCACACGAATGAATATTCGAGTGAACCTCCAGTTGCCGTGTGCTATTCCTGTTGCTTCACGATATGTTACAAATACCCAAGGTTAGACATGTTGGCATCCCCGTGGATCAACAACTTGTCCACTATGCCAGTTACCCCGTTATCGGTATTGTTCTCTTTTCTCGTTACCGTGTTCCGGCATCCCCGTGATCAAATCACAAAGTGTCTGGCCAGACGATGATGGATACCGTAACACCGAGAGGGCCCAGAGATATCTCTCCATCGCCGGAGGAGCAAATCCCAATCTTGAGCTATCAAGTTACTTGACATACTTTCCCATGAATCCGTAAGCCGCCGTAATAGCCACCCATTTACGGATGACGTTTAACAAACCCCAAAGTTCATGAAGCAAGCATGAAGAAACTCGATACTCTCATGGTCTGAGGAATCATGCAAACGTTAACCATCTCTGTGCTATTAACCATTAACTTGTGACGAATGTATCTCATAGCATAACATCAATCGGGTCGATTCAACACAAATGTTCTTCTAACATTTGTGCCCTCAAAGTTGCTGGCATAGACATGCCTATGATTGGGAAAACATAATCATCATGCAACACTTGAGCTAGTCTTAGAGGCATGACTAGGAATACATTTTACCGTTTATTATTCCACACGTGCACATGGGTTTTCCCCAGAGCCTTTATGGATATACGGGCTCGGGAACCACAGCAGTTATAGCATGGAACATAAACCTAATTATGAACACGGAGATAAATAATAACATTTATTATTGCCTCTAGGGCATATCTCCTACACACTTCACCATCACCGTCACCACGCCGTCGTGCTGACGGAACTCACCTACTACTTCGCCCGTCTTGCTGGATCAAGAAGGCGAGAACGTCACCGAGCTGAACGTGTGCAGAATGCGGAGGTGTCGTGCGTTCGGTACTAGATCGGTTGGAGCGCGAAGAAAGTTCGACTACATCAACCGCGTTGTGAAACGCTTCCGCTTACGGTCTACGAGGGTACGTAGACACACTCTCCCCCCTCGTTGCTATGCATCTCCATGGATAGATCATTGCGTGTGCGTAGAAATTTTTTGTTTTCCATGCAACGATTCCCAACACTATGAGGAATAAAACAAAAGTTACCCAAAGCGGAAGCTGCTGCCACAGTTCAACAACGAGGCTATCGAGCCTGCACCACCAAGACGGACCCAAGGCAACCAGCCAGACCGCCCCCCTCGAGGACGGGATAGGCCTGCTCGAGAAGCTGAACTACCACCTCGCCGAGAAGGCAAGGAGGCAGCGCAGCTAGAATATCAATTCGACCTACGACATGACCTAGCCACTAGAGCGGGTCAGTCAAGGTCTATCTACGAATCAAGAGGTTACCCTCGCAATAGAAGAGACTGATACCAAGCATGGCTCGACCGAAACGATAGGGTTCGGGATCAACACCGGGCTATGATAGAATCTTAGGTTCGACGCGATGTGGCCCGAATAAGGGGCACCGCTCACCCAATGTGCTTCACTGATGAGGTGATGGAGCACCAATTCCTATAAGGGTTTAAACCTGTAAACATCGAGCCATACAATGGAACTACATACCTGGCCGTGTGGATTGAAGATTTCCTCCTCCACATTCATATGGCACGAGGAGATGACCTCCACGCCAGTAAATATCTGCCATTAAAGCTCAAAGGACCAGCCCGGCATTGGTTGAACAGCCTCCCCGAAGACTCCATAGGGAGCTGGGAAGAGCTCGAGGACGCTTTCCGAGCCAACTTTCAGGGCACCTATGTCCGACCTCCAGATGCCGATGACCCGAGCCACGTGGTCCAACAGCCCGGTGAGTCAGCCCGACAATTTTGGCATCGGTTTTTGACCAAAAAGAATCAGATAGTCGATTGCCCGGATGCCGAAGCCATAGCCGCGTTCAGAAATAGTATCCAGGACGAACGGCTCACATGACATCTCGGCCAAGATAAGCCGAAGACAATGGCGGCTCTCACCTCCCTCATGATCCACTTCTGTGCGGGTGAAGATAGAAGGTTGGCTCGTAGAAGCACCAACCCAGATGACCTCGGCACGTCGGAAGTCCTGTATGGCAATGGGAAGCCATGATACAATAAAAATAAGAGGCGGCACAGCGGCGCCGAGGCTGACGACACAGCAGTAAATGCCGGATTCCGCAATTCTAAGTCAGGGTCGAGGAAAAAGCCCTCTAAAGGAAACCAGGACGGACCCACCAAGTTGGATGTCATCCTGGATAGGCCCTACCAGATACATGGTACCTTCGACAAGCCTGCCAACCACACCAATCATAACTGTTGGGTCATTAAACAGGCCGACAAGCTCATAGCCGAAGACACGGGCAAAAGCCCTCGTAGTGAGGACGACGAGGAGCCTCGCATGCTGAATAATGGAGGCCAGAAACAGTTCCCTCCTGAGGTCAAAACAGTGAATATGATTTATGCAATTCACATACCCAAGGAGAGGAAGCGCACACTTCGGGACGTCTACGCCGTCGAGCCAGTAGCCCCGAAATTTAATCCATGGTCGGCCTGTCCGATCACCTTCGACCACAGGGACCACCCGACCAGTATCCATCACGGAGGATCGGGGGCCTTAGTCCTAGACCCCATTATCGAGTGGTATCACCTTATCAGAATCCTTATGGATGGAGGCAGCAGCCTCAATCTGATCTATGCAGATACCGTAAGGAAAATGGGCATTGACCCGTCAAGGATCAAACCCAGTAATACCACCTTCAAGGGGGTAATCTGTTGGGAAACGTAGCATGCAATTTCAAAAAAAAAATCCTACGCTCACGCAAGATCTATCTAGGAGATGCATAGCAACGAGAGGGGGAGAGTGTGTCTACGTACCCTCGTAGACCGAAAGCGGAAGCATTTGGCAACGCGGTTGATGTAGTCGAACTTCTTCTCATTCCGACCGATCAAGCACCGAACGTACGGCACCTCCGAGTTCTGCACACGTTCAGCTCGATGGCGTCCCTCGAACTCTTGATCCAGAAAAGTGTCGAGGAAGTAGATGAGTTCCGTCAGTACAACGGCGTGGTGACGATGATGGTGAAGTGATCCGCGCAGGGCTTCGCCTAAGCACTACGAAGATATGACCGAGGGTGTAATCTGTGGAGGGGGGCGCCGCACATGGCTAATAGTTATTGGTGTGTGTTCTAGGCGCCCCCTCCCCATGTATATATAGGTGGGAGGGGGAGGGGAGCAGCCTTGGGGCGCCCCAAGTAGGAGGCGTCCAATTCGGCCTCCCCCCTTCCTTATTTACCGGAGGGGGAAGGAAGGAGGAGGGAGGAGGGAAGGAAGGGGGAGGCCGAATCCCTCCCCTTCCTTCTCTCTTCCCCTCTTTCCTTCCTCCTCTAGTGCGGCCCATATGGGGGGCGCAGCAGCCCCTGCTGGCTGCTGCGTTTCCCCTCATGGCCCATTAGGCCCATATCTTTGCCGGAGGGTGCCCGGAACCCCTTCCGGTGACCCGATATGTACCCGGTACCCTCCGGAACACTTCCGGTGTCCGAATACCATCGTCCCATATATCAATATTTACCTCTTGACCATATTGAAACTCCTCGTCATGTCCGTGATCTCATCTGGGACTCCGAACATCATTCGGTCACCAAATCACATAACTCATATAATACAAAATCGTCATCGAACGTTAAGCGTGCGGACCCTACGGGTTCGAGAACTATGTAGACATGACCGAGACACCTCTCCGGTCAATAACCAATAGTGGAACCTGGATGCTCATATTGGCTCCTGCATATACTACGAAGTTCTTAATCGGTCGAACCGTAATGACAACATACGTTATTCCCTTTGTCATCGGTATGTTACTTGCCCGAGATTCGATCGTCGGTATCTTTATACCTAGTTCAATCTCGTTACCGACAAGTCTCTTTACTCGTTCCGTAATACATCATCCTGTGACTAAGTCACTTTACTTGCAAGGCTTCTTACGATGCGCATTACCGAGAGGGCCCAGAGATACCTCTCCGATACTCGGAGTGACAAATCCTAATCTCGATCTATGCCAACCCAACAGACACCTTCGGAGATACCTATAGAGCATCTTTATAATCATCCAGTTACGTTGTGACGTTCGATAGCACACAAGGCATTCCTCCGGTATCCGGGAGTTGCATAATCTCATAGTCGAAGGAATATGTATTTGACATGAAGAAAGCAGTAGCAATAAAACTGAACGATCATTATGCTAAGCTAACGGATGGGTCTTGTCCATCACATCATTCTCCTAATGATGTGATCCTGTTCATCAAATGACAACGCATGTCTATGGTTAGGAAACTTAACCATCTTTTATTAACGAGCTAGTCTTATAGAGGCTTACTAGGGACACAGTGTTTTGTCTATGTATCCACACATGTATCAAGTTTCCGGTTAATACAATTCTAGCATGAATAATAAACATTTATCATGAATTAAGGAAATATAAAATAACAACTTTATTATTGTCTCTAGGGCGTATTTCCTTCATAATCCCTGGCATTGAAGCCCGCTGTTCGGGCACCCTTACCTTGGAGGTCGTGTTCGGCTCTCCGGATAACTTCAGGAGTGAAGACCTGAGCTTCGACATCATCCCCTTTCGTAGCGGCTATCATGCCCTCCTAGGCCGAATGACATTTGCTCGGTTCAACGCCGTTCCCCACTATGCCTACCTCAAATTAAAAATGCCCGGACCCAGAGGCGTCATCACAGTCAATGGCAATACGGAGCGCTCTCTCCGGACAGAGGAACACACCGCGGGCCTGGCGGCCGAAGACCAATTTGGTGCCGAAGGACCGAAGTGCCAGCACGCAATCAAGGCGCGCGAGGCAGGCAAATGAGCCTGAGCCTTTTCTCCACCCAAGGAGCCTCCCTCCGTTCGACGTACATAGGGATACGCCCCCCACAACACGCCCACCCCGACAGCACGCTACGTGCCTCGCCGACACAACTTTGTGCTCAAAATACCATGGGCAGCTGTGGGGCTTGAACACCAAGAGTTCGGTTCAACCACACCATGGACTAACGCGTCTTCGGACGACGAACTGGTACCATCTAGGATCTATTCGGCATTAAGCCCGAACAACACGGCGACGTCTCGAAGCTCCCTATCAAGGGCCCGTCGTCGGATAACCATCCCCTCCATGGAGTCCTTCCGCCAAACAGAAGCAAAGACGCAAACGTGCAGTAGGGCATAGTAAGGGTGCCAACCCATATGTCAAGGCCCTGCGTAAACCTTCCATCTGTAAATTTTTCTTCCTTCGTTTAAAAAAGGCATCCATATCAGAAGTTCTTTTTTTCGACAGTTCGAATTGTAGGGCTAGACGTCATGAGCTTATTGGAAATAAAGCAAACCTTTTATGGTTCCTCTATAGTTATTTATACTGCACTTTCCTTTTTTCTGCTCTTCGACTCTGTCTCAATCAAGTATGGTACATATCTTATTTCATATATAGACCGGCTAATAGACCGGGGGCTTGACCTTGACACTCATCCTATATATCAATTCTGGCACCCCTTTCCCGTGTGCTCGGCCTCTCGAATATTGCATTATATGCATCAGTTCCGAATTATGTCTTGGGTCAATAGTTGGGTTGCCCCGCTCCTGTGCTTACCTTCTTACGTTCCGCATGTTTGGCTAAGTAGGTAAAGGGAGAACCACTGCGATTGTACTTCCGGCTAGTCCGGTCAAGTACCTCAGTGGAGAAAGCCAAAAATTGACTGTCATAATTCGTGAGAACTGGTCGGTGATCCGATGACAAGTCTTCAAAGTAAAAATCGTTAGCGATTGTACCGTGTAATGCAAAGGATTTGTTTTCAAACAAATCAAGTGATAGATGCCTAGCCCGCGGGTTCGCCGAACATCTCACCACACTAGGGGCTAGTAACCAGGCCCCGCAGTCAAGCTCCTATGGCTCAGTGAAAGTAATAAAGCCGCATAGTCCGATTGCCTTGTTTCCCTCCTACACTACCGACCCCGAGCATCGAGACGTCGGCTAAGGGTTACATTGCGGAGGACGGAACACCCATCATAGCATCGACGTCAGGGCTGAAGCCGACGACTGGTAACTTTTAGAATGAAACGACCACACAAGAGTCAAAATTAACATAAACACACACAAGTATGATAGCCCATACAAAACACCACTGCATTATAAAGCATAAGGTTCCACCACAGTTTAATACATAATGGCACACCTACTCAAGGAGCACATCCTTTGGACACTGCGCCTCTACTGCCCGAGCACCGTCCATCACGGCGGAGAAGTACTGCTCTGGGCGCCTATGCTCCTTTCAAGCTGGAGGAGGTCCGGTGGCCATCTCGACGGGTTTGATCTTCGACCAATGCACCATGGTCTTCGTGAACACCATCCGAGCCCCCTCGATGCACACCGGGCACTTAATGATTTCAACATGGTTAGCAGTGTCACACAGCTTCGCCACCAGACCAAAATAGCTGCTCGGAATGGTCTCGGAGGGCCACAGCCGGATACAGAGGTCCTTCATGGCCGGCTCCGCCATCCGGTGCAGCTCCATCAATTGTTTCATTTTATTAACGAGGAGGGGAGGGTGCTCGGGCGCCTGGAACTGCGCCCAGAAGAGTCTCAGCTCGAGTCACCCTCCCGAGCCGCATAGTGCCTTGATGCATCAGCCACACTCTTCGGAAGCTCCGCAAACACGCATGCGGAATGCCAGACTCGGGTGACCGACGCGAATTTGTGGCCACCAAAGACACTCTGCAGTAAGTACTGCTTACCATTTGCAATCTGCTTTGCTTGTCGGAGCTCCTCTCAGGCGCAACGTGTCTCCGACCGCGCCTCCTGGATCTCCGCCTTTATGTTCGTCAGCTCTGTGGCGTGATCCTTATTTTTCTGCTCAAGGTCCTCACATTTAGTGATGGCATCCTTGAGCTCTTGTTGTACTTCGGCCACTCTGGCCTCATGCTTCTCGCGATCGGTTTTTACCAACGTGAGTTCGGCGGCCGCCTGTTCAGCAGCCGCCTTTTGTTCGGCTGCTTCGTTCTTGGCCTTCAGCAGCTCGGCCTTGAGGCCCTCGACCTTCGTGGCGGTAGCTGCAAAGCACCTCTTGCTTAGGGATAATCCCGAATACTTTGCTCGACAAAGAAAATCAAGCAACCACGTTTCGAACGGACTAACCTTGTGCTTCGTCAAGCAGCTTGTTGACAAGGTCGAGCTCCTCATCGGAGCTCTTGAGCTTCCAATTCATCTCGGCCAGCTCTGCGGCATTGGCGGCAGCCGCCAACGCTGAGGCCTGCGAAAATACAACAAGCATCTCGTTTAGACTATTGTTTTGACGGTTTTTGATCCTCAGCCAGGCTTTTTCAAAGCCTGCAGAGTCTCGGGGGCTGCTACATATAAGGACCGCCAAAATCTTGTCCACAAAATACACATTCATGATGAGAGAGCATTACATTGCTTACCTTAAAGCCTGTTAGGACGCTATTAAAAGCTTCTTTCAGTCCGCTGTGAACGGACTGAACGCTTTGTAAAACCACGCCCATCGGGGCGCAGTGTTCCGCGACTATGGAGGAGCTATTCACAGCCTCCTCCATCATGTCCGGCCACTCTGCCGCAACCCGCCCTCTGGTGTTCGGCGCGCGAGGCGGGGCATCCAAAACCCTTTAAACCAGTTAAAGGGTTTAAACTAGTTTTGCCACATGAGTCCACTATATCTACCTATATGCGGTATTCTTTTGCCGTTCTAAGCAAATTTGTATGTGCCATCTCTAATTTTCAAAATAAACTTCTCTTTTGTGTGTTCGTACCGCTCGCGAGGCGGTGAGGGGTGGCTAATATTTTCCATGCTAGATGTGTTATTCTCACGATGAGTGTTTATTCACTTGTCATTGCACGAGAGTAAGGCAAAGGTATTAGGGATGCCCAGTCCCGAAATGAAAAATGAATTTACTTTATGTTGTCAAATAATAAATTCCTTGGAAAGTGTTGGTATGGAGGGTACCCGTGGATACAGCTAGCCATGGAAAGTGAAAGAAATGGTGGAAAATGGAATAAACTTTATTTTCTGTTTGTGAACCGCCTATGATATATCGAGCATGGAAAGTGTTGGGAGCTTTAAGTCATTTTCGTTGGAGGGAAAAGCACACCTCCCAAAATGTTTTTATCTCTAAGTTTTTCGCTTTGAGCTCTGGCACCTCTACAAATCCCTACTTCCCTCTACGAAGGGCCTTTCTTTACTTTATGCAATTTTTATTTTTAATTTGAGTCTCCATCTTCTCTTATAAAGCACCAACTAGGAGGCACTATGATCGTACTTGAGCATTGGGTGTAGTTAATATGTGAGTGTGTTTCATGAATGGATCAATGGTTGAGCATGATGGGCTAGGGATAACTTATTTTAGCGTTGATATTTTGAAAGACATAGTTGCTTGTTGATATGCTTGAGTATTTAAGTCATCATGTCAAAACTAGACTATTGCTTTGAATCATATAAAAGTCCAAATGTCCATGCTATAAAGGAAAGAATATGAGATGACATGTTAGGCAGCATTCCACATCAAAAATTCTGTTTTTATCATTTACCTACTCGAGGACGAGCAGGAATTAAGCTTGGGGATGCTGATATGTCTCCAACGTATCTATAATTTTTGATTGTTTCATGCTGTTATATTATCATTCTTGGATGTTTTACAATCATTTTATAGTCATTTTATATCATTTTTTGGTACTAACCTATTGACATAGTGCCAAGTGCCAGTTGCTGTTTTTTGCATGTTTTTTACATCGCAAGAAATCAATACCAAACGGAGTCCAAACGCAGCGAAACTTTTTGTGGATTTTTTTTGGACCAGAAGACATCCAGTGGGCCGGAGAAGCGTCTGGGGGGTGCTCCGAGGGGAGCACAACCCACCAGGGCGCGCCTGGGCCAACCTCGGGTGCCCCCCGAACCGCCTCTTTGCTCTATAAATACCCCAATATTCCAAAAACCCTAGGAGAGTCGTCGAACATCAATTCCAGCCGCCGCAGAGTCCAGAACCACCAGATCCAATCTAGACACCATCATGGAGGGGTTCACCACTTCCATTGGTGCCTCTCCGATGATGCGTGAGTAGTTCTTTGTAGACCTACGGGTCCGTAGTTAGTAGCTAGATGGCTTTCTCTCTCTTGTTTGATTCTCAATACAATGGTCTCTTAGAGATCCATATGATGTAACTCTTTTTGCGGTGTGTTTGTTGGGATCCGATGAACTTTCAGTTTATGATCAGATCTATCTTTTTATCCTTGAAAGTTACTTGAGTCTTCTTTGATCTCTTATATGCATGATTGCTTATAGCCTCGTATTTCTTCTCCGATATTTGGGTTTTGTTTGGCCAACTTGATCTATATATCTTGCAATGGGAAGATGTGCTTTGTAGTGGGTTCGATCTTACAGTGCTTGATCCCAGTGACAGAAGGGGAACCGACACGTATGTATCGTTGCTACTAAGGATAAAACGATGGGGTCTATTTCTACATATATAGATCTTGTCTACATCATGTCATCGTTCTTATTGCATTACTCCGTTTCTCCATGAACTTAATACACTAGATGCATGCTGGATAGCGGTCGATGTGTGGAGTAGTAGTAGTAGATGCAGGCAGGAGTCGGTCTACTAATCTTGGACATGATGCCTATATAATGATCATTGCCTGGATATCGTCATGATCATTTGAAGTTTTATCAATTGCCCAACAGTAATTTGTTCACCCACCGTTTGCTATTTTCTCAAGAGAAGCCACTAGTGAAACCTACGCCCCCCGGGTCTCTTCTTTAATATATTTGCCTTTGCGATCTATTTTCCCTTGCTTTTATTTTCAGATCTATTAAACCAAAAATACAAAAAATACCTTGCTGCACTTTATTTTATTTGGCATTCGATCTATCAATATTTACTACTCTCTCACGTCCGTTTGCCAATTTTTGGCGCCGTTGCCCGAAAGGGATTGACAACCCCTTTTACATGTCGGGTTGCGAGTATTTGTTATTTATGTGCAGGTGCTATTTACGTAGTGTTGCTTGGTTCTCCTACTGGTTCGATAACCTTGGTTTCATCACTGAGGGAAATACCAACCGCCGCTGTGCTGCATCATCCCTTCCTCTTTGGGGAAATACCGACGTAGTTTCAAGCCGCATCAAAAGGAATTTCTGGCGCCGTTGCCGGGGAGACATCATCAACATCTACCAGGTTCCTAATCACAAATCTCATCTCCTTGCAATTTACATTTTTTGCCATTTGCATCTCGTTTTCATCTCGCCCACTTCACAAAAATTTGTCGTTTTATTCGCCTCCTTTTTCGTTCGCCTTTTTCTCGTCAGATCTCATGTTTGCTTGTGTTGCCATGTGCCTTCTATTTGCTTGCATCTTCGCTTGCTAAAAATGTATTGTTATGGATCCTCATCCACTTGCTAATCTTTTCAAAAGATCCAATTATGATGAACCAATTGCTAGTGAATTGATATCACTAGATTGTCTTTATGAAGTTTTGCTTGAGATTTATGAATCTGAAAATTGTGATGAAGTGTTAAACGAAGGAATTTATAAAGTGGTTCACGATAGCTCCTTGAATGAAAAGCATGATTGCAATGATGTTACCATAAACTCTATTAATGTCAATTGTGCTAATAATATGCAAAACCCCAAGCTTGGGGATGCTAATTTTGATATGTCCACTACTTTTTGCAATGATCATGATTGGGGTGATTCTTCTTATGATCTTGAAAATTTATTTATGCCTCATGATGAATATGCTATTGATAATAATTTTTGCAATAGTATTGAAAGTGCGTTTGGAAGAGTGTCAACTTTAGGTAAAAATAATCCTACATACTCGGAGAGTGTTCAATCTTATGAGAATTTTGATAAAAGTGGGTTCGGAGAGGTCATGACTTTAGTTGATATTAATCCCACTATATTGGAAGAGTGTCAACTTTGCATGCATTTGGATCATGAAGAGAAAATTTTATATGATTGCTATATTGTTGAATTTGAATATGATCCCACATGTAATTATTATGATAGAGGAAAATATGGTTGTGGAAATTTTCATATTACTAAATTACCTCTCTTCATGTTGAGATTGCTATTGTTTCTTTCTTCCTCCTTGCATATGCGAGATCTTGCTTGTCTTGCTAATTTGTTTTCCTATAAAATTCCTATGCATAGGAAGTATGTTAGACTTAAATGTGTTTGTCACATGTCCTATGATGCTCTCTTTGTGTTTCAATTATTATCTTTCTTGTGAGCATCATTTAAATCTTATGCCTAGCTAGGGGTGTAAAACGATAGCGCTCGTTGGGAGGCAACCCAACTTGTATCTTTATGCTTTTTGGTTTTTTTGCTTTTTCAATAAAATACCCAATTATGCCTATGTTTAGATGTCTTTTTGTGGTTTAAATTAGTGTTTGCGCCAAGCAAAGCCTTTGGGATGATTTGGGTGATAGTTGATTTGATCTTGTTGGAAAACAGAAAATTTTGCGTCCAGTAAAACAATTTTTAAAAGTCACAACAGAGACGAAAAATTCCGAATTTTTTACACAATATTGACATACAAATTGCCTATGTTTGCTTGATTTTTCAGAATTTTTGGAGTTTCATAAGTATTCGAAATATCCATATTGCTACAGACTGTTCTGTTTTTGATAGATTCTGTTTTCTTTATGTTGTGTGCTTGTTTTGATGATTCTATGGTTTTCTTTGATGATTTTTTGCCATAGAAAAGTTGGAATACAGTAGATATAATGCAAGAATAAAATATGAATTGGTTTGATACAGTACTTATAGTAGTGATTTGCTTTCTTATACTAACGGATCTCATGAAGGTTTTGTTGAGTTTTGTGTGATTGAAGTTTTCAAGTTTTGGGTTATCTTACGATGGATGAAGGAATAAGGAGTAAGAAGAGCCTAAGCTTGGGGATGCCCATGGTATCCCAAGCTATTATCCAAAGAGAAGCAAGCAACTAAGCTTGGGGATGCCCCGAGTGGCATCCCCTCTTTCTTGTAACGACCATCGGTATTTTACTCGAAGCTATATTTTTATTCGTCACATACTATGAGTTTTGCTTGGAGCGTCTTGTATGATATGATCCTTTGTTTGTTTTGCTTTGTGTTCTAAGTCATGAATCCTTGCTGGACACACCTATTTGAGAAAGCCAAAATTATGCCATGACATGTTAGAATTGCTCTCTATGCTTCACTTAAATTTTTATGAGCTATGGATTTGCTCTAGTGCTTCACTTATATCTTTTTGAGCACGACGTGCTTTAGTATTTTTGAAGAAATGCTATCATGCTTCACTTAGATTTATTTGGGAGTTAGTAATTTTTTTAAGAAATTCTCTCTTGCTCCACTTAAATTAATTTGAGAGAAAGAAGTATTATGCTCATGATCTTCACTTATATTTGTTTGAGCTTATCAAAAGCAACACATGAAAATTAGTTCCAAAGTGATAGATATCCAAGAAGGATATAATAAAAACTTTCATGAAGATCATTGGACAAAATAAACTTGATTCCTTGTATTAGTTTTGAGATATGATGATGTGATATGTGAGTTATGTTGATGAGTAATTGTGCTTTAGTAAGAATATTGGTGTTAAGGTTTGTGATTCCCTATGCAAGCACGAAAGTCAATAGTCATGCAATGAAATTATATCCAACTTGTGGTGCATTATTCGGTGTTAATTATGCTTAATGCTCGCTTATGAGATTATTCGTTTTTTGGTTGGTCGCTTCTCAATCTTTTGCTAGCCTTCATTTTGCACTAAGTATGATCACTACTTGTGCATCCAAAACCCTTTAAACCAGTTTTGCCACATGAGTCCACTATATCTACCTATATGCCGTATTCTTTCGCCGTTCTAAGCAAATTTGTATGTGCCATCTCTAATTTTTCAAAATAAACTTCTCTTTTGTGTGTTCGTACCGCTCGCGAGGCGGTGAGGGGTGGCTAATATTTTCCATGCTAGATGTGTTATTCTCACGATGAGTGTTTATTCACTTTTCATTGCACGAGAGTAAGGCAAAGGTATTAGGGATGCTCAGTCCCAAAATGAAAAATGAATTTACTTTATGTTGTCAAATAATAAATTCCTTGGAAAGTGTTGGTATGGAGGGCACCCGTGGATACGGCTAGCCATGGAAAGTGAAAGAAATGGTGGAAAATGGAATAAACTTTATTTTCTGTTTGGGAACCGCCTATGATATATCTAGCATGGAAAGTGTTGGGAGGTCTAAGTCATTTTCGTTGGTGGGAAAAGCACACCTCCCAAAATGTTTTTATCTCTAAGTTTTTCACTTTGAGCTCTGGCACCTCTACAAATCCCTACTTCCCTTTGGGAAGGTCCTTTCTTTACTTTATGCAACTTTTATTATTAATTTGAGTCTCCATCTTCTCTTATAAAGCACCAACTAGGAGGCACTATGATCGTACTTGAGCATTGGGTGTAGTTAATATGCGAGTGTGTTTCATGAATGGATCAATGGTTGAGCATGATGGGCTAGGGATAACTTATTTTAGCGTTGATATTTTGAAAGACATAGTTGCTTGTTGATATGCTTGAGTATTTAAGTCATCATGTCAAAACTAGACTATTGCTTTGAATCATATAAAAGTCCAAATGTCCATGCTATAAAGGAAAGAATATGAGATGACATCTTTGGCAGCATTCCACATCAAAAATTCTGTTTTTATCATTTACCTACTCGAGGACGAGCAGGAATTAAGCTTGGGGATGCTGATACGTCTCCAACGTATCTATAATTTTTTATTGTTCCATGCTGTTATATTATCATTCTTGGATGTTTTTCAATCATTTTATAGTCATTTTATATCATTTTTTGGTACTAACCTATTGACATAGTGCCAAGTGCCAGTTGCTGTTTTTTGCATGCTTTTTTACATCGCAGGAAATCAATACCAAACGGAGTCCAAACGCAGCGAAACTTTTTGTGGATTTTTTTTGGACCAGAAGACATCCAGTGGGCCGGAGAAGCGCCTAGGGGGTGCTCCGAGGGGAGCACAACCCACCAGGGCGCGCCTGGAGGCCCAGGCGCGCCCTGGTGGGTTGTGCCCACCTCGGGTGACCCCCGAACCGCCTCTTTGCTCTATAAATACCCCAATATTCCAGAAACCCTAGGAGAGTCGTCGAAAATCAATTCCAGCCACCGCAGAGTCCAGAACCACCAGATCCAATCTAGACACCATCATGGAGGGGTTCACCACTTCCATTGGTGCCTCTCCGATGATGCGTGAGTAGTTCTTTGTAGACTTACGGGTCCGTAGTTAGTAGCTAGATGGCTTTCTCTCTCTCGTTTGATTCTCAATACAATGGTCTCTTGGAGATCCATATGATGTAACTCTTTTTGCGGTGTGTTTGTTGGGATCCGATGAACTTTGATTTTATGATCAGATCTATCTTTTTATCCATGAAAGTTATTTGAGTCTTCTTTGATCTCTTATATGCATGATTGCTTATAACCTCGTATTTCTTCTCCGATATTTGGGTTTTGTTTGGCCAACTTGATCTATTTAGCTTGCAATGGGAAGAGGTGCTTTGTAGTGGGTTCGATCTTACGGTGCTTGATCCCAGTGACAGAAGGGGAACCGACACGTATGTATCGTTGCTACTAAGGATAAAACGATGGGGTCTATTTCTACATAAATAGATCTTGTCTACATCATGTCATCATTCTTATTGCATTACTCCGTTTCTCCATGAACTTAATACACTAGATGCATGCTGGATAGCGGTCGATGTGTGGAGTAATAGTAGTAGATGCAGACAGGAGTCGGTCTACTAATCTTGGACGTGATGCCTATATAATGATCATTGCCTGGATATCATCATGATTATTTGAAGTTTTACCAATTGCCCAACAGTAAATTGTTCACCCACCGTTTGCTATTTTTCTCGAGAGAAGCCACTAGTGAAACCTACGGCTCCCGCGTCTCTTCTTTAATATATTTGCCGTTGCGATCTATTTTCCCTTGCTTTTATTTTCAAATCTATTAAACCAAAAATACAAAAATACCTTGCTGCACTTTATTTTATTTGGTGTTCGATCTATCAATATTTACTACTCTCTCACGTCCGTTTGCCAATTTTTGGCGCCGTTGCCCGAAAGGGATTGACAACCCCTTTTACACGTCGGGTTGCGAGTATTTGTTATTTGTGTGCAGGTGATGTTTACGTAGTGTTGCTTGGTTCTCCTACCGGTTCAATAACCTTGGTTTCATCACTGAGGAAAATACCTACCACCACTGTGCTACATCATCCCTTCCTCTTTGGGGAAATACCGACGTAGTTTCAAGCCGCATCAAGGCCGAGATATGAAGAAAAGAATTTGGAGCCAGGTCATGGAAGTCCAGCCCATAGAAGAACATCAGTCCCCGGACAAACGGGTGGAGAGGGAAGCTCAGTCCCCGGATAAAGAGGGGAATGAACACCACCCGTTCGCCGGGGCGGGGCGTCGGTACGACTTGGCCCTCCTCTGGAGCCAGGTGAGCAATGTCGACGGAAAAGTAACCCGCTCACTTAAGGTCCTCAATGTCGTCGTTGGTGACGCACGAGGCCTCCCACTTGCCCTTCGCTCTATATCCGGCCATTGCCGAGCTCGGGGAGAAGAGGCCTTTTAGAGAAGTTGGATCGGGGTGCTTGAGCTCTGTGGATTGGGAAAGGCTGTGGCGAGAGGAAGAAGAAGGCGTGTGGGGGCAACTGCAGTTTGTCTCTTTTTATAAGCAGGCATGGCACCAAGAGTCCTTTAAATGCGCCGCTGGCCTCGCCACTTCCCGATATACCCGTAGCATTATGCGTGGGTGGGATACTGGAAATCATTGATCAAATCCCCTAAAAAGCGGGACATGATCTCCACCTCGATGGGACGCGCCAATAGAGGGACTGCCTTGAGCCACGCATCGAGCTCTCACAACGGTTCCATGTTAATGACCGGCCGTGATCCTTCATGAATATTGCCAGTCAAAAGTATTGTTCATGCTTGAATGGTTGGCCTTCAAGGCTAAGTAAAGATCAATAGATCAGAATCCGGAAACAGCGTGGCATTGACACGTGGCTGAATTGGGCCGAGTACCGTTTAAAGGCTTAACCGGAGAAGATTGTTCCGAATACTTAGGATGAAGGGAACTCGCCTGCAAGCCGGAGACTGCAGATGCGAGGGTTACGGGAAGCCAGCATTGGAGGCTAGTTCTGGGGCTACTGAGGGAGTCCTAGATTAGGGGGTCCTCGGGTTGCCGGCCTATCTCGCATGGGCCGGACAGGTTTGGCCACACTGTATCCGGGCAGGAGACCTTTTGTGCCTTCGCGTATACCCCAAGTCAAGATGGAAGATTCAACGTTCTTGTTCCTTCGATGTAACCGACTATGTGTAAAGCCTAGTACCCCTGGTGTCTGTATAAACCAGAGGGTTTAGTCCGTGGAGGCTAAGAGAACATCCATAATCCTACTAGCCTAGGGTTTAGTTCATCTGATCTCATTGTAGATTGACTATGTAATCCTCATATACACAAGAAAATATAATCAAGCAGGACGTAGGGTTTTACCTCTTAGAGAAGGCCTGAACCTGGGTAAATACTGTGTCCCGCGTCCCTTGTTCCCCATCGATCCAAGATCCACAGTTCGGGACCCCCTACCCAAGATCCGCCGGTTTGACACCGACAACCATGGCGCACACGCTATCCGTCCGCGCCGCGAATGCGTGCATGTCGACCGTCATTCCGTCCCAGAGGTGGATAAGGACATCGCTCGCACCCTATATCAAACCCTAGCCACTTTATCCTCACCCCTCACTCTCTCTCGTCCGATCCCGAGCTCACCCGAGCGCCATCGTCGCCGTGCCGCTGTCGTTAGCCACCGCCTACCCCGCGCAGCACCGTCGTGTCCTGGGGGACCGTCGTCGTCGCTTACGCCGTCTACAACCCGACTCGATGCCTGGGAGCTCTACAATGATGGGATCGAGGTCGTCCTCAACCTCGGTGCCGCCGCTGTCCGTCGCTCGATTCGCCGCCTCCGAGCCCTTCCCGAGCTTGCTTTCCACCCCTACCAGCTCGCTGTGAGCCTCTCTTCTTCCCCCCTCACCTTTCTCTCTCGGGCGCGTCCGCTAGCCGTAGCCCCGCCATCGCTGGAGCATACCTCCGTCGTGGAGCTCGCCCCGTTGCGGCCGTTCATTTCCACGGCCAAAATAGCACGTCCTCGTGGTTGGGACGTTCCCGTGAGGCCGCCCGTGTTGTTGCTTCGGTCGCTCGGCTCGTCAAACGACGCTTGCGTCCGAACCATGCTCTGGCTGCCGCCTGCCATTGCTGCAGCGGCCACCTCCGCCCACCATGGTGTCTCCCGCCACCTCAGATCGGTGCGCGATGCCGCCCCCATTCGGTAGAGCCTAAGCTCAGACCAAATGGTCGTCGGAATCAACCGGACGGTCGTCACCGTCCCGTCGGCTGGCCACCGACGTTTAGTCGCCGACCTAATTGGCCATTAGGGCCTAACTAACTTGCTAACCCCACTGACATTCGGGCCCCATGCGGGTTAATTATTCTAATAAAAACCAGTTTAATTAAATGTCTCACTGACACCCGGGGCCCATCATTTACTATTCAAATGGATAAGATGGGTCCAGTTGGCGTGCTGACTCAACACTGGGACCCACAGTCTGCCCACATGCAAAAACTGGGTACAGTTCACTGGGTACCCATAGCAGTTAAATGCTAAATATTTTCGAATTAAAAGAAATGCAGAAATTCCAGAACATTAGTAAAACTTTAAAAATTCATATAACTTCAACCGTAACACGGATGAAAATAATTTATATATGAAAAATGACCAGAAAAATAAGACGAATCTGTTTATGCCATCCACATACCTGCCACATGTCTCTAACACTACAAATGCTCCGGTTCGTCTGTCCGGTAATTGCCTAAAGCTGGGAAAACGTTCACAGATATTTTTCTGCTCCGTCTGTAATGCGTAGCACTCCATTAGGTCACCCCTAACACATCTTATTGCCATGTCATGCATTCTGCTACATATGTGTGATTTGTATTTATTGTTTCTTCCCCCTCTTCTTCTCTGGTAGACCCCGAGACCTACGCTGACGCCGCTGAGTACAACTACGCTCCTGACGACCAGCCCCTTTCAGCGGAGCTTCCAGGCAAGCAAAACCCCTTTGATCATTCCTATATCGCCCATTCTTTCTCTCTCATGCTTGCATTAGATTTTGCTACTGTTGTTCAATAGCTCCTGATGTCTACTACACAACTAATTCTTGTAGACTCGTGTTCGGCCTCTGAGCGCAGAGTTTTGTAGGATAGTAGCAATTTCCCTCAAGTGGATGACCTGAGATTTATCAATCCGTGGGAGGTGTAGGAAGAAGATGGTCTCTCTCAAACAACCCTGTAACCAAATGCAAGAAATCTCTTGTGTCCCCAACGCACCCAATACAATGGCAAATTATATAGGTGCACTATTTCGGCGAAGAGATGGTGATACAAGTGTAGTATGGATACACTAGTAGAAAACAGGGCCTTGGTTCTAGCCGGATCGGAGCAATATTCCCGGTCACGTTACAAACCGGGACTAATGCGAGCATTAGTCCCAGTTCGAGCGGCTAGGACGCCGGACGGGGCTCGGCAGGCATCAGTCCCGATTCCAATGGGACCTTTCGTCCCGGTTGGAGACACCAACCGGGACTAAAGGGGTTGCGGAATGCGCAATGCTCTTTAGTCCCGGTTGGTGTATCCAACCGGGACTAAAGGTCTATCTTCAGTCCCAGTTTCAGACACCAACCGGGACTACAAATTTGCCTATATATACCCTCGCCCATGCCCGCCCTCTCCTCTGTTTTTTCCTCATAGAAGGTGGGAGGTGTGTGCTAGTTTGTTTTCCCTTCCTATGCACAAGAGGTGCTCGATGAAATGCCTGAGAGCACGATGCCACTTGAGTTCACACAAAACAAACATGATATGAGGTGCCCGAGGCACACTTAAGCTTTCTCCTCTTTCTTCTCCTCTGTTCTTCCTCCATGCCCGTCCCCGTCCTCACCGCCATCGATCGCCTGCGCTGATCTCGTCGCCGGCACCACCGTGGTGAGGCTCTTGTTCTTATATATTTTTTTAAAAAAATTTCTTACTTGTATGATTTAGATAGTCACTTGTATAATTTTCTTACTTGTATTATTGTTTGTTATTATATAGTGACACGGTTTTGATATCCGCCCCCGTCGGCTCTCGTCCAGTCTATGATTCAAATGTGATATATTATCTTTTATAACTATTTGTTTCATTTAGTGTTTATGACAATTATACCGACCAACTTGACAAAGATATTTTTATCTAGGAGGTATGTGAACAGGAAATTCCAACTGACCCTCTTGTCAAGAGGTTAAATTTAGTTGAAAAAGAAAACAATTATTTGAAAGCAAAATTGAAAAGGATTGAAGAAGTGAAGATGAAATTGGAGTTGCATGTTGCTGATGTCGTCGATCTACAGAAGATCCAGATGGATGCAATGCGCGTGAAGATTAGAAAGATTAGAAAATATGCCATTGATAAAGAGGCTTGATATCATTATGCTATTGGATCAATTGTTACCTTAGTTGTGATTTTGATCGCATTTGTTGTTGCATTTAAATGTTTTACATAGTTGTATGTTAGTTTCACTATATGTTTTAGATGCTCTAGATAGTTGTATGTTGTTTTATGAGACCAATGTATGAACTTTATGTATTTATTTTTGCAGTAATAACATTTGATCACTAATGTACTTTGGTTTTAATGTGATGAACTTGTATTAATTTGGTCATTTCTCTATTCATGATGTTCTGTAATGGTTTTTGATATACTTAATTATATAATGTGCAGATGAACCGGCAATGGATGTACGGTAACCAACGCACTTCCGAGTACATTTCGGGCCTGCATAATTTTATCGATGTGGCTCAGGCAAACAGTCTGAATGGTTTTATGTGTTGTCCATGTGTTGTCAGTCGGAATGATAGGGATTACTCTTCCTCGAAAATCCTTCACACCCACCTGCTTAAAGACAGTTTCATGCCCAGCTATAATTGTTGGACCAAGCACTGAGAAAGAGGGGTTATGATGGAAGACAAAGAAGAAGAAGAGGATGATGACAACTATCCCATGTTCCCTGAATACGGTGATACTGCAATGGGGGAAGCTGAAGATCAAGAGGCACCATATGTGCCCGCTGATGATCTTAGTCGGGTCATTGTTGTTGCACAGAGAGAAGGCGAAAGTGAAAAGGAGAAGTTGAAGTTCAAGCGCATGGTAGAGGATCACGAAAAATTGTTATACCCAAATTGCGAAGATGGCAACACAAAGCTTGGTACCACACTGGAATTGCTGCAATGGAAGGCACAGAATGGTTTATCCGACAAGGGATTTGAGAAGTTACTGAAAATAATGAAGAAGAAGCTTCCAAAGGATAACGAATTGCATGATAGTACGTACGAAGCAAAGAACGCTCTCTGCCCTCTAGGATTAGAGGTGTAGAAGATACAAGCATGCCCTAATAACTGCATCCTCTACCGCGGTGAGGAGTACAAGAATTTGAATGCATGCCCGGTATGCGGTGCATTGCGGTATAAGATCAGACGAGATGACCCTATGGCACAAAGAGCATGCCAAGTTGTTGCGATGGCACAAAGAAGACCGTAAGAAAGACGGGATGTTGAGAGTACCCGCTGATGGGTCGCAATGGAGAAAAATCGAGAGATAGTGGCCGGAGTTTGTAGATGACGCAAGGAACTTATGGTTGGGTATAAGTACAGATGGCATGAATCCTTTTGGGGAGTAGAGCAGCAGTCATAGCACCTGGCCTGTGACTCTATGTATCTATAACCTTCCTCCTTAGTTGTGCATGACGTGGAAGTTCATTATGATGCCAGTGCTCATCCAAGGCCCTAAGCAACCCGGCAACGACATTGATGTGTACCTAAGGAGATTAGTTGAAGAACTTTTACAGTTGTGGGATATAAAAGGTGTACGTGTGTGGGATGAGCACAAACAGGATGAATTTGACCTACGAGCATTGCTGTTTGTAACCATCAATGATTGGACTGCTCTTAGTAACCTTTCAGGACAGGCAAACAAGGGATACAATGCATGCACGCACTGTTTAGATGAGACTGAAAGTATATATTTGGATAAATGTAAGAAGAATGTGTACCTGGGACATCGTCGATTTCTTTCGATCAGGCATCCCTTAAGAAAGAATGGCAAGCATTTCAACGGTGAGAAAGATCACCGGAAGAAGCCTATCCCCCGTACTGGTGATGATATATTTGATATGGTCAAGGATTTAATAGTAATCTTTGGAAAGGGTTCTGGCAGACAATCTATTCCGAATGACGCTGACCAAAGAAAGTTATCCCTACAAAATCATATAGTCTGGCTATGCTCCATCTTCATCACACAAAGTATTAAATCATGCACAACCCCGATGACAAGCCAAGCAATTGTTTCATACTTTTGATGATCTCAAACTTTTTCAACTTTCACGCAATACATGAGCGTGAGCCATGGATATAGCACTATAGGTGGAATAGAATATGGTGGTTGTGGAGAAGACAAAAAGAAGGAGATAGTCTCACATCAACTAGGCGTATCAACGGGCTATGGAGATGCCCATCAATAGATATCTATGTGAGTGAGTAGGGATTTCCATGCAACAGATGCACTAGAGCTATAAGTGTATGTAAGCTCAAAAGAAACTAAGTGGGTGTGCATCCAACTCGCTTGCTCACGAAAACCTAGGGCAATTTGAGGAAGCCCATCATTGGAATATACAAGCCAAGTTCTATAATTAAAAATTCCCACTAGTATATGAAAGTGACAAAATAGGAGACTCTCTATCATGAAGATCATGGTGCTACTTTGAAGCACAAGTGTGGAAAAAAGATAGTAGCATTGCCCCTTCTCTCTTTTCTCTCATTTTTTTATTATGGGCTCTTTGGCCTTTTTTTATTTCTTTTTTTCTCTTTTTCTCCCTTTTTTATTATATTTTTTGTCCGGAGTCTCATCCTGACTTGTGGGGGAATCATAGTCTCCATCATCCTTTCTTCACATGGGACAATGCTCTAATAATGATGATCATCACACTTTTATTTACTTTACAACTCAACAATTACAACTCGATACTAGAACAAATATATGACTCTATATGAATGCTTCCGGCGGTGTACCGGGATGTGCAATGGCTCAAGAGTGACATGTATAAAAAATATGAATGGTGGCTTTGCCACAAATACGATGTCAACTACATGATCATGCAAAGCAATATGACAATGATGAAGCGTGTCATAATAAATGGAACGGTGGAAGTTGCATGGCAATATATCTCGGAATGGCTATGGAAATGCCATAATAGGAAGGTATGGTGGCTGTTTTGTGGAAGGTATATGGTGGGTGTAATGCACCGGCGTAAGTTGCTAAGTACTAGAGAGGCTAGCAATGGTGGAAGGGTGAGAGTGCGTATAATCCATGGACTCAACATTAGTCATCAAGGTCCCGTCTGGCTTCTCGTCGAATATAAAGGGAATAATAAATATGGCAGAGAAAAAAATACCAAAACCTAAAGTCTCATCACTGCCACGTGATTATGACGCAATTGCTTCCGGTTGCATTGAGGGAGCTTCTACCAAAAAAATTCGATTAGCCATTGTGAAACAATGTGCATTCCTCAATGCAATTTCTCAGAAGGTAATCGATCTAGAAATCCTACCAAGGTTACAGAATGATTTGGTCCAATGTGCTGTCAGTTTTGAGTTGGTTTTCCCACCATCCTTCTTCAATATTATGACGCACGTCCTAGTTTACCAAGTCGAAGAGATTGCCATTCTGGGTGTTGTATTTCTGCACAATATGTTCCCCTTTGAGAGGTTTATGGGAGTCTTAAAGAAATATGTTCATAACCGTGCTAGGCCAGAAGGAAGCATCTCCAAGGGCTATGGAACAGAGGAGGTTGTTGAGTTTTGTGTTGACTTTATTCCTGACCTGAAGCCGATTGGTATTCCTCAATCGCGGCATGAGGGGAGACTGAGTGGAATAGGCACGGTAGGACCGAAAGCAATAATATGTAGGGACGGGCATTCTTTCACTCAAGCACACTACACAGTTCTACAAAATTCTACCTTGGTGGCCCCGTATATCGATGAACACAAGAATATTGTATGCTCCCAACACCCGGGGCAGTCTGACAACTAGATTACACGCGCACACCTGGCGACTTTTGGCGCTTGGTTGCAAACACATCTCATGAATAACACTACTGTTGGAGATGAGTTGTACTTGTTGGCCAGGACACCATCTTCGACTGTATTGACTTTCCAAGGGTACGAGATAAATGGGAATACATTTTGCATGATCACCCAAGATAAAAAGAGCACCAACCAAAACAGTGGTGTCCGCTTTGATGCAGCAAACACCAATAGGGAAAAGGACACATATTATGGTTACTTGACTATGGACGTGATTTTAAGGTCCCTTTGTTTCGGTGCAAATGGGTCAATCTGATAGGAGGCGGGGTAAAGGTAGACCCGCAATACGGAATGACAACAGTGGATCTCAACTATCTTGCGTACACAGACGAACCATTCGTCCTAGCCAATGATGTGGCGCAGGTTTTCTATGTGAAGGACATGTCTACCAAACCGAGAAAAAGAAAAGATAAGGAAGCGAATACATCAGACAATGAGCCAAAGTACCACATAGTTCTTTTAGGGAAAAGAAACATCATGGGAGTGGTGGACAAGACAGACATGTTAGAAGATTATGAAAAGTTTGATGAAATTCCTCCCTTCACAGTGAAGACTGACCCAAGCATCCTATTAAATGATGAAGATTATCCATGGTTGCGGTGCAATAAACAAGGGACACACTCGAGGAAAAAGTTTTATTCCCCAAGATCCCACACTGGGATGTGACCGGCTTCACCACCATCACTTTCTCTCTAGTGAGTTTCCGGACTTATAGCTGGAAAGTCCCACTTCGGACAAACCGGAGAGAATCTTTGTAAGAGTTATGAATGTTCAATTAGTCCTGCCCTTTTAGTATTTTAATTATACAGAGGAGTTAATCAATGCAATTATGTCCAAACAAAATATGTATGTCTTCTTAGCATTCCAGATAAGCCGCTTGAGGTTGACAGGTACAGGCCATACACCCTCACCAGTTGTAGTGATTTCAGTTCCAAGTTTTGCAAGATTCCACCCCTACTGTGTGGTTTCTCTCATCGGAGGACCCCTTATTCCTTTGATTCTGGGTTGAAAGCCATAGTTATGGGAGACAACTATTCTGATGATGGCTTTGATCTAGAATCACTGTAGTTACATGAAGGCGATGTATTAACTGGCAAGATTGGCATATGTTTTAATTTTTGGTCAAAGTATGTTTCTTTCCTTGTACAAATATGCTAGTAATAGACAGATATGTGGATCCATTGGTAGGCCACCTATAAAGCATGCTCTCTTATCGCAAATTCAGGAAAGGGTTAAAAGGGGAAGTTGATGATATGTTGAGGGCTGAGAAATCAGAGAATCCTATGAGAATAGTCTATTGTTTTTGCATATCTCATGAACATCCAGGCACCTTTATATTATCTTACATCAGGAGTACAAACCCACATCATGAGTATGTTGGGTTATACCCAAACGGCTTTAGATTCCAGAAGAAAGATTTTGACAACATTGATCGCCTTGTGTCATATTTTCAAAAATATATTGACAAACCACCACTTGATGCTGGCCCTTCAATGTGAAATGTTGCGGCAATGGTACCTATGAAAACTAACTTGATAGAACTATTTGTCACTCTGTGATGAAAATCTATATAATCAAACATTGCATTCATATAAGCATTCACTCTAGCAAGCATTCTAGCAATCAAAATACAATTAATGAATAAAGCAATAAAGAAAACAATAAGAAAAAGCAAATAGAAAGCAATACAAAACTTCAAGGAAATCCAAATAAAAACTCCTAAGGGAACTGTAGGACTTAACTACAAATAACAAAAATAGTTTTTATCCTAAATAAAACTTAGCAGGAAAGAAAAATACTAAACTAATAACTTAACTGAAAAAGAATATATAAAATTATTAGGTTAACAAAAATAATTTTATAATATTCTTCAATAGCAAAAAGAATCAACGAAAAAGCTTCTATAAAACTCTAGTTATGATCAAAATAATATTAACTTAGAATTAAATAAAAACAATCAACTAATAATACAGATTGTTTCTGATCTAAAGTAAAATTTATCCAACTAAAATTTTCATAAAGTATTTTTTGTTAAAAACTTTAATAGCGAAAAGAATTAAATCTACTGTTTTTGAATCTTTTTAAAACAAAACTAAAATAATTTTGTAAATTAGGTTAGTCCCGGTTGGTGGCTCCAACGGGACTAAATGCCTAGCCGTTCGCGCCCTTTCTGCCGCGGCCAAAAATGCCTTTAGTCTGGTTGGTGGCCGCAACTGGGACTAAAGGGTCCCGGTTGGAGCCGCCAACCGGGACTAAATAACCTTCTCCCTCCCCAATCCTTCCTGCATTTTCCCTCTCGACGCCGCCGCCAGGCTGCCCGAAGTCCACGCGCGCCCTCGACGTCGCCGTTCGGCCGCTCTCCTCCCACACGCCGCCCGAGCCCGCGCCGGCGCCGTCAGGCTGTCTGCCGCCGCCGCTCCTCCACGCGCGCGTGCCCACCTCGACGTCGCCGCTCTACTCCACGCGCCGCGTGCCCGAACCCGCGCCGCGCGCCCGAGCCCGCGCCGATGACCCCAAGTCCTCCCCCCGGCTGCCCCGACGAGCCCGCGCCACTTCTCCATGCCTGGCCCCCTCCCCGACGACCAAGAGCCCAGCCCTCCCCCAAACCGCAGTGAGCTTCCCCCTTTCCTGTGCAATGATCGATGTACAATGTGTATAAAATGTTGTAAATGTACAATGTTGAGAAAAGTTAATCACTTACATGTGTATAAAATGTTATAGATGTATACAAAAACGTACAATGTGTATGAATAAAAATTGGTATTAAAAAATATATTATAAAAAATGTGAATCGTGTATTTGATAGGTGTATAAAAAATATAGACATGTGGAGGAGACCCCGACGATCGCTGGAGGAGTCCCCGACGATCGCCGGTGAGGAGGCCCCAACGATCGCCGAAGGAGTCCCCGACGATCGCAGGTGAGGAGTCCCCGATGATCACCGGAGGAGTCCCTGACGATCGCAGGTGACGAGTCCCCGACGATCGCGGAAGGAGTCCCAGATGATCGCGGTGAGGAGTCCTCGACGATCGCCGGAGAAGTCCCGGACCATCGTCGGTGGGGAGTCCCCGACGATCACCGGAGGAGTCCCTGACGATCCGCAGAGACGATCGTGAATTTGTTTCAATAATTTGTTTATAGCATTGAAATAACTTGCAAGTCTTTGCAAAAACTATGGAACACGACACAGACAATGAACAAGAAGACATGTTGCGGGAAATAATCCGCGACGGAGATGGTGATATCACCTCACAGTTTCTGAACGACTCCAGTGAGGAATGGAGGGAGAAGATGACGGCTCCGGTATTGGAACCTTAATTATTACAAATTCCGGCGAGGTATATTAATTAAGCCTCTGCTGACTTGATGCATTAATTGATTTGTATGTACATATATTACCGCTTCTTTCTTCTTTTAGCCCTCCGGATCGAGCCAATCTTCTATAAAGAGGCGAGGCCCGAAAAATAGGTTGGGCGAGAATGAAAGGTTCGAGATCGAAGAAGTCGCTGCAGATGGCAAACTGATTCGTCCTGCGCCGAATGCAATCTGATTTATAAGTCAGTGCGGAGTTGTTGTTAGGGACAGCATCCGAGAATGGAATAAGCCAAAGGCAGATGATGGAGTTACTTATGTCGATGATAGATCCAAAGAAATGCTTTGGAATACGCTCATGACAAATTTCACCCTACCGCCAGAGGTGGATCCAAATAACAAAGTTATAGAGCAAAAAGTCAAGGTGTGGGCTCTTAAGAAGATGGCCCAACAATTCTGCAACCGGAAGAAAAGATTGCACCAACACTATGTCCTGAAAAACAAGACTCCAACATTCACCGGAGCATATGAGAATATAAAAGATCACTGGCCCGCATTTGTGGAGTACAAGACATCAGATGAAGGTATGAAAGGGTCAAATATAAATAAGCAAAATGCTGCAAAGAAGGAATATCACCATGTTATGGGGTCAGGTGGCTACAAGGCTGCCAGGGCTAAGTGGCAGAAAACTGAGAATGACCTAATTGATAAAGGGATCGATCCAGAGACATTGGAGTGGACCGAACGGGTAAAGTCTAGGTTCTACGGGCATGGGGGAAAGTTGAACCAAGAAACAGGGAAGTGCGTTTATACAAAAGATCAACTTGCAACACCCCTCAAAGCCATTCAAGCTGCAATGAAGGATGTGCAGGACGGGAAGTTCAATCCCGATAAAGAGAACGACGAGCTGGCACGCGCCCTCAGGAATCTTGAACACAGTGGACAAACACGAGGCACATTAGGCTCCGTTCCGTGGAAGGTTGGGTTTCCCGGCTGCAGTGACAGTACAGAAGCCGAGGAAGAAAAAAGAAACATGATGCAGACCGGATGCAGAAGATAGAAGAAAAAATAGCGTTGCAGCAGAAGAAAATAGGGGCACTTACCAGCCAGCGAGCTACCGGCCCATCTCAGCGGCACGAAGATCCTTCATTCGATACTGCCGGCCCACCATCTCAGCGGAAAAGCAGCATGGCTTCCACAGAGCTCGTTCGGCCCATAGATGATATCACGTCTCCTCGCTACCCCGTGGATGTTATCACGCAGAGGGAAATTTGTGAGCTACATGTGAAATGCATGAACATATCCATGAAGGTGGCGGTCATCTTTGCCTTACCTTCTGGACCTAATGGAACTTACCTTTGCTCTTCGATTCCAGATGGCTATGCTGTTGTCGGGGTGGATGAAGTTATCAACGGATTTGAGCAACTGGAGCTTGACTTCCCTACAGGTGAAGGGGAGACTGAACTGGGAGATGCCAGAAAAAGTACCATTCTATGGAAAAAGGAATACATCGTGCTTCCACATTGGACGCCGCATCAGCAGACTCCGGCGAAGGAGGCCCCTCAGCAGACTCCTCACAGTAGCAATCCAGCTCTATCTCCGCTGCCTCAGCCGTCTCCGCCGCGTCAGCAGACTCCGCCGCCTCAGCTGTCTCCGCTGCGTCAGCAGACTCCGCCGGAGGAGGCCCCTCAGCAGACTTCGCCGCGTCAGCAGACTCCGCCTCCTCCGCCGCCTCAGCACCAGCGGAAGAGAACCGCCGCTCCGGCGGCTAGTAGTACAACTGCGAAGAAATCCAGAGCCGGTACAAGCGTCAATGAGGCTCCTGACAAGTTACCATACGAAAAGACTGATGAGGAACTCAAGAAGGCCATGGATGCCGATGTGAAACGCCAGCTTGCACCGAAACGGCCCGAGCGAAAGGAGAAAATAGATCCGACAAAAGTGAAGCGCTGTATGGAAAACCTTACATGACCACCGCCGCCTCTGCTGCCATCAAACTATGACCGCTCTATTATCAAGTCACATAAAGAACATGTGAAGCGGTCGGGAAGTAGTAGTGCAAGTGGGAAAACAATTCCCCAGCTCGGCAAACAGAAAAAACAATCGTGCCCCCCGCTCAACGTGTTTACCGATATCGATTATGATGCGGAGGTAGCGGGCCATGATCTTGGTTTCACTCTTGGTCAATACTTAGGCGAGCAGGTAGAGTTCCCCATGGCTGATTTTGCATACAAATACCAGCACGCCAAGCCTCTCATCATACCTAAGGAGCTCCGGCATCTACCAACACAAATGCGAAGATTGCATGAGTGGTACGTGGAAGCCTCAAAGGAAGGGAGCAACTGGCTCATGGTGGGAATTAGAGATGAGCATTACTTCAGTGGAGACGAGGAGATGTTCATTGAATTTGATGAATTATTTCAGTTATACAATCAAGACGCCCTTGACAAATCTATCGTCAGTTGCTATTGTCTGTAAGTATTATTTCTGTAATTAAGTCCCTAGCTCAGCTCGTTCATTGCATGTATAATTATTCTCACTATATTATGCAGAATGAAGATTCTCGAATGCAACAAAGGACAAATCTATGACATTGGGTTCATTAACCCCAATACCATAAATGAATATACGGTACAAATGAACCCCGAGTATACCGAGAAACACTTGCTGAAGGTGTTCATTGCACAACAAACTAGAAGGGAAATACTATTTCCTTACAACTTCAAGTGAGCGTTAATTACTGTCTTGTACACATTCTGTTTCGCTTACTAGATGTTAAGTTAAATTGATGAGTTATGCGTGCGCAGGTTCCACTTTATTCTGCTAGTCATTCAGGTTCACAATGGATTAATACTTGTCATGGACTCGAAACATAAAGACCCTCAGATGTGGGCGGACCTGAGTGAAATGCTCGAGAGGTTAGTTCAATCATTATTGCACTATATCGGCAACTTCCGTTCATTTCCTAATATCAAGTAATTAATAACTCCTTTATTCATTTTCTTTGCCGGGTAGGGTTTGGAAAAAGTTCACCAAGCAGGCTGGGGGTGAGTGGAAAGAGGAGTTGCGATTTCGAAAACTCAATGTAAGTAGTACTAGCTAGTTCCGTGCATCTCTCTTTGATTCTAGTTTCAATACATTATCATCCTTGATTATTATTTTCATTGAACTCTATTCTCGTAAACTTCTTGAGGCAGGGAGACGGGAATAATTTATGTGGATACTATGTTTGCGAGTTTATTCGCCATACGACCTGTGAGAAGGGCAGAATTTTAGAACAACTTCAAGTAGGTAAACAACATTCACAATTTTATTTTATTACCATCAATTGTGTTGAGTTTCATTCATATATATTGACCCCCTTCTTTAAATTATATCCAACAGATGTGGGACGAACTCCTACCAAAGGATCGCATACGAGCAATTCAAGAGGAATTGGCGGGATTCTTACTTGAAGAGGTCATAGCTTAAACGGAGAATACCATCGGGAATTGGTAGGGAATTTTGATAATTAGATATTAGGGATCGTAAGAGATGTTATATTATATATATGCATGAACGTGTACTATATGTAGTAGCATTAAATATATATATATAAACTTGTTTTTCGACCAAGCACGGAGAAAGAGAGGTCACTTCTCTATATTCATGACGATGTTGTGTAATGGTTCCTTCATTGCTATATGTAGTAGCTAGCGTTGAGTTGAATGGAAAACATAAAATGAAAATGAAAACCCTAAATGAAAAATAATTAAATGGTAAACACAAAAAGAAAAGGGAAACACAATATGAAACCACTAAACCCTCCAAAACCCTAAACCCCTCCTTAAAAAAACCCTAAACCCCAGCGCTTGGCAGTGGCTAATGCGTGGCGGCCTTTTAGTCCCGGTTTGTGTTACCAACCGGTACTAAAGGTCCTATTGCCTGACCGCTCCACAGAGGCCACGTGGAGCCCCTTTAGTCCCGGTTCGTAACACAACTGGGACTAAAAAGGGGGGGCTTTAGTCCCGATTCCTTAGTCCCGGTTGTCTAACTGGGACTAAAGGCCCTTACAAACCGGGACTAACGTCCCTTTTTCTAATAGTGATAGTAGATATTGGTTTTTGTAATTTGAAAATAAAAAAACAGCAAGGTAGCAAGTGATAAAACGGAGCACAAACGGTATGGCAATGCTTGGAAACAAGGCCTAGGGTTCATACTTTCACTAGTGCAATCTCTCAACAGTGCTAACATAATGGAATCATATAACAATCCCTCAATGTGCGATAAAGAATCACTCCAAAGTTCTTATCTAGCGGAGAATATAAGATGAAATTGTTTGTAAGTACGAAACCACCTCAAAGTTATCCTTTCCGATCATTCTATTGAGCTATTCCTATAAGTGTCACGAACAGCCCTAGAGTTCATACTAAAATAACACCATATGATATGCATCAACCAACTCTAATGTCACCTAGATACTCCAATGTCACCACAAGTATCCGTGAGTCAATTATACAATACACATCAAACAACTTCAGATTCATAATATTCAATCCAACACAAAGAACTTCAAAGAGTGCTCCAAGATTTCTACCAGAGAAAGTAGGACAAATATGTGCATTAACCCCTATGGATAGATTACCCTAATGTCACCTCGAGAATCCGCGAGTTGAGTGCCAAAACATACATCAAGTGAATCAATATAATACCCCATTGTCACCACGGGTATTCATATGCAAGACATACATCAAGTGTTCTCAAATCCAACAAGTATTCGATTCAATAATAGTGAAACCTGAAAGGTAAAAACTCAATTCATCACAACAAGATAGAGAGGGGAAAACACCATATGATCCAACCATATTAACAAAGCTCGCAGTACATCAAGATCATGCCAAATCAAGAACACGAGAGAGAGAGAGAGAGAGAGAGAGATCAAACACAAAGCTACTTGTACATACACCTAGCCTCGAGGGTGAACTACTCCCTCCTCATCATGGTGGTTGCCGAGATGACGGAGATGGCCTCCGGTGATGATTTCCCCCTCCGGCAGGGTGCCGGAACAGGGCTCCAGAAGATATTTCGAAGGTACAAAGGCGTGCGGCGGCGGAGTCGAAGTTCTAGGGTTATTTGTGGTGGTTTCTCTATTTATAGGATTTTTTGGCGTCGGTCTCACACTAAGATGGGCTAAGGTGGGCCCACTAGGCACCAGCCCACGGCCAAGGCCCCGGGCGTGCCCTGGTGGGTAGTGGCCACCTCCTTCACCTTCTAGTCCTCCCACGAAACTTCTAGTGCCTCTTTTGTTCCAAAAAAAATCATCAAAAAGTTTCGCTGCATTTGGAGAACTTTTATTTCTGCACAAAAAACGCCACCACGGTAGTTCTGCTGAAAACAGCGTCAGTCCGGGTTAGTTCCATTCAAATCATACCAAAGCCATATAAAATTGTTGTGAACATGGCATGAATACTTCATAAATTATAGATACGTTGGAGACGTATCAGCTCCTATTCTGATGCATAGCCTGCTTTCGTAACCTGCTATTGTTACTTTGCCTGTTATCCTATATGCTTAGTATAGGTTGGTTAGTGATCCATTAGTGGCCCTGCACCCTTGTCCCTGTTGCCATGCTTTGCTTCTGGATGACTAGATCAATGTGATCGACGTGCAGAGATCGACACATCACTGACACCCCCCTTTAGTTGTACGACTCTGCAGTGGTACTATCGAGTGCCGAGGGTGATACCTCGTATCTCACTCCTGATGATATCTCTGTAGTGTAACTAATCGGTCATGGATTACGAAGGGTGATTCCTCCTAAGTTCACCTTGATATTTTACCTCAGGTGTGAACCTACCGAGGGTGATTCCTCCAAGGTCACCTTGACGGTTACATCGAATAGAAATCCATCGAGGGTGATTCTTCAGAACCCCCCTTGATGTTATGGACACACGGATAACTTAACCTTCACCTCAGTTCTTTGTTGAAGTTGGTCGACCCAAGGGGTACCCGCGAGAGTTATTGAAGTCGGGTTGACCATAAGGGTACCCGCGAGATAATGACGCATGATACGTCTCCATCGTATCTATAATTTTTGATTGTTTCATGCCAATATTCTACAACTTTTATATACTTTTGACAACATTTTATATTATTTTTGGGACTAACATATTGAACCAGTGCCTAGTGCCAGTTCCTGCTTGTTGCATATTTTTTGTTTCATAGAATATCCATATCAAACGAAGTCCAAACATGATAAAAATTTATGGAGATTTATTTTGGAATATATGTGATTTTTGGGAGGTGGAATCAACGCAAACTGAGGCCCACAGGCTCCACTACCCACCAGGGCGCGGCCTCCCCCCTGGCGCACAGTGATGCCTAGTGGGCACACTGTAAGTTGGTTGGGGCCCTTCTTCGGCCGCAAGGAAGTTTATATCCGGACAAAAGTCGTGTTAAAATTTCAGCGCAATCGGAGTTACAGATCTCCGGATAATTAAGAAATGATTTTCGGCCAGAAAACTGGAACGCGAAATAGAAGAGAACAGAGATAGAGATCCAATCTTGGAGGGGCTCCCGCCCCTCCGTCGCCATGGCGGCCATGGACCAGAGGGGGAACTCTCATTCCATCTAGGGGGGCGGCCAAGGAAGAATAAGAAGGAGGGGGCTCTCTCCCCTTCTCTCTTGGCACTGGAGTGCCGCTGGGGCAATCATCGTGACAACGATCTACACCAACAACTTCGCAGCCGTCAACACCAACTCTCTCCCTCTCTATGCAGCGGTGTAGCACCTCTTCTCCCTGCTGTAATCTCTACATAAACATGGTGCTTAATGCTATATATTATTATCCAATGATGTATGGCCATCCTATGATGTTCGAGTAGATTTGTTTTGTCCTATGGGTTGATTAATGATCGTGATTGGCTTGAGTTGTATGTTTTGTTGGGTGCTGTCCTATGGTGCCCTCTATGTCGCGCAAGCGTATGGGATTACCGCTGTAGGGTGTTGCAATACATTCATGATTCGCTTATGGTGGGTGGCGAGAGTGACAGAAGCTTATACCCGAGTAAGTGGGTTGTTGCGTATGGGATAAAGAGGACTTGATACTTAACGCTATGGTTGGGTTTTACCTTAATGATCTTTGGTAGTTGCGGATGCTTGTTAGAGTTTCAATCATAAGTGCATTAGATCCAAGTACGGAAAGTACGATACCTGATGCCTCTCCCTCATATAAAATTGCAATAATGATTACCGGTCTAGTTATCGATTCACTACTAGGGAAAACCTTATACACAGAAACTTAGCAGTAGCGCGTGACATCAAACCACGCTACTGATATCCACATAGCAGTAGCGCGTCAGGAGGAAAGAGCGCTACTACTACAATTGCCACGATGTTGCCGCCAGACTAGGTATAGTAGTAGCGCCGTTTTCGTAACCGCACTACTACTATTGTACTTAGCACTAGCGATGTTCGCCAACCCTCGCTGCTGCTAAGTTTACTCCCCTCCATGCAACTAAGTTTAGTCCCACCTCGCTCCACGAACAGGGTGTTTACCACCTTAAATAAGTTACTTCTCAAACTATCACAACCACTTGGTCTTCATTGAACTCTATGTGTAGGATTTGTGGCCGCAATATGAATCTTCACCGGTTCCTAAACCGGTGAGAATTCATACTGACAATTTCGATTCTACACAAAAATATCATTGATGACCAATGTATTTTTGATTTTTTTTACATGCTTAGCCTTAGCAGTAGCGCGTGTTCGGGAAGAAGGGCTACTGCTATTGGGCTTAGAAGTAGCGCGCTCCCTGGGCCAGCGCTACTGCTATGGGTGCCTTATCCCCAAGTTCCTCCCCCATGCCCGACCTTCTTCTTCCTCCCATCACTCCCCGCTGCCTCACTCTGCCTCCGTCGCCGTCGCATTGCCATCGCCACCGCATTGCCGCCGCTGTTGTCGGTGTCAAAACCGGCAGACCTCGGGGTAGGGGCTCTCGAAGTGTGGATCTAGGATCGATGGGGAACAAGGGACGACGAACACAGTGTTTACCCAGGTTCGGGCCCTCTCGAAGAGGTAATACCCTACGTCCTGCTTGATTATATTGGATGTATAGTATGGTTTATAGAGTAGATCTACCTCGAGATCAGCATGAGCTAAACCCTAAGGTGATGAGGTGATGAATAAAGCTCTAACCCTAATGACTACAACCCTCGGTTTATATAGACACCGATAGGGTTAGGGTTACCGGAGATAGATTACAATAAGGGGAAAAGAGATCCTGTCCACCCTGGACTTGGAGGACACACTACGACTTCATAGATCTTCCGTCATTATGCGGCTTCACTAGTCTGGCCCATATCCATTGGGTCGACGCCCTGAGGACCCCTTAGTCCAAGACTCCCTCAGTAGCCCCTGAACTAGCCTCCAACGCCAAGGCTTGTGTCCGACATCTGCTCGTCTAACAGTATTCGGCTTGCAGGGCGAGTTCTCTGCTTCGTTTCGTCTGTGTTCGGAGCCAGGTGATGTCCGGAATCTGAAATGTCAGTTTTACTTAGCAATGACGGTAAGAAAAAACCGTCTAAGTATAAGCAATTCCTTTACATGGAAACTTTTTTTCTTTCAACGAAGAGTCGCATCCGGTCATAACGCCGAGAGATTAGTATTTCTCGAAGCGCGGCTCGAGGCCAACCAACGTTTGACACGTCTCATCAAGGTGGGGATCGTGCCCCGCCTTTCAAGGGATATGATCAACGATTTCAATTGCCCACCCTGCACATAACGTGGCGAGCGTATTGGGAAGTGGAGAAGCCAACGGCATGAAAAAAGGAACTCTTGGCTTATCAGCTGCATATAAAGGGGGAGCTACAACAATCAGCGCCCCACTCCTTCTTCCACCTTCCGCTCACGCAGACCTTCAGAGCTCCAGCGCCCCTGTCCTCTGTTCCCCACAGCAAATCCCACCCCATCTCCTTCGACCATGGCTGGATCCGGTGCCAACGGGAAGTGGGAGGCCTCCATCATCACCGACGGCGACATCTTGAGGCTGAAGCAAGCCGGCTATTTGTCGGCCGACATTGCCCATCGGTCCCTGAAGAGGGCGAGATCATCCCTACGCCCAAGCCGGGCGAAAGGGTCATATTCCTCCCTCATTTCCTTAGGGGGCTTGGATTTCCCCTGCACCCCTTTGTGAGGGGGTTGATGTTCTTCTACGGGCTAGACTTCCACGATTTGGCCCCCAACTCCCTTCTCCACATCTCGTCCTTCATCATCTTCTTCGAGGCCTGCCTCCGAGTCGAGTCACACTTCGGCCTGTGGCTGAAGGTGTTCAACGTCAAGCCCAAGGTAGTCGGCGGCGAACATGCGGACTGCGGCGAGGCCATGATCAGCAAACTGACGCGGGTCCAGTGGCCGGAGGGGCAATTTGTCGACACCGCCAGAATGTGGCAAAAGGAATGGTTTTAATCACCGAGGCAAGGGGAGCCGGCTAGGCGGCGGCTCCCGTATTCAGATCCGGACCCCCACTAGACTGGCCTCATGGATCAACAAGAGCCCGGACTGGGGGTCCGCTGATGACTTGAAGGCGCTGCAGAAGCGTGTTGTCAGCATAATGGAGACCGGGGCAAAGTTGGTCAACATGATTTAGATCATGCTCCATCACTGACTCCTCCCCTGCTAGGAGAGGGCCAAGCCCTTGTGGGAGTATGACCCCGAGGACCCGGCCACCATGCAACATCTCTTCGGCACGACCCACAAGAAAGTGTGGGGCCTACTATTCAAGCCGCAGAAGGATCGGCCGGTCGAGCGGGAGGACATCGGCCTTGACGCTGCGACCCCTCCGAGGAAGGTGAGCGGCATTTATCTTGACATGAGTTCGAATATCCCCATTGCATGATTTGATCCGAACCCCTTTATGTGGATTTTGTAGGGCTGGCTTGCCAAGGCCGAGAAGATCAGCGGCCCGGCGCCGATGCCAGAAGAGCCCCGATTCGAACAGCTGGAGAAGCTGCTAGTCGTGGTGCCGTACAAGGCGCCTGACAAGAAGGGCAAGAAGACCGAGGTACCAGAGGCCAGGGAGGGCCTCCGTCGCAGAGCTCGTCCAGGCACCCGGTCCGGAGACACTGCGGCCCCATCCATATAGGAGGGGGACGAGGACGAGGGCGAGGAGGAAAGCGCATCCTCGCACTCTAAGAAGAGGGCGGCATCCAGCAACGTCGAGGAGGTTCAACCTTCTCCGGACCCGAAAAGGCAGTGCCGACCTAAGCTGGTCCTATCTGATAGCTTGGACTCCGACGAGGATTCCGGAGCATCTAAAAAGGTTCCAGAGAGGAAACCCAGGGACAAGCCTCCTGCGACCAGGTACGTATCATGCATTTTCAATTGCTTTATTCGTTAGTAGTCCCTGGTAGATCATAGATTGATTGTTTATTTCGGTGATGTAGCCCTCAACGTGGCCACCCCACTGAGCAAACCTCAGAGGGGACGTCTTCGCCCGCCAAACTGGCAGATAGCGGTTCCGCGTCACATTCCACACCTCCCTTAGTCCCCGAAGAGATTGGGGAGGTGCTGTCGCGAAAGACTCCTCCTCCTCCCAACACGGAGGAGGAGGTCGACACCGTGATGGCCGAGGTTAACACCTCGGTCACCGAAGACCAGGAGGGCGCGTCCCTCCTGGCTGATGCGGGAAAGGAGTCCGGACCATCCGGACCCCATCAGCCATCCGTTCCCGAGCCCCCAAAGCCCTCGACGACACAGGTTCCTCCTTCCAGTGGAGAAGGGGCCGGGGAGCCAACGCCAGTGCCGAACACCTCCGAACAGGTGGTGGCTGGCTGGCCGGACGCGTTGTAGGAGTTGGTGAACAACTCCGTCATCGTTGACGGGCACCGCACTCTCATGAGTGCGGTCATGCAAGGTGTTCGGTCCGTCCAATCCGGACTGAACGACGCTGTCCAAGGCCTTCTGACAGGCTTTGAGGTAAGTCAAGTAATGCTCCTTTCTCATAAATTGGATTTAATCCCTAGTTTAAATATGCCATATCTGTAGTAGCCCTCGAGACTCTGCAAGGTTTGGAAAGAAAAACTGCGGAGGATCCCGTTCAACAGGCCATTATTTTAAGTGGTGTGAATTTTTTAATATCACAGGCATCTTCTCTGGCCATGAGTGCTAATGCTGCGACACTAGAGGAGATGGATCGGAAGCTCAAGCATTCCGATAAAGAGCTTGACCTTGTCAACAAATGACTTGACGAGGCGCAAGGTAAACTCTTTGATAATATGTGTAATTGCTTAATGCCGGATATTGACGATCCAGGATGTATGCTAATCCTTTATTGTGATGATCTTGCAGCTGCCGCCACCGAAGTCGAGGGCTTGAGGGAGGCCTTGAAGAAAGCCGAGGCAGAGGCAACCGCAAAGAAAACAGCCGCTGACAAGGCGGTGGCCGAGCTTGAGAAGGCCAAGCTTGCTGTTGAGCAGCACGAGGCTCGAGTAACTGAAGTCCAAGTTGAGCTCCAAGATGCCGCCAAGATGCTGGAGGCCCTTGAGAAGGAGCAGGAGGAGCGATCCTCCCGGCTATCCAAGGCGTAGAAGGAGCTCCAGGAGGCAAGGACCGAAGGGCGAGGTGTCCGGGAAGAGCTCCGCCAAGTCGGGCAAATTGCAAATGGTAAGAAATACTTACTGCAGAGTGTGTTCGGAGGCAACAAGTTCGCCCTGCTGACGCGGGTCTGGCACTCCGCAGGCGTCTTCGCCGAACTTCCGAAGAATGTGGTGGCCGCAGCGAAGCACTACGCTACTCTAAAGGAGGACTCCACGCAGCGGCTCTTCTGGTCACAGTTTCCGGATTCCGAGCGTCCTACCCTCCTTAGCGATATAATGAAGCAGCTGATGGAGATGCGTCGAATGTCTGAGCTGGCCGTGAAGGACCTCTGTGTCAGTCTGTGGCCTGCCGAGCCCATTCCGGACACCTACTTCGGCCTTGTGCAGAAGCTGCGGGAGGCGCCGCTCCGGATTGACGCCATGAAGCACCCAGCGTGCCTTGAGGGGGTGAGGCTTGCGTTTGCGAAGACCATGGTGCATTGGCCGAAGATTAATCCAATGGACATGGCCACTGGTCCTCCGCCCAAGGGAAAAGAGCATCGCCGCCCTGAGCAGTACTTTGCACAAGTGATGAATGGCACGTGGGCGATAGAGGGCCAGTGTTCAAAATATGTAATGCTTGAGTGATTTTATTAAGTTTGTACCAAGTGGACCTTATGCTTTATTATGCGTCCGCCTGACTTTATTTTATATTGTCATGATTTAATTTTGACTCCTGTGCGGCCGTATGTTTATTCTGAAAGCTACCAGTCGTCGGCTTCAGCCCCCAGGTGAATATCACGAGGGGTGTTTTGTCTCCGCACTATTACCCTTAGCCAACGTCTTGGTACCCGGAGGCGGTAGTGCGCGAGCGAAACCAGGCAATCGGACTATTCGGTTTTATTGCTTTCACTTAGCCTTAGGAGCTTGACGATGGGGGCTAAGGACTAGCCCCCGGTGTATTGTGTTGTACTTGGGGGTCAACCCCTACCGTTTCCGATCACATGGTTTGTGTTAAGACGAACCCTTCGTGTGACACGGCGAAATCGCCAACGATTTTTGGAGTCAAACCTCGTCATCGGATCACTGACCAGTTCGCGCTTACTATGACGGTCAGTTTTCGGCTTTCTCCTCCTGAGGTACTCGACCGGGCAAGCCAGAAGTACAATCGCAGGGGTTCTCCCTTTACCCTCTTAGCCGAACGTGCGGAACATAAGGGGCAAGCACAAGAGCCGGGCAACCCAACTATTGACCCAAGACATAGTTCGGAACTGATGCATATAGTGCAATATCCGAGACGCCGAACACCCAGCAGAAGGCGGTGCCGGACTTTAAGATATGGAGCTGATGTGTAAATCAAATCTTGGTTAGTTAAACAAATATGTTTTCATGCCGGGCTGTTCGAAGAGCGAGTGGAGAATCAGAAAGTAGATAAAAAATCGCAAGATGCCGGTATCCGAACACCATAAAGGGCGTTTTTATTATTTCTCGTAAGCTCAAGACGTCTAACCGTACAATTCGAACTGCCAAGGCATTATTGAGAATAAAAGAGTTTTACAGAGTAAAGGTTTACGCAGGGCCTTGATGCGTGAGTCGAAGCCTTCACTGTGCCCTGCTGCACGTCTGCGCCTTTGCTTGTGAGAGCTGTGGCTTGAGACCTTCCATGGAACCTTGAGGGGCAAGGATCCTGCTGATGAAGCTTTACGCTTGGGGGGGGGTCAGGAATTGGCCCCCGGGTCGTCCGAAGACAAGGTAACTCTGAGGTTCGGGTTAGCCGAACACATGCTTCGGATGTATTGGTATATGCCTCACGACTGCCCATGCTATTTTGAGTGCAAAATTGTGTTGACGAGGCACGTGGAGCGCGAAGAATGTGGGCTTGCCGTGGGGCGCATATCCCTATTTGTGGCGAACGCATGTTGGTTCCCGTGACGGCGAGCGGGTTCGAACCCGTTTAATGTTGTCGCCGACCTTTACGGCGGGTCGGCATCGGGACCTGTATGGGCCGGATTGGTCTTCGGCCGCTAAGGCCGCAGTGTGCTCTTCTGTTCGAAGTGAGCGTTATGTGTTGTCATTGATAGTTATGACACCCGAAGGACCAGGCATCTTCAACTTGAGGTACGCGTAATGCGGGACGACATTGAATTTAGCGAACGCTGTTTGGCCGAGGAGGGCATGATAGCCACTGCGAAAAGGTGCAATGTAAAAGATCAAGTCCTCGCTTCGGAAGTAATCCGGAGAGCCGAACACTACTTCAAGCGTCACAATGCCTGTGCAGCGGGCCTCCACTCCCGGAATGACTCCCTTGAAGGTGGTGTTACTGGGTTTGATCCTTGACGGATCGATCCCCATCTTCCTCACCATGTCTTCGTATATCAGATTGAGGCTACTACCCCCGTCCATTAGGACTCTAGTGAGGTGGAATCCATTGATGATGGGGTCGAGTACTAAGGTTGTGGACCCTCCATGGCGTATGCTGGTCAGGTGATCCCTGTGATCCAAAGTGATCGGGCAGGCTGACTATGGATTGAACTTCGGCGCTACTGGCTCGACGGAATACACGTCTCGCAGTGCTCGCTTCCTCTCCTTCTTCAGTATGTGGGTTGCATAGATCATGTTTACCGTCTTGACTTCGGAAGGGAAGGGTTTCTGGCCTCCATTGTTCGGCCTGCAAGGCTCGTCGTCATCCTCGCTGTGTGGGCTTTTGCCCGAGTCTTCATCTGTGAGCTTGCCGGCTTGCTTGATCACCCAACAGTTACGGTTGGAGTGGTTGGCAGGCTTCTCTGACGTGCCGTGGATCTGGCAAGGCCTGTTCAGAATTGTGTCTAGTCTGGATGGGCCGTCGTCGTTGCCTTTAGGGGCCTTCTTTCGTGGTCCGGACTTCAGATTTTGGAATCCGGCATTTACTATCGTATCCTCACCTTCGCCGTCATTGTGGCGACGTTTACTCTTGCTGCGTCGCGGCTTTCCATTTCCGTCCCGAACCTCAAAGGTACCGGGCGTGTCGGGATTGGTGTTTTTACGAGCGAGCCAACTGTCTTCGCCCGCGCAAAAGCGCGTCATGAGAGAAGTAAGGGCTGCCATGGTTCTTGGTTTGTCCTGGCCGAGCTGCCTTATGAGCCATTCGTCCCTGACGCTATGCTTAAAGGCGGCCAAGGCTTTTCGGCATCCGGACAGTCGACAATCTGGTTCTTCTTGGTCAGGAATCGGTTCCAAAACCATCGGGCAGATTCTTCGGGCTGTTGTGTGATGCGATTTAGGTCGTCAGCGTCCGGAGCCGGACATAGGTGCCCTGAAAGTTCGCTCGAAAAGCGTCCTCAAGATCTTCCCAGCATCCTATAGAGTCTTCGGGAAGGCTGTTCAACCAGTGTCGAGCTGGACCTTTAAGCTTTAGTGGCAAATATTTAATGGCGTGGAGGTCATCTCCCCACACCATGTGAATGTGGAGGAGGAAATCCTATATCCATATGGTCGGGTCCGTGATTCCGTCGTATGATTCAATGTTCACACGCTTGAAGCCTTCCGGGAATTGGTGATGCATTACCCTCTCTATGAAGCACAGGGGGTGTGCGGCGCCCCAAGCTCGGGCTACATCACGTCGGAGGTCTTAGGCCCTCCCAATCCGTTGCTACTCCCGGATTCTATCATTTTGGTTTAGCCGATCGTAATATCCTTCCGGCAAGTGGGCGGATCTTCTCTGGGTCCGTAGATGGACCTGGTACGGCCTCCTCGAACGTCTAGGTCATGGCGGAGGTCGTATTCGTAGGCCCGCCGCACTTGATCCTTGTCGTGACGGCGAGGTGGTGCGGCGGGGTGTTCGACCTCGTCAACTGCTCTGTCCCGCCCTATAGGGGGCGGTCCGGCTGTTCGGCATGTGTGTATGTCAGACGTATTGGCTCTACGGCCTCGTCGTCGAACTGTGGTAGCAATTTTCGCTTGGGATAGCTTTTGACTGGCTGTTCGTGGTCGTACCCTTCTTCAGCGGCTAGGACTTTGGTCCATCGATCATTGAGGGTGTCATGTTCGGCCTTGATTTTGCGCTTTTGTTTCTTCAGGCTGCGGGCGGTGGCTAGAAGCCTCCGCTTGAACCGTTCCTGCTCCAGCGGGTCTTCGGGGACGATGAAATCGTCCTCCCCGAGACTAGCCTCCTCTTCAGAGAGTGGGAGGGAGTTGCTATCTTCGGAGTCATCGGGGTTTTCTGGGTTGAATGGGTCCTCCTGCCTCGCAGGGTCATCCTGATGATGTTTGTTGGCTGCGGCTCCGGCGAGGTCATCCGTATTATTTGTGGTGCTGTTCTCCGCAGAGTCCACATTGCTCGCGTAGCTTCGACGTGGCTTTGATCGACGGCGCTGTCTTCGGCGCTTGGGCGGCTCATCTCCGGGCTTGTCTCGGTCCTGGTTGGGAGTGCCATCGTCGTCTTTGGGGGTGTCCACGATGTAAATATCGTACGTGGACGTGGCCGTCCAGCGGCCGGTGACCGGGGGGGGGGGGACATCGGCGTTAGTCGTGGCTCCGCCATCCTCATCCATGTATTCGGAGTTTTCCGAATTATAATCTAGCATATCTGTTAAATCATCGACAATGGCTACCAAGTGGGTGGTGGGTGGGACGTAAAATTCCCTGTGGTACGCCTCGAAGGGTTGATAATTGTGGGCGGAGGGCTGGTCCTCCTGGATGGTCATTTTCTGGATTCGGTCTAGCGCCTCGTTTAACATAGCGAGGGTTGCCGGATTCGAGGGCTCTAGGCCAAATTCCGCCATGACGGGGTGGGGGGCAGTAAGTGCCCTAGCCGGTCCTTCGTTTCCACCGGCCGAGTTAAGCTCGGGGTGCGGTGCCGGATCCTTGAGGGGGTCCGGATCATCACTGGAGATCAGGGACAGGCCTTGGTATTTGTGTGTGGTTTGCCCGCCATGGTTCGAGATCGAACCGCTTCGGGCCGGGGGTGACCCCTGGCCATTGGCTGTCGCTTCGTCGTAAGGGCTCGAGGCCAAAGGAGCGTTGTGAAGGAAAGGTTCAGTCGAGATTGACTCTTGGCTTCTTCCTCCCGATTCTGCCTCGAAAGCCGAGGATAGGTCCTCCGCAGACACGATGGGTCCGGCCGAAGGTAGAGTCTGGCCCTCGCTTGAAGTAGAGCTCTCCTGGCTCGAAGCTGCTGGGAGGGCCGGGGCCGATCTATGGATCGGATCAGAGAGGGACTCCAGAGTGGGCATGGCGAGGCCTGCGAGGGTGTGGGAGGGGGCAGTGAATCCGGCGAAAACCAGATCGCCTCGCGTGTCCGCAACGTATTCTAGATTACCGAAACGAATTCGGTGTTCAGGGGCGAAGTTGTCGATCTGATCCAAACGACCAGTCGGGTCGGCGTGCAGCACGATGCTGCCAAACGCGAAGAGTTTGTCGGGGACGAAGAAGTCCCCGGATCCGATGCCTTCTCCCATGATCAGGCGAGCCATCGATCCTTTGGGCGACCCCACAGCGGAACTCTCAATGAAAGCGCCAATGTCGGTGTCAAAACCGGCAGACCTCGGGGTAGGGGGTCCCGAATTGTGGATCTAGGATCGATGGGGAACAAGGGACGACGAACACAGTGTTTACCCAAGTTTGGGCCCTCTCGAAGAGGTAATACCCTACGTCCTGCTTGATTATATTGGATGTATAGTATGGTTTACAGAGTAGATCTACCTCGAGATCAGCATGAGCTAAACCCTAAGGTGATGAGGTGATGAATAAAGCTCTAACCCTAATGACTACAACCCTCGGTTTATATAGACACCGATAGGGTTAGGGTTACCGGAGATAGATTACAATAAGGGGAAAGGAGATCCTGTCCACCCTTGACTTGGAGGACACACCACGGCTTGATAAATCTTCCGTCGTTATGCGGCTTCACCAGTCCGGCCCATATCCATTGGGCCGACGCCCTCAGGACCCCTTAGTCCATGACTCCCTTAGCCGTCCTCCCTCCTCCTTCCTCGGTATGCCCTCTTCCCTCCTCTCCCTCCTCCTACCACCGCCCTCCTCTCCCTCCTCCTCCCTCCTCTCCCTCCTTCTTCCTCGCTATGCCCTCCTCCCTCTTTCCCTCCTCCTCACACCGCCCTCCTCTCCCTCCTTCCTCCTACTCCGGCCAAGCCCTTCACCCTCCTCCTCCGGCCGCGACCCTCCTCCCTCCTCCTCCAGCCAAGCCCTCCTCCGACAGCCCTCCTCCAACCGCCCTCCTCCCCCTCCTCCTCTCTCCTCCCTCCGCCCACCCCCTCCTCCCTCCTCCTCCTCCCTCCATCTCTCCTCACTGATCTGTTATTGTATAATGTAGTTTTTTTTGCTGTTTTTTCAATACAATAGAATGTAGATTATTTGCATGGAATAGAAAATTTCCAATGTAGGTCTTTTGAATAGAAAATTTTCAGTGTAGGTATTTGAATAAAGTAGATTTTTTTTGTAAATGTAGGTATTTTGAATAGAATAGAAATGTGGCACAGGGTACATGACCGACGATATGTTAGTAGTTGTTATAGAAATGTTAGTAGTTTCGTTATAAAAAAATTTAGGTATATAAAGTTTCAAAAGTTTACTAATTTTGTTCATAGGTTTGGATGTAGTTGATGCCTAGTGAACTTTGAGAGAGAGAGAGAGAAAGAGAGACCTAATGAAATGAAATGTTATCGCAAAAAAATGAAATGTTATGCTTTCTGTCAAAATTAAACCACTAAAATGCAATGAGCATACCAAGTTTGAAATTTTCTATATAAGTGCTCATGTGTGGCGCAGGGTATATCAACGATGAGCCGGTCGACGATGCCCAGAAGATCACCGACGGCACCCGCATCCTCGACGACAGCCATCGTCCATAGTGAGTAAACATGTATATCTAGTGTTGTGTACTAGCTAGTGTTGCTCAAATATGATTTAGATATAAACATGTATATCTAGTGTTGCTCAAATAGGATATGTGCTTGCCCAAGTGGCCTATGTTTGCAGGGAACACCTCCGAGTGGCCTATGTTTTGCCGGAGTGTTTGATTAATTTCTGTTCCGGCAAATTTCAGGAGCTCGATATGTCCTTTTTTAGCAAAGGTCATGCTGGCTTTTTTTCGTGAATTTTAGCATGGCTTGTGCTAGAATGTAGGAAATATCGAGTGCCTTGGATTTGCCGGAAAGAGCATTAAACGACATTTTGGGTTGACTTTAAGTCTGTTGAGGCTCCATATATGACAGTCAAAAAATAGTGAGGGAGTGTCCACCATATATGAGAGAAGAAGAATGCCGACTGTTGTCGTGGGGGTCGTTCTTCCTCTTCTTTCTCGTGATAGACCTTTTGGTAATGCACGGGAAGAAAGAGAAGAACGACCATCACCGACGGTCGCAAATGTCAGAGAGGAAGAATCCCGATTGTTGTCGTGGGGGTCGCTTCTCCTTCGTTCCAGTGTGCTAGACATTTTGGTGTAATGCACTCGGGGATGGAGGGAGGAGTGACCATCACCGACGGTCGAATATATACACCACGTGAGCTGAGAGTTTTCAAGAAAAGACTCGACAGACCGATAGTCAACCCGTGATGAATAATAATAATCTAATTTAGATTTTGTAGTACATATATTTAATTTTAGAAGTTTAATCTTTGAATTATGAACATATGAAATGTCTGACGACGATGATAGGCTCCCGGAGTGCGACTGGTGCGGCGATGACTGGGGTCTGTGTGACAGGCCTCACCTGGTAGACGGTCGGCACTTCAGTATTAAGATTTTTTACTATTACGATATCCGTGCATCTTTTGCATAAATTCTTCTAAAGCTAAACTACATTGCTAACTACGACGTTATTATTATGTTTTTCAACAGAAAATCCCGAAGGATTGTGTGCCTGATCTGATGTTTCCGAAAGGTTGCCTTGATGTTATTAGCTTACGGCCAGGTCATCCTAGGCTTCACCACTGTTCATACCGGATTTCTAAAACCGATGAAGACATGACAATCAAAGAATGGAAAAAATGTATGGACAATCATAGGGAGCTACTTGGAAGCAACATTGTGCGAAGCACAAGAATTGGAGACAGGATAATCTCCATTCTCCATAATGGAGCGTCATGGCCTATCGTGTTTTATGCTATTTTACCTTAGAGAGGGTAGTAGGTCCTAACTAATACTCATAATCATGTGCTAAGAACAATTAAGTAGGGTTGGTTAGATGACTGTGATGATGATGAGTGTGACTTGTTATTATGATAACGAGTAGAAGTTGTTAGATGACTATGATGATGATGAGTATGACTTGTTATTATGATAACGAGTAGAAGTTGTTAGATGACTATGATGATGATGAGTATGACTTTTTATTATGATAACGATGATGAGTTATTATTAATGATGATGATGCTTAGTTGTTATATCATTATGAGTATGATCAGTTATTATATATATCGGTGGGTGAAATAAACATGGATTAGATTCAAGTGGAGGCAACACTACATGGTGCAGATCGAAAGTGCTACTAATCCAAACTTGATCATACTAATCCAAATTAACTAAAGTGATCAAGTTTAGACTAGTAGTACTTTGGATATGCACCATGTTGCCTCCACTTGAATCTAATCCATGTCTCTTTCATCCATTGAAACAATAACTCATCATGATCATAAAATCATATGAAGAGACTACTATATAAAACCAGTGCAAATACAGCGGCAATATGCACTAGAAAAAAATAGCAAACTTTACCAGTAGCGCTGGTAGACCACCGGGCGCTACTGCTAGGGAGGTGTAGTAGTAGCGCTGGGTGGAAAAAGACGTTGCTGCTAGGAAGGTGTAGTAGTAGCGTTGGGCGGGAAAACACGCTACTGCTATGCAGGATAGTAGTAGCGTGCCCCAACCCGCGCTACTGCTGAACATTAGCTGTAGCGCCGTATCAGTAGCGCCCCTCCCCCCCCTCCCCCGCCACGACAACGCCTCCAACCCACGCTACTGCTAGGCTTTTCCCTAGTTGTGATTGCCTAGGGACAAAATACTTCTCTTGTGTTACAAAAGCTATCTACTAAACAACTAACTATTATTATCTCGCCAAGTACTCCTAGTTTTATTCTTGCAAAGTAGTTCTAGCATCACACCTACAAAATAGTTTCATACTTGTTATAGGTAAAGCGAACATTAAGTGTGCGTAGAGTTGTATCGGTGGTCGATAGAACTTGAAGGCAATATAAATCCTACCTTTAGCTCCTTGTTGGGTTCGACACTCATATTTATCGAAAAAGTTATAATTGATCCCCTATACTTGTGGGTTATCAACGCGGCACGACCGGGCAGGCAAAGACCGCCCCAGGAGAGGGATGGGCCTGGCCCTTGTCGTAAGTCCGTGAGACGGGGCGACAGGAGCATTGATCGTATGCGCGAGCTACTAATACACTAACGTGTTTGGATATTTGATCTGAGTAGGCCTCTGGTCTTTTCGCGCTAACCAACACAAGGGATAAGTTATATGCACTCGGCGTCGTATGATTCTCCTGAAAGCTTTGTCAGACGTCCAGCTCAACATTGCGGCATGGCTGGGCCGGCGCCATCCATGACAGGGGTGGTGCCTGCGTCCGCCCTGCGTGGAACGACCCGGAGCGCTTAGGACGATTGGCCCATGACCCCTTTGCGCTTAGCATGTAGACCGGCGGGGACCTCTCTGCGGAGCCTAGGTAGGACTATGACGTGTTGATTATCCGAGGCCGGGAATTACCCGAAAAAGTGTGTCCGACCAGAGGTAATCGAGCATGACGCGTAAGTTGGTGCAGCCCTGTAGGGAAGTATATCTATTCGAATAGCCGTGTCCATGGTAACGGACGCTCGGAGTTGTATCCTGATCTACTACAACTTGAACTGGATACTTGTGTTACTAAACTGATATGATGGCTCCGGGATCGCTTCCTTGCGGGGTAGACGAGAAAGGATCTCTGGGCGTTGCTATTATATACTTGTTACTATATGATATATTACTCTACTCCCTTATGTTGGTACAAGACGCTGCAAGATACTAGTCTTCGATAGGCTAGGTCTTCCCCTCTATTCTGGCAATTCTGCAGTATAGTCCACAGATATAACCCCTTCCCTTTGATACCGATATATCTGATGTAAGTCTTGCGAGAACTTTGGATGAGTACTCACGGTTGTTTTGCTACCTTTTCCCCCTTTACCCGATTGTTGCGATAAGATGACGGAGCCCCGGAGCCAGCTGATCCCGCCGATGACTACTACGACACCGACGGAGCCTACTGTAACGTGGAGATTGACGACCAGGAGTAGATAGGAGGCCTGCGCCTTTTCAATCTAGAGTCATTGTTTGTTTTTTGCCTTCTTAAGGCCTCCACATCTGACTCCAGAGCGAAGGGAATCGAGGATGGCCTGCTGCTCCACCACTATAGACCTGCGTCCCCAGCATCCCCCACATCCTCCTCCTCCAGATCCACTGCATCCAGAGGTAGCCCCGCGGCGATCCGGGCTTTGCGCCTTGCCCGGATCTGCTCAAGGAGCTGCAGCCCGGCGCTTTAGCGTTAGAAATGGGTAGCTCCTCACCCGACGGCATGGGGGTATGGCTACTAGTGGTCGCGGGCGGCGAGTGGAAAGTGGTGGTGGTGGCGGACGGGAGGAGGATAATGTGGAGGGCTAGGATTTCGGTGCCGGCGATCAACTTAACTAGTCGGGCTAGGCACTACGCAGCCCGCCGGAGCGACGCCACGCGGCGACATCGGTCTGACGGAGGAGACGAGCTTCGGACCGCCGGGTTTCAGACTGTTTTCGTGTGGACCCCAGCGTCAGTCCACCGTGGCGGACACGCCCGGGCGCCCCCATATTTGGGTTGGATATGAGAGATGCCGGTCAGTCCGGGCATCTGAGGCACGTTTGAGGCACCAATTCATGTCGAAATTTCGTAACCGATCAGTGACCGGGCCGTCCGTCCGGACGTTTGATCGGGTTTGAGATGTCCGGCTGTAGATGCTCTAACCACAATTTATACATGTTATTCCTTTTTTCGGAAGGCACAGACCATCAAAAAATTATCGTGCAATCGTGACGGCAGGTATCCATACTATACCTGTGGAGGCGCAACAAAATTCTAGAGAGACGAAGGGTGTATCCGCTCAAAGGCCACGCTAATCGTCCTCACCCGTCAATCCGTCATGGCAAAGCATAACCATGTCCTTAGAAACATAATCTCACAGTAAAGCAACGCTAATTCAAATCATAGGTGTACAATACTCTCTTCGGTTTTATGTACTCCGCGTGTTAGCTTTGGTCAAAATTAAGTTTTGTAAACTTTGACAAAGTTTAGATACAAAAATATTAAAATATACAATAACAAATTAATATCATTAAATTCATTATTGAATGTACTTTCACATCATATAGATTTGTTATGGTAAATGTTTATATTATTTTCTATAAACTTGATCAAACTTTGTAAAGTTTGACTTTAGACAAATCTAATATACAGATTAAATAAAACAGAGGGAGTACATGACAATTGGCATGGCATGGGTCTTCGGCTCGTGGGAGGGAGCGCCGTTAATCAAACCAATCAAGGGATTCGGCTGGATCGGGCGGCAGCGGCGTGGGCCACAACAGGGTATCCCGCGCTAACCGTTGCTGTGTTGCATGCTGTGGCATCATCCGAGGTGTCGATGGACTGTGGATCGATCGTTGCCTATAAATAACAACGTAGCGGGCGGTGAAATGCTACTCCCTCCGTTCCATAACGTAGTGCATATAGATTTTCTAGAAAGTCAAACTGTACAAACTTTGACCAAATTTCTAGAGAAAAACTATTTATATCTATAATACAAAATATATACAATATGAAAATACATCTTGTGATGCATCTAATGATATTTATATGATATTCTGGATGTATATATTTTTCTGTACAAACTTGGTCAAAATTTGTTAAGTTTGACTTTACAAAAAAATCTATACGCACTACATTGTGGAACAGAGGGAGTACTGGTTAGCATGAGATATGCGTTTCTCAGAAAAAGCAGGAGTAAACTGTATCTTGTTTTGTGGTTTGTCCTTTTTCGTGGCTGCTAAAAATACTTTCACTACTAGAAAAAAGACTGTTAGTGGCGCACTTATTTTTGCCATTAATGACGCACTATAGGTGCACCATTATTACCACGCCACTAGTAACAAATACTAATGGCGCACCTCTGGTGCGCCATTAGTATTGCAGGTAACAGTGGCGCACCTCTGGTGCGCCATTAGTATTGCAGGTAACAGTGGCGCACCTTGTAGTGCGCCATTACTATTGCTACAGGTGCGCCACTGGTAACTTTTTTTTTGAATTTTTTTGAATTTTTTTTAATTTTGAAGGCGGGAAAATAGTAGTGGCGCACCGTCTAACCCCCACCGTGCGTCATTGCTATTTTTGAATTTTGAATTTGGATCTGGATCTAGATCTGGCTCATTTTTTTGGCTTGTTTTTTTGCTCTTTTTTTTGCTTGAATTTTTTTCAATTTTCGTTCTCGACCTGGATCTGGTACGTTCTTTGTGCCGGGGGAGCTCCACATGTGGCCGGAAGTAGAGGAGGAGGGAGGAGAGACCGTGAGGAGGAGAGGAGGAAGGAGAGACCGTGAGGATCAGGAGAGGAGGGAGGAGGAGGTCGCCGGAGAGGAGGAGGAGGACCGTGAGCAGGAGAGGAAGGTGGAGCACCGTGAGGAGGAGAGGAGGGAGGAGGAGGTCGCCGGAGGAGGAGCACCGTGAGGAGGAGGTCACCGGAGGAGGAGCACCGTGAGGAGGAGGAGGTCGCCGGAGAGGAGGAGATGGAGTGGAGGAGAGGAGGAGATGGAGTGGAGGAGATGAGGAGAAGAATGAAGGGGTAAGTGGCTGGCCGGCCCTTTTAAACTTCTGTCCCAACTTAGCAGTGGCGCACCATGCGCTGGTGCGCCATTGCTATTTTTTTGAATTGTGAAGGCGGGAAAATAGTAGTGGCGCACTATTCACTGATGCGCCATTGCTAATTTTTTTTATTTTTTCGAATTTTTTTGAATTGTGAAGGCGGGAAAATAGTAGTGGCGCATTATTCATAAGGTGCGCCATTGCTAACTTGTTTTTTATTTTTGTATTTTTTTGAATTTTGAAGGCGGGAAAATAGCAGTGGCGCACCATGCACTAGTGCGCCATTGCTAATTTATTTATTTTTTGCATTTTTTTCGAATTTTTATGCCTCTAGATCTTAAAAGCATCGTAACTTTTTTTATGTTAGGTTTTTGAGGATTCTAGAAAATCGATGACGGGCATAGCCGGTTGAATTCGGATGTAACTTTTCGAGTTGATGATTTTTCATATAAATTTTTTTTTCATCAGAGGTCGTATGCAAAAGTTACGGCCATTTTACCGAAACACGGCGGTCTTTTGCAAAAAAATTCAAAATTCATGTTTGTTAATTTTCCTAACAACGAGAACACATAACACATGGGCATCTATTTTTTCAAAAAAAAATTGAATCTTTTATCATTTTCTTTTATTTTTTAAAAAACCTAAAAGGCGATCCCGAGGGGGAGGTGTGTGTGTTTGTGTGTGTGAGACGTTAGTAATGGCGCACCCTCCCTGGTGCGCCATTGCTAACCCAGCAATGGCGCACCAGGGAGGGTGCGCCATTACTAGCCTCACACACACACGCAGGCACACCCCCACCAGACATAGCTATGGCGCACCACACCTAGGTGCGCTGTGGCGCACCTAGGTGTGGTGAGCGCACCTAGGTGTGGTGCGCCATAGCTATGTCTGGTGGGGGGTAGGAGGGATGGACCCAAAAAAAATAGCAATGGCGCACTGCTCATGTGGTGCGCCATTAGTAAAAACATAGCAATGGCGCACCTGATTCTGGTGCGCCACTGCTACACCATCATCATGGTGCGCCACTAGTAGAAATATTGGGGATAAGCCTTTTTCTAGTAGTGTTTTCTGTGGACAGCGACGTGAAATACTCCTAGTCTAGTCTAGTCACCTGCTTAAGATAATGAGTCTAGGTTAGCAGTAGTGCGTGGTGATACATTCGTTTGAGCGACAACTAATATGGAACGGAGGGAGCACTTACTAGTAGCATATAAAACAACTCACGGAAATATAGAAGGCAGGAGACTTCCTCCTTTACAAAATGAGGAGTACTACATCTCACTTGCAGGGTGTACCGCGTACATGCGCACATACTTTTTTTTTAAAAGGAGGTTATCCCTCGGCCTCTGCATCAAAAAGATACATGCGGCCATCTTATTAAAAAGCAAATAGTCCAACAAAGTCATCAGGTCTCGAATTACAAAAAGGCTCACAAAGAGCTAACTGCAAGAAAATAAAATAGCCACAACCGGCGGAATAAAAAAAGATAGGAAACTAAACACCTATCCTATTACATGACCGTCATCCAAATCGGTTGAAGATAGCCCGTGCTACCGTCTCCCAACGGATAGACCCAGTAACCATACGCTCCCTGGCATCCGTCGAAGTGAGTAGCGACCACATACAGAGCAGTGTAGTGGCCTGAAAAGTAACCTGCAAGAAATGAATATGTGTTGTTCTGTTAAAAACCAAATCGTTCCTGCAATTCCATATAGCCCATAATAAAGCACACACTCCTACACAAATCAGTTTCGCGGTTTCTGATTGTACTCCATCCAGCCACGTCTCGAATAATATGTGGATGGTATTCGGAGGAGTAATGTTGAAAGCTATGTGCACAGACTGCCATAAATTTTTTGCCATTGGGCAATCGAGAAAGAGGTGTTTGACAGACTCATCATGATCGCAGAAACTACATCTTCGCGATCCTGTCCAGTTACGCTTAGCCAAATTGTCCTTAGTTAGAATGACTTGCTTGGGAACAAACCACATAAACACTTTAATTTTTAAGGGCACTTTGACTTTCCAGATATGCAAAGATCGAGGGATAATGGTAGAATTAATAATATCCACATACATGGATTTTACCGAAAATACTCCATTCTGAGTAAGTTTCCAGCGCAACTGGTCTGACTATTGAGAGAGGTAAACATCCATCAATCTTCTCACAAGATGGAGCCAAGCTTCCCAACGGTTTCCCGCTAAAGTCCTTCTAAATTGAATATTGAGGGGAGTGGACTGTAGTACTGTTGCAACGTAAGCATCTCTACGCTGAACAATATTATAGAGAGAAGGATATTGGATAGCTAGAGGGGTCTCCCCTAGCCATGTATCCTCCCAGAATCTCGTGGAAGTACCATTACCAATAATGAATTTTGCCCTATGGAAGAATGCTGATTTAACTCTCATCAGTCCTTTCCAAATCGATGAGTCGGTCGGTCTGACCGTCACCTGAGACAAGGTTTTAGAATGAAGGTACTTATTACGTAGAATCTGGGCCCAAGTGGCATCGGTCTCTACAGATAGCTTGTACAGCCATTTGCTGAGAAGACATCTGTTCTTCACCTCAAAATTTTCAATTCCAAGCCCATCTTGGTCTTTTGGACTACAGATAATATCCTATTTAGCAAGTCTGTACTTCCTTTTTAACTCATCACTCTGCCAGAAAAAACGAGATCGATAAAAGTCCAATCTTTTTCGAACCCCAACTGGGACTTCGAAGAAGGATAAAAGAAACATTGGCATACTCGTGAGCACCGAATTAATGAGAATTAGTCGGCCTCCATATGACATTAGTTTGCCCTTCCAGCAACTAAGCTTCTTTTCAAATCGATTCTTAATACACTTCCATTCGCTGTTGGAAAGCTTGCGATGGTGAATCGGTATGCCCAGATATGTAAACGGCATCGACCCCAATTCACATCCAAACAGCTGTTTATATGCTTCTTGTTCGTCTTTAACTCTCCCAAAGCAGAACAATTCACTCTTATGGAAGTTAATCTTTAGTCCCGATAACTGCTCAAAAAGGCATAACAGAAGCTTCATGTTTCTTGCTTTCGCCGGATCATGCTCCATAAAGATGACAGTATCATCAGCATATTGTAGGATGGAAACTTCTCCGTCCACTAAATGCGAAACGAGCCCACCTATCTGGCCATTATCTTTAGTTCTTCCTATTAGAATCGTCAACATGTCCACTACTACGTTGAACGTGCGCATATGCAGGTGTCCGTGTAGATCAGTATGGCTAGCTAGCTAGGTAGCTGATGCGCTCAGTATTTTCCCTCTCCAGCCTTAAACAGCACACTCCTAATTTACTGGGCCCGTCATGTTTTTTTATCTGTGGCTGCTAACTTGCGTACGTCCATCCACCGATTCCGCCGATCATAGACGTGACGTGGAACCCCACAAGAAAAATGAGAATACGTGATGTGGTATTATTGTGGTATAGTATACGTTCATTTTTGTCTTTTCAGTTTTGTCAGGTCGGTATGTACATGACTTATACTATGATCCTTATGATATAAATGAGACACGTATTACCATGAAAAAAATAGAAGTATATACGTTGTGCTAGCATTTTTTTTCCAGTCTATATTCGAGCCAGCAGTATGCTATGCAGTCTCGTACTCCATCGACCGCTCCCCACCAGTACGTGAGGAGTGTCGCGTTATGATTAATGCACTTCAAGTCGTCGTAAATAAACAATAAAACCGGGGAAAAAATAGGTTGGACGGCAGAGGCAGACGCTGCATGTGCAATGTTCAGTTATAGTGTAGCACCGTAGATAGGGTTAGTACAGGTACTGATCGTCGCAAAGCACGCCGTAGGAGTGTGTAGCAGGGACTAGCAGTACGTGACCGAAGAGAGAGAGACAGGTCTGATGGTGGCCTGGTGGGTGCACAACATGGCCTGGCGAACGGGCATGGCATCGAGAGGCGGGTCCCGCTCCTATCCCCGGCCGGTCGTCTTTATGTTGGGACCTGGATACGATGCCGATGCATGGAGCAGAAACACGTGTGGTTGCTCTTCCCGAGGGCTGTTCGGCTCGATCCGGGGCAACTCAAGGAAGGGGAGCATCGCTTCTCAGTCGTCGCCCAGCCAGCTGCATCTACTCCGTCACGACGCACGCAGGCGGGGCTCCATGGCGGGTCAAGTGGCGCGCAGCTTGCATCCGTCGCGGAGATACTCCGACGCGCCGCCGCCTCTCGGAGGCGAGGCGTGCCGAGTCGATCACGGTGTCCGTGTCTTTCAGAATAGCTGCTGGCCGGGGTAAGACGATGTACACCACTGGTCGTTCCACATGACTGGGTTTCTCCCCCAGTAAAGCTGTCATTCCTACTGTCTCCAAATCCTATCGTATCCTAGTTCTCTTTTGATATTAAGATGGTACAAGCTCTTAAGATGGACATGCATAACCATAAAATGGTGTCGACCAAAAACAGTGTGAGCCTCTAGTGTAGTGGACACAAAATGGGTCGGTGCTCCTTGGCTAGCTTATATCCCCTTCTCTCTGTGAGGCCGATCTATGAGACTTTAATATTTTTATCTACCTTTTGATTCTCTGTATTTGTTACTGTACCGTCTATGACTTTAATTGTGATAATAATTTAGGTTTCATCAACTCATATAAAGTTCAGGATTTGTTGATGACTCAGGCCAATACTTTTCTTAAGGTGTGGGTAAAATGTTCAATCTTCTTTACACTTATAACTTGGATTGTTAAGAATTCTCAAGACATGTGCTCATGCGAGCATCAATCTTGAAATGCCGCACACACACCTTTTGCGTCTGTTATCGACGTACCAGATGAAGGATCTAGTGGTACATTATTTTCATGTATAATACCAATAATTTTAACAAGACATGCAAAATAGGTAAGATGGACATGCGACAGTGGTACAAAGGAATATTATTAAACTAATTATAATGCACAAACTCACCCATGTGCATGCTCTAACGTTTGTGTCATCTCCTGCCCTGGCTGGTTTTGGTTAGGCGGAGGTTAAGCAACTATGCTATCCGCGGCTTGTCTACTTTTCACCCTTGACTGTGACATGTAATAGTTGTGTAAATTCGACATGGACAAGTTGCTCGTGGTTTGTTCGTCACCACATGTTAGTCGTATGACCATCGCTGAGTGGCAGGCCCTGCTTGGATGGCCGATTTTGCTTTCCGCGTGTACTAAGATACGGTTCTTAGTAGCCACCAGCGAAATCCCACCGGATAAAATACGAAGCCCTGCAGACGATTATTTCTTTATGAGTGTAAACAAAAAAATGAACGTTTTGGATGTGTGTTTTTCAGCTGGAGAGAAAAACCATTTGGAGCCATATTTTACGCTGGTTTTTAGCCTAAAAACGGCATCCAAGCGGGTCCTTAGTGTATGAAAAAGTTCATATGTACTTACTCAGTGGTGTAACCACAATTTTATTCTGAAGTACCATGATCATGACATAAAAAATACACACGGAAGAATGCGATTGTGATGATAAGTGATTAAAAAGCATAGGGCTTAAGAGCAGAGGTAGTTTCGAAGCTACATAACCTTTGGATACATTCTTTGATGATCGTTTTTTGGTTGTACAAGTAAATAATGTTGTGCCCCTAAAAAGGAATATTGTGAAAAGGGCTGCATCATCCGAAAAGTGACTGTAGAGGCTGAGCACCATTGAGCTCTTTATTTTTTTTCAGCGAAAATACTTTTTCCACACCTCGAAAAATCTTAAAAAAAGTATACATGTACAGAATTTCATGAACATATATATTCGTATGTAATGTACACAAAAAAGAAAAATACACATATTAAAATGGACTTTTTCTTTGTTGTATTTGATCCAGATATTTGTTTTTTTCGTGTAGCATGCAAATAATCAAATTATTTGATGAATTTTATACATATTTGAATAATATACGTATGTATTTGTAGGAAAAAAAATTGACATTTTTTGAAACTTTCAAATATATTTTTTAAAGAGCTCCATGGAGCTCGGTCTTTGCAAGGCCATTCTCGGCGTCCATTGTTTCTCACTTCTTGCCCGGCCAGGCCAGCGGCATCTGCCCGACGCGGCGCGACTAGATCAAGTGGCGCGCGACTTGCATGCGTCCCATGGATACCCGGCCGGATGCGATGCGTCCGATGGAGGCGCGGCTGGCCAGGCAACGTAGGCCACTGGGATGGCGGGCGAGGACCCTATTTTTGGCTCGCTTCGGAAGAGCGTGCCACCCCCCGCATCCCGCATATATTTGCCAATAGCTCCCCGCTTCCCATACCCGAGCTAGCTGGCAGGTTTGGTCGCGCAGGGTCGACACTTGGACGTGACATGCACGTAGCATATGTATTCGTGTTTATTAATACACAAGGTAATGGGGTTGTGTAAACTCGGCATGCACAAAGGTAATGCGTGTTGCTCGTCTAGCTGTCGATGAGTATGTGTGACAAACATGCAGAGCATCTATCTACTTATTCGGAGGAATAACCACATCTTTATAGTAAACTATCGTGATCATGGCATAATGAACTTCACCCGCGGATGATCGGAACATAGAGTACTTTCTTTCGAAGTGGATCATATCTATTATGAAATTTCATTGAAAGTACAAAGCATCTCAAAATATAATATAAATTACATCGAGATTCCGAGACCACTGAACAACCAATACTGCCGTCAGAGCAAGCCGCCGATGCGCCGTTGTCGCCGCTCCACTCCCGGAGCAGGCTTGACCTTGTCGATGCTAGCCGAGAAGTCTTTATACACGTGCCCCTAGACCAACGCCCTGGAGCTGCAAACCCCGTCGTTGAACCCTTGCATAGATATAAAACATCTAACACCAAATCTCATCACATGACAAGAAACCCCAACCTCACCGCCCCAAGGAGATGACGTGAATCTACGTCAGAGCTCAGACGAGTACGTCCAAACGGACGAACTCAGGTAGGATCAAAACCCGAAAGACAGACTCGAAGAAGAAGCGTCACCATCCGCCCGAGCGCCGCATCTGTGAGGACTAAAAAATCCTTACCTAAACTACTAACTAGAGCGGAGGCACTGGGATTTTATTTCTCGCCACCTGCCGCCGGAGCGGCAGGCAGAGGGGAGGAATCCATGGCTTGCCGGTGAAGTCTGGAACGACAAGTTTGCCCTAACCGCCTAAGATTAGAGGATGAAACGAGAGAAAGTCCCATAGCCCATAACAATAGAATCCTTGTGATTTTTCTCTCACTAGTGTTCTGGTTTTAAACACTGTAATGGAGAAGCGAATAAGGTCATTCATGAACTTGCTAGTTTGGCTAGAATTTTCTTGTCTAAGGATTTGTTCGAGGAGCCTTTAGGGCATCTCCAATGCCCGTCGCTTAGCACGGGCTCCAGGATTAGATTCCTGGCTAATAGGGCGGTTAGCACTTGAATCCCAGCTTTAGGTGTGGCGTCGGCGCAAGACCATGCGTGGAGCGCTTGGGCGTTTTCCTTCGTGCACGGAGCGCCCAGTAGTTCAGTTTAGGTCATGTAATTAGCGCTTGCCGTTGGAAAGTAGGGCGCTTAGACACTTTTCTTAATTCTTTAATATTTATTCTTTTCTTCGTTAGCGCCTGCACAAGCGTCTAGTATTGTAGATGCCCTTAAGCGAAATTGCATCTCTTCTTATATACGATGTAACTGTTATTTCAAACTAATAAAGCTTGTTATTTTTTAAAGACAAAATCTCTGTGTAAGCCAACGCTAATTTTGAACTATATGTGGGGACATGGCGATGGCACGGGGGGCTCGTAGGAGAGAGCGCCGGTTAATCAACCCAACCAAAAAAGATTCAGCGGGAACCGGCGGCGACGGCGCAGGCCACGACAGGCGCGGGCGGCGCTTCGTGAGGCTGGCCACAGTGGGTGTGGGGCTCCCGCGCTAGCCGTTGATATGTTGCATTCTGGTATCATCGTCAAGTCTTCCGAGCTGTCCAACATTGTGGATGGATGCAAATGATAACGACGTAGGGTGCGATGAAACGCTACTGGTTAGCAGGCGGAGTCAGAGCAAGTACAATAGGATGATGTAGGCGGGCAGTAACGCTTTAAATAATATATTTTTGATGAGTTGGATAAGAGAGAAGAGGAGAGAGAAGAAAAACGGGCTACTGATTAACAGCCAGCTGTTTCACACGCTCCTAGACACCATGTGAGAGAGAAAGATGGGGACATTGAGTATTTGATCCCGATCTCACATGCTCCTGCATGAACAGTAAAATCGAAAAAAAAAGTAAAAACTTTAAAAAAAAACTGAATTTTTTTTGCGATGAACATTGACAAATTTTCTAGCTGCGTGCAAAATTTCAAGTCGAAATGACATTCGTGGAGGTCTGGGTGAAAAAAATAAAATCGATGGTCAAAAAGACTATTGTTGCAAGCATTTTGGAGCATCGATTTTGTTATTTTTGCCCAGACTTCCACGAATGTCATTTCAATCTGAAATTTTGCACGCACTTAGAACATTCATCAATGTTCATAAAAAAAATCAGATTTTTTTGATTTTACTGTTCATGCGGGAGCATATGAGCTCAAGATCAAAAGAGGACTTTCAAGAAAGATGGGCCATATTTACCGAAAAATGGTTTCCCCCCGCTTTATATTATAAAGCAACGATCACCGAAACAGACAACGGAAACCATACAACACCACACCACACCACCACACAACACACCCAAGGCCAGATACAGTAGGTACAGGAACAGCCAGAACACCCCAACACTCCAAACCACCACCGAGGCCGCCGCCCCGGCATCCATGACCCCTCCGCAACCACCACGACGGCTAAGGGACGTAACCGACCGATGAGAGGTAAAAGGGACTCCCTTCACCCCAAAACGAACCCTTGGCGGGAAGACGGCCCAGCCGGCCAGATCCAGGTAGGGGAGAGGGTTGCTAGCAGCCGCGGGCCTCGACCTCGCCGCAGCCGCCGGCCTCGACCTCTCCACAGGTGCCGGCCTCGTCCACGCCGCAGCCGCCGGCCTCGTCCTCGTCGCAGCCACCGCACCGCGCAACTGGGGGCAGGGACCAGGAGGCCTCTGCCTCCCTCCCGGGTGCGCCCCACCACCACCGGCCGGCCAACGGCACCCGCCGAGCCGCCAAAGTCCACCAACAGGTCGCCACTGTCCGCCAACACCCCCAGCCGAGCAGCAGGCGAGAGAGGGTCGACCACCACCGTCACGGTGCCACCCCCCAACAGCCGGAAGGCGAGGTAGGGGCCGCCACCCGTAACCAGCGCCGCCCCCGGCCCGCGCCGCCCATAGGGCCAGATCTAGCGGAGCCGCGACCAGAACCAGCCCCCGGGCGCGCACCCCCAGCACGCCGCCCGCCACGCCGCCGTCGATCGGATCCAGCGCGCCACCGCGCTGCCGCGCCCGCCGCTAGCGCGACACCCCGGCCCGGCCGCCTCGGCTCGCACCGAGCCCGCCGAGCGAAGGGGCGAGATCTCCCCGCCGGCGCCGGCGCCGACCAGGCTTCGCCTGGCCGTGCCCTCTGGCGGCGGCGAGGTGGAGGAGGAGAGGGCGGGGGACCCCACCGGCGGCAGCTAGGGTTTCCTCCCGGTCACGCGCGGGGCGACCCGGGAGGAGGGAGGGAGGGGCTTCCGTCTTCAAAGTTTACAAAGTAATGGGCCATATTTCAACAAAGTAGTACATATTTATATATGACTATTATACTTGCGGGCTATAAGATAGGTTATATATGATGTGCCAGCATCCGGCTTTCCTATTAACCATGCTCTCATGGGCAGGAGCGCCCGCGTCTGGCAGCGAACGTCCGGTGACATGCGGATGCGGCAGGGTAGCATTATTCAATACTTGTGGTGTGCTTTCACGATCTGGTATGACTTCAATACTTGCACTGACTGTTTATGTGTGTTTGCCTCAAATTGTGAATTTGATGAAGAGAACATTTTTTTATTGCAAACTACTGCAAAATGAAGCGGACTGTAGCCATTGCATATCCTTTGCTGTATAATTTTGTGCTTCTATGTTGGCGTGCTAATTTTTTATTGCAAATTACTGCAAAAAAGAAGAAGTTAAAGCTAGCACCGTAGATAGGCTAGGTTGTACAGGGTACCACTACTATAGCACGCAAAGCATGCGTACCGTGTAACGGGTGTTAGTAGTAGTAGTACGTGACACGGGGAGAGAGACAGATGGCGGTGGCCTGGTGAGTGCATGCCATGGTATGGCGATACGGGGATGGTATTGAGAGTCGGATCCCGCTCCTTTCCCCGGCCGGTCGTCTTTCTGTCCGGACTTGGGATACGACACGATGCACAGCAGCAGAAACAGGTGCCGTTGCCCGTTGCCTTTGCCAAGGGATGTTCTGCTCAATCCGGCGCTCCTTCAGAAAGGGATGCATCAGCAGCATCTACTCCGACGCGACGTTACTGGGCTGGGCTCGAGGACGGGTCAACTGGCGCGCGACTTGTTGCAATCGCGGAGATACTCCTACGCGATGCGGCCTTTCGGGGCCCGGACATATCGAATGGTTCGCGGTGCCCGTGTCCATCGTTTGCGCGGCTGGACGGGGCAAGGCGGCAATGTAGGCCACTACTCGTTCTTCTCTTCGTGAAGGAGTCATTCCTGATGTCTCCAAATCCTACAATATCGTGGCTCCCTCGATATTAAAACGGACATGCATAACCGTAAAATGGTGTCGACCAACAATATTGTGAGCCCTAGTGTAGTGGGCTAGCTTATATCACCTTCTCTCCATCAGGCCGATCTATGAGACTTTAATATTTCTATCTATTTTTTGATTATCTGCATTTGTGATTGTACTGTCTATGACTGTAATTGTGGCAAATAGTTTAGGTTTCATAGACTCATATAAAGTTCAGGATCTGTTGATCACTCGGGCCAATACTTGCCTTACGCGAGTTGTGGGTAAAAGGTTCAATCTTCTTTACCCTTATAACTTGGATTGTTAAGGATTCTCGAGACATGCGCTCATGTGAGCATCAATCTTGAATGCCGCACACACCATTTGTGTCCTCGGCGTGATCCGTTAGTACAAGATGAAGGATTTAGTGGTACATTATTTTCATGTATTAAGGAATGAAGATGGTATTGTTTTAAGGGTGCTCTCCGTAAGGAAATAATTTTAATAAGACATACAAAATAGGCAAGAAAGACATGCGAATGAATAGTATTAAACTAATTTTAATGCACAGTCGCACCCATGTGCATGCTCTAACACTTGTGTCATCTCTTGTCCTAGCTGGTTTTGGTTAGGCGGAGGTTAAGACTATCCACAGTGAGAGTAATATAGGTGGTAACACCACATATATCTAGATAAAATACTACCTCCGTCCGGCTTTATTAGGCCCCATTTTATTTTGAGCTAAAGTTTGACCAACAAATTTAACTAATAAAATGTAAACTATATGTCACAAAAATTATACCATCGGAAAATTCTTCCAAATACAAACCCAACAGTGTACTTTTTGTAGCACATATTCTATATTTTATTAGTCTTTTGGCTCAAAATACTAGGGGGCCTAATAAACCCGGACGGAGGTAGTAGATGATGTGCAAGCAATTAATGGAGAAATAGAGACATGTGGTAATATAGCTATAGTTCCTAGTAGTATGAGAGTAATATCACACATACCAAGGCAAGATGAGTCTATAACCTAATAAATGAAGTGTTGCATGATATCACACATATGTTACTTTCCACTATAGAGGTAGTAACATAGACTAGTAACATATGCATGTTGCTAGTCTAAGTTACTACCCACTGTGGCTAGCAGGGGCGGAGCTAGACTTATTCAAGGGTATGCAACGCATACCCAACAATTTTGGCAAAAGGGAATTAGTATATATATGTCCATGCATACATGTATATGCATGATAGCAGTCTTTTCACGTGTAGAACTCAGGAAAAAACGAAATGCATAGCCATCCCATCACTAGTAGAAAACAGGGCTTTGGTCCAGGCCTGCCCAGCCCATTAGTCCCGGTTCAGTCACGAACCGGGACCTATGGGGACATACGTCCTGGTTCGTGCGCCCAGGGGACCGGCCGGGCCTCGTGGGGCATTGGTCCCGGTTCGTCTGGACCCTTTTGTCCCGGTTCCAGACACGAACCGGGACCAATGGGCCTCGCTCTTGGCCTCCCGGTTCCAGCCACGAACCGGGACCAATGTTGTGCCTATATATACCCCTTGCCCGCGAGCAGAGCACTCCACTGCTCTGTTTTTTTCTGGCCGGCGAGGGGAGGGGTTTGTGGTGCTCTAGCTCACCTCCTATGCACATGACGTGTTCGATGAAATGCCCGAGCAACACTACTTAAGCTTTCTCCTCTCCAAACTCGACCTTCAAGCTCCATTTTCCTCAAGATTTGTCTAGGTTTAGCGGTCCGTCACGTCCCGTCCCCGTCTTCATCGCCGTCGATCGGCCCGAGCAGGAAGAATGTGTACCTAGGGCATCGTCGATTTCTTTCGACCAATCATCAATGTCGAAAGAAAGGCAAGCATTTCAAAGGCGAGGCAGATCACCGGAAGAAGCCCGCCATGCGTACCGGTTATCACGTACTTGCTATGGTCAATGATTTACATGTAATCTTTGGAAAGGGTCCCGGCGGACTATCTGTTCCGAATGACGCTGAGGGACGCGCTCCCATGTGGAAGAAGAAATCTATATTTTGGGACCTACCCTACTGGAAAGACCTAGAGGTCCGCTCTTCAATCGACATGATGCACGTGACAAAGAACCTTTGCGTGAATCTGCTAGGCTTCTTGGGCGTGTATGGAAAGACAAAAGATACACCGGAGGCACGGGAGGACCTGCAACGTTGGCACGAAAAAGACGGCATGCCTCCAAAGCAGTATGAAGGTCCTGCCAGCTACGCTCTTACCAAAGAAGAGAAGGAAATCTTCTTTGAATGCATGCTTAGTATGAAGGTCCCGTCTGGCTTCTCGTCGAATATAAAGGGAATAATAAATATGGCAGAGAAAAAGTTCCAGAACCTAAAGTCTCATGACTGCCACGTGATTATGACACAACTGCTTCCGGTTGCATTGAGGGGGCTTCTACCGGAAAACGTTCGATTAGCCATTGTGAAGCTATGTGCATTCCTCAATGCAATCTCTCAGAAGATGATCGATCCAGAAATCATACCAAGGCTAAGGAGTGATGTGGCGCAATGTCTTGTCAGTTTCGAGCTGGTGTTCCCACCATCCTTCTTCAATATCATGACGCACGTCCTAGTTCATCTAGTCGACGAGATTATCGTTCTGGGCCCCGTATTTCTACACAATATGTTCCCCTTTGAGAGGTTCATGGGAGTCCTAAAGAAATATGTCCGTAACCGCGCTAGGCCAGAAGGAAGCATCTCCATGGGCCATCAAACAGAGGATGTCATTGGGTTTTGTGTTGACTTCATTCCTGACCTTAAGAAGATTGGTCTCCCTCAATCACGGTATGAGGGGAGACTGACTGGAAAAGGCACGCTAGGAGGGGACTCAATAAGGACGGGCATTCTTGGTCTCAAGCACACTACACAGTTCTACAGAACTCTACCTTGGTGACCCCGTATGTCGATGACCACAAGAACATTCTGCGCTCCAAACACCCGGAGCAGTGTGACGACTGGATTACATGTGAACACATCAGGACTTTCGGCAGTTGGTTGAAAACACGTCTCAGAGGTGACAACACTATTTCTGATGAGCTGTACTCGTTGTCCAGGGGACCATCTTTGACTGTATTGACTTACAAAGGATACGAGATAAATGGGAATACATTTTACACGATCGCCCAAGATCAAAAGAGCACCAACCAAAACAGCGGTGTCCGCTTTGATGCAGCAACCAAGAGGGGAAAGGACACATATTATGGTTACATAGTGGACAAATGGGAACTTGACTACGGACATGATTTTAAGGTCCCTTTGTTTAAGTGCAAATGGGTCAATCTGTCAGGAGGCGGGGTACAGGTAGAGCCACATTACAGAATGACAACAGTGGATCTAAACAATCTTGGGCACACAGACGAACCATTCGTCCTAGCCAATGATGTGGCGCAGGTTTTCTATGTGAAGGACATGTCTACCAAACCGAGAAAAAGAAAAGATAAGGAAGCGAATACATCATACGATGAGCCAAAGCACCACATAGTTCTTTCAGGGAAAAGAGACATCGTGGGAGTGGAGGGTAAGACAGACATGTCTGAAGATTATGAAAAGTTTCATGAAATTCCTCCCTTCAAAGTCAAGGCTGACCCAAGCACCCTGTTAAGCGATGAAGAATATCCATGGTTACGGCGCAATAAGCAAAGGACACAAGCAAAGAAAAAGTGAAGACAGATGAAGTCAGAAAGGGTTGAAAATTGATGATGTGGCTTTGAATGGTTCATTTTGAGCACATAAAAAGTCTGGAGTTCAAATAAGTTCAAAAAAATGAAATCCCTTTGTAACAGATGAGTTTTTGTCCGAAACCCTGATACTTCGAAAGAGATTGTCCATTTTGTACACAAAGTGCATCCAATTTTTGCCGTAACCCTCTCAACTTTTTAGCACATGCTATGTGGGTGAAATGATGATATCATGCCAATTTTCAACCTCTTCAGAGTTCATTTGAAGTGTTTTTCAATTTCAGGGCCATTTAGCTAAAAAAATCAGTAAATGCAAGAAAAATAACAGATGAACTCAGAAAGGGTTGAAAATTGATGATGTGGCTTTGAATGGTTCATTTTGAGCACACAAAAAGTCTGGAATTCAAATAAGTTCAAAAAAATGAAATCCCTTTGTAACAGATGAGTTTTCGTCCGAAACCCTGATACTTCGAAAGAGATTGTCCATTTTGTACACGAAGTGCATCCAGTTTTTGCCGTAACCCTCTCAACTTTTTAGCACATGCTATGTGGGTGAAATGATGATATCATGCCAATGTTCAACCTCTTCAGAGTTCATTTGAAGTGCTTTTCAATTTCAGGTCATTTAGCTCAAAAAATCAGTAAATGCATGAAAAAATACAGATGAACTCAGAAAGGGTTGAAAATTGATGATTTGCTTTGAAGGGTTCATTTTGAGCACACAAAAAGTCTGGAGTTCAATATAGTTCAAAAAATGAAATCCCTTTGTAACAGATGAGTTTTCGTCCGAAACCCTGATACTTTCGATGAGATTGTCCATTTTGTACATGAAGTGCATCCAGTTTTTGCCGTAACCCTCTCAACTTTTTAGCACATGCTATGTGGGTGAAATGATGATATCATGCCAATTTTCAACCTCTTCAGAGTTCATTTGAAGTGCTTTTCAATTTTAGGGTCATTTAGCTCAAAAAAATCAGTAAATGCATGAAAATAACAGATGAACTCAGAAATGGTTGAAAATTGATGATGTTGCTTCGAATGGTTCATTTTGAGCACACAAAAAGTCTGGAGTTCAAATAAGTTCAAAAGAATGAAATCCCTTTGTAACAGATGAGTTTTCGTTCGAAACCCTGATACTTCGAAAGAGATTGTCCATTTTGTACACGAAGTGCATCCAGTTTTTGCCGTAACCCTCTCAACTTTTTAGCACATGCTATGTGGGTGAAATGATGATATCATGCCAATTTTCAACCTCTTCAGAGTTCATTTGAAGAACTTTTTTTTTAGAAACTTTAATAGCAAAAAGAATTATCATAAAGATTTTTTTTGTTAGAAACTAAAATAACAAAAACTGTTTTTGAATATAATGATAAAACACAGTAATAGTAAATAGCAGTAAAAAGAATCACTCAAAAATCTATTTTTATAGTAAAGTTAATCACAAACTAGTGATTCACACAAATTTCAAAGAATTCAAATTTAAACTATTCGAATTGGAAAACTAATGGCACTAACAGAAAGTTTATAATATTTATTACCTAAAAGCAAAAAGAATTAAAAAAGAAAATAAAATAAATAAAGCAAAAAACAAAACAGAAAAACTGGAAAAAATAGAAAAAAATGCCACCTACTGGGCCACCACGGCCTGAATACGACTAGAAACCCAACCACAGGCCAGGATTCAGGCCCGCAGCAGACCCAGTAGGCCCATAGGCAGAGGAGAGTCACGTTAGGCCCGTAAGCCTGCATTTGAGAGGAGCTCGAGACGGCAGCGGCAGTGGGGTTTATAAACCACTCCGCGCCCCTCTCAACTAGCGAGGTGGGACTAAACTTTTGGCCGCGGGCAGGACAAGGCCTTTGGTCCCGGTTGGTGACACCAAACCGGGACTAAAGGGGTGAATTGGTACCGGTTCGTGGCACAAACCGGGACCAATGCCATCCTTTGGTCCCGGTTCGTGTCACCAACCAGGACCAAAGGGTTGTGCTTCCCGCCCTTTCGCCTAGCCAAAACAGACCTTTGGTCCCGGTTGGTGGCACGAACTGGGACTAAAGGAGGCATTGGTCCCGGTTGATGCCACTAACCGGGACCAAAGGCTTTCCTATATAAGTGGCACTTAGGAATTTTTCAGCAAGTTCTCACATTCTCCCCGACGCCGCCGCCCAGCGCCCCGACGCCGACGCCCTGCTTCTCGTAGCTATCGCCGTCGCCATGCCCTGCCCCGTCGTCGCCTGCTCCTCGTCGCCGTCGCCGGCCCTACCTCCTCGTCGCCGACGCCGTGCCCTGCACCGACACCGTCGCTGCGCCCTGCCCCGTCGCCGCGCCCTGCCCCGAGCCCGTCCTTGTCATCGCCGCCACCGAGCCCGCTCCTTGTCGCCGACGCGTCCTCGCTGTGAGCGCCGCCCCGATCCCCTCCTCCTCCTCCTATTCCTCCCTGTACTGGCCGCCGTCGCCGCGCCCTGCCGCCGATTCCCCCCTCTGTCCAAATTTTTGTGGTGCACATCAAGTGTATGATGAAATGCAAAAGAGCTCTAGGAATTTTAATAATTTTTGAGAATTTTTGTGGTGAGGTGTTGATGCACAAAAGAGAGTCTGGCAAAGTTTGAGAATTTTTTGTCCAATTTAAATTGCGCTTTGACCATGGAGTTTTAATCTGGTCCAAATTTAAACTGAATGATATTTGAAAATTTTGAACTATAGAACCAAATTTTTTTGGCGGAATGGGTTGTGGGTACTGTCAAATAGATGGAGTAATTTTTGTGTGTGCAAAAGAATTGAGGAGAATATAGCTCCTTTGCAAATCACAGGAAATATTAATAATTGAAATTCCAACTTTGGAATTTATTAAATATAAGAAAAATATTTACATAGTTAGAGATATTTGCACAGTTAGAGATATTCATGATCAAAGTCAGTTTTTTAGAGAAATTTGCATGGAGAATTTTTTTAGAGAAATGGTGGAGTTCACATATAATGTATATATGTTGATATTTTTTATATGATGAAAATTGTTTTGTTCATATATAATGTTATATATATATATATATATATATTATATATATATATATAATATATATAATATATAATATATATATATATATATATGTATGTATGTGGCTATGTATGTATGGATGTTATAAAATTGTGTTGTCATATATGTATTAATTATTTTGTTCATAGCATTTTTTTAATATGATGAAAAAATCATAGCATTTTCATAGCCATATATATGTATGTGGCTATAGTATGTCTGGATGTTCATAGAATTTTTTTATATGTATGTGGCTATATATATATGTCATTGTCGATATAGCCCCTCCCCGATAACTTCGACATGAGGGGGGGTCGATATACCCCCTCCCGATAACATTTTTTTTATATGATGAATTTTTTTCATAGCCAATTATTTGTATGGCTATATGTATATCGTTGTCGATATAGCCCCTCCCGATAACTTCGACATGAGGGGGGGGGGTCGATATACCCCCTCCCCGATAACATTTTTTTTCTAAGTTACTAAGGTAAAATATTCACCCCCCTCTCGATATACCGGGCGACCAACTCTCGAGGCCACCCAAACCCTAGAAAAAAAGCGTTGTCGATCTCCTACCCCCTCCCGCCCCTACCCGACAAACTCTCGAGGCCACCCAAACCACTAGAAGATAACTCCGGTAACTTCGACATGAGGGGGGACGTCGATCAACCCCCTCTCGCCCGAACAAGTCTATGTATTATTTTATATCGCGGTGGACATATATGAAAGTTTGAACATATGTCAAAGTTTGAATTTTGACATATGCAACATTTGATCATATATCAAAGTTTGATCATATGTCAAAGTTTGAATTTTGACATATGCAACATTTGATCATATGTCAAAGTTTGAATTTTGACATATATAGATTTATCGAGAATGCCCCCATTATGGATGTGCACAAGTTGATTCAATTTTTTTTTATCTCATCTATATATATATTCTTCTATATGTCACGTTATCTGTCAAACTATTGAAGAAATCCATGGCTTCATCATTAGTCGGAAGTAACAGGCGTATGATGCTACGAAGCTCTTCAAAGTTGTTTTGGAACGGAGTTCCGGGTAGAATAATTCGCCTTTTGGTACGAATTTCAGCAAAGGCCTTCCAAATAGCGATATTCGGAAGGCTCTTGCTGAACTTTGTACCAAAAAGCGAATTATTCTATCGGAAACTCCGTTCCAAAACAACTTTGAAGAGCTTCGTACCATTATACGCCTGTCATTTCCGGCTAATGGTGAAGTCATGGTTTTCTTGAATTCTTTGACACTAGACAACGTGACATATAGAAGGGTAGATGAGATCAGGAAAAATATGGACCATTTTCTGCACATCCAGAATGGCGTCATTTTGTTAAATCCCTTGTCGGTCCGAACGTTGGACATTCATGAGAGAGGCGGTCCAGCCCAAACCCTAGAAGCGTTGTCGAGGCCACCCCAAACCCTAGAAGCGTTGCCTAGGCCACCCCAAACCCTAGAAGAGTTGCCGAGGCCACCCCAAACCGTAGAAGCGTCGAGCTAGCTAGGTCTACGTTTACACTAATATATCCATCTGACATGTTTGTATATTAATTGCCATGTTGTAATATTTGCAGAAACTATGGAGCACCGAGACATCGAAGCAGAACAGTTGTTGGGGGACATAATCCTCGGCGGAGGTGATATCTTGTCGTATCTCAACGACACCGATGGTCTGGAAGGAGAGGGTGAAGCAGGCTCCGGTGATCGAACAATGGAGGTGGAAGGACATGATTATGATGGCTCCGGTGATGGAATACCGGTGGAAGGAGACCGTGATGACTGCTCCGGTGAGCGAACAGAGGAAGGAGCTGTTGCAAAGGCCGGCGAGGTATGTATATTAATTAAGCCTGTGCTGACTAGCTAATTGATGCATTAATTGTTTTGGTATGTACACATATTAACTCTCTTCTTTCTTCTTTTCTAGCCCTCCGGATCGAGCCAAACTTCGGTAACGAGACGAGGCCCGAAGAAAAGGTTGCGCCAGGATGAAAGGTTCACGATCACAGCAATCAAGGGCGATGGCCAACCGATTGAACCCAGCCGGACCAAGGAAGCATTTTCTGCTCAGTGCGGGGTTCTTGTTAGGGACATGATCCCGATCAGCATCCACCAATGGAATAAGCCTAAGAGCGAAGACCCTCAAGTGTCTTTTGTCAACGATAGACAGAAAGATGATCTTTGGACCGCGCTGAAGGCAAATTTCACCCTACCGCCAGAGGAGGATCCGGATAAGCCAGTTATAGAGCCATTGGTCAAGGCTCATGCTCTTAAGAAGATGGCAGATCTATTCAGGAGGTGGAAGAATGAGTTGAAATCAACGTTTGTCGACAAAGGGAAGACTCCAGAATTCACCGGCCGATTTGAGAAGATAAGAGATCACTGGCCCGCATTTGTGGCCCACAAGACATCGGAGAAGAGTAAGAAGATGTCAGCGACAAACAATAAAAATGCTGCAAAGAAGGAGTATCACCATCGCACGGGGTCAGGTGGCTACCTCAAAGCCCGGCCGTTGTGGGACAAGGCTGAGAAGGACCTGCTTGATAAAGGGGTAGAACCAGAGACATTGAACTGGCCAGACCGTTCAAGGACTTGGTTCTTCGGGGTTGGGGGAACCTTGGACCCTGAAACAGGGAAGTGCCATTGGACGAAGGAGCAACTTGAAATACCCGTCAAGAAGCTTCAGAAGTATATCGCCGCAGCGCAGCAAGGGACGTTCGTTCCCGACAGAGAGAACGACGAGCTCACACAGGCCCTCGGGAATCCTGAGCACCCAGGACGAACACGAGGCACGACAGGCTCCGTTGCGTGGAAGGAAGGGTTTCCTAGCGCAGACGGTTACAAAACCCGGGAGACGAGGAGGAAAGTGGAGCAGACCGAACTGCAGAAGCTGAATGCAAGGGTACGAGCGCTAGAGGAACAAGCACTAGTTCAGAGGCAGCGACCTGCCGAAGCTACCCCAGAAGCTACCCCGCCATCTCAGCGGAGAAGCAACATGGCTTCCACCGAGCTCCTTCAGCAGCCTCACTTCACGGCTCCCAGCTACCTCGTGGATGCTATCACGGAGGCTCAAGATTGCCACCTTATGGCGCAATGGCAGCACCTCAAAGTCAAGGGGGCTGTCGGCTCTGTTGCACCTCCTCAACCCGGCATAACTTTTCACTGCCATACGATTCCAGAAGGCTATGCTGTTGTGATGGTCGATGAAATAACGGAGGGATTTGAGGAGCTCGAGCTTGACCACCCTACCGGTGAAGGGGAGACTCAGCTGGGTCTTGCTTTGAAGACTCCATGTCTATGGCGGAAGGAGCTCATCAACCTTTTGAACTGGACGCCTCGGCCTCCTCCTCCGGCGAGTCAGGGCACTCCGCCTCCTCCTCTGGCGAGTGATCAGGGCACTCCGCCTCCTTCTCCGGCTGCTCCGGCGCGTGGCGGCACTCCGCCTCCTTCTCCAGCTGCTCCGGCGCGTGGCGGCACTCCGCCTCCTTCTCCGTCTGCGCCGGCGCGTCCGAGCAGCCCGCCTCCTTCTCCGCCTCGTCAACAACAGCGGAAGACAACAGCCACCGCTCCGGCTGCTCCGGTGTCTAGCAGTACAGCCAGAGGCGGGAGGCAATACATATTCGGTCTATCTCTCAAGCCTCTAGAGAAGTTACCATACGAGATGACCGAGGAGGAAAACGCGGAGATCTGTCAAGCCCAAGTGAAGGACTTTTTTGCAAAGAAAAATCCACCTCCAGAGGAGAAGATGGATCCGGTGAAATTGAAGCGCACTTTGAAGAACCTGAAGTGACCACCACCGCCTCCGCCGGATGACAACCATGTCCGCGCTCTGAAAAAGGCAGTGGAAGGAGCGCGCCGGTTGGGAACTACTTCAAGTGACAAAAGGTTACAAGAACGAAGAAGTGGGAACAAAATTCCCCAGCTCGGCGAACAGGCAAACCAATCGTGCCCCCCGCTCAAGGTGTCTAGCGATATCGTCGCAAATCTGCCGGGGATGCTGCCCGGTACCAATCCTGGTGATTACCTGCCCGACGATGCACATTTTGATACAATGGAGGTGGACGAACACAAATACCGGTACGGGAAGCCTCTCGTCAGACCTAGTGATCCTCCTCTAACAACGATGATGCGAAGATTCCATAAGTGGTACATGGACACCTGCAAGTCTGGGAAGGATATTTTGACGCTGAGAGTTAAAGAGGAGCACGACCTCGTTGGAATTGATCTGTTGTCTGTTCCATTTGAGGAGTTCTTCCAGTTTTTCAATCAAAAGGACCTCCATAAAATAACCATCACTTGCTACTGTCTGTAAGTACTATACTTCTGTAATTAAGTCTCTATATATAGCTCAGCTCTTTCATTGCATGTATATATAATTATCCTCACTATGTTATGCAGATTGAAGATCGTCGAATGCAGAAATGCACAAATCTATGATATTGGGTTCATTAACACAAATCTCATAGATGAATGGACGGTTACATATAATGCGAAAGAAACCGAGGCCAACTTGCTACAATCGTTGCTTAAAAATCAAAACAAAGATAAAATACTCTTTCCTTACAACTTCAAGTGAGTGTTACTGTCTTCTGCATATTCGGTTTCCCTTATTACTCGAGGTTATAGTAATGTAATTGATGAGTTATGCATGCGTGCGCAGCTTCCACTTTATTCTCCTAGAGATTAAGCTTGAGCAGGGACTAGTAACCGTCTTAGACTCAAGACGAAAATATCCCAAGGAGTATGCGGCCATGACTGAAATGCTTCAGAAGTAAGTTCAATCGATCATTATCGCACCATATCGGCAACTTTAGTCATTTCCTGATATCAAGTAATTATTTTCTTTGTCTCGCAGGGTTTGGAAAGTGTTCACCACAGAAGCTCCGGGACTGCCGGGGGAGCTGCGATTTACACACCCGAAAGTAAGTACTACTAGCTAGTTCCGCGCATCTCCCATTGATTCTAGCTAGTTTCATCAATACCTTTTATAATGCTTGATTATCAGTTTGATTGACCTTTATTTCTCGTAAAGTGGTTGTGGCAGGAAGGCGGGAATAATTTTTATGGATACTACGTTTGCGAGTACATCTACAACGCGACGACCTCTAAGCGGGGCTACTCTGAAAAACAATATGAAGTGCGTAAGCAATAATATTCACAATTTTATTTTATTACCATCATTTGTGTTGAGTTTCATTCATATATATGTATTGACCCCCTTCTTCAAATTAGATTTGGCAGATGCGGGATGAACTCCTACCACAAGTTCGCATAAAAGCAATTCAAGAGGAATTGGCGGGATTCTTTCTTGACCACGTCATCAATCCAGCCGGAGAATACCATATGGAACTTGACATCAAATGTTAGGGATTGTAAGAGATCTTATATTGTATATATGTAGCTAGTAGCGTCGGATAGATATACGAAAACTTGTTGTTCGACCAATCTCTCGGAGAAGGAGGAGGTCGATCACTTCTCTCTGTATATGTTCATGACGATCTTGTGTACTTAATGGTTTCCTTCATTTGCTTACTAGCTAGCGTGTCGAGTCCTCTCTATACGTATAGTAACGTACGTCGACCAAGCACGAGATAAAGAGGACACTCCTCTCTAGCTATTAGCTAGCTAACACAATATATGAAACCCCTAAATTAACCCATACAAAACCCCCACCCCCCCCCCCCCCCCCCCCTTTCAAAAAAAAAACAAAAACCCCAGCTCTGAGCTGCTGACACGTGAATGATCTTTGGTCCCGGTTGGTGTTACCAACCGGGACTAAAGGCCCTCCTCTCTGGGCTCGCCGCAGCGGCCACGTGGAGCCCCATCTGTCCCGGTTCGTATAAGAACCAGGACTAAAGGTGTTGGGCTTAAAGCCCAACACCTTTATTCCCGGTTCTTATACGTACCGGGACAAATGGGCCTTATGAACCGGGACAAATTAGCCTTTTTCTACTAGTGATGCCCTCCCGCTTCATTCCTTTCCTGTCTGGGCCTAAGTATTAGCTTGGGCTGCTATCGTATCAATAGACTTTTAAACTTGCAACAGACCTTGAACTGCCTACATACCAGCCCTGCCTCTTTCCCTCCTGCTATATCCCAATATCTCGCCTTGTCCTCAACAAGCATGGCGCATGCAGCACACTCCACGGCAACAACGCAATAACGTAGTTATGTGAGCTTTTCATCTGGATTTCTTATTTTTGAGAACATAGGATGATCTTTAATGTATTGATTGATTTTCTTCCAGAAAAATTTTGTTAGCTAATTCATTGTGGTCTGTTGCATTCAATCGAATTTAAGCACTAATTTGCATTTGTTCAGTTAAGACTTGAGAGAGGAGCTAAATTGACTTGGCAGTTGGCAGTGATATTGGAATTGTAGACTATAGTGTTAAATTATATTTTTCTCCTTATTTTCAAAATGCCACTAAACTATTCGAGATTGTTTCTAGAAAGAAAAAATGTAGTTCATCATGGTCATCATGAACTTTCATGTCATATATTATTATATGATACAAAAAAAAATTATAGCTTCGCATACCCATGTAAAAAATCCTAGCTCCGCCACTGGTGGCTAGTCTAAGCAACCATGCTACCAACGACTTGTCTACTTTTCACCCTTGACCGTGACATGCAAATAGTAGGGTGTAAACTCGACATGGACAAGTTGCTTGTCATATGTTCCTCACCACATATTAGTCGTATGACCATCGCTGAGTGTCAGGGGATGACAAAGTTCCTATGTACTTGCTCAGTGGTATAGCCACATCTTTATTCTGAAGTAACATGATCATGACATAAATATGCACCCTGAAGAATGCGATTGTGATGATCCAAACAAAGAGTTTAAGAGCAGTGATAGTTTTGAAGCTACATACTCTTTGGATACATTCTTTGATGATCCTTTTTTTGTTGTATAAGTAAATAATGTTGTGGTTGGTGTAGTTTTCCCCCGCTACAATTGATTATAAAAATGTTGATGTATAATTTATTTATTGTATTTGTATCGACATATCTGTCAATGATAATCATACATGAAGTGGATGTGTACACAGACATAATACACAACGAGAAAATAATCAGTTCAGCTAAATGACAGTCGACTGTGGGCAGGCCTTGAGGGATGGCCGGGGGCGGCGGCTAGACCGGCGGTGGGTGGGTGGGTGGGTGGGGGGGGGGGGGGGGGGCGGGGAGGGGGGGAGGGGAGAGCCCCCAACTCTGCTACCCCTACAATTCCCCACTCCACCACACACCCAACCTCATCCAACCCCCTCTCCATCCCACCAATACACCCAACCCCCCACCCCCACCCAACATCATACCTCACAACTCACTCCATCCCTAAAGGAAAAACAACGAAACAATACGGTAAACAATCCCACCCCCAACCACCACCCCCCCCCCCTCCCATGCCCTCCAATACAGTACACCTCCTCTCACACTCCCCCACACACCACATCACTCCCCATCCGCTACCTTCCCTCCAATATTCTCCCCGCCCCTACTCACCAAATCCCACTCCACCGAACCTCAACTATATAACCGCCCACACCCCCAGACCCCCCCCAAACATCCCCTCCAACATCGCCAAACACCCTCCCCCCCTTCACAACACCCCCCCCCCCCACACCAATGCCCATGACACCCCCACCAACTACATAAAAGACCCCCTGATCCACAACCCACCACCCCACCAACTCTCAAACTCAACCAACCAATCAAACCTTCTATACCACATCCACCCCTCAAGCACCCACACTACGCACACCAAATACGAACCCATGTCCCACCACTCATAGTTCCCCACCACAATCCCCCTACTGCACACCCCAACCCCACAAATACCCACACCCAACCTAACTCTAACTCAACAGGGACGACGATGGCCTAAAAGTGAGACGACTCCAGTATCTGCTCGTAGGTGGGAGCGCCGCGGGCCGCGGGTGGTGGTCGCAGGCGGTTCGGCCGGTGGCCCGGGCGGCGGTGTGGAGAAGAAGGAAAAGAGCTGGAGGTGGAAGAAAGGCTAGGCGCCATTGGATGTGGATCGTACGTTCAAAATTGATCACTGACCCAATTCCGAAAAGTCAGTCGACTGATGTGTAGCCTAACCCGAAAATAATTATATCATACACTTCATGCATTGGGAAGAAAATGACTATTTTTTCATCTTACCTTATCGCCATTTTGTATGGGAAACTCAGTCCAGTCATGCACCATCAATGATTATTCTCCTGCGTTTCCAGCTAAGAAACAGTGTGAAATTCATGGTGGCAATGTCACCAGCGTTGTCCATCTATGGACGCAACATCTCGACAAAATCCCGATGATGCCAGTAGTGGTTATCCATAGCTGGTTCACATCGTGTGGTTATCAATACGTAGAAAGCCTTGTCACGCTTCGTCTCACCTTTTTTTTAAATAGTGTCACCTCACCCATTAGCTCATCTAATCATATTCAAATGTGTTTTTTCTTGTTTTTTTCCCTTGCCCTAAAGGCTAGGGTACACACAAATTATCGGGCTATCGACCCAGCAGGAGCGTTTTTCGGTCGGCTCACCTGTGCGGGACACTGTTCATTTAAACAGTGCCACACTGTAGCAAATTTGTGGAGGGCTTTAATAGGGACTATTCTATAGATAGTTGGCTGGGCCCAGTAGCCAGCCTTTCCCTGCTAGTATTTGAGCCAATCCCCACGCGGTTCTAAAAGAGGTAGTGTGGTGTGCCCACCACCACAGGGATTGTCCCTGGTGTATGCACTAGGCTCGCGGGCTCAGTTGCTTAGATGGTTTGTTAGATCTTAGCTTGCGCCCTGGTGGCGTGCGTGTGTGGTGTGAGTGTGTGTGGTGTGAGTAGGGCGTGAGTTCAGATACTACAGCTGTACTAAGCCAAGGGGATATCAAAAAAAAAAAAAACTTGTCATCACTTGGCTATCCCAAGCCGTGGGCACGAAACACATTACGAGATAGCCGGAGGGTGCGTCCGTGAAAAGGCACGCTAATCAGGTCAATAAAAGCAGAATCCATAGGTGGGAACATGGCAATGGCATGGAGGCGCGTGGGAGGGTTAAGCAACCAATCAAGAGTTTCGGCGGGATCGGACGGCGGCGGCAGGGCGCCACGAGGGGACGAACGGCGCTTCAAGATGTACTACGTGAGGCCGGCCGCAGTGGTTCTGGGGTTCGCGCGCGGGGTAGCCGGTGCTGCTGCATGCATCGTCAATCAGTCCTCCGAGCTGTCGATGGGTTGTGGATTGATGGTTGCCAATAATAACGACGTAGCGTGCGGTGAAATACTACTACTGATTAATTAATGGCTGATGGCTGGAGAATATCTATTTTGTTGTGGTTCGTCTTTCCTTTCCCGTGGCTAGCATACAAGTGTGTTTGAGAGAGCGTAGTACTAGGAGCAAAGCATGCAGTCCCGTGTACACAGAGTACTGGTAGTACGTGACATCGATAGAGAGGGAGAGGGAGAGTGGTGGGTACATGGCACCGTATGGCATCAAGGGGTGAGGCCCGCTCTTTCCCCCGGCCGTTCGTCTTCGGTTGGGATCACTTGCAATACGATACGGTTCACAGCACGAAGAGCAGAAATAGGTGTTGTTGCCTTCCCGTCCGGTTCGCTTCGATCCGGCGCTCCTAGGGAAAGGGGGTCATCGTTCTCAGTTCTCACCCGGCCAGCAGCATCTACACCAACGTGAAGCGATGGGCTCGAGGACGGGTCGAGTGGCGCGGAACGTGCATGCGTCGCGGAGATACTCCGATGCAATGCAACCTTTTGGAGGCTAGACGACGTTTTGAGTCATTCAAGATGCCCGTGTCCTTCCAAGGTGTTGTCAGCCGGGGCAAGGCAATGTACGCCACTGCTCGCTCCACACGCCATGCTCCTTCAGCCCGTAAAGGTGTCATTCCTAATGTCTCCAAATCCTACCATATCCTGGCTGCCTCGATGTTTAAGATGGACATGCATAAGCATAAGATGGCGTCGATCAAAAAATTGTTGTGAGCCCTCTAGTGCAGTGGCCACAAATGGGGACGGGGTTGATGCTCTTTGGCTAGCTTATATCGCCTTCTCTCTGTGGGGCTGATTTATGAAAATTTAATATTTTATCTACCTTTTGATTCTCTACATTTCTTATTGTACTGTGTCTGACTTTAATTGTGGCAACAATTTACATTTCATTGACTCATATAAAGTTTAGGATTCGTAATGATTTCTGCCAGTACTTTCCTTAGGTAGGTTGTGAGGAAAATGTTCAATATTCTTTACACATAGAAAACTTGGATTGTCACGGATTCCCAAGACATGAGCTCGTGAGAGCACCAATCTTGAATGCCGCACACACCTTTTGCATGTGTCATGGGCGTGAAGCAGATGAAAGACCCAGTTGTATATTATTTTCATGTATTAAGTAATGAAGATGGTATTATTGTAGGATGCTTTCCATAGACCAATTTTTTAAGGGTACATGCAAAATAGGCAAGGTACACATGCGACAATGGTAAAAAAAAGTATTAACTAATTTTAACGCACAGTCACATGATTCGCATGCTCTGGTGCTTGGGCCGCCTCTCGGCCTAGATAGTTTTGGTTAGGCAAAGGTTAAGCAACCATGCCATCCGCGGCTTGTCTACCTTTCACCCTTGGCCGTGACATGCAAATAGTTGTGTAAACTCGACATGGACAAGTTGCCCGCTGTATGTTCGTTCCCACATGTTAGTCGCACGACCATCAATGAGTGTCAGGTTATGACAAAGTACCTATCTACTTGCTCAGATGTATAGCCACATATTTATTCCGAAGTAACGTGATCATAACATAAAACATATACAGGGATGAATAGGACGGTGATGATCAAAACAAAGAGTTTAAGAGTAGAGGTAGTTCCGAAGCTACAGTCTTTTTGGATACATTCTTTGATGATCTTTTTTTGGTTGTATAAGTAAACAATGTTGTGGCTGGTGTAGAATTTTTCCCCGAATACAATTGAGTATAAAAAGGTTGATTTATTATTTGTTTACTCTATCAGCATATTTGTCCATGATGATCATTTGTGAAGAAGATTTGTAAATAAACATAATAATAGAAAAAATATATCATATACGTTCATTTATTATGTTAGAAACAATTTGTTTTTATCTTACCTTATCGTCATTTTGTATGGAAAATCCAGTTGAGTTGTACAACTCCAATGATCGGTCTCCTGCATTTCCAGCTATGGAACATTATGAAATTCATTGTGCGCAACGTCATCGGTGTTGTATTTTTTTTCATTGATCATAAGCAGGAAACAATGGAAAAGAATACAAAGGTGGTGAGGATCCTAGGATCAAAATTGGGATGGCCACAGACGGCGGGCCCTCGTCATCCTGGCCTATATCTCATGGTGGTTCCCCAAAGGGGCTCTCTATGCATGTCGCTCCTGTGACCCGCCATAGCTCAATGTTGTCCCTGATTCATTTGATGATGCTTCTCACGCACGGCAGCTTCATTCGGAACGTGCAGTGGTTAGGCTCCTGCCAGATTTCCCAGCATGCCAGCAGTAGGATCATTCTCGCCCCCTTTCGCCACTTGGGATCAGTCCGCTCTAAGGTGTTCTGGACGATCGTGGTGGTGTGGCTTTGGTGCTAGTTATCGGTGGTGTACATCTATCGATATGACATCCATCCATAGCCACTCGGCCCCATTGGGTTATCAATACATAGAAAGCCTCGACCCCACCATTTTTTCTTTCTTTCTGAAATGGAGCGTCACCTTAATGATTAGCTCGTCTAATCATATTCTTATGTGTGTTTCCCCCTTTTCTTTGTCCGAAAGACTGGAGTACCCAAAAATTATCGCGCTATCGACCTTGACAGCTCGTGTCAATTTTATTTTTGTGTGGTAAAAAAACTTGTCATTATTCAGCTGTCCCAAATACATTCGTGGGCACGAAAAGCATTATGAGATAGCCGAAGGGTTCTTCCGCCTTAACGGCCACGCTATCATCGAGTCCATAAAAGCAGAATCTCACAGTGAACCAACGCTAATTCGAATTATACTAGGTGGGGACATGGCAATTGTCATGCATGGTGCTAGGCTCGTGGAAGGAGGGCCGGTTAATCAAACCAATCAAGGAATTTTGCTGGATCGGACAGCGGAGGCCAGCAGCGCTTCAAGATGCGTGCATGGGGCAGCCGTTGCTGTTGCATGCTGGCAGCCTGGCATCGTCTTCTTCCGAGCTGTCGATGGCTGGAGTCTAGTAGCGTGCGGTGAAATGCTACTCACTGGCCAAAAATACTTTTCTGTGGACAGCGACGTGAAATGGTCCTACTCCTACTCCTGGTGTAGTCTAGTCTCGTCTGCTTAAGATAATGAGTCTAGGTTAGAAGGACTAGTGCGTGGTGGAAATATTTCTTTATTGTAAAATAACTCACTGAAATATACTTCCTTCATTCCTAAATATTTATCTTTCTGGATATTTTAAATGGACTACCACATACGGATGTATATAGACATATTTTAGAGTGTAGATTCACTCATTTTGTATCGTATGTAGTCACTTGTTAAAATGTGTAGAAAGACAAATATTTAGGGACGGATGGAGTATAAAGCAGGAGATTTCCTTTAGAGAAGAGTACCGTAGTGCATCACAGCTGCAGGGTGTCACACACACATGTTGGTGTGCGAGACCAATGTGGCCATATATTTTTCTGCGGGGACGTAGTGCCAGTACTATTTAATCCATAATATCATTTGTGCAGCAAGCCAGCAGCAGTATACAGCCTAGCACGTGACGGAAGAGACGCGCGTCACCGTCACGTACGATTAGTGCACGTCGAGTCGTCGTAAATAAAACAATAAAACTGGGGAAATTGGTTGGACGGCAGACGCTGCGTCGCTGCACCCCACGTTCAGTTAGAGCGCTGCACCGTAGATAGCATAGCACTGTCGTGCGTGTGAGATAGGGGCATGGAGTGCCCGCGGCAGTGCTGGTCGCAAACCATGCAGTACCGTGTTCGGGGTACTGGTTAGTACGGTCCAGAAGAGAGAGACAGGGGTGGTGGTGGTTGCATTACAGTATGGGAAGCATCCGTCTCAGCTCTCGCCCAGCCAGCAGCATCTACTCAGACGCGACACGACCATGCGGGGGCTCCAAGGCGGGTCAAGTAGCGCGCAACTTGCATGCGTCGCAGCTTTTCGGGGGCCAGACGTGTAGAGTCGTTCCCGGTGCCTATTTTATTCAGAGGAGCTGCTGCCCGGGGAAAGACAATATATACGCAACTGCTCGTCGCGGAGGCTGTTTTCCTTTTCTGTGTAAAGGTGTCACTCCTAATGTCTCCGAATCCTACAGTGTCCTGGTTTTCTCAGTGTTTAGATGAACAAGCATAACCCTAAAATGGTGTCGACGAAAAGTAGCGTGAGCTCTCTAGTGTAGTTGGCACAAAATGGGTCGATGCTCTTTGGCTAGCTTATATCACATTCTCTCTGTGAGGCCGATCTGTGACACTTTAATATTTTTATCTACCTTCCGATTCTCCGCATTTGTCATTGTACTACGTACGACTTTAGCTGTGGCAATAATCTGGGTTTCATCGACTCATATAAATGACGGGTCATGCTAGTACTTTCACAGGTAAGTTGTGGGAAAAATGATCAATCTTCTTTACACTTGTAACTTGGATTGTGTCGGTGTACTAAGTATTGGGCCACTAGTACCCCGTATCTGTGCACGGACAGTTATAGCCATTCTCGCGGCAAGGCTTGCCGGGAACAGTTCGAGGTCAATTCAGGCCACCAAGAAAATCATCAAGTCAGAGGTCTGAGGATCAGCAGATAAGCATAGCTGGAATCCGAAGGCCAGCTTCCCCGGCAAGATCCTTGCCGGGATGGCCTGTGGAGCCCGGCAAGGATCGGCGCCCGGCAAAGATCGGCGCCCGGCAAGGCTTGGCGCCCGGCAAGTTTCGGCGCCTGGCGGGATTCTGCCACTATACCACCGCTCCAGCATAGCGACAAAGCCTGACATTCTGGGTCCTTCTCTGGATGCATGGCAACGCGCCAGTGGAGGAGAGCTTAAGCGGTGCTGATGGGATGGCCCCTTTTTCCATCCCCAAGAAAGTGAGGACACCTAAACGGACACCTCACGGTGCATTAAATGCGCTTGTCCTAATCCGTCAGGGGTTTAGGTATGATACCCTGTAGCTACTTTACACCTTAATGTATGTACATTTTGCCACTGTGGAGACCCCTTTGAGCATATAAAAGAAGGCCCAAGGCAACTGCTACAGAGGAGGAGAACTTCTGGCCCATTCTGCATGCGTAGCTGCTCTTTGAACGTACTGTTCATTGTAAGCGCTCCTGAAGGCTGGGCTCAAGAACATCAATAAAAACACAAGGCAGGAGTAGGGTTTTACGCTGATCAGCGACCCGAACTTGGGTAAAAACTTCCCGCGTCGATCGTTGGTTCTGCTCTTTGCGTATACCTCTCCCCCCGCCGAATCGTAAAGGGGTCTCTCGGGATCCCATAGGTGTCGTGCCCCGACATCTTTGGCGTGCCAGGTAGGGGGCTTGAAGGTTGCGTGAACCTGATCTGGTGATCGGCGCCTTAGATTTCTTCATCATCTTCATCATCATGCCACCCAAGAAGAAGAGCGCTGCGACGGCGCAACCGTCCACGTCCGTTTTGCCTACGCCTTCGCGTACGGGCGACGGCGTGGGTGCAGAAGGAAGAGGGCAAGAACCCCCACGGCGTTCTGGGGATCCGAGCCAGGCGAGCGGCATCGTTCGCAGTGGCAGTGGCAACCTGCACGCCGCTGGATCTAGAGATGGCGCTGTGCTGCCTACGGGTGGCACAACGAACTCGAGAGATCGGAGGGCGCCTGCTGGAGCTCCCGCGCCGGCGCAAGCCTCGCGACCTACCCAGGTCGTGCATGATGAGCGACGTCATGGCGCTGGTGGTTCAGGGCGTCCCCATGAAAAGGTTTCTGCGCATCGATCCCAAGATGCGCGGGACCAGCATGCACACCGAGTTGCTGGCGGAGGTGGCGCGCGGTCGCGTGACCGTGGTGGTGCTCCTTCTAACATGGTTAGGAATCAGAGCACCTCACGTACCTCGCACTTGTCGCCGCCGCCTACGCCAGCGGAAGCCTTGGCACGTGTGCAGCTGCTTCTCGATTTTCCTCCTGCCCTGGAGAAGATGGAGGAGTGGCGAGTTACTATCCAGAGCCTTATCGGCTTCGCCAATAAAGATGGACCGCAAGAGGCAGGGCCCTCGCAGCGGAGGCCCATCGATCCGGCGCGAGCCGATGTGGAGAAAACCGGAGGTGGTGCAACCACTGTGCACTCCCCTCCGCGGCACCAGCGGCGGCCAACAACTCAGCAAGTCGACCGCCATGAAGAAGTTTCCACGGCGTCATCCGATCCACGGATGCGCCGCGATCAGCGTCAAGTTCTCCAGGAACGAGGCAAGGAGGACGCTCGAACTACCATCGAGCGGCGACGGGAAGCGTGCTATCAGTCTGATAAGCGCGCGGGGCCGGCTGTCGACGAGCCTGCGCCAGGGAACGTTGGAGACTTGCCTTACGAGGTAGGACCTCCAGCGTTTACCCGTGAGCTGCGGCAAGTCCAGTGGCCCAATCTCCGAACCTTCAAGCCAGAGGTCCCAGAGAAATATGACGGCAAGACCCATCCCTCGGAGTTCCTGAGCATCTACACCATTGCGGTGCAAGCTGCCGGGGGCCGAGATGACAAGATACTCGCCAACTACTTCCCGTTGGTGCTTAAACCCAACGTCAGGTCGTGGTTGATGCATCTGCCGGAGGATTCTATTTCGTCCTGGTCAGATCTGTGCCATCAGTTTGTTGGCGCTTTTGTTGGAGGCCACCAAGCTCCTGGCCAAGAGAGTGATTTGCACATCATCCCTCAGAAGGAGGGCGAGTCCCTGCGCAAGTTTATGCAGAGATTCAGCCGGGTGCAGTACAATATTCCTGACGTTCATCCTGCCGCTGTCATTAGCGCGTTCCATCAGAACGTGCGTAACCGCAGAATGCGGGAAGAGCTGGCAATGAACAAAGTCAGGAGTATTGCCGAGCTTTACGTCTTGGCCGACAAGTGCGCTCGAGCTGAAGAAGGGAGAAGACTCCCTGGCGAAGCTGTTGGCGCGGCGGGCGAATCAGAAGAAGAAGATGCCGCGGCCCCGTCAAGGAAAGGCCGGCGGCGAAACAGGAAGCGCGGAAGCAAGGCCGTGCTTGCTGTCGAGGAATCCGGCAACCCCGGCGCTGCCAAGAAGGCCAAGGTTGGTGACCCCGGCAAGGATCTTGCCGGGTGCCCTTCCTGTCAGGCCTTGGCGGTTGCCGACAAGTCGGAGAACTCCGGCAAGCAATATTGCAAGATCGATCGCACCAAGGGTCACGATCTCCAGAACTGCCGGCAAGTTGAGCAGCTTGCCGAGAAGCAGAGAGCCGAATACCAGAGGCGAGACAAGGAGAAGGCCCAAGATGGTGTTGATGGGTCCGGCAAGAAGCGCGGTGGCCGAGGGGGGCGCCGCGGCAAGGCTAAGCAGCAAAAGGATCGGCCCGCTCGGGGCCGAGACAAAGAAGAAGATGATGATGAGGAGGATGATCAATCTAGTGAGCAAGAATTCCAGAAGGCTACGGAGGCCATGTGTATCGATGGGGGTGCCTCGCTGCATTATTCACACCGCCAACTCAAACAGTGGGTGCGGGAGGTCAATGCGGCAGAGCCATCCCCAGATGCATGTAGGCCCCTGGAGTGGTCCAACACGCTTATCATTTTCGATGCCGAGGATCACCCTGATCGCACAACTGCGGTCGGGTGCTTGCCGTTATTTGTCTCGCCAACGATTCGCAACCTCAAGGTGACGAAAATGTTAGTTGACGGCGGGGCCGGCCTAAACTTAATCTCACCAGATGTGCTCAGAAAGCTCCAGATTCCCGACGAGGACCTCGAAGAGACGGGTACGTTTCAAGGGGTCAATCCGGGAAGAACCCATCCTAAGGGCAAGATTACGCTGCCGGTAACATTTGGCAGCGAGCTCAACTTCAGGACTGAGAAGGTGGTGTTTGATGTCGCCAAGATCCCCATGTCATACAATGGGATCCTTGGTCGGCCAGCGCTGGCTAAGTTTATGGCGGCATCACACTACGCGTACAATGTCTTGAAGATGACTGGGCCGTTGGGCGTCATCACTATCCATTCCGATAAGAAGGATGCGCTCATTTGTGCCGACCAACTTTACCGGGAAGCAGTTGCAGCACCTGCCATCAAGGCACCTGCTCCTGCCGCTGGAACTCCCGGGGGGAAGAAGAAGACCGGCAGGAACCTTGGCGCGAACTCCGGCAAGCGCATCTCCTTGGAGTGCTGCGCTTCCGTCGAGGACGTACCAGAGAGTTTCACCGGCAAGAACAAGAAGTCCAAGGCTGCTCCGCCGGAGACCAAGAAGGTGCCTGTCAGAGAGGACGGAACGGGGGGAACTTTCACCATAAGTTCCACCCTAGATGACAAATAGGAAAGCGCGCTCGTTGCTTTCCTGCGGGCGAATGTCGACGTGTTTGCATGGCAACCGTCTGACATCCCCTGCAAAGTAATTGAGCACCACCTTGCTGTTTGTCCTCATGCGCGGCCCGTTAAGCAAAGGGTCAGGAAGCAAGCCTTGGAGCGGCAAGAATTCATTGCCGAAGAGATCAGAAAGCTGGAGGCGGCAGGACTGGTCAAAGGAGTGCTTCATCCAACCTGGTTGGCCAATCCGGTTGTAGTGTGGAAAGCGAATGGGAAATTGAGACTTTGTATCGATTATACAGATATCAATAAAGCTTGTCCAAAAGATCCCTTTCCCTTGCCGCGCATCGACCAGATTGTGGATGCGACCGCTGGTTGTGATCTCCTGTCCTTCCTTGATGCCTATTCAGGGTATCATCAGATTTTTATGGCAAAAGAAGATGAAGAGAAGACCGCATTTATCACCCCATGTGGTACGTATTGTCTTATACGAATGCCTTTCGGGTTGAAAAGTGCTGGTTCAACATTTGCCAGAGCAATCCAGATTGGTTTTGAGCCTCAACTCCATAGAAATATGGAGGCGTATATGGATGATATAGTGGTCAAAACCAAAGACAAAGCAATGCTCATTCAAGATTTAGAAGAAACATTTACAAACTTGCGCAAGATCAACTTGAAGCTCAATCCTGAGAAGTGCGTGTTCGGGGTCCCTTCCGGCAAGCTCCTCGGATTTTTTGTATCTTGCCGGGGAATCGAAGCGAACCCCGACAAGATCAAAACTATTGAACAAATTGAAGCGCCGAGACGCGTCAAGGATGTGCGTCGTCTTGCCGGCTGCGTTGCTGCTCTAAGCAGGTTTATTTCCAAATCTGCTGAGCGCGCCCTGCCCTTTTTCAAAATTTTGAAGAAGACAGGTCCAATGAAATGGACTCCGGAGGCGGAGGCGGAGGCTGCAGGATTTGAAGAAATACCTTTCCTCTCCGCCGACGCTAGTCGCGCCTAAGCCACAAGAGCCGTTGCTGCTGTATCTGGCAGCAATAAATCAAGTGGTTAGTGCTGCGCTAGTGGCGCAGAGAGAAGCTGATGAGGAAGCAACACCAGCGGCAGGACCGCCAGATGGCGCGGCAAGATCTTCCCCGGCAAGGGTTGATCCCGGCAAGACAGGATCTGCGCAAACAGAAGAACCCGTGCAGAAGAAGAAGGTGGTGCAGCGCCCAGTTTATTTTGTTAGCTCTCTTTTACAAGGAGCTAGGTCAAGATATTCTGGTGTGCAGAAGTTGCTTTTCGGCCTCCTTATGGCCTCAAGGAAGCTGCGCCATTACTTTCAGGCACATGAAATCACCGTCGTCACTCGTTTTCCGTTGCAACGGATTTTGCAAAATCCAGAAGCAACCGGCAGGATCGTCGAGTGGGCACTGGAGTTGTCCAGTTTTGGCCTCAAGTTTGAAAGCACTTCGACGATCCAGAGCAGGGCCTTGGCAGAGTTCATTGCAGAATGGACCCCAACGCCAGACGAAGAGGTTCAAGAAACGGCTCTTCCCGGCAAGGAAATCAATCAGCAATGGGTTATGTACTTTGACGGGGCTTTCTCGCTGCAAGGCGCCGGTGCTGGCGTGCTGCTTGTCGCACCCACCGGAGAGCACCTCAAGTATGTAGTCCAAATGCACTTTCCCCGGGAGAGTTCGACCAACAACACTGCGGAATACGAGGGTTTGCTTGCCGGTCTCAGGATCAAGGCAGACCTCGGTATCAAAAAGCTCGTCATCAAAGGCGATTCACTACTTGTCGTCAGGCAAGTTAACAAGAGTTATCAAAGTCCATTGATGCAAGCCTACGTAGATGAAGTGAGGAAATTGGAAGAGCGCTTTGACGGTCTGCAAATGGAGCACGTTCCTCGTGCCGAGAACAGTGTTGCTGACGACCTGTCAAAGCGTGCTGCCCTCAAGTTGCCTGTGGAACCAGGAACTTTTGTGCTCCAATTGACTCAACCATCCGTGGCGCCATCGATGCGGCAAGAAAAGAGAAGAAAGTTGAACTCTGGCCAGTACTTCCCGGCAGAGCTCCCCGGAGCCGCCGGCAAGGAAGTTGCCGGGATCGACATGCCTGCTGGGGAACGACAGGCTCCGGCAGGGCCTCAGGCCCTTGCTGTCGAGACGAACGTTCCTCCGGCAGAAGAGATGCCTTTAGTACTAGCTGTCGAGCCTCAGGCTCCAACATGGGCGCAGCACATTGTCCATTTCCTTCAGACAGGTGAACTCCCTGAGGAACAGGAAGAAGCAGAGAGAGTAGCCCGTCGGTCTGTTATGTACAAGTTCGTCGATGACGTCCTGTACAGAAAGAGACCAAACGGTGTGAAATTGAAGTGCATTCCTCGAGAGGATGGACTAGAGCTGTTGGCGAAGATACATGGGGGCATATGTGGCTCTCACATAGGGTCAAGAGCGCTTGCCGGGAAAGCATTCCGGCAAGGTTTCTTTTGGCCCACCGCCCTCCAGGATGCAACTGCACTAGTAACCAAGTGTGAAGCGTGTCAGTTTCATTCGAAGAAATTACATCAACCAGCTCAAGCTCTTCAGACAATCCCTCTCTCCTGGCCATTTTCGGTCTGGGGGCTCGACATACTGGGCCCTTTCCCCCGTGCTAACGGGGGCTTTGAGTACTTGTACGTTGCTATCGACAAGTTCACAAAGTGGCCGGAGGTGGAAGCAGTGAGGAAGGTGACAGCACAATCGGCCGTCAAGTTCTTCAAGGGAATTGTTTGCCGCTTCGGTGTGCCCAACAGGATCATCACCGACAACGGCACGCAGTTCACAAGCCGCACCTTCATGCAGTACGTCCAAGACCTTGGCGGCAAGATTTGTTTTGTCTCTGTTGCTCACCCGAGAAGCAACAGCCAAGCGGAGAGGGCCAATGCTGAAGTGCTGCGCGGTCTCAGGACCAGAACCTTTGACAGGCTGAAAAAGTGTGGAAGATGCTGATTGATGAGTTGCCGGCGGTTCTTTGGTCAATCAGAACGACACCAAATCGAGCCACCGGCCAGACACCATTCGCTCTGGTCTACGGAGCGGAAGCAGTTCTCCCCACGGAACTCATATACGGATCACCTTGAGTGCTCGCTTACGATGAGCTTGAGCAAGAGCAACTGCGGCAAGATGACGCTGTGCTCCTTGAGGGGAATCGTCTTCAGGCTGCTGTGCGAGCTACATGCTGCCAGCAAGCTTTGTGCCGCTATCATAGCCGCAAAGTTCATACCCGAAGCCTTGAGGAAGGCGACCTTGTTCTTCGGCGGATTCAGTCCGCCAAGAATTCAAACAAGTTGACGCCAAAGTGGGAAGGCCCTTATCGGGTAGTACAAGTCACCAGGCCCGGCGCTGTCCGCTTGGAGACCGAAGATGGCGTTCCAGTGAGCAATTCCTGAAATATCGAACATCTTCGCAAGTTCTACCCATAAGGCGCGGTTGCCGGGGGCTCCCGGCAACCACCCTTTTGTACAAGTCTTGCCGGCAAGGCATGTGATCCTTTGTACAAAGCCAGGCGCAGACCCTGAGCACAGATGAATAAATTTAAGTGTTGTACATTCCCTTATTGATTCCTATGTTCATATTTATATATGCATGTTTGTCTAAGATGTTGTATAACACCTACTCCCGGTAAGTTCTAACGAACCGTCAAGGTTTCATGTCTTTATTTTCTCTTCTTTCTTTTTAAAAGACAGAAGGATTCCTCGCGCGCACATTTGCCGGGGGGGGAAGAGAGATATGAATACCAGTTGGCGACGTTCGGAATCGACGCATGCCGGAGGAAGGACAAAGACAGAAAGCTAAGTCCCAAAAACTCAGGGCAAGTTTTTCTTTTATTACAAAGTTATTTCCTTGGACGATTCTGACTCTTGTATGGAAAATCTGCACGCGAAGGAACCCTTGTTGTAATCGGTTGCGCCCTTATTTTGTTTTGAGCCTGCTCAGCGATTTAAGTGGCTGCACTGAGAACACCAAGGATTCTTGCCGGCCGCTGCGCCTCCAGCAGGCTGCTGAAGTCCCGCACCCAGCGCTCGCGGCAGGTTGCGCGCTGGCAAGTTTTTCAGTAAGCGTAGGGTGAACTCCATACATAAGGGAATCGGACAAGGGAAATAGCAAGCATAAACCTAAACATAAGCGAATTATATTATATCCATGAGTTGCCGCAATTCTAACTTGAGACTTAATTGTCTTTTACATGGAATGACGACGGCAAGAAAAAGGGGAGCACTCAATCCCTGCGCTGGCCTTCGATCCTTTTGATGGAGTCTACCTTCTCAAGGATAGGCGCGATGCACTCTTCAAGCGCCTCGACATTTGCGTCCCTTGGCAGATGGCCGAGCGTGTTGGAGAGGTCGATGCCGGGATTGCTGTGCACCACCTTGACGAGCACCTTGCGGAGGACAGCCCGGCAAAGCCGGCGAGTCTCGTTGGCCAATTGGGTCGCCCGGCTGGACTGGAGCACTCTCAACGCGTTGATGATGCTTTCAAAGAACATCGTCAACCTGGCACTTGGAGATATTCTTTCCTCGGAAGAATACTTGAAGTTCGACAGGCCCATGGTTGACAGTTCTGCGGTAAGCTTCTCTGCGGTGGCGATGAGACGTCCAGTCCAGATCTCCACTCCCTTCTCGTACTCGTTTTGGGCGGCGGCGGCGCTCTTGAGCAGGTTCCTCTCTCCTTGGAGATCCTTGAGTAGAGCCTTCTCACGGGCCTTGCCGGCCTCGAGAGACTTCTGCAGCGTGGTCAGCTTCAGCTCCAGAACCGCAATGTTATCAGCCGCAGAGGAGAGCTGCTTGGTTTTGTCGGACAGGGCAACTTGCATCTCCGCCAAGGAGTGGAGGGTTTTTTCCCTGTCACCCTTGAGCGTCGAGAGCTCCTTGCCATGCTCTTCGAGATCTGTTTCCAGCCTCTTCACCTTGTCGCTCAGCTCGTTCTTGGCAGCCTCTGCAGCCTCGGCAGCATCGACGGCCTCCTTGAGCTTGCCGGCATGACTTGTAGTCAGAGCTTCGAGCGCCTCCTTATGTTTCTGCTCCAGCTCCTGGGTCCACCGCGCGACAAGATTCTCGATATCTTCATCTTTGCTGTGAAGCTTGGCGGCAAGCACCTGCTCATGTGCGGTGAGATCTTCCTCATGAGCATCAAGAGCAACGCGGCGCCCCGTCAGGAGGGCATCTTCGGCAGCAATCCTTTGAGCAGCTTCATCATGCGCCTTCTCCATATCGGATTGCTTCAGTAGGATCTCTGTCCACTGCTGGCTCACTTGTTCCCGGCCGGCAACCAACTCTTGGAGGGCCTCGGCGTGCCAAATCTGCATTTGTGCGACGCGCCTTTGAAAATCTGCTTCGGCTGCCTCGACATCTGCCATTCTGGAGTCCGCCTTGTCTTTCCGGGCGCGATGGAGAGCCTGGAGTTTGCGGAAATTCTCGCCCATGGCCTGAAGAAGCTGATCCTCTTCAGATTTGCCGCTGCTAGTGCTGGGGTCATCAACAACTTCGAGCCCGGCAGCAGCAATGATTTCTTCAAAAACTTCTTCTTCGGCTGGTGCCCCAGTGCTTGCTGTCCCCGGCAAGTTGATGAACAGGTTCTCGCCAACCTTGAGGTATTTGCTGGATGAGGGGCCTTCGGATGTTGATGGCTGGTCTTCAGTGGCCGCCTCACCAGTGGCAGGGGGCTCTGTGGCCGGTGCAGCGCCTGGCGCTCCTGCGGCAGGAATGCCGTCAGTGCGGTCCTCAGCCTCCCTGTCGCCCCCTTCAGTAGGTTCTTCGGCGGGTTCCTCTTGTGCAGTCTTGGCGGCCTCCCCGTCAAGAGCACCACCAGCCTCGACAGTGTTATCCTTGGTGGCTTCGCTGGCAGCGATCCTGTCTGCTTCGGCAGCAGCGTCCCTGGCGGTCTCCTCGATGACAACGTCGACGTCTATGTGTTCCATCACAGGGAACTCTGAAGGACGAAGGAGGAAAACAAAATAAGATCGAGGTTGAAGTTTGAAGTGACTAAAGGCAGAGAGATAAGGGAAAAAGAGTAACAAGCACTCTGAGGCAATCGAGTACCTGCGTCGGGCTGTCGGGAGATGGCTTCGCCCCTCCCGACAACTCCGGTTGCTGGGGGTGGGTTGCCGGAGTCCGTGCTTGCCGGCTCCTCCTCAGTTAGGATGGGCTCGTCGGCAGGATCTCTTGCCGGGGACGTGCTTGTGGGCGGGGCGGTCGATGAAGGATGCACAATGGGGATGTCTTCCGACAGCTCTGCTTGTTGCCGTTCTTCTCCTGCGAACCCAAAGATATCAGCGGCAAGAATGAAAGCCTTGGCACCCGCCAGCGGAAAAAGAACAGTGAACTTACGCTGGGGGCTGTGCTGGGGGCTGCGTTGAGGACTAGACTCCGGGCTGACAACGACGGTTTCTGGCACGCTCGTGGAGCCTGCCGGGGGCTCGTCACCCGTAGAAGTCCTTGACCTCTTCGCCATCCTCTCCAGCAATGTTTCTGTGTCACTGCAGAGACAATACGAGCAGCTTAGTAAGATTGATCCAGGATTGGAATATAAAGGTTGCGGCAAAATACTCACTCTTCTTCCTCTCGCTCCGGACTAAAGCCGGAGATGTCGAAGTCGACCTCCGCTGCGATGTCTGAGTGGGGAGGCGGAGGAGGAGTCCTAGGCCGCTTGGCTGTGGCAGGCGCCGGGGCAGCTTCCGGTGCGGTAGTACGAGACCCTCCTGCCGCCCCAGCAGTGGCCGCTGGTATGGGTCTCGCGCGCCGCGCAGACTGTTGACGAGCCCCCTGCCGTGGTCCAGTCTTGCCGGCCACTTTCTTGCCGGGAGCTTCGCCGCTCGAAGAAGGCTGACTTGCCGGGATGCCAGATGCAGCCTTCCGAAGAACACGCTTCGTCTTCTTAGGAGGAGGGAGCTCTTCTCGCGTTTCTTCTTCGGCCGTATCCTCGCCGGACGAGCTCTCAGCGGCTGCGCTGCTTTCTTCCCCGGCAACCTTGTCCTCCCCGGCAGGTTTTGCCTCCACTACCACCTCTGCGTCGCTGGCTTCCCACTCTGTGAAGCCGACGCTGCCGGCCTCCGCGGCAAGATTTGCCTCCTCCACCCTAGTAGCAATGTAAGCTACTTCTTGGTCGGTGGTGGCTCGGATGAAATCTGACTCTTGCCGGACAGGCCTCTCCGTCAAGCTGTCAAAGAACTTCTGCGCTTCCTCCTCGGTTGGCTCGGCCCAGGTCGGGTCAAGACCGTGGGCCTTGAACATCGGCAGGAAGGCAATGATTGACCCCAAGGCAGAATTGTTGCACAAGGGAACAATCCTTGCCGGCAGCCGGTGCTTGTCTTCGCGCTGGAAAAATTTCTGACGGAGAGCGCCAAGCTGCATAGCGGTCAGATTGTTGTTCAGCCCGGGGCGCAATCTCATGATATCTGCCGCGTTCTTGTATTCCCAAGCTGGTCTTCCCCTGTTCTGCAGAGGGGCGATGCGGCGGCGGAGAAAGTCGAAGCCGATCATCTCCATCGTCAGCCCGGCAGCCTTCAGGCGAAGGATCCTGGTGGTGGCGATTGTGAGCCTCTCGTCCTCCGCGGCGTGATCGCTCCAATCCTTGCCGCGGACCATCTTCTGTTCCCGGGGATGACAAAACAGATGGGGATCTGCTTCCTGGATCCAGCACCATTCAGCCCGCCATTCGTCCCACTTTTCGCGGTAAACTCCTTCTGGGTATATTTCATTATTCCAGGCTCTTGGAATCCAGGCAATAGAACCAGAGAGGGCCTCTCCTTTTTGGATGCGAGGGAAGAAATAATGGCGAAAAAGAGCAGAATTGGGGATCACGCCGATGAAGTTTTCACAGAGATGGGCAAAGATGGACATGCAAAGTACTGCATTCGGCGTGAAATCGAGAAGACGAAAGCCGTATGTGTACATGATATCATTGAAGAAGTCGGAAAAGGGGGGACAGAGCCCGCAATAGAAATATGCAGTGAAGAAAGGGTATCTGTCCGATCCGCCTTTGGAGCAAGCACCTGGGATTACGCGTGTGGCGGGGTGAGCTTGCGTCTCCTTCGCCCACATGCACTGGTATCGCCCCTTCAGAGCTTCAGCATCGAGCGATGGAGGGAAGACGACGAGCCTCTTCTGCATCTTCGCCAGTTCGCTCTCCAGAACGTCGGCTTTCGCCTCCTTGCCCTTGCCTTTGCTGGCCTTGGGCGGCATGGCGGCTGTGAGGACGGAAGCTGGGGGTGGAGCGAGCGTGGAAGCAGCGGGCGGAAGAGGAAAAGGCTTCGCTCTGAGCTCGAGAGGAGGAAGGCGATGGCGATGGCCAGATTGAGAAGAAGAGGGGGGTAAATAGGCTTGTGCCTCTGTGGCTTCTCCTTTTTATGGGGAAGGAGCGGGGCCGCCTCTTTTATTCCCCAATGTGAATGCGCCTCTATAGGCGCGAGGCAGTTGCAGCCTTTTTGGCACGCTTCCCACGTCGCGCGCTCGGTGCGTGTAGTGGGGGGCACAGTAAAACGAGATATTTACGAGCAGTTAATTCCCTGCCACGCGTGCCCGTGCACTGTTTGGGCCTAGCCCAACAACGCCTCGCACTCGTGTATGGCCTAGGCCCGGGGGCTCCTGTCGGTGTACTAAGTATTGGGCCACAAGTACCCCGTACCTGTGCACGGACAGTTGTAGCCATTCTTGCGGCAAGGCTTGCCGGGAACAGTTCGAGGTCGATTCAGGCCACCAAGAAAATCATCAAGTCAGAGGTCTGAGGATCAGCAGATAAGCACAGCTGGAATCCGAAGGCCAGCTTCCCCGTCAAGATCCTTGCCGGGATGGCCTGTGGAGCCCGGCAAGGATCGGCGCCCGGCAAAGATCGGCGCCCGGCAAGTTTCGACGCCTAGCGGGATTCTGCCACTATACCACCGCTCCAGCATAGCGACAAAGCCTGACATTCTGGATCCTTCTCTGGATGCGTGGCAACGCGCCAGTGGAGGAGAGCTTAAGCGGTGCTGATGGGATGGCCCCTTTTTCCATCCCCAAAAAAGTGAGGACACCTAAACGGACACCTCACGGTGCATTAAATGCGCTTGTCCTAATCCGTCAGGGGTTTAGGTATGATACCCTGTAACTACTTTACACCTCAATGTATGTACATTTTGCCACTGTGGAGACCCCTTTGAGCATATAAAAGGAGGCCCAAGGCAACTGCTACAGAGGAGGAGAACTTCTGGCCCATTCTGCATGCGTAGCTGCTCTTTGAACGTACTGTTCATTGCAAGCGCTCCTGAAGGCTGGGCTCAAGAACATCAATAAGAACACAAGGCAGGAGTAGGGTTTTACGCTGATCAGCGACCCGAACCTGGGTAAAAACTTCCCGCGTCGATCGTTGGTTCTGCTCTTTGCGTATACCTCTCCCCCCGCCGAATCGTAAAGGGGTCTCTCGGGATCCCATAGGTGTCGTGCCCCGACAGATTGTTAAGAATTTTCAAGATATAGACCAGTAACTTTAACGGGACAAGCAAAATATGCAAGGTAGACATTACAAAGGAATGGTATTTACCAATTTTAACACACAGTAGCACCCAGGCATGCTCTGACGCTTGGGCCGCTTCCCGGCCTAGCTGGTTTTAGTTGGCCGGAGGTTAAGCAACCCTGCCATCCGCGATTTGTCTACTTTTTACCCTTAGCCATGACATGCAAAGAGTTTTGTAAACTCGACATGGACAGGTTGCTCGTCGTATGTTCGTCCCCACATGTTAGTTGTATGACGATCGATGAGTGCCAAGGCATGACAAAGTACCTATCTACTTGCTTGGAGAGGTATAGCCACAGTTTTATTCAGAAGTAACATGATCATGCCATAAAACATACACGCGGAAGAATGCGATCATGATGATCAAAACATAAAGTTTAAGAGTAGATGTAGTTTCGAAACTACATACTTTTTGGATACATTCTTTGATGATCCTGTTTTGGTTGTATAAGTAAATAATGTTGTGGTTGGTGTAGTTTTTCCCCTCGACTACAATTGAGTATAAAAAGGTTGATGCATGGTTTATTTATTGTACCAACTTATTTGTCATTGAGGATCATATGTGAAGAGCATGTGTACATAAACATAATCCAAAAATAAAACAAAAAATTCTATCATACGTGTTCATACATTTTGAAGAAAATGACTTATTTTTCATCTTACCATATCGGCATTTTGTATTGGAAATCTAGTGTAGTTGGACAACATCAATGATTAGTCTCCTATGTTTCCAGGTAAGAAAGGGTGTGAAATTCATTGTGCGCAATGTCATCGACACGACATCTCGACAAAAAAGGGTGATGCCGATATTGGTAATCCATAGCTGGCTCAGCCTCGTGCGGTTTTCAATAAGTAGGAAGTGCCGACACACTTCGTTCCACCATTTTTTTTAATAGAGCGTCACCTCACTGATTAGCTCATCTAATCATGTTCATACGTGTCTTTCTTTTTTCTTTTGTCCTAAAGACTAGAGTATTGAAAAATTATCGTGCTATCCACCTTGACAGCTTGTGCCTATTCTCAACTGGTCATCATTTAGTTATCCAAATACCATAACCATGGGCAGGAACCCATTACGAGATAGCTGGAGGGTGCTTCTCGCGCCGCCACCCAGGGCGACGCAAGGGGGACCAACTCCTCGCGCCGCCAGCCCTCCCGCGAGGCAGATCTCTGCCGCCGCTGCTGCCGGCACTGGCCGCGGTGGTGGCGGCGCCCGACGCCTAAAGGGCTAGGGCAGGAGGGAAGCGACGGATCTCCCATCAGGCGGCTGGGGCGCCTCGTGCGGGGTCTTCGCGCGGCAGCCACGGCGGCGTCCTGGCTGTGCGGCGGCAGCCGGCGAATCCAGGGCTGGCGAGGTCCTCCGGTGGGATTCTCCGCTATGCGATGGGCGGCGGCGGTGGCCGTGGATCTGGCGTCTCGGCCAGATCCGTCGTGGTTCGGCTATGGCCGGGCGGCGGCGCGTGATGGGGCCGGGGTGGGGCGGCCGGAGGTCCTCAACCGGCTTTCCGACGACACCATACGTCTACATGGCGAGGTTGTGCTCGGATCCAGTCAGCGGCGAGATCGTGGTGGCGCTACTTCCGGTGAAAATCGCACCGATTTCGGTCATGGCGGACGATGACGGCGTCTCCCACGCCCCCTGTTGAGGCATCGTCGTTGCAAAATGCGTCAACATGATCGGGATGTTCCGGGGGAAACCCTAAATCTGGGTCTACCGGATCGGACGATGACGGCGCCTTCGGTGTCGTACTCCCTCCTGAGGGCATCGTTTTGGAGCAGGAGCTGGTTGGAGGGGACGAGGAGGAGCGGTGTTTCATCTACCGCAAGGCCGACGACGGATCCCGGCGGCATGGCGCTGCGGAGTTTCGGCGACGGGCGCGTGTGGATGGATACATGCAGGATGGTGGCGTTGTCTGGCGCCGTGGTGGCGTCGACGGCAGGCCTGGCAAGGTCGGTGCGTCAGTACTCGCTCTGGAGATGGATCGGTGGAAGACGGCGGCGGCAGCCTCGGTGAGTGCGCCGGACTGGTGTGTGACCCAGTCCAGGTATGTGGCCGGGATGGGGCATCCGGCACTAGATGTTAAGATTTGGTGCGATGTCTGTTTGGTATTAGGCTCGGACATTCGGTACCACTACATCAAGGGGATGGGAATAGAGATACGTGTACTGATGTACTTTCTTGTAAGGTCTTTTGTGAATAATTAATAAAGTGGCCGCATGCATCGTCGAGATGCAGAGGCCGGGAATGCATCCTCCTTTTCTAAAAAGCTGGAGGGTGCTTCTGCTTAAAGGCCAAGCTAATTGTCCTCACCTTCATCGCAAAGCATAATCAAGTCCATAGAAGCAGGATCTCACAGTAAACCAACGCTACTCACTCCATTTTTATATACATGATCACAAACGGAGTAATTCGAATTATAGGTGCGGACATGACAATTGGCTTGCATGGGGCCTCATAGGGGAAGCACCGGCTGATCAACCCAATTAAGAGCAAATATAATAGATCCTACTCAGCAGGCTATAAGCTGCGCCACATCAACAAAATCATAGCTAGAGGAGAGAGGAGGTAGGAGAGAGACAGGAGCCGGCGCTCAATCTAGCGCCCGGCTGCAGCACAATATACGAGCACATAAAGCCAGCATGCAGCCTGTGTGAAGGCTAAAAGCCAGCGTTTCCTCCCACCTACGAATCATGTGAGTCTCTTTTCCCCGGTCTACATGCAAGCATTGAATGCTATAGCCAGCTTAGTAATTAATCTACAGCCAGCCTATTGTATGAGTATGGCTTTAAGAAGACTATAAGATGATGTGGCACTAGTATATAGCTCGAAGCGGGCTCTTCTATTAACCATTAACCATGCTCTAGGAGATTCGGCGGGATCCGACGGCAGCGACAAGGGCCACGAGAGGGCGGGCATGGGGTAGCCGTTGCTGTTGCATGCTGGCATCGTCTTCTTCCGAGCTGTCGATGGATTAGGATCGTTTGCCAAAAAAAATTGACGTAGTAGCGCTCGGCGAAATGCTGCTAGTACATGGCTGATGGCTGGGGTATACATCTTACTTTTTAAAATTTTGTATATATCTTTTTTGTGGTTTGTCGTTCCTTTTCTGTGGATGCTAAAAATACTTTTGTGTAGACAGCGACGTGAAATACTCCTATTCCTACTCCTTGTCTAGTCTAGTCTCCTCTGCTTGCTAGGGTGGTATACATACAGATACAGAGTACAGGTACAAGTGTGTGTGAGAGAGATAGCAAAAATTCAAAGCAAGCAAGCGGTGGATGAGAAGCATGGCATGGTATGGCGACATAAGAGCAACTCTAGCAGAGCCCGCAAAATCTCGACCCGCAAAACGCGTTTGCAGTTTGACGCAGATCTCGTTTGCGGGTCGAAAACGTGCGCAGCCGAACAGAAACCGTATATGAAACTGCATAATTTGAAAAAAAAAGTTTCACGGGAGAAATTGCAACAGTAGTAGTTCATCACATACTACATATACTACATGATCAAACACTAGTTCATTACAAACACTAGTTCATACTACATACTACATTCACTACTAGTACTAGAAGGGGTGGGGATCTCACGGCGGCGAGCTCGCGGCCATGGACGACGCGGTGGAGGAGCTCAATCCTCCTCGTCGGAGCTGCCGAGTTCGATGTACTTCTGCTTCTGCTCCTCGCGGATGCGCCACCACTCGTCGTCCTTCTCCTTGGCGGCAAGGTTCGCCGCGACCTCCTGCTTGAACACGAGGTCGTCGAGCTCCTCGTGGTGGCGCCGGCGCTCCGCCTCCTCGCGCAAGCTGCGTTTGGCAATGGCGGCCGTGACCGCGTCGACATCGGCGACGAAGTCCTCGGGCCCGACGACACTGCGGCGCACGATCTCCTCGGGCTCCTGCTTGACGGCGACGACCTCGATCTCCTCCGGCTCGTCTGACCACTCCCTCTTCACGGGGAGAAGGCTCGCGCCGGAAGAGGAAGAGCTCGAGGCGTGGGAAGATCTGGCGCCGGAGGACGAGCCCACGGCAGAGGAGGGCGTACGCCCGTGCCGACGGTCGTATTCCTCCGTCTCGTGGACGCGGAAGCTCGCCGGCGGCGAGAGGCCCCGGTTCGTCCACTTCCTCGCCCCGGAGCCACGGCCGGAGCTCCACATGCGGCCCCACATGGCGGCTGGAGGCGGAATGCGGCTCACCGGCGGCGAGAAATGTGAGGAGTGGAGTGGGGAATTGCGAAGAGACGCGACGGCGGGGGGATAGGGTTTCGACCCGCAAATGCACCGCGAACCCGTAGATATACTGGTCGGGGGGGGAGGGGCGGTTTGCGGGCCGCGGTAAATTTTTTTATGGGCCAGGCGAGTATACGGGTTCTGTTCTGGCCAGAAAATTAGGCCGAGCCCGTATACTCGCCGGAATTTTGCGGGTTTGCCACTTTTGCGGGGTCTGTTAGAGTTGCTCTAAGTATGGCATCGAAGAGGCAGGCCCCGCTCCTTTTCGCCGCCAGTCGTCTTTCTGTTGGGACGTGTGATATGACACGATATGCCCAGAGCGAGAGAAAAAGCTGCCATTGACTTTCTCCTACGATATGACACGATATGTTCGGCTTGGCTCGATCCGGTCCGCCGGTGCTCCTTCGTAAAGGGAAGCATCGATCGTTCTCACCCTCGTCCCGCCAGCGGCATCCACCCCGACTTGACGCATCTAGGCTCTTTGCAGAGTGAAGTGCCGCGCAACTTGGATGTGGCGCATAGGTACTCCGATGCAGAGGCGAATCTACTAGGGGGGCTTTAACAGGCTTAAGCCCCCCCTCCAACTTTGGAAAATTAGTTTTTACTACCAATTTAAAGACCCAATCCAGCCATTTGTCAGCCTAATACAACATATATTTGCATGACACTGGCAACCGAGCCCACCCTCCATTTTCTCTGTAGATTCGTCACTGCTCCAATGGGATGCGGCCCTTCCGGGGGACGGACGTGTCGAGTCGCTTGTGGTGCCCGGGTTCTTCAGAGTCGCTGATGGCTGGGGAAAGATAGAAATCACTGGCCGTCCTAGATGTCGACTTCTTTCTTTGCGTAAATATGTCATTGCTAGTGTCTCCGATTCCTATATCCAGAAAGACGAGACGAGTCGAGCTAGAGCTCCTCTCAGCGATTTGGCACATCCGGCCGTCCGTTTCGGTTGCTTGATGCGATTTCGTCCGTATGATCCCCCTCCCGAACGCGCTCGGCCGTCGGATAAAAACTGAGGCCGTTTGAATGAACAGTGTGTGCCCCGGTGTGCCACCGCCTGTAAAATTGGTGCCCCGCCGAGGGCATTTCCGTCCTTTCACGTAGAGGCGTATATAAGCGGGCCGCTCCTGTGGGGAGACCTAGCCGCCGCTCCCCACCCCGCACTCGCACCCTCCTCCTCCTCCTCGTCTACGCTGCCTCCACCCAAACCCTAACACCATCGCCGTCTCCTTCGCCCTGCCCGCCGGACCCCCGCTGCCCACTTCCCCGGCGGCGTCGCTGTCGTCCAGCACCCAAACCCTAACCCTATGTGACGCCCCCGGCTCAATCGTGCACTAGTCATACACGCAAATGAACACGATCAAGCCTAAGGACTCACGGGAAGATATCACAACACAACTCTAAAACACAAATAAAGTCATACAAGCTTTATATTACAAGCCAGGGGCCTCGAGGGCTCGAATACATAAGCTTGCGTACAAGCGTCAGCGGAAGCATCAGATATCTGAGTACAGATATGAAACAGAAACTGATAAGCCTTTAGAAAGGCGGGGCAAAACAAAAGCTACGATCGAAAGGCGCAGGCCTCCTGTCTGGGACCCTCCGATCCTACTCCTGGTCGTCAGCCAACTCGTAGTAGTATCCACCCTCGGGGTAGTAGTAGCGATCGTCGGCGTGGGCAGCTGTATCCGGGGCTCCGTCATCTGGTTGCATCAAAAGGATATGGGGAGAAAAAGAAAGCAAAGCAACCATGAGTACTCATCCGAAGTACTCAGCAAGCAAGGATCTACACTACATATGCAACATTATCAAAGGAAGGCTGTATATGTGGACTGGGCTGCAGAAATGCCAGAATAGAGGGGAAAGCCTAGTCCTATCGAAGACTAGCATCTTCAACGGTCTTGCAGCATTAGAAGAGTGTAGATTAGTACAGTATAGAATAGTAGTATCATTAAGTCTCATCCTCACCCAGAGATCCTTTCTCGACTCCCTGCGAGTAAGCAATCCCAGAGCCATATTTACATCAACCTCGTCCTGAGATCCCTTCTCGACTCCCTGCGAGAAGCAATCCCAGAGCCATAGTATCCAATTCTAGTTGTATCGATCGGGATAGAACTCCGAGTGTCCGTTACCGAGGATCCGGCTATGCATAGTTTAGTTCTTCCCTGCAGGGGTGCACCAACTTACCCACCACGCTCGCTTAACTCCGGCCGGTCACACTTTCTGGGTCATGCCCGGCCTCGGCCAAACGACACACCGCAACCCTACCTAGAGCTCAGCAGAGAGGTCCCCGTCGGTCTACATCCTAAGCGCTCAGAGGTCTTGGGCCATCGCCCTGTGCACTCCGAGTCGTTGCGTGCAGGGTGAAGCCAGGCACCAGGAGGGCGCCGGTCTGTCCCGGCCGCGAGGCTGAACTGGACGTCTGACAGAGCTTTCGGCTAATGCATACGATGCAGAGTGCCCATAACTTTTCCCACGTGATGGTTAGTGCTATCGGGTCAGAGGCCCACTCGAATCAAATATCCAAATCGCAGTGTGTTGGCAGTGCGGTAATGAGCAGAGACTCACGATCGATGTGACCCCGTCGCCCCGTCTCGAGGACTTGCGGCAAGGGCCAAGAATGCCCGGCCACGCCTCGTATTCATTACTCGGGCAACCTCCAGGTCAACCCGTCTCCACAACACTCGCCACTTAGGCTCACGCGGGTACCCCTCAGGGTCGACCCGTCTTTCCAAGTAACAGTGTAAAGTCCAAGTATCCGTGTGTCCATAACATCAGGGGAATCCGAGGTATCACCCTCGTTGGATTCCTACTTGACGTATCTGTCAAGGTGAACTCGGAGGAATCACCCTCGATGGGTTCACACTTGAGGTGTTGCACGACAGGGTCGTATCGGAAGTGGAGAAGGAGGAATCACCCTCGATGACCACGACCAAATAGCTACTCTACAGAGTTAACATCAGGAGTGCTATACGAGGTATCACCCTCGGCACTCGATAGTAACGCTGCAGTGTCGTACAACCAAGGGGGGTGTAGTGCAGTGCCGGGGCCTGGTCTTCAATCCCGTTAACTGGGTCTTCTGATAATCCAGCGGGGCAGTCGGGACAAGTGGGGTCACTGATAGGTCTCTACCCAGCCTATACTAGAAAGTTTAGGATAAGCAGGTAAGGTTTCAATAGCAGGTTACAATAAACAGGCTATGCATCAGGATAGGTAAAGCAATAGCAGCAGCACTTCTAATGCAAGCATGAGAGAGAGAAAGAATAGGCGATATCGGTATGCTCAAAAGGGGGGGCTTGCCTGGTTGCTCTGGCAAGAAGGAGGGGTCGTCAACGGGCTGCTCGTCGGGCTCCTGAGCTGCGTCGGTCTTGGGAACTACGTCCGCTGCGGTGTCTACCGAAAGAGAAGAGGGGAAGAAACAGTAAATATAAAGCAAACAAGAGCACGACATGACAATACGCAGATCTAGGGGTGTTCTGACGCGGTGCTACACGATATAGGTGAAGAGGGAAAACATCCGGGAATGTTTTCCCAGTGTTAGGCATCTTCGGACAGAGGAAACGGAGGGGGACGGTTGCATGTTCGCTATGCTAAGGACGTGTGGTGGACGAACGGTCCGCTTATTCGGATTCATCTCGTCGTTCTGAGCAACTTTCATATATAAAACTTTTTCATCAGAGTTACGGTTTATTTTATATGATTTTTCAAAGTTTTATTGATTTTCTGAAATTTACTGGAATTAATTTAAATTCGAAATTAAATAGGAAAACGCTACGGGTACCCAGTCCTGTGTACACAGAGTGCACACAGTGGCTGACCAGTGGGCCAGGTTGACCAAGTCAATCGCCCAGTCAGCAGTGTCTGACGTGTGGGCCCTCTGCTGAGTCAGCAGGGCACAGTCAGCAGACCTTATCCGTTAGAACAGTAAATGGTGGGCCCCACTGGTCAGTTAGTTATTTAATTAAACCGGTTTCTGTTAAACTAATTAACCCGCGCGGGGCCCGGCTGTCAGTGGGGATTAGTGGTGAGGGTTAGCAGTTAAGTACACCACGTCGACGGGGTTAACGCCCGCTAACCGCCGGCGATAACAGGGGACGGCGACGATGGCCGTCTAGCCGATTCCGGCATCCGTTTGGACCGGGCCCAGGCTCTGCAGGCGGCCACAACGTGGCGCATCGAACGGGCCTAGTGGCACGAGCAGCAACGGCCGGAGCCGTGCGCTGCAACGACGAATGGCGGCGGTCGGTTTCGGAGCTCGACGGAGTGACGTCTACGCGGCACGGGGAGAGGAGCAAAGCGGTCGGGGAGGATCGTGTGCTCACAGCGAACTTGTAGGGAAGGGCAGCGAGCTCGGGGAGGAGCTGGTCGTCGCGGATCGGCGGCGAGCAGAAGGGGATCCCGTCGGGGAAGAACGGCGATGGCGACGGCTTGGCGGCGTCCCGACTCGATCCGGTGGTGGTGGGTGATGCAGAAGAGCACGGTGGTCCTCCCGGACATCAGCAGGAGGCGCGGGGAGGCCGGTGGCCGCGCAGGCGAGCTGCGGCGGTGACGGCGCATTCGGGCGCTGTGCGGGAGAGAGGGAACGGCACGAGGGAAAGGATGAGCGAGCTAGGGTTAGTCGAGGGAGCACTGGGGGTGCTCTTATCCACCAGGGACGGGCACAGCGACGCGCTGTCGCGCAGGAGAGGGGGGTGGGGCATGGCGCGCGCGGGCGCTGCGGGTGCGGCATGCACGGGGAGAGGGAGAGGGGTAGGGGATGAGGGGTTTAGGTGGGCTGGCCCAGTCGGCTGACTTAGGCCCAGTCAGTGTGGCCCTTTTCCTTTTCTTTCTTTTCTCTTCTGCTTTATCTTTTCTTTTCTATTTTGCGAAATGTGTGGCCCCCATTTGAGTTTTGTAAAATGGGTGGCTTAGCCACTTAATTGAAGTGTTATTTCTAGCTCTGTTATAAAAAGGTTTGAGGTCCAAATATTTTCATCTGAATTTTATTTAATTATAAACGGATTAAATACTTCTGCTTTGCTACTGTTTCTTGCTGTTAGAGTCACTTAATTAATTTGATTAATGTTGATTGCAATTTTATAAATTCTCTTGGATTATTTGCTATTTAATAAACATTTTAGTTTTCCCATTTGAACAACTTTATTTTCACTTTAATTTATTTGCAGTTTGAATTAGGAGTTTGAAATGCAACATGAGGCAAATGATGAGTAGGCATTGTTAAACCTGCTGACATGGCATTAAGTAGGGGTGATCACTGTGGTTAATTACAGGGGGTGTTACACCCTAACGCCTCCTCAACCCAAACCCTAACGCCCCCTTCCCTCGTCCTCCCGCATCTCAGCCCCCGCTCGCCCAGCCCTCTCCCCGACCTCTCCCTCCCTCACACCTCATCGCCCCGCCCACATCGCCGCCGCCGACGCCGCTCAAATCCCGCCGCGGTGGACCTCTCTCCTCGTCTCCCTCGCACCACACCGCCCGCAACCTCCCCCTCCCGTCATCAGAAGGGAAGGGAAGAGAAGAGGGAGAGCGAGCAGGTCAGACGGCGGTCATGGCGCTCGCAGATCCGCCGGCGCCGTCGTCCCACCTCGGCCTCCGAGTGTGCTCATGCCATGGCCTGCTCGAGACGCCGCCCTTCCCCCCTGCTCCAACCCTAACCCTAGCATTGCTGCTGGTGGTCGAGGTGCTCTTGGCCCCTCCCCTCATGCTGCTGCTGTTTTTGGCCCCTCCCCTCCCCTCATGTTGTTGCTGCTTTTGGTCACACAGGTCCACGCATGCCTCCAGCAGCGAACCTAGCCTCGGACAGCAGCAGCGAACATCACCAATGACGGCAGCGACAGGGGGTGAATTGGTCCTGCAGGTCAACCCCTTTTCTCCTCCTCATTTCGACTCCTCTTCGTTTCCCGGGTTAGGTGCACGGTTGTATGGCGATATGACTGGTGCGCGGGCTGGCCAATGATGGCCTTTTTTCTTGTCTTGATTCTGGTAAAGGCAGGAGTATTATTCTCTTTGCTTGTTTTGTGCAGTGTACCTCTATGCCCTTTGTTTCTTTGTACATGGAATGCTGGTGGTCTTGTTCCTTTGTGCATGAAAGGCTGGCTTGTTTGGAATTAGTGGTCTAGCTAGGTTCCAAGTAAGAGGGGTGTTTGTTTGTATGTTGGATATAAAAATATAAACATGATCTTCATCTGCTCCTTTGTTTTTACATGGTTCACATGGTCATGTTATGCGGGAGGACGAAGAGATTGTAGATCACGAGCTTGCAAGGCTAATTGGTTAGCAATTCTTTATCTTTGAGGTTCACCACGACCACATTGCAGGTATACTTCTATCTCTTGTAAAAAGGTGTATCTTTATGATTGTTGTTTTGTGAATATGCTACTGCCCATTTCTTATATATTGCTATACCTTCTATGATAAAGTTGAGCACATTTATTGCATCTCAACATTTCACCCTTTCTGTTTTACCAAGATATACCATGGAAATGATCTTATCTTCCTACAGGTTGTTTTCATTGTTTTTTCTTAAATTAACAAGATGGTTTCTTTGACCATCTGTAAATTTGACCTTTCATTATAATAATTGGTGTTGATTTTCTATCATCTTCTTTTCTAGATATTGTTCATCTTTTGTTTTTCATTACCTTGTTTATCTCCAGTAATTTAATCTTTTATTGATTTCACATTGTTTTGCTACTCTAGGTTCGTAACCTGATCAGTATGCTTATATTTGGGTGTTCAGGTAGCCAATTTATCCACCTTATTTATTTTACTTATTAGGTTTTATGCATGTATAGCTCCCCTGAAAAGCAGTTCTCTTTGGTGGAGCATGTTCTTCCATTTGCTTGATTGATTGGAGATCCCTGCAGCATTTATTTATGGGAGGAGGCGTTTGATAGATAGGGATTCAGTAGAAGAAACTGCTATATAGGGATGACCCTTGCATGTGCATGAAAGAAAATTTTGATGTAGGTCTCAGGCTTTCTTAGGTTTATTAAGTGGAAGAGCTAGATTAGCCAGCCTATTCTTTTTGGGGTTTGAACATGAATCCTACATCTTCCATATGATTTTCAGGCCTCATGTTTGTTTACATCAAAGTTATGCCAGGGGTTTGGTTATTGCATCAGCTAGCTGATTTACCCCTTAATTTCCTTTACTTTGGTTTGTTATTGTGCATATATTAATGTTTAGTGCCGCTTGGGTTCAGAACAAGGAGCTGGTACACCATACAAAAAAAAGACGTATACAGATATGCAGATTTAGATGCTATAATTTTTATATCTGCAAAGCACAAAGACAGTTCTAGGTAGAAGTGTATTGATGATTCAGAACAAGGAGCAGGTCTGCATGTTGTTTTATACGGGGTTTTGAATATTTCGTTTTCTTCTGTTTTGGATGAAATTATGATTCTATATGCGAACGCTTTTTTTCTTCTCTTAGCTTGAATTCCGAGAGTAATAGAACTTGCATGACGTGATCGAAGTTCTTTACTTACAATATATATAATGTTTGGTTGGTCTATTCACTGTTGTCCTTTCTTTGCAGCTTTGAAATATACAATAAGGTTAATGGCTAGCAATTCAGGATTCTCGGCTGTCCTGTCACCCAGAAACTTTGAGGTGGGATTTCTCCTAATTTCCTTTTAGAGGTATAGATAATTTGGAGCACAGATGCAATGGTTAAGCTTTTTCTTCTTGGACAAAAAAATGCATCAGTAAACTATATATGCTAATATTATGCACTAGATATTCCCAATCATCAATCTTGGTTATGTGAACACTTCTTGACCTATTATTTAAATGAAATCATCCTGATCTCATTAAGCCATCATACCAGGAGGCGAAAATGTGTTTAATTGGTAGGGTTAGGGACCTCTGAAGTAAGATCCTAGGCAGTACTTTTGTTTTCCTATTTCTTGCTATATCACGAAAACAAAGTTGGTTACAGCAAAAAAAGATCCATGCTTTGTATTTTACACTGGTTACATCGGTATTTTTTTTAATATTTGTTGTTTATATCCAATATTAAGTAGTTATAAACCCCATGGCACATGACTGTACTTTTTGTAGATGAAGTAGCTTTTGATTTCCATTTAGTTATGGCTTTACCTCTGCTTCTACGTACTGCCTAGGATCTTACTTAGATACCTAGGTAGGAGTGTGCATATATCATATTAGTTATATTATTGTTACTTCCTTGGTCGTAGGAACATATTCATCCAATTAGGCATCTGAAGATGCCTTGATTTATAGTGCACTTCTCCTACATTTAGGTGAACAATCTTGAAAAATATTTTACTCTTTCATTCACATTCGAGATGACAGATCATGCTAACAATCAGTCCATGTGATGATCCATTAATCATTTTGTTGAAAGAGCATTTTCTAAATAAACTAATATGTAGTTAGAAGATACATGTGCCTCAATACCATGATGAATCAATTCCACCAGTTTGATTTGTTCTGAATCTGAATGTGTTCGAAAACTACACGTCCTTTCTATTGTTTTACTTTAATAACAGCATGTGTTTGAGAGTCAAATATAAAATACATTGTATTCATGTTTAATTTATATTTTGTACTTCGGTGAGGACCGCTTTCCTCAACCTTTTTCTTTTTAATGTTTGCTTTAATTTTCAGTGAACTGACCAGATGCAAGGTACAATGAACTGAAAGAAGAAGGGCATTTTCATCAAAGAAACATTTATTGGTTTGTCCATCTTACTTTTTACTTTCTGCTCACTCCGTTGACGGTTGCCTGAAGGAGGACCAGGACGTTGATTTAAGATGGGTTGCCTCTGATTCGCCCTGTTGCGATTGGGGTGCCTCGCCTCCTTGACACCCTCCTTGAGACTCAACATGAGGCAAGGTGAGCTGCTATTGGTTCTTAGGTTGAGAAGGTTTGTAAATGATTGAAGTGGTGTGTGTTGGATGATTGTACATTGTTTAACCCAGGAGACCGTAGCCACCACCAGATCCCCCCTCCCCGTGTCCTCGTGCTCCTTTTGCTGCGTGCGTCTGCTGCTGTCGCTGGCTGCTACGCTGCTGCTGGTTGCCTTGCCTGCCGCTCCTCTGCTGTTCTGCTAGGCGCTGCTACTGCTGTTTCCTGCTGCCGCTAGCTGCTGCTCCTACCGCTGCTGTTGCTGCTGCTCCATGCACTGCTGACCCGCCTGCTGCCGCTGCTGCCCATCGCTGCTACTGCTGAGTGCTGGCCATGGCCGAGCGGCTGTTTGTGTGTGTGTGTGCTGTGTGCGTGTGTGTGGACGGTTGTGCCCCTGGCAAATGGGGCCAGCCCTATTAGTTTAAATATAATTAGGTTTCACAATTAAGATGCCCCTAGCAAATGGGGCCAACCCTATAATGTATCTGTTATAATGTGATCGTGACAGAAAAATATTTATTTGTTATATACCTGCAACTCACTTTGTTAACTTCCACTACACCATTTCATTTTTTGACAGTGGGTTAGACAAGTGTTGTTTTCAGGCGTAGTTGCCTATTAGTTTTTTTTAGTTTTCCTGTATCGGTTTCTCTGGTCCGGCATATAAGTTACTTAGTTTGATTACTACATCTAAAGTTTATTTCTGCTTCTACTTCTATTTCTACTTTATTTCTGTATTTACATTTAAATTATTTCTGCATGTACTTTATTTCTCTTCGCTCTCTCTCTCTCTCTCTCTCTCTCTCTCCCCCTCTCTCTGTGTGTGTAGTTCTGGATTAGGCTTATCTGAACTACTTAATGTGACAAAATATCTTAAACAAGCTCTTTGATTTCCTATGCTCTCTTATATTATCAAAGAAAAAAGAACTGCTCTTATATTATATTTGTTAGTTCCTTTATACTCCAAAAGAAAATAGAACTGACTAACAAAACTCTGTCAATGATGAATAATGCAGTGTATATAATTCTGGGGCCCCTTTTGTTTCATTTGTTGCTCAGTTAGCTTGTTGTTCTTACCTGCTGTTCTGAATTTGTTTTCTGGGTGCTGTATAGGATACTATGGTTAAAGATTGTTCTGATTTATATCGATGTTGTTGATTATCAAAATCAGTGGATATTATCTATGGTGCTTCTCCTTTAGATGTGATGTACTATGTCTTCCAGCTTATACTGGATGATTTCTTTCAATGTTTTTTGATAATTATGGATATTTATCTAATAATCTTATTTTGGCGTCAACAAATTACTCATCTAGCATTTCTTCTATTGCAGTTATGTATCTTTTTCTTTACATGGTTACTGCACTATTGAAGCAGTTGTATTCTGGCCTCTTTCCATTTGACCTGGCTTGGCTGACCAGAGCCCAGAAATAACATTTAGTTCTAGTTGTTTTGATCGAGTAAGTGACGCCTAACTGTCATTGATTTCTTGGATTGTTCATTATCTTGAGCCATGCCTGGTACTGAATCTGAATGTTTCCATCTCTGGTACCATGGCACGGCGTTGGCGGCGGCATCTTGGTGAAGAAGAGGACGACAGTGGCTTAGGGAGGAAGATGACAGTGGCAACAAGATCTATATGAATTGAGAAGCTTTCCTTTCTTCCTAAATGTGCTGATATGCTCTTCATTGATATAGCATATCCTTTTCTGTATTATTCACATAATTCTTTTGCTAGCAGAATATCCTAAACAATCTGAAAAATAGATAGCTTGAATGATGCACGTGTTATTAACTTCATACATTATTTTGAGGAAGAGTTCAAGCCGTGTATGTTTTTTTAGAGGAATCCATCTATGTTTTTGCTATCCATTTTAAGTTTTTAGCTGTATGGCAGTGGTACTTTTTAGTTCGTGTTGCTTACAAAAATAGTTGTTTGTAGACTGTACATATGATTGACACAACCTAAGTCTGCTAGCATAGTGGGACAAGTTAGTTTATTTATTCTCTTAACTAAAGATTCGTACCTCATATGTGTTATTTAATTCTCCACTCGCTGCAAATATACATTATTTTGAGGATAATGTGACTTGAAGTTTAATTTTGACCTTTTAGTATGTAGTTCTGCACTAGAATAGTTTTGTGACGCATATATTAGCTACAGTTCATTGTTTATGCTTCCTATATTCAGTGCCACATTTATATGTTGCGCTCATTCGGCAGCCCCAAAACTAGACTGTCTGATTCACGCGTATGGTGGCTATGAATGTTAGATCATGTAGTAATGCTTTTTTCTTTTTCTGGGAGAGCCTTTCGCTGCTAACAAACATTGTGCTGTTCATTGTACGAGGGCGTTGAGCAGAAGAACCAAGTAGAAACTGCGCAGGCCTTACTTGTGTAGATGTGATGCCTTGGCATATATAACAGAAATATATGATTTCAAATCAAACATTGTCATGTCTTCTCAATCAGTGCTTCCCATCAAACAACAGAAATTAGTGATTCAAATTGATATGGGGGTGGTCTAAGAAATTACCTAATTTTCTAAACATTTAGTTGTTCGAATTGCAATATATTGTAAAAAAATTATTGTTTTAAGAGTGTTATCAGGGTTGTTGGTTCCATTACAATATAAATCCCATTAGGCAATTCAAATCATAGAGAATGTGATACTTCACTCTTAGGAACAATTGCTCCCAGCTTCTTCCAAGTCTCCTTGCCTAAATGTGAGTCGTGTTTCTTAAGTGATCACCAGAAATTTTTTCCTTGCAATGCTCATTGTTGCTGGTTATAATTTATCCTGGTTCTTACTAAATTTATTCTCAAGGTGGTAAATGGCTTTCTTGTTGTTACATTATTGTTAGGCCAGCCCACCCTTATCTTGCTCTCTAGGTATCTATGGTGCTCACAGTGGTCGCCCAGGTCACGATGGAGATGGTAGTCCCTGGCCAGGGCACAAAATCGTTGCCGTCGACCCTGCCATTTCCACTCCACCCTGAGGTATCCGGATCCTTAATTCATGGGCTTAGCTACTTCAGATGAAAGGATCCATGCTATATGAATAAATTGCTTTAATTCATGTTCTTTACAAGTATATGCAATCTTGGACTGGATGCCAAAATTGTCTTTTATGTCATCCTTTAACTGACTGCAAATCAATTTTCTGTTGTACCAATGCTTCCTGATATGTTTGTACTTCTCAGATTCATGTTCTTTAGTTTAGGCATAGTAGCTTCTAGCTACTATATATGCAACACCGCATTTTGAATCATCCAATAAAAGTTACGTTAATGCCTGATTGTTTTAGATAGCGGATTATGACATATGCAAACCCCTGAGGTATACGAGGGAGTGTTTGTTCATTAGTATGGCAACATGTGTCGTAGTGGCCAGGACCCTCCAGTTTGCTCATCCACTCTTTAGTTTTTCACCCCTTACTTTAACGTTTAATTTTGTTGTCCTTTCTTACAGATTTTCATTGTTTCTTCGCTTTATATGTTCAAATTGTGAAGGAGATAACAGAATAAGTGTTTACTCTCAAATTGTTTCTTCTCTTTACCTGACTGTGACAAATGCATGGTTCCTTTTCCAGTGCTTCTCCAGTCGCTTTACAAAAGATGGTCTCAAGGACCATCTCAATGAACCAGTTGAGGACATGATGATCCGTTTCAACACTGAGGTGCTAAGAGACAAGTCAGAATGATGATGGGTACGAATAATAGGTCCACAATAACAACCAACTGATTAGATTTTGTCAAAGGCGTCGTGCTGAATGAATATAAGATATGTGTCTTCGCCTTCAAGATTAAAAGGGGGAAACCATCGCTCGCTATCCATATGCTCAGGTACCGAATCACAAGTGCTTTGTCTATACAAAAATCATTCTATTGTCATATGTCTCACGAACTATTCACATTAGGTTATGGAATGGCACCCATGGAGTTAATCGACAAGGCAGTTGAACCAAGCTATCTATTAGCATGCATCACTATGGCTTGGTAGTTGAAAGGACATGCGGTGCCCCCATGTGTGGTTTTGGTAATTGATGACATTCTCTATGGACTAATGGTTGCATTGAGTTATATTTGAAGGATTTGTCCATAGGCATTTCTTGAAGTCCATGTGTTGGTTTCAAGGAGTTTATGTGTTGACCAAGGTGCTATTAAGGAATTATCCAAAGATTGGTCATGTGAGAGTTGAGCTTATTGCAAGCATGTCTTGAAGAAGAAGATTGTGTGATCGTTCATGCTTACCTTCAAGGCATCATCCAAATGAAGAGAGTTGGAAAGGTTCAAGGTTGATCAAGACTACGTCAAGAGTGAATCAAGTTGATCAACACACAAAGCGTAGAAGATGTACCGAGAGGGATCAAGCGATCCCATGGTATGGTAAGCATTGTCAATTACGCTTTGTGTACTAACCCATGGTCTTCGTGAGAGTTCTTTATGGGGTTAGGTTGCGGTGTGCAAGTTCAAGTGGATCATCACGAAGAGATCATATGCTTGAAGCTTGTCGTCCATTGTGGTGGCAATGGACTTGTGAAGATGAGCCAAAGAGTGGCTCACCCATAGTGGAGTATGGGGGAGCAATCAACTAGTCTTCACCGAGCCAACGGAATCAAGAAAGGTGGTCCAACTTGAGGAAGTCAAGATCGTCATCATCTAGCTCAAGTGGACTTTGTGCAAGGCAAAGGTTTGCCCTTGATAGGTTTTCTATTTTTCCGGTCTCATGGTGGTAGTTGGGAGACCGGGTTATAGGATCGATTGCCGTACTATCAAGGGGGGCTCTCGATGAGTACCTTGATCGTATCGTTCGTAGAGAGCTCAAACCATTGCATCCTTGCATCATCTTTATTGGTTCTTGTTTGGTTCTTCTCCTTGTGAGATTTGGAGCTTTTAGTCATTTTCATGACAAGCTCGTGTTCATCGAAAACAAAGTTCTCTTGCTTCTTCTATGATGTTTTTGATGTTGGGGTTTTTGCCGGTTCTCTTTGTGAGTCTTAGAGCTTATGGTCATCTTAATGACAAGCTTGAGATCATCGAAAACGGAGTTCACATGGATCTTCTATGATGTTTTCGATGTTGGAGGTTATGCTGGTTCTTCTCTGTTGGAGGTTTCACTCCTCTGTTTGGATAGCTCTCGTCGTCCTCTATCCAACAATCTTGAGTTTGCTCTATTCGGAGCTCATTTGCAGAAGTTATGGCAGTTCTGGTTTTATTGTATCCTTCCGTTTATCCGTGTCTTTACAGAATGAAGGCCTCCAAGTGCTATAGTTCTGTGGCGTGCGGTAGTACTGCTCAACGGAGCAGTAGTACCGCAGTGGCCCACGGTAGTACCGGCCAGGGAAGCGGTAGTACCACGCTATGCGGTAGCACCGCTCCTCAGGTGCGGTAGTACCGTGGCCTCTAGCCCAGCACACTGGCATGCGTGGAAGTAGGAAAAGAAGTATTTTTTTGCATCCGCGCCCTACGCGGTAGTACCGCTCCCAGCGTGCGGTAGTACCATGCCGGACTTTTGCACTGACCCAACCTCAGCGGATGTAGGCGCGGATGTAATTTTTTACATCCGTGGTTTCGCGGTAGTACCGCTATCCCCAGCGGTAGTACCGCTGCTGCACCTGTGTGGCCGTTGAATACTACCCTTGCGGTAGCACCGCAAGGGCTGGCGGTAGTACCGCTCTGGCAGTACTACCGCCCTGTTGCCCCGTTGCAGTAGTGTTTCATTTGGCTACTGCCGCCCCAGCGGTAGTACCGCTCGGTGCGGGCTGTGAGGATAACGGTTGGATTTTTCCCCACCTATAAAAGGGGGTCTTCTTCCCCAATGGATCTAACCTTTTGAGCTCGTGTTCTTCCCCCATTGTTGACCTTCTTCGAGCTTGCTATCTCTCAATCCCTCCATGGACTCTTGCTAGTTTTTGGGGGAAAAGAGAGAGGAGATCTAGATCCACATTTCCACCAATCACTTTCTCCTCTATGTGAGGGGAACCCTTTGGATCTAGATCTTGGAGTTCTTCGTGTTCTCTTCTTCGTTCTTCCTCTCGTTTTCCTCCCTAGCATTAGTTGCTTCGGTGGGATTTGGGAGAGAAGGACTTGGGCACTCCGTGTGCCCTTGCCATTGCATTTGGTGCATCGGTTTGAGTTCTCCACGGTGATACATGGAAGTGAAGTTGAGTAGCTTATTACTCTTGGGTGCTTGGTACCCTTGAGCTTGTTCCTCTTGGGTGCTTGGGCGCCCTAGACGGTTGGTGGTGTTCGGAGCTCAATCATTGTGGTGTAAAGCTCCGGGCAAGCGTCGGGGTCTCCAATTAGGTTGTGGAGATCACCCCGAGCAATTTGACGGGTACCGGTGACCGCCCCCAAGGGTTGCCAAAGTGTACGGGTTTGGTGACCGCCCCCAAGGGTTGCCATTTGTACGGGTTCGGTGACCGCCCTCAAGGGTCCCTTAGTGGAATCACGGCATCTTGCATTGTGCGAGGGCGTGAGGAGATTACGGTGGCCCTAGTGGCTTCTTGGGGAGCATTGTGCCTCCACACCGCTCCAAACGGAGATTAGCATCCGCAAGGCTGTGAACTTCGGGATACATCGTCGTCTCCGCGTGCCTCGGTTATCTCTTACCCAAGCCCTTTACTTATGCACTTTACTTTGTGATAGCCATATTGTTTCTTGTCATATATCTTCCTATCACTTAGTTGTTTATCTTGCTTAGCATAAGTTGTTGGTGCACATAGGTGAGCCTAGTTGTTGTAGGTTTTGTGCTTGACAAATTAACCGCTAGGTTTATTCCGCATTTGTTCAAGCCTAAACCGTATTTATTTTAAAGCGCCTATTCACCCCCCCCCCCTTTAGGCGACATCCTCGATCTTTCAGTAGTTTTACCGTCTCCACTGCCACTGTGTTTGGCTTTTGCTCTCTATGTTTCTATTCTTGGTAGTGAACTTAATGTCAGCTAATTAACTTTTGTAATCTCTTGACTGTACTGAACCTATGATGTTTGCTTCTAGAACGGATTAGCTTTTATAATCTCATGGCCGTGGTGAACTCTATGATGTCATGCTTCTGGTATATAGTGAATGTTCCTTCTTTCTGTTAAACCAAAAAATTACCTGTTTAATACATGTTCTAAACATGCTTTCCTACTAATTTATTATAGTGCTGATCTTTACCCGATTGGCCATGCCGTAGGCAGATGAATGACGCCAGTTATTAGTATGCTTAATAGCTATGGCTCCGTCATTGGCTCTCCTCTATTATGTTCCTACTCTTATTACCTCCTCTTCTATACTCTCGCTTTTCGTATCGAACTTCATGTGAGTGGATATCTTTTGTGGTCTTATGAACACATTGAGCTTCATCCTGCCTTATAATATGAGAATCATTTTGTCTTTCTTATATCGCAATTGAGTGTTTCTTCATTGCCTTATTGTTATCATGTATTAATGCATCTGCTAAATCTGGATTCCTACTAACTTACCATTACCTGCTTGATCAAAACGTTGGGACCGGCACCCTCGCGCCAAGGCGCGTTCCCGATCTAGTCGCATATGATCGTTCGCTCATTACCAAGATGGACATGCATAATCATAGGATGGTGTCGATCAAAAATATTGTGGGAAGATGGTCTTTAGCTTGGGTTATATCACCTTCTCTCTGTGGGGCTGCTTCGTGGCACTTTATTATTTTATCTACCCTTTGATTCTCTACGTTTGTTATTGTAATGAGCAGTGGCGGAGCCAGGGTTTGAAGACGGGGGAGAGGGGCAAGCCAAATTGATAAAACAAAAATTATCGAGTGCAAATAAATAAGTAGCATGGTACTGTAGCATTGCGTCGTTCGACGCAACACATAGCTACATTTGTACTAGTTTAAATTTGTCCTTACAATTACTAATAAGGTCAAAAATATTATTAGTAACTTCATGAGAAAAATAAAACTTAACTGCTAATTCCTTTTGAAGGTAGATTATCATGCAATTTCAAAACGAGCCATCTCCCCTTGGATTAGGATTGGTAACTAGGACATTAGCATCATTAATAACATCACTAGATTGAGAACTCGAAGCAACAAGCATAAAACTCGCATTAATCTTTATGTGTTTGTTGGCGCTTTTCTATTCCTAACGACATCACATATCACACAATCACAATAATTAAAGTCGTGTGACAATTTCAACAGAAATAAGATAATTGAGAGTGATTAATGGACAATACTCAGTAGTGCTAATATTTGCTAGTTAGCTTGGACGGATGGAGACTTGATGAGTGTAGCCTACAAGATTCCGTGTTGCGATGACAGTGACAACGGATTCAGTCTGATTAGAATATGGTCGTGTGCTAGGAGCGCAAGAGGCATGGTAGGTTGTAGGATCGCTTGTCGGCCGTGTGGCAGCGCGAGCGTCATGCAAATGTAAGCACAAGCCAAATGGACGGAAGGAAGCCGATGGCGCTGATTGCAATAGCACGCTAATCATGGGAGAGTCATCGGAAGTGTGCCTAAGACTAGGAGTGAGTGGAGGAGGCCATCTAGACATGAGCGAGCCTCTGATGAGCCCTTTCTGTTGTCATATTGCTTTAGTCAATTGGGGGGGGGGGGGGGGGGGGGGGGGGGGGGGGGGGGGGGGGGGGGGGGTTGCAAAGTAACATGCAATTACATGTGTACGAAGCATTATTTGATCGATCATTAGGGGGGGGGGGGGGGGGTGCCCCCTGCTTGCCCTCTTGGCTCTATCACTCCTACTGTGTACTTCTTTAATCGTGGCAATAATTTAGGTTTGACCGACTCATATAAAGTTCAGGATTTGTTGATGACTCATGTCACTACTTTCCGTAGGCAAGGTGTGGGAAACGTGTTCATTATTCTTTACACTTATAGCTTGTATTATTAAGGATTCTCAAGACATGTGCTTGTGAGAGCATCAATCTAGAATGCCTCACACACTTTTCGAGTGTGTCATCAGCGTGCTACATCAGTAGCAGACTATTTTCATGTGTTAAGTAATTAAGATGGTATTATTGTAGGGTGCTCTCTGTATATAGATAAATTTAATGAGACATGTAAAATAGGCAAGGAAGACATGCGACAATGTACAAAGGAATGGTATCAAACCATCAAGTGGCTGCTATCAAGAAATAAATAAATTGTGCATGAAGCTAGACTGAGGGTTTCATAAGCTAGGTAGCCATACTCTCAACGATAAACCATCATAATTGTGATGTTGCCTTGAGACACCTTTCACATCATCTCCATTTTGATGATCACCAATCCTTAAGATAGAAAGACCGTCTAAACATTGTTGTTGCAGCACCTAGTGTATTTGCATTGATTTGTGTCAACACTATAATCAATAGCATCAACAAGGCCGTTTTTGTTTCATCCGGTGCTCCTCCGAAATAGGGAGAATGGTTTTCACTCCTTTCACATCCATCTAACATCTACCCCAATGCAAAGCAACTACGCTCAGTGGCGCTGACTTGCATGCGTCCAGAATATTCTTTGATGTGACCCGTCCTGGCTTTCTAGTGTCGGACGTGTCAAGTTGTCTGCAATTTGCATGTCGATCGGTGGCGCGGATGGCCGAGGCAACATACGCCAGTGCTCCGGAAACCGGGGGAGGGGTACCGAGTGAGTGTTCTCTTGTCTTGTCGGTTTTCATCGTCTCAATAAGATCAATATCACATACATCCATGAGCTCAAGGCACAAACACATCCATCTTTTGGGGCCTGTTCAAAACGCTTGAATTGAAAATAGAGGAATTGAATAAAACATAGGAACGTGGTAGGAATATTGTGTGAAAACAAAGTAATGGAAAAACGTAGGAAACATAAAACCTGGAGGTTCGGATTGCGGGAATAAAAGTAAATAGAATAGGTAGGCCCCACAAGGAAAACAATACAACCATGCATGTAAGAGGCAGCATCCTCCGTCGGCATCCTTGGCCACTGACATCGTGGTCCAAAAGGTTGGTGGGTCCCAGCTCCACTAAACAATTGCAATGCATCTCTCCTCTTCCCATGTTTTTGCCTTATACATGTGTCATCGCCGTGCTCCATCAGTAGCATATGAGGGATCTAAATGGTATGCAAAGTAAGTAGAGGTGGACATAGGACAATGTACAAAGAAATATTGTCAAACCAGCAAGTGGTTGCTATCAACGAATCAAAAAATATCACGAGATGAGAATGAGGGTCCCATAAATGAGGCAGCGATCCTCTCTATGATAAACCATCATTACTGGGATGTAGCCTCAAGAGGAATCCCTCTCTTGCTCTACAAATTCATTTCAAGTGAGACCCTTCCACATCATCTCCATTTTGATGATCCTCTTTCAGGGAAGTCGCGACTAAAGCTATGAGTTATAGTACTAGGTTTGTTTCATGAATGTATTAGGAAAAAAAGGAGCTGGAAGACTTTGCCATGATCATTTCTATAACGGGTTACAAACAAGCATTTTTTGCCAAGTGACTTTCTATTATGCAAATGTGCAATGTATTGGATCAAGGAACCCATAAATATGACACTGAGAGTTATCAATCCATATTTCTTTCGAATAACCATACATTTTATTTAGTTCTAAGTTGATGTCATGGGTGTTTAAATGCAGCACTCATGTACATACTTTCTATAATGTGCAGACACCCTCATTTGTTGCTAGGTTTGCTACGGTTCATAGGACGAGAATGTTTTTGTGTGTTTGCTAGGGGAGTATTATTCTCATATATTTCTAATTTTATTATTGATAATTTATTACTATAATTCCCGCGGCAACGCACGGGGTATCATCTAGTTTTTGTTTATGACTACGTACGCACGTTCAACCACCTATTGAACCATTGAGAATGAGTGCGTGATGTAGTAGCATCATAGCATGCACGCGTAATTACGTACTAGCTCTGTTCTAAATATAAGACGTTTTGACAGTTTAATTTAAACTGCTAAAACATTTTATATACTTAGGAAAAGAGGATGTATGTACGGAATGGTAGTGGTAGCAATTACTCCGGCGTATATGCAAGGCTGCTTTAAAAAGAACATGTATGCAGGCCAGCGGTATATATACAGCCTAGTAGAACTACATCGACCAGTCCCTACCGGTACATACGTGACGGAGGAATGTCGCAACACCGACACAGTCACGTATGATGAATGCACGTCTCGTCGTCGTAAATAAGCTACTATAATAAAAAAATGAAAAAAAAGGTGATGCATGGCAGAGACACACCGTGCATGCCATGTTTAGTTAAAACATGGGCGCCGTAGATATATAGGGTGGTAGTGTGAGAGATAGCAAAAGTTACAGCAAGCATGCAGTGACTAAATTTCGTGTTTTGACCCTTTTCATATACTATTTCGGGATCTGACCCTCATTGAAAAAAAATTCGGGATCAGACCCTTTTCTTACCGCCAGGCACCTTGGCGGTAGGGTATAATAGCCTACCGCCATGCCCCTTGGCGGTAGGGTTGGACACCCTACCGCCAAAAAATTCTAAGTTTTCAACACAGAGCGTGCCCAGGGCCTACCGCCAGACCCCTTGGCGGTAGGCAAGGGGTCTGGCGGTAGGAAAAGGGTCAGATCCCGAAATATTTTCAAATAGGGGTCAGATCCTGAATTTGTTAGAAAAAGGGTCAAAACACGAAATTTTGCCGCATGCAGTGCCGTGTAACTGGACTAGTAGCAGTAGTACGTTTTTTTTAGACAAAGTAGCAGTAGTACGTGACAGGAGGAGAGAGGGAGAGAGACACAGGCAGGTGGTTGATGAGATGCATGTCACGGTATGGCAAAATGGGTATGGCATCGAAGAAGCGGGCCCCGCTCATTTCCCGGACCGGTCGTCTTTCTACTGGGACTTGGGATAGGGATACGATACGATATGCCGAGAGAGAGCAGAAATGGCTTCGAGGCCTGTTCGGTTTGAGTCGATCCGGTCCGCCCATGCTCCTTCGGACGGGGAAGCATCGATCGTTCTCACCCTCCTCCCGCCAGCAGCATCTACTCGTATGGGATGCGCTCTTTCCGGGAGCCGGACGTGTCGAGTCGTTCGCGGTGCCCTGGTTCCTTCAGAGGCGCCGCCGGCCGGGGATAGGGAATGTACGCCACTGTTTGTTCCACATGCCCGTCTCCCTCTCTCAGTGAAGGTGTCTTTCGTAATGTCTTCCAATCCTGTCGTATGCTGGTTCCCACAGTATTAAGATGTGCATGCACAAGTAACAATGAAATGGTATCGGCCAAAATATTGTGAGCTATCTAATGTAGTGGGCACAAAATGGGGTGGATGCTCTTTGGCTTATCTTATATCACCTTCTCCCTGTGGGGCCGATCAGAAACAATTTAATATTCTGTCTACCTTTTGATTCTCAGCATTTGTTATTGTACGGCGCATCGGCCAAGCCAGGGTTTGGAGATGGTGTGTAGCAATGCTTGGTTCGACCAAGTTAACACATAGCTACATTTGTATTAGTTTACATTTGACCTTACAATTACTAATAAGGTAAAAAATATTACTAAATCCACCCTGACGGATGCAGCTAGGCTCAAGGAAGATTAAGGTGGCGTGCAACATGGATGCGACGCATAGATACTCCGATGAGGTGAGGCCCTTTCGGGAGCCGGGCGTGTCGAGTCGTTCGCGCTGCCCGGGTTCTTCAGCGACGCTGCCGGTGGGAGAAAGCGAATGTACAACATTGCTCGTTCCACATGCCGGCTTCCTTTTCTTCGTGAAAGTGTCTTGCCTAATGTCTCCAAATCCTACCGTATCCCGGTTCCCTCAATATTAAGATCGGCATGCATATCCATGAAATGTTGTCGACCAAAAATATTGTGGGCTCTCCAATGTGATGGGCACAAAATGGGATCGATGCTCTTTGGCTTATCTTATATCACCTTCTCTGTGGGGCCAATCGTGACATTTCAATATTTTGTCTACCTTTTGATTCACTTCGTTTGCTATTGTACAACGCAGCGGCGAAGCCAGGGTTTAGAGATGGGGGTGTGTGTGGGGTGGAGGGGGTAGCCAAATTGATAAAAAAGAAATTGTGGAGTGCAAAAATATAAGTACCATCATACTGTAGCAGTGTGTAGTTCGATGCAATTAACACATAGCTACATTTGTATTAGTTTAAATTTGGCCTTACAATTACTAATAAGGTCAAAATATTACTATTAACTTCATGAGAAGAGAACTTGACTGCTAATTCCTTTTCAAGGTAGATTATCATGCAATTTCAAAACAAGCCATCTTTCATTGGATTGGAATTTTAACTAGCATCTTACACTAGTGGAAAACGATACATTAGTCCCGGTTCGTAAGGGCCTTTAGTCTCGGTTGGGCAACCGGGACTAAAGGCCCCCTTTTTAGTCCCGGTAGTGTTACGAACCGGGACTAAAAGGGCTCCACGTGGCCGCTGTGGAGCGCTCAGGCAGGAGGGCCTTTAGTCCCGGTTGATGCTTTAGTCCCGGTTGTTAACATCAACCGGGACTAAAGGCCACCAGGCGTCAGGCGCTGCCAAGCACTGGGGTTTAGGGTTTTTTTTAAAGGAGGGGTTTAGGGATTTGGAGGGGCCGTGTTTCATTTTGTGTTTCCCTTTTCTTTCTGTGTTTACCATTCAATTCTTTTTCATTTAGGATTTTCATCATTTTATGTTTTTCATTCAACTTGACGCTACTACATATATAGCAATGAAGGAACCATTACACAACATCGTCATGAATATAGAGAAGTGACCTCTTTCTCCGTGCTTGGTCGAACAACAAGTTTTCGTATATATATATTCGACGCTACTACATATAGTACACGTTCATGCATATATACAATATAATATCTCTTACGATCCCTAATATCTAATTACCAAAATTCCCTACCAATTCCCGATGGTATTCTCCGGTTTTAGGTATGACCTCTTCAAGTAAGAATCCCGCCAATTCCTCTTGAATTGCTTGTACCCGATCCTTTGGTAGGAGATCATCCTGCATCCGTTCGATCTAATTTAAAGAAGGTGGTCAATATATATGAATGAAACTCAACACAATTGATGATAAGAAAATAAAATTGTGAATATTGTTTACGTACTCGAAGTTGTTCTAAAATTCTACCATTCTCACAGGTCGTCTGGCGAATGAACTCGCAAACATAGTATCCACATAAATTATTCCCGTCTCCCTGCTTCAAGCACTTTACGAGAATAGAGTTCAATCAAAATAATAATCAAGCATGATAATGGTATTGAAACTAGAATCAAAGAGATGCGCGGACCTAGCTAGTATTACTTACATTGAGTTGTCGAAATCGCAGCTCCTCTTTCCATTCACCCCTACCCTCCTTGGTGAACTTTTTCCAAACCTTGCCCGGCAAAGAAAATGAATAAAGGAGCTATTAATTACTTGATATCAGGAAATAAACGAAAGTTGCCGATATAGTGCGATAATGATTGAAATTACCTCTGGAGCATTTCACTCAGGTCCGCCCACATCTTAGGGTCTTTACGTTTCGAGTCCATGACAAGTACTACTCCTTCGTCAACCTGAATGACTAGCAGAATAAAGTGGAACCTGCGCACGCATAACTCATCAATTACACTTAACATCGAGTAAGCGAAATAGAATGTGTACAAGACAGTAACACTCACTTGAAGTTGTAAGGAAATAGTATTTCCCTTCTGGTTTGTTGTTCAATTAACGACCTTAGCAAGTTATCTGTGACGACCCTGGCTTAATCGTGCACTAACCATACACGCAAATGCACACGATCAAGGCTAAGGACTCACGTGAAGATATCACAACACAACTCTAAAACATAAATAAAGTCATACAAGCTTTATATTACAAGCCAGGGGCCTGGAGGGCTCGAATACATAACCTCGCATACAAGCGTCAACGGAAGCATCAGATATCTGAGTACAGATATGAAACAGAAACATATAAGCCTTTAGAAAGGCGGGGCAAAACAAAAGCTACGACCGAAAGGCGCAGGCCTCCTGCCTGGGACCCTACGAACCTACTCCTGGTCGTCGGCCAGCTCGTAGTAGTAGCCACCGTTGGGGTGGTAGTAGAAGTCGTCGGCGGGGGCAGCTGGCTCCGGGGCTCCGTCGTCTGGTCGCATCAAAAGGATATATGGGAAAAAAGAGGAAGCAAAGCAACCGTGAGTACTCATCCGAAGTACTCAGCAAGCAAGGATCTACACTACATATGCTACATTATCAAAGAAGGGCTGTATATGTGGACTGGGCTGCAGAAATGCCAGAATAGAGAGAAAGCCTAGTCCTATCGAAGACTAGCATCTTCAAGCATCTTCAAGCGTCTTGCAGCATTAGAAGGGTGTAGATTAGTACAGTATAAAGTAGTAGCAGTATTAAGTTTCAACCTCGGCCAGAGATCCTTTCGCTTCTCCCTGCGAGAAAGTAATCCCAGAGCCCTACTATCCATTTCTCATCACAAGTATCCAGTTCTAGTTGCATCGATCGGGATACAACTCCGAGCGTCCGTTACCGAGGATCAGCTGTGCATAGATTAGTTCTTCCCTGCAGGGGTGCACCAACTGAGCCACCACGCTTGATTAACTCCGGCCGGACACACTTTTCTGGGTCATGCCCGGCCTCGGCCAAACGATACGCTGCAACCCGACCTAAGCTTAACAGAGAGGTCAGCACACCGGACTAAACCTATGCCCCCAGGGGTCTTGGGCCATCGCCCCGGGGCTCTTGCACGTTGCGTACGCGGCCGGTGAGCAGTCCTAGCAGCCTCCATTACAATGGAGGGTACTTAACGCGGTCCAACCCAGCGTGCGCCGCTCAATCGCTGACATCCATTAAGCTTCGGCTGATGCATACGACGCAGAGTGCCCATAACTGTTCCCACGTGATGGTTAGTGCGATCGGGCCAGAGGCCCACTCGGATCAAATATCCAAACCGTTAGTGAATTAGGAGCGCACGATAACGAGCAGAGACTCATGATCGATGTGACCCCGTCGCCCCGTCTCGAGGACTTGCGGCAAGGGCTAAGAATGCCCGGCCACGCCTTGTAATTATCTCGCGGGTACTCTCTCTGGTCACCCGACTACACATCAATCGCATCACTTGCTCGCATGGGTACCCCTCACGGCCGACCCGACTTTATCATGGTTCACGGTCAAAGTCATAGTAACTGTGTGTCCAAACACCAGGGGGAAACCTGAGGAATCACCCTCGATGGATTCCACCTAATGTAGTCGTCAAGGTGAACTCGAAGGAATCACCCTCGATGGGTTCACACTTGAGGTGTCGCACGACAGCGTCGTTATTGGGTGTGGTGAAGGAGGAATCACCCTCGATGGCCACAACCAAATAGCTTCTCTACAGAATTAACATCAGAAGTGCTATACGAGGTATCACCCTCGGCACTCGATGGTAACGCTGTAGTGTCGTACAACTAAGGGGGTGATGTGCGGTGCTGGGGCCTGGTCGTCGAGTCTTCTGATGATCCAGCGGGGCAATCGGAACAAGTGAGGGTCACTGGGGTCTCTTACAAGCCTATACTAAGCAGTTTAGGATAAGCAGGTAAGGTATCAATAGCAAGTTACAATAAACAGGCTATGCATCAGAATAGGTAAAGCAGTAACAGCAGCAATTCTAATGCAAGCACAACAGAGAAGAGAATAGGCGATATAGGCATGCTAGGCATGCTCAAGGGGGGGGGGGGGTACTTGCCTGGTTGCTCGGCGGCAAAGGCAAGGTCGTCAGTGGTGTCGTCGGGCTCCTGAGCTGCATCGGTCTCGGGGTCTATCTCGGTACCGGGATCTTCCGAGAGAGAAGAGGGGGAGGAAACAGACAAATCCACAGCAAACATCTGCAACACAGAGTATGCTATGCTAACGTGCAGTGCAGGGTTGCTTAAAGATATGTCTAAATCATTTTAGTTATTTAAGGATTAAAGTTGGATTTATTAACCGGCGTATATGCACTATTCATCTACTGGGAACGGACGAAAAGTTGCGGGTTCACCTACGTAGAGGGTCCCGACATGGAAACAGATGGCACGGTTGAATTCGTCTTGTCGTTCTGAGCAACTTTCATATATAAAGTTTTTCCATCCGAGCTACGGTTTATTTTCTACGAATTTTCAAAGATTATAACATTTTCTGGATTTATTTAAAATTAACATAATTCAATTATGACATCAGCATGATGTAACGGTGACGTCAGCTGTCAACAGACTCGCTGACCAGGGTCAAACCGGACCTGTGGGTCCAGTGGAACCCACATGTCAGCCTCTGTTAGCTTAACTGTGGATTAAACTAATCTAACTAAGCTAATTAGGGGTGTGGGCCCCATATGTCAGTGAGTGATTAGGCTAAACTAATTAATTTTATTTATAAAATGTTTATTAAACCAATTAACAAAGGAGGGCCCACATGTCAGTGGCTGGGGCTGCCTGATGTCTGCTAGAACTACGTCGGTTTTTCCCCAAAGAGGGAGGGATGATGCAACATAGCGACAGTAGGTATTTCCCTCAGTGATGAGACCAAGGTTATCGAACCAGTAGGAGAAGCACGCAACACCACGTAAACAGCTCCTGCACACAAAGAACAAATACTTGCAATCCGACGTATTAAAGGGGTTGTCAATCCCTTTCGGGTAACGAGATAGATAAAATTGTAGTAGATTGAAAGATGCAAATAAAAGCAAATAAAAGTCAGCGAGGTATTTTTGGATTTTTGGATTAATAGATCTGAAAATAAAAGTTGCAAATAAATAAAAGAGCGAAAAGCAAAATAGATCTTGAAGGCAAATATATTAAAGAAGAGACCCGGGGGCCGTAGTTTTCACTAGTGGCTTCTCTCGAGAAAAATAGCAAACGGTGGAAACAAATTACTGTTGGGCAATTGATAGAACTTCAAATACTCATGATGATATCCAGGCAATGATCATTATATAGGCATCACGTCCAAGATTAGTAGACCGACTTCTGCCTACATCTACTACTATTACTCTACACATCGACCGCTATCCAGCATGCATCTAGTGTATTAAGTTCATGGAGAAACGGAGTAATGCAATAAGAACGATGACATGATGTAGACAAGATCTATTTATGTAGAAATAGACCCCATCTTGTTATCCTTAATGGCAACGATACATACGTGTCATTTCCCATTCTTTCTCTGGGATCAAGCATCGTAAGATCGAACCCATCACAAAGCACCTCTTCCCATTGCAAGATAAATAGATCAAATTGGCCAAACAAAACCCAAAGATCGGAGAATAAATACGAGGCTATAAGCAATCATGCATATAATAGATCAAAGAAGACTCAAATAACTTTCATGGATAAAAAGATAGATCTGATCATAAACTCAAAGTTCATCGGATCCCAACAAACACACCGCAAAAAAGAGTTACATCATATGGCTCTCCTAGAGACCATTGTATTGAGAATCAAACGAGAGAGAGAAAGCCATCTAGCTACTAACCACGGACCCGAAGGTCTACAATGAACTACTCACGCATCATCGGAGAGGCACCAATGAGGATGATGAACCCCTCCGTGATGGTGTCTAGATTGGATCTGGTGGTTCTGGAACTTGCGGCGGCTGGAATTGATTTTCGTCGAATCCCCTAGGGTTTCTGGAATATTGGAGTATTTATAGAGCAAAGAGGCGGTGCGGGAGGCCCTCGAGGTGGGCACAACCCACCTGGGCGCGCCTGGGCCTCCAGGCGCACCCTGGTGGATTGTGCACCCCTCGGAGCACCCCCACGTGCTTCTCCGGCCCACTGGTTGTCTTCTGGTCCAAAAAAATCCACAAAAAGTTTCGCTGCGTTTGTACTCCGTTTGGTATTGATTTCCTGCGATGTAAAAAGCATGCAGAAAATAGCAACTGGCACTGGGCAGTATGTCAATAGGTTAGTACCAAAAATGATATAAAATGATTGTAAAACATCCAAGAATGATAATATAACCGCATGGAACAATAAAAAATTATAGATACGTTGGAGACATATCAGCATCCCCAAGCTTAATTCCTGCTCGTCCTCGAGTCGGTAAATGATAAAAACAGAATTTTTGATGTGGAATGCTGCCTAACATGTTCATCATATATTCTTTTCTTAATAGCATGGATATTTGGACTTGTATATGGTTCAAAGCAATAGTCTAGTTTTAACATGATAACTTAAATACTCAAGCATATCAACAAGCAACCATGTCTTTCAAAATATCAACGCTAAAGCAAGTTATCCCTAGCCCGTCATGCTCAATCATTGATCTATTCATGAAACACACTCGAATATTAGCTACACCCAATGCTCAAGTACGATCATAGTGCCCCTTAGTTGGTGCTTTATAAGAGAAGATGGAGACTCAAATTAAAAATAAAAATTGCATAAAGTAAAAGAAAGGCCCTTCGCGGAGGGAAGTAGGGATTTGTAGAGGTGCCAGAGCTCAAAGCTTAAATTGAGAGATAAAAACATTTTGAGAGGCATACTTTTCTCACCAACGAAAACGACTTAGAGCTCCCAACACTTTCCATGCTAGATATATCATAGGCGGTTCCCAAACAGAAAATAAAGTTTATTCCTTTTTCCACCATTTCTTTCACTTTCCATGGCTAGCCGTATCCATGGGTGCCCTCCATACCAACACTTTCCAAGGAATTTATTATTTGACAACATAAAGTAAATTCATTTTTCATTTCAGGACTGGGCATCCCTAATACCTTTGCCGTACTCTCGTGCAATGACAAGTGGATAAACACTCATCGTGAGAATAACACATCTAGCATGGAAAATATCGGCCACCCCTCACCGCCTCGCAAGCGGTACGAGCATACAAAAGAGAAATTTATTTTGAAAATTAGAGATGGCACATACAAATTTGCTTAGAACGGCACGGAAATACCGCATATAGGTAGGTATAGTGGACTCATATGGCAAAACTGGTTTAAAGGGTTTTGGATGCACAAGTAGTGATCATACTTGGTGCAAATGAAGACTAGCAAAAAGATTGAGAAGCGCCCAACCAAGAAACGAATAATCTCGTAAGCAAGCATTAAGCATAAGTAACACCGAATAATGCACCATAAGTAAGATATAATTTCATTGCATAACTATTGACTTTCGTACTTGTATAGGGAATCACAAACCTTAACACCAATATTCTTACTAAAGCACAATTACTCATCAACATGGCTCACATATTATATCGTCATATCTCAAAACTATTACAAAGAACCAAGTTTATTTTGTCCAATGATCTTCATGAAAGTTTTTATTATATCCTTCTTGGATATCTATCACTTTGGGACTAGTTTCATATGTTGCTTTTAATAAGCTCAAACAAATATAAGTGAAGAACATGAGCATAATATTTCTTTCTCTCAAATTAATCTAAGTGAAGCAAGAGAGAATTTCTTCAAAATTTAACTAACTCCCAAATAAATCTAAGTGAAGCATGAGAGCATTTCTTTAAAAAAAAAAACAAAGCACACCGTGCTCAAAAAGATATAAGTGAAGTACTAGAGCAATTCCAAGGCTCTAAAAATTTAAGTGAAGCATAGGAGCAAGCATAGCATAGTTTTTGGCTCTCTCAAAAAGGTGTGTCCAGCAAGGATTCAAGACTTAAAATAAAAAGCAAAAAAAGAAAAGACTGAAATCATACAAGACGCTCCAAGCAAAACTCATAATATGTGACGAATAAAAATATAGCTTCAAGTAAAATACCGATGGTCGTTAGAAGAAAGAGGGGATGCCACTCGGGGGCATCCCCAAGCTTAGTTGCTTGATACTTCTTGAATATTATCTTGGGGTTCCTCGGGCATCCCCAAGCTTAGCCTTTTGCTAATCCTTATTCCTTCATCCATCGTAATATCACCCAAAACTAAAAAATTTCAATCACACAAAACTCAACAAAACCTTCGTGAGATCCGTTAGTATAAGAAAACAAATCACTACTTTAAGTACTGTTGAAAACCCATTAATATTTTATTTTTGCATTATATCTACTGTATTCCAACTTTTCTATGGCAAAAACTCTTCAAAGAAAATCATAGAATCATCAAAACAAGCACACAACGCAAAGAAAACATAATCTGTCAAAAACAGAATAGTCTGTAGCAATCTGGATATTTCGAATACTTCTGTAACTCCAAAAATTCTGAAAAATTAGGAAAACGTGATAAATTCGTTTATTAATCTTCTGCAAAAAGAATCAACTCAAAATCACTCTTCTGTAAAAAAATAAAAAATATTTTTGTGAGCGCAAAAGTTTCTGTTTTTCAGCAAGATCAAATCAAATATCACTCAAATCAACCCAAAGGCTTTGCTTGACACAAACACTAATTTAAACCAAAAAAACACATCTAGCCAGAGGCATACTTGGGTATTTTATTGAAAACAGCAAGAAAACCAAAAAGCAAAAAGATACAAGTTGGGTTGCCTCCCAACGAGCGCTATCGTTTTACGCCCCTAGCTAGGCATAAGATTTTGTTGATGCTCACATGAAAGATAATAACGAAAACACAAAGAGAGCATCATAAAACATGTGACAAACTTATTTAAGTTTAACATATTTCTGATGCATAGGAATTTTATAGTAAAACAAATTAGCAAGACAAGCAAGATCTAGCATATGCATGGAAGAAAATAATAGCAATCTTAACATGAAGAGAGGTAATTTAGTAACATGAAAATTTCTACAACCATATTTCCCTCTCTCATAATAATTACATGTGGGATCATATTCAAACTCAACAATATAGCTATCACATAACATATTCTCTTCATGATCCACATGCATGCAAAGTTGACACTCTTCCAAAATAGTGGGATTATCATCAAATAAAGTCATGACCTCTCCAAGCCCACTTTTATAAAAAAATCATAAGATTGAACACTCTCCAAATATGTGGGATTATTTTTACCTAAAGTTGACCGTCTTCCAAAACCACTTTTAATATTATCGCAAGCATATTCATCATGAGGTTTAAATAAATTTTCAAGATCATAAGAACCATTATCACCCCAATCATGATCATTGCAATAAGTAGTGGACATATCAAAATTAGCATCCCAAAGCTTGGGGTATTGCATATTATTAGCACAATTGACATTAATAGAATTTATAGTAAAATCATTGCAATCATGCTTTTCATTCAAGGAGCTATCATGAATCACTTCATAAATTTCTTCATCACAATTTTCAGATTCATAAATCTCAAGCAAAACTTCATAAAGATAATCTAATGAATTCAATTCACTATCAATTGGTTCATCATAATTGGATCTCTTGAAAAGATTAGCTAGTGGATGAGGATCCATATCAATAGATTTTTTGCAAGCGAAGATGCAAGCAAATAGAAGGCACATGGCAACACAAGCAAATATGAGATCTGACGAGAAAAAGGCGAACGAAAAAGGAGGCGAATAAAAACGGCAAATTTTTGTGAAGTGGGGGAGAGGAAAATGAGAGGCAAATGGCAAATAATGTAAATAGCAAGGAGATGAGATTTGTGATTAGGAACCTGGTTGATGTTGATGATATCTCCCCGGCAACGGTGCCAGAAACTCCTCTTGATGTCTGCTAGAACTACATCGGTTTTTCCCCAGAGAGGGAGGGATGATGCAGCACAGCGACGGTAGGTATTTCCCTCAGTGATGAGACCAAGGTTATCGAACCAGTAGGAGAACCACGCAACACCACGTAAACAACTCCTGCACACAAAGAACAAATACTTGCAACCCGACGTGTTAAAGGGGTTGTCAATCCCTTTCGGGTAACGAGATAGATAAAATTGTAGTAGATTGAAAGATGCAAATAAAATTCAGCGAGGTATTTTTGGGTTTTTGGATTAATAGATCTGAAAATAAAAGTTACAAATAAATAAAAGAGTGAATAGCAAAATAGATCTTGAAGGCAAATATATTAAAGAAGAGACCCGGGGGCCGTAGTTTTCACTAGTGGCTTCTCTCGAGAAAAATAGCAAATGGTGGAAACAAATTACTGTTGGGCAATTGATAGAACTTCAAATACTCATGACGATATCCAGGCAATGATCATTATATAGGCATCACGTCCAAGATTAGTAGACCGACTCCTGCCTGCATCTACTACTATTACTCCACACATCGACTGCTATCCAACATGCATCTAGTGTATTAAGTTCATGGAGAAATGGAGTAATGCAATAAGAACGATGACATGATGTAGACAAGATCTATTTATGTAGAAATAGAGCCCATCTTGTTATCCTTAATGGCAACGATACATACGTGTTGTTTCCCTTTCTGTCACTGGGATCAAGCACCGTAAGATCGAACCAATCACAAAGCACCTCTTCCCATTGCAAGATAAATAGATCAAGTTGGCCAAAAAAAACCCAAATATAGGAGAAGAAATACGAGGCTATAAGCAATCATGCATATAAGAGATCAAAGAAGACTCAAATAAGTTTCATGGATAAAAAGATAGATCTAATCATAAACTCAAAGTTCATCGGATCCCAACAAACACACCGCAAAAAAGAGTTATATCATATAGATCTCGAAGAGGCCATTGTATTGAGAATCAAACGAGAGAGAGAAAGCCATCTAGCTACTAACCACGGGCCCGAAGGTCTACAATGAACTACTCACGCATCATCGGAGAGGCACCAATGAGGATGATTAACCCCTCCGTGATGGTGTCTAGATTGGATCTGGTGGTTCTGGAACTTGCGGCGGCTGGAATTGATTTTCGTCGACTCCCCTAGGGTTTCTGGAATATTGGGGTATTTATAGAGCAAAGAGGCGGTACGGGAGGCCCCCGAGGTGGGCACAACCCACCTGGGTGCGCCTGGGCCTCCAGGCACGCCCTGGTGGGTTGTCCTCCCCTCGGAGCACCCCCCAAGTGCTTCTCCGGCCCACTGGATGTCTTCTGGTCCAAAAAAAATCCACAAAAAGTTTCGCTGCGTTTGGACTCCATTTGGTATTGATTTCCTGCGATGTAAAAATCATGCAGAAAACATCAACTGGCACTGGGCACTATGTCAATAGGTTAGTTCCAAAAAATGATATAAAATGATTGTAAAACATCCAAGAATGATAATATAACAGCATGGAACAATAAAAAATTATAGATACATTGGATACGTAACACTGCCGAGTCAGCACGTTGACTGGGTCAACCCAGTCAACGGGGCCCCCAGGACCCACTGGTCAGCGACCCAGGCGCGGGGCCCACCGAGCCACGTCGGCGTCAGCACTGGAGAGAGCTCCAGCGACCAAATCCGCGATGGCCCGTTGCCGGAGTCGCTTGGAAAATCGCCAGAGGGGGTCGTTTCGCGCGTGGCTACTCGCGTTCGAACGGGCGCACGCTCGCGCGTCGAACTGTGGGGATGGCTTGGCCGGAAACGGCCGGAGACGGCGGTGGTGAGCGGTGGAGCGGACGCCGAAGTTCGGGCATCGACGGATCCAGCGCTAGGGGGTACGGGGAAGCACGGGCTCGTGCTCGTTGGGCTCCTGAGAGCACCAGGAGCTCGACCGTGGCCTCAGGCGGCGGTGACATCAACCACAGAGACGGCCACAAGCTCGTCGGCGGCGAGCAGAGCACGGACACGGCAGCAGCTAGCTATGGCACGCGAAGAGGCTGACGGAGGGGAGCAGGAGACGGAGAAGCTCACTCAGCGGCACACCAATGGCCCTTGGTAGTTTAGGAGCAGCAGAGTCGACAGCGCTCGTCGGAGACGCGCCGGCGATCCCAGGAAGAAGAAGGGCTCGATCCCGGCGTAGCAGAGCTCTCCTGCTCGCGCTCATGGTCGAGGACGAGGTATTCGAAGACGGCGGAGACGAAAGACAGGTCGACGAGGCGAGGGGTCGATGGTGGCCGCGGCAAACGGCGAGGTGCGGCAGCGATGGCGCTCAGCCATCGATGGGAATGGAAGGGAGAGAGCGAGGGGAGAGGGGAGAAGTGATGAGGGAGGACTAGGGGGAGTGAACGAGGCCGGGGCCTTATGCCCTCGCATCGGTGGGCGTCGGTGGCGTCGCGCTGTCGACGTCTCACCGGCGCGCGCGCGGCGACCACAGGCGCGACGACGCGCAGGTGAGAGAGAGAGAGAGAGAGAGAGAGATGGGCCTGGTGGGCTGGTTCGGGGCACTGTGCACTTAGGCCCAGTGCACAGTGTCTCTTTCCTTTTTATTTTTCTGTTTCTGCTTTTTCTTTTTACAGAGATGGCTTGGCATTATTTTGAGCTAACAAATGATTTTGCAAAAATGTGAAACTTGCTCACATAATTACTTTGCAATATCCAGCATTGCCATAAAAAGTTTGGGCATTTTTGGAATCCATTTGAATTTATTCAAAAATGGATAGGGCATTTTAGGTGCTGTTTTGGCACTGTTTTAAATGCTTATGCCCATTTTGGATTGATGATGATGTTGTGTTCCTTAACAGCAAATGGTTTTGGAATATTTGCTAGCAGGTGAACATTTTTCCCACAAGTTTTGATCAACTTCAATTTTTCACTTTGAATTTGAATTTGAATTTCAGAGAAGGATTTGAATTTAACCATTGTGACTAAGCACTGCAAACGAGAATGACTTGGCATTATTAGCAGATGATCACAATGGTTATTACACAGGGGTGTTACAAATTCTCCTCCTCTAAAAGAAATTCTCGTCCCGAGAATTCAGGAGGTAGAAGGAAAGAGGTCGGGGTATTCCTCCCGAAGATGATCCTCGCGTTCCCAAGTGGCTTCATCTTCATTATGATTAGACCACTACACCTTCAGGAACTTGGTGGTCTTCTGGCGGGTTCGACGTTCAGCTTCATCGAGAATGCGGATCGGATGTTCCTTATAAGAAAGATCATCTTGCAATTCGAGCATCTCGTGATCCACTGCTCGGTGCGGAGACTCCTTGAAGCAACGACGAAGTTGCGACACATGGAAGACGTCATGGATATGAGAGAATTGGGGTGGCAACTCCAGTTTATATGCCACCTGACCATGTCTTGCAACAATGCGGAAAGGACCACTGTAGCGTGGAGCTAACTTGCCCTTGATTCTGAAGTGGTGAGTGCCCTTCATCGGAGTGACACACAGATAAGCTTGATCACTAGGTTGATAAGTCAAACCCCATCGTTTGCGATCATAGTTGCTCTTCTGGCGGTCCTGAGCCGCCTTGAGATTTTCTCGAACGATACGGACTTGCTCTTCAGCGTGTTGGATAGTATCCGGACCCACGAGCGGTCGTTCCCCAGTTTCTGACCAATTCATAGGGGTTCGACACTTACGTCCATAAAGTACTTCGAAGGGGGCCATTTTCAAGCTGGCTTGGTAGCTGTTGTTATAAGAGAACTCGGCATACGGGAGAGATTCTTCCCACTTCTTACCGAACGATATAACACAAGCTCGAAGCATGTCTTCAAACACTTGATTGACCCGCTCGACTTGGCCTTGGGATTGGGGTGATTAGCTAAACTCCAGGTAATATGAGTTCCCATAGCTTCTTGGAAACTTTCCCAGAACTTAGAGGTAAAAAGGCCGCCATGGTCCGAACTGATCTCCTTCGGAATGCCATGGAGTGAAACAATTCTGGAGATATACAACTCTGCTAACTGACTAGCAGTGATAGTTTCTTTGACAGGCAGAAAGTGTGCAACCTTAGAGAGTTGGTCGACGATGACAAGAATAACATCGTGACCCTTCTATGACTTGGGAAGGCCAGTAATGAAATCCATTTGCACTTTATCCCATTTCCACAAAGGAATAGGAAGGGGTTGCAGAATTCCAGCAGGCTTCTGATGTTCTGCTTTAACACGGCGGCAAACATCACATTCAGCAACATAGCGAGCAATATCCTGCTTCATTCTAGACCACTAGTACCTTTGACGGAGGTCATGATACATCTTGGTGCTACCCAGATGAATAGACAGCGGTGTATCATGTGCCTCCTTCTTGACAATGCGGTCTCTGAAATACAAGGTTCCATCTTCAGATAGCAAGAAATCCATGTACTTTTCCAGGTGAAGATCTTTCTTCATCAGATCAATTTCAGCATCTTTAGCTTGCGCCTTCTTAACAAATTTTCTGAAGATCTGGCTGTACCACAAGGTCATTAAGAGAACCCTGGGGAACAATACGCAGATTCAGCTTGCACAATTCTTCATAAAGATGAGGTTGAGCTCGCTTAATGATGACTCACAAGTATATGGGATCAATTGTAGCCTTTTCGATAAGTAAGAGTGTCGAACCCAACGAGGAGCAGAAGGAAATAACAAGCGGTTTTCAGCAAGGTAATGTCTGCAAGTACTGAAATTGTAAGTAGCAGAGTAGTTTGATAGCCAGATAATTTGTAACGAGCAAATAACAATAGTAGTAATAAAAGTGTAGCAAGGTAGCCCAATCCTTTTAAGGCAAAGTACAGGCCAAAACGATCTCTTATGATAAGCAAAGTGTTCTTGAGGGTACACGGGAATTTCATCTAGTCACTTTCATCATGTTGGTTTGATTCGTGTTCGCTACTTTGATAATTTGATATGTGGGTGGACCGGTGCTTAGGTGCTGTTCTTACTTGAACAAACCTCCTACTTATGATTAACCCCCTCGCAAGCATCCGCAACTATGAGAAAAGTATTAAGAATAAATTCTAACCATAGCATTAAACTTTTGGATCCAATCGGTCCCTTACGGAATAGCGCATAAACTAGGGTTTAAGCTTCTGTCACTCTCGCAACCCATCATCTAATAACTACTCCACAATGCATTCCCTCAGGCCCAAATATGGCGAAGTGTCATGTAATCGACGTTCACATGACACCACTAAGGGAATCACAATACACATACTATCAAAATATCGAACACATATCAAGTTCACATGATTACTTGCAACATGATTTCTCCCGTGACCTCAAAAACAAAAGTAACTACTCACAAATGATAATCATGCTCAAGATCAGAGGGGTATTAAATAGCATATTGGATCTAAACATATAATCTTCCACCAAATAAACCATATAGTAATCAACTACAAGATGTAATCAACACTACTAGTCACCCACAAGCACCAATCTATAGTTCCGGTACAAAGATTGAACACAAGAGATGAACTAGGGTTTGAGAGGAGATGGTGCTATTGAAGATGTTGATGGAGATTGCCCTCCCCAAGATGGGAGAGTTGTTGGTGATGATGATGACGATGATTTCCCCCTCCGGGAGGGAAGTTCCCCCGACGGAATTGCTCCGCCGGAGGGCAAAAGTGCTCCTGCCCAAGTTCCGCCTCAAGACGGCGGCGCTCCGTCACGAAAGTCCTCTCCTTATTTTTTCTAGGTCAAAATGACTTATATACTAGAAGATGGACACCGGAGGTGGGCCGAGGGGAGCACAACCCACCAGGGTGCGCCTGGGCTCCCTGGCGTGCCCAGGTGGGTTGTGCCCACCTGGTGGGCCCCCTCTGGTACTTATTGGCTCCAATATTTCTCATTTATTCCATAAAAAATCTCCGAAAGTTTTAGCTCATTTGGAGTTGTGCAGAATAGGTAGCCTGACGTAGCTTTTTCAGGTCCAGATTTCCAGCCACCGGAATTCTCCCTCTTTGTGTGTACCTTGCATATTATGAGAGAAAAGGCATTAGAATTACTCCAAAAAGCATTATTATGCATAAAAACGTCATAAATAACAGTAGGAAAACATGATGCAAAATGTACGTATCAACTCCCCCAAGCTTAGACCTCGCTTGTCCTCAAGCGAAAACCGAAATCGAAAAACATGTCCACATGCTTAGAGAGAGAGGTGTCGATAAAAACAAAATACGGACATAGAAGCATCATGTAATTTTATTATAACAGCAACAAACTTTAACATAAAACTTTTATCATAGACTTCTCATGAATAAGTAACAATTCATCGCACAATCGAAGTATAAAGCATAAACTCTATTAGAAAGCAACAAACTATGGTCTCAGTCAACTTTGCAACTACAATTCATCATCTTTTCAGGAAGGGTCACGTATCGGAGCCTTTAGGGAAGTCCACATACTCAACCATCATATAGTCTTCTATGATTGCTAACACTCACTGCATACACATGAGCAAAACATTTCAATCGGACACATAGAAAGATAGGGGCTTATAGTTTTGCCTCCCAACGTATTCACCTCAAGGGTGATGTCAACAATAATAACTCATGCTGCCCATATTCAACTGGACATATGTGCCTAGATCTTCCCTCACCACATGATGCTTGCCAAAGGAGAAAAATAAAAGGAAAAGAGAGAAGAACTTTGACTCTTGCATAAAAGTAAATACATAAAAGTAAAAGATAGGCCGTTCGCAGAGGGAAGCAGAGTTTGCCATGCGCTTATTTGTTTGTATGCTCAACCCCTTAATGCAAAAGAACGTCACGTTATATTGCCCCTTGTGATGGCAACCTTTATTATGCAGTCTGTCGCTTTTATTCTTCACCATCACAAGTTCGTACAACGCTCAATTTTCTCTTACACTAAATGATCTCACACTTTTAGAAGCAATTTTTTTGCCTTATTGCACTGATGACAACTTACTTGACGGATCTTACTCATTCCATAGGTTGATATGGTGGACTCTCGAAAATAAGATTTGGGTTTAAGGGTTTTTTGGATGCACAAGTAGTATCTCTATTTAGTGTGGAGGGGGCAAGCACCACATGTTGAAGGATCTATGACAATGTAACTTCTATGTGAATATGAACAAACATAAATCATTAAGTTGTCTTCCTTGTCCAAGGTCTGCAATTTTGGCATATAATATTTTGATGGGGGCTCGCAATCACAAAAGATTTCCATGATAGTGTATTTATATGTGAATCTTCTCTTCCGTTATTAATTCTTTCATGAGTTGCATCATTGACTAATGCTATGTTTGTCAATCTCTAATAAAATTTTCTACTTATACTTTTACTTATGTGGTGTTATCACCTACCATAGGATTAGCATATGATCTTTTCATTTATTTCCTTTCTCTTTATTGAAACATGAAAGTAAAGAAAGCAAAAACTCAAACTAAACTTTATTATATATCTCGCACACGATTACAAGGATGGATTACTAAGCAAGCTCTCAAAAAGAAAGGATCGAACTAAACTTTTATTCATCTAAAGCAAAAGATAACCATGGATCGAACTAATTAAAGTAAAGGCAAAAGATAGTGGGGGTGAGACGATACCGGGGCACCTCCCCCAAGATTGGCGGAAGCCAAGGGGAGTACCCATACCCGATACTCAATTTTCTTTTGGTGATGAAGAAGGAGGTGGTGGTAATGATGAAGTAGAAGCGATCCTGTCCTCGGGTTTCCATGGCAGGGGCTCACCATTATAAGAGGAGTGAGTCTCACGGGTCCTGCAACTGGCAGCCAAACTCATACCTTTAAACCTTGCCTCATATTCAAAGACTTGGTTTTGGAGGTCGTAGATCTGGCTCTGGCGAAAGTTGATTTGCTCGTTGAAGGAGAAGACGATGTCCTTCATGGACTTGCCCTCCTCCTTGAGATCACGGGTGTAGTCCGCGATCATGAGGTGATTGGCATTGAGTCCACGTTCCACCATCCCCTTGCACCGGAAAACGTCCTGCTCCATAGCTTCAAGCCTAGCCTCCACGGATCCAGTCCCCTTGGGGCCTTGCACATCACGGATGTGGAGCAACCCCTCACGCATCTGGATAGCTTGAGGGTGCTGCATCACCTCCCGCAGATATGGGTTGATGACATTCTCGAAGAACTTGTCCTTGGAGGAGCTTCAAGCGGCCATGGTGGATTAGATCTGTCAGAAAATAGCAAGGAAAAGAAAATAGGAGATTTCTCCGCGATACGGAGGTCAATAGGTTCGAGGGGTATATAAAGATTTTTTATCTTGGGAAACAAGCAAACGAAAGAAAAACAGAGTCCGGAAGGTACCCGAGGTGGGCACAACCCACCTGGGCGCGCCTGGCAAGCCAGGCGCGCCCAGGTGTCTTGTGCCCACCAGGGTGACCTTCCCGGTAGTTTCTTATTTTCCTAATTTTTTAAATATTCCAAAACTGACAAAAAATATTTTTGCGGATTTTCAGAGTCCGTTTACCTACCGTATCACGTACTTTCTCTTTTTCACGATTCTGGAGTGTTCCGGAAGGACTCTTTTATGTGTTCTTCCGGTGTCATAGTTTGGATAATATTACTTTCAACATTAATGGGCGTACCTGAGATATAATGTTTTATTTGTTACCCATTAACAACCTTCGGGTTAGTACCTTCGGCATTATTTATTTTGATAGCTCCAGGCCGATAAACCTCCTTGATAACATAGGGTCCTTCCCATTTGGAGAGGAGTTTTCCTGCAAAGAATCTGAAACGAGAGTTGTACAAAAGAACATATTCTCCAACTTTGAACTCACACTTTTGGATTCTTTTATCATGCCATCTTTTAACTTTTTCTTTAAATAACTTGGCATTTTCATAAGCTTGGGTTCTCCATTCATCTAATGAGCTAATATCAAATAACCTCTTTTCACCGGCAAGTTTGAAATCATAGTTGAGTTCTTTAATTGCCCAATATGCTTTATGTTCTAACTCAAGAGGCAAATGACAAGCTTTTCCATAAACCATTTTATAAGGAGACATACCCATAGGATTTTTATATGCTATTCTATAAGCCCAAAGTGCATCATCTAATTTCTTAGACCAATTCTTCCGGGACCTATTGACAGTCTTTTGCAAAATTAATTTTATTTCTCTATTGCTAAGTCAACTTGACCACTAGACTGAGGATGATAGGGTGATGCAATTCTATGGTTAACATCATACTTGGCAAGCAGTTTACGGAAAGCACCATGAATAAAGTGTGAACCACCATCAGTCATTAAATATCTAGGGACTCCAAACCTTGGGAAAATAACTTCCTTAAGCATTTTAATAGAGGTGTTGTGATCAGCACTATTGGTTGGAATAGCTTCTACCCACTTAGTAACATAATCAACAACAACCAAAATATGAGTATACCCATTAGAGGAAGGAAAAGGTCCCATGAAATCAAATCCCCAAACATCAAATGGTTCAACAGCAAGAGAATAATTCATAGGCATTTCTTGACGCTTACCAATATTACCTATTCTTTGACATTCATCACAAGATAAGACGAACTTACGAGCATCCTTGAAGAGAGTAGGCCAATAAAAACCAGATTGCAATACCTTATGAGCAGTTCTGTCTCCCGCATGATGTCCTCCATTAGCTTCGGAGTGACATTTTCATAGGATTTGTCCCTGTTCATGCTCAGGTACACACCGTCTAATAATACCATGTACTCCTTCTTTATAAAGATGTGGGTCATCCCAGAAGTAATGTCTTAAATCATAGAAGAATTTTTTCTTTTGTTGGTACGTAAAGCTAGGTGGTAAATATTTAGCAACAATGTAATTAGCATAATCAGCATGCTGAGGAGTGTTATTAGAAACATTTATTGCAGCTAACTGCTCATCAGGAAAGCTATCATCAATAGGTAGTGGGGCATCAAGGACATTTTCAAGCCTAGACAAGTTATCAGCGACGGGATTCTCTGCTCCTTTTCTATCAGTAATATGCAAATCAAATTCTTGTAGCAAGAGAACCCACCTAATGAGTCTAGGTTTAGCATCTTTCTTTTCCATAAGATATTTTATATCAGCATGATCGGTGTGAACAGTCACTTTAGAACCAACAATGTAGGATCTAAATTTATCACAAGCAAACACAACTGCTAAGAATTCTTTTTCAGTAGTAGCATAATTTCGTCGGGCACTGTCTAGAGTTTTACTAGCATAATGGATAACATTTAGTTTCTTATCAACTCTTTGTCCTAGAACAGCACCAACAGCATAATCAGTAGCATCACACATAATTTCAAAAGGCAAGTTCCAATCAGGTGGTTGAACAACGAGTGCAGTAATTAAGGCTTTCTTGAGTGTTTCGAAGGTTTCTAAACAATCATCATCAAAAATGAAAGGAGTGTCCTTTTGCAAAAGATTTGTAAGAGGCCTAGAAATTTTAGAAAAGTCTTTGATAAATCTCCTATAGAAACCAGCATGACCAAGAAAACTACGAATACCTTTGATATCTTTAGGACATGGCATTTTCTCAATTGCATCAACCTTAGCTTTGTCCACCTCAATACCTCTTTCAGAAATTTTCTGGCCCAAAACAATACCTTCATTAACCATAAAGTGGCACTTCTCCCAATTCAAGACAAGATTTGTTTGCTCACATCTCTGCAAAACTCGATCAAGATTGCTTAAACAATCATCAAAAGACTTCCCATAAACAGAAAAGTCATCCATGAAAACCTCAACAATCTTTTCACAAAAGTCAGAGAATATAGCAGTCATACATCTTTGAAAGGTAGCAGGTGCATTGCATAAACCAAAAGGCATACATCTATAAGCATAAGTTCCAAAGGGACAAGTGAAAGTGGTCTTTTTTTGATCAGGTTGAGAAACAGGTATTTGTGAAAAACCAGAATATCCATCAAGGAAACAAAAATGTGTGTGCTTTGACAATCTTTCTAGCATTTGATCAATAAAAGGCAAAGGGTAATGATCTTTTCTAGTTGCTTTGTTTAATTTTCTAAAATCAATTACCATTCTATAGCCTGTAACAATTCTTTGTGGGATGATTTCATTTTTATCATTAGGAACAACAGTAATTCCTCCCTTCTTAGGGACACAATGAACATGACTTACCCACCTACTATCAGCTATAGGATAGATTATACCTGCTTCCAGAAGTTTTAGTATTTCCATTCTTACCACTTCTTTCATCTTTGGATTTAGCCGACGTTGGTGATCAACAACGGGTTTAGCATCAGGTTCCATATTAATTTTGTGCTGACATAGAGTGGGACTAATGCCCTTAAGATCATCAAGAGTATATCCAATAGCAGCTCGTTGCTTCCTTAGAACTTTCAATAGTCTTTCTTGTTCATGTTCTGAAAGGTTAGCACTAATAATAATAGGATATATCTTTTTCTCATCAAGATAAGCATATTTCAAAGTGTCTGGCAACTGTTTTAATTCAAACATAGGATCACCTTTAGGTGGAGGAGGACCTCCTAGAGTTTCAATAGGCAAATTGTGTTTAAGCAGAGGACGTTGTTCAAAGAAAATCTCATCTATTTCATTTCTTTCATGCATATGTAAATCATTTTCATGGTCTAGCAGATTTTGTTCTAAAGGATCAGTAGGAGGCACAACAATAGAAGCAAGACCAATTATTTCATCCTTACTAGGCAATTCTTTTTTATGAGGTTTTCTACTAAACTTGGAAAAGTTAAACTCATGAGACTCATCACCAAAACTGACACCGACAGTTTGTTTCTTACAATCTATTTTAGCATTAACGGTGTTCAAGAAAGGTCTACCAAAGATAATGGGACAAAAATCATCTTGTGGGGAACCAAGAACAAGAAAATCAGTAGGGTATTTTATTTTCCCACACAAGACTTCAACATCTCTAACAATCCCAATTGGTGATATGGTGTCTCTATTAGCAAGTTTAATAGTAACATCTATGTCTTCTATCTCAGCGGGTGCTATGTCATTCATAATTTCTTGATATAAAGTAAAGGGAATAGCACTCACGCTAGTACCTATGTCGCATAAACCATGATAACAGTGATCTCCTATTTTAACTAAGACAACGGGCATGCCAACTACGGGTCTACGAATATCTGACTTATCAGGTTTGACAATTCTAGTAGTTTCATTACAGAAGTAAATAACATGCCCATCTATGTTTTCTTCCAGGAGATCCTTAACCATAGCAACACTAGGTTCTACTTTGATTTGTTCATCAGGTTTAGGTGTTCTAATATAACTTTTGTTGACCATAGTTGAAACTTTAGCATGTTCCTTTATCCTAACAGGGAAAGGTTGTTTCTCAATATAAGCAGTAGGAACAACTTGATCAACATTATAAATAATAGTTTCCTCTTTAGCTGGTACCGGTTCTTTAGTTTCCTTTTTAATAGGTGGGTGATATTTAAACCACTTCTCCTTGGGGAGATCAACATGAGTAGCAAATGATTCACAAAAGGAGGCTACTATCTCAGAGTCAAGTCCATATTTAGTGCTAAACTTTTGAAAAGCATCGGTATTCATAAAAGATTTAACACAATCATACTTAAGCTTAATACCTGACTCTTTACCTTCGTCGAGTTCCCAATCTTCGGAGTTGCATTTAATTCTTTCCAAAAGATCCCACCTAAATTCAATGGTCTTCTTCATAAAGGAACCAGTACGAGAAGTATCAAGCATGGATTGATCATCACGAGAAAGCCGAGCATAAAAATTCTGAATAATAATTTCTCTTGAGAGCTCATGATTTGGGCATGAATATAACATTGACTTAAGCCTCCCCCAAGCTAGAGCGTTACTTTCTCCTTCACGAGGCCAAAAATTATATATGTAATTCCGGTCACGATGAACTAGATGCATAGGATAATTTTTTTGGTGAAACTCCAATTTCAATAGATTCCAATTCCAAGATCCAATATCATCACATAGCCTATACCATGCCAATGCCTTTCCCTTCAAAGATAAAGGGAAAACCTTCTTCTTAACTTCATCCCCGGGTAAACCTGCAAGCTTAAACAATCCACAAATTTCTTCCACATATATCAAGTGCATATCCGGATGTTCGGTTCCATCTCCTGCATAAGGATTAGCTAGCAGTTGTTCTATCATACCCGAAGGAATTTCATATTCAGTATTTTCAGTAGGTGCAGTAGGTTGAGGGGTAACTAATTGTGGTTCCGGTCGAGGTGAAGATACCCCGAACAAACCCCTCAAAGGATTGTTTTCCATAGTAACAAGTGACAATAAATTTCAGCACGTAGTAATAATTTTTCCTTACCAATTTCCACTTACCAAAAGCGCTTCACCCCCGGTAACGGCGCCAGAAAATAGCCTTGATGACCCACAAGTATATGGGATCAATTGTAGCCTTTTCGATAAGAAAGAGTGTCGAACCCAACGAGGAGCAGAAGGAAATGACAAGCGGTTTTCAGCAAGGTAATGTCTGCAAGTACTGAAATTGTAAGTAGCAGAGTAGTTTGATAGCTAGATAATTTGTAACGAGAAAGTAACAATGGTAGTAACAAAATTGCAGCAAGGTAGCCCAATCCTTTTGAGGCAAAGGACAGGCCAAAACAGTCCCTTATGATAAGCAAAGTGTTCTTGAGGGTACACAGGAATTTCATCTAGTCACTTTCATCATGTTGGTTTGATTCGTGTTCGCTACTTTGATAATTTCATATGTGGGTGGACCAGTGCTTAGGTGCTATTCTTACTTGAACAAACCTCCTACTTATGATTAACCCCCTTGCAAGCATCCGCAACTACGAGAAAAGTATTAAGAATAAATTCTAACCATAGCATTAAACTTTTGGATCCAATCGGTCCCTTACGGAATAGCGCATAAACTAGGGTTTAAGCTTTTGTCACTCTCGCAACCCATCATCTAATAACTACTCCACAATGCATTCCCTTAGGCCCAAATATGGTGAAGTGTCATGTAGTCGACATTCACATGACACCACTAAGGGAATCACAACACACATACTATCAAAATATCGAACACATATCAAGTTCACATGATTACTTGCAACATGATTTCTCCCATGACCTCAAGAACAAAAGTAACTACTCACAAATGATAACCATGCTCAAGATCAGAGGGGTATTAAATAGCATATTGGATCTGAACATATAATCTTCCAACAAATAAACCATATAGTAATCAACTACAAGATGTAATCAACACTACTAGTCACCCACAAGCACCAATCTATAGTTCCGGTACAAAGATTGAACACAAGAGATGAACTAGGGTTTGAGAGGAGATGGTGCTGTTGAAGATGTTGATGGAGATTGCCCTCCCCAAGATGGGAGAGTTGTTGTTGATGATGATGACGATAATTTCCCCCTCCGGGAGGGAAGTTCCCCCGGCAGAATCGCTCCGCCGGAGGGCAAAAGTGCTCCTACCCAAGTTCCTCCTCGAGACGGAAGCGCTCCATCCCAAAAGTCCTCTCCTTATTTTTTCTAGGTCAAAATGAATTATATACCAGAAGATGGGCACCGGAGGTGGGCCGAGGGGAGCACAACCCACCAGGGCGTGCCTGGGCTCCCTGGCGCGCCCAGGTGGGTTGTGCCCACCGGGTGGGCCCCCTCTGGTACTTATTGGCTCCAATATTTCTCATTTATTCCATAAAAAATCCCCGTAAAGTTTCAGCTCATTTGGAGTTGTGCAGAATAGGTCGCCTGACGTAGCTTTTTCAGGTCCAGATTTCCAGCTGCCGGAATTCTCCCTCTTTGTGTGTACCTTGCATATTATGAGAGAAAAGGCATTAGAATTACTCCAAAAAGCATTATTATGCATAAAAACATCATAAATAACAGTAGGAAAACATGATGCAAAATGGACGTATCACTTAGCCATGAGGTTGTTACAATAGGACTTGCGGCTTAAGGCATCAGCCATGACATTAGCCTTGCCAGGGGTATATGAAATACCACAGTCATAGTCCATAATTGTTTCCAACCATCGTTGTTGACGGAGATTAAGATCCTGCTGAGTAAACAAGTACTTCAAGCTTTGATGATCAGTATATACCTCACACCGGTTACCCAGAAGGTAATGCCGCCACAACTTCAATGCATAAATCACAGCAGCAAGTTTAAGATCATGCACTGGATAATTTTCTTCATGCGGACGTAGTTGACTCAAAGCATAAGCAATTACTCTTCGTTCTTGCATTACGACACAGCCTAATCCTTGACGAGTGGCGTCGCAATATATCACAAAGTCTTTGCGGGAATCCGAAGGAGCAAGCACTCGAACAGAAGTTAGCTTGTCCTTCAGAGTCTGGAAACTTTCCTGCCATTTGTCTGTCCACTTAAACTTAACGCCTTTGTGAAGCAGGTTAGTCAGGGGCTTTGCAATCTTGGAAAAGTCCTCGACGAATCGGCGGCAATAGCTTGCAAGGCCGAGAAAACTTCTCAATTGCTTGACGTTCTTTGGAGGAGTCCAGTCAAGAATAGCCTGAACTCGTTCCGGGTTAACAGCAATTCCATCCTTGGAAATCACATGACCAAGGTAGGTTACTTCAGAAAGCCAGAACTCGCATTTGGAATACTTGGCATAGAGCTGGTGTTCTCGGAGCCTTTCCAGTACAAGACGAAGATGTTCATCATGTTCTTCCTTATTCTTTGAATATACCAGAATATCATCTAGATATACCACGACGAACTTGTCGAGGTAATCCATGAAGATGTAATTCATCAGACGGGAGAACATAGCTGGAGCCTTTGTTAAGCCAAAAGACATGACAGTGTACTCATAAGAGCCATAGCGAGTAACAAATGCAGTCTTGGGTATATCCACTTCGCGGACACGGATCTGGTGATAACCCAACCTCAAGTCGAGTTTAGAAAACATCGATGATCCAGCAAGTTGATCATACAAGTCATTGATCCGGGGAAGCGGGTATTTATTCTGAATGGTTGCCTGGTTGATAGGACGGTAATCTTGAACCAACCTATTCGTACCATCTTTCTTTTTGACAAAGAGAGAAGGTGCTCCCCAAGCAGAGGAACTTGGACGGATAAAACCTTTGCGAAGGGATTTGTCAATTTCCTCCTTAAGCTTGAGAAGGTGGTGTGGAGGCATCTTATAAGGACGCTTCGCAATAGGAGTTGTGCCTGGTTTCAAGTCGATGACAAACTCGATAGCTCTAACAGGGGGTATTCCTGGAAGTTCTTCTGGAAAAACATCCTGGAAATCACGAACGACTGTAATGTTTTTGATCCCCTCAAGCGGAGAGGCGTTCAATGCATTCAAGGCATAGATTTGAGCCTCGGCATTTTGAGTGATATGAGCATGATAATTCACTAGCCCAGTTGTTGGGTGCATGAGATGTACAACTTTAGAGGCACAATTGATTGAGGCGTAGTGAGCCTTCAGACAATCCATTACCAGTATAAGATCAATGTTGGAAGTATTCAGGATAATGGGGAAGGCCTAAAAATTCCTCCCTTCAATCTCAACAGAGACTTCGGGGCTGAATATGGAGGCTTGGCACTGACCCGCGGGTGTGTTTACCACTAATGGATGGTGTAGCGTTTCACATTTAACGTCATGCATGAGCGCAAAATGTTCTGACATGAATGAATGCAATGCTCCTGAATCAAATAAAATAGATGCAGGTACTAAATTAACAAGTAGTGTACCCATCACAGTTTCTGGTTGATCTTGAGCTTCAGCCATGTTGACGTGATAAGCCTGCCCACGACCATAAGAAGGCCTGGCATTATTGTTGCGGGCATTAGGAGGCGAAGCCAGTTGCTTCTGATTCTGATAACAGTTCCTGGCAAGGTGACCTGGTTTGCCACACTTGTAGCAGAGCCCACTGTCTGGATGAATTGCAGGAGCTCGGGGTGGTGCAGCTCGAAGAAGCTACCTCTGTGGTGGAGGAGGCAGACGAGGTGCAGCATGGTACGGCCTTGGTGTAGGTGCAGTTGGACGATGCATGCTGTGAGGAATCCAGATACGGCGCTTCTGTGAAGACGAGCCCGAAAATGAGCCAGCATCACGATAGCGCTTCTGTGACTCCTTATGCTTGATCTGAGCAGTCTCAACCAGAATAGACTTGTTCACAAGAGTAGCAAAGTCAGGGAAGTCTTGAGCAGCAAGTGCAAGCTCGTTGTCTGGGTGGAGTCCACTACGGAACTTCTCTTGTCTACGAGCATCTGTAGCGATATCTTCTTCAGCATAGCGGGACAGGTCAAGGAATTCCCGCTGATAGGCTTCGACAGTCTTGTTGCCCTGTGTGAGGTTGCGGAACTGGGTTCTCATCCGGTCCATTATTCCTTGAGGAATATATCGGGCACGAAAAGTAGCCTGGAACTCAGGCCAAGTAATGACTGTTCCAGCAGGCAGTGTACGCTTGTGTGTGTCCCACCATTGAGCAGCAGGACCCTTTAAGAAAAAGGATGTGAAGGTGACAAAGTTGGCTGGGGAGACATTTGCCGACTCCATCTCGTGAGTGATGTCGCGAATCCAGTCATCAGCATCCAACGGCTTATCAGTGTTGCGGAACTGAGTGGGATTGAGACGCACAAATTCCGACAGAGTTATTGCAGCAGGGTCCTAGTTTTGATTGTTCTGATGCGGGAACTGAGCCATAATCCCAGTCATGAACTGACGGTTGAGCTCAAATTGTTGCATCATAGCTGCCATATAATCTGGCGGTGGTGGTTGTTCAGGGGCACGACCACGACCTCCTGGTCTAAACATCCTGCTAAGTTTCAACAGGGGTAGTTTAGTAAAAGCAATTGCAAGGTTTAACAACAAGCATGATGCAACACGACAGAAATTAAGCAGTGTAATAGATTCTTATCAGTAGTCATTTAAGACATACAGATCCATATACTGAGTCGGGTTCCTGCGGACAGCATAATGGCACAAATTTAAAAGCTAGACATGCTAGGCGGCGCGCAGGCACGCGGTAAGGAAGTACACAATGATACATAGCAAAGGCTACATCAACGTCAGAGAAAACTGCTAGAGCGAGGAATCTGCAAGTGACAACACAGGGTGCCCTCGATAAAAGGGATCCTGCAAACAGAACCTGGCCCACGATCTTGAAGAAAGGGGGTAATTTCAGAACTCCGGGTGGATGTGATCACGAGAACCTAATGTTGGAGTTAGTAAAATTTTAACCCAAAAGGAAGAGAGATCAGAGTCCCAGCGTAAAGACGAGGAATAAAAGATCCTAATAGCACCCAATTGGCGACGTGGGCCTGTAAGCCACACAGCCAAGTTAGTAAAAAACGGTTTTGGATGACTAGACTCAACTTCAGCCAAGGAGCTAGAAAGGGGGATTCCTACAGGCAGTCGGCTCTGATACCAACTTGTGACGACCCTGGCTTAATTGTGCACTAACCATAGACGCAAATGTACACGATCAAGCCTAAGGACTCACGTCAAGATATCACAACACAACTCTAAAACATAAATAAAGTCATACATGCTTTATATTACAAGCTAGGGGACTCGAGGGCTCGAATACATAAGCTCGCATACAAGCATCAGCGGAAGCATCAGATCTCTGAGTACAGATATGAAACAGAAACATATAAGCTTTAGAAAGGCGGGGCAAAACGAAAGCTACGATCGAAAGGCGCAGGCCTCCTTCCTGGCACCCTCCGAACCTAGTCCTGGTCATCGGCCAGCTCGTAGTAGTATCCACCCTCGGGGTGGTAGTAGAAGTCGTCGGCGGGGGCAGATGGCTCCGGGGCTCCGTCGTCTGGTCGCATCAAAAGGATATATGGGAAAAAAGATGAAGCAAAGCAACCGTGAGTACTCATCTGAAGTACTCAGCAAGCAAGGATCTACACTACATATGCAACATTATCAAAGAAGGGCTGTATATGTGGATTGGGCTGCTTAAATGCCTGAATAGAGAGAAAGCCTAGTCCTATCAAAGACTAGCATCTTCAAGCGTCATGCAGCATTAGAAGAGTGTAGATTAGTACAGTATAAAGTAGTAGCAGTATTAAGTTTGAACCTCGGCCAGAGATCCTTTCCCGTCTCCCTGCGAGAAAGTAATCCCAGAGCCCTACTATCCATTTCTCATCACAAGTATCCAGTTCTAGTTGCACCGATCGGGATACAACTCCGAGCGTGCATTACCGAGGATCGGCTATGAATAGATTAGTTCTTCTCTGCAGGGGTGCACCAACTTACCCACCACGCTCGATTAACTCCGGCCGGACACACTTTTCTGGGTCATGCCCGGACTCGGCCAAATGATATGCCGCAACCCAACCTAAGCTTAACAGAGAGGTCAGCACGCCGGACTAAACCTATGCCCCCAGGGGTCTTGGGCCATCGCCCCGGGCGCTCCTGCATGTTGCGTACACGGCCGGTGAGCAGACCTAGCAGCCTACAGTACAACGGAGGGTGCTTAACGTGGTCCAACCCAGCGCGCGCCACTCAATCACTGACGTCCATTAAGCTTCGGCTGATGCATACGACGCAGAGCACCCATAACTGTTCCCACGTGATGGTTAGTGCTATTGGGCCAGAGGCCCACTCGGATCAACTATCCAAACCGTTAGTGAATTAGGAGCGCGCGATAATGAGCAGAGACTCATGATCGATGTGACCCCGTCGCCCCGTCTGGAGGACTTGCGGCAAGGGCTAAGAATGCCCGGCCACGCCTTGTAATTATCTCGCGGGTACTCTCTCTAGTCACCCGACTACACATCGATCGCATCACTTGCTCGCACGGGTACCCCTTAGGGCCGACCCGACTTTATCATGGTTCATGGTCAAAGTCATAGTAACTGTGTGTCCAAACACCAGGGGGAAACCTGAGGAATCACCCTCGATGGATTCCACCTAATGTAGTCGTCAAGGTGAACTCGGAGGAATCACCCTCGATGGGTTCACACTCGAGGTGTCGCACGACAGCGTCGTTATCGGGTGTGGTGAAGGAGGAATCACCCTCGATGACCATGACCAAATAGCCTCTCTATAGAATTAACATCAGAAGTGCTATACGAGGTATCACCCTCGGCACTCGATGGTTCCGCTGCAGTGTCGTACAACTAAGGGGGTGATGTGCGGTGCTGGGGCCTGGTCGTCGAGTCTAATGATGATCCAGCAGGGCAATCAGAACAAGTGAGGGTCACTGGGGTCTCTAACCAGCCTATACTAAGCAGTTTAGGATAAGCAGGTAAGGTATCAATAGCAGGTTACAATAAACAGGCTATGCATCAGAATAGGTAAAGCAGTAACATCAACGATTCTAATGCAAGCACAAGAGAGAAGAGAATAGGCGATATAGGCATGCTCAAGGGGGGGGGGGTGCTTGCCTGGTTGCTCGGCGGCAAAGGCAAGGTCGTCAGTGGTGTCGTCGGGCTCCTGAGCTGTGTCGGTCTCGGGGTCTATCTCGGTACCGGGATCTTCCGAGAGAGAAGAGGGGGAGGAAACAGATAAATACACAGCAAACATATGCAACACAGAGTATGCTATGCTAACATGCAGTGCAACGTTACCTAAAGATATGTCTAAATCATTTTAGTTATTTAAGGATTAAAGTTGGATTTATTAACCGGTGTATATGCACTATTCATCTACTAGAAACGGATGAAAAGTTGCGGGTTCACCTACGTAGAGGGTCCCGACACGGAAACAGATGGCACGGTTGGATTTGTCTCGTCGTTCTGAGCAACTTTCATATATAAAGTTTTTCCATCCGAGCTACGGTTTATTTTCTATAGATTTTCAAAGAATATAATATTTTTTGGATTTATTTAAAATTAACAGAATTCAATTATGACATCAGCATGATGTAACGATGACATCAGCAGTCAACAGACTCGCTAACCAGGGTCAAACCTGACCTGTGGGTCCAGTGGGACCCACATGTCAGCCTTTGTTAGCTTAACTAATTTAACTAAGATAATTAGGGGTGTGGGCCCCATATGTCAGTGAGTGATTAGGCTTAGCTAATTACTTTTATATTAAACCAATTAACAGAGGAGGACCCACATGTCGGTGGCTAGGGCTGCCCAGTCAGCACGTTGACTGTGTCAACCCAGTCAACGGGGCCCCCCAGGACCCACTGGTCAGCGACCCAGGGGCGGGGCCCCCCGAGCCTTGTCGGCATCGGCGCCGGAGAGAGCTTCGGCGACCAAATCCGCAGCGGCGCATCGCCGGAGTCGCTCGGAAAATCGCCACAGGGGGTCGTTTCGCTCGCGGCTACTCGCGTTCGAACAAGCGCACGCTCGCGCGTCGAACTGTGGGGGTGGCTTGGCCGGAAACGGCCGGAGACGACGGTGGCGAGCGGCGAAGCGGACGCCGGAGTTCGGACGTCGACGGATCCAGCGCTAGGGGGTACGGGGAAGCACGGGCTCGTGCTCGTTGGGCTCCTGAGAGCACCAGGAGCTCGACCGTTGCCTCAGGCGGTGGTGACATCGATCACAGAGACGTTCACAAGCTCGTCGGCAGCGAGCAGAGCACGGACATGGCGGCAGCTAGTTACGGCACGCGAAGAGGCTAACGAAGGGGAGCAGGAGACGGAGAAGCTCACCGAGCGGCACACCGATGGCCCTTGGTAGTTTAGGAGCAGCAGAGTCGACGACGCTCGTCGGAGACGCGTCGGCGATCCCAGGAAGAAGAAGGGCTCGATCCCGGCGTAGCAGAGCTCTCCTGCTCGTGCTCGTGGTCGAGGATGAGGTAGTCGAAGACGGCGGAGACGACAGACAGGTCGACAAGGCGAGGGGTCGATGGTCGCCGCGGCAAACGGCGAGTTGCGGCGGCGATGGCGCTTGGTCGTCGATGGGAATGTATGGGAGAGAGCGAGGGGAGAGGGGAGAAGTGACGAGGGAGGACTAGGGGGAGTGAACGAGGCCGGGGCCGTATCCCCTCGCGTCGGTGGGCGTCGATGGCGTCGCGCTGTCGACGTCTCGCCGGCGCGCGCGGCAACCACAGGCGCGACGACACGCAGGTGAGAGAGAGAGAGAGAGATGGGCCTGGTGGGCTGGTTCGGGGCACTATGCACTTAGGCCCTGTGCACGGTGTCTCTTTCCTTTTTATTTTTGTGTTTCTACTTTTTCTTTTTACAGAGATGGCTTGGCATTATTTTGAGCTAACAAATGATTTTGCAAAAATGTGAAACTTTCTCACATAATTACTTTGCAGTATCCAGCACTGCCATAAAAAGTTTGGGCATGTTTGGAATCCATTTGAATTTTTTCAAAAATGGATAGGGCATTTTAGGTGCTGTTTTGGCACTGTTTTAAATGCTTATGCCCATTTTGGATTGATGATGATGTTGTGTTCCTTAACAGTAAATGGTTTTGGAATATTTGCTAGCAGGTGAACATTTTTCCCACAAGTTTTGATCAACTTCAATTTTTCACTTTGAATTTGAATTTGATTTTCAGAGAAGGATTTGAATTGAATCTTTAACCATTGTGACTAAGCACTGCAAATGAGAATGACTTGGCATTATTAGCAGATGATCACAGTGGTTATTACACAGGGGTGTTACATTATCCTCTATTTCCTCAGTGTTCTTTTGTACCGTATATTCATGTATGTTATTTGGGTTAATGAACCGAGTGTCATAGATTTCTCCTCTTTTGCATTCAAGAATCTTCATTCTGCATAATATAGTGAGGATAATTATACATGCAATGAACGAACTGAGCTAGAGACTTAATTACAGAAATAATACTTACAGACAATACCAACTGACGATAGATTTCTCGATGGCGTCTTGATTGTATAACTGAAATAATTCATCAAATTCAATAAACATCTCCTCGTCTCCAGTGAAGTAATGCTCATGCCTAATTCCCACCATGAGCCAGTTGCTTCCTTCCTTTGAGGCTTCCATGTACCACTCATGCAATCTACGCATTTGTGTTGGTAGAAGCCGGACCTCCTCAGGTCTGACGAGAGGCTTCCCGTGCTGTTATTTGTATGCTAAATCAGTCATGGGGAACTCTACCTCGCCTAAGTATCGACCAAGAGTGAAACCAAGATCATGGGCCGCTACCTCCGGATCATCAGAAAACACGTTGAGCGGGGGGCACGATTCGTTTTTCTGTTCTCCGAGCTGGGGAATTGTTTTCCCCCTTGCACTACTACTTTCCCGACCGCTGCACATGTTCTTTATGTGACTTTATAATAGAGCGGTCATAGTTTGATGGCAGTGAAGGCGGTGGTCACGTAAGGTTTTCCAGAAAGCGCTTCGCTTTTGTCGGATCTATTTTCTCCTTTGGCTCGGGCCGTTTCGGTGCAAGCCGGCGTTTCACATTGGCATCCACAACATTCTTGGTTTTCTCATCAGTCAGTTCATATGGTAACTTGGCAGGAGCCTCCTTGACGCTGTTCCTTGTACCTGCTCTGGATTTCTTCGCAGTTGTAGTACTAGCCGCCGGAGCGGCGGTTCTCTTCCGCTTACTCCCCCGGGCCTGAGGTGGCGGAGATAACTGACGTGGCGGATACAGCCGAAGTGGCGGAGTCTGCTAACGCGGCGGAGACTGCTGATGCGGCGAAGACGGCTGAGGCAGTGGACTCTGCTGATGCAGCGGAGATAGAGCTGGATTGCTACTATGAGGAGTCGATAGCCTTGGCGTCCAATGTGGAAGCACGATGTGTTCCTTTTTCCATAGAATGGTACTTTTTCTAGCATCTCCCAGTTCAGTCTCCCCTTCACTTGTAGGGAAGTCAAGCTCCAGCTGCTCAAATCCCTTGATAACTTCATCCACCCTGACAACAGCATAGCCATCTGGAATCGGAGAGCAATGGTAAATTCCATCATGTACAGGAGGTAAGGCAAAGACGACCGCCACCTTCACGGATATGTTCATGTTGGGGAACGCTGCATGGGAAACAAAAAATTTCCTACGCTCACCAAGATCCAATCTAGGAGATGACCATCTACGAGAGGAGAGACCGGATTTACATACCCTTGTAGATCGCTAAGCGGAAGGTTAAGAAACGCGGTTGATGTAGTCGAACGTCTTCGCTATCCAATCACGATCCGTCCCGTGAACTCCGATCCAAGTGCCGAACGGACGGCACCTCCATGTTCAACACACGTACGGCTTGATGACGCCTTCACCTCCTCGATCCAGCAAGCGATAGTGAAGTAGTAGCTCGAGTCCTCCGGCAGCACGACGGCGTGGTGGCGGTGGTGGTAGCAGAATCTCAGCAGAGCTTCGCTAAGCGCTACGGAGAGGAAGAGGGATGCGAGGGAGAGGAGAGGCAGCGCCGTGGTGTAGAGATGTGTTCCAGGGGTGCGGCTGCCCTCTCTATACCTCTCTATATATAGGGGGGAAGGGAGGAGGAGGGGGCGCCCTAGATCCAATCTAGGAGTGGCGGCCAAGGCAGATGGGGGCGCCCCCGTAGGGAAACCCTAGGGTGACTTGACCCCCAAGCCAGGTGGAGGGAACCCTAGATGGGGCGCCCCACCTCCCCTGGTAACGTGAGACGGGGTGAGAGGGGTGTTCAGCCCCTTAGTGGGCTAGTTTGCCCCCTCCCCTTGGCCCATGAGGCCCCCCAACACTTGTCGGGACCCCCCGAAACCCCTTTCGGTCTTGCTGGTTATCACCCGGTTACCCCGGAACAATTCCGGACTCCAACACCCTTCGTCCAATATATCAATCTTCACCTCTGGACCATTCCGGAGTTCCTCGTCACGTCCGAGATCTCATCCGGGACTCCGAACAAACTTCGGTAACCACCATAATGACTCAACTATACTTATATCGTCACCAAACGTTAAGTGTGTAGACCCTGCGGGTTCGAGAACTATGCAGACATGACCGAGACACCTCTACGGTCCATAACCAATAGTGGGACCTAGATGCCCATATTGGTTCCTATATATTCTATGAAGATCTTATCGGTCGAACCTCGATGTCAAGGATTCAGCTAATCCCGTATGCAGTTCCCTTTGTCTATCGGTATGTTACTTGCCCGAGATTCGATCGTCGGTATCTCTATACCTAGTTCAATCTCGTTACCGGCAAATCTCTTTACTCATTCCGTAATACAAGATCCCATGACTAACTCATTGGTCACATTGCTTGCAAGCTTATTGTGATGTTGTATTACCGAGTGGGCCCTGAGATACCTCTCCGTCATACGGAGTGACAAATCCCAGTCTTGATCCCTGCCAACTCAACAGATACCCTCGGAGATACCTGTAGAGCACCTTTATAGTCACCCAGTTATGTTGCGACATTTGGTACACACAAGGCACTCCTCCGGTGTCAGTGAGTTGCATGATCTCATGGTCATAGGAACATATACTTGACATGCAGAAAAATGATAGCAATAAACTTGATACGATCATATGCTACATTCATAGTTTGGGTCTTGTCCATCACATCATTCTCCTAATGATGTGATCCCATTATCAAATGACAACTCATGTCCATGACTAGGAAACCATAGCCATCTTTGATCAATGAGCTAGTCCGGTAGAGGCTTACTAGGGACATGTTGTCTATGTATCCACACATGTATTTGAGTTTCCGGTCAATACAATTATAGCATGGATAATAAACGATTATCATGAACAAGGAAATATAATAATAACCACTTTATTATTGCCTCTAGGGCATATTTCCAACAGTCTCCCACTTGCACTAGAGTCAATAATCCAGCATTACATGGTAATGAATCTAACACCCATAGAGTTCTGTTGTTGATCGTGCTTTGCCCGTGGAAGAGGTTTAGTCAACGGATCTGCAACATTCAGGTCCGTATGCACTTTGCAAATGTATGTCTTCCTCCTTGATGTAATTGCGGATGGAATTGAAGCGTCGCTTTATGTGTCTAGTCCTCTTGTGAAACCTTGGTTCCTTGGCTAGAGCAATGGCACCAGTGTTGTCACAGAACAGAGTCATCGGGTCCAGTGCACTGGGCACAACTCCAAGATCTGTCATGAACTGCTTCATCCAGACACCTTCCTTTGCTGCCTCCGAGACAGCTATGTACTCCGCTTCGCATGTAGAATCAGCTACCATGCTTTGCTTGGAACTGCACCAGCTTACCGCTCCCCCATTTAGAATATACACGTATCCGGTTTGAGACTTAGAGTCATCTGGATCAGTGTCAAAGCTTGCATCGACGTAACCCTTTACGACGAGCTCTTGATCTCCTCCATAAACGAGAAACATTTCCTTAGTCCTTTTCAGGTACTTAATGATATTCTTCACCGCTGTCCAGTGATCCACTCCTGGATTACTTTGAAACCTTCCGGCCATACTTATGGCAAGGCTGACATCTGGTCGTGTGCACAGCATCGCATACATGATAGAGCCTATGGCAGAGGCATAGGGGATGACACTCATCTTTTCTCTATCCTCTGTAGTCACTAGGCATTGAGTCTGACTCAACTTCACACCTTGCAAAACAGGCAAGAACCCCTTCTTGGACTGATCCATTTTGAACTTCTTCAAAATCTTATCAAGGTATGTGCTTTGTGAAAGTCCTATCAAGCGTCTTGATCTATCTCTATAGATCTTGATGCCTAATATGAAAGCACCTTCTCCAAGGTCCTTCATTGAAAAACTCCTGTTCAAATATTCCTTCATGTTTTCCAAAAGTTCTATATTGTTTCCAATCAGCAATATGTCATCCACATATAATATTAGAAATGCTATAGAGCTCCCACTCACTTTCTTGTAAATACAAGCTTCTCCGTAAACTTGTATAAACCCAAACGCTTTGATCACCTCATCAAAGTGAAGATTCCAACTCCGAGACGCTTGCACCAGTCCATAAATGGATCGCTGGAGTTTGCACACTTTGTCAGCATTCTCTGGATCGACAAAACCTTCCGGTTGCATCATATACAACTCTTCCTTAAGGAAACCGTTAAGGAACGCTGTTTTGATATCCATCTGCCAGATTTCATAATCGAAAAATGCAGCTATTGCCAACGTGATTCTGACGGACTTAAGCATCGCTATGGGTGAGAAAGTCTCATCGTAGTCAACTCCTTGAACTTGTGAAAACCCCTTTGCCACAAGTCGAGCTTTATAGATAGTGACATTACCGTCCGCGTCCGTCTTCTTCTTGAAGATCCATTTATTTTGAATGTCCTTTCGCCCTTAAGGTAATACTTCCAAAGTCCATATTTTGTTTTCATACATGGATCCCATCACAGATTTCATGGCGTCTAACCATTTGTCGAAATCCGGGCCCACCATCGCTTCTCCATAGCTCGTAGGTTCATCGTTGTCCAACAACATGACCTCTAAGACAGGGTTGCCGTACCACTCAGGAGTTGTACGTACCCTTGTCGACCTACGAGGTTCGATAGTAACTTGATCCAAAACTTCATGATCACTGTCATTAGTTTCCTCTTCAACTGACGTAGGTGTCACAGAATCATCTTTCTGCGCTGCACTACTCACTGGTTGAAGTAGAGGTTCAACAACCTCATCAAGTTCTATCTTCCTCCCACTCAATACTTTCGAGAGAAACTCTTTCTCGAGAAAGGACCCGTTCTTAGCGACAAACACTTTGCCTTCGGATCTGAGATAGAAGGTATACCCAACCGTCTCTTTTGGGTACCCTATGAAGACGCATTTGTCTGCTTTGGGTTCGAGCTTTTCCGGCTGAAGCCTTTTGACATAAGCATCGCAGCCCCAAACCTTAAGAAACGACAACTTAGGTTTCTTGCCAAACCACAGTTCATACAGTGTCGTCTCCATGGACTTAGATGGAGCCCTATTTAAAGTGAATGCGGCTGTCTCTAACGCATAACCCCAAAACGATAGTGGCAGATCGCAAGAGACATCATAGAAAGCACCATATCCAATAAGGTACGATTACGACGTTCAGACACACCATTACGCTGTGGTGTTCCAGGTGGCATCAACTGTGAAATGATTCCACATTGTCTTAAGTGATTGCCAAACTCATAACTCAGATATTCTCCCCCTCGATCGGATCGTAGGAATTTAATCTTCTTGTTACGATGATTCTCAACTTCACTCTGAAATTGCTTGAACTTTTCAAAGGTTTCATACTTATGCTTCATTTAGTAAATATACCCATATCTACTCAAGTCATCGGTGAAGGTGAGAAAGTAACGATATCCACCGCGCGCGTCAACACTCATCGGACCGCACACATCAGTATGTATGATTTCCAACAAGTCATTTGCCTGTTCCATTGTTCCGGAAAACGGGGTCTTAGTCATCTTGCCCATGAGGCATGGTTCGCATGTGTCAAGTGATTCAAAATCAAGTGACTCCAAAAGTCCATCAGCATGGACTTTTTTCATGCGCTTTACACCAATATGACCTAAGCGGCAGTGCCACAAGAAAGTGGTACTATCATTATCAACTCTACATCTTTTGGCATCAATGTTATGAACATGTGTATCATGACTATCGAGATTCAATAAGTATAAACCCCTCACAATGGGTGTATGACCATAAAAGATATTACCCATATAAATAGAACAACCATTATTCTCTGATTTAAATGAGTGACCGTCTCACATTAAACAAGATCCAGATATAATGTTCATGCTCAACGCAGGCACTAAATAACAATTATTCACGTTCATCACTAATCCCGATGGTAATCGAAGAGCGAGCGTGCCGACGGCGATCACAACAACCTTAGAACCATTTCCCACGCGCATCGTCACTTCATCCTTCGCCAGCCTCCGTCTATTCCGTAGTTCCTACTTTGAGTTGCAAATGTGAGCAACCGAACCGGTATCAAATACCCAGGCACTACAACGAGAGTTGGTAAGGTACACATCAATAACATGTATATCATATATACCTTTGTTGATGTTGGACCCCTTCTTGTCGGCCAGATACTTGGGGCAGTTCCGCTTCCAGTGGCCAGTTCCCTTGCAATAGAAGCACTCAGTTTCTGGCTTGGGTCCAGCCTTGGGTTTCTTCACGGGAGGAGCAACTGCTTTGCCACCCTTCTTGAAGTTATCCTTCTTTCCCTTGCTCTTCTTGAAACTAGTGGTTTTATTCACCATCAACACTTGATGCTCCTTCTGGATGTCTGACTCAACAACTTTTAGCATCGCGAACAGCTCGGCAACTGATTTATTCATCCCTTGCATGTTATAGTTCAACACAAAGCTCTTGTAGCTAGGTGGTAGAGATTGAAGAACTCTGTCAGTGACAGCCTCTGGCGGGAGCTCAACTCCCAACTCAGCCAGACGGTTGTAGTACCCAGACATTCTAAGTATGTGCTCACTGACAGACCCGTTCTCCTCCATCTTGCAGGCATAGAACTTATCGGAGGTCTCATACCTCTCGATCCGGGCATTCTTCTCAAAGATAAACTTAAATACCTGGAACATCTCATATGCTCCATGACGTTCAAAATGCCTTTGAAGTCCCGACTCTAAGCCATACAACATGGCACACTGAACTATTGAGTAGTCATCAACACGTGACTACCAGGCGTTCACAACGTCCATAGTCGCTGGAGGGGGTGGCGCACCAAGCGGTGCATCAAGGACATAAGACTTATGGGAAGCCGTGAGGATAATCCTCAGATTACGGGCCCAGTCCACAAAGTTAGTTCCATCATCTTTCAGCTTAGCTTCTCTAGGAACGCATTGAAATTCAGGGGAGCTACTGCGTGAGCCATTGATCTACAACATAAATTTGCAAAGGTAACTTAGACTATTGTTCATGATAAAGAGTTCAATTAATCATATTACCTAAGAACTCCCACTCAAATCAACATCCCTCTGGTTGTCCGAGTGTAACACGATCCAAATTCACCAACCCAAGTCCGATCATCAGGTGAGATGAGGTGGTTTCAATGGTGAACATCTCCATGTTGATCATATCAACTATATGACTCGTGTTCGACCTTTTGATCTCTTGTGTTCCGAGGCCATGTCTGTACATGCTAGGCTCGTCAAGTTTAACCCAGGTGTTCCACATGTGCAAAACTGGCTTGCACCCGTTGTATGCGAACGTAGAGTCTATCACACCGAATCATCACGTGGTGCTTCGAAACGACGAACTTCCGCAACGGTGCACACTTGGGGAGAACACAATTTTATCATGAAATTTTAGTGAGGGATCACCTTATAATGCTACCATTGTCCTAAGCAAAATAAGATGCATAAAAGGATTAACATCGCATGCAAATCATAAGTGACGTGATATGGCCATCAACTTGTGCTTTTGATCTCCATCTCCAAAGCACCGACATAATATCCATCATCACCGGCATGACACCATGATCTCCATCATCGTGTCGCCATCGGGGTTGTCATGCCAACCATGCTTCTACTACTATTGCTACCGCTTAGCGATAAAGTAAAGCATTACATAGCGCTTAATGATTGACACGCAGGTCATACAATAATTAAAGACAACCCTATGGCTCCTGCCGGTTGCCGTATGCATCAACATGCAAGTCAATATAAATTATTACAAACATGATCATCTCATACATCAAATATATTTCATCATGTCTTTGGCCATATCATATCACAACATACCCTGCAAAAACAAGTTAGACGTCCTCTAATTGTTGTTGCATGTTTTACGTGGCTGCTATGGGTATCTAGCAAGAACGATTCTTATCTACGCAAAGCCACAACGGTGATATGCAAGTTGCTATTTAACCTTCTACAAGGACCGCCTTTGTCGAATCCGATTCAACTAAGGTGGGAGAGACAGACACCCACCAGCCATCTTTATGCAACAAAGTCACATATCTGTCGATGGAACCGGTCTCATGTACGTGGACATGTAAAGTTGGTCCGAGCCGCTTCATCCCACAATACCGCTGAATCAAGAAAAGACCAAGGAAGGAAGCAATCTGAATATCAATGCCCACAAACTCCTTTGTGTTCTACTCGTGATGTCATCTACGCATAGACCTAGCTCTGATACCACTGTTGGGGAACGTTGCATGGGAAACAAAAAATTTCCTACGCTCACCAAGATCCAATCTAGGAGATGACTATCTACAAGAGGAGAGGTTGGATCTAAATACCCTTGTAGATCGCTAAGTGGAAGCGTTAAGAAACGCGATTGATGTAGTCGAACGTCTTCGCGATCCAATCACGATCCGTCCCGTGAACTCCGTTCCAAGTGCCGAACGGACGGCACCTCCGCATTCAACACACGTACGGCTTGATGACGCCTTCACCTCCTCGATCCAGCGAGCGATGGTGAAGTAGTAGCTCGAGTCCTCCGGCAGCACGACGGCATGGTGGCGGTGGTGGTAGCGGAATCTCAGCAGAGCTTCGCTAAGCGCTACGGAGAGGAAGAGGGATGCGAGGGAGAGGAGAGGTAGCACCATGGCGTAGAGATGTGTTCCAGGGGTGCGGCTGCCCTCTCTCTACCTCTCTATATATAGGGGGGAAGGGAGGAGGAGGGGGCGCCCTAGATCCAATCTAGGAGTGGCGGCCAAGGCAGATGGGGGTGCCCCCCTAGGGAAACCCTAGGGTGACTTGCCCCCCAAGCCAGGTGGAGGGAACCCTAGATGGGGCGCCCCACCTCCCCTGGTAACATGAGATGGGGTGAGAGGGGTGTTCAGCCCCTTAGTGGGCTGGTTTGCCCCCTCCCCATGGCCCATGAGGCCCCCCAACACTTGCCGGGACCCCCCGAAACCCCTTTCGGTCATGCTGGTCATCACTCGGTAACCCCGGAACAATTCCGGACTCCAACACCCTTCGTCCAATATATCAATCTTCACCTCCGGACCATTCTGGAGTTCCTCGTCATGTCCGGGATCTCATCCGGGACTCCGAACAACCTTCGGTAACCACCATAATGACTCAACTATACTTATATCGTCACCAAACGTTAAGTGTGTAGACCCTGCGGGTTCGAGAACTATGCAGACATGACCGAGACACCTCTACGGTCAATAACCAATAGCGGGACCTGGATGCCCATATTGGTTCCTACATATTCTACGAAGATCTTATCGGTCGAACCTCGATGTCAAGGATTCAGCTAATCCCGTATGCAGTTTCCTTTGTCTATCGGTATGTTACTTGCCCGAGATTCGATCGTCGGTATCTCTATACCTAGTTCAATCTCGTTACCGGCAAGTCTCTTTACTTGTTCTGTAATACAAGATCCCGTGACTAACTCATTGGTCATATTGCTTGCAAGCTTATTGTGATGTTGTATTACCGAGTGGGCCCTGAGATACCTCTCCATCATACGGAGTGACAAATCCCAGTCTTGATCCATGCCAACTCAACAGATACCCTCGGAGATACCTATAGGGCACCTTTATAGTCACCCAGTTATGTTGCGACGTTTGGTACACACAAGGCACTCCTCCGGTGTCAGTGAGTTGCATGATCTCATGGTCATAGGAACATATACTTGACATGCAGAAAAACGATAGCAATAAACTTGATACGATCATATGCTACGTTCATAGTTTGGGTCTTGTCCATCACATCATTCTCCTAATGATGTGATCCCATTATCAAATGACAACTCATGTCCATGGCTAGGAAACCATAGCCATCTTTGATCAATGAGCTAGTCCGGTAGAGGCTTACTAGGGACATGTTGTTGTCTATGTATCCACACATGTATTTGAGTTTCCGGTCAATACAATTATAGCATGGATAATAAACGATTATTATGAACATGGAAATATAATAATAACCACTTTATTATTGCCTCTAGGGCATATTTCCAACAGTTCATGCATTTCACATGTAGCTCACAATTTTCCCTCTGCGTGATATCATCCACGGGGTAGCGAGGAGCCGTGATATTATCTATAGGCTGAATGAGCTCCGTGGAAGCCATGCTGTTTTTCCGCTGAGATGGTGGGCCGGCAGTATCGAATGCAGGATCTTTGTGCCGCTGAGATGGGCCGGTAGCTTGCTAGCTGGTAAGTGCCTCTATTTGCTTCTGCTGCAATGCTATTTTTTCTTTTATCTACTGCAGCCGGCTTGCATCATGTTTCTTTTTTCTCCCTCGGCATCTATAAGTGTGCAGTTGGGAAACCCAACCTTCCACGGAACGAAGCTTGATCTGCCTCGTGTTTGTCCACTGTGTTCGGCATTCCCAAAGGTGCGTGTCAGCTCATCGTTCTCTCTATCGGGATTGAACTTCCCGTCCTGCACGTCCTTAATTGTAGCTTGAAGTTCTTTGAGGGGTGTTGCAAGTTGATCTTTTGTATAAATACACTTACCTGTTTCTGGGTCCAACTTTCCCCCATGCCCGTAGAACCAAGTCTTTGCCCGTTTGGTCCACTCCAATGTCTCTGGATCGATCCCTTTATCAATCAGGTCGTTCTCAGTTTTCTCCCACTTAGGCCTGGCAACCTTGTAGCCACCTGACCCCGTAACATGGCGATTTTCCTTCTTTGCAGCATTGTTCTTAATTATTTCTGACCTTTTCTTAGCTTCATCTGATGTCTTGTACTTCACAAATGCGGGCCAGTGATCTTTTATCAATGTTGGAGTCTTGTTTTTCAGGACATAGTCTTGGTGCAATCTTTTCTTCCAGTTGTAAAATTGTGCGGCCATCTTCTTAAGAGTCCACGCTTTGACTTTTCGCTCTATAACTTTGTTATTTGGATCCACCTCTGGCGGTAGGGTGAAATTTGTCATGAGCATATTCGAAAGCATTTCTTTGGATCTATCATCAACATAAGTAACTCCATCCGCCTTTGGCTTATTCCATTCTCGAATGGTGATCGAGATGCTGTCCCTAACGATAACTCCACACTGACTTACAAATTGGTTTGTGTTCCGCATGGGAGCAATCGGTTTTCCATCTGCAGCGACTTCTTCGATCTTGAAGCTTTCATTATTTCCCAACCTTTTTTTTCGGGCCTCGTTTCTTTATAGAAGATTAGCTCGATCCGGAGGGCTAAAAGAAGAAAGAAGCGTTAATATATGTATATACAAATCAATTAATGCATCTAGTCAGCAGAGGCTTAATTAATATACCTCCCCAGACTTTGTAATAATTAAGATTCCAACACCACAGCCTTCATCTTCTCCCTCTATTCCCTCATCGGAGTTGTTCAGAAACTGTGAGGTGATATCATCTTCGTCGCGGATTATTTCCCCCAACATGTCTTCTTGTTCTTCGTCTCTGCCGTGTTCCATAGTTTTTGCAAAGACTTGCAAGTTATTTCAATGCTATAAACAATTTATTAAAACAAATTCACATTTCCATGTCTATTTGCATCTCGATTAAAAAATCACATTATTAAAACAAATTCACATAATATCACTAATACATCTCGAATAATCCAGTTGCAACAATAATATTATCATATAATATCACTAGTACATCTCGAGTAATCCAGTTAATGCAACAATAATATCAAATAATATCACTAATACATCTCGCCCAATCAAACAAGACGTCGACTCGCGGTTCCTGAGCTGCGGGCGGTGAACACCCAAAGATCGTCGGGGACTCCTCTGGTGATCGTTGGGGGCTCCTCACCGGCGATCGTCGGGGACTCCTCCGGCGATCACCGGGGACTCCTCACCGTTGATCGTCGGGGACTCCTCACCGTTGATCGTCGAGGACTCCTCCGACGATCATTGGGGACTCCTCATCGGCGATCGTCGGGGACTCCTCCAGTGATCGTCGGGGACTCCTCACCGGCGATCTTCGGGGACTCCTCACCGGCGATCGTCGAGGACTCCTCCGGCAAGCGTCGTCTAACTGATCCTTCTTCCGAGCACAGTTGCTAAGAGCAATCACAACATTTTTCCAAATTCCACCGTTCCATGTACTAAGCATGTACATACATATATACATCTTATCCAAATTCCACCGTTCATCTACATACATACATACATACATACATACATACATACATACATACATACATACATACATACATACATACATCTAGATACTAAGCATGTACAGGAAAGAAAAGAAGATGAACAAACCGAAGGAGGAGGAGAGGCTCACCAAGCAGCGAGATGGGCTCGTCGGGGCGGGCCGGGGGGGACTTGGGGCCGGCGATATGGCGCATGGGGGCGTGCTCACCAGCTCCTGTATGGCAGCGGGGAGGACGCGCCGGTGGACTGAGGGAGGCGGGGAGGTACGGGCGACAGCGCGCGCATGGAGGAGCAACGGCGGGGGCTCGAGAGGAGGAGAGCGGCCGGCGACGTCGAGGCAGGCTTCGGCGCGGCACGTGGAGGAGGAGAGCAGCGACGTCGAGGGGTGCGGTCGGGCAGCAGCCTGACAACATCGCGGGCTCGGGCGGCGTGTACGTGGAGGAGAGCGGTGACGTAAAGGCGGGTGCACGCACGTGGAGGAGCGGCAGCGGGAGCGGACGCATCGAGGGCGCGGCCGGGCAGGCTGAAGGCGTCGCGTGGAGGCTGGCGGCGGGAGCGAAAGCGTCGAGAGGGCGTGGTCGGGCGAGGGAATGGAGGAAGATTGGGGGAGGGAGAAGGGGCGGTTTAAATACTGCCAGGCCTTTAGTCCCGGTTGGGGCCACCAACCGGGTCGAAAGGGTCTGTAGTCCTAGTTGGCGGCTCCAACCGGGACTAAAGGTAGGCCATTATTCCCGGTTGGAGCAACCAACCGGGACTAAAACTAATTTTGGCCGCGGCCGAAAGGGCGCGAAAGGCTAGGCCTTTAGTCTCGGTTGGAGCCACCAACCGGGACTAAACATCCAAATTTTTTTAGTTTTGTTTTAAACAGATTCAAAAATAGTAGCATACATGCCTAGTTTTGATTTAATTCTTTTTGCAATTAAAGTTTTTACCAAAAAATACTTTATGAAAATTTTAGTTGGATAAATTTTACTTTCGATTAACTTTACTTTAGATCAGAAACAATTTGTATTATTAGTTGAGTTTTTTCATATTTAATTCTAAGTTAATATTATTTTGATCATAACTAGAGTTTTATAAAAGCTTTTTAGTTGATTCTTTTTGCTATTGAATAATATTATAAAATACTTTTTGTTAACCTAATAATGTTATATTTTCTTTTCTGTTAAGTTATTAGTTTAGTATTTTTCTTTGCTGCTAAGTTTTATTTGGATTTCCTTGAAGTTTTGTTTTGCTTTCTATTTGCTTTTTCTTATTGTTTTATTTATTGTTTTATTCATTGATTGTATTTTGATTGCTGGAATGCTTGCTAGAGTGATTGCGCTTATATGAATGCAATGTTTGATTATATAGATTTTCATCAGAGAGTGACAAATAGTTCTATCAAGTTATTTCTGGGAGCGATATAAATCTTCAGCAACTAATACCAGTCAAGTTCACTTTGACCATATGTTCAGACCTATGATATTATTGCATTTAGTGTCACCTTCTCAACATTTCCTCTAGTAGTGATATTGAATCTTGTAGTGGGTAGAAGCATGAGGTAGGAACCCCCACCATTGTTACTGAGCCCCGGGAACGTTATTTTTTTATAATTCTATGCTATTCTCATAGGATTCTCTGATCTCTCAGCCCTCAACATATCATCAACTTTCCCTTTTAACCCTTTCCTGAATTTGCGATAAGAGAGCATGCTTTTCAGGTGGCCTACCAATGGATCCACATATCTCGAGAATGGATCATGGTTATTTCTCAAGAATGGCCATCTCTTCATTTCACTCTGCTTGCATGTTAGGTAAACTATGAACCTATTTTTATTCACATTCTTAATTTTGCCAGTTAATACATCGCCTTCATGTAACTGCAGTGATTCTAGATCAAAGCCATCATCAGAATAGTTGTCTCCCATAACTATGGCTTTCAACCCAGAATCAAAGGTGCAAATTATTCGGTTATCTTGTATATGCCGAACAGTTACTTGAACAATCTTACCATCTGATATGTTGTCCTCAGTTTCACCAGAAAGCAACCAGAACTCCTCATCTGGACTTGGCTCGGCATAAGGGGTCCTCCGATTAGAGAAACCATGCAATACCTCCAACTTTATGTCATACAACATTTCTCTCTTATCATCTCCGATGCTTCTACTGTATTCATCTATGTCAAGACGTTTAGGCCGTGTCTATATTAACCTTGTTATTTTATATGGAGCCACCAACCGGGACTAACCGCGTATGATCAACCTTGCAAAATACATAGTGAAATAATTACAAATCAGAAAAATATGTGCCTATTTTTTTTGAATTGTTTATGCTGATTTCAAAATGCAGTCAAAACAGGAGGCATGATCGGGGATAGCTAGGGGTGGAATCTTGCAAAACTTGGGACTGAAATCACACCAACCGGTGAGGGTGTATGGCCTATGCCTGTCAACCTTAAGCGGCTTATCTGGAATGCTCAGAAGACATTCATATTTTGTTTGGACATAATTGCATTGATTAACTCCTCTGTATAATTAAAATACTAAAAGGATAGGAAAAATTGAAAATTCATAACTTAATAAATAATTATTCAAAAAATATGTTTCAAATGCCAAAATGCCCTAGCTTTTTGGTTGGATTCCGATGCTCCGGAGTCCACCTAGGAACACCCAAAACACATATATACCCTAGCTCTTACAAAGATTCCCTCCGGTTTGTCCGAAGTGGGACTTTCCAGCTATAAGTCTAGAAACTCACTAGAGAGAAAGTGATGGCGGTGAAGCCGGTCACATCCCAGAGTGGGATCTTGGGGTATAAAACTTTTTCTTCGTGTGTGTCCCTTGCTTATTGCGCCGTAACCATGGAGAATCTTCATCATTTAACAGGATGCTTGGGTCAGTCTTCACTGTGAAGGGAGGAATTTCATCAAACTTCTCATAATCTTCTGACATGTCTGTCTTGTTCTCCACTCCCATGATGTTTCTTTTCCCTGAAAGAACTATGTGGCGCTTTGGCTCATCTTATGATGTATTCACTTCCTTATCTTTTCTTTTTCTCGGTTTGGTAGAGATGTCCTTCACATAGAAAACCCGCGTCACATCATTGGCTAAGACGAATGGTTCGTCTGTGTACCCAAGATTGTTGAGATCCACTGTTGCCATTTCATACTGTGGGTCTACCTTTACCCCGCCTCCTGTCAGATTGACCCATTTGCACCGAAACAAAGGGACCTTAAAATCACGTCCATAGTCAAGTCCCCACATCTCCTCTATGTAACCATAATATGTGTCCTTTTCACTATTGGTGTTTGTTGCATCAAAGTGGACACCACTATTTTGGTTGGTGCTCTTTTTATCATTGGCGATCGGGTAAAATGTATTCCCATTTATCTCGTACCCTTGGAAAGTCAATACAGTTGAACATGGTGTCCTGGCCAACAAGTACATTAGATCTCCAACAGTGGTGTTATTCGTGAGATGTGTTTGCAACCAACCGCCGAAAGTCACCATATGTGCACGTGTAATCCAGACGTCAGACTACCCCGGGTGTTGGGAGCGTACAATATTCTTTTGTTCATTGATATACAGGGCCACCAAGGTAGAATTTTGTAGAACTGTGTAGTGTGCTTGAGTGAAAGAATGCACGTCCCTACATATTATTGCTTTCCTTCCTATCATGCCTTTTCCACTCAGTCTCCCCTCATGCCGTGATTGAAGAACACCAATCAGCTTAATTTTAGGATTAAAGTCAACACAAAACTCAATAACCTCCTCTGTTTCATTGCCCTTGGAGATGCTTCCTTCTGGCCTAGCACGGTTATGAACATATTTCTTTAAGACTCCCATGAACCTCTCAAAGGGGACCATATTGTGTAGAAATACAGGACCCAGAATGGCAATCTCTTCGACTAGGTGAACTAGAATGTGTGTCATAATATTGAAGAAGGATGGCGGGAATACCAACTCGAAACTGACAAGACATTGGACCAAATCATTCTGTAACCTTGGTAGGATTTCTGGATCGATTACCTTCTGAGAAATTGCATTGAGGAATGCACATAGCTTCACAATGGATAATCGACCATTTTCTGGTAGAAGCCCCCTCAATGCAACCGGAAGCAATTGCGTCATAATCACGTGAAAGTCATGAGACTTTAGGTCTTGGAGTTTTTTCTCTGCCATATTTATTATTCCCTTTATATTCGATGAGAAGCCAGACGGGACCTTGATACTGCTCAGGCATTCAAAAAAGATTTCCTTCTCTGCTTTGGTAAGAGCGTAGCTGGCAGGACCTTGATACTGCTTTGGATGCATGCCGTCTTTTTTGTTCATACATTGCCTGTCTTTCCGTGCCTCCGGTGTACCTTTTGTCCTCCCATACACGCCCAAGAAGCCTAGCAGGTTCACGCAAAGATTCTTCGCCGCGTGCATCACGTTGATTGCATAGCGGACCTCTAGGACTTTCCAATAGGGTAGCTCCCAAAATAAAGATTTCTTCTTCCACATGGGTGCGTGTCCGTTAGCGTCATTTGGAACAGATTTTCCGCCAGGACCCTTTCCAAAGATTACTTTTAAATCCTTGACCATATCAAATATATCATCACCAGTACGGTGGACAAGCTTCTTCTGGTGATCTGCCTCACCTTTGAAATGCTTGCCTTTCTTTCTTAAGGGATGCCTGATCGGAAGAAATCGACGATGTCCAGGGTACACATTCTTCTTAAATTTATCCAAATATATACTTCCAGTATCATCTAAACAGTGCGTGCATGCATTGTATCCCTTGTTTGTCTGTCCTGAAAGGTTACTAAGAGCAGGCCAATCATTGATGGTTACAAACAGCAATGCTCGTAGGTCAAATTCCTGCTGTTTGTGCTCATCCCACACATGTACACCCTTTATATCCCACAACTGTAAAATTTCTTCAACTAATGGCCTTAGGTACACATCAATGTCGTTGCCGGGTTACTTAGGGCCTTGGATGAGCACTGGCTTCATAATGAACTTCCGCTTCAAGCACAACCAAGGAGGAAGGTTATAGATACATAGAGTCACATGCCAGGTGCTATGACTGCTGCTCTGCTCCCCAAAAGGATTCATGCCATCTGTACTTATACGAAAACATAAGTTCCTTGCGTCATCTGCAAACTCCGGCCACTTTCTCTCGATTTTTCTCTAGTGTGACCCATCAGCGGGTACTCTCAACATCCCGTCTTTCTTACGGTCTTCTTTGTGCCATCGCAACAACTTGGCATGCTCTTTGTTTCTGAACAGACGTTTCAACTGTGGTATTATAGGATCATACCACATCACCTTGCCAGTAAACCTCTTCTTGGGGCGCTCGCCCTCAACATCACCAGGGTCATCTCGTGTGATCTTATACCGCAATGCACCGCATATCGGGCATGCACTCAAATTCTCGTACTCCTCACGGTGGTAGAGGATGCAGTCATTAGGGCATGCATGTATCTTTCGCACCTCTAATCCTAGAGGGCAGAGAACCTTCTTTTCTTCGTACGTATTGTCAGGCAATTCGTTATCCTTTGGAAGCTTCTTCTTCATTATTTTCAGTAACTTCTCAAATCCCTTGTCAGATAAACCATTCTCTGCCTTCCATTGCAGCAATTCAGGTGTGGTACCGAGCTTTGTGTTGCCATCTTCGCAATTTGGGTACAACAATTTTTTGTGATCCTCTAACATGTGCTCGAACTTCAACTTCTCCTTTTCACTTTCACATTCTCTCTGTGCATCAACAATGGCCCGGCGAAGATCATCAATGGGCACATCTGGTGCCTCTTGATCTTCAGCTTCCCTCATTGCAGTATCACCGTATTCAGGGAACATAGGATAGTTGTCATCATCCTCATCTTCTTCATTGTCTTCCATCATAACCCCTCTTTCTCCGTGCTTGGTCCAACAATTATAGCTGGGCATGAAACTGGACTTAAGCAGTTGGGTGTGAAGGATTTTTGAGGAAGAGTAATCCTTCTTATTCTCACAGACAACATATGGACAACACATAAACTATTCAGACTGTTTGCCTGAGCCACATAGATAAAATTATGCAGGCCCGTAATGTACTCGAAAGTGCGTCGGTCACCGTACATCCATTGTTGGTTCATCTGCATTATATAATTAAGTATATCAAAAACCATTACAGAACATCATGAATAGATAAATGACCAAATTAATACAAGTTCATTACATTAAAACCAAATTACAGTAGTGATCAAATGTTATTACTACAAAAATAAATACATAAAGTTCATACATAGTTCTCATAAAACAACATACAACTATCTAGGGCATCTAAAACATACATTGAAACTAACATAAAAATTTGTAAAAAATTTAAATGCAACAACAAATGCAATCAAAATCGCAACTAAGGTAACAATTGATCCAACAATATAATGATTCCAAGCCTCTTTATCAACGGCATATTTTCTAATCTTTCTATTCTTCAAGCGCATTGCATCCATCTGGATCTTGTGTAGATCGACGACATCGGTAACATGCAACTCCAATTTCATCTTCTCTTCTTCAATTCTTTTCAATTTTTCTTTCAAATAATTGTTTTCTTTTTCAACTAAATTTAACCATTCGACAAGAGGGTCGGTTGGAATTTCTGGTTCACACACCTCCTGCGTAAAAATATCTATGTCAAGTTGGTCGGTATAATTGTCATAAACACTAAATGAAACAAATAGTTATGAAAGATAATATACCACATCCGAATCATAGACCGGACGAGAGCCGACGGGGGCGGATATCAAAACCATGGCACTATATAATAACAAACAATAACACAAGTGAGAAAATTATACAAGTAACTATCTAAATCATAAACTAAGAAGTTAATTTGAGCTCAAATTGCATCTAAATAAAATAAACTCCCACATACACTCCTCCACTAAACCCACAAATCATTCTACTTCTAGAGCATGAAATGAGCTAAACTAGCAATGAGAGATGATCGGATGAAGTTACTAACCTTTTAGAACACTTGGATTGTTGGTGCACCGCCAAATCTAGACAAACCTTGGGGAAAATGGAGCTTGGAGGTTGATACGTCTCCAATGTATCTATAATTTTTTATTGTTCCATGCTATTATATTAGCTGTTTTGCATGTTTTATATGCAGTAATATGCTATTTTATATTATTTTTGGTACTAACTTATTAACCTAGTGCCTAGTGTGAGTTTATGTTTTTTCCTTGTTTTGGACTTTTACAGAAAAGGAATATCAAATGGAGTCCAAACAGAATAAAACTTTATGGTGATTTTTCTTGGACCAGAAGAAACCCACGACACAAGGAGAGGAGGCCAGAAGACCTACGGGGAGGCCACAAACCGTAGGGGCGCGCCCCAGGGGGCACCCCTAGGGCTTGTGAGCCCCTCGGAGACCTTCCAACCCTAATTCCACCACAATATATTCTGAAATATTCCCCCTATACCAGGGGGCACACCAAAAATACTTTTCCGTCTCTGCAAGCTTCTGTTCCCGTGAGATCCCATCTTGGGGCCTTTTCCGGCACACCGTCGGAGCGGGATTCGATCATGGAGGGCCTCTACACCAACCTTGCTACCCTTCCAATTATGCATGGGTAGTTTACAACAGACCTATGGGTCCATAGCTATTAGCTAGATGGCTTCTTCTCTCTCTTTGATCTTCAATACAATGTTATCCTCGATGTTCTTGGAGATCTATTCGATGTAACCTTCTTTTGCGGTGCATTTCTTGAGATCCGATGAATTGTGGATTTATGATCAGATTATCTATGAATATTATTTGAGACTTCTCTGAACTCTTTTATGCATGATTAAGATATCTTTGTATTTCTCTTCGAACTATCAGTTTGCTTTGGCCAACTAGATTGGTTTTTCTTGCAGTGGGAGAGGTGCTTAGTTTTGGGTTCAATCTTGCGGTGTCCTCACCCAGTGACAGAAGGGGTAGCGAGGCACGTATTGTATTGTTTCCATCAAGGATAAAAAGATGGGGTTTATATCATATTGCTTGAGTTTATCCCTCTACATCATGTGATTTTACTTAAAGCGTTGCTCTGTTCTTATGAACTTAATACTCTAGATGCAGGCAGGAGTCGGTCGGTGTGTGGAGTAATAGTAGTAGATGCAGAATCAGTTTGGTCTACTTGTCACGGATGTGATGCCTATATTCATGATCATTGCCTTAGATGCCTTCATAATTAAACGCTTTTCTATCAATTGCTCAACAGTAATTTGTTTACCCACCGTATGTTTTCCTCAAGAGAGAAGCCTCTAGCGAAACCTATGGGCCCTGGGTCTATTTTCCATCATATATTTTCAGATCTATAAACTAAAAAACCCTAAAATACCTTCCTACAATTTATTTATATTTACTTTAGTTTGCCCTTTTATTTATCTTTTATACCTATCTCTATTAGATCTCACTCTTGTTCGTGACCGTGAAGGGATTGACAACCCCTTTTTCGCGTTGTGTGCAAGTGTTTGTTAGTTTGTGCACGTGCATATATTGGAGACTTGCTTGTGCCTCCTACTGGATTGATACCTTGGTTCTTAACTGAGGGAAATACTTATCTCTACTTTGCTGCATCACCCTTTCCTCTTGAAGGGAAAAATCAATGCAAGCTCAAGAAATAGCAGGAAGAATTTCTGGCGCCGTTGCCGGGGAGGTTCTACATCAAGCCTACCAAGTACCTATCATAAACTATCATCTCTTGCACTTACATTATTTGCCATTCGCCTCTCGTTTTCCTCTCCCCCACTTCTAAAACATTTTCAGAAAAACACAAAAATATTTGCCTTTTTATTCGCCATCTTTTGTTTGTCTTTCCGTTTGCTTTTTGTTTGCTTGTGTGCTAGATTGCTTGCTTTATCACGATGTCTCAAGAAAATACCAAGTTGTGTGACTTTTCCTACACTAATAATAATGAATTTATTAGTACTGCGATTGCTCCCGCCACTAGTGCAGAATATTATTAAATTAATGCCGCTTTGTTGAATCTTGTCATGAAAGATCAATTTTCCGGTAGTCCTAATGAAGATGATGCATCCCATCTAAATACTTACATTGAATTGTGTGATATGCAAAGGAAAAAATATGTGGAGAACGATATTGTTAAAACTTGGTTTCCATCTTTGCCTATAAATAGTATTGATTCATGGAACAAGTGTAAAGATGCTTTTATTTCCAAGTATTTTCCTCCCGCTAAGATCATCTCCCTTAGGAACGATATAATGAATTTTAAGCAACTTGATCATGAACACGTTGCACAATCTTGAGAAATGATGAAATTGATGATAAGAAATTGCCCCGCTAATGTTTTAAGTTTATGGATGATCATACAAAAAAATTATGCCGGATTGAATTTTGCATCTAGAAATCTTTTAGATTCCGCCGCTGGAGGTACTTTTATTGAAATCACATTAGGAGAAGCTACTAAACTCCTAGATAATATTATGGCAAATTACTCTCAATGGCATACCGAAAGATCTTCTACTAGTAAAAAAGCGCATGCGATTGAAGAAATTAATAGTTTGAGTGGAAAGATGGATGAACTTATGAAATTGATAGATAATAAGAGTGCTCCTACTGGTCCTAATGATATGCCTTTGCCTACTTTGATTGAGAATAATAATGAATCTATGGATGTGAATTTTGTTGGTAGGAACAATTTTGGTAATAACGCATAAAGAGGTAATTTCAACCCTAGGCCGTTTCCTAGTATTTCATCTAATAATTATGGTAATTCCTACAACAATTCTTATGGAAATTATAATAAAATACCCTCTGATCTTGAGAATAATATTAAATATTTCATTAATTCTCAATAGATTTTTAATGCTATGGTTGAAGAAAATTACTTAAGATTTATGATTTGGCTAGGAACGTTGATAGAATTGCTCTTGAGATTGATTCTTTGAAGATGAGATGTATGCCACCCAAGCATGATATTATTGAGTCTTGAAAAGCTATTAGAATCTATATTAATGAAAGTAAAGAAAGAACCGCTAGGATGTGTGCTAAGAGAGATTGGTTTGTAAAAGCTTGTTCTTCTAGTTTTTGTGATAATAATGATGAAGATCTTAAAGTGATTGGTGTGACTCCTATTGAATCTTTGTTTGCTAATATAAAAATTGATAAATATGGGACTTGAGACGAGTCAACTTTATCTAGAAGGCGTCCAATAAACTGGAGGGTAATGATCTTAATGAAAACATTGATAAAAGTGGGATTGGCGAGGTCAAAACTTTAAGTAGTGATGAACCCACTCTTTTGGATTTCAAGGACTTTAATTATGATAATTGTTCTTTGATTGATTGTATTTCCTTATTGTAATCCATGCTTAATTCACCTCATGCTTATAATCAAAATAAGGCTTTTACTAAACATATTGTTGATGCTATGATGAAATCATTTGAAAGAAAAACTTGAGTTGGAAGTTTCAATCCCTAGAAAGCTTTATGATGAGTGGGAACCTACTATTAAAATTAAAATTAAAGATTATGAGTGCAATGCTTTGTGTGATTTCGGTGCTAGCGTTTCCACTATTCCAAAAACTTTATGTGATGTGCTAGGTTTCCATAAGTTTGGTGATTGCTCTTTGAATTTGCATCTAGCGGATTCCACTATTAAGTAACCTATGGGAAGGATTAATTATGTTCTTATAGTTGCAAATAGGAATTATGTGCCCGTAGATTTTATTGTGCTTGATATAGATTGCAATACTACATGCCCTATTATTCTTGGTAGACCTTTCGTTAGAACAATTGTTGCAATTATTGATATGAAAGAAGGAAACATTAGATTTCAATTTCCATTAAGGAAGGGCATGGAACACTTCCCAAGAAAGAAAATTAAGTTAGCATATGAATCTATTATGAGGGCCACTTATGGATTGCATACCAAAGATGACAATACTTAGATCTATGTTTTATGCCTAACTAGGGGCGTCAAACAATAGCGCTTGTTGGGAGGTAACCCAATTTTTATTTTGTGTTTTTTGTTTTTGCTTCTGTTTTTCAACAAATAGAAAATATTACTTCTGTAGTAATTGTGTTTTAGTGTTTTAATTATTGTTTGGGCCAAGTAAGACCTTTGGGATGGTCTATGGTGATAGTTGATTTGATCTTGCTGAAAAACAGAAACTTTTGTGCTCATTGCCAGAATTTTAGAAATTCATAGAAGCGTGATCTTGATCTGAAGTTTTTACACAAGATTGATATTCCAATTTCCAAGGTTGTTCTAATTTTTCAGAATTTTTGGAGTTACAGAACTATACGAAATTTCCAGATTACTACAGACTGTTCAGTTTTTGACAGATTCTGTTTTCTATGTGTTGTTGATGATCAAAGATCCCCCTCTCCGGAGCCCCAAACGGACTCTAGATCTGGCCTCCCGATGAAGAACAGGAGGTGGCGGCGGCTCCGTATCATGAAACACGATGAAACTTCCTCTCTGATTTGTTTATCCAAATATAGGTATTTATGGAGTCGGAATCAGGGTCCGCGGGGCCACCAGGTGGGCACAACCCACCTGGGCGAGCTTGGAGGGGGTGGCGCGCCCTGGTGGGTGATAACCCACAATTATAGGGGATCGTTTGTAGCATTCTTCGATAAATAAGAGTGTCGAACCCAACGAGGAACTAAAGGCAGAACAAATATTCCCTCAAGTTCTATCGACCACCGATACAACTCTACGCACACTTGATGTTTGCTTTACCGAAAACAAGTATGAAACTATTTTGCAAGAATAAAACTATGAGTACTTTGCGAGAATAAAACTACGAACAAATTGCGAGGTAATAGAAGTAGATAGCTTTTGTCAATAAGAAAGTCATTTGTCCCTAGGCAATCGATAACAAGTACCGGTAATCATTCTTGCAATTCTATATGAGGGAGAGGCATGAGCTCCATGGCGACGGAGGGGCAGGAGCCCCTCCGAGATTGGATCTCCCTCTCTGTTCTCTTCTGTTTAGCGTTCCCCAGATCTGGCCCTTCACCGTTTCTTATATTCCCGGAGATCCGTAACTCCGATTGCGCTGAGATTTTAACACAATTTTTTTTCCATAAATTATCTTTCTTGCGCCAGAAGAAGGGCTCCAACTGTCGTTCAAGGAGGGCACAAGACACCAGGGCGCGCCTGGGGCCTGGGGCGCGCCCTGGTGGGTTGTGGGCATTGTGGGCCCCCGTTTGCGTTGATTCCACCTCCCAAAAATCACATAAATTCCAAAATAATTCTCCGTAAATTTTTATTGCGTTTGGACTTCGTTTGATATGGATTTTCTGTGATAGAAAAAACATGCAAAAAACAGGAACTGGCAATGGGCACTAGATCAATAGGTTAGTCCAATAAATCATATAAAAAGTTGCCAAAAATATGTGAAAGTTGTATAATATTGGCCTGAAACAATCAAAAATTATAGATATGACGAAGACGTATCAGCATCCCCAAGCTTAATTCCTGCTCGTCCTCGAGTAGGTAAATGATAAAAAAGATCATTTTTGATGTGGAATGCTACCTAGCATAAACTTGATCATATATCTAATCATGGCATGAATATTAAGACATGAGTGATTCAAAGCAATAGTCTATAATTTGACATAAAGACATCAATACTCAGGCATCCCAACAAACAATCATGTCTTTCAAAATATCAACGCTAAAGAAAGCTATCCCTACAAAATCATATAGTCTTGCCATGCTCTGTCTTCTTAACACAAAGTATTTATCATGCACAACCCTGATGACAAGCCGAGCAATTGGTTCATACTTTTTAACGCGCTTCAGCTTTTTCAATCCTCATGCAATACATGAGCGCAAGCCATGGATATAGCACTACGGGTGGAATAGAGTATAATGATAGGGGTAAATATAGAGAAGACAAAAAGTAAGAAAGTCTCACATCGATGCGGCTAACCAACGGGCTATGGAGATGCCCATCAATCAATATCAATGCGAGGAGTAGGGATTGCCATGCAACGAATGCACTAAGAGCTATAAGTGTATGAAAGCTCAATATGAAAACTAAGTGGGTGTGCATCTAATCCTATAATGAAAAATTCCCACTAGTATATGAAAGTGACAACATAGGAGACTCTCCATATGAAAAACATGGTGCTACTTTGAAGCACAAGTGTGGACCTAGCATGCCCCTTCTCTCTTTGTATTTTTATTTTTTTTCTTTTCCTTTTTTTTCTTCTTTTTTTCTTTTTCTTTTTCTTTTTCCTTTATATTTTTTTCTTTTTTTTTCTCTCATTGTCCGGAGTCTCATCCCGACTTGTGGGGGAATCAGTCTCCTTCATCCTTTCTCACTGGGGCAATGCTCTAATAATGAAAATTGATGATCATCAGACTTCTATTTACTTATAACTCAAAATTACAACTCGATACCAATAACAAAATATGACTATATGAATGCCTCTGGCAGTGTACCAGGATGTGCAATGATCTAGCGTAACATGTATAAAAAATGATGCACGGTGGCTGAGCCACAACTACTATGTCAGCTATATGATCATGCAAAGCAATATGACAATGAATGCTCAAGTCATCAAAATGGAAGCGGTGGAAGTTGCATGGCAATATATCTCGGAATGGCTATGGAAAGGCCATAATAGGTAGGTATGGTGGCTGTTTTGAGGAAGATACAATAAGGCTTATGTGTGATAGAGCGTATCATATCACGGGGTTTGGATGCACCGGCGAAGTTTGCACCACGTCTTGAGGTGAGAAAGGGCAATGCACGGTACCGTAGAGGCTAGCAAATTGCGGAAAGGTAAGAGTGCGTATAATCCATGGACTCACATTAGTCATAAAGAACTCATGTACTTATTGCAAAAGTTTATTAGCCCTCGAAGCAAAGTACTACTACGCATGTCCCTAGGGGGATAGATTGGTAGGAAAAGACCATCGCTCGTCCCCGACCGCCACTCATAAGGAAGACAATCAATAATGAATCATGCTCCAACTTCATAGCATAACGAGAGACTATACGTGCATGCTTCGGGAATCACAAACCTTAACACCAATATTCCTACTAACCACAACTGTTTACTAGTACCTCCCACATATTACCATCTCTATATTGCAAAACTATTGCAAGGAATCAAACATATCATATTCAGTGATCCATAAGTTTTATGTAGGATTTTATGACTAACCATGCAATTGACCAATTCCTGTTGACTCTCTAAATAGATATAAGTGAAGCATGCAAGTTTAATTATTTCTATAAAAGACCAAGCTCTAATAAGTATAAGTGAAGCAAAAGAGCATTCTTCAAATAACCGTTTTCTATGTGAAGAGAAACAGGCAATCCAAACTTAAAATGATATAAGTGAAGCACATGAAGCATTCTATAAAGCCATACTCAAAAGATATAAGTGAAGTGCAGTGAGCATTCTATAAATCAACCATGGACTATCTCATACTAGCATGGTGCATAAAATAAAAATAAAAAATAAACACAAAAGACTCTCCAAGATTCACACATATCACATGAACGAAACGAAGATGAAAACATACCGATACTTGTTGAAGAAAGATGGGATGCCTTCCGGGGCATCCCCAAGCTTAGACGCTTTAGTCTCCTTGAAAATTTACTTGAGATGCCTTGGGCATCCCCAAGCTTGAGCTCTTGCCTCTCCTCCTTCTTCTCATATCGAGACCTCCTCGATCTTTGATCACTTCATCCACACAAAACTCAACAGAAAACTGGTGAGATCCGTTAGTATAATAATGCAAATCACTACTTTAAGTACTGTTGCAAACCAATTCATATTTTGTTTTTGAATTGCAACTACTGTAATATAAATTTTCCATGGCTTATACCACCGATAAAAATCGATAGTTTCATCAAAACAAGCAAAACAATGCATCAAAAACAGAATCTGTGTTAAACAGGACAGTCTGTAGCAATCTGAACACCTACCATACTTATGTTACTCTAAAAATTCTGAAAAATTAGGAAAAAATAAAAATTTGTATATAAAGACTGTGCAAAAAGTTTCAGAAACTTTTGACGTTCCAGTAAAAAATGTAAAATCACGAACTACAGCCAAAGTTTCTGTTTTGCACCGCACATACCAACAAGCAATCTAATGATCCTAAAGGCAAATCTTGGCAAATTATTTTTATAATACAATGGATTTGTACAAGGGGATAATTATTTTTATGAGAATCTTCATGAAAAATTCTATTTTGTTTCCATGAGCATGAACACAAGTGTTCAAGGTCGACCCTCACTTCTCCAATGCATCACCTTTCAATCGCTTCTCTTTTAGTGAAGTTTTAAGGTTCCCCTCTATATTTTTTTTGTTTTTAAACTTTATAAAAGCACTCAACAGAAATAAATGACTCTCTAAAACTTCCGGGTTGTCTCCCTGGCAGTGCTTTCTTTAAATCCATTAAGCTAGGCATAAAGTGCTCATGTAATGAATCTGCCTGGATCCCAAGGTATATCAAAGCCAATTTTAATTAACAATGATTTGGCATTTAGTAGTGAGCACAAAGCAACATAAATCATGCAATGATGAATTCTAACTCTCTTCTTATGCATCGGCATGTCATACAAGAACAATTCATGCACATCAAGTAAAGGCCAATACATAGCATAAGCAGTTTCTTGCAATTTTCTCATGTTGGAAACATAGAGAGGTGGAGATATAGTTCCTCTCTCATAATAATTGCAAGTAGGAGCCGCAATCACATGCATATTATATTCATCAAAATCATCATGTGTAGCGGTAAAAGGTAACCCATCAACATAATCCTTAATAAGTGCAAACTTCTCCGATATAGTGTAGTTTGGAGAATTCAAAAAGATAATAGGACTATCATGTGTGGGTGCAATAGCAACAATTTCACTCTTAACATAAGGAACTATAGCAAGTTCATCTCCATAAGCATAATTCATATTGGCATCAAGGCCACAAGCATAGCAATCATCAAGTTCATCAAAAAGGGATATTTCAAACGAATCAACGGGATCATAGCAATTATCATAGCATTCATCCTTCGGTAAGAACGAAGGGGCATTAAACAGTGTATGAGTTGAAGAGTTACTCTCATTAGAAGGTGGGCACGGGTGATCAATCCGCTCTTCCTCCGCTTGTTCTTCGCTCTCCTCATCATCTTTTTCATCTAATGAGCTCACAGTTTCATCAATTTCTTCTTCCATAGACTCCTGCAAAATATTGGTCTCTTCTTGGACAACGGAGAAGTCCTCAATATATGGTTTAATATAAGAATTAGAAGAATAATTTTCATAGCAATATTTAAGTATGCCAAAATTTTCAGATTTGTAAAGAGTAGCATCATACTTTTCAATCAAAGAAGCAATTTCATAAGCACCCTTAAAAGCAACAAATTCTTCAATTTGTTCAATATCATAATAATTATAAACACCCTTGGCATAAGAAGATAAAATTCCATTATATCTAAACTCACATTGATAAGGAAGGTGTTTCTTAGGGTCTTCAGAACAACAAGTAAAATCATGTATTTCACATAAATTCCAAGCATAGCATTGCATAGTATTAATTTGATGTACTAAAAGTTCCCCTTTTTGAGATAAACGGTGTCGCACAAAAAAAGCATGCTCATCTAATGATTTTCCCTCAACTAAGCTAGTTGGGTTTTCAGCACGAGCACAAATGGATTGAAGATGATCCAAATAGATTGAAGATGATCCAAATAGAAAGCTTCAGTAGTATGATAGATTTTGGGTGGTTCTTCAACCATTGGTTTAGTAGGTACAATTAATTTATTTGGTATTTTACGTTTCCTACCCATAACTAAATATAGAAAACAAGAACACAAAATAAAAATCTACTTAGTGGTAAAGCAAACAAGCACACACGAGAATATTCACCCCACGCTATTGCTCCCCGGCAACAGCGCCAGAAAAAGATCTTGATAACCCACAAGTATAGGGGATCGTTTGTAGCCTTCTTCGATAAATAAGAGTGTCGAACCCAATGAGGAGCTAAAGGCAGAACAAATATTCCCTCAAGTTCTATCGACCACCGATACAACTCTACGCACACTTGACGTTTGCTTTACCGAAAACAAGTATGAAACTATTTTGCAAGAATAAAACTATGAGTACTTTGCGAGAATAAAACTACGAATAAATTGCAAGGTAATAGAAGTAGATAGCTTTTGTCAATAAGAAAGACATTTGTCCCTAGGCAATCGATAACAAGTACCGGTAATCATTCTTGCAATTCTATATGAGGGAGAGGCATGCGCTAACATACTTTCTCTTCTTGGATCATATGCACTTATGATTGGAACTCTAGCAAGCATCCGCAACTACTAAAGATCATTAAGGTAGTGAAACCCAACCATAGCATTAAGTATCAAGTCCTCTTTACTCCCATACGCCATAACCCACTTATCCGCGTTTTCGCTTCTGTCACCCCCGCAACACCGACAATAAGCAAACCATGAACATATTGCAACACCCTACAGTGAGGATCCATCACTTTTGTGTGAGACGGAGGGCACCGTAGGACACCACCATAAATAAAATATACAATCATACCAACCAAGATCACGATTAACCCACAAGACAAAACGGATCTACTCAAACATCATAGGATAACCATAGATCATTGGGAAATAATATATGGAGTTGAGCACCATGTTTAAGTAGAGATTACAGCGGGGAGAAGGGGTGTTACACCGCTGCATAGAGGGGGTGAAAGTTGGTGTTGACGGTAGCAAGATTGTTGACGTAGATCGCCATCACGATCCTTGCCCCGGCGGCACTCCGGCGCCACCGGGAGAGAGGGGGAGAGAGCCCCCCTCCTTCTTCTTCTTCCTTGGCATCCCCCCTAGATGGGAGGAGAGTTCCCCCTCTGGTCCATGGCCTCCATGGCGGCGGAGGGGCGGGAGCCCCTTTTAGATTGGATCTCCCTCTCTGTTCTCTTCTGTTTCGCGTTCCCCAGATTTGGCCCTTCACCGTTTCTATTATTCCCGGAGATTCGTAACTCCGATTGCGCTGAGATTTTAACACAATTTTTTTCCATAAATTATCTTTCTTGCGCCAGAAGAAGGGCTCCAACCGACATTCGAGGAGGCACAAGACACCAGGGCATGCCTGGGCCTTGGGCGCGCCCTGGTGGGTTGTGGGCACTGTGGGCCCCCGTTTGCGTTGATTCCACCTCCCAAAAATCACATAAATTCCAAAATAATTCTCCATAAATTTTTATCGCATTTGGACTTCGTTTGATATGGATTTTCTGCGATACAAAAAACATGCAAAAAACAGGAACTGGCACTGGGCACTGGATCAATAGGTTAGTATAATAAATTATATAAAAAGTTGCCAAAAATATGTGGAAGTTGTATAATATTGGCATGAAACAATAAAAAAATTATAGATACGACGGAGATGTATCAGTGGGTTGTGCTCAACCAGGGGCCCCCCTCCGGTGGTTCTTGGCTCCAGTATTTTTCTTTTATTGCATAATAATTCTCCAAAATCTTCGTTCCATTCCGAGAACTTTTATTTCTGCACAAAAACAACACCATGGTAGTTCTGCTGAAAGCAGCGTCAGTCCGGGTTAGTTTCATTCAAATCATGCAAATTAGAGTCCAAAACAAGAGCAAAAGCGTTAGGAAAAGTAGATATGACAGAGACGTATCAACTCCCCCAAGCTTAAACCTTTGCTTGTCCTCAAGCAATTCAGTTGATAAATTGAAAGTGAAAAAGAAAAACTTTTACGAACTCTTTTGTTCTTGTTTACATAAATAAGCTTAAGTAGCACCCAGGTTTTCAGCAAAGATTATGACTAAGCATGTCAACAATAACTCTTAAAAATTATATTAACTCATATCAATAGCATAAGCAACTAGCGAGCAATAATAAGATATCTCAAATGACAACACTTTGTCAAAACAACCGTGATATAATATGACAACAGTGGTATCTCGCTGCCCTTTATGAGACCGCAAAACATAAATGCAGAGCACCTCCAAAGTTCAAGCAGCGACTAAACATTGTAATTCATGGTAGAAAAGATCCAGTCATGATGCATCCAACATTAACTATCCACAATGCATGAGGATGACAATAGTGCTCTCAAATCTGGCGCTTATTTGAGCAGGTGATGACCTAACATAAAATTAAATAGATAGTCCCTTCGTAGAGGGAAGCAGGGATTTGCAGCGGTGCCAGAGCTCGGAGTTTTAAAAATAGAGATCAATGAAATTTTGGGAAATGCACCCTTCCTGTTTACGTCACGACCTAGAGTTATCAATATGTTCCATGCTAAATACATTAGTAGCGGTTGCCGAGCGATAAAAGTAAGGTTTACTCCCCCTCCACCAACAAACACACTCCACGGCTAGCCGAATCCACGGGTGCCGTCCATACCAACATCAATCCTGGGGGAGTTTTGTTTAATTATTTAAGATTTTTGATTTCGGGACTGGGAATCCCTTTTACCGCCCCTCTCGCGCAAGGACGAGTGAATAAACACTCATCACCAGAATAACCCGCTTAGCATGGAAGATACTGACTACCCCCCTTTCGCTATATAAACAATCCAGGCACACAAAAAACATATGTTCATTTGAATTTTTAGAGGTGGTACATGCAAATTACTTAGAACGGCAGGGTAATACCGCATATAGGTAGATATGGTGGACTCATCTGGAATAACTTTGGTTTAAGGATTTTGATGCACAAGCAGTATTTCCGCTTAGTACAGGTTTAGGCTAGCAAATAGGTTGAGAAGCTGCCAGCTAGAGAGCGAAAACGGTCATGAACATGCGTTATGCATAATTAACATTGAATACTAGCATGAGTAGGATATGAACACCATGAACATAAATATCGTAGAGGCTATGTTGGTTTTGATTCAACTACATGTATGAACATGTGCCAAGTCAAGCCACTTGAAACATTCGGAGGAGGATACCATATCATCATACTACATCACAATCATTTTAATGCATGTTGACATCAAGATAAATCATTATCCACTCCTAGCTACTTAAGCATGGCATGAGAAACTATAATCTCTAGTTGTCATTGCAAACATGTTTGATCATAATATGTTGAATCATGGATACTAGGTTAAACATATTTACAAAAACAGAACAAGTTGAGTACATACATGTTTCTCTCTGCCACAGCTAGTTCATCAAATATCGTCATTATTGCCTTTCACTTGCACAACCGAACGATATAAAAATAATAATAGTGCAAGAGTGCCGTGGACTAAGCTGGAATCTGCAAACATTTTATTCAAAAGGAGAAGACAAGGTAAAATAGGCTCTTTGTTAGATCAATATCAATGCATATGAGAGTCACTCAACATTTTCATCGTGATCTTCTCCTTGGTATGACTCAATAAAAAGAAACCTGTGATATTATCCCATTGCCTGCACCTGCTTTGTTTGATTCTATTGCCAGGGGAGGATACAGGGTCATGCCGGCGGACATTATTGCTTACCGGAACGCCCAGGCAGCGGCAGAGGAGGAGCCCCAGGAGTGGGACGCTCAGGTGCCCCTGCCACAACACTTCGAGATGGGACCAGATGGCTACTACGAGTGGTGATCACCAAGCTAGGCCAAAAGCCTAAGCTTGGGGGAGTATGTATTTCCACCGACGTTACATTCATGTTTACCAGAGCAGACCTGGGGCTGCTGGCACTCCCTGGTGTCTTGTGGTCACCAGGTGCACCCCCCTCTGATGTTATTTGCACCAAAAATTCAGAAATATTCAAAAAAAATCGTATTAAATTTTTAGGGAATTCTAAGAACTTTTATTTTTGTGTCATTTTTTATGGCACGGGAAAATCAGAAAACAGAAGAAAAAACATAGCATTTTGTTATATTTAACTAAGTAAAACAGAAAACGAAACGTGGGAGCAGAAAGTTGTGCTTACTAAATTCATCAACTTCATACCTCTAAAAAATGATCCATTAATAAGGTTATCAAGTCTTATTAACAACCACCTTCGATTAGCATGAAACCGAAGAACTTTCGTAAAACTCTAAGTTACCTCAACTGGGATATGCATGTCCCCAACAATAAGCATTTCATATTTCTTTTTGGCAGTAGGTAGAGGTAGCTGAAAACTTCCAATAGTGAGCGTCGGAGATTTTTCAATAACATTAATACCATTCACTTGGAATTGTTTCTTTGGAAAGTGCACCGTATGTTCATTACCATTGATATGAAAAGTGACCTTGCTTTTATTGCAATCAATAACAGCCCATGCAGTATTCAAAAAGGGCCTACCAAGGATAATCGACATGTTGTCGTCCTCGGGCATCTCAAGTATAACAAAGTCAGTTAAGATAGTAACATTTGCAACAACAACGGGCACATCCTCACAAATATCGATAGGTATGGCAGTTGATTTGTCAGCCATTTGCAAAGATATTTCAGTAGGTCTGAGTTTATTCAAATTAAGTCTTTTATATAAAAAGAAAGGCATTACACTAACACCAGCTCCTAAATCACATAAAGCAGTTTTAACATAATTTCTTTTGATGGAGCTAGGTATAGTTGGTATTTCTGGATCTCCGAGTTTTTTCGGTACTCCATCCTTAAAAGAATAATTAGCAAGCATGGTGGATATTTCAGCTTCCGGTATCTTTCTCTTATTAGTGACGATGTCTTTCATATATTTTGCATAAGGGGCCATCTTTAAAATATAAGTCAAGCGAGTGCATAAAAAGACTGGCCTAAGCATTTCAGCAAAGCGTTAAAATTCTTCATCATCTTTTTTCTTAGTTGGTTTAGGTGGAAAGGGCATTGGTTTTGGAACCCATGGTTCTCTTTCTCTTCCATGTTTTCTAGCAACAAAGTCTCTTTTATTATATCTTTTATTTTTAGGTTGTGGGTTATCAAGATCAACAACTGGTTCTATTTGAACATCATTATCTGGTTGTTTATCATTGTTTGGTTGAGTGTCTTCATGAACATTATCATTTCCACTTTCATTATCACTAGGTGGATGTTCATTACCAGATTGAGTTTCAGCATCAGAAATAGAAACATCATTATTAACTTCAGGAGGTTTTCCTATTTTAGGTTCACTAGGGGTATGCAAAGTCCTATCCTTTTTCTTTTTCGTTTTCCTTCTAGAAGGACTAGGTGCATCAGTGTTAATTCTTTGAGAGTCTTGTTCAATTCTTTTAGGGTGTCCCTCAGGATAAAGTGGTTCTTGCGTCATTCTACCTCCTCTAGTTACTACTCTAATAGCATGATCATTCATATTATTATTCATTTCATCAAGCAATTATCTTTGAGATTTAGCAACTTGTTCTAACTGGGTTTGAACCATAGAGGCATGTTTTCCTACACCTCTAAAATCATTAGAGATTCTAAATAACAAGTCACTAAAGTGGGCAATCATATCAGAATTATATTCCAATTAATTCATAACATTTTCATTGAATTGATCTTGTTTTCTAATGTATTTGTCAAACTCATAAAGGCATTGACCAGGATGTTTATTGTAAGGGATGTCACTTTCATCAAATTTTAGTAAAGAATTTACCTCAACAACCTTTGGTGGTGGCGTGTCAAGTCCATGTATTTCTTCAATAGGAGGTAAATTTTTGACATCCTCTGCTTTAATACCTTTTTCCTTCATACTTTTCTTTGCCTCCTGCATATCTTCAGGACTTAGATATAAGATACCGCTCTTCTTCGGAGTGGGCTTAGGCGGTGGTTCAGGAAGAGTCCAATCATCATAATTTTTCAACATATTATTCAATAATTCCTCAGCTTGCTCAACAGTTCGTTCCCTGAAAAGACAACCAACACAGCTATCTAGGAAATCCCTAGAAGCATCGGTTAGTCCATTATAGAAGATATCAAGTATTTCATTTTTCTTAAGAGGATGATCAGGCACAACATTTAGCAATTGGAGAAGCCTCCCCCAAGCTTGTGGGAGACTCTCTTCTTCAATTTGCACAAAATTAAATATTTCCTGTAAGGCAGCTTGTTTCTTATGAGCAGGAAAATATTTTTCAGAGAAGTATTAAATCATATCCTGGGGACTACACACACAACCAGGAGCAAGAGTATTGTACCAAGCTTTAGCATCACTCTCTAATGAGAACGGAAATAATTTGAGAACATAGTAGTAGCGAATTTTCTCATCATGAGCAAAAAGGGTGGCTATGTCATTTAACTTAGTAAGATGTGCCATTACAGTTTCAGTTTGATAACCATGGAAAGGATCAGATTCAACCAGAGTAATTAACTCTGGGTCGACAGAGAATTCATAATCCATATCAGTAACAAAGATAGGTGAAGTAGCAAACTTAGGATCACATTTCATTCTAGCATTCAAAGACTTTTCTATGAGTTTGCATAGTAATTTCTTAAGATCATCTCTATTATTGCAGGCAAGAAAATCTCTAGCTACCTCCTCATCCATAACATAACCATCTGGTACCTTAGGCAATTCATATCTAGGAGAGCTAGGTCTAATAGGTTTTTCAAGATTTTTAGTTTCAAGTACTTCATTATTTTCAGTAATTTCATCAGTTTCAGCATGCTCAATATCTTTAGCTCTAGCAATTTGTTCATCAAGAAATTCACCTAGTGGAACATTATCATCAAGCAAGGTACTAGAATCATCATGTGTATCATTCATAGCAGAAGTAGCATCATCAATAACTTGCGACATATCAGGATTAATAGCATGTGGTGGTGTTGCAAGTTTACACAAAATAGAAGGTGAATCAAGTGCAGAGCAAGATGGCAGTTCCTTAACTCCCCTCGTCTTGGAGGGAAAAATCTTGGTCTTTGTATACTTCAGATTCTTCATAGTGATAAATAGATAATAATCCCAACTGACTCAACAAATATAGCTATACTCCCCGGCAACGGCGCCAGAAAAAGGTCTTGATAACCCACAAGTATAGGGGATCGCAACAATTTTCGAGGGTAGAGTATTCAACCCAAATTTATAGATTCGACACAAGGGGAGCCAAACAATATTTGTAAGTATTAGCAGTTGATTTGTCAATTCAACCACACCTGGAGATTAAATATCTGCAGCAAGGTGATCAGTAGCACAGTAATATGATAGTTTTGATAGCAGTGATAATAGTAGCAGTAATGGTAACAGTGATAGCAATGATTTTGTAGCAAGCATAACAGTAGCAACAACGGTGGTAACTTAGCAAGAGCAATATGAGGAAAATTCGTAGGCATTGGATCGGTGAATTCGTTGGATGATATTCATCATATAACAGTCATAACCTAGGGCGATACAAAACTAGCTCCAGTTCATAAATATAATGTAGGCATGTATTATGTAAATAGTCATACGTGCTTATGGAAAGAACTTGCATGACATCTTTTGTCCTACCCTCCCATGGCAGCGGGATCCATAAGGAAACTAAGGGATATTAAGGGCTCCTTTTAATAGAGAACCGGAACAAAGCATTAACATATGGTGAATACATGAACTCCTCAAACAACGGTCATCACCGGAAAGTATCCTGATTATTGTCACCGCGGTTTTTACGGATCATAACACATAACAGGTGCATATTACTAGCAAGATCGGATCTAGAACATAGATATAATGGTGAAAACATAAATGGTTCAGATCTGAAATCATGGCACTCGGGCCCTAGTGACAAGCATTAAGCATGGCATAGTCATAGCAACATCATTCTCAGAACATAATGGATACTAGGGATCAGGCCCTAACAAAACTAACTCGATTACATGATGAATCTCATCTAACTCCTCACCGACCAGCGAGCCTACGAAGGAAGTACTCACTTCCGGTGGGGAGCATGATGGAATTGGTGATGAAGGAGGGTTGGTGATGACGAAGATCGAAGATCCCCCTCTCCGGAGCCCCAAACGGACTCTAGATTTGGCCTCCCGATAAAGAACAGGAGGTGGCAGCGGCTCTGTATCGTGAAATGCGATGAAACTTCCTCCCTGATTTTTTGGGTCCAAATATAGGTATTTATGGAGTCGGAATCAGGGTCTGCGGGGCCACCAGGTGGGCACAACCCACCTGGGCGCGCCTGGAGGGGGTGGCACGCCCTGGTGGGTTGTGCTCAACCAGGGGCCCCCCTCCGGTGGTTCTTGGCTCCAGTATTTTTCTTTTATTGCACAATAATTCTCTAAAAAGTTTCTTTCCATTCCGAGAACTTTTATTTCTGCACAAAAACAACACCATGGTAGTTCTGTTGAAAAAAGCGATAGTCTGGGTTAGTTTCATTCAAATCATGCAAATTAGAGTCCAAAACAAGAGCAAAAGCGTTAGGAAAAGTAGATACGACGGAGATGTATCAGTATGAACCATGGAGAAGTTGGAATACAGTAGATATAACACACCAATATAAATTTAGAATGAGTTCACAACAGTACCTAAAGTGGTGATTTATTTTATTATACTAACGGATCTTACAAGTTTTTTGTTGAGTTTTGTGTTGTGAAGTTTTCAAGTTTGGGGTAAAGTTTTGATGGATCACGGAATAAGGAGTGGTAAGAGACTAAGCTTGGGGATGCCCAAGGCACCCCAAGGTAATATTCAAGGACAACCAAGCATCTAAGCTTGGGGATGCCTCGGATGGCATCCCCTCTTTTGTCTTCAATCCATCGGTAAATTTACTTGTGGCTATATTTTTATTCACCACATGATATGTGTTTTGCTTGGAGCGGCTTGTATGATTTGAGTCTCTGCTTTTTAGTTTTCCACAATCATCCTTGATATAGACACCTTTTGAGAGGGACACACATTAATTGTGAATTTATTAGAATACTCTATGTGCTTCACTTATATCTTTTGAGCTAGGTAGTTGCTCTAGTGCTTCGCTTATGTCTTTTTAGAGCACGGCGGTGGTTTTATTTTATAGAAATTGATGAACTCTGATGCTTCACTTATATTATTTTGGGAGTCTTTAAACAGCATGGTAATTTGCTTACATTATGAATTTAGTCCTAATATGATGGGCATCCAAGAGGGATATAATAAAAACTTTCATATAAGAGCATTGAATAATATGAGAAGTTTGATTCCTTGCATTTGTTTTGAGATATAAAGATGGTGATATTGGAGTCATGCTAGTGAGTAATTGTGGATTGGTAGAAATACTTATGTTAAAGTTTCTGATTCCCAAAGCATGCACGTATGGTGAACCGTTATGTGATAAAGTCGGAGCAAGATTTATTTTTGATTGTCTTCCTTATGAGTGGCGGTCGAGGACGAGCGATGGTATTTTCCTACCTATCTATCCCCCTAGGAGCATGTGTGTTAGTACTTTGTTTTGATGGCTAATAAATTTTTGCAATAAGTATGTGAGTTCTTTATTACTAATGTTGAGTCCATGGATTATACGCACTCTCACCCTTCCACCATTGCTAGCCTCTCTAGTACCGCACAACTTTCGTTGGTGCATTAAACCCACAATATACCCTTCCTCAAAACAGCCACCATACCTACCTATTATGGCATTTTCATAGCCATTCCGAGATATATTGCCATGCAACTTCCACCGTTCGGTTTATTATGACACATACCATCATTGTCATATTGCTTTGCATGATCATGTAGTTGGCATAGTATTTGTGGCTTGGCCACCATTCATGATTTTTTTATACATGTCACTCTTGATCATTGCACATCCCGGTACACCACCGGAGGCATTCATATAGAGTCATATTTTGTTGTAGTATCGAGTTGTAAGTAAATAAAAGTGTGATGATCATTATTAGAGCATTGTCCCGTGTGAGGAAAGGATGATGGAAGCTATGATTCCCTCCCAAGTTGGGATGAGACTCTAGACTTAAAAATAAAAGAGGCCAAAGAGCCCAAAATAAAAAAAAGAGGCCAAAGAGCCCAAACAAAAAAAATGAGAGAAAAGAGAGAAGGGACAATGTTACTATCTTTTTTCCACACTTGTGCTCCAAAGTAGCACCATGTTCTTGATGATAGAGAGTCTCCTATTTTGTCACTTTCATATACTAGTGGGAATTTTTCATTATAGAACTTGGCTTGTATATTCCAATGATGGGCTTCCTCAATTTGCCCTAGGTCTTCGTGAGCAAGCAAGTTGGATGCACACCCACTTAGTTTCTTTTTGAGCTTTCATACACTTATAGCTCTAGTGCATCCGTTGCATGGCAATCCATACTCACTTGCATCGATATCAATTGATGGGCATCTCCATAGCCCATTAACTTGCCTAGTTGATGTGAGACTTTCTCCTTTTTGTCTTCTCCTCACAACCTCCACCATATTCTATTCCACCTATAGTGCTATATCCATGGCTCACGCTCATGTATTGCGTGAAATTTGAAAGCTTGAGAACATTAAAAGAATGAAACAATTGATTGGCTTGTCATCGCGGTTGTGCATGATGAAATATTTTGTGTGATGAAGATAGAGCATAGCCATACTATATGATTTTGTAGGGATAACTTTCTTTTCCATGTTATTTTGAGAAGACACGGTTGCTTTATTAGTATGCTTGAAGTATTATTGTTTTTATGCCAATAGTAAACTTTTGTTTTGAATCTTATGGATCTGAATATTCTTGCCACAATAAAGAAAATTGCATTGATAAGTATGTTAGGTAGCATTTCATACCAAAAATTCTATTTTTATCATTTACCTACTCGAGGACGAGCAAGAATTAAGCTTGGGTATGCTTGATACGTCTCCAACATATCTATAATTTTTTATTGTTCCATGCTATTATATTATCTATTTTGGATGTTTTATATGCATTAATATGCTATTATATATTATTCTTGGGACTAACTTATTAACCTAGTGCCCAGTGCCAGTTTCTGTTTTTTCCTTGTTTTTGACCTTTACAGAAAAGGAATATCAAACGGAGTCCAAATGTAATAAAACTTTATGGTGATTTTTCTTGGACCAGAAGAAACCCATGAGACTAGGAGAGGAGGCTAGAAGCCATACGGGGAGGCCACAAGCCGTAGGGGCGCGCCCCTAGGGCTTGTGGGACCCTCGTACAGCTTCCAACCCTAATTCCACCACTATATATTCTCAAATATCCCCCCTATACTAGAGGGCACACCAAAAACTGTTTTCGCCGCCGCAAGCTTCTGTTCCCGTAAGATCCCATCTTGGGGCCTTTTCCGGCACTCCGCCGGAGGGGGATTCGATCACGGAGGGCCTCTACAACAACCTTGCTACCCTTCCAATGATGCGTGAGTAGTTTACCACAGACCTACGGGTCCATAGCTAGTAGCTAGATGACTTCTTCTATCTCTTTGATCTTCAATCCAATGTTCTCCTCGATGTTCTTGGAGATCTATTCGATGTAATCTTCTTTTGCAGTGCGTTTGTTGGAGATATGATGAATTGTGGATTTATGATCAGATTATCTATGAATATTATTTGAGTCTTCTCTGAACCCTTTTATGCATGATTAAGATATCTTTGTATTTCTCTTCGAACTATTAGTTTGGTTTGGCCAACTAGATTGGTTTTTCTTGCATTGGGAGAGGTGCTTAGTTTTGGGTTCAATCTTTAGGTGTCCTCACCCAGTGACAGAAGGGGTAGCAAGGCATGTATTGTATTGCTGCCATCAAGGATAAAAAGATGGGGTTTATATCATATTGCTTGAGTTTATCCCTCTACATCATGTCATCTTACTCAAAGCGTTGCTCTGTTCTTATGAACTTAATACTCTAGATGCAGGCAGGAATCGGTTGATGTGTCGAGTAATAGTAGTAGATGTAGAATCGTTTCGGTCTACTTGTCACGGACGTGATGCCTGTATCATGATCATTGCCTTAGATATCTTCATAATTATGCACTTTTCTATCAATTGTTCACCGTATGTTTTCCTCAAGAGAGAAGCCTCTAATGAAACCTATGGCCGCCGGGTCTATTTTCCATCATATATTTTCAGAACTATAAACCAAAAAACCCAAAAATACCTTGTTGCACTTTATTTATATTTACTTTATTTTGCTCTTTTATTTATCTTTCTTACCTATCTCTATTAGATCTTACTCTTGTTCGTAACCGTGAAGGGATTGACAACCCATTTTACGCATTGTGTGCAAGTGTTTGTTAGTTTGTGCAGGTGCATGTATTGGAGACTTGCTTGTGCCTCCTACTGGATTGATACATTGGTTCTTAACTGAGGGAAATACTTATCTCTACTTTGCTTCATCACCCTTTCCTCTTCAAGGGAAAAATCAACGCAAGGTCAAGAAGTAGCAGAGGTCGAGCTTGGAGGAAGAACTGAGGAGAAGAAAGAGAAGAAAGCTTAAGTGTGGCTCGGGCACCTCATATCATGTTTGTTTTGTGTGAACTCAAATGGCATCATGCTCAGGCATTTCATCGAGCACCTCTTGTGCATAGGAAGGGAAAACAAACTAGCACACACCTCCCACCTTCTATGAGGAAAAAACAAAGGAGAGGGCGGGCAGGGGCGATGATATATATAGGCAAATTTTTAGTCCCGGCAGGGGCGATGATATATATACAGACCTTTAGACCCGGTTGGAGACACCAACCGAGACTAAAGGGTATCACGCCTGCTGCAACCCCTTTAGTCCCGGTTGGTGTCTGGAACCGGGACTAAAGGTCCCATTCGAACTAGAACTGATGCCTGTCGAGCCCCGGCCGGCGTCCTAGCTGCTCGAACTGGGACTAATACTCACATTAGTCCCGATTTGTAACGTGACCGGGACTATTGCTCCGAGCAGGCTAGAACGAAAGCCCTATTTTCTACTAGTGTTAGCATCATTAACCATAACTCTAGACTGAAAACTCGGAGCCACATGTATAAAATTTGATTATTCTATATGTGTTTGTCTGCGCTTTTCTATTCATAATGGCTTCGCAGATCACACAATCAATTAATACAAAAATGAATTGGCATCATAGATCACACAATCAAAATAATTAAAAGATAAATAATAGTTCCAACACATATAAGATAGTTGAGAGTGATTAATAGATAATACTCGGTTGTGCTAACATTTTCTAGTTGGCTTGGACCAATGAAGACTTGATGAGTCCAATCTATAGGATTGCTCGTTGCGACCCCTATGTCACTGGATTCAACCCGAATCGAATATGATCATGAGCAAAGAGCGCAAGAAGCATGGCAACCAGTAGGATCACTCATAGGTCATGGCCACGCCATCATCATTTGAACGTAGGCACAAGCCGAATGGACGGAAGGCAGCCAACCGCGCTAACCGCAGTAGCACGCCAGTCATGGAAGAATCACTGGTTGTGTGCGTGATACAAGGAGCCAGCGGACGGGGCCATCTAGACATGTGTGGGCTTCTAATGGGCCTTCTTTGTTTTCATGTTTTTTAATCGACGGGAGGCTGCAAAGTTACGTGCAATTTAGGACAATAAAGCTGAGCATAAAGCGAGTTCTCTCACGCTCTCAATGTTTTGGGCCATCGGATTTCTTGTTTTATTTACTTGCCATAAGATCTTACTCTAAACTTAGACCGCTATTCTGGAGACCCTTTTGAAGGACTATGGTTGATTGGGCTTCTACGGACTGCTATGTAAGATCATTTAGATACATACTGATCAAAGGAAGGTCCGATATATCCTTGTTACTCTCGTGTAGCGACCCGACCCGGAATCGGTCAAGTCTCTGTGTAGCTGTACCATCCCAAGATCATGCCGGCACACACAGTACATTGATGAAAAGATTCAAAGTTCAATCACACCTGAATTTATCACACGATTCTCGTATCGAGTCTTTATTACATCATAATAAATTCGGCCGAAGGCCAACTCATGAGAAATAAACTAAAATAAAGCTGCGGAAGCGTTGACGATAAGCGAGTCCATCCGACTCCATAGGGCAATCGCCAAGCGTGGATCGTAGCCTCACTCCTGGTCGGAAAACTCCTCTGCAACATAAGACGTTGCAGCCGTGTAGGTCAGCATTTTGAATATGCCGGCAAGTCATGAAGAGAGAACAACAATAATATCACTAACACTATATGCAATTTGGCTGTGGGGCTCTAAATTTATGTTTTTGCGAAAAAGCCAATTTTTCCCTACAACAAAGGACTTACTTGCAATTACTACAAAATGTTGGTAGTTATTGAGATGGTTCCGCCAACCAATGTCTCATTCCCAATTATTAAAGAACCCATCAATTAATTTATTATGTTCGGTGTTGAGATTTCCGAAAATACTCCAATTCCAGAGGCTCAGTTGTCCGTAACCGGGGACACGGCTAATCGATTAGGTTTTCACTCTGTAGAGTCTTGTGCACTTTACCCACAAGAATCGTTCCCTCCTTTATGTCCTCGCACTGCCTGGTGTTTGAAGACGCGACGAACGAAACAGGGTCTTCCGAAGAGTTCCTCTGGGCCACTACCGGTGCCCATCCAATCCTACTGTTCTTCTACATCTCGTAGCACCGTCCGGCCAGAGTCACACCTAGGGTCGACCAAGCCAGAGCCCATAATGGCTTGCGGCTGCACAGGTAAGCTTCCGGTCAAGGTGTATCCATCCGTCTCTTCGTGGCTGGGTGAAGCTTTCCGCAAGATGTCATGGCGCTTCTCCATTCATCCCGGCCATCCGCTGGTTGCTCCAGGGTGCCCATCAATTCCGTCCTCCACCCAGTAGTGAATTTGAAGTCCATCTTGAGCATCTTGAAATCATGGGGTTGTCATCATCTTGACTCTCACATCTCCCTTATGATTCACTCAACCAACCCCGTCTACGAAAGCATAGCAATCAACTACATCATCCCGGGCATTGGTAACAAGGGGAATTGGGTTCAACCTACCACATGATACTACTCAAGAACATAACTTAAAATTCTCCTACTGCATGCATGGTGGGGAGGAAAAATTCTAATGCAACAAATCATAGGTATTGTAAAACATGATCAAATGACTTGCCTGGCTGACGGTCTTCGAAAGCTAGTGACTCGTGATAGCAAGCTTCGCACTCCGAGAATTCTATTCGAAGCATACAATAAACACATAAGCATACAACGGTATAACATAACAGCAAGCTAACGTAAATCACACAAGCAATCATACCAAAACCAAAGAAAACTCGAAGAACTCAATTCAAGGTTTTCATTACTTCAAGCAAACAACTAGAAAATAGTTTTATCCTACTAAAACTTTTCTTAACAGAACCAAAACAATAGTTTTATTAACTAACAGAAAGGAAAACATTATAAAAACTTGGTGCAAAAAGAAACACATTAAAAGCTAATTTAAAACTCTACTTATGCCTAAAACAAAACTAGTAAGAAAATAAAATAAAACATTTTTTTTCTGTAAATAAAAGTTCACCCTCTATAACTACAGAAACTAATCTGAAATAAAATATAACAAGGGTAAAAATAAAATTTTAAAATAATTAAAACAGCAGCAAGTTAAAATAACTAGAATAGGCTTGTTTTCGTGTAAAACTAATTTTAATAAAAAATATAAATACCCAAATAAATCCTACTGCTAGGCAAGTTAAAAAAAAGCAGTGGCAAAAAGAATCATTAAAAAAAATTAATCCTAGCTCATTTTATAGAAGAAATACTAATCTGACTAAAACTAATATAAAACAACTTTTAAAAACTAAAACATGGCTAAAACTATTTTATACAGAAACTATAGGAAATTTGCAAACTAGCAAAAAAAGAATCAACTAAAAATAATAAATAGCCTAAGAGTTATTGATTTAACAAAAACAGAACTATTCTGCTAAAACAGAAACTAAAAAAAACTAAAAAAAAAAACTAAACGCGTTAAAGGGCCGAACTGGAGAGCGATCCAAAGCTATCTAATGCACGGCCGTAAAAAAAACAAGCGCGGGCTAACTAGAATAAAACCGCTCGCCCGGTCTAACCAAACCGCAAACAAACTAAACCGTAATAAACTAAACTAAACCCGATCTATTAAAATAAAACCATACCCCTTCAGGATCTAATCTAGGCCCTAGATTAATGATCGGACGGTGGAGAGAGGCTCGGGCTTACAGTGAATGGCGGCGACGGACGGAGACGACGGCGGCGGCTCGGGCGTGGTCGGTGGCGTAGCTCCGGCGGTCGGGGAAGGCGGCAGAGACATCGGGGCGAAGTGGAGGAGCGTGGCGGAGGCGGTGGTGATGTCGAGGTGGCTCGGGGACGTCGGAGGCGGTCGGGGCGAAGACGACGGCTTCCTAGTGAGCTGCAGCTCCGGCGGGCGGCGGTCGAGCTCGGGGTCGATGGTGTGGTGCTCCTGGAGGAAGAAGGGGGTGTCAGGGAGGTGTGGAACGAAGAGGGGGTTCGGGTGGAGGTGCTTGGAAGCAAGACGGTGTGGTGCTCCTGAAGCAAGGGAAGCTAGCTCTCGTGGTCTATGAAAAAAATTGTTTAGTGAATCTAGGACGTGTGAGACAAGAGAGAATGCGCTAGAGGGAGCCTAGGCTTCTGAGCAGATCGAGCGCCAAAGAAGCCAGCTGATCCAGCGCTAGGGGATGTGTGGTAGGGGATCCAGTGCGATGTGCTTTAGCTGATGCACGCGAGGGAAGTCGATCCACCACTATCGCCATCGGCATCCTCGAGCCGCGTCACCCCTCTTCTGATCTCCATCTTCATTGGCGGCGCCCAAGGCGAAATGTCCGCTTGCCCGATGCCACACATAGCAACACAAACATGTGTAAATTCCAATGACTTCCAAGAGCCTGGATAAGGAACCCATACCTAGCTTTATGAAGAGATAAAAGTTGTTGTAGATGATGTTGCTACTTTTAAATCCGAGAGTAGGGAGAAGAAATCAAGTTCAATTGCTATATGAGAGTAGGGAGAAGAAATCGAGTTCAATTGCAGATTGTGCAGATTATCACTCCTCGAATTCAGTTGCATTGGTGCTTTCTGGAATTATGTGTGATCCATCATTTTGAAGATGGTGATTATGAAAATTTTGAGATTGGAATCATTCATGCGTATGAAGCATTTGCTCGATCCTTAGGGGGGAGGGGGGCCCCCTTCTCGCCCCCTTGGCTCCCCCACTCATACTGCGTCCGACCTTAATCATGGCAGTGATTTAGGTTTCACCGAATGATATAAAGTTCCGGATTTGTTGATGACTCAAGCCAGTTCTTTCCTTAGGTAAGTTGTGGGGAAAAAGTTCATTCTTCTTTAAACTTATAACTTGGATTGTTAAGGATTCTCAAGACACATGCTTCTAAGAGCATCAATCTTGACTACCGCGTGCAATTTTGTGTTTGTCGTAGGCGTGCTCCATCAGTAGTAGATGAAGGATGCAACGGCACACTATTTTCATGTATTAAGTAATGAAGTTTGTTTTATTATAGGGCGCTCTCCGTAGAGTGATAATTCTAACGAGAGATGGAAAACAACTATAAGAAAATAAGATAATACTGCATGAAGCGAGGCCGAGGGTTTCATAAATGAGGCAACCATATTCTCCATGGTAAACCATCATAATTGTGTTGTTGCCTTTAGATACCTTTGACATCATCTCCATTTTGATGATCTCCGATCGTTAAGCTAGAAAGACCGTCTAAACATTGTTGTTGCAACACCTACTGTATTTTCATTAATGCGCATGAACAATGACAATCAATAGCATCAACAAGGCCGATTCGGTTCGATCTGGTGCTCCTCTGGAAAATGGGAGCATTGTTTTCACTCCTCGCACATCCAGCCAATGTCTACCCTACGGCGATGCAACTAGGCTGAGTGGCGCGACTTCTATGTGTCCGAAGATACTTTGGTGCGATGCAGCCTGACTTTCTAGTGTAATTCTTGTCAAGTTGTCTGCAGTTCGTGTGTCGGTCGGAGCCTTGGATGGCTGAGGCAACATAAGCCAGTGCTCCAAAAAACACGCGGGGAAGGGGCGGTACCAAGTGAGTGTTCTCTGATGTTTTCAGTTTTCATCATCTCGATAAGATTAACAATCGCGTACATCCATGTGCCAAAGGCACAAACACATCATCCATTTTTAATAATGGAACTATAAAGGGGGTATAGGATGAGCTGAATAGTACATTTCTCCTATGCATTCCGAAGCTCAAGGGTTTGATGTATAAAACTTGGACTACTAACCAGCATTGCAGGAGAGCATCAACCAACATTGTGTCGGCCAAGGCAAAGAAATACTAGTCCGAAGGGCGTCTATTGGAAACCTTACTCCACAAATCTTCTCTCTAATGTGGTCGTTCTCTGACTTATCTATAACCAAAGCTAGGTTGTAGAGGCGCACATGGATGCAGAGGTTCACAGTACATCTGCACGACCACAATGGAGATCTCTGCAGGTGCGCCTCATTAAAGGTGGCATTCCTAATGCCTCTAAATCCTAATGCATGTCAATTCCCTCGTTATTAAGACGGGCATGGATAAACACAAAATGGTGTTTATCTCGTATAGTGGGCACACCATGGGGTGGATGCTCTTTGCTAGCTTATATCATCTTCTCTCTGTGAGCGTAATTTGTAACTCTTTAATTTGTACCTACATTTTGATTCTCTACATCGGTCATTATACTATGTATGACTTTAATTGTGGCAATAATTTAGGTTCCACCGACTCAAACAGAGTATAGGACTTGTTGATCATCCATGCCATTATTTGCTTTAGGTAAGTTGCGGGAAAGATTTTCAATCTTCATTATATTTATAACTTGGATTGTGAAGGATTCTCAAGATGTCTTCATTAGAGCCTCAACCTTGAAGAGCACATGCACCTTGTACATGTCATCGTCGTGCTCCATCAGTAGCAGATGAGGGATCTAGATGGTACACAAATTAAGTGGAGGTAGACATGGGATAATGTACAAATAAATATTATGAAACTAGCAAGCAGTTGCTATCAAGAAGTCACAACGTATTGCACGAGACGAGCTCGAGGGTTCCATAAACTAGGTAGCCATCCTCTCTATGATACACCGTCATAACTGGGATGTAGCCTCAAGAGGAAGTCCTTGTCTTGGTTTATGAATTCATTTCAGACGAGACCTTTTCACATCCTCCATGTTGATGGTCCCAATGTTAAGTTGGAAAGATCATTTAACCATTTTGTTGGACCAACTAGCATATTTGCATTCATCGAGGCCAACAAAGATAATCAACAATGAATCGATGACGCATGGGAGTGAGAGGGTGATACATCTCCAATGTATCTATATTTATGAAGTATTCATGCTATATTTACATGAATTCTACATGGTTTTGGTGCACTTTTATATGATTTTATGGACTAACCTATTAAATTAGTGCCCAATACCAGTTCCTATTTTTTTCCCTATTTCTTTGTTTCACAGAAAAACCCTACCAAACGAAGTCCAAACGCAATAAAAAAATTCGGTGATTTTTATGGACAAGAAGAGACCCATGAAGTTTCGGGGAAGGACCAGACGATACCCATGGGAGCCACAAGCTCACCCGGCACGCGCTCCCCCCTGGGGCGTGCCACCTGAGCTTGTGGTTCCCTCGGGAACATTCCTAGCGCGATTCGGACGCTGAAAATTCTTATAAATATAGAAACCCCTGAAAGTTAACCTAGATGAGTTTTTTCGCCGCTACAAGCCTCTCTTCCGAGGCGATCTCATCTGGAGCCCTTTTCTGGCACCCTGTCAGAGGGGGGAAGCCATCAATGGAGGCCATCTTCATCATCCCCACAGCCTCCATTATGAGGAGGGAGTAGTTCACGCTTGGGGCTGAGGTTATGTACCAATAGCTATGTGTTTGATCTCTCTCTCTCTCTCATGATCTTGACAGGGCACGATCTTGATGTACCATGAGCTTTGTTAATATAGTTGAATCATATGGTGTTCTTCCCTCTCTATCTTTGTTGCGATGAATTGAGTCTTACACTCTGAGGTTTCATTGTTATCGGATTGAATATTTTGGATTTGAGATACTTGATGTATGTCTTGCATGTGGATACCCGTGGTCAGGGCCGTCTCCAGAAATTTGGGGGCCCGGGAAAAATAATGGCTTCCTAAATTTTGATATACTCATATAATTGAAGTTCTAAGCTTATCATTTATGAAGATAACAAAATAAAAAGGTTGCACCTTGAAGTTTGAATTAGAAATTATCTCCAAAAATAGTTGCATCAATCCATCTAAAGTCTAAACCTCTAGCTGCAAAGTGTAAAGAAATGTATCACTTATCGATATATATATACAAAGTACAGTGGCTAATGCTCAAGTTTATTAACTATCCATGTGATCATTTTGTGCACCAAAATTCAGAAACGAAGATCATACATATGTTAGTTGTAGCAAGAGTGTGTATCTTGATTTTTAGGGTCAAGAGATGCCAAAATGAACTCAATGTCCGAGCGTGACAGACCACTCGATGGCTGGCCGGAGCACTCGCCGGACGCCATCTATGCCGCCTTCTCCAAGGCCATCCTTGCATCCTGCTCTGCCAGCATCCTTGTCGCATGCTCCGCTGCTGCCGTAGCTGTCCTTGCCGCCTCGTAGTCCCTACGGTTGTTGATCTCCTTCTTCTCCACAAGCCACTTCTTTGCATGCTCATCCAAGAGGCTTTCCTCCGCCAATAATTACCTTCTCATCCTCCGCGCCCCGTGCAATTTGCAACATCTCCTTCTCAACCTCAATCTCTCCAAATGTCTTGGCCTTCTTGAGCTCCCATTTGATCGCTGCCTCTTTCTTCTCCAACTCGATCTTCTCCCTCTCAATTTCTAGCTTCTTCTCTACCCTCCTCCGGTCCCAATCCATTCTCTCCTTTTGCGCATCCAACATGAGCTTGTACCTCTCCTCCTTCTTGTTCTCCCTCACCAAAATATGCCCATCCATGTGGAGGACGTTTATTATAGCCGTGACGTCACGGGAGGCCCTTTCCTTCTTCCACTTGTTTCCCATGACTTGTCGGTTCTCCTTTGGCATGGTGACTCTTCCATTCTCCACTACAACATCTTCATCTTCTTCGTCCAACCCAATGGATTGGTGGGAGCTTGAGCCATCATTCCTCTTCTTGTCGGCCTTGAGATCGGCCACAAGTTGTGTCCACTTTGGTTTGACATTCAATATCACCCAAAAATGGCTAAGAAAATGGCTTGTTCTTCGCTTCGTGATACATAGTGGCCGCCACCGCCGTCTGGTAAACAAAATATGTATGAGCATGAGAATGCAACAAAACAAGCATATGCAAATGATGAAAAGATGAAGTAATTTAGCTTACGTGAATTGCCACTCCTATCCCACTTTGAGGGTGGCCAGCCACTTGTGAGTAGTAGCCAACGTACTTGTTCACTTCCCCTTGAATGATCCACCATCTATGTTGGAGAGATGCCACATTGCGGTTGGTGACAATAGGATGCAGCTCCGCATATTGCTTGTGTTCATGATATTCCTTCAAAGTCTTCTCCCAATACTTGTTCCCCTTTTGCTCTGTGCCGGATATTGGATCCATTGTTGTGGCCAACCAAGATTTGACCAACAAGATATCCTCAAAAGTTGTGAATGTCGGACCTCTTGCCTTTGCTGTCTTTGCCTTCTTCTTCTTGCTCAAATTGGGATTTGATGTTGTCCCAACTTCAAATGAAGGGCAAGTTGGATCCCCCAATTCGTAGTCCATTTGGGTCAGATCTTGATTATCACTGATAATGTCCGACATGATCAACTCCTAAATGATCATGGTTTCCAAGCATTCATCATGTCTGAAATGAACTAGCGTTGTATGCAAAACATTGAGCATGGCATATGCAAAGTTGATTAGATAGGAGCAACAACAACATCTTGTTGTGTCATTTCATCGAACAGGTCGTGGGCAGCCCAGTCGTCAGTGCCCGTGCTTGTCCACACCCGAACCAGCTATGGCAAGTGACAGACGTCCACCGGCGACATCTGCGTGGGCGGAAAGTTCTCTGGAATGCCCCAACCAGCTGTCCGATCCTCCTCTGTCCCAACCTGGTCCGACGGCGCGATCCTTGTCGACGACTGGATGGATGGGGTGCAGGGTTCCCAGCATGGTGGGGGGAAGCTTCTCTTCCCTGTCCACAACCGCTCCCTGCGACGCCACCGCTTCCCTCTCTCGCTGCCTCCGTCGCCGGTCCCTGCAGGCGATGTTCTCTGGCTTGCACGACGAAGCCGAGGATGGGATGCCGATGGACAAGGCAGGCGTGGTCTCTATCGCGGCGGTCAGGGACGGGCTGGACGACATCTAGGGCGGCTGATGGGGACTGACAGCGAGGATGGGGAGCAAGGGTGGCAGAAGGCGAGGGCTTAGACGCGGGAAATATTTGAGGGAGGCGGGAGGAGGGAAGAGGGTTTAGTGGATTTTGTGCAATTTGTGGAGGGGTAGGCCTATCGGGTCCGACCTGCCAGACGCGCCCAGGCATGCCCGGGCCTCCCCATATCCGCCCCATATTTGGGCTGGATATGACGGGTGTCGGTCAGCCCGGGCATTTGAGGCCCATTTGAGGCGTCCGTCTGGGTCAGGTTTTTTTGACCAGTCACTGATCGGACCGTCTGTCTGGGTGTTTGAGGCGGGTTTGGGGTGCCCGGGTGTAGAAGCTCTTACATATTTCTTACTAATTCGATACAAAACTCACTTTGTACCAGAATGGTAAAATATTCGTTTAGTTATGTTCATGATTTATTTTCTTCCCTCGCACAAGAAGGCGGGACTATGGCCAAATGTTTCGTTACACAATTTTGTGATTCAGTTTCCTATAAAATAGCTAGGTTTAGGCGCTATGATGAATACACTAGCTCACCACATGAGTATGGCAAATATGAGTAAAACGGATTTGAAAAAGTTTGAACCATAAACATGTGGTTTTTTAAACTTGAAAATAAAGTGCTCCGTTGCAACCGTGCTCAGAGGTCAATTAGCGAAATATAAAACGGATTTTCAGAACATGGGGTAACAGAGCACTTTATTTTGAACTTCTCCAAAAATATGCTTAAAAGATTTGAATTTTTTTTTTTATTTTTTACATGAATACGCATGCATGTGGTCTAAGTACTTGTGAAATTTCATTCAATAATACGTTGTATGACGTGCTGCACAAAAAGGACAAAATTTCTGCCCAAAAACACCAAAAACAAGCCCCTAATTTCCATATATTTTGTCTTTTTTGTATGTTTTACATGCATGCATGTATATTGCTGAAATTTTGGCTCGATATACTACTGCATTGCTATACGTTCATGCACACAAAAAATTGAAAAAGTTTGACCATAAAAATGTGGTTTTTAAAAACTTCAAAATAAAGTGCTCTGTTGCACCCGTGCTGAGAAGTCAATTTTTGAAATATGAGTCTTTTCTTGGTATTAGTGTTTGTAGCAACCGCAGGCACCGGCGGCGAGTGCAGAGGATGTATATACGTAGTGGTAGTGTGGTAAAAACAAAGGATGTATATACGTAGCGGTAAAGGTAGTAGTTAGGGCATCTCCAATGCGGAACCGCAAACCTTCTGCAACCGTTCGGACTGGACTGTCCGGACTGCGGAAGCCATCCAACGCCGACCTGTATCGGTCCGCGGAGCGCTCCGGATGCGATTTCTCCCGTAAACCGGAGACAAAAGTAGGGGGAGTTTGCGGGAGTCCGGACAGATCCCAAGCCCGCTTCTGACCGTCCCGACCCACAAAAAAACCTCCCCCCTCCCACGCACTCCCGCCCGACGCCACGTGCCTACATTCAAGCCGTTGTACAGCGCGCCGCTCCGCATTGAAGACGACTCAGGGAGGATGCGACCTCTCACTGCCTCCGCAGAGAAGCGGCGCGCCGGCCGAGGGCACCGCCCGCTGCACGCCCGGCTAAACACGCCTCCTCGCCGCATTCATACACCCCCATTAACCCCCGCGTGGAAGCCGAGAAACCTGCTCTGGCCACACGACCATTCAGGAGCGATCCGGTATTAAACGCCACGTCGGCCGAGCTCCTCCCGTCCATCCTCTATTTAAATGATGGCATACGCCGGGCAAAATCACACCCCTCCGCCGCTCCCCCCATCTTCTCCTCCACCATTTTGTCCACCATTTCGATGGCATCCGACGAGCAGGAAGAGGAGTTCTCCGACATGGTGGCCCGCCGAGCCCGGCGGATACGAGCGAGGCATCTCGCTGCTCCACCTCCCTCCCCTAGGCCGCCGGAGCAAGTTGCCGCCCCAATCCGGCGTGTGGTTCAGCAACTTGCCGCTCCAAGCTAGCTCGCGGAGGAGTGGCGAGTTACTCCAGGACAGCACAGAGGGGAGCACGGCGACACGGGCATGGACGACGCCTCATCATACCGCCCCTCCAGTGCCTACGACCGCGCCATCCGTCGTCGACGCGCGCGTAGCCACGCTATGCAGACAGAGAAAGAAGGCGGGTGCGCGGAGGAGATCGACGAGTCAGTGGCCAGTGCATCCGCGTCCACGTCCGCTGGAAACTTCGAGGGAAAGTAGAACACGGGAGGCCGCCACCACTTGGGTCCCAGGAAGACCACCGTCGGCGCATTGCCGGCTTGTACAGTCGGTGACGTGCCCGGCTTCTTCTTTATCCTAGACCGCCCTGGCCTGGGCGTCCACGGAAGCAACCTTCCCCTCCGGCTGAAACACCCTCTTCGCCACAATCCGATGAGCGGCGCATCTGGACATAGGAAAGATACGGGGGGAAGAATGCCTCTTGGACTTCCGGCAGTCCAGTGATGAAGGGATCTGTCGTGGCCGGGCATGGACTAGTGTAGTGTATCCGTCTCGTGGGAGTGGAGCTCCGCGCGACCATACATGCACATAGTTTTAATTTTTTTAGTTAAAATATATTCAAAATGTAACCGTTTGCGTCTGATTTGTATGAAATCCATCATATTTGTAGATATCCGGCCAAGTTTGCATGAAATCTGGACTTGTTTGCATGAATTTCGTCCGGATAATTTGAGTTGTTGTGAAAATGTATGTGGCTAGCGTTAGATGGCTGCCTCCCGCATTCATGTCCACGGACTGATCCCCCTGTCCACGGACAGATGCGGATGGTTTTTTGCGAGTTGCCGTCGGAGATATCCTTACTCCGGCGTGTATGGAAGCCTGCTCTAAAAAGAACATGTATTCAAGCCAGTAGTATACAGCCTAGTAGTGCTCCATCGAGCACTCCCTACGTAGGTGACGGAGGTATGTCGCGTCACGGTCACGTACGACGAATGCACGCCTCGTCGTCGTAAATAAGCTATAATAAAAACTGCAAAAAAGATGGTGTTGCATGGCAGAGGCACACGATGCATGCCAGTTTCAGTTAAAGCGTGGCGCCGTAGATAGGGTTTTTTTTTTTTTTGAGAAAAGGCGCCGTAGATAGGGTGGTAGTACATACAGAGTACAAGAACAAGTGTGTGTGAGAGATAGCAAAAATTCACAGCTAGCAGCAGTAATACGTGACAGGAGGAAAGGGAGAGAAAGATAAGCAGGCGGTGGATGAGACGCATGGCATGGTATGGCGATATGGATGTGGCATCGAAGAGGCGGGCCCTGCTCCTTTTCCCGGCCGGTCGTCATTCTGTTGGGACCTGCGATACGACAGGATATGCCCAGATCGACAAGTCATGGCTGCCATTGACTTTCTCGAGGCCTCCTCGGTCTGGCTCGATCCGGTCCGCCGGTGCTCCTTCGGAAAGGGAAGCATCGATCGTTCTCACCCTCATCCGGCCAGCAGCATCTACCCCGACGCGACGCAGCCAGGGTCGAGGAAGAGCCAAGTGGCGCGCAACTTGGATGCGGCGCATAGATACTCCGATGGGATGCGGCCCTTCCGGCGGACGGACGTATCAAGTTGTTCGCAGTGCCCGGGTTGTTCAGAGGCGCTGATGGCCGGGGCAAGGCAGTGTAGGTCACTGCTCGTCCTAGATGTGGACTTCATTCTTTCCATAAAGACTACATGGCCCGTTGCGTCCATGGCGCAAAAAGCGAGAGCGAGCCGAGTATGCAACCATGCATATGTGATTGATTTAGAATCAATTTAATAGATACTTGTATCCCATTACATGATATCATGATAGACTAAAAGTAATGAGATCACTTGATGATAGAAGACATTGGCTTTATAAAGCAAGCTATAGTAGCAAGGATGGATTGTATAGCCACCAACAGAAAAGATCAGGACATGGGGGTTGTGGTATTATGTAGAGTATTCGCTGCATGTCCAAGCAATTTTTCATGGTAAGAAAGATGACCCATTGCACCCGTGGCTTAAATATCCAAAGCAAACCAAGTATTCAAACTATCATATGTACATAATCAAGCATACGTAATGGAGTTAAACGTCATGAAAGCAAATAATACTTAGATAGATTTTTGTACATAATGGTGTACATTCGAGTTCAGGGTAGCATAATAGCCCAAAAGCATGAAGGAATGTAAAAAATGAAGGTATGAACACAGCTCACCGTCGCTTATTTACATTGGTCTTGTAAAGTACAAAGTAGACATTAGTCAAATATAGCAGGACACAGTTGAAGCACTAACTAAAACCTAAAGCATGGTCTTAGGGTGGTTTACGATAATTTATGTAGATTGCTTCTATGAAGCAGAGCACTAAACCATCCAGATAACCATATGAAGCAGAGATGTTCATCTAAAGGCCTTGCCGTCTTAGGGTGTGATGAACAAACCCGTGGAAGACCAAAACTGATGAGCAAATTACCTTATAAAAGGCTATGGAAGGGAGTCATCACTTCAATTTGATCAGTATCGAAGATCACCCCATCATATAAGCATCTTTTCATGGTAGACTACCTGTTGCACTCATGGAGCAAAACGCCTGTTAGGACTGAGCATCATGTGGTAATTGAAGGGTAATCAAGTGGAATGAAACAATAAGCACTATTGTAAACCTCATTCCTATAGCATAACAGGATGAGAGGCAAATATATTTTTAGATAGTCATCATATATTCCAAGATAATGCACTTCGGACCATATATTACATGGCATGATATAAGAAGATGTGTGTACAGATGAGCTAGCCAATAACCTTTTTACCAACACGACCGAAAACGCACAGAAATAGGAGTGGATAAACTAAGCATGTAACTTTATATAACTAAAATGCCCTTGCTTCTAGGCTATATTATGGCGAAGCAGGCTAGCCAGCATCTTCAGATTAGCACATCCAAAAAGCACACCAAAGGTAATAGTTGGATTGATTGTATTATATCCCTGAAACGCCATTATCAAAAATTCAGAGTGCGCTTAATAGTAAATATGGGCTTGCTTATCACGCTTACTAAGGACTCGTAGGTCTTATCTAATCCCTCTCAAAAGCAAATGATCTATCTACGCGAAATAGGCAATAGAGGTAAGGAAAAAAATGTTATATACCAAAGAATATATGTCAATCTAAACGTTAATGATAGAGGAATCCGACTGTGTGGCCATTTGAAAAAAAAGTTCAGGCCCAATGGTTCTACTTATCAAACGACAACAAAGGGCAAATCTTAGATGCAATAGCAATAGCAGCTTCTAGTTCTACTCAAATAGAAATATGTACTCGTTGTGTAAACTAATATAAGACCTTTTAGATCACTATTTTAGTGATCTAAAAGGTCTTGTATTAGTTTGAAGAGGGAGTACTTAATAAGACTGAAAGCCAGTCACGGTTTTCGAGTCGATGAGTCGACGGGTCGCTCGTGGGGGCGACTCTAGACTAGTCGTGACTAGTCTAGACTCACGGTCGACGAGTCGACATGGCGACGAGTCAGACGTGAGTTAAGCAGTAGGTAGCAGGGGAGGAGCACACAGCAGCAGCAGCAACCAGGGGAGAAGTGGAGGAGCACAACAGCAGCAGCAGCAGCAACCAGGGGAGGAGTGGAGGAGCACAACAGCAGCAGCAACCAGAGGAGGAGGGGAGGAGCACAATAGCAGCAGCTACCAAAGGAGGAGGGGAGGAGCACACCACCAGCAGCAACCAGGGGAGGAGGGAAGGCAGCCGTCAGGGAGAGGGTTAGGTTGGGGGTGAGGGGGAATGGATCAATCTATAGGTTTCCAGGGGTGGGATGGGCCGATGGGCCAAGCAAATACTGTAAGAAAACGCATGGGGGCCCAAAATAAGTGAGTCGTTCGACTCAGACACAGCGACTAGTCGTGACTAGTCGCTCGAGTCTCTCGACTCATGCCAGGAGTCGAGTCGAGAGCCTGAGTCGCTCCTGCAACTGCGACTCGTCGACTAGTCGATGACTAGTCGCGACTAGTCGAGCGACTCGAAAACAGAGAAGCCAGTACATCAAAATAATGTCGACTTTCCATTGATTTGATCAAACCAATATGACAAAGGGAAGGTGAAACTTCAGAAGACCATATAAATTGACCGCGATGTCTTAATTTAAAACTCTGAAATGAAGTAATAAACATTAAGTCTGAATGTTGTTACTAAAAAAGCATAAAAAAAGCAGACCAGCCAGCAGTGCATTATAATTAGTGGTTCATCATGGGCAAACCGGGCAGCAGTAGCCTAATAACTTAGACGGAAAAAATGCAAGAAGTCAAATTAAAGCACAAGGTGGGACAATAGGACCGAGCATTGACAGGTAACTAAACAATGAAGGAATATCCCCATCAAAATAAAGAACGGTAAATTAGCATGCAGAAGTACATAGAAACAAACATTCCGCTTGGCAGAGTGTGATCTCAGTATGACATCAATAGCTGGGACTAAAGAAGGTAACCACGTAGAGTGTCACACCTAAGGGCGTTTTCTTACGTCACTACTCTCTAGTAATACAACTCATTATTGATTGATTTAACTAAGGTACTCTTCAGCTGGGTATTTATAAAGGAAATTCACTATGCTTTTTTACCAGCGAGTAGAGAGCAACTGAAAGACTTATGTTTTTAAATGCAAGAACAAACCTCACCAGGCTGCTGTGCAGACTTATTGTCAGTGGAAGATGCTACAGTTGAGCAAAATTGGCCTGGGATTTCTTCTATGCCTGCTGCTTCCTCCTGCAGCAATTATTTAGAACAACAAAACAATTTACTGTGAGATGAGAGAAGGCACACTAAAGAAGCACATCCGTAAGTATGTGTCTCGAATTATAGATGCTACAAATCAATAGAACTAAAATACTCCAGGAATTGGGATCAGCTAGATTTGTGTGTACATCACCAAATCAGAAGTTTAGTTACCTGTGGTTCGCTTGATAGCAGTTGCAGGTTTTCATGCGCTGAAGTCAAGAACCGACCAGCAGCGACCAAATCTGAGCACAACCATCCCTCATAATTTGAGTTCTACCCCAGCAAGTACAGACACGTCCTCTGCAACCTCACACAGATACGAAAGCGTCATAAAGCACACCGCGCTACACCGCCACCACGACATCCAAAACATGTATAACGACTGAAATAAGCGGACACATTCTGCTCGCACACAAGCATGACATATAAGCGGGATGAGGCTGAACAATACACGATGGAGTGCCAGATCCAGAAAATTAAAATGATCAACAATTTAAACACCATGACAACATGTACAAGAAAGGAAATATGCATTTTAGCTAGACAGAAAGCAAGCAAACCTCAATGAGCAGAACAGAGATGCAACAAAGCAGAAGATCGGGACGCAGCAACACAAGAGATCGCAGAACCTACTAAATAAAAGGACATGAAGTGGTCAGTGCACCGGCATGCTATGGAACAGACTGGTAAAAGAAGAGTCGTTCCCCATACAAATTAAAGAACAGTCCATTTACCTGAGTTGGAGAGGAGAAGCAGGCAAGCAAAGCAGCCAAGATGGATGAGCATACCAAGGACGAGCAGCAGGCAAAACCGAACGCAAAAATAGAAACCAAATAGAGATCAGTTTTCAGCTGAACCAGTAGATTCACTCCTTCAGGTATGCGTCCTAATTGGTCCTATAAAGATCACCAGAAATTAGAGGACGGAACTTCACTGCCTTCTACATCATTTGGAGGACAAAAGAAGCTAGAAAAATTGCGATGAACCACTAACCCCTGCTAAAACTAACTATCATTGCCCTGTGATATATGGATAATATTAGAAAGTAGAGAAAAGCACTTGCTAATTTTTCTTCGTTGTGCGAAAGCTGTCAGTCATGCGCATCAGTGATTTCTCACGTGTTCTGCATAAAGAAAACATATACATATAAGTATATAAGATCGCCATCAGTGCTTATGTAAGGCACTGTTCTGTTTACCAGTTGGACTGTAAGGCAATAGAGGCCATTCTCTGAACCTTCATGCAAATAATTAATCGTCCAAAAATGGAAGTAGCTGACTAACAATAGAGCTTTCTCCTCATATCCCTAAAGAAGTGAAAAACAAGCAAATGGTTGTCATCTTTTTCTTACCTAATTCAGCATCTCCAACCTTAGGTACAGATCATGCCATTGGTCCACATAGAAAAGATCAATCATATCACTTTTCGAAATGATGCAGCCGCTGCAAACAATAGAGCTCTCTCCTCATACCCCTAAAGAAATGAAAAACAAGCAAATCAAATTTTTTGTATAGAAGCACACTTACATAAGCAAACCAGAGGAAATATGCACCAAGGCTTGATCAGAATGCAAGGAAACAAGAGGAGAAGAGAAAGGCCACAACCTGCAAGCTAGAGAAGCAGAGCATGTCGTTGAGGCGAGGAAGGAGAGAAATCTGAATTGCCGCGTCGCATCATCTCTGAAGGCGAATCTGAATCGTCAAGTCACGTCGTCTCGGAAGGCGATGACCACAGACACACGCTCTACCACCCCCGCTTCGTCACCCTCTTCCTCCGCCTCCACCCCATGTCGTCGCCCTCTTCTTCAGGTAGCTCTCATGGCTTCCACTTCCGTCGTGATCCGGGATGCCTGATTCGCTCCCAGGCCAGACCATGCTCTTGATCTATGCCATGGTCGTCGTCGCGTCATGCCTCCGTCCTCCTCGATTTGTTGCTTCCTTTGATAGGTTGTGGCGGCAGCGAGGATGCCTAAATAATCAGCACACAACAAAAACAAATCTCATTTTTTCAAGAATTGATAAATGCAACAAATGATGCATGTCAAAACGCAAAACAGATTACCAAATAAACTACTTTATTGTGTCAAAGAAAAGCATACTGTTTTGAAATGCAAGCCAACAAGTAAAATAAAGCAACATGAGTTAGCTCCAAAGGATATAATTTGATAAGAGGTCTCACATTCCTCAAGTAATTCATTTACATGGTTTATAAAATTGTAGTGTAATAGAATGAAAGCAAAAGTCTCATTGGGATTTTCAAGCAAGCAAACAAAATCAGATCACATGGAGAAAGAAGCACCTCTAATTTCTTGTTCATGTACTTCAGGCTCCACACAAATTCTGAACAAAATCAGATCTCACACATTCTGTTTTTGAAATATCCCATGGAGAAAGAAACATCTCTAATTTCTCCCCGATGTGCTTCTCCACACAAAATCTGAACCAAATCAGATCTCACACAATTGAGAAATAAAGAGAGGGCAGTATTTTCACCTTCGTCTTGAATCATTAATCTGGTCGTGGTGACGCCACCCATGTAAAGCACGCTGCCCAGGTCTCCTCTTCCTAATGTGCAACACAAACTGAAGGCATGACATTACAATAAATTCAGAAATAGACGAACTCAAATGGATTTATTCAGTTCAGTTTAGAAAGTGGAGTTAAAATAGACTGCCCTAATGAAGCTGCTAATACTAATCACAGAAAATGATACATATTCAAAGCACCCAACCAACCAGGTAATTCCAAAAATCAGGAGAGGAAACACATAGTTGAGGAGTGGCAACAGGGCATGAGAGGAAGAGAGGGGATGGGAGAAATTACCTTGCCAATAGGAGTCACAGGTCGTCCTCGCCTTCAACGACCATGCACAGAGCAGCACACATCCTTGACGCCCTTCTCCTGGATGCCTCCAAACAACAGCCGGTGATGAGGCATCTGCCGGCATCACTTATCCCGCTCCGCCATGGATCTGCGTCTCTGGTGCCGATGCCTCACCACAGCGCACCCCGTCTCCTACCTCCTCTGCAACGGCTCGCCCCCTCCTTGATCTCCCATCTTCTTCTCCCTGACGCTGAAGTCCGATGTGGGACTGGGATGAGGGCTCCTCCGTGGGCTGGGAAGGGCTTCGGGAGCAGCGTTTTTGACGAGATGGGGAGGGCAGGGGAGAGGCGGCGGCTACGCGGGGAGCCAGGGGAGTGGAGAGCGGGGGAGGAGATGGACGCGGGGCTCGAGGAGCATGGGGGATTGGCTGATAGGGTTTCACCCCACGATCTCATCGTTCCCACCACTGTAAAATTCCTCTGGTACGCAAAATCGAGACATAACCACTTCATTTCTCAACCCCATAGTCAATGAGCCCCACCTGGCATTCACACATGAAGCTGATTTAGATGTACAGATGAACCGACGGATGAGTGACTGCCAGCAGCAACATTCAGTCAACAGTAAAATCATCCGGCGGTCAAAAATCGTAGCGCACGCAGATGGCCTTAGAATGGCGGGTTGGGTAGGAAGGTTTATATGTCCGATGTCATTTCTAATGTCTCCAATTAATATTGCATATACTGGTTCATGGGTTCCCTCGGTACCAAGATGAACATGCATAACCATAAAATGGTGTCGATCTAAAATATTGTGGGAGGATGCTCTTTGGCTTGGCTAATGTCACCTTCTCTTTGTGGGGCTACTCAATGGCACTTCATTATGTTGTCTATCATTTGATTCTCTGCATTTGTTATTGTACCGTGCAATGGCTGAGCCAGCACTAGTAGAAAAACTACTTTACGTGAGCCACATTAGTCCCGGTTTGTAAACGGACCGGTACTAATGTGACCATTAGTGCCGGTTCCAACGGCTAGGGGGGCGGGAATCATTAGTCCCGGTTCGTGTTGAACCTCTAGTACCGGTTCGTGACACGAACCGGGACTAAAGGGGTGGTGGCAGGCTGGTGTCAGGCTGGGGCCCCACTAGCACCTTTAGTCCCGGTTAGTGACACAAACCGGGACTAGAGGCTAACATTTAGTCCCGGTTTGTGTCATGAACCGGGACTAAAGATGCTCCTATATAAACCCTTCGTCCAGCCCGCGAGCTCTCTGTACTTCCCCTTTCCTCTCCTCTGTTCTTCCCCTCTTGCTCGAGCTCATCCTCCATTTTTGCCAAAATTTGTCAAGATTTGTAGGCACCCCATCCATCCAAGTGTTCACAAAGGTTAGCAACTTTGTCCTTTCATCTCTCATTGCTAGATTAGCTCTTGCAATGCTCTATAAGTATAGCAATTTGTGGGTTTTATTTTGGGAGTATTTATATGTGGTAGTTTATTTGATTTATATGCAATTTGAGCTCAAATAACTTCTAAGTTTACATATGTAGGTGTGTTTACTAAGTGCCTTCCCGTCCCCGTCCTAACCACCGTCGATCGCCCGCACCGTCCCGTCGCCGGCACCACCTTGGTGAGCCTCTTGTTCTTATCCTTTTTATAAAAAAAATCATGTTTGTGCGATTTAGATAGTTACTTGTATAATTTTCTTACCCGTACGTTGTTTGTTATACATAGTGGCATGGTTTTGATATCCGTCCCCGTCGGCCCTCATCCAGTTTATGATTCGGATGTGGTATATTCTCTTTTATAACTATTTGTTGCATTTCGTGTTTATGACAAATTATGCCCGTCAAGGTTACATAGATATTTTTATCTAGGAGGTATGTGAACCGGAAATTCCAACTGACCCTCTTGTCGAGAGGTTAAATTTAGTTGAAAAAGAAAACAATTACTTGAAGAAAAAATTGAAAAGAATTGAGGAGGAGAAGATGGAATTGGAGTTGCATGTTGCCGATGTCGTCGATGATCACAAGATCAAGATGGATAAAATGCGCTTGAAGATTAGAAAGATTAGAAAGTATGCCATTGATAGTGAGGCTTGGTATCATTATGTTGTTGGATCAATTGTTACCTTAGTTGCGATCTTGATCGCATTTGTTGTTATATTTAAATGCTTTAGCTAGGGAGTTTGTATGTTGTTTTATGATAATAACTGTGTATGAACTTTATGTATGAACATGTATTAATTTGGTCTTTTCAGTGTTGTGTAATGAAGATGAGCTGGCAATGAATGTACGATGACCGATGCTCTCCCCAGTTCATTAATGGCGTGCATACTTTTCTGCTTGCGGCTGAGGTAAACAAGCGGGCGGATGGTTTCATGTGTTGTCCTTGTGCTAACTGTAAGAATGATCGAAATTACTCTAACGTAAGAACCATTCACGTCCACCTATTTGAGTCCAGTTTCTTGTCCAGCTATAACTGTTGGACCAAGCACGGAGAAAGAGGGGTTCTAATGGAAGAGAATGAAGAAGAAGAGGATGACGACAGCTATCCTGGCCATGGGTTCCCTGAATATGATGGTACAACAACAATAGGGGAAGAAGCTGAGCCGGCAATGAGGGAAGAAGCTGAAGAAGAGGCATCAGATGAGCCCGCTGATGATCTTGGTCGGGCCATTGCCGATGCAAAGAGAAACTGCGCAAGTGAAAAGGAGAGGCTGAAGTTGCAGCGCATGTTAGATGATCACAAGAAATTGTTGTACCCAAATTGCGAAGATGATAAGAAAAAGTTGGGCACCACACTGGAATTTCTGCAATGGAAGGCAGAGAATGGTGTATCTGGCAAGGGATTTGAAAAGTTGCTGATAATGTTAAAGAAGATGCTTCCAAAGGACAACAAATTGCCCGACAGTACGTACGAAGCAAAGAAGGCTTTCTGCCCTCTAGGATTAGAGGTGCAGAAGATACATGCATGCCCTAATGATGGCATCCTCTACCGCGGTGAGTACGAGGATTTGGATGCATGCCCGATATGCGGTGCATTGCGCTATAAGATCAGCCGCGATGACCCTGGTGATGTTGAGGGCGAGCGCCCCAGGAAGAAGATTTCTGCCAAGGTGATGTGGTATGCTCCTATAATACCACGATTGAAACGTTTATTCCAAAACAAAGAGCATGCCAAGTTGATGCGATGGCACAGAGAAGACCGTAAGAAAGACGGGAAGTTGAGAGTACCCGCTGACGGGTTGCAGTGGAGAAAAATCGAGAGAAAGTGGGGGGACTTTGCAGATGACGCAAGGAACGTATGGTTTGGTCTAAGTGCAGATGGCATTAAACCTTTTGGGGAGCAGGGCAGCAATCATAGCACCTGGCCTGTGACTCTATGTATGTATAACCTTCCTCCTTGGTTGTGCATGAAGCGGAAGTTCATTATGATGCCAATGCTCATCCAAGGCCCTAAGCAACCCAGCAACGACATTGATGTGTACCTAAGGCCATTAGTTGAAGAACTCTTACAGCTGTGGAATGAAAAAGGCATATGTGCGTGGGATGAGCACACACATGAGGCATTTGACCTACATGTGTTGCTGTTTGTGACCATCAATGAGTGGCCTGCTCTCAGTAACCTTTCAAGACAGACAAACAAGGGATACCGCGCATGCACGCACTGTTTAGATGATACCGACAGTATATATTTGGATAAATGTAGGAAGAATGTTTACCTGGTACATCGTCAATTTCTTCCGAGCAGGCATCCCGTAAGAAAGAAAGGCAAGCATTTCAAAGGTGAGGCAGATCACCAGAAGAAGCCTCGCCACCGTACTAGTGATGATGTACTTAATATGGTCAAGGATTTAAAAGTAATCTTTGGAAAGGGTCCTGGCGGACAATCTGTTCCGAATGACGCTAACGGACGCGCACCCATGTGGAAGAAGAAAACTATATTTTGGGACCTACCGTATTGGAAATACCTAGAGGTCCGCTCTGCAATCGACGTGATGCACGTGACGAAGAATCTTTGCGTGAACCTGCTAGGCTTCTTGGGCGTGTATGGGAAGACAAAAGATACACCGGAGGCACGGGAGGACCAGCAATGTATGCACAAAAAAGATGGCATACATCAGGGTCGTGCCAGCTACGCTCTTACCAAAGAAGAGAAGGAAATCTTCTTTGAATGCCTGCTCAGTATGAAGGTCCCATCTGGCTTCTCGTCGAATATAAAGGGAATAATAAATATGGCAGAGAAAAAATTTCTCAGAAGATAATCGATCCAGAAATCATACCAAGGTTAGAGAATGATTTGGTGCATTGTCTTGTCAGTTTTGAGTTGGTGTTCCCACCATCCTTCTTCAATATCATGACGCACGTCCTAGTTCACCTAGTCGAAGAGATTGCCGGCGAAAGTTTTGCAGTACTAGAGAGGCTAGCAATGGTGGAAGGGTGAGAGTGCGTATAATCCATGGACTCAACATTAGTCATAAAGAACTCACATACTTATTGCAAAAATTTATTAGCCATCAAAACAAAGTACTAATACACATGCTCCTAGGGGGATAGATAGGTAGGAAAATACCATCGCTCGTCCCCGACCGCCACTCATAAGGAAGACAACCAAAAATAAATCATGCTCCAACTTTATCACATAACGGTTCACCATACGTGCATGCTTCGGGAATCACAAACTTTAACATAAGTATTTCTACAAATCCACAATTACTCACTAGCATGACTCCAATATCACCATCTTTATATCTCAAAACAAATGCAAGGAATCAAACTTCTCATATTATTCAATGCTCTTATATGAAAGTTTTTATTATATCCCTCTTGGATGCCCACCATATTAGGACTAAATTCATAATGTAAGCAAATTACCATGCTGTTTAAAGACTCCCAAAATAATATAAGTGAAGCATCAGAGTTCATCAATTTCTATAAAATAAAACCACCGCCGTGCTCTAAAAAGACATAAGCGAAGCACTAGAGCAACTACCTAACTCAAAAGATATAAGTGAAGCACATAGAGTATTCTAATAAATTCACAATTAATGTGTGTCCCTCTCAAAAGGTGTGTACATCAAGGATGATTGTGGCAAACTAAAAAGCAAAGACTCAAATCATACAAGCCGCTCCAAGCAAAACACATATCATGTGGTGAATAAAAATGTAGCCACAAGTAAATTTACAGATGGATTGAAGACAAAAGAGGGGATGCCATCCGGGGCATCCCCAAGCTTAGATGCTTGGTTGTCCTTGAATATTACCTTGGGGTGCCTTGGGCATCCCCAAGCTTAGTCTCTTACCACTCCTTATTCCGTGGTCCATCAAAAATTTACCCCAAACTTGAAAACTTCACAACACAAAACTCAACAGAAAACTTGTAAGATCCGTTAGTATAATAAAATAAATCACCACTTTAGGTACTGTTGTGAACTCATTCTAAATTTATATTGGTGTGTTATATCTACTGTATTCCAACTTCTCCATGGTTCATACTGATACATCTCCGTCGTATCTACTTTTCCTAACGCTTTTGCTCTTGTTTTGGACTCTAATTTGCATGATTTCAATGAAACTAACCCAGACTGTCGCTGTTTTTAGCAGAACTACCATGGTGTTGTTTTTGTGCAGAAATAAAAGTTCTCAGAATGGAACGAAACTTTTTTGAGAATTGTTGTGCAATAAAAGAAAAATGCTGGAGCCAAGAACCACCGGAGGGGGGCCCCTGGTTGAGCACAACCCACCAGGGCATGCCAACCCCTCCAGGCATGCCCAGGTGGGTTGTGCCCACCTGGTGGCCCCGCGGACCCTGATTTCGACTCCATAAATACCTATATTTGGACAAAAAAATTTGGGAGGAAGTTTCATCATGTTTCGCGATACGGAGCCGCCGCCACCTCCTGTTCTTTATTGGGAGGCCAGATCTAGAGTCCGTTTGGGGCTCCGGAGAGGGGGATCTTCGATCTTCGTCATCACCAACCCTCCTTCATCACCAATTCCATCATGCTCCCCACCGGGAGTGAGTACTTCCTTCGTAGGCTCGCTGGTCGGTGAGGAGTTGGATGAGATTCATCATGTAATCGAGTTAGTTTTAATAGGGCCTGATCCCTAGTATCCATTATGTTCTGAGAATGATGTTGCTATGACTATGCCATGCTTAATGCTTGTCACTAGGGCCCGAGTGCCATGATTTCAGATCTGAACCGTTTATGTTTTCACCAATATATCTATTTTCTAGATCCAATCTTGCTAGTCATATGCACCTGCTATGTGTTATGATCCGTAAACCCCGGGGTGACAATAATCAGGATACTTTCCGATGATGACCGTAGTTTGAGGAGTTCATGTATTCACCATATGTTAATGCTTTGTTCCGGTTCTCTATTAAAAGTAGGCCTTAATACCCCTTAGTTTCCATATGGATCCCGCTGCCATGGGAGGGTTGGACAAAAGATGTCATGCAAGTTCTTTCCATAAGCACGTTTGACTATTTACAGAATACATGCCTACATTATATTTATGAACTGGAGCTAGTTTTGTATCGCCCTAGGTTATGACTGTCATATGATGAATATCATCCAACGAATTCACCGATCCAATGCCTACGAATTTTCCTCATATTGCTCTTGCTAAGTTACCACCGTTGTTGCTACTGTTATGCTTGCTACAAAATCATTGCAATCACTGTTACCGTTACTGCTACTATTATCACTTCTATCAAAACTATCATATTACTGTGCTACTGATCACCTTGCTGCAGATATTTAATCTCCAGGTGTGGTTGAATTGACAACTCAACGGCTAATACTTACAAATATTCTTTGGCCCCCCTTGTGTCGAATCTATAAATTTGGGTTGAATACTCTACCCTCGAAAACTGTTGCGATCCCCTATACTTGTGGGTTATCAAGACCTTTTTCTGGCGCCGTTGCCGGGGAGTATAGCTATATTTGTTGAGTCAGTTGGGATTATTATCTATTTATCACTATGAAGAATCTGAAGTATACAAAGACCAAGATTTTTCCCTCCAAGACAAAGAGAGTTAAGGAATTACCATCTTGCTCTGCACTTGATTCACCTTCTATTTTGAGTAAACTTGCAACACCACCACATGCTATTAATCCTGATATGTCGCAAGTTATTGATGATGCTACTTCTGCTATGAATGATACACATGATGATTCTAGTACCTTGCTTGATGATAATGTTCCACTAGGTGAATTTCTTGATGAACAAATTGCTAGAGCTAAAGATATTGAGCATGCTGAAACTGATGAAATTACTGAAACTGATGAAGTACTTGAAACTGAAAATCTTGAAAAACCTATTAGACCTAGCTCTCCTAGATATGAATTGCATAAGGTGCCAGATGGTTATGTTATGGATGAGGAGGTAGCTAGAGATTTTCTTGCCTGCAATGATAGAGATGATCTTAAGAAATTACTATGCAAACTCATAGAAAAGTCTTTGAATGCTAGAATGAAATGTGATCCTAAGTTTGCTACTTCACCTATCTTTGTTACTGATATGGATTATGAATTCTCTGTTGACCCAGAGTTAATTACTCTGGTTGAATCTGATCCTTTCCATGGTTATCAAACTGAAACTGTAGTGGCACATCTTACTAAGTTAAATGACATGGCCACCCTTTTTGCTCATGATGAGAAAATTTGCTACTATTATATTCTCAAATTATTTCCGTTCTCATTAGAGGGTGATGCTAAAGCTTGGTACAATACTCTTGCTCCTGGTTGTGTGCGTAGTCCCCAGGATATGAGTTAATACTTCTCTGAAAAATATTTTCCTGCTCATAAGAAACAAGCTGCCTTACAAGAAATATTTAATTTTGTGCAAATTGAAGAAGAGAGTCTCCCACAAGCTTGGGGGAGGCTTCTCCAATTGCTAAATGTTGTGCCTGATCATCCTCTTAAGAAAAATGAAATACTTGATATCTTCTATAATGGACTAACCGATGCTTCTAGGGATTTCCAAGATAGTTGTGTTGGTTGTGTTTTCAGGGAACGAACTGTTGAGCAAGCTGAGGAATTATTGAATAATATGTTGAAAAATTATGATGATTGGACTCTTCCTGAACCACCGCCTAAGCCCACTCCGAAGAAGAGCGGTATCTTATATCTAAGTCCTGAAGATATGCAGGAGGCAAAGAAAAGTATGAAGGAAAAAGGTATTAAAGCAGAGGATGTTAAAAATTTACCTCCTATTCAAGAAATACATGGACTTGACACGCCACCACCAAAGGTTGTTGAGGTAAATTCTTTACTGAAATTTGATGGAAGTGACATCCCTTATAATAAACATCCTAGTCAATGCCTTTATGAGTTTGAAAACTACATTAGAAAACAAGATCACTTCAATGAAAATGTTATGAAACAATTGAAATATAATTCTGATATGATTGCCCGCTTTAGTGACTTGTTATTTAGAATCTCTAATGATTTTGGAGGTGTAGGAAAACATGCCTCTATGGTTCAAACCCAGTTATAACAAGTTGCTAAATCTCAAAGATAATTGCTTGATGAAATGAATAATAATATGAATGATCATGCTATTAGAGTAGTAACTAGAGGAGGTAGAATGACTCAGGAACCACTTTATCCTGAGGGACACCCTAAAAGAATTGAACAAGACTCTCAAAGAATTAACACTAATGCACCTAGTCCTTCTAGATGGAAAAAGAAAAAGAAAAATGATTGGACTTTGCATACCCCTAGTGAACCTGAAATAGAAAAACCTCCTCAAGTTAATAATGATGTTTCTATTTCTGATGCTGAAACTCAATCTGGTAATGAACATCCACCTAGTGATAATGAAAGTGGAAATGATAATGTTCATGAAGACACTCAACCAAACAATAATAAACAACCAGATAATGATGTTGAAATAGAACCAGCTGTTGATCTTGATAACCCACAACCTAAAAATAAAAGATATAATAAAAGAGACTTTGTTGCTAGAAAACATGGAAGAGAAAGAGAACCATGGGTTCAAAAACCCATGCCCTTTCCACCTAAACAAACTAAGAAAAAATATGATGAAGAATTTTAACGCTTTGCTGAAATGCTTAGGCCAGGCTTTTTACGCACTCGCTTGACTTATATTATAAAGATGGCCCCTTATGCAAAATATATGAAAGACATCGTCACTAATAAGAGAAAGATACCGGAAGCTGAAATATCCACCATGCTTGCTAATTATTCTTTTAAGGATGGAGTACCTAAAAAACTTGGAGATCCGGAAATACCAACTATACCTAGCTCCATCAAAAGAAATTATGTTAAAACTGCTTTATGTGATTTAGGAGCTGGTGTTAGTGTAATGCCTTTCTCTTTATATAAAAGACTTGATTTGAATAAACTCAGACCTACTGAAATATCTTTGCAAATGGCTGACAAATCAACGACCATACCTATCGATATTTGTGAGGACGTGCCCGTTGTTGTTGCAAATGTTACTATCTTAACTGACTTTGTTATACTTGAGATGCCCGAGGACGACAACATGTCGATTATCCTTGGTAGGCCCTTTTTGAATACTGCATGGGCTGTTATTGATTGCAATAAAAGCAAGGTCACTTTTCATATCAATGGTAATGAACATACGGTGCACTTTCCGAAGAAACAATTCCAAGTGAATGGTATTAATGTTATTGAAAAATCTCCGACGCTCACTATTGGAAGTTTTCAGCTATCTCTACCTACTGCCAAAAAGAAATATGAAATGCTTATTGTTGGGGACATGCATATCCCAGTTGAGGTAACTTAGTGTTTTACGAAAGTTCTTCGGTTTCATGCTAATCGAAGGTGGTTGTTAATAAGACTTGATCAACCATATTAATGGATCATTTTTGAGAGGTATGAAGTTGATGAATTTAGTAAGCACAACTTTCTGGTCCCATGTTTCGTTTTCTGTTTTACTTAGTTAAATAAAACAAAATGCTATGTTTTTTCCTTCTGTTTTTTGATTTTCCCGTGCCATAAAAAATGACCCAAAAATAAAAGTTCTTCGAATGCCCTGAAAATTTAATATGATTTTTTTAATATTTCTAAATTTTTGGTGCAAATAACATCAGAGGGGGGTGCACCTGATGACCACAAGACACCAGGGCGTGCCAGCAGCCCCAGGCGCGCCCTGGTGGGATGTGGTCCCCACGTGGGTCCCCTCACTTATCTCTTTAGCCCATGTCATCTCCTATCTCCAGAAAAAATCACCATTGCTCTCTCTCTCTCGTTTTCTTGCTCTCAAACCCGCTGATTTCGATCTCTTTGCTCGAAGCTCCATTTCCGAAACTGTTTTGTGGGATTGCCACTTGGTATGTGACTCCTCCGTCGCTCCAATTAGTTTTTCCTCTAGTGGTTTGTATTTTGAATAATCAGCTACTCTTGGTGTTGCTGTAGATGAGCTTTCATGTTGAATTCTTAGAGTTGTAAGTAGTTTCAATGCTTAATAAGGCCTCTCTGCACTCTTATGAGTAGTTGCTATCAATCTTCTTACGTTTTGTTTACAAAAATTTTGTGGACTATAATTTTCAGAATTTTATCTACAGGAATAAGATGAGTCTCTTTAGGAAGTTTGCTTCCAAGAAAAATGCTAAGGGGGTCATTGGGGAATCATCGGACAGTGACCTCCATACTCGGAGAAGGGTGGAGGTGCGGCCGTGCGAATGTCCGCATGATCCCTTCATGGAGGGGGCCGGGATTCATCAAGAGTTCGCCCAATTCGCTGCAAATGTCGGGCTAACCGTCTTCATCGCAGCTGAGTGTGAACAATACCATCTCCTTACAAATTCCTTTGTGCAAAATTTTCATTTTCTGAGTAGGAATAATCCCCTTGAGGTGCAGTTTAATTTATATGCTGAAACCCGTCAGATGCCACTCTCTGACTTTTGCGATATATGCTTGATCCTTTCTGACAGGAAAATAAGAGAGCCTAGACCTACAGGGTTTGAGGAATTTTATCATACTCTGACAGTGGGAGATGAGAGAGTTGTATCGGGTGTTACCGCCACTAGCTTGCAGTTTCCTTCTGTGCATTATTTTGCTCTATTCATCGCTAAGTGTTTAATTGCTATAGAAAAGGTTGGTGCACTCAGTGCTCCTGACTTCGCCATTTTACACCGTGCACTATACGGCGATAACACTTTAGCCTCGGAGCTATTATTGCACGCCGTCTTCATCTTAACAGAACTAAGGGAAAAATTCATGGTGGTATTTATGCTACTCGCCTAGCGAGTCACTTTAACGTTTAGATACACCAACATGATTATCCTCTGCCCAAGGTCTATCTAGACCACCAGGCGATGGTGGCTCACCAGTTTACTGACGAGGCTGACTCTCTCTTTAATATTCGTTATAACCTGGTTTATAGTGTGGAAACCTGTGATATTATCCCATTGCCTGCACCTGCTTTGTTTGATTCTATTGCCAGGGGAGGATACAGGGTCATGCCGGCGGACATTATTGCTTACCGGAATGCCCAGGCAGTGGCAAAGGAGGAGCCCCAGGAGTGGGATGCACAGGTGCCCCTTCCACAACACTTCGAGATGGGACCAGATGGCTACTACGAGTGGTGATCACCAAGCTAGGCCAAAAGCCTAAGCTTGGGGGAGTATGTATTTCCACCGACATTACATTCATGTTTACACACTTCATTTCAGTTGTCGGTGTTCACACTTTTTCATTGTATTATCCATGCTAGATTTATTTTCTCGCTTTCTTCTTGTGTGCTTGAAAAAACTTTGAGAAAATCCAAAAACTGTTTCCTGCTTCTTTTCGGTTTTTCTTTCTAGTTTAGTTAGTTGTAGTTTTTTTAAAAAAGGAGAAAACCCAAAAAGATTTCCTTGTTCTTCTTTTTGCTTGTTGGGAGCTCTCCTGTGTAAATAGTTTTTCTCGCTTTTCTTTTTCTTTTTCTTTAATTTGCTTTCTTCACGAAAAACTAAAAACTTCAAAAATATTTCATTGTGTTTCTCTAAAATTCTTTCTTTTTATTGAGTCATACCAAGGAGAAGATCACGATGAAAATGTTGAGTGACTCTCATATGCATTGATATTGATCTAACAAAGAGCCTATTTACCTTGTCTTCTCCTTTTAAATAAAATGTTTGCAGATTCCAGCTTAGTCCACGGCACTCTTCCACTATTATTGTTTTTATATCGTTCGGTTGTGCAAGTGAAAGGCAATAATGACGATATTTGATGAACTAGCTGTGGCAGAGAGAAACAGGTATGAACTCAACTTGTTCTGTTTTTGTAAATATGTTTAACCTAGTATCCATGATTCAACATATTATGATCAAACATGTTTGCAATAACAATTAGAGATTATAGTTTCTCATGCCATGCTTAAGTAGCTAGGAGTGGATAATGATTTATCTTGATGTAAACATGCATTAAAATGATTGTGATGTAGTATAATGATATGGTATCCTCCTCCGAATGTTTCAAGTGGCTTGACTTGGCACATGTTCATACATGTAGTTGAATCAAAACCAACATAGCCTCTACGATATTTATGTTCATGGTGTTCATATCCTACTCATACTAGTATTCAATGTTAATTATGCATAACGCATGTTCATGACCGTTTTTGCTCTCTAGCTGGCAGCTTCTCAACCTATTTGCTAGCCTAAACCTGTACTAAGCGGAAATACTGCTTGTGCATCAAAATCCTTAAACCAAAGTTATTCCAGATGAGTCCACCATATCTACCTATATGCAGTATTACCTGCTGTTCTAAGTAAATTTGCATGTACCACCTCTAAAAATTCAAATGAACATATGTTTTTGTGTGCCTGGATTGTTTATATAGTGACAGGGGGGTAGTCAGTATCTTCCATGCTAAGCGGGTTATTCTGGTGATGAGTGTTTATTCACTCGTCCTTGCACGAGAGGGGCGGTAAAAGGATTCCCAGTCCCGAAATCAAAAATCTTAAATAATTAAACAAAACTCCCCCAGGATTGATGTTGGTATGGACGGCACCCATGGATTCGGCTAGCCGTGGAGTGTGTTTGTTAGTGGAGGGGGAGTAAACCTTACTTTTATCGCTTGGGAACCGCTACTAATGTATTTAGCATGGAAGATATTGATAACTCTAGGTCGTGACGTAAACAGGAAGGGTGCATTTCCCAAAATTTCATTTATCTCTATTTTTAAAACTCTGAGCTCTGTCACCGCTACAAATCCCTGCTTCCCTCTATGAAGGGACTATCTATTTAATTTTATGTTAGGTCATCACCTTCTCAAATAAGCGCCAGATTTGAGAGCACTATTGTCATCCTCATTCATTGTGCATAGTTAATGTTGGATGCATCATGACTGGATCTTTTCTACCATGAATTACAATGTTTAGTTGCTGCTTGAACTTTGGAGGTGCTCTGCATTTATGCTTTACAGTCTCAGAAAGGGCAGCGAGATACCACTGTTGTCATATTATATCACGGTTGTTTTGACAAAGTGTTGTCATTTGAGATATCTTATTATTGCTCGCTAGTTGCTTATGCTATTGATATGAGTTAATATAATTTTTAAGAGTTATTATTGACATGCTTAGTCATAATCTTTGCTGAAAACCTGGGTGCTACTTAAGCTTATTTATGTAAACAAGAACAAAAGAGTTCGTAAAAGTTTTTCTTTTTCACTTTCAGTTTATCAACTGAATTGCTTGAGGACAAGCAAAGGTTTAAGCTTGGGGGAGTTGATACGTCTCCGTCGTATCTACTTTTCCTAACGCTTTTGCTCTTGTTTTGGACTCAAATTTGCATGATTTGAATGAAACTAACCCGGACTGACGCTGTTTTCAGCAGAACTACCATGGTGTTGTTTTTGTGCAGAAATAAAAGTTCTCGGAATGGAACGAAACTTTTTGGAGAATTATTATGTAATAAAAGAAAAATACTGGAGCCAAGAACCACCGCAGAGGAGCCCCTGGTTGAGCACAACCCACTGATATGTCTCCGTCATATCTATAATTTTTTATTGTTTCATGCCAATATTATACAACTTTCACATATTTTTGGCAACTTTTTATATGATTTATTGGACTAACCTATTGATCCAGTGCCCAGTGCCAGTTCCTATTTTTTGCATGTTTTTTGTATCGCAGAAAATCCATATCAAATGAAGTCCAAACGCGATAAAAATTTACGGAGAATTATTTTAGAATTTATGTGATTTTTGGGAGGTGGAATCAACGCAAACGGGGGCCCACAGTGCCCACAACCCACCAGGGCGCGCCCCAGGCCCCAGGCGCGCCCTGGTGTCTTGTGCCCTCCTCGAACATCGGTTGGAGCCCTTCTTATGGCGCAAGAAAGATAATATATGGAAAAAAATTGTGTTAAAATCTCAACGCAATCGGAGTTACGGATCTCCAGGAATATAAGAAATGATGAAGGGCCAGATCTGGGGAACACGAAACAGAAGAGAACAGAGAGGGAGATCCAATCTCGGAGGGGCTCCCGCCCCTCCGCCGCCATGGAGGCCATGGACTAGAGGGGTAACTCTCCTCCCATCTAGGGGGGAGGCCAAGAAAGAAGAAGAAGGAGGGGGGCTCTCTCCCCCTCTCTCCCGGTGGCGCCGGAGTGCCGCCGGGGCAAGGATCGTGACGGCGATCTACATCAACAATCTTGCTACCGTCAACACCAACTTTCTCCCCCTCTATGTAGCGGTGTAACACCCCTTCTCCCCGCTGTAATCTCTACTTAAACATGGTGCTCAACTCAATATATTATTTCCCAATGATCTATGGTTATCCTATGATGTTTGAGTAGATCCGTTTTGTCCTGTGGGTTAATCGTGATCTTGGATGGTATGATTGTATATTTTATTTATGGTGCTGTCCTACGGTGCCCTCCGTCTCGCACAAACATGAGGGATCCTCGCTGTAGGGTGTTGCAAAATGTTCATGGTTTGCTTATTGTCGGTGTTGCGGGGGTGACAGCAGCCAAAACGCGGATAAGTGGGTTATGGCGTATGGGAGTAAAGAGGACTTGATACTTAATGCTATGTTTGGGTTTCATGACCTTAATGATCTTTAGTAGTTACGGATGCTTGCTAGAGTTCCAATCATAAGTGCATATGATCCAAGTAGAGAAAGTATGTTACCTCATGCCTCTCCCTCATATAGAATTGCAAGAATGATTACCGGTACTTGTTATCGATTGCCTAGGGACAAATGAGTTTCTTATTGACAAAAGCTATCTACTTCTATTACCTCGCAATTTAATCATAGTTTTATTCTCGCAAAGTACTCATAGTTTTATTCTTGCAAAATAGTTTCATACTTGTTTTCGGTAAAGCAAACGTCAAGTGTGCGTAGAGTTGTACCGGTGGTCGATAGAACTTGAGGGAATATTTGTTCTGCCTTTAGCTTCTCGTTGGGTTCGACACTCTTATTTATCGAAGAAGGCTACAAACGATCCCCTATACTTGTGGGTTATCAAGTCCTTTTTCTGGCGCCGTTGCCGGGGAGCAATAGCGTGGGGTGAATATTCTCGTGTGTGCTTGTTTGCTTTATCACTAAGTAGATTTTTATTTTGTGTTCTTGATTTCTATCTTTAGTTATGGGTAGGAAACGTAAAATACCAAAAAAAAATAGTTGTACCTACTAAACCAATGGATGAAGAACCACCCAAAATCTATCATACTACTGAAGCTTTCTATTTGGATCATCTTCGATCCATTTGTGCTCGTGCTGAAAACCCAACTAGCTTAGTTGAGGGAAAATCATTAGATGAGCATGCTTTTTTTGTGCGACACCGTTTATCTCAAAAAGGGAAACTTTTAGTACATCAAATTAATACTATGCAATGCTATGCTTGGAATTTATGTGAAATACATGATTTTACTTGTTATTCTGAAGACCCTAAGAAACACCTTCCTTATCAATGCGAGTTTAGAGATAATGGAATTTTATCTTCTTATGCCAAGGGTGTTTATAATTATTATGATATTGAACAAATTGAAGAATTTGTTGCTTTTAAGGGTGCTTATGAAATTGCTTCTTTGATTGAAAATTATGATGCTACTCTTTACAAATCTGAAAATTTTGCCATACTTAAATATTGCTATGAAAATTATTCTTCTAATGCTTATATTAAACCATATATTGAGCACTTCTCCACTGTCCAAGAAGAGACTAATATTTTGCAGGAGTCTATGGAAGAAGAAATTGATGAAACTGTGAGCTCATTGGATGAAAAAGATGATGAGGAGAGCGAAGAACAAGCGGAAGAAGAGAGGATTGATCACCCGTGCCCACCTTCTAATGAGAGTAACTCTTCAACTCATACATTATTTAATGCCCCTTCGTTCTTACCGAAGGATGAATGCTATGATAATTGCTATGATCCCGTTGATTCGTTTGAAATATCCCTTTTTGATGAACTTGATGATTGCTATGCTTGTGGCCTTGATGCCAATATGAATTATGCTTATGGAGATGAACTTGCTATAGTTCCTTATGTTAAGAGTGAAATTGTTGCTATTGCACCCACACATGATAGTCCTATTATCTTTTTGAATTCTCCAAACTACACTATATCGGAGAAGTTTGCACTTATTAAGGATTATGTTGATGGGTTGCCTTTTACCGCTACACATGATGATTTTGATGAATATAATATGCATGTGCTTGCAGCTCCTACTTGCAATTATTATGAGAGAGGAACTATATCTCCACCTCTCTATGTTCCCAACACAATAAAATTGCAAGAAACTGCTTATGCTATGTATTGGCCTTTACTTGATGTGCATGAATTGTTCTTGTATGACATGCTGATGCATAGGAAGAGAGTTAGACTTCGTCATTGCATGATTTATGTTGCTTTGTGCTCACTAATAAATGCCAATCATTGTTAATTAAAATTGGCTTTGATATACCTTGGGATCCGGGTGGATTCATTACTTGAGCACTTTATGCCTAGCTTAATGGCTTTAAAGAAAGCGCTGCCACGGAGACAACCCGGAAGTTTTAGAGAGTCATTTATTTTTGTTGAGTGCTTTTATAAAGTTTAAAAACAAAAAAAATAGAGGGGAACCTTAAAACTTCACTAAAAGAGAAGCGATTGAAAGGTGATGCATTGGAGAAGTGAGGGTCGACCTTGAACACTTATGTTCATGCTCATGGAAACAATGTAGAATTTTTCATGAAGATTTTAATAAAAATAATTATCCCCTTTTACAAATCCATTGTATTATAAAAATAATGTGCCAAGATTTGCCTTTAGGATGATTAGATTGCTTGTTGGTATGTGCGGTGCAAAACAGAAACTTTAGCTGTAGTGCGTGATTTTACATTTTTTACTGGAACGTCAACAGTTTCTGAATCTTTTTGCACAGTCTTTATATGAATTTTTTTATTTTTTCCTATTTTTTCAGAATTTTTGGAGTTCCAGAAGTATGGTAGGTGTTCAGATTGCTACAAACTATCCTGTTTAAGACAGATTCTGTTTTTGATGCATTGTTTTGCTTATTTTGATGAAACTATCGATTTTTATCGGTGGTATAAGCCATGGAAAAGTTATATTACAGTAGCTGAAATTCAAAAACAAAATATGAATTGGTTTTCAACATTACTTAAAGTAGTGATTTGCATTATTATACCCATAGTGCTATATCCACGGCTTGCGCTCATGTATTGCATGAGGGTTGAAAAAGCTGAAGCACGTTAAAAAGTATGAACCAATTGCTCGGCTTGTCATCGGCGTTGTGCATGATAAATACTTTGTGTTAAGAAGACAGAGCATGGCAAGACTATATGATTTTGGAGGGATAGCTTTCTTTAGCGTTGATATTTAGAAGACATGATTGTTTGTTGGGATGCCTGACAATTGATGTCTTTATGTCAAATTATAGACTATTGCTTTGAATCACTCGTGTCTTAATATTCATGCCATGATTAGATATATGATCAAGTTTATGCTAGGTAGCATTCCACATCAAAAATTATCTTTTTTATCATTTACCTACTCGAGGACGAGCAGGAATTAAGCTTGGGGATGCTGATACGTCTCCGTCGTATCTATAATTTTTTATTCTTTCATGCCAATATTATACAACTTTCACATATTTTTGGCAACTTTTTATATGATTTATTGGACTAACCTATTGATCCAGTGCCCAGTGCCAGTTCCTATTTTTTGCATGTTTTTTCTATCACAGAAAATCCATATCAAACAAAGTCCAAACGCGATAAAAATTTACGGAGAATTATTTTGGAATTTATGCGATTTTTGGGAGGTGGAATCAACGCAAACGGGGGCCCACAGTGCCCACAACCCACTAGGGCGCGCCCCAGGCCCCAGGTGCGCCCTGGTGTCTTGTGCCCTCCTCGAAAGTCGGTTGGAGCCCTTCTTCTGGCGCAAGAAAGATAATTTATGGAAAAAAATCGTGTTAAAATCTCAGCGCAATCGCAGTTACGGATCTCCGGGAATATAAGAAATGGTGAAGGGCCAGATCTGGGGAACGCGAAACAGAAGAGAACAGAGAGGGAGATCCAATCTCGGAGGGGCTTCCGCCCCTCCACCGCCATGGAGGCCATGGACCAGAGGGGGAACTCTCCTCCCATCTAGGGGGGAGGCCAAGGAAGAAGAAGAAGGAGGGGGGCTCTCTCCCCCTCTCTCCCGGTGGCGCCGGAGTGCCGCCGGGGCAAGGATCGTGATGGCGATCTACATCAACAATCTTGCTACAGTCAACACCAACTTTCCCCCCCTCTATGCAGCGGTGTAACACCCCTTCTCCCTGCTGTAATCTCTACTTAAACATGGTGCTCAACTCCATATATTATTTCCCAATGATCTATGGTTATCCTATGATGTTTGAGTAGATCTATTTTGTCCTGTGGGTTAATCGTGATCTTGGTTGGTATGATTGTATATTTTATTTATGGTGCTGTCCTACGGTGCCCTCCGTCTCGCGCAAACATGAGGGATCCTCGCTGTAGGGTGTTGCAATATGTTCATGGTTTGCTTATTGTCGATGTTGCGGGGGTGACAGCTGCCTAAACGCGGATAAGTGGGTTATGGCGTATGGGAGTAAAGAGGACGTGATACTTAATGCTATGGTTGGGTTTCACGACCTTAATGATCTTTAGTAGTTGCGGATGCTTGCTAGAGTTCCAATCATAAGTGCATATGATCCAAGTAGAGAAAGTATGTTACCTCATGCCTCTCCCTCATATAGAATTGCAAGAATGATTACCGGTACTTGTTATCGATTGCCTAGGGACAAATGAGTTTCTTATTGAACAAAGCTATCTACTTCTATTACCTCGCAATTTATTCGTAGTTTTATTCTCACAAAGTACTCATAGTTTTATTCTTGCAAAATAGTTTCATACTTGTTTTCGGTAAAGCAAACGTCAAGTGTGTGTAGAGTTGTATCGGTGGTCGATAGAACTTGAGGGAATATTTGTTCTGCCTTTAGCTCCTCGTTGGGTTCGACACTCTTATTTATCGAAGAAGGCTACAAACGATCCCCTATACTTGTGGGTTATCACCCACCAGGTCGCGCCACCCCCTCCAGGCGCGCCCAGGTGGGTTGTGCCCACCTGGTGGCCCCGCGGACCCTGATTCCGACTCCATAAATACCTATATTTGGATAAACAAATCAGAGAGGAAGTTTCATCGTGTTTCACGATACGGAGCTGCCGCCACCTCCTGTTCTTCACCGGGAGGCCAGATCTGGAGTCCGTTTGGGGCTCCGGAGAGGGGGATCTTCGATCTTCGTCATCACCAACCCTCCTTCATCACCAATTCCATGATGGTCCCCACGGGGAGTGAGTAATTCCTTCGTAGGCTCGCTGGTCGTTGAGGAGTTGGATGAGATTCATCATGTAATCGAGTTAGTTTTGCTAGGACTTGATCCCTAGTATCCATTATGTTCTGAGATTGATGTTGCTATGCCTATGCCATGCTTAATGCTTGTCACTTGGGCATGAGTGCCATGATTTCAGATCTGAACCGTTTATGTTTTCACCATTATATCTATGTTCTAGATCCGATCTTGGTAGTCATATGCACCTGCTATGTGTTATGATCCGTAAATCCCGGGGTGACAATAATCGGGATACTTTCCGGTGAAGACCGTAGTTTGAGGAGTTCATGTATTCACCATGTGTTAATGTTTTGTTCCAGTTCTCTATTAAAAGGAGGCCTTAATATCCCTTAGTTTCCTTATGGACCCCGCTGCCACGGGAGGGTAGGACAAAAGATGTCATGCAAGTTCTTTCCATAAGCACGTATGACTATTTACGGAATACATGCCTACATTATATTTATGAACTGGAGATTGTTTTGTATCGCCCTAGGTTATGACTGTTATATGATGAATATCATCCAACGAATTCACCGATCTAATGCCTACCAATTTTCCTCATATTGCTCTTGCTAAGTCACCACTGTTGTTGCTACTGTTAGGCTTGCTACAAAATCATTGCTATCACTGTTACCATTACTGCTACTATTATCACTGCTATCAAAACTATCATATTACTGTGCTACTGATCACCTTGCTGCAGATATTTAATCTCCAGGTGTGGTTGAATTGACAACTCAACTGCCAATACTTACAAATATTCTTTGGCTCCCCTTGTGTCGAATCTATAAATTTGGGTTGAATACTCTACCCTCGAAAACTCTTGCGATCCCCTATACTTGTGGGTTATCACATACCCCCCGATACTACCCATAGATTCATCAAAATAAGCAAACAACACATAGAAAACAGAATCTGTCAAAAACTGAACAGTCTGTAGTAATCTGGAAATTTCGTATACTTCTGTAACTCCAAAAATTCTGAAAAATTAGAACAACCTCAGAAATTTGTATATCAATCTTGTGTAAAACCTTCAGATCAAGATCACACTTCTGTGAATTTCTAAAATTCTGGCAATGAGCACAAAAGTTTCTGTTTTTCAGCAAGATCAAATCAACTATCACCATAGACCATCCCAAAGGTCTTACTTGGCTAAAACACTAATTAAAACACTAAAACACAATTACTACAGAAGTAATATTGTCTATTTATTGAAAATTAGAAGCAAAAACAAAAAACAGAAAATAAAAATTGGGTTACCTCCTAACAAGCGCTATTGTTTAACGCCCCTAGTTAGGCATAAAACATAGATCTAAGTATTGTCATCTTTGGTATGCAATCCATAAGTGGCCCTCATAATAGATTCATATGGTAACTTAATTTTCTTTCTTGGCAAGTGTTCCATGCCCTTCCTTAATGGAAATTGAAATCTAATGTTTCCTTCTTTCATATCAATAATTGCACCAATTGTTCTAAGGAAAGGTCTACCAAGAATAATAGGGCATGTAGGATTGCAATCTATATCAAGCACAATAAAATCTACGAGCACATAATTCCTATTTGCAACAATAAGAACATAATTAATCCTTCCCATAGGTTACTTAATAGTGGAATCCGCTAGATGCAAATTCAAAGAGCAATCACCAAACTTATGGAAACCTAGCACATCACATAAAGTTTTTGGAATAGTGGAAACGCTAGCACCCAAATCACACAAAGCATTGCACTCATAATCTTTAATTTTAATTTTAATAGTAGATTCCCACTCATCATAAAGCTTTCTAGGGATTGAAACTTCCAACTCAAGTTTTTCTTTCAAACGATTTCATCATAGCATCAACAATATGTTTAGTAAAAGCCTTATTTTGATTATAAGCATGAGGTGAATTAAGCATGGATTGCAATAAGGAAATACAATCAATCAAAGAAAAATTATCATAATTAAAGTCCTTGAAATCCAAAAGAGTGGGTTCATCACTACTTAAAGTTTTGACCTCGCCAATCCCACTTTTATCAATGTTTTCATTAAGATCATTACCCTCCAAATTATTGGGACACCTTCTAGATAAAGTTGACTCGTCTCAAGTCCCATCTTTATCAATTTTTATATTAGCAAACAAAGATTCAATAGGAGTCACACCAATCACTTTAAGATCTTCATCATTATTATCACAAAAACTAGAAGAACAAGCTTTTACAAACCAATCTCTCTTAGCACACGTCCTAGCGGTTCTTTCTTTACTTTCATTAATAGAAATTCTAATAGCTTTTAAAGACTCATTAATATCATGCTTGGGTGGCATACATCTCATCTTCAAAGAATCAATCTCAAGAGCAATTCTATCAACGTTCCTAGCCAAATCATAAATCTTAAGTAATTTTTCTTCAACCATAGCATTAAAAATCTATTGAGAATTAATGAAATCTTTAATATTATTCTCAAGATCAGAGGGTATTTTATTATAATTTCCATAAGAATTGTTGTAGGAATTACCATAATTATTAGATGAATTACTAGGAAATGGCCTAGGGTTGAAATTACCTCTATATGCCTTATGACCAAAATTGTTCCTACCAACAAAATTCACATCCATAGATTCATTATTATTCTCAATAAAAGTGGGCAAATGCATATCATTAGGACCAATATGAGCAATCTTATTAGCAATCAATTTCATAAGTTCATCCATCTTTCCACTCAAAGTATTAATTTCTTCAATCACATGCGCTTTTTTACTAGTAGAAGATCTTTCGGTATGCCATTGAGAGTAATTTGTCATAATATTATCTAGGAGTTTAGTAGCTTCTCCTAATGTGATTTCCATAAAAGTACCTCCAGCGGCAGAATCTAAAAGATTTCTAGATGCAAAATTCAATCCGGCATAAAAAATTTGTATGATCATCCATAAACTTAAAACATTAGTAGGGCAATTTCTTATCATCAATTTCATCATTTCCCAAGATTGTGCAACGTGTTCATAATCAAGTTGCTTAAAATTCATTATATCGTTCCTAAGGGAGATGATCTTAGCGGGAGGAAAATACTTGGAAATAAAAGCATCTTTACACTTGTTCCATGAATCAATACTATTTATAGGCAAAGATGAAAACCAAGTTTTAGCACGATCCCGTAGTGAGAACGGAAATAGCTTCAATTTAACAATATCATTATCCACATCTTTTTTCCTTTGCATATCACACAATTCAACGTAAATATTTAGATGGGATGCATCATCTTCATTAGGACTACCAGAAAATTGATCTTTCATAACAAGAGTCAACAAAGCGGTATTAATTTCATAATATTCTGCACTAGTGGCGGCAGCAATCGGAGTACTAATAAATTCACTATTATTAGTGTAGGAAAAGTCACACAACTTGGTATTTTCTTGAGACATCGTGATAAAGCAAGCAATCTAGCACACAAGCAAACAGAAAGCAAACGGAAAGACGAACAAAAGAAGGCGAATAAAAAGGCAAATATTTTTGTGTTTTTCTGAAAATGTTTTAGAAGTGGGGGAGAGGAAAACGAGAGGCGAATGGCAAATAATGTAAGTGCAAGAGATGATAGTTTATGATAGGTACTTGGTAGGCTTGATGTAGAACCTCCCCGGCAACGGCGCCAGAAATTCTTCCTGCTACTTCTTGAGCTTGCGTTGATTTTTCCCTTGAAGAGGAAAGGGTGATGCAGCAAAGTAGAGATAAGTATTTCCCTCAGTTAAGAACCAAGGTATCAATCCAGTAGGAGACACAAGCAAGTCTCCAATATATGCACTTGCACAAACTAACAAACACTTGCACACAACGCGAAAAAGGGGTTGTCAATCCCTTCACGGTCATGAACAAGAGTGAGATCTAATAGAGATAGGTATAAAAGATAAATAAAAGTGCAAAATAAAGTAAATATAAATAAAGTGCAGGAAGGTATTTTTGGGTTTTTTAGTTTATAGATCTGAAAATATATGATGGAAAATAGACCCGGGGGCCATAGGTTTCACGAGAGGCTTCTCTCTTGAGGAAAACATACGGTGGGTAAACAAATTACTGTTGAGCAATTGATAGAAAAGCGCTTAATTATGAAGGCATCTAAGGCAATGATCATGAATATAGGCATCACATCCGTAACAAGTAGAACAAAACGATTCTGCATCTACTACTATTACTCCACACACCAACCGACTCCTGCCTGCATCTAGAGTATTAAGTTCATAAGAACAGAGCAATGCTTTAAGTAAGATCACATGATGTAGAGGGATAAACTCAAGCAATATGATATAAGCCCCATCTTTTTATCCTTGATGGAAACAATACAATACATGCCTCGCTACCCCATCTGTCACTGGGTGAGGACACCGCAAGATTGAACCCAAAACTAAGCACCTCTCCCACTGCAAGAAAAACCAATTTAGTTGGCCAAACCAAACTGATAGTTCGAAGGGAAATACAAAGATATCTTAATCATGCATAAAAGAGTTCAGAGAAGTCTCAAATAATATTCATAGATAATCTGATCATAAATCCACAATTCATCGGATCTCAACAAACGCACCGCAAAAGAAGGTTATATCGAATAGATCTCCAAGAACATCGAGGAGAACATTGTATTGAAGATCAAAGAGAGAGAACAAGCCATCTAGCTACTAGCTATGGACCCATAGGTCTGTTGTAAACTACCCACGCATAATTGGAAGGGCAGCAAGGTTGGTGTAGAGGCCCTCCATGATCGAATCCCCCTCCGACGGAGTGCCGAAAAAGGCCCCAAGATGGGATCTCACGGGAACAGAAGCTTTGCAGAGGCAGAAAAGTATTTTTGGTGTGCCCCCTGGTATAGGGGGAATATTTCAAAATATATTGTGGTGGAATTAGGGTTGGAAGGTCTCCGAGGGGCTCACAAGCCCTGGGATGCGCCCCTATGGCCTGTGGCCTCCCCGTAGGTCTTCTGGCCTCCTCTCCAAGTCTCGTGGGTTTCTTCTGGTCCAAGAAAAATCACCATAAAGTTTTATTCCGTTTGGACTCCGTTTGATATTCCTTTTCTGTAAAAGTCCAAAACAAGGAAAAAACATAAACTCACACTAGGCACTAGGTTAATAAGTTAGTACCAAAAATAATATAAAATAGCATATTAATGCATATAAAACATCCAAAACAGATAATATAATAGCATGGAACAATAAAAAATTATAGATACATTGGAGACGTATCAACCTCCAAGCTCCATTTTCCCCAAGGTTTGTCTAAATTTGGCGGTGCACCAACTATCCAAGTGTTCTAAAAGGTTAGCAACTTCATCCGATCATCTCTCATTGCTAGTTTAGCTCATTTCATGCTCTAGAATTAGAATGATTTGTGGGTTTTAGTGGAGGATTGTATGTGGGAGTTTATTTTATTTAGATGCAATTTGAGCTCAAATTAACTTCTTAGTTTGCACATGTGTAGGGTGCCGTCCCATCCCCATCCCCATCCTCACCGCTGTCGATCGCCCGCGCCGATCTCGTCGTCGGCACCACCGTGGTGAGCCTCTTGTTCTTATCTTTTTTAAAAAAAAATTCTTACTTGTATGATTTAGATAGTTACTTGTATAATTTTCTTACTTGTGTTATTGTTTGTTATTATATAGTGCCATGGTTTTGATATCCGCCCCCGTCGGCTCTCGTCCGGTCTATGATTCGGATGTGGTATATTATCTTTCATAACTATTTGTTTCATTTAGTGTTTATGACAATTATGCCGACCAACTTGACATAGATATTTTTACGCAGGAGGTGTGTGAACCAGAAATTCCAACCGACCCTCTTGTCGAGAGGTTAAATTTAGTTGAAAAAGAAAACAATTATTTGAAAGAAAAATTGAAAAGAATTGAAGAAGAGAAGATGAAATTGGAGTTGCATGTTACCGATGTCGTCGATCTACAGAAGATCCAAATGGATGCAATGCGCTTGAAGATTAGAAAGATTAGAAAATATGCCGTTGATAAAGAGGCTTGGAATCATTATGTTGTTGGATCAATTGTTACCTTAGTTGCCATTTTGATTGCCTTTGTTGTTGCATTTAAATGTTTTGCATATTTTTATGTTAGTTTCAATGTATGTTTTAGATGCTCTAGATAGTTGTATGTTGTTTTATGAGAACTATGTATGAACTTTATGTATTTATTTTTGCAGTAATAACATTTGATCACTACTGTAATTTGGTTTTAATGTGATGAACTTGTATTAATTTGGTCATTTATCTATTCATGATGTTCTGTAATGGTTTTTGATATACTTAATTATATAATGCAGATGAACCAACAATGGATGTACGGTGACCGACGCACTTTCGAGTATATTAAGGGCCTGCATAATTTTATCGATGTGGCTCAGGCAAATAGTCTGAATAGTTTAATGTGTTGTCCATGTGTTGTTTGTGAGAATAAGAAGGATTACTCTTCCTCAAAAATCCTTCACACCCAACTGCTTAAGTCCAGTTTCATGCCCAGCTATAATTGTTGGACCAAGCATGGAGAAAGACGGGTTATGATGGAAGACAATGAAGAAGAAGAGGATGATGACCACTATCCTATGTTCCCTGAATAAGGTGATACTGCAATGAGGGAAGCTGAAGATCAAGAGGCACCAGATGTGCCCATTGATGATCTTCGCCGGGCCATTGTTGATGCACAGAGAGAATGTCAAAGTGAAAAGGAGAAGTTGAAGTTTGAGCACATGTTAGAGGATCACAAAAAATTGTTGTACCCAAATTGCGAAGATGGCAACACAAAGGTCGGTACCACACTGGAATTGCTGCAATGGAAGGCAGAGAATGGTTTATCTGATAAGGGATTTGAGAAGTTACTGAAAATAATGAAGAAGAAGCTTCCAAAGGATAACGAATTGCCTGACGGTACATACGAAGCAAAGAAGGTTCTCTGCCCTCTAGGATTAGAGGTGCGGAAGATACATGCATGCCCTAATGACTGCATCCTCTACCGCGGTGAGGAGTACGAGAATTTGAATGCATGCCCGATATGCGGTGCATTGCGGTATAAGATCAGACGAGATGACCCTGGTGATGTTGAGGGCGAGCGCCCCAGAAGAGGTTTACTGGCAAGGTGATGTGGTATGATCCTATAATACCACGGTTGAAATGTCTGTTCAGAAACAAAGAGCATGCCAAGTTGTTGCGATGGCAGAAAGAAGACCGTAAGAAAGACGGGATGTTGAGAGTACCCGCTGATGGGTCGCAGTGGAGAAAAATCGAGAGAAAGTGGCCGGAGTTTGCAGATGACGCAAGGAACTTATGGTTTGGTATAAGTACAGATGGCATGAATCCTTTTGGGGAGCAGAGTAGTAGTCATAGCACATGGCATGTGACTCTATGTATCTATAACCTTCCTCCTTGGTTGTGCATGAAGCGGAAGTTCATTATGAAGCCAGTGCTCATCCAAGGCCCTAAGCAACCCGGCAACGACATTGATGTGTACCTAAGGCCATTAGTTGAAGAACTCTTACAGCTGTGGAATGAAAAAGGTGTATGTGCGTGGGATGAGCACACACATGAGGCATTTGACCTACATGCGTTGTTGTTTGTGACCATCAATGATTGGCCTACTCTCAGTAACCTTGCAGAACAGACAAACAAGGGATACCGCGCATGCACGCACTATTTAGATGATACCGACAGTATATATTTGGATAAATGTAAGAAGAATGTGTACCTGGAACATCGTCGATTTCTTTCGAGCAGGCATCCCGTAAGAAAGAAAGGCAAGCATTTCAAAGGTGAGGCAGATCACCAGAAGAAGCCTCGCCACCGTACTGGTGATGATGTACTTAATATGGTCAAGGATTTAAAAGTTATCTTTGGAAAGGGTCCTGGCGGACAATCTGTTCCGAATGACACTAACGGACGCGCACCCATGTGGAAAAAGAAATCTATATTTTGGGACCTACCCTATTGGAAATACCTAGAGGTCCGCTCTGCAATCGACGTGATGCACGTGACGAAGAATCTTTGCGTGAACCTGCTAGGCTTCTTGGGCATGTATGGGAAGACAAAAGATACACCGGAGGCACGGGAGGACCAGCAATGTATGCACAGAAAAGATGGCATACATCAGGGTCGTTCCAGCTATGCTCTTACCAAAGAAGAGAAGGAAATCTTCTATGAATGCCTGCTCAGTATTATGGTCCCGTCTGGCTTCTCGTCGAATATAAAGGGAATAATAAATATGGCATAGAAAAAATTCCAGAACCTAAAGTCTCATGACTGCCACGTGATTATGACGCAACTACTTCTGGTTGCATTGAGGGGGCTTCTACCGAAAAACATTCGATTAGCCATTGTGAAGCTATGTGCATTCCTCAATGCAATCTTTCAGAAGGTAATCGATCCAGAAATCATACCAAGGTTAGAGAATGATTTGGTGCATTGTCTTGTCAGTTTCGAGTTGGTGTTCCTACCATCCTTCTTCAATATCATGACGCACGTCCTAGTTCACCTAGTCGAAGAGATTGCCATTCTGGGTCCTGTATTTCTACACAATATGTTCCCCTTTGAGAGGTTCATGGGAGTCTTAAAGAAATATGTTCATAACCGTGCTAGGCCAGAAGGAAGCATCTCCAAGGGCCATGAAAATGAGGAGGTCATTGAGTTTTGTGTTGACTTTATTCCTGACATTAAGCCGATTCGTGTTCCTGAATCGCGACATGAGGCCACATTGGGTGGAAAAGGCACGCTAGGACAGAAAGCAATAATATGTATGGACGGGCATTCTTGGGCGCAAGCACACTATACAGTTCTACAAAATTCTGATACATCTCCATCATATCTATAATTTTTGATTGTTTCATACCAATATTATACAACTTTTACATATTTTGGGCAACTTTTTATATGATTTATTGGACTAACCTATTGATCCAGTGCCCAGTGCCAGTTCCTGTTTGTTGCATGTTTTTTGTTTCGCAGAAAATCCATATCAAACGAAGTCCAAATGCAATAAATTTTTACGGAGAATTATTTTGGAATATTTGTGATTTTTGGGAGTTGGAATCATCAGAAGAGGGGGCCCACAGTGACCACAACCCACCAGGGCGCGCCTGGGGGCCCAGGCGCGCCCAGGTGTCATATGCCCACCTCGTACGTTGGTTGGAGCTCTACTTCGGGCGCAAGGAAGCTTATATCCGGAAAAAAAATTGTGTTAAAATTTCAGCGCAATCGGAGTTACGGATCTCCGGGAATATAAGAAACTATTTTCGGCCAGATCTGGGGAACACGAAACAGAAGAGAACAGAGAGGGAGATCCAATCTCGGAGGGGCTCCCGCCCCTCCGCCGCCATGGAGGCCATGGACCAGAGGGGGAACTCTCCTCCCATCTAGGGGGGAGGCCAAGGAAGAAGAAGAAGGAGGGGGCTCTCTCCCCCTCTCTCCCGGTGGCGCCGGAACGCCGCCGGGGCAAGGATCATGACGGCGATCTACATCAACAATCTTGCTACCGTCAACACCAACTTTCTCCCCCTCTATGCAGTAGTGTAACACCTCTCTTCCCCGCGGTAATCTCTACTTAAACATGGTGCTCAACTCCATATATTATTTCCCAGTGATATTTGGCTATCCTATGATGTTTGAGTAGATCTGTTTTGTCCTGTGGGTTAATCGTGATCTTGGTTGGTATGATTGTATATTTTATTTATGGTGCTGTCCTACGGTGCCCTCTGTCTCACGCAAACATGAGGGATGCTCACTGTAGGGTGTTGCAATATGTTCATGATTCGCTTATGGTGTGTTGCGAGAGTGACAGAAGCTTAAACCCGAGTAAGTGGGTTGTTGCGTATGGGATAAAGAGGACTTGATACTTAATGCTATGGTTGCGTTTCATGACCTTAATGATCGTTAGTAGTTGCGGATGCTTGCTAGGGGTCCAATCATAAGTGCATATGATCCAAATAGAGAAAGTATGTTAGCTCATGCCTCTCCCTCATATAAAATTACAAGAATGATTACCGGTACTTGTTATCGATTGCCTAGGGACAAATGACTTTCTTGTTCACAAAAGCTATCCACTTTTATTACCTTGCAATTTATTCATAGTTTTATTCTCGCAAAGTACTCGTAGTTTTATTCTTGCAAAATAGTTTCATACTTGTTCTAGGTAAAGCGAACGTCAAGTGTGCGTAGAGTTGTATCTGTGGTCGATAGAACTTGAGGGAATATTTGTTCTGCCTTTAGCTCCTTGTTGGGTTCGACACTCTGATTTATCGAAGAAGGCTACAAATGATCCCCTATACTTGTGGGTTATCAAGACCTTTTTCTGGTGCCGTTGCCAGGGAGCAATAGCGTGGGGTGAATATTCTCGTGTGTGCTTGTTTGCTTTATCACTAAGTAGTTTTTATTTCCTGTTCTAAGTTGTTCTCTATCTTTAGTTATGGATATGGAACACAAAACACCAAAAAGATTAGTTGTACTTGCTACTCATGGATATGGGGAACCTCCTAAAACCCTCGATTCTCGTTATGTGAAAAATATTATGCACTACTTTGATAATCCCGAGAAAACCCCATTCACCTTGATAATGGGAGTAACGTTGGATCAACATGAATACTTTAGGGATTATCGCTTGACACAAAAAGGGAAATTATTATGGGATCAAGTTGATATGCCGCATTGGTATGCTTGGAATTTATGCCAGAGATATGATTATACTTGTTGCTCTAGGATGAATGCTCCACACCTTCCCTTTACATGCAAATTTAATGATAATGAAACCTTGGCTTCTTAAGCCAATGGTAGATATGATTATGATGATGTGGAACGAATAGAAGAATTTGTTGCTTTTAAGGGTGCTTATGAAATTGAATCTTTGTTTTTAAAGTATGAAGCTTTTGATGATGATGTTTATAGACCTGAAAATTTTGCCATCCTTAAATATTGCTATGAAAATTATAAATAAAATTCCGATATTGATATATTTATTGAGAAAGTCTCCGCTGTCCAAGAAGAGACTAATATTTTGCAGGAGTCTATGGAAGAAGAAATTGACGAAACTGTGAGCTCATTGGATGAAAAAGATGATGAGGAGAGCGAAGAACAAGCGGAGGAAGAGCGGATTGATCACCCGTGCCCACCTTCTAATGAGAGTAACTCTTCAACTCATACATTGCTTAATGCCCCTTCGTTCTTACCGAAGGATGAATGCTATGATAATTGCTACGATCCCGTTGATTTGTTTGAAATATCCCTTTTTGATGAACTTGATGCTTGCTATACTTGTGGTCAAGATGCCAATATGAATTATGCTTATGGAGATGAACTTGCTATAGTTCCTTATGATAATAATGAAATTGTTGCTATTGCACCCACACATGATAGTCCTATTATCTTTTGAATTCTCCAAACTACAATATATCGGAGAAGTTTGCTCTTATTAAGGATTATATCGATGGGTTTCCTTTTACCGTTGCACATGATGATTTTGATGAATATAATACGCATGTGCTTGCTGCTCCTACTTGCAATTATTATGAGAGAGGAACTACATCTCAGCCTCTTTATGTTTCCGATATGATAAAATTGCAAGAAACTGCTTATGCTATGTATTGGCCTTTACTTGATGTGCATGAATTGTTCTTGTATGACATGCCGATGCATAGGAAGAGAGTTAGACTTCGGCATTGCATGATTTATGTTGCTTTGTGCTCATTACTAAATGCCAAATCACTGCTAATTAAAATTGGCTTTGATATACCCTGGGATCCAGGTGGATCCATTACTTGAGCACTTTATGCCAAGCTTAATGGCTTTAAAGAAAGCGCTGTCAGGGAGACAACCCAGAAGTTTTAGAGAGTCATTTATTTCTGTTGAGTGCTTTTATAAAGTTTAAAAACAAAAAAAATAGAGGGGAACTTAAAACTTCACAAAAAGAAAAGTGAAAGTGAGAAAGACGATCACCGTGGAAGCGGGAGCATGCCTTGAACTTTGTTCATGCCCATGGAAACTTTGTGAATGTTGAATTACAGAAACTCTTCAACAAAAATAATTATCCCCTTGTAAAAATCCATTGTATTGTAAAATTATTGTGCCAAGATTTTCCTTTAGGATGGGTAGATTGCTTGTTGCTATGTGTGGTGCAAAAACAGAAACTTTGGCTGTAGTGCGTGATTTTACATTTTTTTACTGGAATGTGAAAAGTTTCTGAATTTTTTTGCAAAGTATTGCTATACAAATTTTTTATTTTGTACTAATTTTTCAGAATTATTGGAGTAACAGAAGTGTGGTAGATGTTCAGATTGCTACAGACTATCCTGTTTAAGACAGATTCTGTTTTTGATGCATTGTTTTGCTTGTTTTGATGAAACTATCGATTTTTATCGGTGGTATAAGCCATGGAAACGTTATATTACAGTAGCTACAATGCAAAAACAAAATATGAATTGGTTTTCAACAGTACTTAGAGTAGTGATTTGCATTATTATACTAACGGATCTCACGAGGTTTCTGTTGAGTTTTGTGTGGATGAAGTGATCAAAGATCGAGGAGGTCTCGATGTGAGGAGATGGAGGAGAGGCAAGAGCTCAAGCTTGGGGATGCCCAAGGCACCCCAAGTAAATTTTCAAGGAGACCCAAGCGTCTAAGCTTGGGGATGCCCCGAAAGGCATCCCATCTTTCTTCAACAAGTATCGGTATGTTTTCATCTTCGTTTCGTTCATGTGATATGTGCAAATCTTGGAGCGTCTTTTTTTTTCAGTTTTCCTTTTTCTTTTATGCACCATGCTGGTATGAGATAGTCCATGGTTGATTTATAGAATGCTCATTGCACTTCACTTATATCTTTTGAGTGTGGCTTTATAGAATGCTTCATGTGCTTCACTTATATCATTTGAAGTTTGGATTGCCTGTTTCTCTTCACATAGATACCGTTATTTGTAGAATGTTATTTTTCTTCACTTATACTTATTAGAGCATGGTATTTTATAGAAAGAATTAAACTCTCTTGCTTCACTTATATCTATTTAGAGAGTCAACAGGAATTGGTCATTTGCATGGTTAGTCATAAAATCCTACATAAAACTTATGGATCACTGAATATGATATGTTTGATTCCTTGCAATAGTTTTGCGATATAGAGATGGTAATATGTGGGAGGTACTAGTAAATGGTTGTGGTTAGTAAGAATATTGGTGTTAAGGTTTGTGATTCCCGAAGCATGCACGTATAGTCTCTCGTTATGCTATGAAGTTGGAGCATGATTTATTATTGATTGTCTTCCTTATGATTGGCGGTCGGGGACGAGCGATGGTCTTTTCCTACCAATCTATCCCCTTAGGGGCATGCGTAGTAGTACTTTGCTTCGAGGGCTAATAAACTTTTGCAATAAGTATATGAGTTCTTTATGACTAATGTGAGTCCATGGATTATACACACTCTTACCTTTTTGCAATATGCTAGCCTCTACGGTACCGTGCATTGCCCTTTCTCACCTCGAGATGTGGTGCAAACTTCGCAGGTGCATCCAAACCCCGTGATATGATACACTCTATCACACATAAGACTTATTATATCTTCCTCAAAACAGCCACCACACCTACCTATTATGGCCTTTCCATAGCCATTCCGAGATATATTGCCATGCAACTTCCACCGCTTCCGTTTGGATGACTTGAGCATTCATTGTCATATTGCTTTGCATGATCATATAGCTGACATAGTAGTTGTGGCTCAGCCACCGTGCATTATTTTTTATTCATGTTACGCTAGATCATTGCACATCCTGGTACACTGCCAGAGGCATTCATATAGAGTCATATTTTGTTATAGGTATCGAGTTGTAATTTTGAGTTATAAGTAAATAGAAGTGTGATGATCATCAATTTTCATTATTAGAGCATTGCCCCAGTGAGAAGGGGCATGCTAGGTCCACACTTGTGCTTCAAAGTAGCACCATGTTTTTCATATGGAGAGTCTCCTATGTTGTCACTTTCATATACTAGTGGGAATTTTTCATTATAGGAATAGATGCACACCCACTTAGTTTTCATATTGAGCTTTCATACACTTATAGCTCTTAGTGCATTCGTTGCATGGCAATCCCTACTCCTCATGTTGATATCAATTGATGGGCATTTCCATAGCCCGTTGGTTAGCCGCATCGATGTGAGACTTTTTTACTTTTTGGTCTTCTCTATATTTACCCATATCATTATACTCTATTCCACCCATAGTGCTATATCCGTGGCTTGCGCTCATGTATTGCGTGAGGGTTGAAAAGGCTGAAGCGCGTTAAAAAGTATGAACCAATTGCTCGGCTTGTCATCGGGGTTGTGCATGACAAATACTTTGTGTTAAGAAGACATAGCACGACAAGACTATATGATTTTGTAGGGATAGCTTTCTTTAGCTTTGATATTTAAAAGACATGATTGTTTGTTGGGATTCCTGAGTATTGATGTCTTTATGTCAAATTATAGACTATTGCTTTGAATCACTTATGTCTTAATATTCAAGCCATGAATAGACATATGATCAAGTTTATGCTAGGTAGCATTCCACATCAAAAATTATCTTTTTTATCATTTACCTACTCGAGGACGAGCAGAAATTAAGCTTGGGGATGCTGATACGTCTCCATCATATCTATAATTTTTTATTGTTTCATGCCAATATTATAAAACTTTTACATATTTTTGACAACTTTTTATATGATTTATTGGACTAACCTATTGATCCAGTGCCCGGTGCCAGTTCCTGTTTGTTGTATGTTTTTTGTTTCATAGAAAATCCATATCAAACGAAGTCCAAAAGCAATAAAATTTTACGGAGAATTATTTTGCAAAATTTGTGATTTTTGGGAGTTGGAATCATCAGAAGTGGGGGCCCATAGTGACCACAACACACCAGGGCGTGCTTGGGGGCCCAGGCGCGCCCAGGTGTCTTATGCCCACCTCGTACGTCGGTTGGAGCTCTACTTCGGGCGCAAGGAAGCTTATATCCGAAAAAAAATCATGTTAAAATTTCAGCGCAATCGGAGTTACGGATCTCCGGGAATATAAGAAACGGTTTTCGGCCAGATCTGGGGAACGCGAAACAGAAGAGAACAGAGAGGGAGATCCAATCTCGGAGGGGCTCCCACCCCTCCGCCGCCATGGAGGCCATGGACCAGAGGGGGAACTCTCCTCCCATCTAGGGGGGAGGCCAAGGAAGAAGAAGACGGAGGGGGGCTCTCTCCCCCTCTCTCCCGGTGGCGCCGGAACGCCGTCGGGGCAAGGATCGTGAGGGCGATCTACATAAACAATCTTGCTACCGTCAACACCAACTTTCTCCCCCTCTATGCAGTGGTGTAACACCTATCTTCCCCACTGTAATCTCTACTTTAACATGGTGCTCAACTCCATATATTATTTCCCAATGATATTTGGCTATCCTATGATGTTTGAGTAGATCCGTTTTGTCCTGTGGGTTAATCGTGATCTTGGTTGGTATGATTGTATATTTTATTTATGGTGTTGTCCTACGGTGCCCTCCGTCTCCCGCAAATGTGAGGAATCCTCGCTGTAGGGTGTTGCAATATGTTCATGATTCGCTTATGGTGGGTTGCGAGAGTGACAGAAGCTTAAACCCGAGTAAGTGGGTTGTTGCATATGGGATAAAGAGGACTTGATACTTAATGCTATGGTTGGGTTTCACGACCTTAATGATCGTTAGTAGTTGCGGATGCTTGCTAGGGGTCCAATCATAAGTGCATATGATCCAAGTAGAGAAAGTATGTTAGCTCATGCCTCTCCCTCATATAAAATTACAAGAATGATTACCGGTACTTGTCATCGATTGCCTAGGGACAAATAACTTTCTTGTTCACAAAAGCTATCCACTTTTATTACCTTGCAATTTATTCGTAGTTTTATTCTCGCAAAGTACTCGTAGTTTTATTCTTTCAAAATAGTTTCATACTTGTTCTAGGTAAAGCAAACGTCAAGTGTGCGTAGAGTTGTATCGGTGGTCCATAGAACTTGAGGGAATATTTGTTCTGACTTTAGCTCCTCGTTGGGTTCGACACTCTTATTTATCGAAGAAGGCTACAAACGATCCCCTATACTTGTGGGTTAACAAATTCCTCCTTGGTGGCTGATACGTCTCCAACGTATCTATAATTTTTTATTGTTCCATGCTGCTATATTATCATTCTTGGATGTTTTACAATCATTTTATAGCAACGTTATATCATTTTTTGGGACTAACCTATTGACATAGTTCCCAGTGCCAGTTGCTGTTTTTTGCTTGTTTTTTTACTTCGCAGGAAATCAATACCAAACGGAGTCCAATCGCAGTGAAACTTTTTGGTGATTTTTTCTGGACCAGAAGACACAAGTTGGGCCAAGAAAGTACCTGAGGGGGGCTCCGAGGGGAGCACAACCCACCAGGGCGCGCCTGGGGAGCCAGGCGTGCCCACCTCCCGCACCACCTCTTTGCTCTATAAATACCCCAATATTCCAGAAACCCTAGGGGAGTCGACGAAAATCAAACTCTTTTGATTCAATCTAGACACCATCACGGAGGGGTTCATCATCCTCATTGGTGCCTCTCCGATGATGCGTGAGTAGTTCATTGTAGACCTACGGGTCTGTAGGCAGTAGCTAGATGGCTTCCTCTCTCTCATTTGATTCTCAATACAATGGTATCTTGGAGATCTATTTGATGTAACTCTTTTTGCGGTTTGTTTGTTGGGATCTGATGAACTTTGAGTTTATGATCAGATCTATGTTTTTATCCATGAAAGTTATTTGAGTCTTTTGATCTCTTATATGCATGATTACTTATAGCCTCGTATATCTTCTTCGAATCTTTGGTTTAGTTAGGCCAACTAGATCGATTTTTCTTGCCATGAGAAGAGGTGCTTTGTGATGGATTCGATCTTACGGTGCTTGATCCCAGTGATAGAAGGGGAACCAACACGTATGTATCATTGCTATTAAGGATAACAAGATGGGGTCTATTTCTACATAAATAGATCTTGTCTACATCATGTCATCGTTCTTATTGCATTACTCCATTTCTCCATGAACTTAATACACTAGACGCATGCTGGATAGCGGTCGATGTGTGGAGTAATAGTAGTAGATGCAGGCAGGAGTCGGTCTACTAATCTTGGACGTGATGCCTATATAATGATCATTGCCTGGATATCGTCATAATTATTTGAAGTTCTATCAATTGCCCAACAGTAATTTGTTTACCCACCATATGCTATTTTTCTCGAGAGAAGCCACTAGTGAAATCTACGGCCCCCGGGTCTATTTTCTCATCATATATTTTTAGATATATTTTGCTATTTGCCTTTATTTATTTGCCACTTTTATTTTCAGATCTATATTTCTAAAAACCCAAAAATATTTTGCTTCACTTTATTTTATTCGCGATCTATTTATCCAATCTACTACAATTTATCTCCCATCCTTTTGCCAATTTCTGGCGCCGTTATCCGAAAGGGATTGACAACCCTTTTAACACGTCGGGTTGCAAGTATTTGTTCTTTGTGTGCAGGTGCTGTTTACATAGTGTTGCTTGGTTCTCCTACTGGTTCGATAACCTTGGTCTCATCACTGAGGGAAATACCTACCGTTGCTGTGCTGCATCATCCCTTCCTCTTTGGGGAAATACCGACGTACTTCAGGCCAACATGAGTAGCTCTGTATATCGAGGAACACAAGAATATTCTATGCTCCAAACACCCGGAGCAGTCTGACGTCTGGATTACACATGAAAAACGGGGACTTTCGCCGGTTGGTTGCAGACACGTCTCATGCATGACGACGCTAATGAAGATGATCTGTACTTGCTGCCCCAGTTACCATCTTCGAATATATTGACTTTCAAAGGGTACGAGATAAATGGGAATACATTTTGCACGATCGCCCAAGATAAAAAGAGCACCAACCAAAACAGTGGTGTCCGCTTTAATGCAGCAAACACCAATAGGCCAAAGGACACATATTATGGTTACATAGAGGAGATATGGGAACTTGACTATGGACGTGGTTTGAAGGTCCCTTTGTTTCGGTGCAAATGGGTCAATCTGACAGGAGGCGGGGTAAAGGAAGACCCGCAGTACTGAATGACAATAGTGGATCTCAACAATCTTGCGTACGCAGACGAACCATTTGTCCTAGCCAATGATGTGGCGCAGGTTTTCTATGTGAAGGACATGTCTACCAAGCCAAGAAAAAGAAAAGATAAGGAAGCGAATACATCATACGATGAGCCAAAGCGCCACATAGTTCTTTCAGGGAAAAGAAACATCGTGGGAGTGGAGGACAAGACAAACATGTCAGAAGATTATGAAAAGTTTGATGAAATTGCTACCTTCACAGTGAATATTGACCCGAGCATCCAGTTAAATGATAAAGATTGTAAATGGTTATGGCGCAAAGGGACACACGCCACTAGTAGAAAATAGGGCTTTCGTCCCAGCCGGATCGGAGCATTAATCCCGGTTGCATTACGAACCGGGACTAATGTGAGCATTAGTCCCGGTTCGAGCGCCGCAGGCATCAGTCCCAGTTCGAATGGGACCTTTAGTCCCGGTTGGAGACACCAACCGGGACTAAAGGGTTTGCGACCGGCTTCGAACGGTGATAGCCCCTTTAGTCCCGGTTGGTATCTCCAACCGGGACTAAAGACCTTTAGTCCCGGTTGGAGGTACCAACCGAGACTGAAAAAAAATTCAATTTTTCTTTTTCAATTTTTTTTTCTAATTTCAATTTTTTTTCTCCCAGCCCTTTAGTCCCGGTTGGTGTCTTTAACCGCGACTAAAGGTCTATCTTTAGTCCCGGTTGGAGACACCAACTGGCACTAAAGCCTTTTACCACATTAAACTTGGAAAAATCATAACTAAATCATCGTAATTCAGAAAAATACAAATAATATATCAAAATTTGCAGAACAAAAAGATTGCTCCGCAGAAATAATAAGTTTTCCGTTTTGAAAACGTTTTAAAATCACAAAATTCCAAAGGGAAAATAGAGTTTTTGGACGTTTTAGACGTATTTAGGGTTTAGATTTCAGATTTTAGGGTTAGGTTTTATGGTTTGAACCTCTAGTGTTTACTGTTTAGAATAGAGTTTCGGACGTTTTAAGTCCCGGGTTTAGGGTTTAGGACAATTTTTTAAAATCACAAAATTCCAAAGGGAAAATAGAGTTTTTGGACGTTTTAGGGTTTAGGGCTAGGGTTTAGATTTCCAAGTTTAGGGTTAGGTTTTAGGGTTTGAATCTTTAGTGTTTACTGTTTAGAATAGAGTTTCGGATGTTTTAAGTCCCGGGTTTAGGGTTTAGGACAATTTTTTAAAATCACAAAATTCCAAAGGGAAAATAGAGTTTTTGGACGTTTTAGGGTTTAGGGCTAGGGTTTAGATTTCCAAGTTTAGGGTTAGGTTTTAGGGTTTGAACCTTTAGTGTTTGCTGTTTAGAATAGAGTTTCGGATGTTTTAAGTCCCGGGTTTAGGGTTTTCAGAGTTCATTTGTAGTTCTTTTCAATTTCAGGCTAATTTAGCTCAAAGAATCATTAAATGCATGAAAAATAGCAAATGAAGTCAAAAAGGGTTGAAATTTAAGGATGTGGCTTTGAATGGTTCATATTGAACACACAAAAATTCTGGAGTTGAAATAAGATTAAAAAAATGAAATGTCTTTGTAACAACTGAGTTTTCGTCCGAAACCCTGTTACTTCGAAAGAGATGGTCCAGTTTGTACACGAAGTGCATCCAGTTTTTGCCATAACCCTCTCAACTTTTTAGCACAAACTATTTGGGTCAAATGATGATTCCATGCCAAGTTTCAGGGTTTTCAGAGTTCATTTGTAGTGCTTTTCAATTTCAGGCTAATTTAGCCCAAAGAATCATTAAATGCATGAAAAAATAGCAAATGAAGTCAAAAAGGGTTGTAATTTAAGGATGTGGCTTTGAATGCTTCATATTGAACACACAAAAATTCTTCAGTTAATATAAGTTTTGAAAAATGAAATGTGGTGAAACTCTGGTCAAATATTGGTCAAACTGTGGTCAAACTACTTATTCAATAAATATTAGTGTTACTAAATAATTATTGTTTTTTAGAATAATGATTTCAAACTCAAACGGTAAAGCGTGTGACATCATGGTCACATTTTTCTGATAATAATGGATATATTATTTGTCGAATTTCGATTTACAGATTTAAAGATATTAAATGAATAAATGGCATAATAATAATAATAATAATTTTATTTTGAACTTTTTGTATTATTTTGGATTTTTTTATTTTTTTTGAGAATTTTTATTTTTTTGTAATTTTTTCCCTTTTTTTGAAGTATTTTTGAGTTTTTAAATTAATCATTGTTGTTTATTTTAATAATTGCTTGGAATTCAAAAAATTAAATCATGTCACATCAAGACCTAAGGGTTAACAGGATTGATAGCTTACTATTGTCAGGAAAACAACAAGTGCAGATTTGAAAACTAGGGGAGATAGAACTTGAAAGTTAAGCGTGCTCGGGCTGGAGTAGTGAGAGGATGGGTGACCGGCCGAGAAGTTAGACGATTTGGAATGAGTGCTGATTAGAGATTAGAGATTAAATTCTGAAGCAGTGAGGAGGGGTGATTAGAGAGATTTAAAAATCAGAAGAAAATTAAAAAAAAAATCAAATTTTAAAAAAAAAAATTCAAATTTTTAAAAAAAAAATTGATTTTTTTTTAAAAAAAATTTTTGATTTTTTTTTTAAAAAAAAATTTTGATTTTTTTTTTCCTTTATTCCTGGTTGGTAACACCAACCGGGACTAAAGATTCTCCAGCCCACGCACAGAGAGCGGCCACGTGGAGGGCCTTTAATCCCGGTTCGTAACACAACCGGGACTAAAGGGGGGGGCCTTTAGTCCCGACCCTTTTGTCCCGGTTCCGGAACCGGGACTAAAGGCCCCGTGGAACCGGGACTAAACGCCCGTTTTCTACTAGTGTGCGAAGAAAAGGTTTTATACCCAAAGATCCCACTCTAGGATGTGACCGGGCTTCACTGTCATCACTTTCTTCTCTAGAGATTAGAGATTAAATTCTGAAGCAGTGAGGAGGGGTGATTAGAGAGATTTAAAAATCAGAAGAAAATTTAAAAAAAATCAAATTTTAAAAAAAAAAATTGATTTTTTTTTAAAAAAAAATTTTGATTTTTTTTTTTAAAAAAAATTTTGATTTTTTTTTTCCTTTATTCCTGGTTGGTAACACCAACCGGGACTAAAGATTCTCCAGCCCACGCACAGAGAGCGGCCACGTGGAGGGCCTTTAATCCCGGTTCGTAACACAACCGGGACTAAAGGGGGGGGCCTTTAGTCCCGACCCTTTTGTCCCGGTTCCGGAACCGGGACTAAAGGCCCCGTGGAACCGGGACTAAACGCCCGTTTTCTACTAGTGTGCGAAGAAAAGGTTTTATACCCAAAGATCCCACTCTAGGATGTGACCGGGCTTCACTGTCATCACTTTCTTCTCTAGTGAGTTTCCGGACATATATATCTGGAAAGTCCCACTTCGGACAAACCGGAGGGAATCTTTGTAATAGTTAGGGTACTTATGTGTTTTGTGCGTTCAGTATGCACCATTCAAAGCCACGTCATCAATTTTCAACCCTTTCTGACTTCATTTGCTATTTTTCATGCATTTACTGATTTTTTTAGGTAAACGACCCTGATATTGAAAAGCACTACAAAATGAACTCTGAAAAGGTTGAAAGTTGGCATGGTATCATCATTTCACCCACATAGCATGTGCTAAAAAGTTGAGAGGGTTACGGCAAAAACTGGATGCACTTCGTGTACAAAATGGACAATCTCTTTCGAAGTATCAGGGTTTCGGACGAAAACTCTTCTGTTACAAAGGCATTTCATTTTTTTAACTTATTTCAGCTGCAGACTTTTTGTGTGTTCAGTATGCACCATTCAAAGCCACGTCATCAATTTTCAACCCTCTCTGACTTCATTTGCTATTTTTCATGCATTTACTGATTTTTTTTTAGCTAAACGTCCCTGAAATTGAAAAGCACTACAAATGAACTCTGGAAAGGTTGAAAGTTGGCATGGTATCATCATTTCACCCACATAGCATGTGCTAAAAATTTGAGAGGGTTACGGCAAAAATTGGATGCACTTCGTGTACAAAATGGACAATCTCTTTCGACGTATCAGAGTTTCAGACGAAAACTCATCTGTTACAAAGGCATTACCTTTTTTTAAACTTATTTCAACTCCAGACTTTTTGTGCATTCAGTATGCACCATTCATAGCCACGTCATCAATTTTCAACCCTCTCTGACTTCATTTGCTATGTTTCATGCATTTACTGATTTTTTTTGAGCTAAACGACCCTGAAATTGAAAAGCACTACAAAATGAACTCTGAAAAGGTTGAAAGTCGGCATGGTTTCATCATTTCATCCACATAGCATGTGCTAAAAAGTTGAGAGGGTTACGGCAAAAACTGGATGCACTTCGTGTACAAAATGGACAATCTCTTTCGAAGTATCAGGGTTTCGGATGAAAACTCATCTGTTACAATGGCGTTTCATTTTTTTAAATAACCTAAGAATTACCAAATTAAATATAATGATAAAACACACTAATATTAAACAGCGGAAAAAAGAATCACTGAAAAAACTATTTTTAAAGTAAAGTTATTCACAAACTAGTGATGCACACAAAATTCAAATAATTCAAATTTAAACTATCCAAATTTGAAAACTACTGGCACTAACAGAAAGTTTACAATTTTTGTGACCTAAAGCAAAAAGATTCACAAAGAAACTCTAAATAAAGCAAAAAACAACTCAGAAACAAAATAAAATAAATAAAGCAGAAAACAAAAAAACAAAAAAAATAAAAAAAAAGCCCGCCTACTGGGCCACCACGGCCTGCATACGACTAGAAACCCAACCTCTAGTTGGGCCAGGATGCAGGCCCGCAAAGCCCAGTAGGCCCCATAGGGCAGCAGAGCTATGGTAGGCCCAGAAGGCCTACATTAGAGAGGAGCTCGATGGAGAGGCTGCGAGCTGGGGCTTATAAACCGGTGCTGGCGCCTCTCGCCAAGCGAGCTGGGACTAAACTTGCATTGCACCGCCCCTGTGCGAGCACCAGGCCTTGAGTCACGGTTGGTGGCTCCAACCGCGACTAAAGACCCTTTAGTCGCGGTTGGAGCCACCAACCGCGACTAAAGGCCTGGCTTCCCGCCGCTTGGCCTGGTGAAAATTCACCTTTAGTCCCGGTTGGTGGCTCCAACCGGGACTAAAGGTCTCTGCGTATATATACAGCACTTGAAAAAATTTCAGAGTCCTCTGCTTCGTCTCGACACCGACCACTACGAGGACGCCGCCAGGCTGCCATCGTCGCCTACCCCGACGCCGTCTTGCCTCCCCCGATACCATCTCGCCTCCCCCGACGTCGGAGCTCGTCGCCGCCCCCGACGCCGCCCGCCCGCGCCTCCTCCCGATCCCCGACGCCGCCCGCGCCCTCCTCCCCGAGCCCCGACGCCACCCCACGCCTCCCCGAGCATCGCGCGCCGTGCCACCGGACCTCCTCGTCGGCCCTCCTCTTCGAGCCCTCGCCGCCCCCGCTCCTCGCCGACGCCCTGCCCGCCCCGATCCCCTCCTCCCTCCTCGCTGTGAGCCCCTCTTTTTTTCCTTTTTTTTATTTTTTGGAAATGTTTTAGATCAAATGTTAGATATGTTCATATATAGAAATGGTGATAGAATAGATATGTTAGATGAATGTTAGATATAGAAATGTTAGATGAATGTTTTTTAGTTTTTTATACTTTTAGTTATAGAATTGTTAAATGAATGTTAGATATATAGAAATGTTAGATGAATGTTTTTTAATGTTTTATACTTTTAGTTATAGAAATATTAGATGAATGTTTTTTAGTTTTTTATACTTTTAATGTTGTATCATAGTATATATAGAACACACACACACATATGCACGAACACACACACATGCATATTTTAATGTTGTATTAATTTGCAAAAGTTTGTTATGTATTTAAAAAATCATGTCGAAAAGAATTACAAAAATCACAATTAAGCATTTAAAAAATATTAAATTTGCATAGAATTTGTTCTCGACGTCAACGATGCCCGGCCCCCATCCTCGTCGTCGACTTGTTCGCAACGACGTCCTGCTTCAGAGGTGCCATGTCCGGGACTGGGCTCCGCCGGGCTGGCACTGGGAGGTGCTACCTTCAGGGGCGCGCATCTTGGTGAGGAACCTGGGTCCCGTCGTCGACCCGGAGCTTCTTTGGTGGCGGGCGCGTGGGCCACATTCCGTGCGGAGGCTGGCGTCCCCCGCGGAGGTGGTACGTCACCGTGTCAGGGAGGAGGACGAGCACGTCCGTCGCTACATGGTTGCGTTGGACGTCGGGTTCTCCAATACCTGGCAGGTTCTTCAGGGATCTCACCCGAGCTATGATCCCGTGATTGTTCCTTCTCTTTGGGTGTCCACCACGAGTGATGTTAGCTAGTGATGTTATATATATGATCATATTCGAGATGTATTAGTGATAATACTCGAGATGTATTCGAGATTATATTCGATAATATTCGAGACGATGTATTTGAGATTATATTATTCGATAATATTCGAGACGATGTATTCGAGATTATATTCGATGATGCATATTATCTGGATTATTCGAGATGTATATATATTATCTACTATGATTCAGTTTTTCCTTATTGATTGCATGGATGTATTCTAATTTGAATACTAAATTGTTTTATCTTTCTTCTGGATTAGTTAAATAAAAGCTATGGACAATACCGACAGAGAAGGAGAAGAGACTATGTTCGACATCATACGCTCCTCGAGCCCAGATGAGAATGAAGAAGATGACGGCTCGCAATATCTAAACAATACCGGTGAGGGTATGATATTTGATGAAGACGAACGAATAGATGAAGTCCAGAACAATGACGACGAAGGAAATGTTGTTCTTCAAATAACAAAGACTGGCGAGGTATATTTATATAAGGCATCTGGTGATCATCACATGTTTTAATTGATTTGTATATATATTAACGAATCGATCTTTCTTCTTTTAGCCCTCCCGATCGAGCAAATCTTCTACAAGCAGCAGGACAGTTCGAGGCCCAGCCAAAAAGTTGCAGGCTGGCGTAAAGTACAACATCAATGCCAGCAAACCTAATGGTGAACCGCTTGAACCTAAGAAGAATGCGAACAAGTTCATTCGTCAATGCGGAGTTATTGTCAGGGACCAAATCCCGATCTCCGTTCAAGAATGGAAAAAGCCAGCAAAGGGAGATCAAAATGTTACTTTAGTCGACCAAAGAGCAAAATATCTGCTTTGGGAATCGCTCATGTCACATTTCACCCTACCAGATCATTTAACAGATGCAGATCTGGAGAAAGTCAAGAACAGTGCTCTTAAGAAGATGGCGATAGCATTCAATAACCACAAGAAAATTATATGGGCCGCGTACGTCAATGCAGGAAAGCAGACTCCAGAATTCAAGGGAACACTGGAGAAGGCAAGAGATCATTGGGACGCTTTCATGAACTTCAAGGAATCGGAAGTAGCTCAGGAACGGTCAAGAATAAACAAGATTAATGCTGCGAAAAAGCAGTGGCACCATAATCTAGGGCCAGGTGGCTACGAGGTGGCCCGGCCTAAGTGGGATATCGCTGAGCAACAGATGATTACTGCATGGGTCACTCCAGTTACATTGAGCTGGCCCGAAAGGTACAGGACTTGGTTTTATGCGCATGGGGGGAAGTTGGACCCAAAGACAGGGCTGGTTTTGGAGCGGGCATGTCTTAAAGGAGCCACCGACAGTTTACTTGTTGCAATAGAAGAGGCCCGAACGGGGGTGTTCACGCCCAATAGAGTGAACAACGAGCTTACGCGCGCCCTGAAGAATCCTGAACACCCTGGAAGAACACGAGGCAAAGGCGTTGTTCCGTGGTTTGAGGGGTTTGCGGATTGGAACGACACTTACAGAAGCCATGCGAGAAACAGGCAGGAGGAGGAGGAGAAGAGGAAGCTGGAGGAGGAGCAGAGGAAGCTGGAAGCAGACCGTCTTTGCATCGTAGAATCAAAGCACACGGAGTTGGAACGCACTATCATCCGGCAGCAGGAAAAGATCGACTCACTTAGCCAGGAAAGGGCGTCTCAGTGGCAGCAGCAAGTAGATCCAGCATTGGATAGCACCGTCCCATCCATGCCGAGAAGCAGCGTGGGTTCCGCCCCGGGCGATTATGCACTGCTGGATAGATACCCCGTGGATGATATCAAAGATAGGACTACTTGTGAGCTACAGATGAAAGTGAAGAACATATCCATGAAGATGGCGGACGGCTATGCTTTAACAAATCCCCCTGAGGCAACCTTCCATTGCAATCCGATTCCAGCTGGCTATGCTCGTGTCGGGGTTGATGAAGTGATGTCAGGATATTACGAGCTAGAGCTTGACATTCCTGGAGGTGGAGAGGAGCGCACACTGGGAGAGGCCATACATCGTATCATTCTATGGAAAAAGAATTGCATCGTCTTTCCAGGGCCACCGACTCCTGCTGCAACAAGTCTGCCACCGCGTCAGCCGACTCCTCCTCCTCCAAGTCCGGTGCCGCGTCTGTCGACTCCTGCTCCTCCAAGTTCGGCACCGCGTCATTCGACTCCTCCTCCTTCAAGTCTGGCACCGCGTCAGCCTCCTCCTCCTCCTCCAAGTCCGGCACCACGTCAGCCGACTCCTCCTCCAAGTCAGGCACCGCGTCAGCCGTCTCCGCCGCCTCAGTAACGACGGAAGAGAGGTGCCGCAGCTAAGGTGGCTAGCGGTACAAAAGGAGGCAAGAAATAGAAATATGGTCCAAGCCTCAAGCTTCTTCCGAAGTTGCCTTACCACCTGACTGAGGAGGAAAACAGCGTCGAAGTGGCTGCCCAACTGAAGGCCCATTTTGGACCAAAACTGCCCTCGCCGCCAAAGGAGAAAGTACCTGAGCATGTCATACAACACTTTATTGATAATGCTCAACCAGCTGTCAAGCATAGGGACTCAGACTATGAGCGCTCTATCAAGAAGTCATATTATGCACACACAAAATAATGAGTCGAGCTCGAGCTCGAGCCAAGCAGTTGGCAAAAAAAGCGGGAAAACTGTTCCCCAGCTGGGAGAACAGGCAGTGCAATCAATCCCCCCGCTCATTGTACAAACACATGTGAGTACCGCCGATCAGCTGGTAATAACCGACGATCATAGAAGGCAGGTTGAAGAGGCTGGTATCACTGTTAAACAACTCCTAGGCATCGAGGAACTCCCCGGGTTTACAAAGGAGGAACTACAATGGAAATATGTCCGCAGCCAACCTCTGGTCAAGCCTGAGAAGATCCCGCTTCTATCAACGAGAATGTATGAATTGCATGAATGGTACCTGAGAGAAGTAAAGACCAATCGAGAGTCCCTCATGGTGAAATTCAAGGCAGAGCATTACTTCCATGCAAAAGATTTGTGGGTTGAGTTTGAAGAAATGTTTCAGTGATTCAATCAAGACACACTCGACAAATCTATTGTCAGTTGCTATTGTGTGTAAGTGATTTCTTTCTGTAATTTAATTCTCTAGCTAGTTGTGCTCGTTCATTACCTGTAATTATCTTCACTATATTCTTTTCTGTGGTATTATGCAGAATGAAGATGTATGAAATGTAAAGAGCTGGATGCTATGGCATTGGATTCATTGATCCAAATACCATTAATCAAGAGACATGGTCACGTGAATGGGATCGAAAAGACACAGAGAGAAGCTTGCTAGAGTTCTTGAAGCGACTAAATACCCAACCAGAAATACTACTTCCTTACAACTTCGGGTGAGTGACACTGTCTTGTACTACAAATTATGTTTTTGCTCACTAGAAGTTAATAAGTGTAGTTGATGAGTTATGCACATGCCCGCTTAATTATACAAACGTGTGCGCATGCAGTTTCCACTGGATCTTGTTAATCATTGGAATTGATGAGGGAAAAGTTCAAGTACTGGACTCACTATATAAAGATACTAATGAATACTCAATCGTGCAGGGGATGGTCGACAGGTAATTTCAATCATTATCGCACTATGTCGGCCTCTTTAGTTCATTTCCTGATATCAACTAATTAATAACTCATTTATTCATTTTCTTTGCCGGTGGGCAGGGCTTGGGAAAAGTTCATCAAACAGGTTCAAGGCCAATGGAAACAAAAGCTGAAATGGGTGCGACCCAAGGTAATTAATTAAGTAGTACTAGTTAGCTACAATCTCTTTAATTCTAGTTTCAATACCATTATCATGCTTGATTAATTATTATCTGATTGAATTCTATTCTCGTAAAGACCTTGAGGCAGGTGCCGGGGAATAATTTATGTGCATACTACGTTTGGGAGAACATTCACTTGACCGAAAGGAGCAAAGATGCAAGACATCTTTGGGTACGTAAACACAATCCACAATTCTTTTTATCATGATCTAATATATATACACACAACTAATACATTCATATTGATCTCCTTTTTTAATAAAGATGGTGGAGATGCGGGATAATCTCCTACCAGAGGACCGCATACGAGCACTTCAAGAGGAGATTGCGGGATTTTTGCTTGACCAGGTCATAGATCCCAAAGGAGAATACTATTACAAGCTGTAATGCCTCCATGTAATATTCTGCAAATTGTAGCAGAAATTGTATATACCAAATTGTATATATATACGTGTGTATGTCAATGGTCGTACGAGAAATTCGATGATATATATATGACCGGTTCTACGAGAAATTCTATTTATATATATGCATAACGTGTACAGTATGTAGTAGCGTAAAATATGTTTGAAATGAAAAAGAATGAAATGGAAAACATAAAATTAAAAGGAAAAATAAACAATAAACCCATAAACCCCTAAAACTTTTAGTCCCGGTTGGTGTAACCAACCGGGACTAAAGACCCCCAGCCCCCCAGCGCGGGCTCGTGCCACGTGGTAGGCCTTTGGTCCCGGATCATGACGAACCGGCACTAAAGGGGGGGGGCTTTAGTCCCCACCCTTTAGTGCCGGTTGCAGAACTGGCACTAAAGGTCCTTACGAACCGGGACTAGAGCCCGATTCTGCACTAGTGCAGGGATTGAAGATGGAGAGGGGGACGCCAAATTGATAAAATAAAAGTTGTCGAGTGCAAAAAAGAAATAAGTATCATGGTACTGTAGCATTGTGTTCGACGCAACACATAGCTACATTTGTATTAGTTTAAATTTGGCCTTACAATTACTAATAAGGTCAAAAATATTATTAATAACTTCACGAGAAGAGAACATATCTGCTAATTCCTTTTCAATGTAGATTATCATGTAATTTCAAAACAAGCCATCTTCCATTGGATTGGAGTTGGTAACTCGCACATTAGCATCATTCACAATATCACCAGATTGAGAACTCAGAGTAACAAGTATAAAACATGAATTAATATTTATGTGTTTGTTGGCGCTTTTCTATTCGTAATGGCATCACAGATCACACAAAAAATTAAAAAAATTGAATTGGCATCATAGATCTCATAATCAAAATAATTAAAAGTTGTATGATAATTCCAACACATCCTATATACTTAAGAAGTTCACGCCCACTACTTGATTTATCTCAACATGCAGCATAGCTACATCATCATCCAATCACATCCAGCCACGTCACACAGTCCCACTCAAGAGCATGTCAGTTTTTTTTTCAATTAACAGAGCTACCTTCCCTCGCTGAGAAAAAAAGGAACAATTGATCGATCCACGTCAGCAATGTGAGCTTTTATTTATTTTTCATTCAATCAGCCTTCCCAACACATTAGGTTGACGCTTTTTAATTTCGCCGCTTCGTTTCTTCAGGACAAACCGCTTCATTTTCTGCCAATGGTCCACTACGCCATGGCCTGGTCACACCGCTTCTTTCTCCACTTCAATTTATTTCCCCAACCAAGTCCCAATCAAATCGCCCGATGGCACACAGCTTTGTTCTCCACTTCTCAGATTTCTGCTTCGTCCTCCACGGGATTCCCCATCGCTGCTCGCTTCTTCTCCCATCTCCACGACAACCTTCTCTTTGGCGGCCACCCCGCCCATGCGGCGACTTTGCCTGGCGCCGGCCCCGCCTCGCCTGCCGCCAGATAGCCTGGGCGACCGGCCCCCTCATGGCCCTCCTCGCCGCCGTCACACGTGGACACAACACTAGGGTTCGTGAGTTGTCCAATAGATTCAGCGCGCATGGGAGCTCATACTCTCATGGCAAGGAGGATGGACGAGGGTTGAATCTGATTCAATCTGCCATCAGAACAACTTTTACCCGATCTGATTCCCAGATATCTCTCTCTCTCTCTCTCTCTCTTCGGACTGTTATGATGCCCCGTAATTACTCATCTCATGTTTTTTTTGCAGGATTAAATCGGCTTTGCAGAGAAAGATTACCTTGAAACAACACAGAAACTACAATGCAATGAAATTAATTCAAGGTATTCAAACTTCACCTATTTCCCCTTGATTACCCCCCCCCCCCCCCCCCACCACCCCCCCCCCCCCCCCCACCACAATATTTATACCAATCATCTACTGATTTTCCATCGGATTTTCTCATATTTCATTCGCCCAACAGCAAGGGTGATAGACGATTGTCAAATTTCTGGTTCCTTACACTTCAACTATTGTTTCTTGATAGTGCTTTATTATTCAGATAAGTCATGGTCTGACCAGGGGCGGAGCCACTGGGGGGGCGAGCGGGGGCCAGACACCCCCCCCCCTCCCCCCAAATCGATCGGCCACCCCCAATGATATCCAGCGGGGGCTAGTAGTACTATTACCTAGCATTAAGTTAAGTTGCCAGCTGTAATAAGCTGTTAGCCCAATTTTTTTAAGTACCCAAGCCCAAATTTTAGGCTGTTAGCACAAATAGAACTCTTAAGTGGCTAGACAACCTAATGGGCTGATTAGCCAAGCCCAAGAAGATAACCCATAACACGCTACAACCAGCCAGAAGAAGTTTCAGAGGATGGCTACGATCGATCAATCCACACACATGTATTGTTGACTCGTTTTCCTTTTCGGCGAGCGGCGGCGGCCTAGGGCATGGGCTCTACGGCCGCCAGGAAAGTTCGTCGATCGATCGGCACTAGCGGCCGCCGCTAGGTGACTTCGTCGAGCGGCACCAAGACAGTTGCAGCGTGCCTTCGTCCATGGCCCCTGGTTTACATCTCGGCGTGCCTCACGAATCACATAAAGACCAAAGGTAATCACCACCAGTGCTAGATTTTTACAACTACCCACTATCTTTTTAATACATCAATTACAGATTCCATTCTACTTTTTGGTAGATATTTATCAAACTTTTTGATAGGAACTTTTGGTCTAGGCTATATATGCATGGTAACATAGAATCACAGAAGACAAAATATAAGAAAGACTGGTTAGAAGTTAATTTTTTTATTTTGAAGTTTGTCACGCTTCAAAACTAGAGTAATTAATTAAGCATCACTCTAGTATCAGAAATTTAATCTAATTGAGGAGACATTCCGCTCATTGGAATGCAAACTCCTGATCGAAATATTGTGGCATGATTAAAATTTCTGAACGATTGGAATGCAGACTCCTGGTCGAATAATGTGGCACGAGTAAAGATCTGAATAAGCTAAAACAAAAAACAAACCATATTGTATCCCCCAAAAAAACATATGGTATAACATGCTATCCTATATCTTTTGTGACATGTGTTGTTACTACCTTCTTCGCCCCCCCCTATGCTCAAATCCTGGCTCCGCCCCTGGGTCTGACAACAGTTTTTTACTTCATTGTTGTATAGGATTCCTCCTCATTTAATTGTGGTTTCTACAACTATCGTGCGAGATTTGGTACGTACGCTTCCTGGCAATCTACTGCCTCTGAAATGTTGTATGTCATTGGTAGCATCTTATTACTCACGGTCTTACACTTGAAACATACATTTATGTTGCTTCTGAGTACAGGGCCCAAACGTCCACCATTTATGTATATAAAAAAAAGGGTAATTAAGATCATTATGCCCATTTAAATCTTTCATATCCGTCCATGTCTTTGTAACTATTGCAATCCACAAGTTCTTTTCTTCATATCCAGGAATTCAGGTTTGTTGCATTCTGTTGTTTGTGTAAAATATTTTTTATCTACGTCGACAAGATGTTTGTCCATTTGATCATTGACCATCTCCTATGCCGCTTTCACAGACCGTGCATGCCACTGTCTATCCTAGCAAATGATCCATAGAATGTGCCTGAAACTCATATAACAAGGTACGTTCTGGCGCTGATACTTAGATCTGGAGAGGGTAACATTTTTCTGGTTTTACATATGATGAGCAAACATCTACTAGAAACTAATCTATTTACGAAAAAACTGGTATTTTTCTTATGAAGTTGTGCATTTATGCATGGCATATAGGGGCTTTCTTATTGGTGATTTGCAAGTTATATGTCTGCCTATGTTGATATAGTTTTCAATAAATTGTATTTATAATCTTTAATTTGCATCAGTATAATTAGACCCATTGCTTCTTTCAATGAATTGATGTTCTGAATAAATATATAAATATTTATCTGCATCCAACAATTTATTCTGATGCTTACTGTTGTCTTTGCAACTCAATACATATTTTATGTTCCGAAATATTACCAGGTACCATCACTAAATTTATACCAAGTCAGCAAGCGTTGGCTTCTGATCTTCTCATCGGCTCGGTTTCACCTGTCTCTAGGTGTGAGAACCATCTGACATAATATTATACCCACTCTTTCTTTTTTGTCAGCCCCTCAAATAACATATCATATTTGATCTAGATTTGAGTATACAGGTGCAAGCCAAAGAAAAGGAAGAGAGATATGCAACTAATCTGTATGTAGCATTTTATTTTACTGTCATATCGTCTTAGGTTTTTATCTATCTGGCATATCATGAAAAAGCCTCATCTACAAGCACTTGCCAGGGCACACAGATTGCACATCAGGTTCTAGATCGTTCACTTTTTTTTTAAACATGCATATTATGCCAACTCATCAAGAATTTCTACCGGCCATTGTATGTAATAAATTTTATGAGTAGCTGCTATAGTCTTGTCTGCTATCGTCACAAAGTGTACTCCATCACTATGTCTATGGTCCAAGTCTGTTTCCAATATATCGTCATAGTCATGATTAACTTTAAAGTTTTACATCATGCGAAAACTCTCATGTGATCCCGAGCTCCAGTGATCCCGGATGAACAGTAAAAACCAGAAAAATAGTAAAAAATTCAAAAAAATCTGAAATTTTTTGTCAAGAAACTTTGATGTTTTTTCTACATGCGTGCCAATTTTCGTGATGAAATGACATTTGTGGAGGTCTCGGCAAAAAAAACAAAATCATGCTCCAAAAAAACTATTTTTGGAAGCATTTTGGAGCATCGATTTTGTTTTTTTTGCCAAGACCTGCATGAATGTCATTTCGTCATGAATTTTTGCACGCATGTAGAAAAAACATCAAAGTTTCTTGCCAAAAAATTTAAGATTTTTTTGAAGTTTTTACTATTTTTTCGGATTTTACTGTTCATCCGGGATCATTGGAGCTCGGGATCACATACTACGCATCCATCATCATGTGCTTATGAAGTCCCACAGCAATGCGCGGGGTATCATCTAGTATACTCAGTAGTGCTTACATTTGCTAGATGGCTTGGATCGATAAAAACTTGATGAGTGCGGTCTACATGATTGCCTGTTGCGACCCCGGTCTCACTAGATTCAATTAGATTCAAATATGGTCATGAGCTAGGAGTGCAGGAGGCATGGTAGCCGTCTGGATCGAGCGTCTGTCATGGCAGTGCCATCGTCATTTGAAAGTAAGCACAAGTGAAAGGAAAAGAGGCAGCCAATGACGCTAACCGCAAGAGCAGGCTAATCATGGAAGAGTCGCCGCCGTGTGCCTGAGACTAGGAGCCAACAGACGAGGCCATCTAGATATGCGTGGGCTTCTCATGGGCATTTTCTTTTTTCATATTGTTTTAGTCGAGGGGAGGCTGCAAAGTTGCAGGCAGTTATATGTGTTATGGCTAATCATTCATGAGTATCAAGCATTTGCTCGATCCTAAGGGGGGTGCCCCTGCTCGCCCCCCTAGGTTCCATCACTCGTACCGCATACGACTTTAATCGTGGCAATAGTTAAGGTTTTAGTGACTCATATAAAGTTCAGGATTTGTTGATGACTTGTGTCAGTACTTTCCTTAGGTAAGTTGTGAGGAAAATGCTATCTTTGCTTTAAACTTATAACTTGGATTTTTAAGGATTCTCAAGAAATGTGCTCGTGAGAGCATCAATTTTGCATGCCGCATGCACCTTTTGTGTGTGCCATCGGTGTGCTCCATGAGTAGCGGATGAAGGATCGAGCGGTACAACACCATTTTCATGTATTAAGTAATGAAGATGATATTGTTGTAAGGTGCTCTATTTTTATGTAAGTAATGAAGATGGTATTATTGTAGGGTGCTCTTTGTAGATCGCTAATTTTCATGAGACGTGCAAAATAGCCAAGGTAGACATGCCACAGTGTACAAAGGAATAGTATCAAACCATCAAGTCGTTGCTATAAGGAAATAAAACAATAATGCGTGAAGCGAGACCGAGTGTTTCATAAGCGAGGTAACCACATTCTGAATGGTAAACCATCATAATTGTGTTTTTGCCTCGAGATACCTTTCACATCATCTCCATTTTGATGATCTTCGGTCGTTAAGATAGAAAGACCGTCTAAACATTGTTGTTGCAACACCTAGTGTATTTGCATTCACCTGCATCAACGACGATGATCAATAGCATCAACAAGGCAGATTTGGTTCGATCCAGTGCTCCTCCAAAAAATGGGAGCATTGTTTTCACACCTCGCACATCCAGCGGATGTCTACCCCAACGCGGTGCAGCTATGCTCAGTCACGCGACTTGTATGCGTCCCAAAGATACTTTGATGCGATGCGGCCTGGCTATCCAGTGCCAGACGTGTGCTCGAGAAACACGGTGTGGGGTACTGAGTGAGTGTTCTTTGGTGTCTTCGGTTTCATCGTCTAAATAAGATCAATAATCACGTACATCCAGCATGTGCCAAGGCACGAATACATCCATTTTTTGATATTGGAATTATAAGGGGGTATAGGATGAGGTGAATAGTACATTTCCCCTATGGATTCCCAAAGCTCCTTGGATTGGTATACAAAACTTGGAATAGTAAGGATGATAGACATTGTAGGAGAGCATCAACCAGCATTGTGTCAAACAAGGAAAAGAAAAATACTAGTCCAAACGACGTCCATAGTAAACCTTGCCCCGTAGATATTCTCTCCAATGTGGTCGATCTCTGACTTATTTACTACCAAAGCTAGGTTGTAGAGGTACACATGGACGCAGAGGTTCCCAGTGCATATACACGATCATAATGGAGATATCTGTAAGCGTGTCTCCTTAAAGGTGGCATTTCAAATGCCTCCAAATCCTAACGCATGTCAATTCCCTCGGTATTAGAATGGGCATAGATAAACATAAAATGGTGTCTCTCTCGTATAGTGGGCACAACATGAGGTGGCTGCTCTTTGCGAGCTTATATCGTCTTCTCTATGTGAGGGTGATTTGTAACTGTTTAATTTGTACCTACATTTTGATTCTCCGCATTGGTCATTGTCTATGTATGACTTTAATTATGGCAATAATTAGGTTCCACCAACTCAAACAGAGTATAGGACTTGTTGATCACCCATGCCATTATTTTTTTGGTAAGTTGAGGGAAAGATGTTCAATCTTCATTATATTTATAACTTGGATTGTGAAGGATTCTCGATATGTCTTCATTAGAGCATCAACCTTGAAGAGCGCATGTACCATGTACATGTGTCATCAGCGTGCTCCATCAGTTGTAGATGAAGGATCTAGATGGTACGCAAAACAAGTTGAGGTGGACATGGGATAATGTACAAATAAATATTACTCCCTCTATTCCAGAATATAGGGTGTATTGTTTTCCATGCAAGTCAACCATTTGAATGTTTGGCCAAGATTATAGAATAAACTAACAACATCTGCAGTACCAAATAAATAAAATATGAAACTACTTTTCATGATCGATCAAATGATACAAATTTTGTATTGTGGATATTGATATATTTTTCTAAAAACTCGGTCAAATATGGCCTCGTTTGACTTTTGAAAAAACAAATACACCTAATATAAAGGAACGGAGGGAGTATCAAACTAGCAAGTGGTTGCTATTAAGAAATCAAAAAATATTGTACGAGACAAGACCGAGGGTTCCATAAATAAGATAGTCAACCTCTCTACGATAAACCATCATAACTAGGATGTAGCCTAAAGAGGATGTCCCTCTCTTGGTGTATGAATTCATTTCAATTGAGACCCATTCGCATCATTTCCATGTAGACGCACCCAATTGTTACGCTCGAAAGATCGTTTAAATATTGTTGTTGAAACAACTAGCAAATTTGCATTCATCTATGCCAACAAAGATAATCAACAGTGAATCGATGATATACGGGAGTGAGAGGGCATTCTCCCCTCCCCCTCCTACCTACGACTACTAGTAGGTTTTATTTGTGTCAGTTACATATTTCTTACTAATTCAATATAGAACTCACTTCTTACGAAAATGGTAAAAAAAAGTTAGTTATGTTCATGATTTATTTCCTCCCCTCACACAAGAAGGCGGGAGTTCAGCCAAATGTTCCCTTACACAATTTTGCGGTCCTGTTTCCTATAAAATAGCTAGGTTTAGTCGCTATGATGAATACACTAGCTCGCCACATGAATATGGAAAAAACGAGCCTTTTCTTGGTATTAGTGTTCGTAGCAACCTCGAGCACCAATTCTCCTCTGGCGGTGAGTGGAGAAGAAAAACAACCTATAACTATTTAGTATGAACTTAAAGTGAGGAATCATATTTATCAAGGTACGACTTTGTTGCTATGGCAAATCTTCCATATGGTGCAGTGCACCATATATCATTGTCCCCATGTCTTTCATGTCCAACCGAGAGCTCGTGATACTAATGCATGCATAGACTTCAAGCTCTGAAAAATGCCAGACACTACTGGTTGTGTGGCTGTCCTCATACGATCTACTCAAATCCCAGCAACTAACCGCAACCGCACTTAGTTGTATCATTAAACTCATGATGTACTCCTATATACTATGGCATGGCAATCAATGGAAGAGCTATAGATGTCGATCGGTCAAAACATTGGCAATAAAAAGTTAGTCTTCAAAGTGAAAATCATAGTAAACACCTTAGGAAAATACTAATTTTTTGTTTGCTTTGCAAACAGGAGATCCTAATTAAGATTTAGAAGTGACCAATTCAATTTCAACCCCAGCAGTCCAATACCCGGCTCGCAGGCATAACACATGTTTATTTTAAAGTAATGCAATCATAAGAAAATAAGATTGTGACCCGTCATAAGAGAAAATTGCTGAGTAGGGGTAGTCTCAAAGCTGCACCCCTATGGTTGATAAGTAAATAATGGTATGATGAATATAGTCACTTTAACTGTAATTAAATTCAGAAAAGACTAATGATATAATTGGTTGTGCCAAATTGTTTGTCAATTGTGATCATATTTGACTTGAAGTGCATGCGCACATAAACAAAGCATATTAGCTATGTATAAGTCACATGAATTTGAAATTTGGGTAAGTCAATTTTTTGACAGTTGATTCTTTTGTCAAGGTTTGTGCTGTTTTTCTTTTCTTTTGTGTGTTTGGGCTGATTTTTTACTTGCCTCTCTTTGGGGTAAGTCGTTTTTTTTCTTCTTAGGTTTAAATTCTTACTTGCCCCTGTTTGGGTAGGTCGATTTTTTCTTAGTCCAAATTTTTGACTTGCCCCTGTTTGGATTAAGTCAATTTTCCTTTTTTTTTGTTTGAATGTGTTTTTTTTCTTTTGCTTTTATTTTTAGCCGGTTTTTCTTTTTTCTGTATGGGTAGTTTTTGCACATCGGGTGAGAGTGAAATGTAAAGACGCAAGTACTGGAGTATGTGTGTAACTTACACTAGAGTGTGAAAATTGTATTATTATATTTTTATTCATTGCATATTTTAAAAAAGTGCAATTTCAGTGCAATTGTGTGCAGGTTTTTTATTTTGATTTTCTTCAGGGGTAAAACCAATGTGACTAGTTCATTCTTTGTTAGAAAACTGTATGTTTGTTATTTTTTTTTAGTTTTTTTCCTTTTTCGTTCCTTTTGAAGGATAAAATACTAATGTCACTAAATTATTCATTTTTAGTAAACTTCTTATTTGTGAAAAATTCCCTATTATATGCCTATTGTTGCATATTATGTTAAAGCATAATTTATGTGTAAATTTTGTGCAGATTTTGTCTTTTTTATTTTCTTTCCTCTTAAAGGGTAGTACCATTGCCACTAATTCATTATTTCTTCAGAAACTTCATTATTTTGATTTGTTAGTTTTTGTTTTTTATTTATTCTTCTTTAAGGGTAAAATACTGATGCCACTAACTCATTCCTTCTCATAGAACTTCTTTTTGGTGAATATTCCACTATTATATGCTTATTGCACATTATGCAAAAGTGTAAATTCTGTGTAAATTTTGTGAAAAAATTGTCATTATTGGCTTTAGTTTTTTCAGTTTTCTTTTGCTTAAAGAGTAATACCAAGGTCACTAATTTATTCTTTCTTAGAAAACTCCTTTTTTGATTTGTTTTAGTTTTTATTTCATTTCTTTCTTCTTAAAGAGTAATACCATGCCAGTAATTCATTCTTCCTTATGAAATTTCATTATTTTGATTTTATTTTAGTTTCTTTTTCATTTCCATTCTTCTTTGTGGGTAATACCAACTCCATTAAATCATTCTTCCTTATAGTAATTTATTGTTTGGATTCTATTTTAGTTTTATTTCATTTATTTCTTTTTAAGGTTAATACCAATGCCACTAATTCATTCTTCCTTGTAAAGTCCATAATTTTGATTTTTTTAACTTTAATTTCATTTTATTTCTTCTTTGGGTAATAGCAATGTTGCTCTTATTTCTTTTTAGCAATTTTGCTTTTTTGTGAAACTTTCCGTATTATATGCTATTCTTGCATATTTGAAGAAAAAAAATCACATTTCTGTGTAAATTGTGTCATTATTCGATTTTTATACTTTCTTTCTTTTAAGTGCAATACCAACGCCACTAATTTATTCCTCTAGTACTACTAATTCATTGGTTTTACCACTATTTCATTTTTTCTTAGGAAACATCATTATTTTGTTTTTGTTTTTTTTTCTTCTTCTTAAAGGGTAATCTCAATGCCACAATTCATTCTTCCTTATAAAGCTTCATTGTTTTTATTTCGTTTTAGTTTCTCTTTTTCATTTTTTTATCTAAGGGTAATATCAATGCCACTAATTAATTCTTCTATAATAATCATTTCTATAATTATTTTTTATAATATTATTCACATTTTCTTTCTTTTAATGGTAATACCAATGTCAGTACTTCACTCTTCCTTGTAAAATTTCATTATTTTGATTTTTTAGCATTTGTTTCATTTTTCTTCTTCTTAAGGGTAATAACAATACCAGTAATTCTTTCCTTTTTGGAAATCATTTTTCTGCGAAAATTTCACTATTATATGCTTATCTTTGCATATTATTAAAAAAATGGCAATTCATGTGTAAATTGCATTTAAATTGTGTCATTATTTGATTTTCTTCGTATTTTCTTTCTTTTGAACGATAATACCAATGCCCCCAATTCATTCATTCTTTGAAAACTACTAATTCATTGGTATTTCCACTAATTCATTCCTTTTTAATGGGTAATTTTCTATCTTTATTTTTATTGTTTTCGTGTATTCTTTAAGGTGACACCACCACAAGTATTAGAGTTTCAGGCAATCCGCCCTTTATCTTTTTTAAAAAAATCTACTATATATGCTTATTCTTTCGTATTATAAAAACAATATTTATGTGTAAATTGTGTGCAATTTTTTCATTATTTTTAATATTTTATAATTTTCTACTTCTTTCATGTTAATGCCAATGCCACTAATTCATTTTCCTTATAAAAAACTACATTTTTTTAGCATATTACTAGTATAGAAGGGTTAATCCACTCGCATAATTCAATTTTCTCCAAAGAAATTTGTTTATGCGTGTTTCTCCATTGTTCAAATTGCCATGTGTTAGCTCCACTGATTTGGAGAAACACTGATCCACTGACACACACAGACGATCACCGACGAGACCGGGGCTGCGCTACGGCTGGTCAGAGAAACCCCACAGACGCATGCACACGGCACATCACACTCTTCTGCACGTACGGTGAACCACGGCCAGCCGGAGCTAGCTAACTCACGCACGCGTGCACATCGAACCGGAGCTAGCTTAGCTCACGCTGCCTGCACACAACACACCACACTCTATTGCATGCAAAAAGAAAATGTGACAGATCCAGATTACATAATCAGTCGACTGCCTATTAGCCAATCCCTAAACAAAGTACGTAAGGAGAAAGCAAATACAAAGCTACCAAATAGTGTTAGACTCGCCATGTGTCTTATCGTTGGTGCCGCCCATCTGTCAATGGGACATCTCGCAAACGGTGAGGGCTAGCGCTTAGCCTCACACGATGAAGTACGTAGGTAGATAGTCCCAACACGTAACCATGGATGCATAGCGCGCCGCCTGTCATTGATCTACATGCTTTTATTCGTGCCCGACCGTTAGAGCTAACCATGGCAGTTATACGCATTTTCATTGCTTTAGAGACTCCAAAGGGCGCGCGCCCACACACACACACACACAAAATGGTTCGGTGGTGCTAGCTTGTGCTTATTGTCACCAACTCATCATTGACCGAGCTACACTTCTTTTAGTACTCACGAAAAGAAAAGGGAAAAAAAGGCACATTATATTTCGAGAGCCCAAAACAGAATACAGGGTAGTTGGAGGGTGCAACCGCTTAAATCCACGTTAATCATCCCAGCCCCTCCTCCCAAGCCATAGTCAAATTAGCTAGGGAGTGGGCATGGACTCATGGGAGCGAGCGCCGATAGATGAAAGATTCTGATTGATCGGACGACTAGGTCGCGATCGTGCACGGGTGCGTTGCGAGCTGTTGGCTCTGCATGCTGGCATCATCTTCCGGGCCAATAATAAATTAATAACGACGTACCCTGCGCTGTGGTGAAATAGCTTTGTTTTTTTACTTCTTGTACTATATAGTGTATTTTCTCTTTCCGCTGTGGCCACTAGCCACTGCTGAAAATACTTTCTTCTTCTTTTTCCTAAATACTTTTATCAGCACCGCAACGTGAACTATACTAGTCTAGTCTGTTCAGTACGTGACGGAGATGGGCCGAGAGGGCTGCGTCACACGCGAGTAATAATGCACGCTATTGAAGGAAAACCATGTGAACGAACATGGACGGCAGGCATTGCATGCAGTGTTCGTTCAGTTAAAAACGTGGTGCAAGTGCACTAGTGCAGAATTGGGATTTAGCACCGGTTCGTGAGGCTGGAACCGGCACTAAAGGCTGGGGACTAAATCCCCCCCTCCCCCCTTTAGTCCCGGTTCAAAACGAAACGTCAATAAAGGGCCACCACGTGGCACGAGCCCGCGCCAGGGGCTGTGAGACCTCCAACCGGTACTAAAAGGTTTTGGGTTTATGATTTATTTTTTGTTTTAGTTTTGTGTTTTGCATTTAATTCTTTTTCATTTCAAACATATATTACGATACATATATTCCTATATATTCAACTTGGTCACTTGGATACATCCACTTTAATCTAATATGTGTTTCTTCCACCCTAATGATATACAACTCATATCATCATCATAATGCTATATAGATTATATCTATATATATAATATATATAATTATATAACAACTCATCTTGATCGTAGTGATATGACAATCTCACCATTATGATCATCATAAGTTAACCACTACTAAGTAAGGTACTAGTGATATAACAATCTCACCATTATGATCATCATAAGTTAACCAATTACACTAGGTAAGGTAGCAGGACCTACTACTCTCTCTCAGGTAGCATAGCATAAAACAGAAAAAACCCTCCTTCTCCGTTATGCAACATAGAGATCCAACTGTCTTCATTTTGTGGCCTTCGCCCAGCCACTATTTTTCTCCAAGCCTTGATTTTGAGGCCTCCATCTGTTTTAGAGATCGAGTATGCATATTTGAGACCCTCCGACCATGGTCGTACGCAAACAACTATCATCTCACCTTCAAAAAACATAAATGGAGGCACAACCACATCCGGGAGCTTCTGTTGAAGAGCATAATAGTAACATATATAGTTAGCAATGAAGTTTACTTCAGAAGAATGTATGAAAAATATGGACTAACTAGTAACACAATAGTAAAAATCTTACCATGATACTAGCACGAATGTTAGCATCGCACAACTCGTGGACTAGTGGCACGTATTTACCATAATTTTTTCCAACTCCATAGATGATCTTAAGTTGCAGAACGTCTTTAACAAAGGAGATAAGATAATTCTTCTCCTCCCAAGTTAGCTCTGCGCCATGACTGTAGTAGGTGTCGTCTATTATCTTTTGTATTTCTTGGGAAGAGAGAAAATAAGCTGTCAATTATAAAAAACAAGTTCAGCAGGTATGAATAACAAGTATTTTTAGATAAGGAATATAGATCATTTAACAAATGTGTTTAACAAACTCACACGGAGGCAAAATCGGAATCATGTTAGGATCCAGCGAAATGTTTTCATCTTCCGGATTGCCAAGATCGAATGTTATTTTCATATCCTCCTCGAATCCATAGGCCTTGCATAATCCTTCCTAATTTGAACATCCAAAATGAGTGTGACCTACTTCATTTATTATCTTAACCTCAAAATCGAAACAATGTTTCATTTTAAGGTGAGCTATCTTCGTGTCCACCTTGGACATCTCTTCGAAAGATAGCTTCTCAAGGACATATGGTCTTGCATAGCAGGGTATGCACTAGTCAAATTATAAAAAATGGAAATTACATGTTAAAGCAAAAATCTTAAGCCATGCTTAATTCAGACGAAACACGTGCCACTGAAGTTACATACCGTAAAACCTTCGAAGCCCACCTTAAGCGTGAGGGAGAAGCATGTACCGTTATCTAGGTGCGGTCTGTCGCACATACCCCTGTCGTCGGTATAGTCATCGCACTCGGGGATCTTATCCTCGTCAGACATTTCCTATATATGTTCATAATTCAAAGATTAAAAATTACGGCATGACCTTTGCTAAAATAGGACATATCGAGCGCCTAAAATAGGACATATCACGCGCCCCTGAAGGTACCACCTCCCAATGCCAGCCCGGTGGAGCCCAGTCCCGGACATGGCTCCTCTGAAGCAGGACGTCGTCGCGAACGGGTCGACGGCGAGGATGCGGGCCGGGCATCGTTGACGTCGAGAACAAATACTATATGCAAATGTAACATATTTTAAATGATTGGATTGTGATTTCTTATATACAAATTCTATATGCAAACTTTGACATATGTCGACGATCAAATATCGTTGCATATGTCAAAATTAAAACTTTGACATATGATATCTAGCTAGCTAATTAATCTAACATTAATATATATATCTAGCTAATTCATCTAACATTTTGACAAAAGTATAAAAAACTAATTCATCTAACATTAATTAATATATCTAATTCATCTAACTAAAAGTATAAAAAACTAATTCATCTAACATTAATATATCTAGCTAATTCATCTAACATTTGACATTAATCTAATTAATTAATTCATCTAAAACCTTTAACATTTGACATTAATCTAATTAATTAATTCATTCATCTAAAACCTTTGTATAAAAAACTAAAAAACAGAAAAACAGAAAAAACTAAAAATATAACATCTAAGTGTGTGTGTGTGTACATGTACATGTGTGTGTGTGCGGGCTTGGGATGGCGGCCGGCCATGGCGGGGGTCTCACAGCGGGGCGATGGGCCGGAGCGGCGAGGCGACGGGGGCAGCGAGTCGACGAGGACGGGCCGGCGACAGGGGCGGCGCGCGAGTCGATGGGGACGGCGCGACGGGGACGGGCTGGGGCGGCGACGGGGACAACGCGCGACGAGGGCGGCGACGGGGGGCGGCGGCGCTGTCGATCGAAGAAGCAGAGGAGACGAACAGAGAAGAAGAAAGTGAAATTTTCGTAAGTGTTATATATATAGGACGGATCTTTAGTACCGGTTGGAGCCACCAACCGGTACTAAAGGTCAAATTTGGCCAGGCCAAGCGGCGGGAAGCGCACCCCTTTAGTACCGGGTTGTGGCTCCAACCGGTACTAAAGACCTCCCCCCCTTTAGTACCAGTTGGAACCACCAACCGGTACTAAAGGTGGTGCGCTGCCACCCGCGGTGCACAAAGTTTAGTCCCACCTCGCTAGTTGAGAGGAGCTCGCACCGGTTTATAAGCCCCGCCGCGTCTACCGTGTCGAGCTCCTCTCTAAGCAGGCCTTTGTGGGCCTATTGCAACTCTTCCGCCCTGTGGGGCCTACTGGGCCGTACGGGCCTGCATCCTGGCCCAACTACAGGTTGGGTTTCTAGTCGTATGCAGGCCGTGGCGGCCCAGTAGTCGGGCTATTTTAAATTTACTTATTTTTCTTTTTTATTCTTTTCTGCTTTATTTATTTTCTTTTATTTCTGAGTTGTTTTTTGCTTTATTTAGAGTTTCTTTATGAATCTTTTTGCTTTAGGTAAAAAAATATAAAACTTTCTGTTAGTGCCAGTATTTTTTAAATTTGGATAGTTTAAATTTGAATTATTTGAATTTTGTGTGAATCACTAGTTTGTGAATAACTTTACTTTAAAATAGATTTTTCAGTAATTCTTTTTTCCGCTGTTTAATATTAGTGTGTTTTATCATTATATTCAATTTGGTAATACTTAGGTTCTTTTAAAAAATGAAATGCCTTTGTAACAGATGAGTTTTCGTCCGAAACCCTGATACTTCGAAAGAGATTGTCCATTTTGTACACGAAGTGCATCCAATTTTTGCCGTAACCCTCTCTACTTTTTTGCACATGCTCTGTGGGTGAAATGATGATACCATGCCAATTTTCAACCTTTTCAGAGTTCATTTGTAGTGCTTTTAAATTTCAGGGTCATTTAGCTCAAAAAATCAGTAAATGCATGAAAAATAGCCAATGATGTCAGAAAGGGTTGAAAGTTGATGATGTGGCTTTGAATAGTGCATACTAAACGCACAAAAAGTCTGGAGTTGTAAAAAGTTTAAAAAAATGAAATGCCTTTGTAACAGATGAGTTTTCGTTCGTAACCCTGATACTTCGAAAGAGATTGTCCATTTTGTACATGAAGTGCATCCAGTTTTTGCCGTAACCCTCTCTACTTTTTTGCACATGCTATATGGGTGAAATGATGATACCATGCCAACTTTCAACCTTTTCAGAGTTCATTTGTAGTGCTTTCCAATTTCAGGGTCATTTAGCTCAAAAAAATTAGTAAATGAGATGAAAAATAGCAAATGAAGTCAGAAATTGTTGGAAATTGATGACGTGGCTTTGAATGGTGCATATTGAACGCACAAAAAGTCTGGAGTTGAAATAAGTTAAAAAAATGAATTGCCTTTGTAACAGATGAGTTTTCATCCGAAACCCTGATACTTCGAAAGAGATTGTCCATTTTGTACACGAAGTGTATCCAGTTTTTGCCGTAACCCTCTCAACTTTTTAGCACATGCTATGTGGGTGAAATGATGATACCATGCCAACTTTCAACCTTTTCAGAGTTCATTTGTAGTGCTTTTCAATTGCAGAGCCCAAGAAGCCAAGCAGGGTCACGCAAAGATTCTTCGTCACGTGCATCACGTCGATTGCAGAGCGAACCTCTAGGTCTTTCCAATAGGGCAGGTCCCAAAATATAGATTTCTTCTTCCACATGGGTGCGCGTCCGTCAGCGTCATTTAGAATAGATTGTCCGCCAGGACCCTTTCCAAAGATTACCTTCAAATCCTTGACCATATCATGTACATCATCACCAGTACGGTGGCGAGGCTTCGTCCGGTGACCCGCCTCACCTTTGAAATGCTTGCCTTTCTTTCGTACGGGATGCCTGCTCGGAAGAAATCGATGATGTCCCAGGTACACATTCTTCTTACAATTATCCAAATATATAATGTCGGTATCATCCAAACAGTGCATGCATGTGCGGTATCCCTTGTTTGTCTGTCCTGAAAGGTTACTGAGAGCAGGCCAATCATTGATGGTCACAAACAGCAACGCATGTAGGTCAAATTCTTCCTGTTTGTGCTCATCCCACGCACGTACACATTTTCCATTCCACAGCTGTAAGAGTCTTCAACTAATGGCCTTAGGTACACATCAATGTCGTTGCCGGGTTGCTTAGGGCCTTGGATGAGCACTGGCATCATAATGAACTTCCGCTTCATGCACACCCAAGGAGGAAGGTTATACATACATAGAGTCACAGGCCAGGTGCTATGATTGCTGCTCTACTCCCCAAAAGGATTAATGCCATCTGCGCTTAGACCAAACCATACGTTCCTTGCGTCACCTGCAAAGTCCTCCCAGTACTTTCTCATGATTTTTCTCCACTGCGACCCGTCAGCGGGTACTCTCAACTTCCCGTCTTTCTTACGGTCTTCTCTGTGCCATCGCATCAACTTGGCATGCTCTTTGTTTTGGAACAAACGTTTCAACCATGGTATTATAGGAGCATACCACATCACCTTGGCAGGAATCTTCTTCCTGGGACGCTCGCCCTCGACATCACCAGCGTCATCGCGGCTGATCTTATAGCGCAATGCACCGCATACCGGGCACGCGTTCAAATCCTTGTACTCACCGCGGTAGAGGATGCAGTCATTAGGGCATGCATATATCTTCTGCACCTCTAATCCTAGAGGGCAGACAGCCTTCTTTGCTTCGTAATTACTCTCGGGCAATTCGTTGTCCTTTGGAAGCATCTTCTTTAACATTATCAGCAACTTTCCAAATCCCTTGTCAGATACACCATTCTCTGCCTTCCAATGCAGCAATTCCAGTGTGGTGCCCAGCTTTTTCTTGTCAGCTTCACAATTTGGGTACAACAATTTCTTGTGATCCTCTAACATGCGCTGCAACTTCTTCTTCTCCTTTTCACTTGCGCAGTTTCTCTTTGCATTGACAATGGCCTGACCTAGATCATCAGTGGGATCATCTGATGCCTCTTCCTCAGCTTCTTCCCGCATTGCCGGCTCAGCTTCTTCCCCCATTGTTGTACCATCGTATTCAGGGAACCCATGGCCAGGATAGCTGTCGTCGTCCTCTTCTTCTTCATTGTCTTCCATCATAACCCCTCTTTCTCCGTGCTTGGTCCAGACATTATAGTGGGGCATGAAACCGGCCTCAAACAGGTGGACGTGAATGGTTTTTGACTTAGAGTAACTCCAATCATTCTTACAGCCAGCACATGGACAATACATAAAACCATCCGCCCGCTTGTTTGCCTTAGCCGCAAGCAGAAAAGTTTGCACGCCATTAACGAACTGGGGAGAGCATCGGTCACCGTACATCCATTGCCGGCTCATCTTCATTACACAGCACCGAATAGACCAAATTAATACAAGTTCATACATAAAGTTCATACAACACTTATTCTCATAAAACAAACATACAAATAACTCTCTGGCTAAAGCATTTAAATGCAACAACAAATGCGATCAAGATCGCAACTAAGATAACAATTAATCCAACAGCATAATGATACCAAGCCCCTCTATCAATGGCATATTTTCTAATCTTTCTAATCTTCAAGCGCATTTTCTCCATCTTGATCTTGTGATCATCGACGACATCGGCAACATGCAACTCCAATTCCATCTTCTCCCCCTCAATTCTTTTCAATTTTTCTTTCAAATACTCGTTTTCTCTTTCAACTAAATTTAACCTCTCGACAATAGGGTTGGTTGGAATTTCCGGTTCACATACCTCCTAGATAAAAATATCTATGTCAACTTGATGGGCATAATTTGTCATAAACACGAAATGCAAAAAATAGTTATAAAAGAGAATATACCACATCCGAATCATAACCCGGACGAGGGCCGACGGGGACGGATATCAAAACCATGGCACTATGTATAACAAACAACGTACGGGTAAGATAATTATACAAGTAACTATATATCTAAATCACACAAACATGATTTTTTTTATATAAAAAATATAAGAACAAGAGGCTCACCACAAGGTGGTGCCGGCGACGGGACGGTGCGGGCGATCGACGGTGGTTAGGACGGAGATGGGAAGGCACTAAGTAAACCACACCTACATATGCAAACTAAGAGTTATTTTGACCTCAAATTGCATATAAATCAAATACTACCACATATAATTCCTCCAAAAATAAAACCCACAAATCACTATACTTATAAAGCATTGCAAGAGCTAATCTAGCAATGAGAGATGAAAGGACAAAGTTGCCAACCTTTGTGATCACTTGGATGGATGGGGTGCCTTCAAATCTTCACAAATTTTGGCAAAAATGGAGTGTGAGCTCGAGAGGAAGAGGAAGAAAATAGAGGAGAGGAAAGGGGAAGAACAGAGCGCTCGGGCTCGACGAAGGGGTTTATATAGGACCTTTAGTACCGGTTCGTCTAACCAACCGGTACTAAAGGTGCATCTCTAGTCCCGGTTCGTGGCATGAACCGGTACTAAAGGTGCTGGTGGGGCCCCAGCCGGACAACAGCCTGCCACCACCTCTTTAGTACCGGTTCGTGGCATGAACCGGTACTAAAGGTTCACCACGAACCGGTACTAATGAGCGCCACCCGCCTAGCCGTTGACCGGTACCATTAGTGTCGGTTCAGTTACAAACCGGGACTAATGTGCTTCACATTAGGCCCTTTTTCTACTAGTGGTGAGTGGACGCGCTGTTGATGCATGCATGGAAACAGTACCTGTGTCCAGACTCCTTTTTACGATGACAACAGCATGGAGTATAACGAACACTAACTCGATTCGTTTGAAAAAACACTAATTCGATTGATATGGCATGGGGGCTCATGGGAAGGAGCGCCGATTAACCAAACAAATCAGGAGATTCTGCGGGATCGAATGGCGATGGCGCGGCCACGAGTGAGGCGGCCGCAGACGCAGTGGGTGTGGCTCACGCGGCCAGACGGAGGGGAGTCGCGTCACAGTCACGTACGACCAATGCATGTCGAGTCGTCGTAAATAAGCAATCCACTCAAAGAAAAACGGGAAAAAAAAAGTTGGACGGCAGAGGCCAACGCTGCACGCGGTGTTCAGCTAAAGCGTGGCACTATAGACAGGGGTAGCAGAAGCATGCAGTACCGTGTACCGGTGGCTAGTTGTACGTGACAGAGGGTGGGTGCGGGAAAGTCATTTTGAGCGTTTCCGTGATGTACCGGTAACCAATCCATATTCATGCCGCTGTGAATATTATATTCTCACTTTTTTGCTATACCGGAGTTATACTTCATCAAATACAGCTAGTAGCCCCCACCTTTGTCAGTGATATGACATGCATGGCAGCATGTGACAGCCCACTGTCTCCCTTCTCTCACACATAAATCCATCCTTTTATTTCACCTTAGCTAAGTTAAACTGTCCATATCATTTAAACTATAAGTTCATTTTTGAAATAATTCATATATTTGAATTCCTGGCTTTAAGACCTTTAGAACTAGACCAATCTTGAATACATTTCAAACACGTTCAAATTTCAATGTTTCACATTTAACATGTGAAACAAACCCATTTCACTAGAAAATTATGAAAAACTCATATTTCAATAGAAATATGTGAACCAACCTATTCCACCGAAATTTTTTCTTACCCAAATATGAAACTGAAATGTCAACTTGTGAAACTGGTTATTTCAAAATGTGTAATGGTTTATTTCAAAAGAGTGAAATATATTATTATCAAAAATGTGCATTTGAAATAGATGTGATTTTTGTGAAGCAAGCTAGTGGAAAGTGAAATGTAGGTTCAGAATTGTGAAACAATAAATACAGAAAGTGAAATTGCAATGTATCATTGTGAAACTGATTTTTTGGAAATGTGTAATAATTTATTTCAAAAGAGTGAAATAGGTTTTATGAAAAATGTGCAATTGAAATATATGTCATTTTTGTGAAACAAGGTAGTAAAAAGTGAGTTGTAGGCTTCGAATTATGAAAGAGTAACTATAGAAAGTGAAATTCTATTGTACCGTTTGTGAAACTGATTATTTGAACATGTGTAGTAGTTTACTTCAAAAGAGTGAAATATGTTATTTAAAAAATGTGCAATTTAAATAGGTGTTTTCTTTTGTGAAGCAAGCTAGTGAAAAGTGAAATGTAGGTTTTGGACTGTGTAATAGTCACTATGGAAAGTGAAATTGTAATGTATCATTGTGAAACTGATTATTTTGACATGTGAAATATACGTTCGAATTTAAACGTGCTCAAAACATATCCAAGATTGATCTCATTTTAAAGGTTTTTGACACAAGGAGTTCAAATATAAAAAAGTTTCAAAAAGGAATATATGGTTTAAAAGATATGGATGTTTTAAATTAGCTAAGGCGGAAGAAATGGTTGGATTTATTGTGCGGGAGAAGAAAAAGTGATTGTGCTACACAATCATGCATGCATGTGAAGTACACTGGTGGGGCTTAAGTGCTAAAGAGAGAATGTGATAATACAAAGATGAATAATCTAGAAAAGAAGTGCAATACAATGATACTTGGCCCACATAGTGTGAGATGGCAGCTCCCAATTGGACACGAACTTGCCGGCAGGTCACGGAACCGTGCAATTTTCCGCTTCGGGGTGGGTGCTAGGCGCATGGCATCGAGAGGTGGGTGTGTTAGATAAAACGAGAATAAACGAGACACGAGAGACATGGATTTAACGTGGAAACCCTTGCGGGAGAAAACCACGGACGCACGAAGGCGCAATCACTATGAGGAGGAGTATTACAAGCACGAGACGACATGACCGTCTTTAGGTGCGACTACATGGGGTATATATGAGGGCAATACATGAGTCCTTGGAGGACAAGTAAACGAGATGTACTCGTACGCGTCGGTACCAACGCAAAGGCCCACACCGTATGTACTACGTCCAGTCCAATACGGTAGAATTTGGATCACAATTTAACAATCTCCACCTTCAGCCAAATTCCCTCCAGTAGTCGAAGAAAGTAAATAACTCCATCCAAATCAGCATAAACACCTTGTGCGTCAAATTCCATAGGACTAGTGAGAAATACCAACTAAACCTGAGCAAAGCTCAAACTTATTGGTAGGAACTGGCTTTGTCATCATATCAGCAGGATTATCATGAGTACTTAGATTGCATACATTCAAATCACCTTCAGCAACATCTCGAATATAATGAAATCTGACATCAATGTGCTTTGTCCTCTCATGATACATTGGATTCTTTGTAAGATATATGGCACTTCGACTGTCAGAAAATATGGTAGGGCAAGATGAATCTCCACAAAGCTCAGTGTACAAACCTCTCAACCAGATAGCTTCTTTGCATGCCTTAGAAATAGCCATATATTCGGCATCAGTAGTGGAACAAGCCACAATAGACTGCAAAGTTGCTCTCCAACTAATAGCACAACCACCAATGGTGAAAACATAAACTGTGAGTGATCTTCTCTTATCCAAATCACCAGCAAAATCAGAATCAACGAAACCAACAAGTACATCTCTAGTTTTCCCAAACTGTAAATAAGCATTAGAAGTACCTCGCAAGTATCTGAAAATCCACTGAACTGCTTTCCAATGTTCTTTTCCAGGATTAGCCATGTATCTACTGACAACACTCAATGCATATGATAAATCAGGACGAGAACAAACCATGGCATACATAAGTGAACCAACTGCACTTGAATAGGGAACTCTAAACATGTACTCAATATCGGCATCTGACTTAGGACATAAAGCTGATAATAATTTGAAGTGTGCAGCTAACGAAGTACTCACCGGCTTGGCATTATGCATATTAAAACGACGAAGAACTTTATCAATATATCCCTTCTGACTGAGATACAATTTTCCAGATGGTCTATCTCTGGATATTTCCATGCCAAGAATTTTCTTTGCTGCACCCAAATCCTTCATCTCAAATTCATTACTCAATTGCTTCTTTAGTTCATCAATTTCTGACATGCTCTTTGCAGCAATTAGCATACCATCAACATAAAGGAGCAAATATATAGTTGATCCATTGACGGTTTTCAAATAAACACAGCTATCATAATTAGACCTTTTGAAACCTTGAGAGAGCATAAAAGTGTCAAATCTCTTGTACCACTGTCTAGGGGATTGCTTCAATCCATAAAGAGATTTCTTTAACTTACAGACAAGCTTTTCTTTTCCAAGAATAACAAAACCTTCAGGTTGTTCCATATAAATATCCTCTTCTAATTCTCCATGTAAGAATGCAGTTTTAACATCAAATTGTTGTGGCGCCCTCGACTCAATCGTACAATAATCATACACGCAAACGTGTACGATCAAGCACAGGGACTCACGGGAAGATATCACAACACAACTCTAAACACAAATTAACGGAGATCCACAATATTACAGACCAGGGATCCGAAGATCTGAATACATAAGTCAGTCATACAAATATTATCTGAGTACAGACATAGTTAGACAAGTTTTGCCTTAAGAAGGCTAGCACAAACAACGACACTAGATCGAAATGCGTTGGCCTCCTGCTTGGGAGCCTCCGATCCAACTCCTGGTCAGCTGGCTCAATCCAGTAGTAAGTACCCTCTGGACCCTCCTGGTAGTAAGCTCCGGTGGTGGCATCTGGCTCCTGGACTCCATCGTCTGATGTATCATCAAGGTGGGGTATATGGGGAAAAGAGAAATTAAAGCAACCGTGAGTACTCATTCGAAGTACTCAGCAAGCAAGGATCTATACTACTTATGCAACATTATCAATGGAGAAAAGGCTGTATAAGTGGACTGGGCTGCAGAAATACCAGAATAGAGAGAATGCCTAGTCCTATCGAAGACTAGCATCTTCAAACATCTTCACAAGGCCATCATCTTGCAGCAGTAGGAGAGAGTAGAATAGCATTTCATTTAGCAAACATGTTGAAGTACAGCTTAAAGATCCTTCCTCGACTCCCAAGCGAGAAAGCGATCCCGAAGCTTCAATTAAGTAACAAGTATCCAGTTCAAGTAGTAGATCGGGATACACAAACTGAGCATCCTTTACCGTAGGACCGGCTATCGATAGAAGATTCATCCCTGCAGGGGTGCACTACTGTTACCCAACACGCTCGATCAACTCTGGCCGGACACACTTTCTAGGTAATGCCCGTCCTCGGAAGATCAACACGAAGCAACGCTCTACCTAGGCTCGGCAGAGAGGTCAGCACGCCGGACTAACCTATGCACCCAGAGGTCTCGGGCCATCGCCCTGGGCACCCTGCGCGTTGCGAGACTGTCCGGGGTGCAGGCGCGACACTGAGCTCGTTAGTGAAGTATCCAGCCCAATCCCGACAATCAGCCCGCACGGTGAATCGTGACGTCAGACGAGCTTTCGGGAGAAACATACATCGCAGAGGGTCCCATAACCATTATCCCGCGTGGTGGTAGTGCGTATAGGGCACGTCGACCCACTCAGATCACACACCCAAATCCAATAGGCTCAATTAGTATCACGCGGAGACAATCAGAGTCTCTGATGCTCCGCCACAATATCACACTCGAGTGCCCTTCCGGCACACCCGAAAATCATAGATCCCCAGCGGGTACCCACCAGGGTGGACCCGCCTGTAACAAAGGTCAAAGTAACCGTGTGGTCATAACATCAAGGGGGAAACCCGAGGAATCACCCTCGGCGGATTCCACTCAACGAAATCATCAGGGTGAACGTATGAGGTATCACCCTCGAGGTTCACACTAAGGGGTCGCACGACAGAGTCGTATCGGAAGTGGAGAAGGAGGAATCACCCTCGATGACCACGACCGAACATCTACACTGCAGAGTATTCATCGGGAGTGCGTTACGACGTATCACCCTCGACACTCGATAGTTACTACGTAGAGTCGTACAACTAAGGGGGTGTGAAGTGAGCTGTCGGTCTCTGGTCAATGATCACGTTGATCGAGTCATGTATAAAGTATTTTCATCGGAGTTACGGTTTATTTAATATAATTTTCTAAAGTTTTTATTAATTTTTGGAATTTAATTAATTATTTAAATTAACATTATCCGAAACAGTATTGATGACATCAGCATGACCTCATGCTGACGTCAGCACAACCTGACACGTGGGTCCCACCTGTCATAGGCTGTTGGCTAATTAGTGGTTAACTAATTAATTAATATTTAATTAAACTAATTAACTAAATTGGATTAACCTAATCAGGATTAATTAACTTAATTAATTAATTAATTAATTAATATTTTAAATTATTTTTATTTTATTTTTATTTCTTTTTTTAAAATCGTTTTTAGGGCGTGGGCCCGTTCTGTCAGCGTCACAGGGGGTGCGGCCCATTGGCCAGTGGCACTGGGGCACTAGGCCCCACTGGTCAGTGGCACGAGGACCACAGGCGGGCGCGGGTGGCCGGCGTGACGCAGCGCGCGGGCGCGGGCGTGCGTGCGCGCGGGCGGCGGCAGGGGCGCGGCGACGCGGGCGGCAGCGCGTGCGCGCGGGCGCGTGCGCGAGCTGGCGCGGGCACGAGCCGGTGCGGGCGAGCGCGGGCGGAGCGGCGGCACGGGGGGGGCGCGGTGGCGCGAGCAGCGGGCGGAGCGCGGCGACCGCGGCGAGCGCGTGCGAGGGAACGGCCACGGGCGCGCGAGCGCGAGCGGCGGGCGGGCGCGTGCGCGTGCGGTAGAGCGTGGCGAGGAGAAGAAAGGGGGGGGCTCACGAGCGGTGTAGAGGAACAGGGTCGGCGAGGCTCGGGGTCGGCCGTTGGGGAGGAGACGAGGAGGCGGTGGTGCTGCGGCGTGGTCTGGCGAGGGGGAGCGGCGACGGGGCGACGACGAGCGGCGGGGCGCGGTCGGCGCGAGCAGCGCCGATCCAGTTTCTGTATCGGGTGAGGGGGGAGCGAGGGGAGGAGAGTGGGGTGTCGGTGGGGTTAGGTTTGGCCTGGGGAGGGGTATAGGCCAGGGGGGAGGGAGCTGGGCCGGCCTGGTGGCCGTGGCCCAGTTGGGCCGGGTTTTTTTTTTCTCTTTTTTATTATTTTTCTGTTTTGTTTTCTTTTGTCTTTTCTTTTATTTATTTACATACCTCCTGTTTAGTAAATAGTTAGGCCTCAAATTGAATTTTGTAAAACATAGGAATTGTTCCAATAATTACTAGGCATCCACTACCACTGTCAAAAATTGGTTTGGAGTCAAATGGATCTCGCACCACTTTTATAATAATTAAAATGCCTTAATCCTAGCTGTTTTGGTAATGTTAGTGCCACCTAATGAATTTATTAATTGTTGGTTACAATTTTAGAATAGCCTCTGCAATATTTGCTATTTACTGAACATTTTAGTTTCTATGTTGGACAACTTTTATTTTCCACTTTCATTTAAATTTGAATTTGACTTAGGAGTTAAAATGCAATATGATGCTAATGATGATTATGCACTATTAAACATGCTGACTTGTCATTATCAAAAGTGATTACTGTGGCTAATGACATGGGGTGTTACAATTCTCCTCATCTATTAAGAATTCTCGTCCCGAGAATTAAGAGGAAGACTGAAAGAAAGTGGGGTATTCTTCGCGAAGACGATCCTCGCGTTCCCAAGTGGCCTCATCTTCAGAATGATTTGACCACTGAACCTTGATGAATTTGATTGACTTTTGACGAGTCTGACGTTCGGCTTCATCAAGAACACGGATGGGATATTCTGGATAAGACAGATCTTCCCGTAATTCAAGCACTTCGTGATCCACAGCTCGAATAGGGTCCTTGAAGCAGCGACGGAGTTGGGATACATGAAAGACGTCATGTACTTGGGAATGATTTGGCGGCAACTGCAATTGATATGCCACCTCTCCTCGGCGGGCAAGAATACGGAACAGGCCAATGTAGCGAGGAGCTAACTTGCCTTTGATTCCGAACCAATGAGTGCCTTTCAACGAAGTGACGCGAAGGTAAGCTTGCTCGCCAGGTTGATAGACTATTCCCTAGTGCTTTCGGTCATAGTTGCTCTTCTGACGAGACTGAGCAGTTTTCAAATGTTCACGGACAATGCGGACTTGTTCTTCCGCTTGCTGAATAATGTCATGTCCGACCAGTGAGCGTTCCCCAGTTTCTGACCAATTCAGAGGGGTTCGACACTTACGACCGTATAGAACTTCAAACGGTGCCATCTTCAAACTAGCTTGATAGCTATTATTGTAAGAGAATTCGGAATACGGGAGAGATTCCTCCCATTTCTTACCGAAGGAGATGACGCATGCTCGAAGCATATCTTCGAGCACTTGATTAACTCGTTCAACTTGACCCTGTGACTGAGGGTGAAAAGCGGTACTGAACGACAGATGTGTTCCCATAGCTTCTTGGAAACTATTCCAGAATCTGGAGGTGAAGAGGCTGCCACGATCAGAACTGATCTCCAATGGAACACCATGGAGTGACACAATTCGGGAAACATACAAGTCTGCTAACTGGCTAGCAGTGATTGTCTCCTTAACTGGCAGAAAGTGAGCAACCTTAGAGAATCGGTCAATGACGACAAAAATAGCATCATGACCCTTCTGAGATTTGGGAAAACCAGTAATGAAATCCATTTGGACCTTGTCCCATTTCCATTCAGGAATTGCAAGGGGTTGCAGAGTTCCTGCGGGCCTTTGATGTTGAGCTTTAACGCGGCGGCAAACGTCACACTCAGAAACATAACGAGCAATATCTCGCTTCATATTGGGCCACCAGTATCTCTGACAAATGTCACGGTACATCTTTGTGCTACCGGGATGAATTGACAGAGGAGTGTCATGAGTTTCCATCATAACGTGTTCTCTCTCATCCTTGAACTTAGGTACGAAGAGACGGTGTTGGAAAAATAGGATCCCATCATTATCAAGATGGAACTCCGACGGTTTTCCTTTTTCAAGGTATCGCTTGATCCTTTCAACTTCAGAGTCATACCGTTGCATAGTTTTGATGCTTTGTTCTAAATCTGGTTCGACAACCAGGGTATTGAGATAACCCTGTGGAACAATATGGAGGTTTAATTTGCGAAGCTCTTCATAAAGCATAGGCTATGATTCCTGAACCACATGGTTGCTGCAATAAGCCTTGCGACTCAAAGCATCGGCCATTACATTTGCCTTGCCAGGGGTGTATGAGATATTCATATCATAATCGGCTATTGTCTCGAGCCATCTTTGTTGATGAAGGTTCAGATCCGGTTGAGTATATAAATACTTCAAACTTTGATGATCCGTATATATCTCACAACGGTTACTGAGAAGGTAATGTCGCCATAGTTTCAGGGCATAAATAACCGCAGAAAGTTCGAGATCGTGCACTGGGTAATTTTCTTTGTGAGGACGCAATTGTCGGGAGGCATAAGCAATCACTTTGCGTTCTTGCATTAGGACACAGCCTAATCCTTGACGGGAGGCATCGCAGTATATCACGAAATCCTTTTGGGAATCTGGGGGTGCTAATACTGGGGCAGATGTCAATTTATCTTTTAGTGTCTGAAAGCTTTCTTGACATTTTTCTGTCCACTCAAATTTAACACCTTTGTGAAGCAGATTTGTCAATGGTTTTGCAATCTTGGAAAAGTTCTCAACGAATCGACGACAATAACTTGCAAGTCCGAGAAAACTTCTAACTTGCTTAACATTCTTCGGGGGAGTCTAGTCAAGAATAGTCTGAACTCGTTCGGGGTTAACAGCAATTCCATCCTTGGAAATCACATGTCCAAGGTAAGTTACTTCAGAAAGCCAAAATTCACATTTGGAATACTTGGCATACAACTGGTGTTCTCGGAGCCTTTCTAGTACAAGACGGAGGTGTTCGGCATGTTCTTCTTTATTCGTAGAATAGATAAGGATATCATCCAAATAAACCACGACGAATTTGTCGAGGTAATCCATGAATATATAATTCATCAGACGGGAGAAAGTTGCTGGAGCATTCGTTAGGCCAAATGACATGACGGTGTATTCATAGGAGCCATATCGAGTGACGAATGCAGTCTTGGGAATATCCTCTTCACGGACACGGATCTGGTGATAACCCAACCTCAAGTCGAGTTTAGAGAACACCGATGATCCAGCGAGTTGATCATAAAGATCATTGATCCGGGGCAGTGGGTATTTATTCTAGATTGTGGCTTGGTTAATGGGCCGATAATCCTGAACCAAACGGTTAGTTCCATCCTTCTTCTTAACGAAGAGTGAAGGTGCTCCCCAAGCAGAGGAACTGGGGTGGATGAAACCACTCTTAAGCGACTTGTCGATTTCTTCCTTAAGCTCGAGTAGGTGATGCGGAGGCATCTTATAAGGTCGCTTGGCAATAGGGACGGTGCCAGGCTTCAAGTCAATGACAAACTCGACAGCTCTAGCCGGGGGTATTCCTGGAAGTTCTTCCGGAAAGACGTCTGAAAATTCTCGAATGACAGGAACGTTCTCGATCCCTTCCAAAGGTGAGGCGTTCAAAGTATTCAGAACATATATCTGAGCTTCAGCGTCTCGAGTAATGCGGGCGGTGTAGTTCACTATCTCGTGGGACGGGTGAAGAAGTTGGACGACTTTAGTGGCGCAATTGATCGAAGCAATGTGAGCTTTCAACCAATCCATTCCAAGAATGAGGTCTATGGTGGAAGACTTCAAGACGATGGGCGATGCAAGGAATTCCAACCCTTTAATTTTGACGGTAATGTCAGGTGCTATCACGTTAGTCATTAAAACTCCCGGAGAACGAAGTATGCATTTTCTCATATCGAATGCCATGCATGAATGCAAAATTTCCAGAGATGAATGAATGTGATGCTCCTGAATCAAATAAAATAGAAGCAGGTACTGAGTTAACGAGAAGACTACCCATCACAGTAGCAGGTTGATCCTGGACTTCTTCAATGTCAATGTTGTAGGCGTGTCCACGACCATGTGCAGCAGACCCGGTATTATAGTTGCGGGTCTGATTGTCGCCACGACCATTGCCACGGCCAGTACGAGGAAAAGCTAACTGATTCTGATTCTGGTGGCAGTCTTTAGCCTGGTGACCTGGTTTGCGGCACTTGAAGCACAGACCATCTTCAGGACGAAGATGAGCATTGTTTTGAATAGCTTGAGCTTTTGGCTGCCTCGGTGGTGGAGGAGGCTGACGTGGTGCAGCATAGTTGTTCTTTGGCATAGAGGCATTGGAACGGATCGCATTGTTGGGAATCCAAACTCGACGCTTCGATGCTGAGCCCGAAGATGAGCCAGCATCACGATAGCGCTTCTGCGAGTCCTTGTATTCCATCTGAGCGGTCTCAACAAGAATAGCGTTGTTCGTCAGAGTTGAAAAGTCATTGAAGTCTTGAGCAGCAAGTGCAAGCTTGAGGTCGGGGTGTAGTCCACTACGGAACTTCTCTTGTCTACGTGCATCGGTAGCGATGTCTTCTTCAGCATAGCGGGAGAGGTCTAGAAATTCCCGCTGATAAGCTTTGACAGTCTTGTTGCCCTGAGTGAGTTTACGGAACTGGGTCTTCATGCGTTCCATAATTGCCTGAGGGATGTAACGTGTACGGAAAGCAGCCTGGAACTCATACCAGGTGATGACTGTTCCAATAGGCAGAGTACGCTTGTGTGTGTCCCACCATTGAGCTGTGGGGCCCTTTAAGAAAAAGGCCGCGAAGTTGACGAAGTTGTTAGGGGCGACATTAGCTGACTCCATCTCGTGAGTGATGTCGCGGAGCCAGTCATCTGCATCCAGTGGCTTGTCAGAGTTGTGGAACTGATTTGGGTTGAGCCGCATAAACTCTGTCAAAGTTATTGAAGCTGGGTTCTGGTTCTGGTTGTTCTGATGCGGAAACTGAGCCATGATTCCAGTCATGAACTGGCGGTTAAGCTCAAACTGTTGCATCATAGCTGCCATATAGTCTGGCGGTGGTGGGTGTTCAGGGGTACCACGACCACGACCACCTGGTCTAACCATCCTGCTAAGTATCAACAGGGGGTAGTTTAGTAAAAGCAATTGCGAGCATTTAGTGACAAGCATGATATAACTCGACAATAATTTAAGTAGTGTAACAGATACATAACAGTAGTCAATTAAGACATATGGATCCATACACAGAGTCGGGTACATGCGGACAGCATAACGGCGGAAATTCAAAAGCTAGACATACTAGGCGGCGCGCAGGCACGCGGTAAGGAAGTACACAACGAGACATAGCAAAGGCTACATCAATGTCGGAGAAAACCACTGAAACGGGGTAACTACAAGTGCGGACGACGAATGTTCGTCGCGGAAGGATCCTGCGCTCCATGTGCACTCTGATGCAGAATCCGGTCTCGAGCTGTAAGAAGAGGTCCACGTGCAGGTGTATGACCTCCAACAGCAGGCCAATCAATACTAGCATACATCTGAGTCCTGCGCGGGTAAAGGATGTAATCAGGATGTATCCCTGCGCGAACATCGGGTAGCAACTGCGTCATAGCATCGTAGAGACATGCTCGAGTGGCAACCAACTCGACGGCAAGAGCCCGAACAGTGCGATCCAGAGCTTGAGTGCACTGAATCAGAACACGCGGGTCATAGCGACGAGGCTCGTACGGGGCACAGATAGATGTGTAGTATCCAGTAGCATCTCCAGCAGGGCATATGAAATGTATCGGAACTCAGAGTCATCCAAGATATCGCTGAACTGTCCTCGGAGATGTGCGACAGCAGAGTAGGCGGCATCATGGACTGCCATCTCAATCGTCATGCCGATACCGTGGAAAAGGTGTAGCTCGGTGTCTGAGTCATTTTGCTGATCATAGATACGAACATCAGCATGGTACTGCTCCTGGTTGAACTCGCGGTAATCCTCGTAAACCAAGTACTCAGGATACCAACGGTAGCCAAGTCTGATCATGAGAGCGATCAGGACAGCTGGAAACCCAGGGGCATCACGAGCCCAAGTGCGAAGCACAAGCTATGTCGTAGGACGTGGTGGAAACAAACGGTCCATCTGAAACAGAGGAAATTCAGATTTGTCAAATGACAATGAGAAGTTTAACACAACTCGGAGAGAAAGGTTAAACAAAACAATGGAAAGGAAAATGATTATCAGACTAATCAGATCAATGACAGGGAAATCGCACAGATATCCAGCTCTCCGGGTAGACGGGATTTACGAGATCCTAAGTGTCGGCGTTAGTAAAATTTATTTAACCCAAGTAGAAGAGAGATCAGAGTCCCAGAGTATAGACGAGGAATAAAAGATCCTAATACCACCCAGTTGGTGACGTGGGCCCGTAAGCCACACAGCCAAGTTAGTAAACTAGTTTTTCAATGTCTAGACTCAACTCCGGCCAAGGAATTGGAAGGGGGCTTCCTACAGGCAGTCGGCTCTGATACCAACTTGTGGCGCCCCCGACTCAATCGTACACTAATCATACACGCAAACGTGTACGATCAAGCACAGGGACTCACGGGAAGATATCACAACACAACTCTAAACACAAATTAACGAAGATCCACAATATTACACACCAGGGATCCGAAGATCCGAATACATAAGTCAGTCATACAAATATTATCTGAGTACAGACATAGTTAGACAAGTTTTGCCTTAAGAAGGCTAGCACAAATAGCGACACTAGATCGAAAGGCGTTGGCCTCCTGCCTGGGAGCCTCCGATCCTACTCCTGGTCAGCTAGCTCAATCCAGTAGTAAGTACCCTCTGGACCCTCCTGGTAGTAAGCTCCGGTGGTGGCATCTGGCTCCTGGACTCCATCGTCTGATGTATCATCAAGGTGGGGTATATGGGGAAAAGAGAAATTAAAGCAACCGTGAGTACTCATTCGAAGTACTCAGCAAGCAAGGATCTATACTACTTATGCAACATTATCAATGGAGAAAAGGCTGTATAAGTGGACTGGGCTGCAGAAATGCCAGAATAGAGAGAATGCCTAGTCCTATCGAAGACTAGCATCTTCAAACATCTTCACAAGGCCATCATCTTGCAGCAGTAGGAGAGAGTAGAATAGCATTTTATTTAGCAAACATGTTGAAGTATAGCTTAAAGATCCTTCCTCGACTCCCAAGCGAGAAAGCGATCCCGAAGCTTCAATTAAGTAACAAGTATCCAGTTCAAGTAGTAGATCAAGATACACAAACTGAGCATCCTTTACCGTAGGACCGGCTATCGATAGAAGATTCATCCCTGCAGGGGTGCACTACTGTTGCCCAACACGCTCGATCAACTCTGGCCGGACACACTTGCTGGGTAATGCCCGTCCTCGGAAGATCAACACGAAGCAATGCTCTACGTAGGCTCGGCAGAGAGGTCAGCACGCCGGACTAACCTATGCACCTAGAGGTCTCGGGCCATCGCCCTGGGCACCCTGCGCGTTGCGAGACTGGCCGGGGTGCAGGCGCGACACTGAGCTCGTCAGTGAAGTATCCAACCCAATCCCGACAATCAGCCCGCACGGTGAATCGTGACATCAGACGAGCTTTCGAGAGAAACGTACATCGCAGAGGGTCCCATAACCATTATCCCGCGTGGTGGTAGTGCGTACAGGGCACGTCGACCCACTTAGATCACACACCCAAATCCAATAGGCTCAATTAGTATCACGCGGAGACAATCAGAGTCTCTGATGCTCCGCCACAATATCACACTCGAGTGCCCTTCCGGCACACCCGAAAATCATAGATCCCCAGCGGGTACCCACCAGGGTGGACCCGCCTGTAACAAAGGTCAAAGTAACCGTGTGGTCATAACATCAAGGGGGAAACCTGAGGAATCACCCTCGACGGATTCCACTCGACGAAATCATCAGGGTGAACGTATGAGGTATCACCCTCGAGGTTCACACTGAGGGGTCGCACGACAGAGTCGTATCGGAAGTGGAGAAGGAGGAATCACCCTCGATGACCACGACCGAACATCTACACTGCAGAGTATTCATCGGGAGTGCGTTACGAGGTATCACCCTCGGCACTCGATAGTTACTACGCAGAGTCGTACAACTAAGGGGGTGTGAAGTGAGGTGTCGGTCTCTGGTCGACGATCACGTTGATCGAGTCGTCGATGATCAAGCAGGGGAAGCAAGAATAAGGTGGTGGAGTCACTGATGGTTCACTACCAACCTATACTAAACAGTTTATCATAGGCAGGTAAGGTAGCAATGAACAGGTTACAACAGAAGGCTATGCATCAGAATAGGAGCATACATTAACAGTAGCAAAATCTAATGCAAGCAGGAGAATAGAATGGGCGATATCTGGATGCTCAGGGGAGGGGGGGGGCGAGGCTTGCCTGGTTGCTCTGGTAAGAGAGAGGGGTCGTCAACGGGCTGCTCGTCGGTAGTGTAGTCGTATCCAGGTGCAGCGTCGTCGGTCTCAGCATCTATCGAGAGAGAAGGAGGGGGGAGAGAACCAATAAATTCACGGCAATAATGCAAACAATATGCATGACATGCCTAAATGATATGCCGGGGTGTTCTACTACCTAACTAAATGATTTAATTAATTTAGGAATTTATTCGGATTTATTTAATTAATGTTGGGCACTATTCATTTATCGAAATCGGTCTAAAAGTTCAACGTTTATATAGCTACGGGCGTATGACAGGAATACGGAGGACGTATTCGGGTTCGTACCGAAATTCTGAGCAAGTTTCATGTATAAAGTATTTTCATCGGTGTTACGGTTTATTTAATATGATTTTCTAAAGTTTTTATTAATTTCTGGAATTTAATTAATTATTTAAATTAACATTATCCGAAACAGTATTGATGACATCAGCATGACCTCATGCTGACGTCAACACAACCTGACACGTGGATCCCACCTGTCATAGGCTGTTGGCTAATTAGTGGTTAACTAATTAATTAATATTTAATTAAACTAATTAACTAAATTGGATTAACCTAATCAGGATTAATTAACTTAATTAAATAATTATTTATTAATTTTAATTATTTTTATTTCTTTCTTTCTTTTTTTAAATCGTTTTTAGGGCATGGGCCCGTTCTGTCAGCGTCACAGGGGGTGCGGCCCACTGGCCAGTGGCACTGGGGCACTAGGCCCCACTGGTCAGTGGCACGAGGGCCACAGGCGGGCGCGGGTGTCGGGCGCGGCGCGGGCTTGCGTGTGCGGCGACGCGCGGGCAGGGGCGCGGCGACGCGGGCGGCAGCGCGTGCGCGCGGGCGCGTGCGCGAGATGGGACAGGCGAGCGCGGGCGGAGCGCGCAACGGGGGGGGGGGCGCGATGGCGCGAGCAGCGGGCGGAGCGCGGCGACCGCGGCGAGCGCGTGCGAGGGAACGGCCACGGGCGCGCGAGCGCGAGCGGCGGGCGGGCGCGCGCGCGTGCGGCAGAACGAGGCGAGGAGAAGAAAGGGGGGGCCTCACGAGCGGTGTAGAGGAACGGGGTTGGCGAGGCTCGGGGTCGGCCGTTGGGGAGGAGACGAGAAGGCGGCGGTGCTGCGGCGTGGTCTGGCGAGGGGGATGCGGCGACGGGGCGACGACGAGCGGCGGGGCGCGGTCGGCGCGAGCAGCGCCCGATCCAGTTCTGGATCGGGGGAGGGGGAGCGAGGGGAGGAGAGTGGGGTGTCGGTGGGGTTAGGTTTGGCCTGGGGAGGGGTATAGGCCAGGGGGGAGGGAGCTGGGCCGGCCTGGTGGCCGTGGCCCAGTTGGGCCGGGTTTTTTTTTTCTCTTTTTTATTATTTTTCTGTTTTGTTTTCTTTTGTCTTTTCTTTTATTTATTTACATACCTCCTGTTTAGTAAATAGTTAGGCCTCAAATTGAATTTTGTAAAACATAGGAATTGTTCCAATAATTACTAGGCATCCACTACCACTGTCAAAAATTGGTTTGGGGTCAAATGGATCTCGCACACTTTATAATAATTAAAATGCCTTAATCCTAGCTGTTTTGGTAATGTTAGTGCCACCTAATGAATTATTATTGTTGGTTACAATTTTAGAATAGCCTCTGCAATATTTGCTATTTACTGAACATTTTAGTTTCTATGTTGGACAACTTTTATTTTCCACTTTCATTTAAATTTGAATTTGACTTAGGAGTTAAAATGCAATATGATGCTAATGATGATTATGCACTATTAAACATGCTGACTTGTCATTATCAAAAGGGATTATTGTGGCTAATGACATGGGGTGTTACAATTGTTCAAGCTCAAAATCATGCATGGCAACAATACTTAGTAAAGTGCGAATAGAGCTATGCTTCACAACAGGAGAACAGACTTCGTTATAGTCAATACCTGGAATCTGACTGTAACCTTTAGCAATTAACCTTGCTTTATATCTTGTCTCATCTTTAGGAGAAACACCTTCTTTCCTCTTGAAAACCCACTTGCAACGAATAGGTTTCTTCTCTCTAGGTAATTTTACTAAATCCCAAGTGCCATTCTTTTCAAGTGATTCCATCTCAGCATGCATAGCGGTCATCCACTTATTACTATCACCAGAAATAATAGCCTCGGAATATGAAGAAGGCTCAGCATTACCTTCAATTTCCTCTGCAACAGATAAAGCAAAAGAAACAATATTGCACTCTTCAATTAACCTGTCAGGTTTATTAATACCCCGTCTAACCCTGTCACGTGCGAGATTTCAACTGGGTGGAACAATATGCTGATTTGGAGTAGGAGTGACATGTTCATCATCAACGACGAGTTCATCATGTGCATCAACATTTTCATTACCAGATGTATCACCTGAATCAATAACATGCTCCACCTGAACAGTAGGCTGCTGAATAGTAGGCTAATGTTCACTCTCAACAGGAACATTAGTAGATGGAACATCATGTAACATAGCAGATTTATTAAAGATAACATTTCTGCTAATAACAATCTTCTGGGTTTCAGAATTCCACAATTTAAAACCTTTAACACTAGACTTATAACCAAGAAAGATGCACTTAACAGCCCTAGGCTCCAACTTTCCATTATCAACATGAGCATAAGCAGTGCAACCAAAAACTCTCAACTATGAATAATCAACAGGTGAACCAGACCATACCTCAATTGGAGTTTTCTTATTAAGAGCAATACATGGTGAACGGTTAATGAGATAACAAGCAGTGGAAGCAGCCTCAACCCAAAAACGCCTATGCAAACTTGCATTGGACAACATGCAACGGGCTCTGGAAATAATGGTCATGTTCATACGCTCAGCAACACCGTTTTGTTGAGGAGTATAAGGAACGGTGTAGTGTCTGACAATGCGTTCAGACTTGCAATAATTCTTAAATTGCTTAGAACAGAATTCCATACCATTATCAGTGCGAAGTATCTTTACCTTCTTTTCAGTTTGCCTTTCAATCATAATCTTCCACTCCTTAAAGCTGAGAATGCTTCATATTTATGCTTCAAGAAATAAGGCCATACTTTTCTCGAATAATCATCAATAATAGGCAGCATGTAACTAGCACCACCTAGTGACTTCTTGCGAGATGGTCCCCATAAATCAGAATGGACATAATCAAGAATGCCTTCAGTTGTATGAGTCGAAGTGTTGAACTTCACCCTCTTGTGTTTGCCGAAGATACATTGCTCACAAAATTTCAAATTACCAGGTTCATATCCATCAAGAAGACCTCTCTTATTTAACTCTGCCAAACCAAGTTCACTCATATGTCCAAGACGCATATGCCAAAGGTTAGCGGCATCACAATCAGAATTCTTTGAAATAACTGGAGTAGCATTACCTGAAACGGTAGAACCTCGAAGGTAATAAAGACCATTAGTCGAACTTAGGTCACTTGTCATCACAATAAGGGAACCTTTGGTGACTTTCAAAATACTATCTCCACCTGAATATTTGTACCCCTTTGCATCAAGGGCACTCATAGAAATAAGATTTCTCTTCATCTTCAGAATATACCGAACATCTGTCAAAGTTGTGCCATCAAACATCTTGATTCGAACGGAACCTATGCCTTCAATCTTGCATGGTGAATTATCAAAACCCAAAACGGAACCACCAGCAGTAGTACAATCAAAAGTACCAAACCAATCTCTAGGTGGGCACATATGAAAAGTACATGCAGTGTCAAGTACCCACTCATCATTGGTCTCAGCACATCCAGCAATAACGATAAGAGCGTCATCGGAACTATCATCACGAGCAACGTTAGCAGAATTTTCACCTTGTTTGTTACCTTTCCTCTTTTCTTTATTCTGCAACTTGAAACACTCTGAGATGTCATGCCCGTCTCTCTTGCAATATCTGCAATATTTCTTGTCTCTGGATTGTGACCGGCCCTTGTAGCCATTTTTACTTTTGCCTCTGTTTTCATTATGTGAGTTCTTCTCCTTTGTCCTGCCACAAACTGATAATCCCTCGGCTTGAGATGAACTCGAACCATCATGAGGCACCATTAATTTCATCTTCTCCTTAGAATTCAAATCTTCATAAACTTCATTAAGCGTGAGAGTATCACGACTGTATAATATGGTGTCTCTAAAATTGGAATAAGAACTTGGCAGTGAACAAAGTAACATTAAAGCAGTATCTTCCTCTTCATACTTAACATCCATTGCAGCTAGATCGGATATGATCTCTTTAAATTCTGAAATATGATTCAAAACATTACCTCCCTCGGATAACCTGTGCAGGAATAATTTTTGCTTCAGATGCATCTTGCTGGTAACATCTTTAGTCATGCAAATCCCTTCCAGCTTTAACCATAGAACGATGGTTGTTTTCTCGCTTAAAACTTCCTGCAAAATATTATTATGCAAATGGAGTTGAATTTGTGATAGTGCCTTACGATCCCTTCTTTTCTCCTCATCGATCCAGTCCTAAATTCGGTTCTTCACAAAACTATCCAGTGTTTCATCATAGTCAGCCTGTGCCAACAATGCCCGCATCTTGACTTGCCATAGGGTAAACCTTGTGTCACGATCCAGCAGTGGCAGATCGTACTTCATGGAAGCCATGAGTACATAAATCTGTGTACACAAAGTAGTACAAGCTGGTAGAAAATTCTTGAAGAATTAATTTGCGGAGCAAAACAAAAAATATTGAGTAGATAGCACCTGGTAGCATTGGTTTACTCTTAGCAATTGAAGATGAAAAGTAGACCTTCACGTGATGAACAGAAGTACTAGTAGTGCTTGGCTGATCAAAGTTGTACTTTCCTAGATCGGTGATGAAAGAAGAAACAAGTCTAGCTTTACGTGATGGAACGGCAACTTGGGCTAATTGCTTCTCCTCGGGACTTGATCCTGTATGTGGACAGGAAGACATGGCCGCGATGAACACCCAGCAGCGGAGCAGCGGCTGGTTCGAAGCTGACGCACGTGTACACACGGTACACGTTGCTGTCCTTTAGGCCAACTCGACCCCAAATGGACGTCTGTTTGGCTCGGATTCTGTCCATTTGGGGCAAGCAATGGGGTCATGTCCGGGTCTTTTGTGGGATGCGGTGGCCGTGCACCCAACGCGCGGCCGCACCCTTTGGCCGCATCCTGTCCATCTCATCTTTCAAACGTAAATATTCGAAAGTTCATGCCAGCGGCCCTAGTTCACGCCGGCAACACAACCCGCCTACACGACCTCGCCGGCAACACAGCCAGCGGCCGGCAACACAACCAGCCTCCAAAATGAATAATTTTTGTCGCCGGCAACACAGCCGGCCTCCAAAATGAATAGGTTTCTCGCCGGCACACAGCCAGCGGCCGGCACTTTGTTGACGATGTCCTCCTTCTCGTCAAACTTGGCCGCGGCGTTCTTGCCCTTGACGACCGCCCTCCAGTTCCTCCTCTTCGCCGATTCCGCGTCCATCTTTGCGAGCTCCGCCGGCGTGAGTTCCGATCGCGGCTTCTTTGGACGCTTGGCCTTCTTCTTCTTCTTCACCTTTTCGGGCAGGTCGACGTCCTGGCCGTCGGAATTCGGCGGGGCATCGGCCATTGGCGGGGGAGGGTGGTGGGCGGGACATGGGAGGGTTTGGGGGGAAATGGCGTGAAATGGGGCGCCAGGCTGGTGCTTTGTGCCACCGACGGGCGGGCCAGGGGAGGACAAGCACGCGCGTCCCGCCCGTCCGCGCGCTGTCCGTTTCACCTCAAAAGCGGCCCAAACTTGGGCCTGGGATGGGTCGAAACCGGACATAAAACAGACAAAAGTCCGTTTGCGTCCGCGCGCTGGGCCGTCTGGTTTGTCCATTTTACCCCAAACGGACGCACCCGGACAGGATGGGGTCGTGCGCTGGAGGTGGCCTTATGGCCATCGATTTGACGACGGCAGCGCATCGGACGTTTGTGTCCGCCTAGGAATCGATCACGAATCAGCAGCACAAAACCTGTCGGTCTCGGCGTCTTGCAACACCGTAGCAGAAATCGATCCGGCTTCGGCGGATCGCCCTGCTCGCGTGCGTCAGCGCACGCAACCCTAATCTCTCGGATGAATCTGGTGACCCATTTGGCGGGTCAGACGAATGACAAGGCCCAAGGCCTGGAAGGAGGATCACTAAGAAGACCTGCTCAGGGTACGGTGTCTGGTGGGCCGGTTTAGAGGAAAGGCATAAGGAATATTTCCCTTGCAAGGGAAGCAAGACTAGGATTCCACTTATAGAGTAGTCCTAATCCTACTAGGACTCTTCATGTAAGCCGCCCCTTCAACTTATATAAGGAGGGGCAGGGCACCCCAAGAGGGACAAGTTTTACAAGTCTAGATAGACAGATAAATCGATGACTCTCGAGATTAGAGGTAGCGAAACACCGCCCTTATAACCGAGATCATCATCGTCATCAATATTAATGAAGCAGGACGTAGGCTTTTACCTCCACCGCGAGGGACCGAACCTGGGTAAAACACGCGTCTCTCGATTCTGACCAACCCCGTTCAAGCTACCACCTAGTTGCGATGGCCTCACACCTAAGTTCTCATACGAGGACATCTGCCGTGTGAAAATACCCCGACAGTTGGCGCCCACCATGGGGCCAGCGCACAGTGGTGTTGAGTTCTTGGAGGGAATTCTTCAGGGATCGATAAGATCGCAATTGGTTGGATGACAAAGGGGCGGCAAATTCATCGTTTATGTTTAGAATCATGGTTAATTTTGAAATTGGCAGATACAAGTTTGAGATTCAGAGAGAAATTGGGGTTGCGTTTGTGTCGTGTGCGGTCACATGCGCGATTCATCCGATCGCTTTTGATCGCAAGACGAAGGAAGTTTTTTCGCCACAGATTCGATCTGCACCAGTGGCTGGTACTCTGATCGGAAGCAACAACACCGATCTGCCAAAGACCTACCTATTTGTAAGTGCGGCGGCACGTGCATCTGTCTAGGTTTCAAGGGATCAACGAAGATGTTTGTTACTCCACGCGTCAAGAAAACAAAAGGGATCTGCTAGGGCACCGCCAGCAAATCAAATTGCCGGGATGAAGTAGCATGCACTGGTGGTAGCTCGTCTTTCGAGGTCTAATTAATTTAGAGCTGCTCCTTCACGGGATAAAGCCAACACCATCAATTGGGGCTTTTCTAATTACTAGCAGTTGAAAGAGGAGAAGACCACGATCCAGACTCCCTGCTCCGAGCTGGCTGTTGACCCGCCCGCCTCTGTTTATGCCACGGGTCTGCCCTGCCGCGAGCCGTCCTTCCACGCCGTGCTCCGACTCCGAGTCGCCACCACGAGACGCCGCCGCACAGACTCGCTTCACCACTCCACTGCGAGCTGCCGCTGCAGTCAAAGCCAGCCATGCTTCTGACAAGTGGTGAGTGATGACCCACAAGTATAGGGGATCTATCGTAGTCCTTTCGATAAGTAAGAGTGTCGAACCCAACAAGGAGCAGAAGGAAATGACAAGCGGTTTTCAGCAAGGTATTCTCTGCAAGCACTGAAATTATCGGTAACAGATAGTTGTGTGATAAGATAATTCGTAACGGGTAATAAGTAACAAAAGTAAACAAGGTGCAGCAAGGTGGCCCAATCCTTTTTGTAGCAAAGGACAAGCCTGGACGAACTCTTATATAAAGCAAAGCGCTGCTGAGGACACATGGGAATTGTTGTCAAGTTAGTTTTCATCATGCTCATATGATTCGCGTTCGTTACTTTGATAATTTGATATGTGGGTGGACCGGTGCTTGGGTGCTGCCCTTCCTTGGACAAGCCTCCCACTTATGATTAACCCCCCTCGCAAGCATCTGCAACTACGAAAGAAGAATTAAGATAAATCTAACCATAGCATGAAACATATGGATCAAAATCAGCCCCTTACGAAGCAACGCATAAACTAGGGTTTAAACTTCTGTCACTTTAGCAACCCATCATCTACTTATTACTTCCCAATGCCTTCCCCTAGGCCCAAATCATGGTGAAGTGTCATGTAGTCGATGTTCACATAACACCACTAGAGGAAAGACAACATACATCTCATCAAAATATCGAACGAATACCAAATTCACATGATTACTTATAACAAGACTTCTCTCATGTCCTCAGGAACAAACGTAACTACTCACAAAGCATATTCATATTCATAATCAGAGGATTATTAATTATCATTAAGGATCTGAACAAATGATCTTCCACCGAATAAACCAACTAGCATCAACTACAAGGAGTAATCAACACTACTAGCAACCCATAGGTACCAATCTAAGGTTTTGAGACGAAGATCGGATACAAGAGATGAACTAGGGTTTGAGAGGAGATGGTGCTGGTGAAGATGTTGATGGAGATTGACCCCCTCTCGATGAGAGGATCGATGGTGATGCCGATGGCGATGATTTCCCCCTCCCGGAGGGATGTTTCCCCGGCAGAACAACTCCGCCGGAGCCCCAGATTGGTTCTGCCTAGGTTCCGCCTCGAGACGGCGGCGCTTCGTCCTGAAAGCTTCCTTCTTATTTTTTTCCATGTCAAAACACACCATATAGAAGAAGATGGGCGTCGGGGGCCTGCCAGGTGGCCCACAAGGACGGGGGGCGCGCCCAGGGGGTAGGGCACGCCCTCCACCCTTGTGGATGGCAGGTGGCCCCCCTCTAGTACTTTCTTCACTCAATATTTTTTATTAAATCCAAAATGACTCTCCGTGAAGTTTCAGGACTTTTGGAGTTGTGCAGAATAGGTCTCTAATATTTGCTCCTTTTCCAGCCCAGAACTCCAGCTGCCGGCATTCTCCCTCTTCTTGTAAACCTTGTAAAATAAGAGAGAAAAGGCATAAGTATTGTGCCATAATGTGTAATAACAGCCCATAATGCAATAAATATTGATATAAAAGCATGATGCAAAATGGACGTATCAACTCCCCCAAGCTTAGACCTCGCTTGTCCTCAAGCGAAAGCCAATATCGAAAAATATGTTCACATGTTTAGAGATAGAGGTGTCGATAAAATATGATACGGACATGAGGCAATCATGATCATATTTAGAGCAGCAATATATAGTGCCATATAATTTCTTATGCTAAAGTAACAATTCATTCACAAGGTAAAGTATGAATCAAAAACTTCATTGAAAACTATCAAACTATGATCTCAGTCATTGAAGCAATTGCAATTTATCATAACATCAGAAAGAGTCAATATAAGAGCTTTTCAGCAAGTCCACATACTCAACTATCTTTTAGTCTTTCACAATTGCTAACACTCACGCGATACTTATGGGTTCAAAGCTTCAGTCGGACACAGAGAAAGATAGGGGCTTATAGTTTTGCCTCCCAACCTTTTACCTCAAGGGTAATGTCAACAGTAATACTTTATGATGACCTACATCCGAGTGGATATATATATCTGGATCTTTCTCCAACACATAGTGCTTGCCAAAGGAAAAAGTGTAAAAAGGAAAGGTGAAGATCACCATGACTCTTGTATAAGGGTAGAAGATAAAAGTAAAAAGATAGGCCCTTCGCAGAGGGGAGCAGAGGTTGTCATGCGCTTTTATGGTTGGATGCACAAAATCTTAATGCAAAAGAACGTCACTTTATATTGCCGCTTCTGATAAAGAACTTTATTATGCAGTCCATCGCTTTTATTTCTTCCACATCACAAGTTCGTATAAAGCTTATTTTCTTCACACTAATAGATCATACATATTTAGAGAGCAATTTTTATTGCTTGCACCGATGACAACTTACTTGAAGGATCCTACTCAATCCATAGGTAGGTATGGTGGACTCTCATGGCAAAACTGGGTTTAGGGATGTTTGAAAGCACAAGTAGTATCTCTACTTGGTGCAAAGAATTTGGCTAGCATGAGAGGGAAAGGCAAGCTCAACATGTTGGAGGATCCATGACAATATAACTTCTATTTGGATATAAGAAAACATAACCCATTATGTTGTCTTCCTTGTCCAACATCAACTTTTTAGCATGTCATATTTTAATGAGTGCTCACAATTACAAAAGATGTCCAAGATAGTATATTTATATGTGAAGCCTCTCTTTCTTTATTACTTCCTATTAATTGCAACAATGACCAAAACTATGTTTGTCAACTCCCAACAAATTTTATTCATCATACTCTTTATATGTGAAGTCATTACTCTCCATAAGATCAATATATGATCTTTTTATTTCTTTTTATTATTTTATTCCCTCAAGATCATAGCAAGAAAACAAAGCCCTCAACACAAAACTACTCTTTATTATATAACTCACGGACTCGATTACATAGATAGAGATCAAAACAAAACTCAAAGCTAGATCATACTAAAACTTTATTCTACTAGATCAAGATATAACCAAAAGGATCAAACTAAGAAAAACGATAAAAGTAAAGGTGTGATGGTGATACGATACCGGGGCACCTCCCCCAAGCTTGGCAGTTGCCAAGGGGAGTGCCCATACCCATGTATTTATGTCTCTTTCTTCGGAGGTGGTGATGATGGAGTTGTTGATGAAGTAGGCTTGTCATCCATCTTCCAAGGCATAGGCTCACCATCATAGAAAGATGAACGAGTCTCCGGGATCCTCAAATCTGCAGCCAAACTCATCCTCTTAAATCTGTATTCATACTCACAGTTTTAGTTTTGCAGGTCATAGATCTGGGCTTGGAGATGCTCGATTTTCTCATGAAGCTTGAAGATGGCCTCCTCAATGTTCTTGGCATCCAGCTTGTGATTGTTGGTGAACTCCACGATCATCATGTGATTGGCGTTGAGTCCACGTTCCACCATCCCTTGGCACTTGAAAACTTGCTACTCCTTTGCTTTGAGTCTTGTCTCCACGCTTCCGATCTTCTTCGGCCCCTCAACATCACGGATGTGCAGCACCCCCTCACGCATCTCAATGGCTTGAGGGTGGCGAAGCACCTCCGCAAGGTAGGGGTTGATGACCTTCTCGAAAAACTTGTCCTTGGGGGCGCTTGGAGACGTCATGGTGATCTAGATCTGTCAGAAAAAATAACTCGAAACAAAAACAGAGGATTTGTCGTAGTACGGTGGTCAAAACCTTCGGGAGATTATATAATGAATTTTCACCGACCAAAAGAAGTATAGTGCAAGAAAACGGAGTCCGGAGGGCACACGAGGTGGCCACAAGGTCGGGGGGCGCGCCCTCCACCCTTGTCGCCTCGTGTCTCTTTCGAACTACTTTTAATTTTCCTAATTTTTTAGATATTCCAAAACGGAGAAAAAATATCATTAGAAATGTTTTGGAGTCGGTTTACTTACCGTACCAAATACCTATTCCTTTTCGGAGTCTGAAACGTTCTGGAAAGTGTTCCTTATGTACTCCTCTGGTGTTACGGTATCAATTATATTGGTCTCAACATTTATGGGAGTACCTGAGATATAATGTTTGATTCTTTGACCGTTTACCACCTTCGGATTTGTGCCTTCGGCGTTGTTGATTTTTATGGCACCGGAACGATAGACCTCCTCGATAATGTAAGGACCTTCCCATTTAGAGAGAAGCTTTCCTGCAAAAAATCTTAAACGAGAGTTGTATAGCAAAACATGATCACCTACATTAAACTCATGCTTTTGTATCCTCTTGTCATGCCATCTTTTAACTTTTTTTTAAACAACTTGGCATTCTCATAGGCTTGGGTTCTCCATTCATCAAGCGAGCTTATGTCAAATAACCTCTTCTCACCGGCAAGTTTGAAATCATAGTTGAGCTCTTTAATTGCCCAATAAGCTTTATGTTCTAGTTCAAGAGGTAAGTGACAAGCCTTTCCATAAACCATTTTATATGGAGACATACCCATAGGGTTTTTATAAGCAGTTCTATAAGCCCATAATGCATCATCAAGTTTCTTAGACCAATTCTTTCTAGATCTATTAACAGTCTTTTGCAAAATCAATTTAATCTCTCTATTGCTCAATTCTACTTGACCACTAGACTGAGGATGATATGGAGATGCAATTCTATGGTTAACATCATACTTAGCAAGCAATTTACGGAAAGCACCATGCATAAAATGTGAACCACCATCAGTCATCAAATATCTAGGGACTCCAAACCTCGGAAAAACAACTTCTTTAAGCATCTTAATAGAAGTGTTATGATCAGCACTACTAGTTGGAATAGCTTCTACCCACTTAGTAACATAATCAACAGCAACTAAAATATGTGTATACCCATTAGAGGAAGGAAAAGGTCCCATATAATCAAAGCCCCAAACATCGAATGGTTCAATAACAAGTGAATAATTCATAGGCATTTCCTGACGTCTACTAATATTACCAATTCTCTTGCATTCATCACAAGACAAGACAAACTTACAAGCATCCTTGAAGTGAGTAGGCCAATAAAAACTAGATTGCAATACCTTATGTGCAGTTCTATCTCCAGCATGGTGTCCTCCGTAAGACTCGGAGTGGCACTTGCGTAGGATATGTTCCTGTTCATGCTCAGGTACACAACGTCTAAAAACATCATCTACTCCTTCTTTATAAAGGTGTGGGTCATCCCAAAAGTAATGTCTTAAATCATAGAAAAACTTTTTCTTTTGCTGGTATGTGAAACTAGGTGGTATAAAATTAGCAACAATGTAATTAGCATAATCAGCATACCATGGAGTATTACGAGCAGCATTTATGACAGCTAATTGTTCATGAGGAAAGCTATCATCAATAGGCAGTGGGTCATTAAGAATATTTTCTAACCTAGACAAGTTGTCTGCAACGGGGTTCTCAGCTCCCTTTCTATCAATAATATGCAAATCAAATTCTTGTAGCAAGAGAACCCATCTAATAAGTCTAGGTTTAGCATCTTTCTTTTCCATAAGATATTTGATAGCAGCATGATCAGTGTGAACAGTTACTTTGGAATCAACAATATAAGATCTGAACTTATCACAAGCAAAGACAACTACTAAAAATTCTTTTTCAGTACTAGCATAATTCCTCTGGGCACTGTCTAGAGTTTTACTAGCATAATGAATAACATTTAATTTCTTATCAACTCTTTGCCCTAGAACAGCACCAACAACATAATCACTAGCATCACACATAATTTCAAAGGGTAAATTCCAATCAGGTGGCTGAACAATAGGTGCAGAAATCAAGGCTTTCTTAAGTATTTCAAATGCTTCTACACAATCATCATCAAAAACAAAAGGAACATCTTTTTGCAAGAGATTAGTGAGAGGCCTAGAAATTTTAGAGAAGTCTTTAATAAACCTCCTATAGAAACCAGCATGACCAAGGAAACTTCTTATACCTTTGATATCTTTAGGACACGGCATCTTTTCAATAGCATCTACTTTAGCTTTATCAACTTCAATACCTCTTTCAGAAATTTTATGCCCCAAAACAATACCTTCATTAACCATAAAGTGGCACTTCTCCCAATTCAAGACAAGATTAGTTTCTTCACATCTCTGCAAAACTCGATCAAGGTTGCTTAAGCAATCATCAAAAGAAGTTCCATAAACGGAGAAATCATCCATGAAAATCTCAACAATCTTTTCACAAAAATCAGAGAATATAGCAGTCATACATCTTTGAAAGGTAGCAGGTGCATTACATAAACCAAAAGGCATACATCTATAAGCAAATGTACCGAAAGGGCAAGTAAAAGTGGTCTTTTCCTGATCATCTTTTAACACAGGTATTTGAGAGAAACCAGAATAACCATCTAGGAAGAAAAAATGTGTATGTTTGGATAGTGTTTCTAGCATTTGATCAATAAAACGTAGAGGGTAATGATCTTTTCTAGTAGCTTTATTTAATTTACGAAAATCAATTACCATTCTATAACCTGTAACAATTCTTTGTGAGATCAATTCATTCTTATCATTAGGAACAACAGTAATACCTCCCTTCTTAGGGACACAATGAACAGGACTTACCCACTTACTATCAGCAATAGGATAAATTATACCTGCCTCCAGAAGTTTTAGTATTTCATTTCTTACCACTTCTTTCATCTTAGGATTTAACCGTCGTTGGTGATCAACAACTGGTTTAGCATCATTCTCCAAATTAATTTTGTGCTGACATAGAGTGGGGCTAATGCCCTTAAGATCATCAAGAGTATATCCAATAGCGGCACGGTGCTTCTTCAGAGTTTTCAATAATTTCTTTTCTTCATGCTCTGAAAGGTTAGCACTAATAACAATAGGATATATCTTCTTTTCATCGAGATAAGCATATTTCAAAGTATCCGGTAATTGTTTAAGCTCAAACACGGGATCACCCTTGGGTGGAGGAGGATCCCCAAGGATTTCAACAGGCAAATTGTGTTTCAAAATAGGCCCTTGATTAAAGAATATCTCGTCTATTTCCCTTCTTTCATTCATAAACATATCATTCTCATGGTCTAGCAAATATTGTTCTAAGGGATCAGTAGGAGCACGGCAATAAAAGCAAGACCAATAATTTCATCCTTACTAGGCAATTCTTTATCATGGGGTTGTCTACGAAATTTAGAGAAATTAAATCATGAGACATATCCCCTAAACCGACAGTAACAATATCTTTCTCACAATCTATCTTAGCATTAACAGTATTCAAGAAAGGTCTACCAAATATGATGGGACAAAAGTCATCTTGTGGGGAAGCAAAAACAAGAAAATCAGTAGGGTATTTTATTTTCCCACACAAGACTTCAACATCTCTAACAATCCCAATTGGTGAAATAGTATCTCTATTGGCAAGCTTGATAGTAACATCAATATCTTCTATCTCAGCAGGTGCAATATCATTCATAATTTCTTTATATAAGGAAAAAGGAATTGCACTCACACTAGCACCCATATCACATAAGCCATGATAACAATGATCTCCTATTTTAACTGAAATAATAGGCATGCCAACAACAGGTCTATGTTTATCTTTACTATCGGGTTTAGCAATTCTAGCAGCTTCATCACAGAAATAAATAACATGCCCATCAATATTATCAACCAAGAGATCTTTAACCATAGCAATACTAGGTTCAACTTTAATTTTCTCAGGAGGTGTAGGTGTTCTAGTATAACTCTTACGAACCACGGTTGAAGCTTTAGCATGATCCTTTATTCTAACAGGAAAAGGTGGTTTCTCAATATAAGCAGTAGGAACAATAGGATCAACATTATAAGTAATAGTTTCTTCTTCAACTTTAATAGGTTCTACTACTTTAACTTCAATGGGAGGATGATATTTAAACCACTTCTCCTTAGGGAGATCAACAGGAGTAGCAAAAGGTTCACAGAAAGAAGCTACTATCTCAGAGTCAAGTCATTTAGTGCTAAAATCACGAAAAGCATCGGTATCCATAAAAGATTTAACACAATCAAATTTAAGGTTTATACCTGACTCCTTACCTTCGTCGAGTTCCCAATCTTCAGAGTTGTGTTTAATTCTTTCCAATAAATCCCATTTGAATTCAATAGTCTTCTTCATAAAAGAACCAGTACAAGAAATATCGAGTATGGATCGATCATTATGAGAAAGCTGAGCATAAAATTTTGAATAATAATTTCTCTTGGGAGCTCATGATTGGGGCATGAATATAACATTGACTTAAGCCTCCCCCAAGCTTGAGCGATACTTTCTCCTTCACGAGGCCAAAAATTATATATATAATTCTGATCACGATGAACCAGATGCATAGGATAAAACTTCTGATGAAATTCCAATTTCAATCGGTTGTAGTTCCATGATCCAATATCATCACATAGCCTATACCATGTCAATGCCTTCTCCTTCAAAGATAAAGGGAAGACCTTCTTCTTGACTTCATCCTCGGGCAAACCTGCAAGCTTAAATAATCCACAAACTTCATCCACATAGATTAGATGCATATCAGGATGTAATGTTCCATCTCCTGTGTAAGGATGAGCTAGCAGTTTCTCTATCATACCCGAAGGAATTTCATAATAAATATTTTCATTAGGTGCAGTAGGTTGAGGAGCAACTCTTCGCTCTTCCGATCAAGGTGAAGATACCCTGAACAAGCCCCTCCAAGTATTATTTTCCATAGTAACAAGTGACAGTAAATTTCAGCACACTATATAAATGTTTCCTTACCAAATTCCACTTACCAAAGGTGCTTCACTTCCCGGAAACGGCGCCAGAAAAGAGTCTTGATGACCCACAAGTATAGGGGATCTATCATAGTCCTTTCGATAAGTAAGAGTGTCGAACCCAACAAGGAGCAGAAGGAAAGGACAAGCGACTTTCAGCAAGGTATTCTCTGCAAGCACTGAAATTATCGGTAACAGATAGTTGTGTGATAAGATAATTCATAATGGGTAATAAGTAACAAAAGTAAACAAGGTGCAGAAAGGTGGCCCAATCCTTTTTGTAGCAAAGGACAAGCCTGGACGAACTCTTATATAAAGCAAAGCGCTGCCGAGGACACATGGGAATTGTTGTCAAGTTAGTTTTCATCATGCTCATATGATTCGCGTTCGTTACTTTGATAATTTGATATGTGGGTGGACCGGTGCTTGGGTGCTGCCCTTCCTTGGACAAGTCTCCCACTTATGATTAACCCCCCCTCGCAAGCATCCGCAACTACGAAACAAGAATTAAGATAAACCTAACCATAGCATGAAACATATGGATCCAAATCAGCCCCTTACGAAGCAACGCATAAACTAGGGTCACTCTAGCAACCCATCATCTACTTATTACTTCCCAATGCCTTCCCCTAGGCCCAAATCATGGTGAAGTGTCATGTAGTCGACGTTCACATAACACCACTAGAGGAAAGACAACATACATCTCATCAAAATATCGAACGAATACCAAATTCACATGATTACTTATAACAAGACTTCTCTCATGTCCTCAGGAACAAACGTAACTACTCACAAAGCATATTCATGTTCATAATCAGAGGAGTATTAATTATCATTAAGGACCTAAACAAATGATATTCCACCGAATAAACCAACTAGCATCAACAACAAGGAGTAATCAACACTACTAGCAACCCACAAGTACCAATCTGAGGTTTTGAGACAAAGATCGGATACAAGAGATGAACTAGGGTTTGAGAGGAGATGGTGCTGGTGAAGATGTTGATGGAGATTGACCCCCTCTCGATGAGAGCATCGATGGTGATGATTTCCCCCTCCCGGAGGGATGTTTCCCCGGCAGAACAGCTCCGTCGGAGCCCTAGATTGGTTCTGCCCAGGTTCCGCCTCGAGACGGCGGCGCTTCGTCCCGAAAGCTTCCTTCTTATTTTTTCCAGGTCAAAACACACCATAGAGCAGAAGAAGGGCGTCGAGGGCCTGCCAGGTGGCCCACAAGGACGGGGGGCGCGCCCTCCACCCTTCTGGATGGCAGGTGGCCCCCCTCTAGTACTTTCTTCGACCAATATTTTTTATTAAATCCAAAATGACTCTCCGTGAAGTTTTAGGACTTTTGGAGTTGTGTAGAATAGGTCTCTAATATTTGCTCCTTTTCCAGCCCAGAACTCCAGCTGCCGGCATTCTCCCTCTTCTTGTAAACCTTGTAAAATAAGAGAGAAAAGGCATAAGTATTGTGCCATAATGTGTAATAACAGCCCATAATGTAATAAATATTGATATAAAAGCATGATGCAAAATGGACGTATCAGTGAGCCGCCACCATCTCCGACTGGATCGCTCTGGGCCAGCCTGACCTCGCTGCGAGCCGTCGTTGGCCGGAGCCTTAACGAGCCGCCCTCGCCGGAGTGGCCTTAAGCCGCCCACCTTGGAGCCGTCGCCTTGGCCTCGCTTCTCCGCTGTCAAGCCGCCCCTGTGCGGGCCCGCGCCCGCGGCCTCAAGCCGCTCGCTAGCGCCCACCGCTGCGGCCACAAGTCACCGCGAGCGCCACGCCTCGCCTGCGTCCAAGCCGCCATGGCCCTCCGCCAATCCAAGCTGCCGACCTCAACGCCGTGGCTCGCCTCCGTTTCTGCAGTGTCTCGGGCTGGCCTAGTCGCCTCATATGTAACATTCCCAGCCTCACACAACAGTGATCACCCTCTGATCCTGCAAAGTCACCATGATTAACTATGCTTGATCATCATTGCATCATATCTCATTTCCAATTCCAATTCAAATTGAAATTCAAATACAAAGTAAAAATAAAAGTAGTTCAAATCAGAAACTAAAATGTTCACCTTTTAGCAAATAATCTAAAACTATTTGCTGTTAAGGAACACAACATCATCATCAATCCTAAATGGGCTAAAGCATTTTAGCAGAGCCAAAACAACACTGAAAATGCTATTTCCATTTTTAGAAAATTCCAAAAGAATTCCAAAAATGCCCAAACTTTTGTGGCAGTGCTGGGTATTGCAATACACTAGTGTGAGCAAGTTTCACATTTTTGCAAATCCTTTTGAATGCTCAGAATATTTCAAAAAACTAACTCTGATAAAAGAAAAAGCAAAACAGGAAATAGAAAATAAAAAGAGGCACTGTGCACTGTGCCTAAGAGCACAGTGCCCCGATCCAGCCCACCAGGCCCAACTCCCCTTCTCTCTCCCCCTGCGTGTCAACGCCGTCGTGGATGAGAGCGCGTGCACTGGCAGCACGTCGACAGTGCGACGGCCACAGACGCCGCGGCTCGTCGAGGGGATAAGGCCGAGGCCTCGTGTGCCCTCCCTGGCCTCCTCCGTCACTTTCCCCCTTGTCCCTCGCTCGCTCCTCACCGTCTCTCCCCCTCAGATCCATCGTCCGAGCGCCATCGCCGCCGCGCTTCGTTATTAGCCGCGGCCACCGGCGCCTGCTCCTCCCTCCGTGGTGTCCAGGCGGTCCGCCAGCGACCGCCTCGACGATCGGTGCACCCAGCTAGAGCGGGGAGGCCCTGTAGCTGCCGGACGCCACCACCCCTTTCTTATCCATCTCCGGTGCTCGCCGACGGACCCGAGCTCCTCTGCTGCTACTAATCCATCGAGGGTTTTTCGTAACCGCTCGGTGAGCCTCTCCTTTGCTCCCCTCTCTCTCTGCGGTGCCTTGCGCCGTCTGTAGCCGCCGCGCCATGGTTGCCCGATCGGAGCTCCGCCGCCGTTGGTCTTGCCATCGCTGTGGCCATTGTCGAGCTCGTCTGAGCTCGCAGTCGTGCTCGCCATAGCCGTAGGATTCTAACGCGTCGCCTGCCGCTGCTCGCTGTGTCCGGAGTCGCTGTTTCCATGCTCGCCCGAACGACGCCGCCGCCTTCACTCTTCGCCGGCGCAGTTTCGTCCACCCCTGAGCTCAACCGACCACACCACGCGACGCAGCGTCGAGTCCGCGTTCGAACACAACAAACCGCGCGTGAGATGGTGCCCCCTAACGCGTTTCCGAGCGACTCCGGCGACGCGCCGCCGCGGATTTGGTCGCTGGAGCTCCTCCGGCGCCACCGCTGAGCTGGCAAGCGTGGGGCCCACCCCTGTGAGGCTGCCAGTGGGCCCCAGCGCTTCGATTGACCACGTTGACTTGGTCAACATTGGTTACTGTTCACCCTATGACTATGACATGTGGGCCCCCTGTGATAATTAAGCTAATTAGCGAATTAGTTAATCCTGTTAACTAACTGAGTCACTGACAGGCTGGGCCCACTCCCCTAATAAGCCTGTTAGTCAGTTTAATTCACTATTAGTGCTAACATAGGCTGACAAGTGGGTCCCACTGGACCCACAGGTCAGGTTTGACCTGGTCACCGTCCTGTTGACTGCTGACGCAGTGATGACCTCATGCTGACATCATATCTCTTTTCTGGATAATTCTGTTAATTTAAACAATTTCAAAAAAGGCAATAATCTTCGAAAATTCGTAGAAAATAAACCATAGCTCGGATCGAAAAACTTTCTACATGAAAGTTGCTCAGAACGACGAGACGAATCTGATTGTGTCATCTGTTTCCATGTAGGAACCCCCTACATAGGAGAAACCGTAACTTTCTGTCCGTTCCCGGTAGATGAATAGTGCATACATACCTGTTAATAAATCCAACTTTAACCCTAAAATATCTAAAATGACCTAGACAAATATTTAGGCAACCCTGCACTGCATCTTAGGCATAGCATGCTCTGTGTTGCATTGTTTGCTGTGTATTTATTTGTTTCCTCCCCCTCTTCTCTCTCGTTAGACCCCGACACCGATGTAGTCCCCGAGGCAGACGCAGTTCCGGAGATTGACTACGCCCCTGACGACCAGACCCTTGCCGCAGAGCTTCTAGGCAAGCACCCCCCTTTTGAGCATACCGATATTGCCTATTCTTCTCTCTCTTATGCTTGCATTAGAAGTTGCTGTTGTTACTGTTATCCTATTTCTGCTGCATAGCCTGTTTATTGTAACCTGCTGATGTTACCTACCTGCTTATCCTAAACTGTTTAGTATAGGCTGGGTAGAGACCCATCAGAGACCCCCACCTTGTCCCGACTGCCCCGCTGGATTATCAGAAGACCCGATCAACGGGATCGAAGACCAGGCACCGCACATCACTTCCCCCTTAGTTGCTCGACACTACTGGGTTACTATCGGGTGCCGAGGGTGATACCTCGTCAGCACTTCTGATGATAACCTTGTAGGTTAGTTAATCGGTTGTGGTCAACGAGGGTGATTCCTCCTACATCACCCCCGATAACGACGTCGTCGTGCAACTTCTCAAGTGTGGACCTCTAGGGTGATTCCTCCTTCGTTCACCTTGATGATAGCATCAGGTGGAATTCCATCGAGGGTGATTCCTCAGGGTCCCCCTTGGTGTTAAACACACGGTTACTATGGTTACTATGACTTTACGCTGAACCATGTTACTAAAGACGGGTCGGCCCTGAGGGGTACCCGCGCGAGCATATTTGCGAAGTGATGTGGAGACGGGTTGACCTGGATGGTGCCCGCGAGATAACTACGAGGCGTGGCCGGGCATTCTTAGCCCTTGCCGCAAGTCCTCGAGACGGGGCGATGGGGTCACATCGATCGTGAGTCTCTGCTCGTTACCGCGCGCTCCTAATCCACTAACGGTTTAGATATTTGATCCGAGGGGCCTCTGGCCTGATAGCACTAACCATCACGTGGGCATAGTATGGGCGTTCTGCGTCGTATACATCAGCCGAAGCTTAATAGATGTCATGCGACTGAGCGGCGCGCGCCGTGTTGGACTGGTAACGCAACCGCACTTGTAATAAGGGGTTGCTAGGTCTGCTCACGGCCGCGTTCGCAACATGCAGGAGTTCCCGGGGCGATGGCCCAAGACCCCTGGGGGCATAGGGTTAGTCCGGCGTGCTGACCTCTCTGTTAAGCCTAGGTCGGGTTGCGGCGTATCGTTTGGCCGAGGCCGGGCATGACCCAGAAAAGTGTGTCCGGCCGGAGTTAATCGAGCATGGTGGGTAAGTTGTTGCACCCCTGCAGGGAAGAAACAATCTATCGGTTGCATGTCCTACCGTAACGAACACTCGGAGTTGTATCCCGATCGGTACAACTAGAACTGGTGACTTGAGATGATAACTGGATAGTGTGGCTCTGGGATTGCTTCCTCGCAGGGAGTCAAGAAAGAATCTTTGGGCGAGGTTGATGTCACTACTACTACTTTACATTATGCTAATCTGCACTCTTCTAACGCTGCATGACCACTGAAGATGCTGAAGATGCTAGTCTTCGATAGGACTAGGTTTTCCCCTCTATTCTGGCATTTCTGCAGCCCAGTCCACATATACAGCCTTCCTTTGATAATGTTGCATATGTAGTGTAGATCCTTGCTTGCTGAGTACTTTGGATGAGTACTCACGTTTGCTTTGCTTTCTTTTTCTCCCCATATCCCTTTTGGTGCATCCAGATGACGGAGCCCCTGAGACAGCTGCCCCCCGCCGACAGCTACTACTACCCTCCAGGCGAGTACTACTACGAGGAGCCGACCGACGACCAGGAGTAGGTTCGGAGGGTCCCAGGCAAGAGGCATGCGCCTTTCGATCGTAGTGTTTTATTTTTTTCCCGCCTTCTTAAAGGCTTATCTCTGTTTTATCTTTTATATTTGTACTCAGATATCTGATGCTTCCGCTGACGCTTGTATGCGAGCTTATGTATTCGAGCCCTCGAGGCCCCTGGCTTGTAATATAAAGCTTGTATGACTTTATTTATGTTTTAGAGTTGTGTTGTGATATCTTCAAGTGAATCCTAGGCTTGATCGTGTGCATTTGCGTGTATGGTTAGTGCACGATTAAACCGGGGGCGTCACAGGTTGGTATCAGAGCCGACTGCCTGTAGGAACCCCCTTTCCAACTAATTGGACGAAGTTGAGTCTAGTACTTGAAAACTGTTTTACTAACTTGGCTGTGTGGCTTACGGGCCCACGTCGCCAATTGGGTGGTATTAGGATCTTTTATTCCTCGTCTATACTCTGGGACTCTGATCTCTCGTCTATTAGGGTTAAACATTTTACTAACTCTAACAATAGGTTCTCGTAACCACTTCCTCCCGTAGAGCCCCGTCATTCCAGATGACCGCTTGCTTCGCCAGAAGATTCTGAAGACACTCCTCGAAGTTTTCGAGACCCTTGTGCCCACTATCTTTGCAAAACCTTACCACCGATAATCACTGTGAATAACTACACTTCCTTGCCGTTTGTATCTTCATTCCCAGTTACTCCTTTATGTACGAGATACCCGAAATACTCCTTATTAATCCGGGAATCCTTTGAGCCTACTGCCGTGCAGCTTCTTTCGCACTACGGTTAATTCCTCACATTACCGGGATTCGTTCGTCCCCAGTTGCTCTTGTGTTTCCTGAAATATTTCATAATGCTATCCGATCTTCCGAGAATCTCCTGCAGCCTACTGCCTATGAGATTCTTCTTACCTGCTTTCATTATGGTTAATTCCATGTGTCTATTAATCTTATCGGCATCCTTTGTTCGTCTACCTGATCTTTTGTTGGATTAATATCCGACAGTATCCTTCATATTCAAACATCTTATGAGCTCTTCCCTTGGTATTTAGTAACTCCGGTAAATTGTATCATCTGCTTTGACTTCGATACTCTACTTTCAAACTCGCATCCCTTGCTTTGGTTGATGGTTGTATAGCTTCGTAAAAATATCCCGATGGGTTGAACCTATGCTTTCCCTAATCCGTGTGAACTCGAAAGTTATGCGAGTCATACCCTTCTGGTGCTTCACCAGATAAATCGTCAGCACTACAATTTCTTCGAAAACGAAGAGTAAATGAAAGGTTATGCATTGAAGAAGTGGGAGTCGACCTTGAAACTTTGTGTTCATGCCCATGGACCCGATGTAGAACTTATCATGGAAGCTGCTCGTAAAAATAATTATTTCATTGGTACAAGTTCATCTTGTATCGGTGGTTTGATCATTTATAGTCGTGAATCCGGCCATAGTTTCTCCCTAACCCCATTTCCCGGACAAGTTACAATACTTGTCTTCTGCAGATCAATTCACCTGTCCAACCTCTATTCTGATCTACCTACAAGTAATGCCCCTGTTATCTCGAGGATATTGTGTCATTGCACTTCCTCTAGTAAATTCTTATTGGAGTGAAACTCCATCCCATCATTCCTATCCTGATCGGCTATATCATTATCGTGCTAATGTTAACTGTGCTACCTGGTCCTCATGTCCGGAGCAACTACTGATGACGAGCTAAGCTTACATCGATCTTCCTCATCTTGTCATTTCACCTCGAACAACAAGCTTGATTTCGAGCTTGTGTCGTATCCGTAGTTCCAATAACCTTTCGCCTCGGCATTCCTTTTGCTTGATGTCATCGCTGACCAATTACATCTTCTTGAAACAGCTCGACAAATGTGTCGTGATCATCATCAACATTCCAAGCTCTTTCAGGATATCAATTGAATTCATGGCTAGAAATACCATCCCTGCCCCTCGATGATTTGTGATATCATCGATGACATCTTGACTATCTGCCAACACAGACCTGGTTGTGCTTGGTTATTCCTTATGCTCTGAGATAACCTTGGAATTGTATCTCGGTATCTCTTGAGATCTTCGAACCCAATATTTACTAAGCACCATATCATGGCTGCCTTGAAGCATGACTGTGGTATTCCGAACACCAACATGAACATTGGAAGCACATTGCTAAATGTTTCTTGATCTATTATCCAAACACTGTTGTATGGGTAATATCATGATTCTTCCCTCGCCCCTTTATCTAATGCTTTTGATCTTGCTGGCCTATCATGTATATCGTGCTCTGCTTTTTCTTGGGAAGGGTATACTTCCAATTCTTGTGAATAAACACATTTTCCTTTCCATTGGTTTGTTTAACCCCTCTTGTGATCTATATGATATAACCAAAAATAATTCCCTGCTTATAAAACATCCCGATGTACAACCTTGTCAGTGAGACCCTGTTACTATTGTTGATGACATTTCGGTATCACCGATGGACGAGAACTTTGCCTATTGGTCCGCCTCGTTCAACGAGCAGGAAAATGGTTCTCTTCGTCCGTCGCCCTTGGTACCGATGTTGCCACCGACATAACTGACAGACTATCCCCTGACATACCTTGTTGTCGTGACCGGTAAGATGACACCATCCTCCCTACTCTCGATCGACACCCCCCCCCCCACAGTTCCATAGGATCAGAACTTGACTCTCCTGTATATCCTTGATACCGAAATATCATATGCTCTTGGTTTTCCGTGTTGTCACGAGCCACCCTTCGAGAGATGATCTATTCCTGATGCTATGAACCCCTCTTCACACTCTGTTCAGGTATCGATCGGACGTCTATTCGCCCGAAATTTCTTATTGTACCTTCATACTTTGCTCTCGATGTTTCCTAAGTTTCAACTCGAGAGATACTTCTGCCATATTTCCTGAATTGTTCATCAGATAATCGACCCTATGAGGGTCAAATCTCCCGAAGTTACCCTTTTCTTCCCCACTTAAATCTCGGGACGAGAGTTCTTGTAGTGGAGGAGATTTGTAACATCACCAGCCTCACACAACAGTGATCACCCTCTGATCCTGCCAAGTCACCATGATTAACTATGCTTGATCATCATTGCATCATATCACATTTCCAATTCCAATTCAAATTGAAATTCAAATACAAAGTAAAAAATAAAAGTAGTTCAAATCAGAAACTAAAATGTTCACCTTTTAGCAAATAATCTAAAACTATTTGTTGTTAAGGAACACAACATCATCATCAATCCTAAATGGGCTAAAGCATTTTAGCAGAGCCAAAACAGCACTGAAAATGCTATTTCCATTTTTAGAAAATTCCAAAAGAATTCCAAAAATGCCCAAACTTTTTGTGGCTGTGCTGGGTATTGCAATACACTAGTGTGAGCAAGTTTCACATTTTTGCAAATCCTTTTGAGTGCTCAGAATATTTCAAAAAACTATCTCTAATAAAAGAAAAAGCAAAACAGGAAATAGAAAATAAAAAGAGGCACTGTGCACTGTGCCTAAGTGCACAGTGCCCCGATCCAGCCCACCAGGCCCAACTCCCCTTCTCTCTCCCCCTGCGTGTCAACGCCACCGTGGACGAGCGCACGTGCACTGGCAGCACGTCGACAGCGCGACGGCCACCGACGCCACGGCTCATCGAGGGGATAAGGCCAAGGCCTCGTGCGCCCCCCTGGCCTCCTTCGTCACTTTCCCCCTTCTCCCTCGCTCGCTCCTCACCGTTTCTCCCCCTTAGATCCATCGTCCGAGCGCCATCGCCGCCGCGCTTCGTTATTAGTTGCGGCCACCGGCGCCTGCTCCTCCCTCCGTGGTGTCCAGACGGTCCGCCAGCGACCGCCTCGACGATCGGTGCACCCAGCTAGAGCGGGGAGGCCCTGCAGCTGCCGGACACCACCGCCCCTTTCTTCTCCATCTCCGGTGCTCACCGACGGACCCGAGCTCCTCTGCTGCTACTAATCCGTCGAGGGTTTTTCGTAACCGCTCGATGAGCCTCTCCTTCGCTCCCCTCTCTCTCTCTGCGGTGCCTTGTGCCGTCTGTAGCCGCAGCGCCATGGTTGCCCGATCGGAGCTCCGCCGCCGTTGGTCTTGCCATCGTTGTGGCCGCTGTCGAGCTCGTCTGAGCTCGCAGTCGTGCTCACTGTAGCCGTAGGATTCGAACGCGTCGCCTGCCGCTGCTCGCTGTGCCCGGAGTCGCTGTTTCCATGCTCGCCCGAACGACGCCGCCGCCTCCACTCGTCGCCGGCGCAGTTCCGTCCACCCCCGAGCTCAACCGACCACACCACACGACGCGGCATCGAGTCCGCGTTCGAACGCAACAAACCGCGCGCGAGATGGTGCCCCCTAGCGCGTTTCCGAGCGACTCCGGCGACGCGCCACCGCGGATTTGGTAGCCGGAGCTCCTCCGGCGCCACCGCTGGGCTGGCAAGCATGGGGCCCACCCCTGTGAGGCTGCCAGTGGGCCCCAGCGCCTCAGTTAACCAAGTTGACTTGGTCAACATTTGTTACTGTTCACCCTATGACTATGACATGTGGGCCCCCTGTGATAATTAAGCTAATTAGCGAATTAATTAATCCTGTTAACTAACTGAGTCACTGACAGGCGGGCCCACTCCCCTAATAACCCTGTTAGTCAGTTTAATTCACTATAAGTGCTAACAGAGGCCGACATGTGGGTCCCACTGGACCCACAGGTCAGGTTTGACCTGGTCAGCGTCCTGTTGACTGCTGACGCAGTGATGACCTCATGCTGCCGTCATATCTCTTGTCTGGATAATTCTGTTAATTTAAACAATTTCAGAAAAGGCAATAATCTTTGAAAATTCGTAGAAAATAAACCGTAGCTCGGATCGAAAAACTTTCTACATGAAAGTTGCTCAGAACGACGAGACGAATCTGATCGTGTCGTCTGTTTCCATGTCGTAACCCCCTACGTAAGAGAACCCGTAACTTTCTGTCTGTTCCCGATAGATGAATAGTGCATACATACCGGTTAATAAATCCAACTTTAACCCTAAAATATCTAAAATGACCTACACAAATATTTAGGCACCCCTGCACTGCATCTTAGGCATAGCATGCTCTGTGTTGCATTGTTTGCTGTGTATTTATTTGTTTCCTCCCCCTCTTCTCTCTCATTAGACCCCGACACCGACGTAGTCCCCGAGGCAGACGCAGTTCCGGAGATTGACTACGCCCCTGACGACCAGACCCTTGCCGCAGAACTTCCAGGCAAGCACCCCCCTTTTGAGCATACCGATATCGCCTATTCTTTTCTCTCTTATGCTTGCATTAGAAGTTGTTGCTGTTACTGTTATCCCATTTCTGCTGCATAGCCTGTTTATTGTAACCTGCTGATGTTACCTACCTGTTTATTCTAAACTGTTTAGTGTAGGCTGGGTAGAGACCTATCAGAGACCCCCACCTTGTCCCGACTGCCCCGCTGGATTATCAGAATACCCGATCAACGGGATCGAAAACCAGGCCCCGGCACCGCACATAACTTCCCCCTTAGTTGCTCGACACTACTGGGTTACTATCGGGTGCCGAGGGTGGTACCTCGTCAGCACTTCTGATGATAACCTTATAGGTTAGTTAATCGGTGGTGGTCAGCGAGCGTAATTCCTCCTACACCACCCCCGATAACGACGTCGTCGTGCAACTTCTCAAGTGTGGACCTCGAGGGTGGTTCCTCCTTCGTTCACCTTGATGATAGCATCAGGTGGAATTCCATCGAGGGTGATTCCTCAGGGCTCCCCTTGGTGTTAAACACACGGTTACTATGGTTACTATGACTTTACGCTGAACCATGTTACTAAAGACGGGTCGGCCCTGAGGGGTACCCGCGCGAGCATATTTGCGAAGTGATGTGGAGACGGGTTGACCTGGATGGTGCCCACGAGATAACTACGAGGCGTGGCCGGGCATTCTTAGCCCTTACCACAAGTCCTCGAGACGGGGCGATGGGGTCACATCGATCGTGAGTTTCTGCTCGTTACCGCGCGCTCCTAATCCACTAAAGGTTTGGATATTTGATCCAAGGGGCCTCTGGCCTGATAGCACTAACCATCACGTGGGCATAGTATGGGCGTTCTGCGTCGTATACAACAGCCGAAGCTTAATAGACGTCATGCGACTGAGCGGCGCGCGCCGTGTTGGACTGGTAACGCAACCGCACTTGTAATAAGGGGTTGCTAGGTCTGCTCGCGGCCGCGTTCGCAACGTGCAGGAGTTCTCGGGGCGATGGCCCAAGACCCCTGGGGGCATAGGATTAGTCCGGCGTGCTGACCTCTCTGTTAAGCCTAGGTCGGGTTGCGGCGTATCGTTTGGCTGAGGCCGGGCATGACCCAGAAAAGTGTGTCCGGCCGGAGTTAATCGAGCGTGGTGGGTAGGTTGGTGCATGCCTGCAGGGAAGAAACAATCTATCGATAGCCTGTCCTACAGTAACGGACACTCGGAGTTGTATCCCGATCGGTACAACAAGAACTGGTGACTTGAGATGATAACTGGATAATATGGCTCTGGGATTGCTTTCTCGCAGGGAGTCGAGAAAGAATCTCTGGGCGAGGTTGATGTCACTACTACTACTTTACATTATGCTAATCTGCACTTTTCTAATGATGCAAGACCACTGAAGATGCAGAAGATGCTAGTCTTCGATAGGACTAGGCTTTCCCCTCTATTCTGGCATTTCTGCAGCCCAGTCCACATATACAGCCTCCCTCTGATAATGTTGCATATGTAGTGTAGATCCTTGCTTGCTGAGTACTTCGGATGAGTACTCACGTTTGCTTTGCTTTTTTTTTTCTCCCCATATCCCTTTTGGTGCATCCAGATGACGGAGCCCCTGAGACAGCTGCCCCCCGCCGACAGCTACTACTACTACCCTCCCGGCGAGTACTACTACGAGGAGCCGACCGACGACCAGGAGTAGGTTCGAAGGGTCCCAGGCAGGAGGCCTGCGCCTTTTGATCGTAGTGTTTTATTTTGCCCCGTCTCTTAAAGGCTTATCTCTGTTTTATCTTTTATATCTGTACTCAGATATCCGATGCTTCTGCTGATGCTTGTATGCGAACTTATGTATTCGAGCCCTTGAGGCCCCTGGCTTGTAATATAAAGCTTGTATGACTTTATTTATGTTTTAGAGTTGTGTTGTGATATCTTCAAGTGAGTTATAGGCTTGATCGTGTGCATTTGCGTATATGGTTAGTGCACGATTAAGCCGGGGTCGTCACATCATAGTTGGCCCCTTCAGCCACGGCTTCGCCTCCGACTTGGCCAAGCCAGCCGCCGCGTCGGCGTCGACCGATGGCCGGCTTCTGCTCCTCTGCCACTGAGCCGCCGCCGTGATTTTGCTACCTTGCTCAAGCAGTCTTGAGTTGCCGCTGCTGAATCACCATCGCGCCTCGCCCTCCGTCTAAAGTCGCCGTCGCCGGCCTCCGCTCCAAGTCGCCTTCACCGCCTTTTCCAAGCCACCGTTGTGGCCTGCTTCGCGCGACCTGCTTTCAACCTACATGGCCTCGGCTACTCGCTGTTGAAGTCGCCGCTCTCCGCCGAGACCCACCACGAGCGACTCGCCTCCGCCCTTGCCGCGGCCTTTGAGCCGATAGCTGCTTCGCCGGCCTCGTTGTTAAACTAGTTTACATGCACCGTGTATCCTGCTGTTAAGCCAGTTTTTGTTGCTGCTGGTGCCCGATGGGTAGAAGCTGATACTATGACAAAATGTGTTGTCGATGCTAATCTCGTCACTGCACCGGCTTACGACGGTCACCCTGAATTCATCAGCTTGTTTGTGAAAGCACTTGAAGGCTCTGTCGCAGGCTCAGATAAAAGAATTTTGTTCCTTTGCGGGGACTACATGGAGGGCCAAAACAAACTACTACTGTCAACACATCAAGTCATGGGCGTGGTTGGATGGATCAATTCTGCTGCATATTCCATGTGCGTGACGAACACGACCTGCTGTTCACCTGAGCCGCCGTGTTTCATTACACTACCAGTATTACGACGGATAACACTGGGGACTAGTACACGTGCCAAAGCCAATTGACCAACAATTCTTTTCATCAACTATTCATGTAACTATACTACAAGGGAATGAGTACAGGAGCAGTCAACTGGTACAATTAGGATTTGCTAAGTCCGTCCAGGACTTACCACCAGAATTTTTCAGCATCCATCCACCACTGTCACAGCCGCCACTGTCCGAGGGTCTCGCCGGTTGACACTGCTCCATTGCCATGGCTGGTTGCCCCATCCGGCTAAGAAAAAGAAAAAGGGACAGGGCCGCTTGCAAGCCTAATATTCATCATTGTATACACAGCAAGGATTGCAAGCATCTATGACCCGCCCGCACTTGACTTCAACTCCACTGCAGTTATCATCAACCACATGACTGATAATTTCCGGCAAAACATATCAGGTGAAATCCGTCCAGTTGATCTTTATTGATCCATTTTTTCTTTCGAGAATAATTACTCTCGCCTGTGATATCTTATATGCAAGACAATTATTCACGACAAAAGTGGCTTATACCACGGGTACGGAGTACACACTTGCAACATTCTGCACCGGCGTTCGTCCGTGACATGCTACCCGATGAACGAACGTGTGCAAGCTGCCGCCCCTTCGGCCAGGTCTACATCGACTCACCGGGACCGCGCCTGCTCGCTGCTCAACGGGCGTGCGCAAGTCGCTGCCCCTGCGGCTCGGTCTATATCAACTCGCCGGGACCGTGCCCGTGGTCGACTCGCCCGACCATGCAAACTTACAAACCCGCAGCTGACTCATCCGTCCGCGCCCGCGGTCGATTCAACCATCCGCGCCAGCTTACAACGCCGCGGACGACTCGCCCGTCCGCCCCCGCGGCCGACTCTTTCGTCCGCGCTGGCTTACAATGCTGAAGCATAACTCGCCCGGTGCTGTCTTCCAACACTGCAGTCGACCCCCGCGTCTACATCAACATACCGGAGCCGCGCCCGTCTGCGCGAGCTGATTAGTGAGCGCACGCAAGTCGCCGCCCCCTGCGGTCTGATCTACATCGACACGCGGCCGACTCTCCCGCCCACGGCCGACTCATCCGTCCGTGCCGGCTTACAACGCCCGCGGCCAACTCATCCGTCCGCGCCGGCTTACAACGCCCACGGCCGACTCATCCATCCGCCTGCACTGGATGGTTCATGGACAGGCGCACAAGTCACCGCCACTGCAGTTTGGTTAACTTCGAAAAACCAGCCGGTACGAACCAGCTGCCGGGTTATTAATACAACTCATACGGGATCATTTATAACCCGCCACGGTCGACCTCAACCGTCCCCGGATTCACATCGCGTTCTCAAACGCCAAGGATATATAATGAGTGTCGCGAAGGTCATAACCTCGCCTCCAGCTTCAACATTCCAGCGTTCCACTGTCAACTATATGCCGGCTTATGCCATGGCCAAGAATGGAGAATCTCAAGCCAACTCCTCGAGTCGTCTTAAGACTCGGGAGCTACACAGACATGACTCGGCAGAATTGGCCGTATCACAAATTCAAGACCCCGGTCGTTGCTAGGAAGACAACCCGTACCCGGGGACTATTACCACGTTGGTGAAAATTTTCTGGTTCAAAATCCGGTTCAAGAGAAATCTATTTCTCACAAAGTTCTGAACTCTCAATATCCGGCTCAACGTCATGTTCAAGAGGAGTCTGTCTCTCGCAAGTTCGAGTTCTCAGGAAAAAGTAAAGGTTGCCAAAGAGGACGAGCTGCCATGATGCACTGTTCAAACATGGGTACCCTGCCTCAGCGGCGAAAAATTAAAGGTTGCCAAAGAGAACTTGCTGCCATGATGCGCGGTTCAAACATGGGTATCCTGCCTTATGGGCTTATCATATTATGATCAACGTAATAAAGCCGGCATCCTCGAAACTCGGGGCCTCTCTCGTTTCATCACATATATTGTGCATGAGTCTTTATTAATTAGTCATAAGGTCACTTGGGGGCTTCCAACTCCACGAGTTTAGCTATCTCACCCTTTTGACCGGCACGCAAATGCCACCTTTTCTTGGTTAAACCTGCCTATTTGCTTGCTGCTTCTCCGATCAGATGACCCGTTGTACTCTTGCCAGGTTACTCACTTTGATGACCCTGACCTCGCAAAGTTCAAACGTCGGCTATGTCATGTGAGAGCCGGCTTACAGAGAGCGAGGATACTCCAAGGGCTATCACGCCAAACACTTCCTTGAAGTGAGACTTAAGCCTCGAAAGCAAAGTCTGTCGAGCCTCGAAAGCTGAATTAACATTACAAGTTTTTGTGATTTTCTGTTACAGGTTATCTTCAATGTTTATGATTGGCCATGAGCCGCCGGTTCCATATTACACTGGTTACATCTTAACATTTACAAGATTTCCTTATTCTAGGTTAAGTCGCCATGATCTGTATATCTACGATCATTATGAGCACTTAACAAACTTGGTTCATACAACCTTATCACAGGAGATTAAAACATTGGTCATAAGCCGCCCTGACTTTCCTTATACTGTGCTACCATACACATACATCATCATACATTGCATCATCATACAATGCATCATACATGCATATACATATTTTATGTTGCAGGAGCCGGTTTTCAAACCGGGTTACATTGTAACTCTGCAGGAACAAACAAATTTTTAATAGCCTAAACGGCTGGATTTTCATCATGGTTTATCATAACCAGTATTAAATGATAGAGATATCAATTCTCCTATTTTCCCGGGGCACAATTCCAGCCGGGTTACATATAATACCTGGTCATTTAATTGACCGGGTTTTTTCTGGTTATTCAACATGTGCTTTGTAGAAGACTACAGCACTTATGGATTTCGTCATACACATTTGCCGGGTTCCATTACAACCACGGCAAAGGATTTCTTTCATCACAAAGGTATCATCAGTTCATCGAGTGGGTATGATTTATTCTACAATGAAAGGAATAGTCCCGAGTCGCTGCAGGCATATGACCCGGCAGTCCCGAGTCACTGCAGGCACATGACCCGGCACTTGGGGGCTATATTATTCAAATCAAGATTATATCAAGTATGCACCACGGCACTTGGGGGCTAATGCATGGTCATTTTGACCAGTCTCATTGAAGACCCGGCCCATCACACAACAATGAGCTGGCCCTTGGGGGCTACTAATTGCTCCTGTCAGAAATTCAGAGTACACATGGTGAGTCAAAGCTTGGGGGCTACATCGTATGATATTCATTTCAAAAGGAGTACATATAAGTCCCAAGTCGCTGCAAACAAACGACCTGGCACTTGGGGGCTACAACCACCAGTTGTTCAAATAAGATCAAAGGGTCCAAATTGAAGACCCAGCCCATCACACAATGATGAGCCGGCCCTTGGGGGCTACACATGTGAAGTGCAAAGTTTTTCAGTTCATTTAGATGGACAACCCGGATTTTCTCCAAAGTTGCAACATTTATATTGGAGTAAGTCTTAAGTTATCACTACGTTCTCCTCTCAAGACTTGGGGCCTACAGTTGATATATATATTGGAATTGAAAGAAAAATTCAAATTGACCCGGGCTGAGAAGACCCGGCTTGGAAGGACACATCCTGCAAAAACTTGGCTTTAAGAACCCAGGAAGATTAATTACATGACCCGGCAGCAACAATCTTGACCCGGCATCATCAATCATAACCCGTCAAATATTGACTCGGTCAAGTATTTTCACAGAGAAATGACAAGGACTTGAGGATGAACAGATGCCGGCTCAGAAGAACCTTTGACCCGGCGCACAACCTGTCAAATTTGTTTTTGTTTTTATTTTGCAGGATAAGTTTAACATTAATAAATCCAAATTAAACTGAGGGCTAATGTCGGGGATATACCCCGCGGTATGACCCGGCCGAGACTTGGCGACTCACCGGTGACCCGGCCGGGACTTGGCGACTCACTGGAGACCCGGTCGAGACTTGGCGACTCACCGGTGACTCGGCCGGGACTTGGCGACTAACTGGTGACCCGTTTGGCGGGTCAGAAGAATGATAAGGCCCAAGGCCTGAAAGGCGGCTCACTAAGAAGACCTGCTCAGGGTATGGTGTCCGGTGGACCGGCTTGAGAGGAAAGGCATAAGGAATATTTCCCTTGCAAGGGAAGCAAGACTAGAATTCCACTTATAGAGCAGTCCTAATCCTACTAGGATTCTTCATGTAAGCCGCCCCTTCAACTTATATAAGAAGGGGCAGGGCACCCCAAGAGGGACAAGTTTTACAAGTCTAGATAAACAGACAAATCGATGACTCTCGAGATTAGAGGTAGCGAAACACCACCCTTGTAACCGAGATCATCATCGTCATCAATATCAATGAAGCAGGACGTAGGCTTTTACCTCCACCGCGAGGGGCCGAACCTGGGTAAAACACGCGTCTCTTGATTTCGACCAATCCCGTTCAAGCTACCATCTAGTTGCGATGGCCTCACACCTAAGTTCTCATACGAGGACATCTGCCGTGCGAAAATACCACGACAACTTGTTAGATAAAACGAGAATAAACGAGACACGAGAAACACGGATTTAACGTGGAAACTCTTGCGGGAGAAAACCACAGACGCACGAAAGCGCAATCACTATGAGGAGTATTACAAGCACGAGACGACAGGCCGTCTTTAGGTGCGACTACATGGGGTATATATGAGGGCAATACATGAGAGTCCTTGAAAGACAAGTAAACGAGTTGTACTCGTACGCGTCGGTACCAACGCAAAGGCCCACGCCGTATGTACTACGTCCAGTCCAATACAGTAGAATTTGGATCACAATTTAACAGGGTGGGGCCGCTCCTTTCCCCGGCCGGTCGTCTTACTGTTGCCTTTCCGGAATCCGGCCGGTTCGGCTCGATCCGGTGCTAGCTCCTCCGGAAAAGGGAAGCATCCATCCATCGTTTCTCACTTCTCCTCGCCCAGCCAGCAGCATCTGCCCAGCCGCGACGCAATAGGCAACTTGCATGGGTCGCAAGGATACCCCAACGTGGTGCGGCCTGACCTTTCCCGGGCTGGACGTGTCAACATGTCGACCGCTCGCGTTGCTCGTGTTGATACGGGGCGCGGCTAGCCGGGACGACGTACGCCAGTGCTGGGGATGACGGGCGAGTCAAGTGGCTAGCTTCCGAGGAGCAGGTCAAAAATGTCTATGTGGTTCAAAGATTTCACGAGAAGTAGCCTAGCGGCATACTTCTGAAGTACGTGTTCTTATTAGCATCCTCGTCGTACATATACGCTGGCATATACGACGGTGCCAGCAAACACGTCCATTTTTCACAATGGAACTATATACGGGAGATAGGACACGAGGTGTGACAGTACTTCTTCCCTCAATACTCTATACAAAAAGTAAATTGCCCTTAAATCTGAGGTTAATAGTTTTCACACGCTATATACCTATACCTAAAGGATAAACCGGCCATTGTGAGCTCAGTGGCGGATCTAGAAATTCGTCGTAGTGGGTGCCATGCTAACACACATGCATTTGAACACTGCTAATAAACACATGTTAGCCTACTTATAGGCAAAAATAAAATTTGATACCCATGGAACCCCCACTGGATCTGCCACTGTGTGAGCTGCTCAGACTCCGTAAACAATATTAACATTATGCGCATGGAGGCAGCTTTTATTTCATTTATCTTGTCAATTTTGAGCAGACAGATTCATGTACGAAGGCCATGAAAAAACATGGTTGCATTTATCCTCGAGGGATTATGCGCTCATTCAGGGCCAATGTTCTTCCCTGGATGCCCCAAACTCCTAGCTCCGGTCTTTTGTGCTCGTGAGAGCATAAACATAGTACATTTATAGCATCAGCTCGGAAAAGAAAAATAATGGTCTGAACAAGGACTACAGAACTTCCCTTCAAGGCGTTGGATTCTAGGTCGAGCTCGTATCAGGTACTACTTGGATGCTTAGGTTCGTAGAGCATCTATGTGTGAACGATGGAGATCTTCGCAAGTGGGTCTCTGTGAAGGTGTCATTCCTAATGCCTCCAAATCCTATAGTATCCTAGTTCTCTCATTATTAAGATAGACATGGATAACTGCAAAATGATATTGGTCAATATTTGTGAGTCCTCTCTCATAGTGGGCACTACACCGGGTTGACGCTCTTTGGCCAGCTTATATCACCTTTTCTTTGTGAGGGTGACCTGTGGTACTTTATTTTGTCATCTACCTTTTGATTCTCTGCATTTATTACTGTACTACACACACCTTTAATCATGCCAATAATTTAGGTTTCACCAACTCATACGAAGTTGAAGATTTGTTGACAGCTCATGCAATTATTTGTTGTAGGTAAGTTGCGGGAAATATGTTCAATCTCCTTTACATTTTGTAACCTAAAAATTGTTAAGGATTCTAAAGACACGTGTTCGTCAGAGCATCAACCTTGAACGCCACATGCACCTTTTGCATGCGTCATCTACGTGTCCCATCTGCAGCAAACGAAGAATTTAGATAATTTGTTGTTCAGACGCGGACAATAAGTAGAGGTGGACATGGGACAATGCACAAAGGGATATTAGCAAACCAATAGAGTAAAATGCATCATAAGTCTTATAACTATTCGAGGTGTGTCAAGTTAGTCCTAAAACTTCAAAAGTGCAGATTCAGGTCCTAAAAGTTTATAAGTTGTTCATCACAGGTCCTACGCAGGCCAGACCGGGTCTGACTCGCTTATGTGGCAAGTTGACCATCGCCACGCCAGATGCACTGTTCATTGCACTGTTCACAACACTGTACATACATATCGAGTTTTCGTACATTTTAAAAAAATCATTTTCTACAAAAAATTACATGAATGCACTGTTTACGCACTGTTCATAATTCCAGATTTTTTATTTTCGGGTTTTTCGTGGAATATTTTTTGGGGGAAATTTCCGATTATGAACTGTGTTTTGGAAAATTTCAAATTCCCCAAAAATGAATTTTTCAGAGTTCTTGGAAATTTCCAAGTATGAACAGTGCGTAACTGCGTATTTTTAATGAATTTTCCAGACTTTTCGGGGAATTTTCTTCCCAGAAAATGAATTTTTCAGAGTTTTTGGGAAATTTCAGATTATGAACAGTGTTTTTAGAAATTTCAGATTCCCCAAAAATGAATTTTTCATCATTTTTTGGAAATTTCCAGATATGAACAGTGCGTAACAACGTATTTTAATGAATTTTCCAGAATTTTCGGAGATTTTTTTCCCAGAAAATGAACTTTTTCAGAGTTTTTGGGAAATTCCAGATTATGAACAGTGCGTAACAGTGCATTCGTGTAAGTTTTTGTAGAAAATGAATTAATTTTTTTTTAGGAAAACTCGATATGTATGTACATTGTTGTGAACAGTGTCGCTGGCATGGCGCGCGCGCCGACGTGGCGATGGTCAACTTACCACATAAGCAAGTCAGACCCGGTCTGACCTGCGTAGGACCTGTGATGAACAACTTATAAACTTTTAGGACCTGAATCTGCACTTTTGAAGTTTTAGGACTAACTTGACACACCTCGAATAGTTATAGGACTTATGATGCATTTTACTCAAACCAATAAGTGGTTGCTATCAAGAAATCTGGAAATATAGATTGGGGGTTTCATAAATGAGACTACCACCCTCTCTAGAATAAACCACCACAAGTGGGATGTTGCCTCAAGACACAAGTCCTTCTCTTGGTCTATGAATTCACAACATCTCTACGTTGATGATCCCCAATCATTAAGCTGGAAAGATTTTCTCATCGGCTAACGTAATTGCATTCATCTACATTAACATTCAACAATAATAATGAACAACTGTCCCCACGCCCCTACAACTACTGGCAGTTTTTCATTTGTTCCGGTAGCATATGTTCTACTAGTTTGACATAAAACTCACTTTGTATCAAATGGTAAGGAGAAACCCCACGTCCATTCGATGTGTTCCATGATTTATTTCCTTCCCTCGCATAAGGAGGGAGGAGGTTGGCCAAAGGCTGCCTTACACAATTTTTGGATTCCGTTTCCTATGAAATAGTTAGGCTTAGCCACCATGGTGAACACACTAGCTCACAACATTGGTATGTCAAAAAAAGAGCCTCGTCATCGTGAAGCATATTCCATCTTTGTGCCGAACATCACACATCATTGTCCCTGTGCCTTTCCCTTCCCAACCATGAGCTCAGAAAACTAATAATTTAGAATGATTTTTTATCAGAGAGTTTTTATCTTACTTTTGCCCCCCCCCCCCCCCCCCTCTCTTAAAACATCATATATGAATTCTCTACTGAGAACCCGCCTTTTGAGCAATGATAATTTGGCCAATTCCAAATACATCATAAAAATATTCTCCTATCTAATTTTCCACCAAAAATATGCTGGAGTCGCTAGTCGACGAACATCTTCCCTTTATTTGATCGTGTGCATACCGCAATTAAATGTGATTGATGTTGCAGTGAATTTGTGACAATCACATTTACTTTCTCCATCCTTGTTTATTGCCCCCCTCTTGTATTTTGGGATAAAATTTGACCATAAATTTAACTTATAAAATATGAACTATATGTCACAAAAACTATACCGTGGAAACCCTCTTCAAACTCAAATTCAATAGTATATTTTTTGTATCATATTCATCATTTTGTTTACTCAAAAAAATGGCCAAAGATTGACTCAGAATATGGGGGAGGGGGCAATAAACACGTATGGAGGAAGTATCTTATTAGAGCATCTACAGCTATGGACGCTCCCGGGCGCGTCCGCGGCACTGACCGGCCAGTCGTCAAATCGCGTCGTCCACATCCATGTATATCATATCCGGTATCCTATATCCATACTAACGCATGAAACATTAATAAAACTACGGAGATCATCAATGCACATTCCGATCACCAAAGTTCACGTAATTGAACATATAAATCTGGCTAGGCTACCCGCCCACCGGAGGCACTTGCGATCGCTAATCAGCCTCGGTCGTGCGATCGTTTCACCATGGTACGGTTTTTACCGCTGCAGTTGCTGGACCGTCCAAACATGTTGAACATAACTAATTCTACTGAGAGTCAATGAAAGGTGGGCCTCCTTAAGTATGGGGCCAGAGAATGAAGCGAGTTTGCCTATGATTCTTGGTACGAGAACAAACGCATCGTGCAGCCCATGCGGTGAAAACCCTAGCCCCCAATCCTTCCACCCTCGAGCCCCCCCCACCCACATCCACTTCCCATTCGCCTCTTCCCTTCTCCCATCCACTCCACCGCCGCCGTGCTTCACCTCCTCCCATTGGCCGCTCTCCTCTGGTCGCCGCTGTCTCTCCTTCAGCCACACATCCAACCATCTCTCCGCCTCTTTCTCTTGCGCAGGACGTCGTCTCACCACATTCTTGAGCCGGCACCATCGCACATGGTGATTCTGGATCTGGCGCAGGTCGCCGCCATAGGAGACCATGGCTGTGTGGTCTTCATACTTGGTGTGGAGGAGCAGGGGAGGATGAGTAGGGCAGACATAGGGAAGGAGCAGCAAGGCCAGAGCTCCGACTGCGCTTGCGTCATGGTGGAACCGGCCATCACTACGGGTTGCTGCTCGCCAGTTGTAGTTCTCCAATCTAGACTACACATCTTTAGTTTGGCCATCTTCCTCCCCTAATTTTTTATCTCTTGTTTTCCATGGTTCTAATCTAATTTGGATTTCTTGTTCTATGTTTTTTTCTAAATAAGATGTGTGCAGATCTAACGAAGAAGAGAAGAGGAGGATCTTGAGGAAAAGGGGAAAACAAGGTGAGCTCTCTCTCTCTCTCTCTCTCTCTCTCTCATCTGCCTAGATAGTTTTCATTACCAAGTTATACTCCAATCATGTATATGGACAAATTAATGGGTCTGATAGTGATTGTTCTTCATGTTTTTTATTGGTTTATTTCTTGGTAATTTCTCCATCATTTTAGGATGTTTGTTGTTTGCTCTTCTTACCTGCATTTCTCCCTCACTCCAGTCAAGCAATGCGGATGTTGACCAAGGGCAAGAGCTTCTTCAGAAAATCCCTACTGCTTTTCAGAATAGCAATTTTTTTTCAAGGTAAAACCAGCAAGCCGGAGACTAATATAACCCTATTTTTTGCAATATTTGAGAGAATTCGACCCTGCTACTATTACTATAGTTACTATTGTCAATTATAAAAAATAGATCCTTCTATGCTTTAGTCAAGTCAGGAGGAAATTGTTGTGCAAAGGCAGAAGCTTCTGTAGTTCTGGTGTTCTTAATAGTAGCATTGAAGGCACAAAAAAACAGATTTTGACAGATTTCTATCTATGTAAAAAACACAAAAGAAGAGCTTTTGCATGATATTTGTTTCTCATGGAGTTTCTTATCAAACAATTCAAATCCAATTCACACTACGTAGAACATTACATGTCAGACTCTAAAACTTGTTAAAAAACAGTGGTGGTTTGGTTCTAGAAAAACAAAGCAGTTTTCTGAACCCTGCTACTGTTACCAAGGTTACTATTTTCATTTTATTTACACAATAGTTCTCTCATGGTGTTTCTATTAGCAGTGAGGAACGTTGGGCTAGCTTTTGTGTTGGATCCCTCTGAGGTGTGATTGAGAGGTTGGACTTGGTCAGTGAGCTAAATGGCCTGTTGCAACAAAGTGATTGCTTGTTTGACCTTTTAAAATGGTTTGGTGGTGCACATAAGTTTGGCCACTGCCCATTGGGTTTAGATTTTAGGTGGTGTGTGAAACAATTTCTTAGGCAGGGGTTTAGGGGTTGTCTGGTTTGTACCTGCGGTCGCCCTGCCAATCAATGGCACGCCGAAATATTAGCGGAGGAAATGGCCGCCGGCGCCTTGCCAAATAATTGGCTGCGTAATAAATGGGAAGGACGGGCGGGGCTCGGGCGAGGCAAATAATCAAATGCACGCCATCGCTCTCGTCAACTACCAAATATTTGGTCGGGTACGCCATGGCTGTGAACCAAATAGGCCCTTAGATTGTAGGTAGCATGGGAAACAATTTCTGGAGTAGGTTTATCAGTTTGTTATTGTATTTGGGTACTTATTTCCTGATTTTTTTTAGGTTCTCTGCATAACATGGTAAAGTTGCTTCTATGATTTCAAAGGCAACACTGAATTTTTCTGCCGGCTTTGTGGACAGGCTAACATGGAAAATTTGTAAAATATGGTGATCTCTATTGAGGTATTTCTGAAGCTTCGTTATGCTTGCTTTCTCCCCAACAAGCAGTAATCCAACCACGGGTGCATCAGGTACTAGATTGTGTGAGAAAACTGAACTCCTCATTCATAAGACAAGATTTTCACTCATCTTTATCCACTAGTAGAAAACAGGGCTTTGGTCCAGGCCTGAAAAGGGCATTAATCCCAGTTCACTCACGAACCAGGACCAAAGGGGGCATCAGTCCCGGTTCGTGAGGCCAGGGCGCCGGCCGGGCCTCGGGGACCATTGGTCCCGGTTCGTCTAACACCTTTGGTCCCGGTTCCAGACATGAACCGGGACCAATGGGCCTCGCTACTGGCCCACAACCTTTAGTCCCGGTTGGTGGCTGGAACCGGGACCAAAAGTGGTCCTTTAGTCCCGGTTTTAGCCACCAACTAGGACTAAAGAGAGGCCTATATAAACCCCCTGCCCGCGAGCAGAGCAGTGCACACTGCTCTATTTTTTTTGGCCGGTCGTGGGAGAGCTTTGTGGTGCTCTAGCTCACCTCCTATGCACATGAGGTGTTCGATGAAATGCCCGAGCCACACTTAAGCTTTCTCCTCTCGAAGCTCCTTGTCCAAACTCCATTTTCCTCAAGATTTGTCTAGGTTTGGCGGTCCGTCCTATCAAGTCCCCATCCTCACCGCCGTCGATCGCCCACGCCGATCTCGTCGTCGGCACCACCGTGGTGAGCCTCTTGTTCTTATCTTCTTTCTAAAAGAAAAAATTTCTTACTTGTATGATTTAGATTGATACTTGTATAATTTTCTTACTTTTATTATTGTTTGTTATTATATAGTGCGATGGTGTTGGTATCCGCCCCCGTCGGCCCGCGTCCTGTCTATGATTCGGATGTGGTATATATTATCTTTTATAACTATTTATTTCATTTAGTGTTTATGACAATTATGCCGACCAACGTGACATAGATGTTTTATCTAGGAGGTATGTGAACCGGAAATTCCAACCGACCCTCTTGTCGAGAGGTTAAATTTAGTTGAAAAAGAAAATGATTACTTGAAGAAAAAATTGAAAAGAATTGAGGAGGAGAAGATGGCATTGGAGTTGCATGTTGCGGATATCGTCGATGATCACAAGATCAAGATGGATAAAATGCGCTTGAAGATTAGAAAGATTAAAACATATGCCATTCATACTGAGGCTTTGTATCATTATGCCGTTGGACCAATTGTTACCTTAGTTGTGATTATGATCGCATTTGTTGTTGCATTGAAATGGTTTAATTAGATGCTCTAGAGAGCTATATGTTGTTCAATGAGAACTATGTATGAACTTTATGTATTTATTTTTTCAGTAATAACATTTGATCACTACTGTACTTTGGTTTTAATGTGATGATGAACTTCTATTAATTTGGCCACTTCTGTATTCATGATGTTCTGTAATGGTTTTTGACACACTTAATTATATATAATGCACGCAGATGAACCGGCAATGGATGTACGGTAACAGACGCACCTCCGAGTACATTAAGGGCGTGCATAATTTTCTCGAAGTGGCTGAGGCAAACAAGCAGAATGGTTTTATGTGCTGTCCATGCCCTATCTATGGGAATACGAAGTCTTACTCTGACTCGAAAATCCTTCACATCCACCTGCTTGAGAAGGGTTTCATGCCACACTATAATGTTTGGACCAAGCACGGAGAAAGAGGGGTTATGATGGAAGACAGCGAAGAAGAAGAGGATGATGACAACTATGTGCCCCCTGAATACGGTGATGCTGCAACAGGGGAAGCTGAAGATGAAGAGGAACCAGACGATGTGCCCGATGATGATCTTCGCCGGGTCATTGTTGATGCAAAGAGACAATGCGAAAGTGAAAAGGAGAAGTTGAAGTTTGATCGCATGTTAGAGGATCACAAAATAGGTTGTACCCAAATTGCGAAGATGGCAACACAAAGATCGGTACCACACTGGAATTGCTGCAGTGGAAGGCAGACAATGGTGTATCTGACAACGGATTTGAGAAGCTACTAAAAATATTGAAGAAGAAGCTTCCAAAGGATAACGAATTGCCCGACAGTACGTACGGAGTAAAGAAGGTTCTATGCCCTCTAGGATTGGAGGTGCAGAAGATACATGCATGCCCTAATGACTGCATCCTCTACCGCGGTGCGTACGACGATTTGAACGCATGCCCGGTATGCGGTGCATTGCAGTATAAGATCAGACGAGATGACCCTGATGATGTTGACGGCGAGCGCCCCAGGAAGAGGGTTCCTGCCAAGGTGATGTGGTATGCTCCTATAATACCATGGTTGAAATATCTGTTCAGAAACAAAGAGCATGCCAAGTTGATGCGATGGCACAAAGAGGACCGTAAGAAAGACGGGAAGTTGAGAGCACCCGCTGACTGGTCGCAGTGGAGAAAAATCGAGAGAAAGTGGGGGGGACTTTGCAGGTGACGCAAGGAACGTATGGTTTGGTTTAAGCGCGGATGGCATTAATCCTTTTGGGGAGCAGAGCAGCAATCATAGCACCTGGTCGTCCATGAAGCGGAAGTTCATTATGATGCTAGTTCTCATCCAAGGCCCTAAGCAACCCGGCAACGACATTGATGTGTACCTAAGGCCATTAGTTGAAGAACTTTTACAGCTGTGGAATGGAAAAGGTGTACGTGTGTGGGATGAGCAAGACCAGCAGGAATTTGACCTACATGCATTGTTGTTTGTAACCATCAATGATTGACCTGCTCTCAGTAATCTTTCAGGACAGACAAACAAGGGATACCACGCATGCACGCGTTGTTTAGATGACACCGAAAGTATATATTTGGACAAATGCAGGAAGAATGTGTACCTGGGGCATCGTCGATTTCTTCCGACCAACCATCAATGTCGAAAGAAAGGCAAGCATTTCAAAGGCGAGGCAGATCACCGGAGGAAGCCCGCCGTCCGTACTGGTGATCACATACTTGCTATGGTCAATGATTTACAAGTAATCTTTGGAAAGGGTCCCGGCTGACTATCTGTTCCGAATGACGCTGAGGGACGCGCACCCATGTGGAAGAAGAAATCTATATTTTGGGACCTACCCTATTGGAAAGACCTAGAGGTCCGCTCTGCAATCGACGTGATGCACGTGACGAAGAATCTTTGCGTGAACCTGCTTGGCTTCTTGGGCGTGTATGGGGATACAAAAGATACACCGGAGGCACGGGAGGACCAGCAACGTGTGCACGAAAAAGATGGCATGCCTCCAAAGCAGTATGAAGGTCCTACCAGCTACGCTCGTACTAAAGAAGAGAAGGAAATCTTCTTTGAATGCCTGCTCAGTATGAAGGTCCCGTCTGGCTTCTCATCCAATATAAAGGGAATAATAAATATCCCAGAGAAAAAGTTCCAGAACCTAAAGTCTCATGACTGCCACGTGATTATGAAGCAACTGCTTCCGGCTGCATTGAGGGGGCTTCTACCGGAAAACGTTCGACTAGCCATTGTGAAGCTATGTGCATTCCTCAATGCAATCTCTCAGAAGGTGATCGATCCAGAAATCCTACCAAGGTTAAGGAGTGATTTGGCGCAATGTCTTGTCAGTTTCGAGCTGGTGTTCCCACCATCGTTCTTCAATATCATGACGCACGTCCTAGTTCATCTAGTCGACGAGATTGCCATTCTAGGCCCTGTATTTCTACACAATATGTTCCCCTTTGAGAGGTTCATGGGAGTCTTAAAGAAATATGTTCGTAACCGTGCTAGGCCAGAAGGAAGCATCTCCATGCGCCATCAAACAGAGGAGGTCATTGGGTTTTGTGTTGACTTCATTCCTGACCTTAAGAAGATTGGTCTCCCTCAATCACGGTATGAGGGGAGACTGACTGGAAAAGGCACGCTAGGAGCGGACTCAATAATATGTAGGGACGGGCATTCTTGGTCTCAAGCATACTACACAGTTCTACAGAATTCTACCTTGGTGACCCCGTATGTCAAAAAACACAAGAATATTCTGCGCTCCAAACACCCGGAGCAGTGTGACGACTGGATTACATGTGAACACATCAGGACTTTCGGTAGTTGGTTGCAAACACATCTCATGGGTGACAACACTGTTTCTGATGAGCTGTACTCGTTGGCAAGGGGACCATCTTCGACTGTATTGACTTACAAAGGGTACGAGATAAATGGGAATACATTTTACACGATCGCCCAAGATCAAAAGAGCACCAACCAAAACAGCGGTGTCCGCTTTGATGCAGCAACCAAGAGGGGAAAGGACACATGTTATGGTTACATAGTGGACATATGGGAACTTGACTATGGACATGATTTTAAGGTCCCTTTGTTTCAGTGCAAATGGGTCAATCTATCAGGAGGCGGGGTACAGGTAGACCCACAGTATGGAATGACAACAGTGGATCTGAATAATCTTGGGTACACGGATGAACCATTCGTCCTAGCCAATGATGTGGCGCAGGTTTTCTATGTGAAGGACATGTCTACCAAACCGAGAAAAAGAAAAGATAAGGAAGCGAATACATCATACGATGAGCCAAAGCGCCACATAATTCTTTCAGGAAAAAGAGACATCGTGGGATTGGAGGGCAAGACAGACATGTCTGACGATTATGAAAAGTTTCATGAAATTCCTCCCTTCAAAGTCAAGGCTGACCCAAGCACCATGTTAAATGATGAAGATTATCCATGGTTACGGTGCAATAAGCAAAGCACACAAGCAAATAAAAAGTGAAGACTTTCTCTCCACAACTATTATGATGATGCCTTTGATCTAGAATATCACTGCAGTTACATGTGAAGAAATGAAATGCCTTTTGTACACGAAGTGCATCCAGTTTTTTCCGTAACCCTCTCAACTTTTTAGCACATGCTATGTGGGTGAAATGATGATACCATGCCAACTTTCAACCTTTTCACAGTTCATTTGAAGTGCTTTTCAATTTCAGGGTCATTTAGCTCAAAAAAATTAGTAAATGCATGAAAAATACCAAATGAAGTCAGAAAGGGTTGAAAATTGATGATGTGGTTTTGAATGGTGCATTTTGAACACACAAAAAGTCTGGAGTTCAAATAAGTTCAAAAAAATGAAATCCCTTTGTAACAGATAAGTTTTCGTCCGAAACCCTGATACTTCGAAAGAGATTGTCCATTTTGTACACGAAGTGCATCCAATTTTTGCCATAACCCTCTCAACTTTTTAGCACATGCTATGTGGGTGAAATGATGATACCATGCCAACTTTCAACCTTTTCAAAGTTCATTTGAAGTGCTTTTCAATTTCAGGGTCATTTAGCTCGAAAAAATCAGTAAATGCATGAAAAATACCAAATGAAGTCAGAAAGGGTTGAAAATTGATGATGTGGCTTTGAATGGTGCATTTTGAACACACAAAAAGTCTGGAGTTCAAATAAGTTCAAAAAAATGAAATCCCTTTGTAACAGATGAGTTTTCGTCCGAAACCCTGATACTTCGAAAGAGATTGTCCATTTTGTACACGAAGTGCATCCAATTTTTGCCATAACCCTCTCAACTTTTTAGCACATGCTATGTGGGTGAAATGATGATACCATGCCAACTTTCAACCTTTTCACAGTTCATTTGAAGTGCTTTTCAATTTCAGGGTCATTTAGCTCAAAGAATGAAATAGAAAAAAGAATAAACTAGAAAACTTTTATGAAACTCTAATATCAAAAGGAATCAACTAAAAAATCAATTAAAATATTCTGTTATGATCAACTAAAACAAAACTATAATATTCTTCAATAGCAAAAAGAATCAACTAAAAAGCTTTTATAAAACTCTAATAGCAAAAGGAATCAACTAAAAACATTTTATAAACTTCTAGTATTTTTGAAGCTAAAATTATGAAAAATGTATGCAACTAAAATTATCAAAGTATTTTTTGGTCAAAACATTAATAGCAAAAAGAATTAGCATAAAGAATTTTTTTGTTAGAAACTAAAATAACAAAATCTGTTTTTGAATATAATGATAAAACACAGTAATATTAAATAGCAGGAAAAAGAATCACTCAAAAATCTATTTTTATAGTAAAGTTATTCACAAACTAGTGATTCACACAAATTTCAAAGAATTCAAATTTAAACTATTCAAATTTGAAAACTAATGGTACTAACAGAAAGTCTATAATTTTTGTGACCTAACAGCAAAAAGAATTAAAAAAATAAAGCAAAAAACAAAAGAAAATAAATAATGCAAAAAACAAAACAAAAATACTGAAAAAAATAAAAAAAATGCCGCCTACTGGGCCACCACGGCCTGAATACGACTAGAAACCCAACCAGCCAGGTGGGCCAGGATTCAGGCCCGCAGAAGGCCTAGTAGGCCCACAGGCATATACAGAGAGGTTAGGCCCGTAAGCCTGCTTTAGAGAGGAGCTCGAAGGCTCAGGCGCACCGCGCCTTTTAAACAGGTGCGGCTCTCTCTCAGCTAGCGAGGTGGGACTAAACTCCCACCACCACGCCGCTGTGCAAGCCCATTGGTCCCGGTTGGTGGCACGAACCGGGACCAATGCCCCCCTTTGGTCCCGGTTCGTGGCACCAACCGGGACCAATGCCACCCTTTGGTCCCGGTTCGTGCCACCAACCGGGACCAAAGGGTTGTGC